>CM057970.1:7611729-8949353 GCA_030142095.1 Rubus idaeus
TAGGGTTAGGGTTTTTCCACTTAGCACCTTAACATACTCCGTCATGTCTCGAGCTAGGAGGGATTAATTCCAAGCTAACGATGAGGGATTTAACCTTCTTCTAATGATTTTTTCTTAGTTTGCAAAGCACGTTCTTCCTTCTGCTAGTTTCAATGCTTCAACTATTTTATATATATATATATATATATATATATATATATATATAAGTCTCATTCACATGCGAACGTCCGCACGTAAAATAAAATACGAACATCTTCATTGCGAGTGCAAACTAATGATCAAAACCGTCTATATTTTAGGTCATCGTTCAAGGATCATTTTGATATAAAAAAAATCAAATTGAAAATTATTTAGCCATTTGATTACAACATTCATCGTTTCAACCTTATCTGACGGACTGTATTTGTCTGTAAACTATACAACGAACATATGATCAAACAATCTCCAATTCGGCTGATTTTTTGCAAGGATAATCCTTGAAAATAAATCTAAACGATAAACGGTTCCGATGATTGAGTTATGTTGTTAATTAGTCGGGATGCATATGTTCGCATTTTACTTTACGTGCGGACGTCCGCATGTGAAGGGGACTGATATATATGGAAAAGATGAGACGACTTTTGGGGTCACAAGGGCATTATGAGTCGCGAACGTGAGGCTAGGTGTTTTCTAATCTGTTTCTATGTTGTGAACTAATCCATCCACACGAACAAACTCAAACATAGGAAGGACACTCGACTTGTCCACCGATTGGAATTTGTAATCTTTTTCAAAATGACATTTTAAAAGGTACGTTTTATTTTTAGGATAATTTTAATTAAAAAAGTCCCTATAAAACGATCGATGCCGTAAACCCTAATCACAAGTCATCAGATATTTACAAGGGGTTAACACTTAAAAGGTGGAGTGCGTCCGTACATGGTGATTTGATATGATATGAATCGAATATGACGGTGTTGATTTAACGTGGTGGACGTTATGGGGTAGCTTCAAGGGTGGCGTGGCTTTCATTCTGAGTGCAGAGTGCAGACAGACTACTGAGAATCTGAGATGGAATTTAGATTTACCGGCGAATTGGAGAGGGAAGCCAATTACTTACTGAGATATGCAGAGTGGGTCACGCCAAGTTGACAGCTACAAGACAACAACGACAGGCATTTGCATGGAGACGTTGACCCTGCTCGCCTTCTCCTCCATCATCCTCTGTCCTCGATCTCCTATCCATGGTTAACTTCTTTCAGAACAAGAAACTGACATGACACGCGTCGATCATCCTGGCTTGCTAGCTAGCTCGCATTCGAGTACATATATATATATATATATATATATATATATATGTGTGTGTATGTAGGAGTAGGAATGGGATATATATATATATATATATATATATATATATATAGATCGGCGCCCCATGTGAATCCATGCCCACTGCAACTGTAGTAGTCCTTTCTCTCTGATGATCTCTGCAGCGTGTGTGTGTATGGACCAGACCGGACCCAACATGCATGCACAGATGCACTCACACAAAGCCAGACCGGCCATTCCCTTCTCCGCCACCTTATTATATACTGAATGGATGAACTTATGAAAAAGTAAAAACTCGATGCACAAGGCCCTACGTAGTATGTACGTAAGGTTGGTCCATCTCGATCCCCAACTAATTCATCGAGGCTTGTGATGAAAATTTACCATTTCCTTTGTTTGATCCGTTGTTCTTCATTGTTTGCTAACGTATGTATATGGTTGAAGTGTTGAATAATCCTGTCAACACAAATACTAATTGATTTTTTTTTTTGAGAAAAGACTAAATTCACATTCCACTACTCAATTAAACTAGACTCTTTTTAGATTTAGGTCTAAATCTATTTTTGGGTTGCAAAAACAAAATAAATGACGACTAGCTCTAAATTTACCTAATTGAATTGCAAAAACAATCTCGTAGAAATATTTTGTTGCACAGCTCTAAGCACCACAAATTTTGAAACCTCGCGTGTAGTACCACCAACATAATCCACCCATGTATGCTAGATCAAGCCATATTTGTTACCACGCCCAACCAATTGTTCGTAGAACAATACCAGGTTTAGGGGTGGGTTCGGTTTTTTCAGTTTGATTTTTACCCATAACCAAACTAGAACTTTCGGTTCGGTTCGGTTTTTTCATTTTCAAACACGAAATTGCGGTTCTTCGGTTCGGTTATTTTCGGTGCGGTTTTCGGTTTTTTTGGACAACTATTTAAAAAAAAAAGGTAAAAGTTTATTGGGCAACAATAAACATTTTCAAAGTTTTTATACTTAATCTCAATAGAGAATTACATAAAATGTATATTTTTTTAAGTGAGAGAGGGTCACTTTTGTAAGTATAGGAGACCTTTGAGAATGTTTACTAGCATCCTCTATTGAGATTAAGTATAAAACTTTTGGAAATGTTTACTAGCATCCCACATTACAAATATGTGAGAAAGAGAAAGTCTCTCATACTTATAAAAAAATATTTTTCTCACTTCAAAAAAATATCTCTCTTAAGAGATATACATTTTATGTAATTCTCTATTGAGATCAAATAAAAAGAAATTTAGAAATGCATGTACCCCAAAACGACGTCGTTTTGGCTAACTTCGGTTTGTTCGGCGTGGTTCGATTTTTGATAGCCAAAATCGAATAGCACGGTTTGGTTCGGCTTTTCGTGTTCGGTTTCTCTTTTTTTTTTCAATTCAATTTTTTTCGGCCGCGATTCGGTTTTTTTGGGGTCGGTTGGTAGTTTTCGGTTTTCCGAACCCACTCCTAACCAAGTTGGCTCTTCGACCACAACCTCCGAAGTGAATAGCCGCTTGAAGAAGTATAGGTTTGATGACTTTATGATTAATTCACACCCACACATGATTTTTTTTTTGCGCAAAGCTTGTTTATTGACGTCGATCTAACAAACTACCAAAGGTCGCCCCAAGCCAATGAAGCTATTCTAAGGTTTGATGGACAGGCGACATGCCTTCAATTTTCACCCAAAAAGGAATTGTAATTCGTAAGGGGATTTGATCCTTCAAAATCATCCCATTATAGTTGGATAGGACAATGGGGGCCGACCTTACAGAATTTTCACGGCCGGGCCGCCCTTCATCATGCTCTGCTTGTCAAACTTGGTCTCAAAAGCAATGAGGAAGCGATCATTCGGTTGCTGTTGAACCCTAACGTGTTTCTCCAAAGACCAAAGCTGATTGGAATACCCAAGGTCGGTCTTGAGATTTCAGAGTCCTGGTGCAAAAATTTGAATGATGCCTTACTAATCAGGGTCTCGATTGAAAGAACTGAACAGTTTTGGTATTCTGTATGAAGAAATATAGTAAAACAAGTTTCATATCTAATTAAAATACAATAAAATAATATTGAGATTTGTCTTTAATTTAGGGTGCCTGGGACCTAAGTAGAGAACTCGCCCCCAAAAAAAAACCAAAGAGAGAACAAAAACAATGGATTCAAGCGATTTTTGCCCAAAAGCTAACCTTGTGCTATAGTACATAGTTTTGGTCTTGGCATAGATTGACACGTTTGGACATGTTGGGGGGCACCTTGACATGTCTCCTTGTGAACTGTATTTTATTTTTTGAAATTTTCCTATGCCAATATCTCATCCTTCATAGAGCATTATTTTTAGAATGTGTTCCAATTGACGGAATTCGAAAATGAGTTTGGAGATGGTTTGACATGTTTTGATGTGCCAGAGGGTACCTTGGCATTGGATAAACTCTAAACCCTACCCTAAAATTCTAAGGATTCGTGTCCAATACTGAGGTGTTAAACAAAAAATTCTACATAGCAAATTTTTATTAGGAAGTCACATATATAACTAAAAATTCTCCAAATAGTGCGTTATACGAGTAGCGCCACCATGTGCTGCAGCCTACAGAGATGAGCGGAAGAACCACCAACAAAATCTTTTGCAAGGAGGAGGAGGAGGAGGAGGGAGAGAGAGAGAGAGAGAGAGGTGACCTAGGAATTTTTTTGTTTTTGTTTTTAAAAACTTTTTAGTTATGATACATAAGTATTGTAAAAACAATTTGATTTAGTGTAGTTGTGTAAGGAGTTGGGTTATGATTAGGTTAGGGCAAGAGTTCAATTCCCTCAATTGTAACAAAAAAAAAACATTTCCAATTTGATAGATCTATGCAACGATCATTCTTGAAAGACAACCTATCTAATTATTATGTCAATCACTAAACTGAACTGTAGTTGTAGCCTTTGTAGGCTGAAAGTGTATACAGCATGTGAAAATAGAGGTCCACTTTGTATCCTTTATTTATATTTATTTTACTTTATATTTTGGCTAAGGAAAACGAAGCAAAACAAAAAACAAAAAAACCCGAGTCTGCAATTAAGGAGGGGGATCTCCATCATACAACAAGATGTGAAAAAGGGATGAAGGGAGCTGATGAAGCCAATTAGCCGGGCACCACCTCCGTCCACTTTGTATCCTATATTTTAACATCGATCAGTTTTCTCAAATTATTCTTTAAAGTTGTTTATATAGATTGAGCTTCTATAAGATTGATCTAAGTCCCCGATCCAACACCAACATAGCTATAAGTTAATTGACCTCAGATTCAATTAGCTATTGAAAATTTTTTCTTTAATTTCCTTCAACAATAATTAACTTTAGCATCTTTAATTCTTTTGGCCTCTAGATAGCTCGATCAGACAGTATAGACTACATATAATATAAACGTGAGCCTTCGATCTCTCTAACAATTTAGTTAGTAGGAGCCTTAAAACCTTACCAATTAATAATTGGATAGCATGAGCTAGTAGTGATGATCCCCAGAAACCAGATCGATGAAC
The DNA here is from genome assembly GCA_030142095.1 of Rubus idaeus. Lineage (NCBI taxonomy): Eukaryota > Viridiplantae > Streptophyta > Magnoliopsida > Rosales > Rosaceae > Rubus > Rubus idaeus. Next base: position 7,616,562 of record CM057970.1, read on the forward strand.
AAAACATTGATCTTCTAGTGTAACAAATCCAACTTAAATATATAAAATTATTTATATATAAGGTATATATTTTCTTATCTGTACTGTTAAATGGATTGGTATAGCTAGCATAATGGTAAGTGCAGGCATCTAAAGTATATAGTTGGGATGGATAGAGTGGTCACTACTACCTACGACTGATCAGACCAGTGCCTCGATCGATCAGTGGAGGGTTCGCATCTTCTTCTAGGGTTTAGACCAAAACTAGCTCAAAGTGCGTTGGATTAGGAATTAAACTGTTATTTATGCAGGGCAGAATTAATGGTAGAGCTTGCATGGTTGGGGATTGGACAACATGCATTAAAATCAAACACGTGTTGAACAGGTTGGCCGAGGCGGGAGCACAGCCGCCTCTGCTGCCGATGCCGGCGCAACCACTTGATTTGTTGTCCACCCAAGACTCTAATTAATCTACACATGCACTAGCTATATATTAATTCGATCTCAACTAAAAAGCTAGTGTACGTAAAACAGTGGCTACGTACTCGGTTTGTAGCTGGCTGGGTCCAAAAATAGCTCACAGTGTTTTCCTGGGTTGAAGGTATTTTGGTATTCCATCGATCTCCTTTATTGTAACCAACTATTAAGACAGTTTGCCCTAATAACACTAACGTGCTCTTCTCTTTAATAAAATCTTTAAACAAATGGAATAAATCAATTTCTCCTCAACTTACTTTTTCTATGTTCTAGAGCCTCACTTCTTTCTTCAAGTTAGTTATTAATTTTCCCCGTTGTTCGTTAATTTTATTCAATGTACCATCAAAACTAAATATAAAACACTAAATTAACCTTCGTGTTACGTACATATGTGTCATGTATGTACCTGTATGACCTACACCGACTAGGATCATAAATAAATTTCATCTTATGGGTCATTTTGGCATTTGCATTAATTAGAGTTCAGACCGGATTAGTTTAGAGCATTTTTAGTAGACTCTTTATTTTAGTGTTTTAGTTATTTTAGACAGCATATTTAACTTTTTAATTATTTTAGTAATTGCATCAGCCTCCTAAGTAGCTATCTACTTTAGTTTTTAACTATATAACTTATAAATATAGAGAGCGAAACGAGACTTTCTATTATTTTTGTTAATTTAACATATTTCTTTTTAGTTTGTTTTGTGTAATTATTAAATATACTTAATATATTTTGTATTCAATAAAAATAATATAAATTTAATATTAGCTAAAGTAGAGAGCATTTGTGCATTTCCATGTGACTATCAAGTCATGTGTGACTTCCTAATGAAAACCTTCCAAGTAGAATTTTTTTTAATACCTCAGCATTAGGTAAAACCCTAAACCCTAAATCCTACCCTAAAACCCTAAGGATTCTTGTCCAATGCTAAGGTGTTAAAAAAATTTACTTGGAATTTTTTTATTGAAAGTCACATATATGACATGACATGATGGTCATATCTAAAAAAATTTCTTGGTTGATGTGTGCAGACGTATTATCAAACTAGCAAGCTAAAATAATTTTTTTAGCTACTTTAACTAAATTTTGGTTAAAAAATACCTCAGTATTGTTAAAGATGCCCTAACTGTTATCAAATTGACCAAATTGTAAGTTGTAACCAAAAATAGAAGTTTATAAAATTAACTGTATAAGTGCAGAGGTAAGCAAAGATACAAACAGTAAATTCTATGATATAATTTGAAGTATATATGTCATACTTTGAGTAGATCCACTCATATTGGATTTGGTTAAAAATTAGATCAAAATTCAGAGTGTGACAGTGTGGCATACTCTGAAATGTCATAAAAATTATAATATATATATATATATAATTAACTATTACTCTATGTGTCTAGCTTTGCGACCCCTTCACTATTATGCTTTTACACCCTTACAATCGACAATTTCAATATTGCACCAAGTAAATTACAATGATTTATTTGCATGTTTCATTGTTTCAATTCGCTATGTACAGTAGTCAAATGAAAAAAAAAAATATTAACACGAGGATGATTGGCCGAAGACAAAGCCAATCGAACCAATGGCATGAACAGAGGTCGGACAAGAAAAAATGAACCAATGGCCGGAGACGAAAAGCTCAAAGCCAAAAATGTTCCAAATTTTAGAATACTTTTCCCTATTTAAGATTCCAATTTCATGAGTTGACAAATTCACAAGTCTAAACAGTAGAGTATTTGTCTTTGAAGAAAAAAAAACTAAGCGTAATGTTAATGATTGTTTTTGGCAAATAAAAAAAATCATTAAGGTTGTCATTAAGCGTAATGTTAATGATAATAGTTTTTTTTTTTAGGGAAAGTTAATAATAATAGTTGAGAAAAGTTAGAAACTGGAATATATGGTAATGAACTAATGATAAGGTTGCATTGCATATATATCTTCATGGATCAAATGGTCTAAACTGAAATGATGGATTCTGTGAAAGTTATATTGAGCCCATGTTAATGGGCTTTCTGGCAGATGTTGACGTGTCAGAAGCCAGACTGAGAGTGAAGGACAAGTCCAGTTGGAGGCACCCGCTTCCTTCTCTCCTTCACTTCTTGCTTTAGACTCGCTACTTCTCTAGACTCTGAATTCTGATACGATTTGCTGGATAATAAGTATGTCACCTTCACTTTAACTCACACATTCACCCAATTAGACTTTGTGTACTGCCAGCACCGTCTTCATTTCTGTTTCACGTTTCAGTTAATTAATTTCACGGCTGTAATGTCTGCCCATTTGAGAAGACCACCAGAGGACATGGCTTGCATGAAGCTGGGAGTGAAGTCTGAAGCGTTTCATCGCGATGGCCAAACTTGGTAAAGATTCTTGTGCGTTGAATCCAACAAACAAATAGATAGAATTGATGTGCTACAGAAATAATGCGCAGATGGTGTTTGTTAGTTGCTTGTTGAATTTCATCAAAACTGATATGTATGCTTTGTGTATTATAGATGCTTCATCTTGATGAGTGATAGCTAATTAGAAAATCATTACAAATAGAAAGTAGTGAGGATTCCATGAATGTGTTGTCTATGACGTCTTATCGAAAATGATTTGTCGCAAGGAATACGAGGTTTGGTGCAATGATTGACTCTTTGATAGCTAAGGCTATTGAATCATGTTCATGTATGCGTATAAGATTATTTTTCTGGATCTGGTTTGTGTGTTTCTTTCAGGGTTTGCACAACTGGGCTGCCAAGCGATGTTATTGTTCAAGTTGGCGAAATGTCTTTTCACCTCCACAAGGTGCATTTCGTTTGATATATATGTTCGTAAGTTGAAGTACATTGTGTGGTGTGTGTGTGTGTGTGTGTGTGTGTGAGTGTGTCATTGCGAGTGCGTGCATGTGCATCTATGTTTTCAGTTTCTGCATGCTCTCTGTCTGCAGTTTTTCCTAGTTTGCTTATTACTTCAACTCCTATAGTCTATGTTCTCATTTTCTGATCCCCATTTTGGAAATTACTGCAGTTTCCATTGCTATCTAAAAGCGGGCTACTAGAGCAGCTTATCGAAGAGTGCTCTGGTGAGGAAGGCTCGGGTTGTGCATTGCAACTTCATGGTGTGCCTGGGGGAGCTAAAGCATTTGAGCTTGTAACCAAATTTTGCTACGGTGTTAAAATAGAGCTGACTGCTTTGAATGTAGTCATCCTTAGATGTGCAGCAGAATACCTCCGGATGACTGAGGATTATGATCAAGAAAACCTCATTGCAAAGACAGAGGCTTTCCTTAATGAAGTCTTTGGCAGTTGGAGAGACTCCATAATAGCTCTTGAAACATGTGAAGAAGTTCAGCCATATGTCGATGAGCTCCACATTGTTTCAAGATGCATTGATTCACTGGCTACGAAAGCTTGTTCGGACCCAAAGTTATTCAGCAGGCCTATGTCCGGAGGGAGTGGCATTAAGAAGCCAACAGGCACTGTGTCATGGAATGGAATAGCTGCCGAAAGTAAGACACAATCTCCCGGTGAAAATTGGTGGTATGAAGATGCATCCTTCCTGAGCTTACCTCTCTATAAGCGATTGATTCAAGCCGTCGACTCAAAAGGCATGAGTCCCGAGAGCTTGGCGGCTTCTCTCATAGCCTATGCTAGAAAGTATCTCCCCTTGATGAATAGGCTATCAAGCTTTAACGATGCAAATCATGCAAACTCGGGCACCAACATTTCTGACGAAGACCAAAAGGCTCTCCTTGAAGACATTGTGGGGTTGCTTCCTAATAAGAAAGGAGTAACAACCTCCAAGTTTCTGCTTAGGCTATTAAGAACTGCTATGATCTTACATGCAAGTCAATCATGTAGAGAAAACTTGGAGAAAAGGGTCGGTGCACAGCTGGACCAAGCTGTTCTCATTGATCTTCTCATACCAAATATGGGCTACTCAGTGGAGACTCTTTACGACATAGATTGCATTCAGAGGATTCTTGATCATTTCATGTCGGTAAACCAGCCTTATCCGTCATTGTCTCCATGCATAATTGATGAGGGGCAATTGATGAACGGCACTGATCCCTTGACACCTATTACCATGGTGGCCAGTCTGATGGATGGTTACCTTGCCGAGGTAGCGCCAGATGTTAATTTGAAGTTACCGAAATTTGAGGCACTCGCCGCTGTCATCCCTGAATATGCCAGGCCACTGGATGATGGTATTTATCATGCCATTGATGTTTTCTTGAAGGTAAAGCAAACTTATGTCCATCCATCGCGTACGTGCCTTGTTGTACTATATATATATATATATGTACTATATATTGTGTATTGGTTTCTGTAACTAGCTTCACAACCTCAGGCACATCCTTGGCTTACAGATGCTGAAAGGGAGCTACTCTGCAGGCTCATGAACTGCAATAAACTGTCATTGGAAGCCAGCACCCATGCAGCCCAGAACCAAAAGTTACCTCTTCGAGTCATTGTTCAAGTCCTCTTCTTTGAACAGGTTCGACTACGTACTTCAATTTCCGGCTGGCTGTTTGTTGACAATCTCGAGAACTCACAGAATCACTGTGGAAATCTTGGACTCCCCAGCACCAATCAAGTAGATCCTGCACAAGTCGACCCAGCTGTGGGTTTTGATCACGAGGTGAGGGAACGTGTTTTAGAGCTTCAAAAGGAGTGTTCAAGTATGAAAAAGGAGCTTCAGAAGCTGGTGAAGAACAAGAGAAGTTGGAACATTCTTCCCAAAAGGTTAGGTTTTAGAAAGAAGGTTGATCCTTGTTGTCCACCAGAATCAAAAGCCACTGATAAGATGACTCCAGCATCATGTTTCAATGGCCAACAAAATCATGACAATGGTGAAGTGCCTCATTCAACTGCAAAGCCTCAAACTTAAGGGGATAATATGTTAGCTTAATTTTCTTGTATTTTTCATTTTTTTGAATATTTTATTTTGCATGCTTCTGACTTAGAGTTGAGTGATGTAGAAGTTAGGTTTTGATTCAATTTAATTTGCCTCAAGAAAAGTTATAGCTCTCTTGCTGTTGGGGACCAAATCCTAATTAGTTACAATTTACAACTCATCAACAGAATCTCATATACAAAACCCAGGTATCAGCCCTGATCATATGTTCCATTTTCACTTTGCGCTGAGCAACTGTCTGAGTGAACACTCCTTCTCCGTTATCAATGAATCTTAATCCTTCAATGTGCTTAAGACAGTCGCCTAAGACATTAACAATTGGAAATCACTCACACCCCTGAAAGCGACTGTCTTTTAACATTTCCCACAAACTTTTGCAAAGATTAAGAAGAACCAGAAGGGTCTAACGAGCTGACATCACAGACAGGGACTTGTTTCCTTTCACTCTGTACTTAATGTTCCATCCCCATCTTGATAACCACCAGAAGTGGAATCAACCTCAGGAAAATGTTAGAACTTAGATGAAGAAACTGGGTCCTAATTGTCCCTAACCCTTGGCCTTTCACTCTAATATATTCGTAACTTGTGTGACCCTCCATAGGCCACATCACATGTCATATTGTCTCCTTTGTAGGAAGGCAAAGGCACTCCCCCTGTTTTCTCAATTACGACCCCTCCTTTTTCCATTTTCAATCAATATGACTTGTCCTCTGTTTTGTAATTGATTGTAGATGGTTAGCTTAGCCTCCAATATTAGCCATAGCTCCCAACCTTAACAGAAAGCAGTAGTTGAAAAGATAGGCCAATTATGCCTGCAACAAGAATTGTCCCGTCTTTTTCTCTGGGCTAGTGACACTTAACTCACTGTAATTGGACCACTTGTTCCATATACTATCTCAATGTATTCTCAAGCTTTCTATGGACCCATTTAAGTTGATTCCATGAGAGTGATAAAACACAACAGAGGACAAATAAAGCATATGTATAGGGCTATAGGCACATATGCTTTTGTTTTCTGTACACTTTCCAGTTCAAATATTTTTTTTTCTCTTTTTGTTTTTCTATCTCCAAAAAAATTAATTCATTACTCATAAGAAATCACCCAAGACACAATTTATCATCTTATTAAAGTACTAATCTTATCATTACATCTCCAGAAAAATTAACAAAATAGTGTTTTAGTGTAATAAAACTTCGGAGATACATAACTACATGAAACAAGATTGAACTATTTAAAATTGACACACATTTGGTTCGAGTAGAAAGAAAAGAGTAGATTATAAATTAGTTAACTATTAATAGGGGAAGGTTCACAAGCCTCTACTACTTGCTTACTTACAAGTTACAACTAAAAGCAGGAGAAGAAAATTTCCACAAAAAGGAATGTTGAAGATTGACATGGTAAGGTCAATTGCAATAATTTACAACAAAGAAATTCCCCATATCAGAAATTTAGAGTTCTACAAATTAGCTTCAACTTCTGAAATTCCCACAGACATTTTGCTTGAATGCTGCAAGCCACTTTCACCTAGAGATATCAAATTCTTGTGTGTATCCAAGCTGTGCCATCTCCCAATTCAACTTTGAAGCAACTCTTTCATGACATGGGACATAATCCTATCACCATAAGCAAGAAATCAGTGCCACAATAGGGTGAGGGACTTGACTTTTCAGTGTGAAGTGTTTAGTGAGACTTTAAAAAGTGTTAATAATTTTACATGTGAACTCGTTGAGTATTTGAGTAAAACTCAAAGACAAACAAACAAAAAAAATCAAACAATGTTTTGGGTTACCTCCAGTTTCTTCACCAACTCCCTTGCTGTTGGTGCTGATATAATAATGTGGCGTGCATTGGGGCTAACAAATCCTTCTTCCACAGCTGTATCGATGAATGATAGCAAGGAATTGTAGTATCCATCAACATTCAGCAATCCCACCTGAAAAAAGAAAAGGAAAAAATAAAGACTTGGTCTCATCCCCAAAGTTCACGAGTTACCATTGACATAATTATAAAATCCCAGAAACGCTAATTACCGGTTTGTCATGAATTCCAAGCTGAGCCCAAGTTATCACTTCAAGTAACTCTTCCAGAGTTCCATAACCACCTGTATATAAAATCTAATTAGGCTTTTGCAGTCCAGGCTTCATTAATCTTACCGTTCAAATAATTAAGTCATCCCTATGAACAATACTATGGCCCAAGGACCAGGATCATGCTATTAATCATTAGTATCTCTGATACATGAAGAAGGGAAAGACCACTATTTTGTTGGTGTAAAACAGTAAAAGGATGAAAAAAAACAGTTCCTTTGCTTTGCGCATTTGACCTTGGTGCAATGTACTTTTGACTACATAATAATGAAAGTTCCAAATGTACTCTGCTCACTTGCAGAGGGAGTTTTAATTTTTAATTTTTTTTTAGCTCTCATTTTCTTCTGGGTTAGAAATATTCAATCTTCATAAAGACCCATCAAAATATAATGACTATTTTGCCCATGCATTGCATTTCCTCTTGCTTCACATACACTACCATGTTCAAAAGAACTCTGGGATGAAATGAATGAAGTTTTTCTAAAGTGGTCAGCATCATTCCCTGTCAGGTGCTTATGCAAGTTGGCAAAGACTATTTGGTGAAAGTGTGAATATAAACCTTTTCTCCATAAGGCAGGACACAATTGGGAGAGTCATTTACAGGTACAAGCTATTTAGGAAAAGAGTATATTAACAACAGAAGCAGGGTTCCTCAGAAGCTCTAATTTTCAGTGTAAGGATGTTGATGGGTCATAGTACTATGGTTTGAATGGTTGCTCTCTAAACATCATGGCTCTAGGGGAGTGTGAGATTCACACAATCACAATCATAATAGACACATAGCATGACCAAATTCAAAGCTTGTAATAGCATAAAAACCAAGACCCGCACCAGTAAATTATCAACTTATTTTGACCTATTCTGGCCAAATTCATCATAACTCTTTTTAGTATGCATCCACTCTATGTTTCAATTTTTAGTTATTTACTCGGTTCATTAAGGGTTTAGGGTTCTCTTCTGGTTTGTGGTTCTGTCTCACTCGCTTCTCTTCCATTTATGTGCCATTTCAGTTTATTGGGTTTTGAGAAATTACAGATAAACACAAGAGGGGGACTTGGGAATCTTCACAAGAATCAAACTTGTGACCTGCATGGGTCAATCTTTACAGGCTTACCGCTACAATTGGTAAAAATAAAAGCTATGAAGGACCATTGGTATTTTGATTTGTTTAAGAATTCTGGTGTAAACCAAAACAACTATGCAGGCTGTGCAGTGCAGGGCTTATACTAACCAGGCAATGCAATAAAGGCATCTGAATGCTTAGCCATCTCTGCCTTTCTTTGATGCATGTCAGCAACTGCCTTCACTTCTCCCACTGTTTCACCAGTTATCTGTAAAATGGTACCAATGCACAGAAAACCATTAAAGAAATTGCAATTTTGAGAGAGAGATATTTGGAGCTTTGTACAGAAAAGCAATGATGGGTTTGCAGAGAAATGATGAACTTAATACAAATTTTCAACCCAGCTACTCCCCAGCCAGTCATTTTTATAGCAAAATAAACAAAGTTCCATACATAGAAAAAGCCAAGACAGAAAAGCACAAGAAGCAAAATACTTTTTGGCTAACTGAGAGCATATAAACTATACAGAGAAACCAGAAGTGTACTATTAGTGCCAAGTACTCGAGTGCAAGGATAAGCCTCTCCCCAAGCATCCATTGAAGAATCAGAAACTCTAGAGAACCAAACAGAAAATAACAAGAAACAAAGGAAGCAACAAAGAACAAAAAGGGCGCAAAAAATAAAATTAAAAACAAAAGGGTGGCTAAAAGTGCTCACATCATCCACAGATTCCACATCAAAAAAAAGAAAAAGAAAAAGGAAAGAAAGAAACAAAAGATTGAAAAGAAAGAAAGATGCAGAAAAGATTTGAACAAGAATCTGAATCCCAATGAATTGTGAGATATATAGAAATAACAATAAAATAAACCTTGTACAATTAAAGAAAAGTTGAAGGACTTTATCTGGCTAATAGGAAACATACCTCTCGAGGCATGAGCGTCTTGGGAATAACTCTGCAGAGAGACAATAAAATGACAAAAATTAGTCCCAACTCACTTAATTGTTTCTTAATCTCTCTTTTTTTTTGTGTGTGTTGTTTATTTCATTTCTGAGATTTGATAATTAAAGAGCAAAACAATACCCAATGACATGCCGACCACCATCATGAACAGCTTGAGAAACCAAACCCATTAGGCCTATGCTGCCTCCTCCATAGACCAGATCAATGTTCCTTGAAACCTTCAAGAAGACCAAAACAAACTCAGCTCAGAAACACTAAAGTTCTTATTATTTCATTAACATGAGGAGAGGTACTGATGGACAAAGATAAATTTCATTTATATGAAAACTATCACTTTTTCCATCTCTAAATGGACTTATTTAAGTTTGATAAGCTTTTGGGTAATGACAGAGGGAAAAAAAAAACAACAACATTTGCATGCATTATGCTAGAGACAAACTTAACAGGGAAGGGGTCAAATTAATCTCAATTCAGCAAATGAAAAAACAACTCATGAACCATATGACAAACAAGTTGCAATATCATAATGTGCTTGCACCAAAAAAGCAGAACAAGATAACATGAAAAGTTAAAAAGCATAAGCAAGATGAAGGTTTGAGCAACTTCCACTAATCCCTGGCAAAACCCATTTGACAAAAACAAGAAACAACAGAAAATGAAGGTCAAAATCAATCTACCAACAAACCAATAAGTTAAAAAGTTTGAAAATTTTCAAGAACCCAATTTTAGAAAACCTCAAAGTAGCAAAACCCACATCTTGATGAAGCATAAAACTGAGTTTGAAATTATGAGAGAGTCATTCTATACCAGTTCTTTCCCAAGCTCAGTGGCAGCATCTTGGTAGCTAGTTTTCTTGCCCTGGCTACTCCCACAAAACACACAAATCCTCCTGAACTTTGAGAGCTTCATTTCAATGTTATTAATCTCCATTTCTCTCTCTCAATCACTCTCCCCTTTTTGTTGCTTAAAATTCAAAGACTCCTCACTTTCTCTCGATCACTTTTTACTTCCTCTGTTTCCTTCTTTGCTTGTTACACTTATTTGGTGGTGCGTTCACCACATGCGTATTTATAAACCCCCTCGCACGTGAGTGACCTTAGCACGCTTGCCACAACCAAAACTCTCTCATACACAACAGGCAATTGGCACGCGTGGACCACTCTATTTTAGTATTTTTATTCGTTTCGTTTCCAACCCCTTATTTTCTCTCATTTTCCCAGTCTACCCTTTCTGCATTAGTACCATTATGATCTTAAAATAAGTTGTCTACTTATGAACTTACCCACAATGATGTTGTAATGTTTTCTTATCTTGTTTGTCCATTTATTGTGAACATCCCAATTGGTGTGGACCGGGGTAGTAATGTGTTAACACATCGTATTCGTATTGTATTATTTTTGTGGTTGTGCTGACCCATTCACGTACTTACCTATATCAAATGACAAGACATTAACGTTAATACAAATATTAAGTTTTTGTTTGAATTGGCCTATACATATAAGAAATTCTACAATACTGGGATGTATGTCACTTACAAATAATCAACAAAATTTGTTGTCGTTGTGGTAACTAGAGTCTTTTTTTGTGTAATTTTAGTTGTATTAGAGGTAATTACTCCATCTACGACCTTGTTATAAGTTTGTGAATAATTTGTTGTTAAAGTTGTAAATTTGGTACAATTTATGTAAATAGTGTAAAATGAATGTGATAACTTTGTTGTTATTATAGTAATTTTGGTTCGATTAAATGTAATTTTTGGTTAAAAAAAGTTGTAAATTAGAGTATAACATACATCATCGTATCATAGCCTACCCCATATATATATTGCAAACTAGAAATTAAATGCTTGATTTCGCTAACGTCTTTGAGAATTGTTACAAATATATTTTTTAATAGAAATATGCTTGATATAAATGCTAACAAAAACATAAAATTGTCATGAAATTTTGCAAATATTCAATGAGTAATATTTTTTTTTGAATGAATAAATATTCAATCAATTTTCTTAGGATCCCCAATATACATTTGATTCAAACCTAATTACGGGGAAAAAATTAATTAATAGCTAATAATGGGGGAAAACCCTAACCCTAGCTTCGAGCTTGAGTAGTAGAAACCTATTCCATCTTAATGACCATACTACAAAGTTGGAAGGAGCTGCTTGAGTAGAGAGCAAGAGATAAATATCTGCCCCACTACAAAGTTGGAAGGAGATAAGAGGTATTCACTTATGAAACCACTGTCTTACCTCAGTAACTCAGTTAATAATTAACTAGTACTAAACACTAATCTAGCTTTGTCCACACACAAAAAAAAAACACTAATCTAGCTAGCCCACTATCTGTTTATTTATTCTAAGACTTGCACCTTTGAAAATCCAGACAAACATTCATTTTTCAACCTCGAAAAAAGTCCCAAAATGGACAATCCCACAAGGGTGTATTTATTTAAATATCCCAAGATGGGCATCACGAACTAATGTAACTAATTGTTTTATTTTTATATATGACATAATAACAATTTGACATATATAATCTATGTGAGTAACAGAGAGCAAGTATGGGTAAATTTCCAGAAGAGTGATCGAGGGAGATGGAGTACTGTGCATATGCTAGGGAGGGAGGAATTTATTTGTTTTTGGTTACAAGGGAGGGAGGATTTTGATTGAATAGAAGAAACATATATATATATATAGATAGATAGATAAGTGGGTTATGAGGTATCAGCAGCCTTGTGCCCTCATCCACTTCACTGGCTCGACACACTTGTTGTATGCATAGGAAACATTTCATTGTTATTACCTTTCCCCATATCCACCACTCCTTCACTTCTCCAAGCATGCTGTCCCCAACTCATCTATACTCACTAATTTCATAGCCCTCTTCTCCACCAATAACATCCTCTTCCTCCAAAAACTTGTATATAATAATTGATATAATGGTAAGTAGAAGAGATGGCCCTCTCTCACCATTTTTCTACACACATAAAATCACCAATACTTCAATGGTTTCTTTAGGGTTTCTTTACAGGTAGATGTCAATTGTTCGACCAACTGTCTTGATGAAGTGGTAAATGTGGCAATTGAGAATTCCTCATGCATTTAGGTAGAAAAAAAAAAATTAAAACATTCATGCATGCAATAATGATTCTTTTGATATTTTTCTTGAATATGAACATAAAATGTTCAACAAATTGCTTTAAGTAAGCCGAGATAAAAATAACCGAACGAGTAAAGCAAGTTATCGTATCAGACTTTTAATTTCATCATGGAAAGAAAAATTCTCACAAGCCACGTGATGTGATAAGCTGATTAACATGATCAAAAACATACAGATTATAAGCATTTATTTATGTGGAACTGGTTTAAAGGGACAAAATGTGATCTAAACCTATAATCTTTCTAAAATTACTCCTTCTATATTATTACCATTTGGTAATTCGTTATTATTATTATTATTTTGTGGGCAAGCTTCTGCAGTTGCAGCTGCATAAGATTATTAAACTGACCCTTATATTACTGCCCAAAAAAAAAACTGACCCTTATATTTTAGTGTTGTTCATTGCCTGGATTGCAGGAACTGAACCCATGCCCTTAGAAAATATGTATCAGATTAATTCATTTATTTGTACATCCCCAATCCCCAAAATTGCCCTTTTCTGGCTGTTTCCCTTTACCCTTTTGTCTGTCTACTTCTTGCCCACTCCCTAAGTCCCCCATTTTTGGAGATTATAAACTCATAATTACTATTCTTAATAGGGGATTGAGCATATACTAATATACTAATATACTATTCTTGTGCATGCTTGCATGCGTGTTTAAGGCATTTTTTTTTTTAAAGGAAGGGTGCGCTCTTATGAATTGATTAATGAAACATCAAGTACAAGAGGATATAAAACCTGAACTCCATAACAATAAAAGAGAACATCCCAAAAATTGGAGCCTATGATACATCCATGTACTCAAATAAGCGGGAACGTCTTGAGTGTTTTGAGCACCGGTGCTTTTGATTTTTTAAGATCTCATTTATAAGGGGCAAAATGGAGATTTACATATCTAACGATTCAAATTATTGCTAACATGCCCAATCACTACTGTTTTGGGTATTGTAGAATTAGGGTTGTCAATGGGTCGTGTCGTGTTGGGTTCGGGTCGTGTCAAAGTTTTTATGGTGTCAAAAAGATAAACCCAAATCCAACCCATTTAATAATCGTGTCAAAAATATAAACCCAAACTTAACCCATTTATTAAATGGGTAACCCGTTAACAACCCGCCTAACCCGTTTAATAATTAAGTCGTGTCGTGTTGAATTTAATGACTCATTTATACCATTTAACGGGTTAACATTGTGATTCATTTAACTAACAAAAATATTAAAATCTTGAAAGTAATATTACATAACTTCACTGTCATGCTGTCTTCACATCATAAGAAGAAAATATAAATATACATGGATATGATTCATAAATAAAACATAAGTAGATAAATCCAATTGTAAAACAAAAAAATTATTCCAAGGCACACAAAAAAATTATTCCAATTATATATAACCCAACCCAATATGTTTAATAAACGTGTTACACGAGTTTATTTCATGTTGGCGGGTTGACCCGCAAATGACTCATTTATTAAACGGGTTTTGGTGGGTTGACTCGCAAACGACCCGTTTTTTAATCGTGCGGGTTCAATCCGCTGTATTTCGTGCGGGTTTCTAGTTGTGTCGGAATTGACAGCCCTATGTAGAATTTTCCCAAATGAGCACCTAATAGCATGATGTAGAGCATAAACGCCTACTTCTAATGCTTTGAAGTCATGGTGATCAACTGGAAACACAACATCTAAAAGACGCATAAAGACAGGTATACCAACGACAGTTCTAGTACACGACAATTTTAGTACCCTATGTCTCATCCTGCCACTAGGAGACAGCGTCCAATTCACTATGGCCCGCCGCTCTCCTAGAGCGGACACACACAACAAGTGCATTTCAACTAAGCATACAAAATAGTCACAAAATGACTGCCTAAAGCCAACAACAATTATTGAAAACAATAACCAACTCAAACTCAAACAAAACCAAAGTAAAATCACAAAAATTAAAGTGCGCAGTAAACAACCCAGCAGGGGCGCAAAACGATGGAGAAAATGTATTGAATATTTCATATCATAATTAAAAATATTACATAAAACATAAACTAATTAGTAATTGATTGACTAGATCCCATTGCTGTTAGTCTATGGAATATTCTTCATCAAGTAGACACATTTGGTAAACAAAACTACACATTAACATAATGCGTTTTGCCTATTACGGAAACATGTATTCGTTAGTAAAGTTAACTGCATAAGAAAAAACACAGTTTGTTACGCAGTCGACTAGTAATACTGTAATAGTAATTGTATATATTTTATGTTCTCCTACAAGAATTATTCCTACAAAAATAATCGGTCAAATTGAAGATCCTTAATTAGTTTTCAATTTATTATTATCATTGTTTTAGTTTCCAATCATAAATTGTATTTTTCTAGCAATTTAAATAACCAGATAATTTGCGATATTTGTGGACTTAGGAGTCTCGAGTCCTCTCTATTGATTATTTGTAGTGAAAATCCTTGAAGAGGAATCTAAAAGATGAAGAAATTGACATTATTGAAGTGTATTGTATTGTTGCAAAAATGAGATTAACCCAAATTTGCCTTCCTAGAGAACCCTAATTAAGATATTATTCCATCCATATGCCATAAATAGGGCTGTGGCAATGGCACATCTAAAAAATGTATAAGGGGGACAAAACTAAAGAGATAAACCTGTCTATGTCTTGCCAATATTTCACAGCCAGCCAATACAAAACCATCAAATTGGAAGAGAAAATATGGGAATGGGATACCATTTGGTGCAACAAATGCCTGCAGCACTACTTGAATTGCAAGATGTGAGATATAATTTTGCCAAAAAAAAAGAAGAAGATCTGAGATATAATATAAGCATCACTAGAGAAACACATACAAACATTTCGATCTGATCGAACCCTCTCATGCTTTGAATTTCTTTGACTGCAGAAGATGTTTTTGATCTAAAACATTTAGGGTTGGATTGATCTGTCACCACCTAACATTTCCCTTTATTACCTTCATTTCCCAATGCTTCCATGAATCTTATAACTTGTTGTAGAGCCCCATATCTTGTTACTCATAGAATTGAGACAGAGTTATAGCAGTTGTTGGTAGAGCTTCAATCTATACCTATTTATTATGCACATTTCATATAAACCCTATATATAAAATTTTCAGATATTCTATAAGTTAAAATTCCATAGTCTAAAATCGAATCTGGACTTTTTTTCTTTGGGATAAATGGCTTCTGAACTTTGCAGCTGCCATGATGCTTTGCATAAAAACTTACCTTGCCCAATGCATAATCTGAAGCACTCATCTCTAGTGGTAAAGCCTGCCTACTCCATTGTCATGTGCTATAATAACAAAATTCCCCTTGCTTGACACATGGCCTCATGTGATTGGAGAAGTTTGATTCAATTATATGCTGAAGGAAAAAAAGTTGTATACTTGCCTGCAGCTCGATCTTGCCCAAAACTATAAGTGACATCTGTCATGAATACGAACATGACTCATATCCCATCCCCCCAAAGTTTTGAGCTTCCTTTTAAATTTTTGAAAGGAAACCCTCATCTTTTTTCTTATTTGGTCTGAGAAAGTTGAAGCACAACAAAGAACCTTTTCCCTTTGTCTGTTCAAAAATAAAAGCTAAAATCTATCATGGTCATTGGGTCCTTTTTGACTTGTTTTTCCAGACCAATTAGCACAAATTTCAAGTCTTAACTACCAATTGAGCTTGAGCATAAGTGATTATTGGCTTAAGTTTTCCAAAGTTTTGGTAATGTCCCTCTGTGAACCTTTACTCATAGCAAAAAGCCAAAAGTTGTTGAGGCGCAAAAGGCTTCATGTGACTGGTAGTTTTAGTCTAAATGGCTTACTTAGACTGCACTCAATCCATTTTTATCTTTTCTGCGCGCTTTTAGGCTAGTTTTAGCCATTTTTCTTCTCTTTTGGGTCTTTGCTCAAGACAATTGGAACTGGTCTAATAGCTTGGAGGGAAAAATTGGATCAAAGAAAATGATTATGAACATCATGGTCAGACAGTTAGTTCAGGGTCATTTTGACCTTCTTTTTCTTTTTTCTTTTACAATATTAGAAGTTTAGAACATAGTTTATTTTTCTTTTAGGAAAAAAAATTATATATATATGTATTATAAATGCACCGAAAGGAAAGAAAGAAGAGGGATGTAGAGGTCTTACCAAATTCAAACAGGTACAAATCCCCAATAGATGTTTGCTTTATGCCTTTAAGAGGCATGTGCATCTTCCTTTAGTGAAAGATTCAAAAAATCTACCTTGAATTGGCAAAATTAAAATTTATAAACACATAATTGTAGTTTTCTTCTTTTGTTCTTAATCGTATGTACCGCCCTTTTTAAAGCATTTCTTTGAATCTTTGTCGATAATCTTACAAAATACATTGAATATAATTGAAGCTCTTTATCAATAGGGTAATTGTCTCCACTCAAACCGTCTAAACTCTCCTACTGATCGAGGGTTAGACCATAGTTTTTATTTGCTCAAATTTCCCTCTACTTTTCAGTATATGAAAAAAATGATAAAAGTAACTCAATTTCTTATGGAACACTCCAACTTCGTCAGCAATATGCATCATGCATGTCATTGTACTTGTTTTAAATGTATAACCTTGGTGTCGTTGTTGATGTGTTAATTTTTTGGTAACAATTGATCATCCTGGACATATATGGCCAAATAAGACTAAACTTGAAGCAAGTGTTAGGAACTAATTACTTGCTTCAGAGCAAAAATCTTTACAAGAAATGTTTTTAAGGGGTAAAACAAGGACAAACAAAAAAAACAAACGTAATTAAGCTCAGAAATGTTTTCTTGCTATATACAGGATTGATGGTATTATCCGTTGAAGAATACTTAGTGATGATCGAGTAGTTAACTAAATCGGAAACGATGCACCAATTAGCAATAGACCACGCTGATCGAGAGTGTTGATAAACAGTTGCTATCTTTGTGTTTGTACACACAGACAGACAGTACTAGAACAAAAAGGAAAGAATGGTACACACAGTCACGGATCCCAAACACAATACATAATGGAAAATATACGGAGCAAGATAAGGATGATCAATTAATCTTTCCCAAGTTGCCGCTGTCCACAAGTGATTGTCT
This sequence comes from Rubus idaeus, assembly GCA_030142095.1. Classification (NCBI taxonomy): domain Eukaryota; kingdom Viridiplantae; phylum Streptophyta; class Magnoliopsida; order Rosales; family Rosaceae; genus Rubus; species Rubus idaeus. The sequence goes on from CM057970.1 coordinate 7,634,294, forward strand.
TCTTCCGCGAGTAACAGATGCTTTCCAAGTCGACTCAGGAAATGACAAAACGTACAGGCCACTCTCCAATCTCAGAAACTCAGAGCTAGCCAGCCACAGCCATATAGATATTGTATCGTTATCTCTCATTGAGGTAGCTAACCTGCGTGTGACCGAAGGCAAGCCTGTATATACATAGTGGTTTTCTACATCAATATGTGGATTCATTCATGCATGAACCCCGCAAATGGGAAACTGAGCTATCTAGCTAGACCTAAACATACCGTAGGTTTTTGAGGTCTGGTACACGTACTATATGTAATGCATTTTCAAGTTACCAAGTTGCATGCAATTAGTGGTTACGTTTTGAATAAGGCAAACTACGTAGTGCTATTTCACAAGTAGCAATGCAATATAATTGAGACAGATGCCTGTGGACTGTGGTGGTGTGCGGGCATTTCCATCAGTCAAGTACTCTAGTTCGACCCAATAATATCATGATATTTTCCACATCATGATGATATATCAATGTGTGCTTTGGTGTCAGCACCGATCGATATCGTCTAACAACACTTTGGCTTTTAATAGGCTTATCAGTTTTCGAGACGATGGAAATACAACACCAGGTTGGCACTTGATTTTGACACGATAAACATGAACATGCATGTATGAGTCGTTACATATATATTATTGAGCTTATTTTGAGTTCAAAATACAGGTAGCTTAACTTGTCATGAGTCGAGATGATGATCACGCCATAAATTTTAAATGGCTTAACACATTTAGCATGAATAAATTGGCATAAAATGAAACGTTGATTTACTAAAGCATTTGCAACTTAAATATCTTTCCAAAAAGTATGTAAGGATCAAAATTGCATCCAAAATACAGCACAAATAATTCTCATATTCAAGCCGAAGTTGCCATGACATTAAATGCGGAGAATACAAATAAGCAAGAACAAGGAACGAGTTCACTTCTAACCATATATGCTTCCAATCTCTAACGTATTTAGATATATATGTTTGTCGAGCCTCATTAACAGTCATTACCTGCTCTGCCACAAAGCTAGGGGTATCGAGATTAGCTACAAAAGCACAAGAAATTGGCATCTATAATCATGAAAAAACCGCCCCATAACCATCAAAACGTACCTAAATTCCACTTCCAAACACCGTCCACACTTTTTTTTTAAACTCAACTAAACTTACAGCACAACGTGACATGCAATCAACTCCAAATTAAAGCACTTCAAAACCCGAAGATGAAGAACGATGTTATCCTAATTCTCATTGTTGTTTTTTCGTCTATTAATTTTGGATGCATGAATAACAACTTTGAATTCAATTTCTCGAGTTTGTCTTCCAAAAGGAGGGATAAAGTATCCGGCAAAGATAATTCATTAGCTAAGAGAAAGATGAGACATGTTTTGTCTATGTTCAATTTCATAGGATTTTTTATCACATGCGCACCTCATAGTCACAATTTTTTTATATAATTAACAATATAATAACATGTTAGTTTGATATACGTTATTGAATAGAGTTTTCTCGTAACTAAAACTTTTGTAGTCTTGTGAATGTCAAACATGTGCTGGTGGCTTATATGCTAGGCAAGATTCTTGTCTGCATTAGTGATTAATGTCTCGATTTAGACATGTTAACGTTTGAGGTTTTCACCTTTCAAATTCCACATCAATGGTGACATGCACGTTAGTGTTATTTGGTGACTTGCTTAATTGAGATCGAGCTAGCTAGGGCGGTGCTACGTCTCAATTTGGGCATCATCAAAAGCCTAATTGCATGCTACGGTCTTTGACTAAGAAACCAAAAAGATCGACCTAATAAGAAGGCAAACAACGCGCTTAATTTAAACATGTTACCTATTTTGATTTGGTTGGTTTCTTTTAGCTAGAGTTTCAAATCAACAAGTTAACTGCCTCAGCAAATTAAACAGTAAATAAAACATAGAGTAAACAAAAGGAATCGAGCTTTAATTTGTTTGCTGGTGTATGGGACTTTTATGCATGCATGTCACCAAAAGATTTTCGAAACAGAAAGCGTTTTCGTGTGGGGTTGATAATCTTTTATTTTGGTTTATCTGAATTGTCTAAAACCCTTAAACCCTCATTTGGAAGACCAGAATCATATAAGATGATGCTTTTTGACTCTCCATGCCATTTCTTTAATGATCTATATAAGTTTCTATTCTTAACTTGCCGACAGCAAATTAATAAAGAAAAATGAAAAGGAAAACTTCTTAATTACATAGCTTAGGAAAAAATATATTTTTAATCCCTCAATTTTGACTCATTTGACATTTTCGTCCCTGAACTTTGAAATATATCACTTTCGTCCCTAAACTTCAACACCGACTATCACTTTCGTCCCTGACCGAAAAAAATGGTGCAAAGCCTATACTAAAATGTTCGCACGGATGAGAGGAGTAACTTTTATAACTGAGGCTAAGCTCAATTCGGGCTAGAATGGCTCGAATTTAGCCCGAAAGTCGGTGGTGACCAAAACTTTAATCGTAAAATTCTCCTCCGTCCGGCGCGGTTTGAGGCGAGGTTGGTGGCGTTGAACTCATCTCAAGGAGGGCTTCAAAGCCCAGTATATGTTGTTGTTCGAATTGGCTGGAATCGAATATTTATTCGGTGAAAACCTTGGTCAGGGACGAAAGTGATAGTTTTTTTCAAAGTTCAGAGACGAAAGTGATATATTTTAAAGTTTATGAACGAAAGTATCGAATGAGTCAAACTTCAGGGACTAAAGGTGATTTTTTCCCTATAGCTTGTTCAAAATATTTAGATGGACTTTTCAATTTCGATCAAAGAGAAGTAGTGTAAACAATTTCCGGAGATTTCGTTCTACGACCCCACTTTAATATATCTGACAGTTAATATAGTTGATGTATGTCCAAACTGGCATGCATGGATCATATATACTTTCTTTAATTAGTTGATTAATCAAATGTTATTAGATCAGAAACCAATTAACAAAACCCATATGCCAATGTCTTAATAAAGTAGCAGAATATGCACACTATGTTTGAAATTGAAGCAAAAGTTATGACAGTGGATAGCAGAGGTGGATTGCGGCCATGACTAGATACTTAGATAGTGTGGATAGGGGTGTCAACTTGTGGATAGTGTGAATGTACAATACATCAGATATACGTATAATAGGTAGCCAATACAAATTGTTCACAACCAAAACGTAAAGACAAGAAACAAAACCGCATTCTGAATTCTAAAAATCTACCTGAATTATACTAGTGTGTAACAATACAATATGCTAGATAGCCTACGCTTTTTCACATACATATACCGACTACATTGGCAAATGCAAACAGGGGTCAAATAAGATAATTAATCGTCCAACTCTATATGCATTTTGTTCCCTGCTCTTTGTTGCTAACTTGCTATGCTATTTTTCGCAAAGATACCGAGTAAAATACTTGATGAAATGCTTCAAAGAGGCTAGGATGAGGTAACTGTGCAAACAAAGGAAGCCAATCTATTGAAGGATATATAGTTATTCCTCTTCATGAATGCTTCAAAGAGGGTACGGTAGATGTAATTGAGCAAACAATTTGAATTTCTCAAATATGTTTTTCAAAGATGAAAAATAAAATGTTCGATGAAATGTTTGAAAGAGACTACAACATAAACAAAAAAGATTCTAAGATTTGCCATTGTTATAAAGATTAAATTTTGATAGTGGTGATCGAATGCAACAAATTATATTTCTTAAATTCATGAAAATACTTATGTCACACTATGGGATCACATAATTGAGCGTTTAGCAAAGGACTAATAGTACAGTCCCTTGACACATTTCCACCATACAGAGAAGCCCGATTATCTCGGAAGAGAAGACAGAGTGACCTAGTGAAGGGGCATTGGAACATGAATAGCATATGATTTGGTTTCCTTAAAGCTCAAGTGTCTCCCATTTCTAGGACAACCCACTTCGAATTCCCATCATTTCACTTTCACTTACTGCTCTTGTGAGATCAATTAGCTCTTCCAAATTCCTATACGAAATCGTGCAAGTCCATTATTGCTGAATTTTTATTAAGTTCGACAACATAACGTTACACATATTTAATAAGAGAATATAATTTTACTCGACATGCATAAATAATTTCGAATTTTTATTGTAAACCATAATTATTGTCAAAAAATTATAGAATGTTGTAGACTTGTAGACTCCAATGATCATATCAGCATCATTCTGTTTCTCCGAAATGGAGGAATATCTATGGTAAATAATCTGAGAAAACACCCTTCTTTTGTTAAAATAAAAAACCCACTTTGTGGCTAGAGAAAGAGAGCATTCACCAATAAGTTTTAGGTGCATGCATGGTCTTCAACTATTGCATTGGTGGTCAATGGCACTCATAGATATAAGTCAGGTGTTTTTTTTGGGTTTGGGATTCCAATCAAATACTCAATTGCCTAAAACAAATAGTGATGGCTTCTCACATGCACCTTCACTTTCCATTCCCTTCTTCAGAACTTGGATAGAGGTTAATGAATATCTGGGAATGAATGGGACTTACTCTGTCCAAAATTATCATGACAAGTTACCCCTCCACATGTTGGTATATTGGGAAATAGGTTAGAAAGCTCATTGGCTCAATAGTCCTCTTATTTACCAAAATGTATGATGTGAATAAGTTAATTTCCAATTCTAGACTACTTAATTATACCAAATAAAAACAAGACACCCACATGCTTAAGAATGATCAAAGCCTTACAAAATTACCATACAAGCTGGTGGAAACACTCAAGTTGTGGTAATATATATTATGCTACATTAATTTTGACTGAAGACTCTAGTGTCCATCTTCCATTCTACACTACCCTCCAATTTTTTTACAAAATATGATTCTATATTATTCTTACTTGCTGCCAACTTTTTGAGTAAGTCATCTGCTCATCCTAAGGTAAATTTGTTATATTTTTGATCTTTCCCTTAACTCAATGAGTGTGCCATTGACAGAATAAGAGGCTCTTTTTTCAAGCTCATTTGGAGAGAGATTTTCTGTACAGTATTTCATTTCATCTATCTAATGTTCATATCCAAACATAAGGGGAGAAGTTGTTATTGGCTTGAGGAATCTTCAACATTAATCATTTACTATGTTCGTTTTGATGATTGTAACTCCGTCTCTAATTAATAACATTTAAGTTTACATCGGTCAATTTTTTTGTTATATTTTTTCGTTTTGTGTCTTGTGAATTAATTCATTTTCGTGTTTGAAATAAAAGTTTGTTTCCAAAATGAATGGTACATTGACAGTTTGACACCATGATAAGTCTTGGAAAATGTTTAAAAAGAGATGAACAAAGCAACAATAATTGGGTTTGAGGAAGTACAAGTTGCTCACAATTGGCGGCAAGTTTTCAGTCCACTCTAAAACACCACTTAGATTCCATAGTGTTAGAGTGTTGATTGGTTCATGCTTTCTTTACCCAATTTTAAGAGCACTTTGGATTCCAATTCCTCAAATAATAGTCAATTCTCTTTTCTTTTTTGGCCAAGAATAGTCAATTCCCTTTGCTTCGAAGAACTCCACTGCTTTTACAGAGAATTTTTATCATGTCAAAACATTTTTATTATGTTATTAAACATTTGAGTGTAATAAAACTATTGCACTCCAAACCTTTATTTTATTTTATTTTTAGGAGAAGCGAGAATAATATTGCACTCAAAACGTTTATGTGTTACATGTAGACATGTAGTAATTATTGGTGTTAAGCTTAAACACAACCAACTTACTAATCACAATTAGTGTTTAGGAAACTTGAAGTTCATTCTTTTTCAAAGAACCTCAACAATACGAGAAGTAATTTACCTTTTATTTTTGTCAAAAGATAACAAAACAGTGTGAAATTGGGAATGTTAATTAAAGTTCTAAATACATGAACAACTTTGAAAGATCAAAGACAAATTGGGACTATATATATATATATATATGTCTCCTTTACATGTGGACATCTACACGTGAATTACAATGTAAACATCATCATCCCGACTAATTGACAATATAACTTAATCATCGGAACTGTTCATCGTTTAGATTTATTTTCAAGAATTATCTTTCAAAAAAATCAGCCGAATTGGAGATTATTTGGTAATATGTTCGTTGTATAGTTTACAGACAAATACAGTCCGTCAGATATATACATATATATATATATATACATGTTTTCTCCACATAGGACTATGTTTTTTTAAAATACATAGTTTTAATGTCAACCGTCAGATCAAATCATTTAAACAAATCTGACGATTAATATTAGAACTATGTATTTTAAAAGTGTATAGTCTTATGAAGTGCATAAAAATCTTATATATATATATATAGCCACTTTTTTGTTTGTTTCTCATCTAAGGATGCCTCTTTGCGTCATCGGACGGACCACCTTTGTAGTTTTTTTTTTCCTTTGCTTCTTTTGTCCTCATAGTTTTCTTTTTCTGAATTTCTATTTTTTCAAGGTTTTTGGTTCTTGGAGGTGCTCTACATCCTTTTATGGCATTGCTAATTGTCTTTGACAAACTTGTTAAGTGGTCGACAACCTAATTAGTTACGATTCGATCAGATTTGTATTGTGGGATTGTGTCTCTGATCATCGACAATAGTATCGATAAAAGGTTTTTATTTTTGTTAGTGTTTTCTTTATTTCTTGTAGGCTAGTTTCAATAAATCATACTCTATTGAGATAGGGTTTGTGGATCTGTCATTTAGGGTCTTCTAGTTGGTGTTGGTCTTTGTTCGGCCCTTGTTCATGGTTTTACTGTTGTGTCATTGATAGGGCGTTGTTTCTGGAGACTAATTGGTAGTGTCCTTATCACCAAACAAGTGAGCCACTCTTACTCGTGGTCTGGAGGTTTTGTGACACGATGTGGAAGATAGTGCAATTCTTCTCGTTGTTAGCCATGAAGACTTATCGTAATTCTCAAGATTGCTATAACTTAGCAGCTTGTGGAAATAAACATTTATTGTGGTTAGAATTTGAGTCTTTTTTGACTCATAATATCTCTAACCATTGTTTCTTTCAAAGTAGTTCTTTATTCATCTGATATATATTTTTTGTGGTTAATTTAAATGAAATCATTTTAACCTTAAAAAGTTGGGAGTTTTAATACTAGTTATGTCATGAAACTTCTGTCATTCTGTCCTTTGCTTCTAGATGCACAGAGAAGCATAATAGAGACAAAGTAAATATTTCTTAAATAATATAAAATCTCTGAACTAAATGGGCGCATAAAAAATTCAAATTTGCAAGTGAATAATTATATGACTTTCTCTAGAACACTTAGGCTTCAAGTCAAAGATTACGAATTACAAAGCTCTAGTAGAATCATTGTGCTCACAAATTTTTGTCTTTGATTGCAATTCAAACAGCCAGAAGCTCAATGAACGTATGTTTATTTTATTTGTAACCAATATGGGGTAGAAACACATGTGAACCCACTCATATCTCAAATGTGGCCTGAAACCATGATTGCTTCAACTTCATTAGTCATTTTAAAGAAGATGAGAAGCACCCAAAATGAGTGACTGTCTGTATAGGATTCTCACCAAATTTATTAAAAATTCAAACTCAACTGAAGTGTTATTTATTTTTTTTGGCAAAGAGAAGGAGAATATATTATATGAACCCAAACATTACAAAGGACCCAACTGGGCCAACCAAGCAAACCAACAGAAAGGAAAGACAGGGGCCCAAACCAGGCAGGCCCAAACAAAAACCTCCCAAGCCACAACCAAGCCAAGAGAAGGACGCCGCCACAGCAGCGGCGCCACCGCGCACAAAAATTGCATCCAACTGAAGTGTTATGATCTTTGCTAATGAAGAGCATTTACCCCTACATCTGAAGTTTCACATTCAAATCTCCTCCACCAATATCGTTCGTTAAAAATAAGGAGAAAACTCATTTGACAATTTTTTTTTACTTCAAAAACAAAACAAAAAGAAAAAAAGTTTTTTTTTTGGGGTGGGAGGGGGGGGGGGGGGGGGTTGTGAAATTGCCTACCTTTTTTTTTTTTGGACAATGTGAAATTGTCTTACCTTATTTGCCTTTTCTTGTCCTCCTTATGCTTTTCTCCTATTTGCCTCCTTAATTACAAATGCAAACGACTTTTGGGCCAGACGCGTTTCCAACTACTGCAGGCTGCCCCAATGGGCAAACACTTTGTGGGTCCATTCCCAGTTAAGCAGAACAAGTATGGTTTTTACGAAGGGTCTCTCTGCACCACCCAGCGGTTGCGTGCCCTTGGCCTAGGACTTCCAGGGTCACCTTTCAAATTGATACATTCGGAGCATATTCATAAAATCAATGTGGTTGGTTTAAGTCTTCAGTTTTAGCAATACAGAAATCATGATCATTCACTACACAACTAAGAACAGTGATGAAGTCGACCGGCCACTCGTCAGGAATCCTGGTGGATGGTACCTCAACAATGAGAGTGTGGTATTCCATCTGAAAACAGTTTGTTTTTTTTCGAAAACGATAAAAGAAGCAAATTTCTTGGTACACCTGTGTGAATTGTGAAAAATAAAAAACGTTTTTTCGTTTAAGAGACCAAACAATTTTTCTCCTGGAAGGACAGCATATACATTTTTTAACTTGGATCTCAATTGACTGAAAAATTGATCTAGTTGTACATTTCTCCTGCAATTCATTATACAATCATGATTTCCTTCGGTGACATATCAAGGTAAAGCAGACTGTTTAATAACGATTCATGTACTTGAATCTATAAACTGTTGTCAAAAAGAAAACTAGATCACAAATCAGTTCCTTAACTAAACCCAGCACTCAGAACATAGATTTTAAACTTTCAAAAAACATTCGCTCTTGTCCATCTATAGGCAGACGCCAAAAACCACCACTCACGAATTCAACTGTGGTGCAAAGGAGCATAATCTGGCAATTCTTGACAAAAGGCAATGACATGCAGCTACATAGCTCCTAACTCCCTGTGAAGAAGATACAGAGGTATTAGAACGGAAAATACGGAGGAAATATAAAGAGAGACGGGTAAAAGCTTCTGTCATAGTCCATACATACAGTAGATTATAAAAGGCATCAGAACATGCACCTTCAAAAACCAGAAATTAAACACAGGATTTCATTTACCAAAACTATAATACTAGAGTCGCCAAGACATTTCCCAAATATTAGTCACCAAATGACACGGCAGATAACATGGATAAATGAATGAGTAAAACAAAGGGCCTAGATATGAACAAAAGAAACACTGCCACATCAGTTGGAATCCAAAACTTTATGATTACTTTGGTATATCTAGCATTACTCTTATTCAACTTAAGACGGTGGTGATACATCTGCAATAGACTGTCATGTGCCTCAAGAAAGAAGGAAGATGCAAGAATAAATAAATAATAATAAAAAAAGATAGGTCAAAAGCTTTACATCAAATCTTCTGTTGGCCAATGACTCTCAAGGATTTAATACTCAAAATTGACGCCTTGGTGGCCTAGGTTCTGCCGCAGTGACACGAATAGATCTTCCATTCAAGTCCTGAAAAATATAAAAACATTAGAAACACAAAATATGAAGCTGAGAAGAAGATATAATACAAATACTGATAAGAAAAGGTAATTATATACGTACAACGCCATCCAAAGATTCAATGGCACTGTTCATTTCTTCAGCAGAACCATATGTCACAAAACCAAAACCCCTCGACCGGCCACTGTCCCTGTCAAAAACTACCTTGGCTTCCAAAACCTTTCCTTGCTCATTAAACAAGTTCTCAAGTGTCAAATTGTCAACACCCCATGCAAGGTTACCCACATAAAGGCGGTTGGAAGAGTCACCATAACCTCCACCACCTCTGGGGGGACCTCTAAAATTATCTTCAGACCTGGGTGGGGGAGGTCCATAATTAACCCTCAACGCCCTTCCATCAAGTTCCTGCAAAATGTCACGAAGTATTGCTTATAGTTATATAAAATAAACAGGGTTCACAACAGTCAATATAGGTGTTAAGCAGTCTCAAAGTAAAAACTTCACATTAAGAAAGGTATTATTTAGCTTGAAGATAATTTTAGTAATCTTGACAAGGTTCACTACATTTACCCTAATTTTCTCAAAACCAATGAGTAAACAAGTGTTCTCATGAACTCAATCAACCAATTTGTTTTTGCGAAAATGTCATGAAGCCTTGCTCTATACAAATCAAGTAGGTTCATGGTTCTCATGCATGAAATATAACCAAACGAATCCAAAACTCAAAATACTCAATAGAAACATTAAGCAGTCACTATAGTAAAAACATCTTAGATAACCTTTCACTAAGCTTCAACACAAACTTTTCTGGTTAACAAATCTTGAACAAGTTTCAAACATCAATCCAACATTTCAAATCTGAAACAACTTTCACATTTTCGCATACATACAAACAGATGACTGACACAATATGATGACTTACATAGCCATTGAACTGTCGGGCAGCTGCTTCTACTTCCTGAGCACTAGACATGGTCACAAACCCAAATCCTCTGCTTCTTCCAGTAGTCTTGTCATATATCACCTGAAAATTACATTAAAAGCCTCCATTAACCCAAAAAAAAAATATCATTGAACTCGCAAAACCCACCATTCATTTTCACCCAATTCATAAAAAGATGCGAAATTGAGAGCAGAAACAAAACCATACCTCAACCATCTGAACATTTCCAGCACCTTCGAAGAGCTCAGCTAGCTGAGCACTGTCAACGTTGAAGGGAAGGTTTCCAACGAAGAGTTTGAGGTCAGGGGGGAAACTGGGCTCGCCATCGTCGCTGAGAACCTCCTCGTCCTGCTCGAAGTCCGAAACGGCGACGTGTCGCACAAAGGACCGAGACGACTGAAACCCCTTACCGGAGTTGAGAAATGAAGCCGAAATTGAAATTGGTTTTAGAGACGAGAAAGAGAGAGAGGAGAGCGAGACTGAAGTGGGTTTGGGAGTGTAGAGGGCTAGGGTTTTGGGGGTGAGTGAAGGAAGAACAAGCGAAGCCGTAGAGGTAGTCATGGTGGCTTTGCTTCTCAAACAGATAAGGTTGCAGAGCAAATAGAGAAGAGAGAGGCTTCGAGACTCTGAAACTCCAGGGTTTATGAAGAAGTTTTAGATATTTTCATTGCCACAAATACCCCTGGTTTTCCGTGATATTTCGGATAATGATCGTCTGCGGTGCAGATCACAAAACTCGTTGCCATCTTGTCCACTTCTCTTGATTGATCACAGCCGTCGATTGCCAATGCCAGTTGGCATCCATTTGATTCAGATATTAAATTGGAAGACACTTCAGGACAAAAGCATGAGATATTTTCTTGTAGATGAAGATGGGCTCTGTTGCTATCAAATTTATTACATGGGCCAACAAATTTCTGACTTGGCCCATAAAGATCAATATATTGGAAAGAAAAACAATTTTATGATTTTTCATTAAACTCACACCATTGAGGTCAAAATACAAAAACCTACTTGTATAAGAAAATCTAACACACTAATGTGGTTGAGAAGAATTCCTAGTACGAAACAAAAATGAATTTTTCAAACGTTCAACCACAATTACGTGTTTTTTTTTTCCTCACGAATAACAACTATTAATCGATATAAATAATGACTGGTTAGTGAAAAATCTCTCATCTCAAACAAAAATGAATTTTTCTAACGTTCAACCACAATTACGTGTAAACAAATGACAACTATTAATCGATATAAATAGTATGGTTAGTGGATTCGTATCTGTGAAACTATTGTTGCTAGCACGGCAAAACCCTATGAAAAGATTACATTCCTGCAAAACCTTTGATGTGTCACGTGGTGTTCCACTGCAACTCGACATGTATAACTCCATTTTTTGAGTTAATCAAATTGTACTTGCCTCTAATGCGTCCATTGTATACCACATCACTAAAATTGATGTCAACGTACCCCAAGAATTCCTAGATAGAAATAATGACATTTAGATGATTTTAATTCAAACAAACATAGAAATAGACCACCTAAAAATGACGAGGGGCTTATGGTATATGATCCAACCTTTTTTCGGAAATGATAGGCGAAAAGGTTTCTTTTCTTACTCTTAACTTCAAAACGAATCTTCTCCTTCAAAGTCGCCTCTTCTACCACAAACTGAAATTCTTCATTCCAATATGGCCGATGGGATTTCTTTATCATCTACACAAAAAATTGCATGCATTAACTCATGAGATGAACTAAATCAAGTTAGAAAGACAAAATGAGTGTGGCATGCATACGTTATAGTAAATCAAATAAAAATGTGCTCGTTATAGCATGTCACTTCTTTTTCCTCCCCTCCTTCATCGCAACAACAAATGTTATTTGTACTCCCCCAAAGGAGTGCATGAGGTGTTTCTAAGCTCATTAACTACATGTTCACCTTGGTTTTCCTCTTTTCTCCTGCAAAGCGAACCATTACGTAAGGATTGGGGTTATCGTAAAGCTTGCTCTCAAGTTCTTCTGCCCCTTGCACTGTAACCAAAAGCAGACCAGCGGCATCTAATTGCGATGACATGTCTACGGATAGGGATGGCTTTCGGCTCCTAATTCGGCTCTTGATTCCAAATTTTTGTCCAGCTACCACTTGATCTCCATCCAAAGGCCCACTGTTATATATTGCACTGCCACTCTCTTCTATAAAAGGATTATATGTCAACTCCACCACGAGTTGGCCTCTTTTTTTCTTGTTTTGTGGATCATAAGGGTTTGTGTTCTTTACCAAATCAAGCGTAAATTCTTTTGTGTCATTTGGGGTCAGCATCTTGAGTGGAAGAATTTGCATTCCCAAAAGGTCATGCGTCCCAATCTGTGAAATCAAGCATGATAAACCTTTAAGTTTGCTATTACCGCAAATTATACTATGCAATAATCTAGTATAACATACAACATATTTTGAGGTGATAATCTTTTTGGGTAACCAAGGCCACAAAATTACTCGATACTTGACTTCGGTTACCCACAAAATGGCGTATCGTTCAAAAAGATGAAATTGAATATTAGATATCAAACCTTATCCCAGTCGAAAAGATGAAACTGAATGAATTGGGACTCTGGATCTTTTACTGTAAGCTTGAAATTCTCATTCCATTCAGGGTTCAAGTTCCTCATCTTAATGCTAGTTTTCTTTGATGGAAGCCTCTCCCCGGTTAGTTTGATTTTAACATAAGGATCAGAAGTTCCTATTATGTCCATTTTCAAGAGTTTCTTGGCTCTTACAACTTTCACATGTAGTATGCCTACAGGCTTCTTTATAGTTCCTGATCTGGGGAGATAAATAACATTAGACATGCATGTACGTATTAGCTTGAAACTAGTTACTGTCATTTGTCTTTGCTGTAATTTCATGCAACTTACAGTGAACCATCAAGAATTGGTATGTCCAAAGTTTGGGGCCATAAATAAAGGCTAGCAACTTGTTTTCTTATATATTCCTGCTTACCACAAAAAAGAAGAAGCAAAAATTATAACTTATATCAAAGTAGTATGAAACTATTGTCAGTAAATATGCATATGGTAATTCAAAAGGGTAGCATAGATATTTTTCTTATTTTTTCTCAAGGAAATGGTAGCATGAGAAATTTCATTTTCTATAAAAGAAACCCAAAACTTTAATGAATATAAACTACAATACTTGCCTACTGAATTCCCAAACCCATTAAAGCATTCAAAGATTATGACTAGCTAGATATATGGTAATTTGTGTTCAAGACTACTTTTATTCTTACGATTTCCATAGAACTTAAAGTAGCTAGTTTGCAAGGTGTACTATAGTTAATTGATAATGTATCTAAAGTTATGAATCATATATGTTGACTGTTTCTCCTTCACTCAAAAAATGAAGATTAAGCTTCAAGCTAGATAAGTTAAACAACTCTTCCCAATTGGATTAGTTTACAGATTACAGAGAGAGAAAGATATTGACCTGAACATATTGATAGAAACCGGGGATTGCCATAACATCCCCTCCCAGTAATCTGAATCCAAAGTCCACATGTGGCTGCATATATGACATATCTGCCACCATAAGAGCATTGCACTTACATGAAGATTTATAAATTACCATGTGTAAATTTGTGTCAATTTACCTTATCTATCAAAGTCACTGTTATGTTTGCAAAACATGGGAATGTTGGTACAAGAGGCCTTAAGATGATCCTTGGTGTTGCAAATACTTGGAGATCCATCAGCTAATAAGAACAAGTATATATATGAAACAATTTCACTGTCAAATGAATCTCAAACACATTTTCAAACAATGCATGGCCCGAATGTGAATCTAGACCATTGATAAGTCGATTTCTGCTTGAATATATATTGTTTAGTTCAGATTCAGTCTAAGGCTCTAAGCATAAGCATCGAAGAACATTACTGTCGCGAATGTTTTTCTCCTAAGGAAAAGGCATATGCTAACCTGAACTATAGGTCGAGCTGACAATATTTTAACCGCTACAGTTATGTGTGGATTTCCTGCCCATCTAACTGCGGGTTCAAATACTAGCTCATTTTCGTTGGTTTCGTGCACTCTAATACCTGCAAGACTCAATGAATTAATTAATAAGATCTCTCACAGACAAATAAACATTATAACTAATAGAAAAACCAACTTAAATGATCCTGTTCCTTGAAATCTTGCTGCAGCCTACACCAGATAAGTTCTGTTCTGGTCTAATTAATATGCACAAGTTCACTACACAAAGCCTACATATTTGAATAGCATATAAAAATTAACTTGCCATAAATTGTAGGAGGAAGACTTCCAAGATTCAAGCTCTGAAATCCTATAGATTTTATCTGGTATTTTCCAATGTACTCTGCAAATATCGGCTCCGCGGTGTTTCTAATGATCTTGCATATTGCCTTGAGATGAAAAAACACAAGTGACACATTTAGCTAGGTCATGCCTTGGTAATTAATTCAAAGGAAATGGTGCATTACAAATCACCTTATCAAGGTAAGGCCACATATCATGTAAAGCCTTGTTCAACCAGTCAATCTGCACACGTATACAAATAATGGTTCATAACACTAATTTTGGACTGGAAATAAAATGTGACTGTGAAATGTAAATAACAACCAACAAGCAGCTCCATTAATTTTTTTCAAACTCACTCTTTCAAAATCAGGGTGCTTCACCCATGGTGGAATCTCTGAAAAAAGATCAATCAGAGAGCTTGGATCACACTCATCATTAAGTGATTTTATATCTGGATCCTGCATATTTAGTTTCAGAAAAAATTACATTAAAAAATGACCAGAAACCAGCAAATTAACCATTTGGTATGTGCATTTTGGTAATCTATTCAAAAATGTGCATAATTTCAATAGAATATAGAAACCCATGAAAAGGGGATGGATTATATAAGAATCATACATTAAAATATAGCACACAGAAAAAGCAACAAATTAAATTAAACATGTAAAACTGAATGTGGTACAGCATTGAACATAAAATAATTAAAAAGGGGTATGATTATCACCTTCACATCTGCAGGCTCTGATGAGTATATGAATATGAAGAAACCCAGTAAAAGACCTACTGGAAACCCAATTACAAATCCAATAAATTCGAATATGAAATACAGATATTTCATGTTCTTTTCGTTTGTAATTCGAATAAGCAAAATATTACGAATTAAAATCCGGAACATCCATAGTTTTTTGTTTGATATAAAAAAGGAGAGGAAAGAAAACAAGATCGGAAAACGCAAGGTGGGGTTGGGTTGAGGAGGCAGAAACTGCCAAAATAGAGTTTCGTTGTAGAATCCACGTGTCAGAAAATGAAGGAGAGCGTGCTTTGATGTAATTAAGGTTTAGTTAACTTAAAGCTTTTAATGACGAAGATTCGTACACGTGTGCGGTGATTGATATGGCCACGTAGGTGAACCAGAAAAGGAACTGAGCTGCTTATTTTCTAGGTAAAAAAGGGTAAGAAAATGAAGCTGCTTAATTATGGGTTTGATGCTAAAAGTGATCACTCATTGGTGTGGTGGGACTTAAAAGGAGCCTTAAAAAGCCACAGGTTCAGGTTCATACCCAAAAGCAATCGATGGTCAACTCTCTAGTGAACAATTGGTGTTAGACTGTTGGCAAAAATAAATGCGAAATTAAGAATTAGAAATTCAGTGTTTGGGTCTAACCTCGTTGTTTTTGAGTCAAGCCAAGTTGCGAATTTGTTGGGGATCAAGGGTAGGCAACTAACCCTAGTGTTAGCAAAATATATGCAAAATTATGAATGAGAAATCCAGTGTTCGGGTCGAACCTTATTGTTTTTGGGTCAAGTCAAGTTGCGAATTTAGGGGGATTAAGGATAGGCAACTAACCCTAGTGATAGCAAAATGTATGTGAAATTATGAATACGAAATCTAGTTTTTAGGTCTAACTTTGTTGTTTTTAGGTCAAGTCAAGTTGCGGATTTAGGGGGGTCAAGGGTAGGCAACTAACCGTCTTTGAGTTTTTGAGAAGTCATTGTTGTACAAGGTAGTGCACACAAGGTGTTTGAAAAACAAAGAAGAAGATGTGGGGGCTAGATGCGATCACTACGTACTTGGCAGTTGGCACTCACTTTTCTTTCCAACTATTCAACTAATGTGCTCAAAACGACGTAGTCTTGGGACTTGGGCAATGTCGTCAATGCTTACTTGGAATCTTAATCTTCTATTGAAAACAACTACTACAGTACTTATTGCATACTGTGAATATATAGTAAAACTGTAAAACCATGCATTGCTGCAGAATTAGTCGGTGGTTCTTGTCCTTCTTCTCAGCTGGTGAACGTCAAAGTACTATACACACACACACTAATCCAACTGTGCAAAATTTTCCAAGTCTTGCAAATAACAATGAATTTTAAGACTTCATGCATGGGAATGCCATGTGTTCTTTGTTAAGGGTTTCTTTATCTCTCTCGTAATCTGTAAACTAATCCAACTTGTATTGTTTAGCTTATCTTGAAGCTTAATGCGGCTAGGACTTTATGAGTGAATGAGAAAATGACAACGCGATCATAACCTTACAATATGCACAAATAAAAAATAAATAAATAAAAATCTTTATAGTTATAGTTATATGGGGTGTAAACAGACTGAACCGAGGCGAATTCCAAGTTGATCAAGCTCGATCCAAATGTTTTTTTTTTGTAGCATCTCTAATGGTTGGGGTCAAACCTATATTTAGTACCTATATTTGACATTTTACATTTTTAATTGTGTAAAAATTGAGATCCAAACTCAGTTTGGATATGACCTATCCAAACGCTAAATTCAGGCCCAAACTGAGTTCAGACCTATAAATTTTTGGGGGACTCAATTGCATGTGGGATGAGAAGAAGATAAGAAAAAATTATTATAGTACTTGATTTTGACACACAACCATTAGAGATAGTGTCAAACCTAAATGATCAATGGACTATGGCACGAGACATTGTAGGGGGTGAACATTGGTTGTGAGATAAGTATATATCCAGCGAAACTGCGGCTTGGAAAGGCCACCTCGATAGGACTAGACTAACGCTCCTCCCATGGAAGAGTATTTAGAGCCTTCCAAAATCTATATACCCTAAAAACGTTATAAAATAAGCAAATTCAATTATAGATAGTCCTAAAAAAATAATAAAAGCATCTATAGTTAATATTTAAGAGTATGCAACCAAAATAAATGAGCCGAGCATGAACATATTCGAGCTGGTTTCTAAAAATATATGAGTTATTCGCGAGTTTTAGGAGTTAGCGCGTTGAATATATTAATGCGCACTCATGTTCGGCTCATTTTTCTTATATAGCTTGATATTAAGTTCAAACTCATCTCCTTTCTTTTATGAACATGAGCCGAACTCGAATTGTGTCAAGCCGATTTGCAGCCTTATGTACTTATTTCATTTCAAGATAATAGTGAACATCTTGTCAGTTGTCACATAAATACATGGAGTATTATTGAATTCAAAGCCGCCAGTGTAGTCATCTCCAAAGCATTGTCACTTCAAATATATTGGTGTTGTGTAGCGTGTCCAATGCTCTATGACACATCTTCGATACGTGCCAGGATCATGTTCGTTAACTTTGACTTTTTGACAATTTGGAGGACACGACAACGGCATGTGTGTCGCTATAATCAACACTCCTCCAACACTTTTTTTTAAATTGAGTAGGGGCAATGAGGGCACAAGGAATGCCTATAAATGAAGTGGAGTAGGACATGAGAGGATCAATGCTTTTCTTTTTATACAATTCATATATTTCACGTTTGAATGTTATGCGTATTTTGCTTTTGATGATTTTTCTATGACTATTATGTTAAGATAATTTGGTACGTTGGTTGATAATCTATCAAAACTTTTATGTTTTAGGTTTTTTATTTTTATTATGGAATTGATATTTCAATTATCATTTTGTATTATTTTGTGTTGGGATAAGATTTTTTGTATATAAATTATTTTTCATATTAATTTTTAAACCTTATATATTATTTTATTGTTGTATCGATAACGTGTCGTGTTCTTTTTATTTGAGATTTGATGTATTGTTGTGTCGTGTCGCCATGTCTGTGTTGGTGTCCGTACTTCCTATGTAGCCAGGAACAATGCTTCAGATCTTTAACAAATGAAATCAAGCACGGTTAACAGAAACTTTGAGGTCATGTTCTCAACTGTAGATACAGTGAACCAGTTCTTCATATTATAAATTTGTGCTACATAGCCCCAAAATTCTCGATCTAGTAAATAAGAGTTTCACAAACTAGATTCTTGGCCATGTTGGTTATGTGGGGGATTGGTCTAGACTTTAACTGCAGAAGTGATCGATAGAGGAACAATAATAGTTAATTAATTGTAATCTGGAGAGCTAGCTAAATACTATGAATTAAGGAATAAAATTTAGTTTTAAACAGCTTGGATTAGTGAAGCAGTTCAATGTACATGTTCATAAATTCAGTTGGATCTTGTTGCTGCTCAATTTATAATAAATTATAATGAAATGATAGAGTTTGGGGAGAAGGATATTGCAGTTTGATGCATTGCATGGCCAGCGACTAGGAAAGAGAGAGGAACGACAAAATTAATGTACAAATCCACCTTCTTTCTTCTTCTTCTTTTTTTTTTCTTTTTTTTTCATTTCTTTTATTTTTTTTCTTTTCTCTATTTTCTCTCACATGTGATCGATGAGCAATCATAATCCGTATATGTGGTGGATTCAAAAACTTTTCAACTTGTCTTATGAAAAAATTCCGGATACTAGTTAGTTTTC
Source organism: Rubus idaeus (assembly GCA_030142095.1). NCBI lineage: Eukaryota > Viridiplantae > Streptophyta > Magnoliopsida > Rosales > Rosaceae > Rubus > Rubus idaeus. Next base: position 7,653,562 of record CM057970.1, read on the forward strand.
TTTAATTGCCTAATTTTTTTTTAACTGCCTAATAGCTCTTAATTTAGTCTCTTTTAACACAATTTGTCAAATATTTTTTCTTATATCTCTTTTCATCTTTCACTCACTCAGCACATTTTGCAATTTTTTTTTCTTAAAAGAAAAAAAAACTTTTGAATTATATACAATTTTCAGAAAAATGCAAATTGAAAATAATTGAGTGGATATTCATGAAAGAAATATATGTAGGTTTATAGAAGGTACCACTAACTAATTTCTATATATGATTGCAAAAAAAAATTTATATATGTAAAAAAACATAAGAGGACTTGAAATTTTTTATCATTGACGAGGAGAAAAACATTTTCAACATTTAAAACGAATGCTCTTGAACATAGAACAAGAACAAAAAAATATTGCAACTATACAATTTTATTGTTGATACCTTAGAGTATTCAATTAGTAAAATACACTATAATAGTAAAATATGATGGGTATTTTCAAGTCTGTAAGGGGCCTGAGGGCATCTCCAACCCATAGACTCAAATCCTATTTTGAGTCCCAATCTTGCTCCAACCCAACAAAAATCAGTCTCAAGTCTTGGAATAAACCCAGACTTGGACCCAAACTCAGTCTTATTATGAGTCCAGACCCATTTTAGCTTGGCGGGACAGTGAAACCACTTGCACTGTGACGTCGGGCGGAAGAAGGAATCATGGAATTGGCGAGTGGGCGTCACACATGGAAGAGAGAGGAGAAAGAGGCGACGCGCGTGCACGCGCGAGTTGGAGATAAAAAAGGAAGCCGATAGTTGGGCCCCAGCTCCTGTCACATGCAGTCAATGACCCAACGGTCAACAAAAATGAACGGCCTAGATACTTCCATTTCAAAATGGACGGTTTTGGTTTAAAGTAAAATTTTAATTTTCACGTGAATAGTAACAAAATTTAAAAGTAAAAAAAATAATAGGACTTGGGTTTTGAGTCCTATGGTTGGAGATGGCCTAAGGGCAACTCCAATGGTGTGACCTATACCTAAACCTAAAACTCATATTTGAGTCTCCAAAGTTGCACTATTCATATAGATTTGGGGGCTTCTCCAATGGTAAATCCTATACCTAAACCCAAAACCTATATTAAGACATCTCCAATGCTAAACCCTGAATCCAAACTCAAACCTATATAAATTAATATTTTTTTCATATATCAGTTAGATTTAAAATAAATAAATAAATTTGGGTGAACCAGGACCGTCCATTTTAAAATGGACGAATCCTGGCCGTCCATTTCTTGGCATTTGACTTGGCTGGCCCAGGCATGTCCCCCCACGTGCAGCTGCCTTCCTTGATTCCAGTCGCGCGTCTAGCGCGTTCCTTTCTTCTTCCCTTACTTTCCTGCGCGTCCAACTCACACGCGTCTTCCCTTCTTTCCTTTGGCTTCCGCTTCTCTCCTTTCTCTTTCCTCCGAATGCACATGGGCAGCAACAATTTGTATAGGTCTCAAGACTCAGTTTTGGACTGAGTTTGAGACTTAGGATGGGTTTAGGTCCAAAGAAATTCAGGTTTGGGTCCAATAAACCTCCCCCATTGGAGATGAAAAATCCCATATGAAGACCTATATATGGGTATAGGGTCACACCATTGGAGTTGCCCTAAATTCTATATGAATAGTAACAATTTGGGATGCCATAATAGGTATAGGATTTGAGTTTTGAGTCTTAGGGTTGGAGATGCCCTAAAGGGTTTGCTTCTTTCCATTTACATAATTAGAACCCATAAAAGGAAAAAAAAAATCTTAAAATTCAAAGCGTTGGACTTGAAGACACACTATCTGTTAGGACATCCCATTAAATTGTAACTGCTGCAGGAAAAATAAAAACATATTATTGAATGCCCTCAAATATTATTGGTACTCATGTGAGGAACCAATTAATTATCCAAAGAGATAAGGGTCCTAAAAATTTGATGAGTAATAGTTAGTCTAGGATCACGAGCTTTCCCACCCCTAGGCTTTATGGGGTAAGATTCCTTCTAATGGAGGACACCAATATGGCACTTAACCATTGGCCAACTTAATTAAAGGCTCTATCTTTAGTCTTTAACCTTAATTATCTTTCAATTCCAACAAAAAAAAAACTTTAATTATCCCAGTTGACATTTTAGAGAGTTATGTTCATGATTGTTAGTCTATTGTTGGTCTAACTTTTTGTTATAAGTAAATTTATTTATAATTTTTTTGTGTATTATTCATATTATTTGTAACGATTTTTTTCATATTAATGCATTTATAAATAAAAAAAACATTTGGAAGACAAACAGTCAAAGCTAGCTTAGCTCTCTTGATTGGGGGACCTCTCTCATTAACTTTAGCTAGTACGTACTGGGTCTATTTATTTTGTCAGATTATAAATTGTGGGAAAAAAATGTCTTTTTTTGGACCATTGCATAAATTCCCCCCAGGTAATTAATTTGGGAAAGCAATCTGGTACCGTACCTTCATCAGTTAATCCTATATATACCGATATTGGTAACTCTTTAAATTCCTGCCAAATTTTGGAAAGGCTGACAATACCGTACCTTCATCAGTAAATCCTATATATACCGATATTTTGGTCATTCCATACCAAAAAAGGGTTTCTCTTTTGGTTATAATTTTTTTGTAGTATATATATATATGCATATTTTTTTGCTAATATTCATTCTCACCAACCTCTCTAAGTTTTATTTCAAATTACATGAAGTAATTTTATAATATGAACCGTTCAATTTTAAAAAATACTTGATATTATTAGCACGGTTTAAAATAAAAACTCAGGATTACTTTACGATTTGAGTTAAAATTTGAGAAAGAGTTGGATAACAAAATTTGGAAAGAAAATCATTAACAGGCCTCTCGACCAGCAAAAAAAAATTACGAACAAAATTCTTACCTAACAAAGGTAACAAAATTGAACATGTTAAGTCCTAACTGTATAACTCTCGAGTTTTATCAGAGTCTCTCCATAGTTTAATTGAGATAAGGCACGTCAAGTATGATTTAACCGTTGTTGTTTTCCTCTTGCGGCAAGGTGATGTTCATCTTCATCCTCTTTGCCTATCCTTTAGAAGCATGCTAGTCACTTTGGAGGTAGAATTGTAGGTGTGAAGTCACATAAATTTGTGTTGTTGACATGCTTGCTAATTTTGCACTATTAGTGGATTTGGGTTTATCTCCATTGTATGATGCAAGTTACTCTCAATATATAATGGTGTAGTCATGTAGCTTAGACTAATGAATTGAGATTTCCATAATAGCCGGATCAGGTCATTTGAGATAAAGGTTATTTTTAAATTATCAATTGTTCGATATTATTGATCAAATATATTTTTTTATGGAGACAATATACGTGTAATATATTAACAAAATTACGATGAGAGGAATTTAAGTACTATTTAAATTAAGCTCGAGATTCTTAATTGCGGATCAATACAATTGTTAAATTCGGTTTAGTTCTAGAATAAGAAACTTATTAAGACTATAAAATCTTAATGTAAGCTCCTATGCGCGTATGAATGTTTGTCGGACTTAAATCATGCAGTGGTTTGGTATCAATTTATGATTTTGATGAGCAACGGAAGCAAAACTCATTTAAGAAACAGCTCATCTGAGATAACTAATTACATCATTAAATATAATTACCGGTTAATAAATACATCAATGTTGTTCAACTTCGTAAAGTTTTAATTTCTTTTTAAATCATCGTCCAAAAAACGAAATTACGAGAGTGGAACGAAAAATTTCTGTTGTTAACAATGTCATTCTTACTAAATCTTCATATGTTGAAACATTTTTCTTTATTTCAAACACAGACACTAAAAGAAAATGTAGAGAAAATAGAAGGAAATTTGACAGAATAGGAGGCAAACATTAATACATAAATCCCATATAAGAAAGTAGGAAAAACGTTAATTGCCATTTGGACCTTTCCATTTACATTTTTTTTTCTATAAACCCTAACCAAAAAGTAAAATAAAAAGAAGACATTTTTGTGAACCTTTTCCTCAACACCTCACTTTCACTCTCTGTCCTCCTTTCCCTCTCTTCAAGATGGCCTTGAAAGCCCACCCATAATTTTCTTACACACTCTTCCTCTCTTTCTCTCTCTACCAAGAAAATTTGAGCTTTTCTCTCTCTCTCTCTCTCTCTCTCTCTCTCTCTCTCTCTCTCTCTCTCTCTCTCTCTCTCTCTCTTTCTCTATCCAGTACAAGATATAATTGTGTGTGTGCATAAAATATATAAGCTTTGTGGCTTTCTTTTGAGGTCCTCTGAGATCTACTGCTTGTGTAAGACTTGAATTAGATAGAGATTGGCAGAGGAACTGAACACAAACAATATAAGAGAAAAGGAGAGCTCAGAGCCACAGAGGAAGGTAAGCTAACATTTCGAAAACCCTAAACCGCACGCTCCTAAAGTAGGGACTATTTTTGTTTGTGCTTTTGACTTGATTGATTAATTGATTGAACCCTATATGCATCATCATCCTTGGTATCCGTGCAAATGGACTTTTGGGTTTCTACTTCTTTGGGTGTATCAGATCCATGGCAATGGATTCTGGTATTTTCTCTTCACTCAGATTATTGGGTTTTGGCCAGTTTTGAACTTTACCTTCTTTGTTATTTTAAAGTTGAAGCCTTTATGTGCCTTATGATTCTGGTTTTGGGTCGTTTTTCTTGTCCAATGTTGGGCAAAGATCTAAGGTGGGTTTGGAGCTGCGTTTTTGCATTTCTGCTGGGAATAGGTTTTGGAATTTGATTTGTTGCTTTTAGACTCTTGTTATTGTACTTTACTAGTTTCTTTCTTGATCAAATTTTAGGAAGATAAGCATGTTTTCTACATGGAATTCATTGCTGTTAATGTGCTTACTATATGGTGTAAATGAACTTGCTTGACTACTATTATGGCTGTCTTAAATTTTTGAGTTGCTCATAGAAATAAGATACATTGATATTGATTTTCCCCCCTGTTTTTATGATGTGTCAGACTAATGCGGTTTTCTGAATCAGGATTGGACGTCAGAGGCAGGGTATCAAGTGATTGGACTGGTTGAAGTTTGTTGTCTGTTAGTTGTGCTTTGTAATTGCCAGTAGCTTCATAAATATTGGATTGACCCTCTAATTATATTGAGGAGATAAATAGAGAATTTGATGGGGTAAATATTCTACTATTCAATGGCATCCAATTGGGAATGATTGGAAGCATCAGATTAGTATCTGATGATCACAGCTAGTGCTTAAAGATTGAACATGTAGTAGTCATGTGGCAAAAGTTAGGTTTGATCTGCCCTAGTTCATTATGCCTTCATCATTCCTTTTCTCTTAGTGTCCCCAAGTTCTAGGCCCTCTTCGCTGTTGTTCTCTTGTCACTCTTTTTCCATCTCAGTATTAAACTTCTTCCATCTTTCCTTTTCAAGGAGTGGCTAGCTCAGTTGGCAACTCTAGTTTGGTTGAGTATTTCAGGAAGTCCCTCTGCAAGCAGGATAGATCCTCATATTCCCACAAAAGACAATCATTGCATTGGCAATTTCTTTTGTCCAAGAGTCTGATAGCTAATATGGAATCCGCTAGTTCTAATGCTAACAATATGCCGGGTGTTTTACATCAGTTGCTTCCTGTTGTTGGACCCATGCTTCTGATTTCAGTTGGATATCTTGACCCTGGAAAGTGGGCGGCAACGGTTGAAACAGGTTCCCGTTATGGTACTGATCTGGCTGCGTTGATGCTTGTTTTCAATTTTGCTGCTATTTTATGTCACTATCTGTCTGCTCGGATTGCTGTAGTCACTGGAAGAGATCTTGCTCAGGTACCATCTCTCTTAGTTTAGGTTTTGTTAACCTATTATTCTTATCATTGTTGGTAGTGGAGGTGCTACTACTACTACTTATGCATACTAGCATATGCTGTCTGAAAATAAACCTTTTGAGTCACATATTAACCAGGATATCTCTACTCGTTGCATCTTCTTATTTGATATGATCTCTCTCTCTCTCTCTCTCTCACACACACACACACACACACACACACACACACACACACACACTCACTCACTCACATACAGTGCAGATAGACACATTTTCCCATGCTCCTTGTTAGGTGGCAAAGTTTTGACACTTCCTTTTTTTTTTTAAACTTAAATTTCATTTCTGCGTATAGATTTGCAGTGAGGAGTATGACAAGGGTACATGCATATTCTTAGGAGTACAAATAGAGATGTCGGTGATTGTGTTGGACCTTACCATGGTAATTTCTCTTTCCTCATCAGTGATTATCTATAGTATCATTGTTGAAACCAAAGTTGGTATATTTGTAACATATGGTTGCTCTATTTTTCTAGATCCTCGGTATCGCACATGGACTTACTCTGCTGTTTGGGTGGGACTTGTTCACTTGTGTGTTTTTGACTGCAGCAAATGCTGTTTTATACCCTCTTTTTTCCACCCTCCTGGTAAGTTTTGTATCTTGCATTCTTGTATTACTTTACGTTTGTGTTGTCGTTTACAAAATAGTTGGCTCCCCTATTTCAGGAGACTTGCAAGGCGAAATTCCTATGCGTATGCATATACACAGCAGGATTTATACTGCTTTCCTTTGTTCTTGGAGTAATTATCAGTCAACCACAAATGCCACTTTCCATGACTGGGATGTTAACAAAGCTGAGTGGGGAAAGTGCTTTTTCACTGATGAGTCTTCTTGGAGCAAGTATAATGCCCCACAGTTTTTATCTTCATTCTTCTATTGTGCAGGTATCTGTGCTTTTCATGCTCTTTTTTTATGCATAAATTCCTTAATATTAGTTCATGCATGTGTACTTTTGTGTTATATATATATATCTATGTTTTGTTTGTTTAGCAGTAGTTAGCTGTTAGTAGTATCTTATTTTTGTTACATATCTGTATGTCTTTACGTCTTTTGGTTTACACACAGTTGTTCATTGCATATTGACTTATTTGGATATGCAAAATAATACATGCGTATGCAGTGCCAACATTTGTCTTGTTTCTTAAGATGACTTTTGTTTAGGGCATGTCTCTGAGTCATCTGTGCTTCTGGTTTGAAAGAGCTTCTTGACAAACTAATTTGATTAAGAAAGGCATATGTTACTATTTTCAATAGTCAGTGCAGTTCAATAGAGACCAATGAGCTAGAAAAAGAAAAAGTTCCATTAACAGGAGAATTGAGATTCTCTTGTTGGAGGTAGTGTGTCTGAACATAAACTAATCCCTGTTGCATCACGAAGTTCAGTTCCCTCCTCTCCATTTTGTTTGTAAACTAGTGAACATGTTCACCTGTAGATGATTTCACGTCATTTCTCTCAAATTTCATTACTGTAATTTTGCAGCAGCATCTGCGACAGCCAACTGTTTCTAAGGATGCCTTGTGTCAGAACCATTTTGTTGCCATCTTCTGCATCTTTAGTGGTATTTATCTGGTGAATTATGTCCTGATGACCTTAGCAGCAAATGTATTCTACACTTCACGTGGTTTGCTTACTTTTCAGGATGCAATGTCACTAATGGAACAGGTTTTAATTTCTCCCCATGATCACTTGCTTATGATGAATTATATTTCCAACAATTGTTCAATACCATGCTGCACACTCCAATTGGAATTCTTTTCAAATTATGCAGGTCTTTTGGAGTCCAATAGTACCTGTTGCCTTCTTACTGGTTCTCTTTTTATCAAATCAAATCACAACATTAAGCTGGAGTCTGGGTGGACAAGTAGTCCTGAATGATTTTTTGAAACTAGACCTTCCTGGTTGGCTTCACTGTGCTACAATTAGAATTATTGCCATTGTTCCTGCTCTATATTTTGTTTGGAGCTCAGGAGCTGAGGGGATGTATCAACTGCTTATATCCACACAGGTTTTGGCAGCCTTGCTACTGCCGTCTTCTGTGATCCCTCTTTTCCGTGTTGCTGCTTCAAGACAAATAATGGGCATTCATAAGATTTCTCAATTTGTTGAATTTTTAGCGCTGATTACTCTTATTGGGATGCTTGGATTGAAAGTTATATTTGTGGTGGAAATGATTTTTGGGCATAGTGATTGGGTGGATAATTTGAGATGGGATGCTGGGAGTAGTATGTCTGTCCTTCTCATCACTGCTAGTGCGTCATTTTGCTTCATGATTTGGCTGGCTGCGACACCCTTAAAATCTGCAAGTGCTCGATTAGAGAATCAGGTGTGGAACTGGGATCTGCCTAAGGAGGAGATTCATATAGCTGAACCCAACTATAATAGAGACGCAAGTGTACAGAAGCATGAACCATCACCATCTTCTGGGGAGGCATTGGATAGAGATTCAGATACAGCGGTTGCAAATTTTGATTTTGATCTGCCTGAAACTATCCTGGAGCCTGATCAGGAGCTTCAGTTAACTACTGTAGAGGAAAATAGTTCTCATGTAACCTTTGCTCGCTCCTCTAAATGCAGTATGGAGGAACCCACATCTATACTGGAGTCAATTCGCATCCCAACTGTGGTTAATGAGGTTTCTGATGTTACGTCACTGGGCGCCAGTACTGTGAAAGTTGAATCAACAGAGCCAGTTGAGAAGACTCTTGGAGTTGAAGGAGACTTGCCGACTGAAAAAGATGATGATGAGGGAGATACCTGGGAACCTGAAGATTCATTGAAAGAGGTTTCTGGGAGCACCACTTCATTGACATCTGATGGTCCAGGATCATTCAGGAGTCTCAGTGGAAAAGGTGATGAAGGGGGGAGTGGTGCTGGAAGCCTTTCAAGACTAGCAGGGTTGGGGCGTGCTGCTAGACGTCAACTAGCTGCTGTACTTGATGAGTTTTGGGGACAACTGTATGATTTCCATGGGAATGTAAAACAAGAAGCAAAGGCTAGGAAACTGGATCTGTTGTTGGGGTCAGATTCAAAGGCTGCTTCCTCTGCTTCCTCCGCTTCCTCCTTGCTGAAAGATGACACCACTGCAAAGGAAATTTCTGGTTACTTTCCATCTATAGGAGGCAGAGGATCTGATCCTTTAATCAACTCAAATTTATATGACTCCGCAAAACAGCAGAGGCTGCAAAGCAGTTTAGAGTCATCATATGGGGCTCAAAGGGGATCTTCCTCATTGTGGTCCGGCCACATGCAATTACTGGATGCCTATGTACAAAATTCAAGCCGTGGTGTTGTTGACTTGGGTGAGAGGCGCTATTCAAGTGTGCGCAATATACCATCTTCTGACTTGGGTGAGAGGCGCTATTCAAGTGTGCGCAGTATACCATCTTCTGACTCGGGTGAGAGGCGCTATTCAAGTGTGCGCAGTATACCGTCTGCTGAGAGCTGGGATTACCAGCCAGCCACAGTACACGGTTATCAGATTTCATCATATCTTAATCGAAAGGACAGAAGTTCTGGTAACTTGAATGGTCAAATGGAGTCACCAGCCCTAAATTCAGCTCCTTCATTGGGTGCTGGAAACTACAGAGATTCAATTGCATTTACCATGGGACAGAAGTCGCAAAATGGGTTAGGTTCTGGTCAGGCCTCCAGTTTTCAGAACCTTATGGTATCTCAACATAGTCAGTTGCAATCTGAAAGACCATATTATGATGTACCCTCTTCTGGACTTGCTGAGAATGTGTTAAATTCAGCCAATGCAAAGAAATACCACAGTTTACCTGACATTCACCGCGATCTCTATATGTCAAATAAAAGTGCTCACTGGAATGGTCCGCCTGGGTATGGACCCCCTGGTTATGAATCAAGCTTGTTTCCAAATATCGGAGCACGGACAGGAGCTCCGTTGGCATTTGATGAACTCTCTCCATCAAAAGTCTATAGAGATGCTCTATCATCCCAACAAAATTCTAATTTTGGCACTGGGTCCCTCTGGTCTAGACAGCCTTTTGAGCAATTTGGTGTGGCTGATAATAATCGTTCCGTTGGGAGTGCAGTTGGTAGTAGAGCAGGTTCTCCAGGTCAAGAAGCTATTTCAGTTGCAGATTCTGAAGCAAAGCTTCTTCAGGACTTTAGACTCTGCATTGTGAAGCTTTTAAAATTGGAAGGGTCTGACTGGTTGTTTAGACAGAATGATGGGGCTGATGAGGATCTAATAGATCGTGTGGCTGCCAGGGAGAAAGTTCTTTATGAAGCTGAAACTAGAGAGATTAATCGAACAGTTCACATGGGTGAATCTCAGTCCCCTTCTTCTGATAGGAAGTCAGCTTCTGCAATGAAAATTAATGATGCAAATCTCACCCATTTCATGGTTTCCTCAGTTCCACATTGTGGGGAAGGTTGTATCTGGAGATCGGATTTGATAGTAAGCTTTGGGGTCTGGTGTATCCATAGGATTCTTGATTTGTCACTTATGGAAAGCCGGCCAGAGCTATGGGGGAAATATACTTACGTTCTCAATCGACTTCAGGTAAACACTAAAAACTTCTTCTGATAAGATATACTTATGACTCCAATATTCTCAAGTTAAATATGGTTTCTGCTCAAGTATATTATTGTCTTGGTTGTGACTTGCCAACCAAGCCGAAAAAGGTTACGTTGCTTGTGGTTATGCATCAACTTGTGTTTGACTAGTTAACATCTGTATTGGATCCTTCATCCAACTGTTGTGGAGATTTCACTGTGTGTATTTCACTAATAGGGGATTTTTACACCACTTGTTAATTAAATGATTTTTAACATTTTATTTGTTTTCATGATTAACACCCTTTAGAATTTTGAGTTGTCAAAAGAAACAAAGTAGATGGAAAAATAAAGGAAATGGGAAGAAGAGAGAGGAGGAATTTGGCTAGGGTTTTCTTCTCTACATTTTTTTAATATTGAAGCCTTAACATTAGTCTAATATTAAGGCCTATTGATAGTGGCCAGTCCAACTCAAACAAGAACAAATATAACAAAATCACGCCATAGGTTAGAAGTTCCTAAACCAATTAATATAAAAAGCTAAATAGATTCTAACACTTCCCCTGAACACAACTCAGAAAATAACTTTGTTGAAGGTGAAATGGAATTTAAATTAGGCCTTATGGAGTGCTTATTTTTTATTGGTGAATCCCACGGGAAACCTTTGCTCATTGCATTTCACTGTGCCACCCTAGTATACAAGTAGATTAACATATTCCTATGTTTATTTTGTTTCCAAAGCTTCTCATCCAGTAATGTCCAATTTTTAATTACAGGGTATTATTGATTCTGCATTTTCGAAGCCTCGTTCTCCAATGTCTCCATGCTTCTGCCTTCAAATTGCAGCAGCACAGCAGCAGAAGTCTAGTCCAACATTTTCAAATGGAATGTTACCCCCTGCTGCAAAACCAGCCAGGGGAAAATGCACTACAGCTGTAACGCTCCTAGACACAATCAAGGATGTTGAGATTGCAATCTCTTGTCGAAAGGGCCGAACGGGGACAGCAGCCGGTGATGTGGCTTTCCCGAAGGGAAAAGAAAATCTGGCATCTGTCCTCAAACGCTACAAGCGGCGATTATCCAACAAACCAGTTGGCACTCAGGAGGGGCCTTCTGGTTCACGCAAGGCTCTAACATAAGCTCCTTATGGGTCATAGCTTTCACATACACATCACAGTTTATCTCATCTGGGTTGTTGAGCTGTTTTGATTTTGGATCAAATTGCTCACTCAAAGCAAAGATCGGCTGCTCTTAGATCAAATTGCTGGGACAAAGCAAATTCTCTCTCATTGTATCAAAGCCATTGCTGCAAAATTGTATTTCCTTGTATGTTTACATATACATAGGGTAAGAACAGCTGAATCTGTAATTGCAGGCTTGCAGCCTCATCAAAGAAAATGGGTTTGAAGGTCATAAAATTGGTTATTGCAATTCTTGTGTTGCTTGCTTCTGTTACTTTTCTTTTAATAAGCTTGTTCTGATAAGATGGAAAGTTTGAAATTAATGGGTGATGGGGCTCTCAATCCAAGCCTTGCTCCTTGTGGAGGTTATTAAGTGTTAAAACTAGCTAGTAATAACTATCAAAATGATCGATATTATGAAAGTGATGGTTGATAATTTTCTTGGATTGAAGAAAAAAAACTTCAACAATTGGGAGCAGGTTGGTTTATCTGGAAAACAGACAAAATTACATATGCTGGTTGTGCAAGTAAATTAAGATGAGACATCTTCACAATAGTGCTCGGTCGGTGGGTAATAGCATTAGCAACACTCCAAAAGACAGATAAAACTTCAAAGATTGGGTATTAATTTCCAAAGTATAGTATTATCTATTTTGTTTCCTACGATTTGATCACTAAACGATTTCTGATTTGATTAATAATTTGTAGAAACAGTCAATATTTAGGATGATTATAAGAATAGTTAGTTCTAAGTTTAATACTACATATGCATCTAAGAAAGAGTTTGGATCGAAAAATAGACTTGTCATTCACAAGTCACGTTACCTTCCACCAATAAAGTAGTAACAAGTATCCATCATCACGGTCCTACAGTGGACATGTGGAGAGTTTTATAGGCCTTGTCACCATTACATTATTATCATCATTGATTCATGACCACATTTCTCTCCAGAATCTAGACTCTACTCTCTGCTTGGTTTTCTAATACAGTAATACTCCAGGCTGAGGCGTATTGGTTAGGTTGGAGATTGAACAAAGGCACTCGCAAGACCAAGAGGTAACCAAGTATTATTCTGTATCAATAATTTTTCAGTTGATGAATCCTATCATATACAAATGCATATATATTGTTGATTACGTACGTGATGATGAATCCATTTGTCATTAACTTGTTTATGTATATCCATATGCATGGTTTGTTAGCCTAGCTAGCCTGAAAATCAAAGCTCGAAATGGGATTTGTTATGGTGATATCATTGCCGGTGATACTGTTCATCTTGATAGTAGCCCTTGCCTTTTACCTCCTTGGTAGGGCAAACGGCCGGAGAGAAGCAGTTATTGTTGGGCCTCCGGTTCCGGCGCCTCCATTCCAGCCCCAGGAGAAGTCATCCCAGCAGGTCTAGACCACTCTAGAGTGTGTGTGTATATATCCTCTGTTCAATTGTTAATTTTCTTGTTGTAGACTTGTAGTAAATAGTACCCTTGTTATATTTCCTTAAGATCGATGATGCAAATTGCAAATTGGTGTAAAGACTAAAGAGTGAGATAACAATTTATGTTTTTATTCTACTTGTGTAAGTTATGTTGAAATCAAAGTACGAAGTAAATGTAATATTGTTCAGGCTGTTTAGCTGCTGTTTTTTTTTTTGGATACAAAAAAACCTCAAAAGGGACGAGGATCTAGGACATCCCCCAAGAAGACGCTGAGTTGTCCCCTAGCTTTGGCGTGAGGCGTGCCTCACCACTCTATTGGTAAGGTCTTGTGCAAAACCTCACCCCTAGCTTTGGCGTGAGGCGTGCCTCACCACTCTATTGGTGAGGTCTTGTGCAAAAGAGGTTTTGCACAAAACCCCCACGAGCCCATCCAAGAGAGTTGTTCGACGTTTTGGCATATATCTTGAGTTCTTGACATTTTTTCGACTTGTCGTGATAGCTATATTTCTTCTTTTGACACAAATTTGATGTATATGAATAAGAACTTTATTCGAATCGATTAAATTTTGAAAAGCTTATTTATTTGGCCCATTACATTACCCTGAAAGGATAGTTAGCAGCTTACAAAGCAAATTAAGCACCAAAATACATACGTACCAACCATTGTATTCTCGAAAATATTTTATGCTTGTAATTCTTTTCTTCCATTCCGTATTTTAAATGGAGTGAGATTTTTTATTTTCTTATGAACTTCCTCGAGTTGAGTTGAATATATGTTCCGAAAACAAAACACTTTCTATTCAAGCTTACTGGGCCTCCTCTTTGTAATTAATTGACCTTGCACTGTCTTTTTTGCTCTTAGGTGGACGGAGTGCACTTGGTAATGATTCTACTACGTACTACTACGTACGGTGCCACAAGTTTGTAAACCTACCAATTAATTTTACATATTCGAGGAAAAAATATTCGGGGTTTAGAGTTGATATACATGAGGAAAAAAAAAGATGCGGTCCAATTATAATAGAAGGTCATGCTATGTGGCAATGTCGGTCACATCTAATTTTTTTTTAGTTTGGTTTGATTTTTTGGGTTTTTCACGTTTTAAATATGACAATTACGTAAATTTAGGGTTTAGAGTGAGATTTTCTATTTTCTTATGAACTTCCTTCGGTTGAGTTGAATATATATTCTGAAAAAAAAACACTTTTTTAATCCAAGATTACTGAACCTCTTGTAATTAAGCTTGCTCCATTTCGATCGATCTTAAAAATTTGAATTAACACTGTGAGCTATTGAGAATTATTAATGATCGAATTTAGTAAGAATCTCTTAACTCTCTTCCACGATTCCCCCACCTCATTTGCGAACCATGTATATGTGGTTAGAATATATCCTAATTCATTTTACCCTTAAAATTAACATGGACCAGTGTCTGTTAAGTTTTAATATGTATATTTAGAAGCCTTTTTAACTTAATTAAAAAGGAGAGCACCGGCCAGCTGACAAAACACTACATAAAATTAAGCAGCATTATCCCTAGAAGAAAGATTTTAAGGGCTACTGAAATTATTCTCCTCAAGGTTGCCCTTTCGTTTGTTGAAAGAACAGCAACATGGAATCGGGTTTAGGGTTTAAGCTAGAGAGGAAATATATAGTGAAGGAAGAGCACTTGTTACGACTGCCGGAAGATATGGTGGTACAAATCTTGATACGACTGCCTCCGGCCTAAATCTTGGTAGCCAAACACCTTTGCATGTCTAGGCACAGCAAACTCCTCCATTCCCATCCCTTTCAAGCGTGTTCTATATATTCTCAACGACAGCAACATTAACATCGATCAACATTAAGAATGAGAGGGAAATTAGTGATCTGTTCCATGACGTACGTACGGCGACTCTGACAAGTTTGAAACTCTACGTACTGTCATTACTGAATCTCTCCACCAACAACGTACATTCACCTGTATGTGGTTAATTGCATGATGTTCCCCTTCCTAAGGGGAACACCAGTCGATATCGTACTTGGTGAATAGGCATCGATCCTTGAACACTGTGAATAGAAAGATCTTCCTATGCAATCAAGCGGTTGTTTACATAAATAGTATCATTGGGGTCAATATATGGAGGAAACAAACTTGAAGGCATAGATGCTTCTGTATACTTTTTACAGCATATATTTGAATCTCATCGATCTGTTATGTACACTTCAAAGAATAATCATGAAGAATTGGCAAATAGAGTCATGAATAATAGTAAAAGGAGCTAGGGACAAAGAAAATCACCAATGTGAGAATCCTGTTGGCTGCTTTAATCATGATCACAAACACAATAGACACATATAACATGTAAATCAATATACAAACGTGAACTTGTATTTAATAGAAATGATGAACTACCTTGGGAAGCCATAGCACTAAAATGAAATAGAGGACTTCTACAAATTAACTCTGTGAATACTCAATGGGAAGTAATCTGAATTTCACTGTGTATGAGCATTTGTAGGCTTTAATCATGATCACAAACACAATAGACACATATAACATGTAAATCAATATACAAACGTGAACTTGTATTTAATAGAAATGATGAACTACCTTGGGAAGCCATAGCACTAAAATGAAATAGAGGACTTCTACAAATTAACTCTGTGAATACTCAATGGGAAGTAATCTGAATTTCACTGTGTATGAGCATTTGTAGGGACCTCTATTTATACAACCTTTGGATCACTCAAAGTCCAACCCATCATAAGAGATTGAGTTTCAATCCAATACTTTAACTATGTATATATCTCTAATATCTTGATATATAAGTAATATCCATAAGTCCCTTATTATTTATCTAATTAGATCAATAGATAAATAATGACAAGATTAGTATATATCTTTAATCTCTTGTTATTTATTCTGCTCATATGATAGTTGTTATACTTTAGGAGACTATATATTATCCAAGCCACTCTAACATTCTCCCACTTGGATTGGCAATAGTTTCTATAACAAGAAATCATATTAATTCAGATGTAATAACAATCTTTAGCGCGCATTGAGATCAAAAATATTCCAAAAACTTACAACCATGATCTGTCATAATTACAACCAGAATGCAGAGCTAAGAAATAAACTGCATTAAATTAAATACAGCAATTCCAGAACTACAACATCACAGCTGCAAAAATACATGAATCAATAGAGATACAAAATAATGAT
The DNA here is from genome assembly GCA_030142095.1 of Rubus idaeus. Lineage (NCBI taxonomy): Eukaryota > Viridiplantae > Streptophyta > Magnoliopsida > Rosales > Rosaceae > Rubus > Rubus idaeus. The sequence goes on from CM057970.1 coordinate 7,669,779, forward strand.
TGCATATAAATGCCTGTTGATCTAATCTCAAAACAGATGCAATCGTGGTCCTCTTTATGGTTCTATATGCTGGAACCTCAAACACAAAACTTCTGGTCCAGAAGCCATTCCATGTGTTTCATCAGCATGTATCCGAGATAAGCTGATCATTGCTTCAATAGCTGAAAGCAATAACAAAATATTCAGAAAACAGATATTTCAATTCAAATAGCTATTCACAATTAAAGAACTCAAGGTTCAAAAAGAATCTGAAATTAAATAATGGTCAAATACTCAGTACTGCAGTAACAATGAAAAGAATTCAGTTCCATAAAATATGAAACTTAATCAGAATGACCATTACAGAAAACAAAAGAAAAACTGAAATGACTCAAAAACAAAACCGTGAGCATCCTAACCTCTTGAGAGATAAACTCCCACTGTTCCTATGCATCTAGACTTGGTAAAATACCAATGTCAGAAGCATGCTTCTTAAAAGCAGTTACAGACATTGCCTTTGTAAATGGATCTGCAAGCTGAGATAATGTGTCAATCTTTAACACCTCTAGGTCCTTGTGCTTAACTCTCTCTCGGATACTATAATACTTAAGGTCAATGTGCTTAGAATTTGTTGACCTCTTGTTGTTCTTGGTAAAGCACACAGCGGCTGAATTATCACAAAACAGCTTCAAGGGTACTGTGAAAATACTACTCACTGCATTTGTTTGAATCAAGAAATTCTTCAACCATAAACCTTCACAAGCTCCCTCATAGATGGCTATGTATTCAGCCTGCATTGTTGAAGTTGCAGTAAGCGTCTGTTTCACACTTCTCCAAGCAATGGCTCCTCCAGCCAAGGTAAATACATAACCTGAGGTGGATTTTCCAGAAGCAGGGTATTGTCCAGCAAAATCAGAATCAACATACCCCAACACCTCAAGATTTTTCACTCTTCTATACACCAGCATATGGCCCTTAGTCCTCTGCAGATATCTTAGAATTTTCTTTCCAGCTACCCAGTGTTTATACCCTGGATTGGACTGAAATCTGGACAAAACTCCCACTGCAAATGCCAAATCAGGCCGAGTACACACTTGTGCATACATTAAGCTTCCTATAAGCTGAGCATAGGGCTTGCTCTTCATCTGCTCCTTTTCAAAATCAGTTTCTGGACACTGATCTTTAGTTAACTTATCTCCCTTCGACACAGGAACTTCACCATTTCCACAATTCTGCATATCAAATCTTTTTAGCACTTTATTAATGTATCCATTCTGAGATAAACCAAGTAACTTAGCAGCTCTGTCCCTCTTGATTTCAATTCCCAGAACATAGGATGCCTCCCCCAAATCTTTCATGTCAAAGTTATTAGACAAGAAAGATTTAGTATGGTTCAGCAAGGTTACACTAGTACTAGCTAGAAGGATGTCATCTACATATAAAATCAGAAAGATAAAGTCCTTACCCTCTGACTTCATGTACACACATTCATCAACTTGATTCTCCTTGAAACCAAAATCACTAACCACTGCATCAAACTTCAAGTACCACTGCCTTGAAGCTTGTTTCAAGCCATATATGGACCTGTTAAGCTTGCAGACCAGATGCTCCTTTCCAGGTTCAATGAAGCCCTCAGGTTGCTTCATATATATCTCCTCTTCAAGCTCTCCATTCAAGAATGCAGTCTTGACATCCATTTGATGCAATTCCATATCATGATGAGCCACTAAAGCCATTATGAGCCGAAAAGCATCCTTAGTTGAAACTGGGGAAAAAGTTTCATTGAAGTCTACTCCCTCTTTCTGCGTAAAACCTTTGGCTACTAGCCTAGCCTTGTACCTCTCTATGCTGCCATCTGCATGTGTTTTGGTCTTGAACACCCACTTGCAGCCTATAGCTCTGTGAGTTTTAGAGGGTTCAACTAGGGTCCAGACTTGATTTGCTTCCATTGATTTCAGTTCAGAAACCATAGCCTTTTCCCATTGATGAGATTGTTCACTTTCAATAGCTTCTTTGAAAGTAACAAGGTCTGTAATCTCACCAATATCAAAAGCTTCATAGTCTTCTTCTTGCAAATAAATTTCATAGTCATTAGCTAAGGTATCCAGTGTGGATTTCTTAGCTCTTTGTGACCTCCTCGGTTCTGGAACTTGAGCTAAAATTTGAGGTTCAGATTCTAAATTTTCCTCAGGGACCATATCATGATTCTCAGGTGGATTATTAACATTCTGGCGAGTTAAGGGACTGACAATCAACGCAGGTTCTGCTGGAATCACAACTAACTCAGGTGAAGTAGATGCATCAGTTTTGCTAGGTTCACATTCTGAAATCTCTTCTAACTCAAACTGTCTTCAAAATGATGAGAATAATTAATCTCATCCATGAACACAGCCTTATTAGTCTCTATGATTCTTGTAGAGTGAGTAGGGCAATAAAATTTGTAGCCCTTAGAGTGATCTGGATAGCCAATAAAAAATGCAGAAACAGTCTTTGCATCTAGTTTGTTCTCTTGCGGATTGTAGGGCCTAGCCTCTGCTTTGCAACCCCAAACATGTGTGTGAAAAATACTTGGCTTTCTGTTTTTCCAGATTTGAAAAGGTGTTAAAGAGACTGATTTGGTAGGAGTTCTGTTGGTAAGATAATTTGCAGTTTTAAGAGCTTCTCCCCACAGAAACTTGGGCAATCCAGACGTGCACATTAAGCTTCTCACCATGTTTAGAAAAGTCTTATTTCTCCTCTCTGCAACTTCATTCTGTTCAGGAGTGCCGGGGGTGGTGTATTGGGCTTGAATACCATTTTCTTGCAAATAAAGGGCAAAAGGACCCTTGTGCTGCCCTGACTCAGTGTACCTCCCAAAATATTCTCCCCCCCTATCTGATCTGACCACCTTAATCTCTGCATTCAGTTCCTTCTCTACTTCTGCTTTGTAGATTTTGAACTTTTCTAAGGCTTGTGACTTGTCTGAGATAAGGTATATATGGCAATATCTTGAGAAGTCGTCTATAAAGGTAATGAAATATCTGTTACCACAGATAGTTTGAGTTGCAAAAGGTCCACAAATGTCAGTGTGGATCAATTGCAGAAGGGCTGTGCTTCTAGTTGCTGTTTTCTTTTTCTGTTTTGCAAATTTTCCTTTAATACACTCAATGCAGTCCGTTAAATCAGAGAAATCAAGGGCTGGGAGTATTTCTTGCTTTACTAGAAGTTGTAATCTCTCTTTAGAAATGTGGCCTAGCCTTCTGTGCCATAAGAAAGCTGAATTATCTCTATATTTTCTTTTATTTCCAGTCAAGGTTTCTGAGTTCTCAATCATAAATATTTCTCGAGGATAAGTGCAAGATAACATCCAGTAATCATTCACAAAACTAGCAGAGCCAATATACTGAGAACCATGAGAGATTTTTATTCCTTCAAAGTCAATGAAAAAACTAAAACGTTTCTTAACCAAACAAGAAACAGAAACTAAGTTCCTCTTCATAGATGGAACACAATAAACATTCTCTAAATCAAAAAATTTTCCTTGTCCTAAATCCAGCCTAACTACTCCAACAGCTTTCACTGCTACTCTCATGCCATTCCCAACGCAGATGCTAACTTCATTTCTCCTTGGCTCCCTCTTGCTTTGGTACCCCTGCATGGAATTAGTAATATGCACGGGTGAGCCTGTATCTAACCACCAACTATGTGGACTAACATCAATTAAATTAACTTCAACAGAATAAGTTAATTTATTACCTCTCTTAGCCTTCCAGTTCTTATAGGCCTCACACTGCTTCTTCATATGACCCTCTCTCTTGCAGAAAAAACACTTGAAGGCATGCTTTTTGCCTTTCACAGCCATAGGTTTCTTCTGAACATGGTAAGGATTCTTAGAGACACCACCAGCTTTCCCAAATTTCCCTTTCTTCCATTGAGGTTTGGTTACCAGATTCACACTCACAGACTTGCTATTTCGGATTCTCTCATCCTCCTGGACACAGACTGCTATAAGCTCATTTAAGGACCATTTGTCCTTCTGAGTGTTGTAGGTAGTGGTCAGATGATCAAACTGTGGTGGAAGTGACTTCAGTGCCATGTGCACTAAAACCAGGTCATCTAAAGGCATATCAAGGGCTGCTAGCTGAGCTGAAATATCTATCATCTTCATAATATACTCCCTGATATTCTCAGACATATCATACTTCATGCTGGTCAGTGTGTCCAGCAGCATAGTTGCCTGAGCTTTCTCACTCACAGCAAACCTCTCAGCAATAGAGGTAAAATATTCACTAGCCAGCTCAGTTGCAGGGATGCTTCCCTTCACTGTATCAGACATGGTCCTCATAGCAATTAACTTGCACATACGGTTGGCTCTAGCCCATTCATCATAAGCATTTCTCTCTTGAGCAGTGCTTGCATCAGTGAGTGGGTTTGGTGCATCCTTAATCAGGCAATGATCTATGTCCTGTGAAGCTAGGTAAAGGTCAATCTCAGCTCTCCATCTCTTATAATTGTTGCCAGTAAGTAGCACAATTGTAGCGAGGTTAATAGGACTGCTCACAACTGAAAAGAAAAGAAAACCTTGCTAAGTTTTATGTTTCTAGTTTGAGGCTTGTGAAAAATTACTGTTAAGGCAAAGAAACCAGAAACAATACCAAAACATAGCAATACACTCATTATCAAAACATAGACAATGAATTTCGTACACATATAAACACGCATACACAGAGTCAAAAACACTCCAAAAATAGCATACAATTCCTTGTTCAATAATTAGGCTACTTGTTTGGCAAAGCACAAAATTATTATAAGTTTCCTTTACTGCACCATTTTAACACTAAGCCATGTTATAACTTAGACATATCAGTACCTGTATGGCAAAAAGAATAAGTCCAGCTATGCTTTATATGCCTTAATGTCAAAATACACAGTACCATTATTTTCATTTCGATCATGAATGTTTAAACCATCTGTAGATGATACAATCAATTCTTAAACAAAAATAATGCAAGTTTCCAGGCCTTAATACTTTATAAATGAAAAGAAAATTTCAAAATAGCTTGCTGTGTGCAATATGTATCTCAAGACTTTCTATTCATTTTAAGACCTGAGATTGATATATGTACATTTCATACCACAAAACATTGTTTGCTAGAAAATTCAATCTAACTTGTTTTCCAAATTTTTGATATAAAGGCATCACTTTGGGAGAAAAGATTAACCATATATGTCAAAAATTAACAAGTAAATAATTTGATCAGCATATATAAACAAGATACAGATTTGCAGATCAACCAATTTCCAGAAAATTTCCAGAAAATCACACAAAACAGCAAATACGAATCATGTGATCACTCAACAGCCAAGTGAGAAGTAAATTTCATCTGGGCACCAACCTAGTATCTTAAATGCGCCCCAGGTGCGCTCTAGGGTTCTTGCATATACGATTGAAATGAAAAAATTGCGGAAAACTTAATCAATCGTAAAGAACATACCCGGATGCTCCCGCGCTGCAAAACAATGATTATCGAAAGCAAAATATGCATGCAAGCATATATAAGATCAATTCGAAGCAAAATCATAATTAACAAACCTTAGATTCCAGAAATTTTCCAAAGATTTGAGCCAGAAATCAAGCAAAATTATCACCCATGACAAAACAAAAAATTCTGGGTTTTAACGTTCATAAGGCAAAATGAACGGGAAAATGACTTAGTAGAGATAATCAGTTTTGGGCCTTTTGGGCTTGACTGCTAATGGACGGGTCAAAGAATAATAGGCCTCCAAATTTGTCCTTGGCCTATTTACGATTTTATATTGCAAAAATCAAACAAAGAATATGATCTATATATGTGTGATCAATAGCTCTGATACCATTTGTTGGCTGCTTTAATCATGATCACAAACACAATAGACACATATAACATGTAAATCAATATACAAACGTGAACTTGTATTTAATAGAAATGATGAACTACCTTGGGAAGCCATAGCACTAAAATGAAATAGAGGACTTCTACAAATTAACTCTGTGAATACTCAATGGGAAGTAATCTGAATTTCACTGTGTATGAGCATTTGTAGGGACCTCTATTTATACAACCTTTGGATCACTCAAAGTCCAACCCATCATAAGAGATTGAGTTTCAATCCAATACTTTAACTATGTATATATCTCTAATATCTTGATATATAAGTAATATCCATAAGTCCCTTATTATTTATCTAATTAGATCAATAGATAAATAATGACAAGGTTAGTATATATCTTTAATCTCTTGTTATTTATTCTGCTCATATGATAGTTGTTATACTTTAGGAGACTATTATCCAAGCCACTCTAACAAATCCATGTATAGTTTTGGTATGCTGATATTTGTCAGCTAGCTAGCTGCAGGCCTCATAATCAAAATGGATTGTATTGTTGTACTAGGGATCTTTTGATTATAGCCCTTTTCGATCTTTACCCAATTAATTTGAAGTTTCCTTAATTAGCTAGCTATTTTCTGAAAGCTTATGGCCCATTCCCTTATATATATAATGATTCTCAGATAAGGAGATTTGATGTTTGTTAAACACTTTCAACGTACAAGTGTGTACAACCACTCCCAAACGAGCCCTTATTCAGTTATTCATTTATACTTCGAAACCAACATGGATGATGGATCAGCTATATCTTTCATAAAAAGCTTTTGAAAATATCTATACCGTCTAGATATTTGTTCTATATATGTATGGATATCCTTTCTACTTTCAGGTTCCCCTGTCAATATTGACGTATATATGTAAGCCAGCGCTGTAGCTTCAGAAACCAAAAACGTACATATCGACGTTGAACAAGCTCGATCACAAAGGCCATTAAATCCCCGTACATAATAAAAATGATATATACAAATTAGGTCGACCATGAAATAGGTATGGACGAGTACCTTTACCAGATCTGTAGGACGTAGTAGTGTTTGGCCAATCCCTTAATTAATGGGGTGAGATTGACCTGCATGTGTTCTTAGTAATATTTAAGAACCATCCATGAGTAATATATGTATGGTGAACAAACAAACAAACAAAGCAGCTAGCTTAGCTTGACCCATCGGACTGGCCTGTGTACTAGTCACGTGCTATCATCCCCCAAGACCTTGTTTGGTTTTCAAGTGTGGTAGGCAAAGCCACGTGACCCTGCATGCATGGCTTCCAAATCTACCACTCCTTTCTCCTTTGGCCTCCTCCTGAATTCGCTCCTTCGATCTTCAGCTATATCCACTTATCCAGTTCCATTCTTGTGTTTATGGGAAGATACATAGCGATGTGCTAGGCTCATGCATTTTTATCAAAATCAAGAACAACACGATATAAAAGGAATTAAAGACCCGTTAGTCTTTGATTGGTCTTCGATCTCATGTCGACATAAACCCTAAATAGCTAGCTACCCCATTAAATTTAAGTACCGAATATGACGACACAAATATCAGTATCTTACACGTCAAAAATAATGAGATTTATAGCACGTGTAAAGTAATATCCGTGTTCTTTTTTTTGAATAATTATGATATGATGAGACTAGCTATTATATTTCTTATCTTTGAGACGAAATTAAATTGCGATTTTAGTATGTGTAGTTTTGATGATTTTTGGTCACATTTTTTTTGGTTATATAAATAGTTAATTTTTGCCATTTCCTTCAAATTTAAAATAACATCAAAATCACGAGAAGAAATAAAATTGTATATATTCTTAAGTACATAGACCAAAATTGTGAAACTAAAAAAAGAGAATAAACTATAGTCCTAGGAAAAAAACACAAAAGATTGTAACCAAATAAACAAAAAACAAAAGATCAAAAATAGATTTAGAAGATATAATATTTGAACTCATAATTTTTTTTTGGTCACATTAGAAAGGTATTGAATCTTTGGCCTAACCTATTTCTAACTAAATTTCAAACCCTCTCACCATTTGGGCTACTTGAATGACTACTCATGACTTTAATTATAGACATAAATACTCTTAATCACTAAAATCGTAGTAGATAATCAAATTTAAATATTTGATCAACACGACAGATATTTTAGCATTTTCATTTGCTGAAAATTGAAATTCAATTAAAAATATTCATGCATGAAGTATCAACTCACGCGTAGCCTACTTTGCCTCCATATAATCAAATGTATAGTGGTAAGTGGAACTTGTGGAAGAGATGGTATGATGCATGCTTTGCTATGGGTTGGTTTTGGTAGGTAGGATAATTAATCATCTATAACGTCCATATAATTCCACTACTATTCAACAATCTGCAATATTAATTATGTCGTTGTCCTTAGCTAGATAATTTAACCAGAAGACACGGAAAAAAAATGGTCAATGCTAAGCTATTGAGATTTACTTTGACAAAAAAAACAAAAAAAACTATTGAGATTTAGGCTTATCCAAATTAAAGGGGAATGCATAATACTCCAACACGTATATGTTCCAAATTCCATCCATTTTCTTCATGGGATTTAGCTAAAAATAAAAATAGGAAAACCCAAGTTGCTTTAATTCAATTCGAACGTACCGAGTACTTATGATTTTGACCATTGGAGAGTAAGGCCATTAAAGCTAAAGTTAAATCGATCATTGTAGCATATTCAATGAGAAAGCTCCAAAAGCATATATGAGAGTGATCAATATCCTTTTTTCTTTTATTCTATTTTTTTATTCAGGGGTTTTTATTACAACTTTGTATATTTAAAAAAATGATGGTTTTAAAAATGTTAATATAGTATATGCTTTAAAGGAGTGGGGCATTTTGTTTGGAAATTAAGAGGCTCAAGATAAGGCTTCTTCAATACAATTATTTGTATATATATCCTTAAAAAATGTAATCAGACAACATATGTTTTAACTATGAACACACTTTTGTTTTATGCATTTCAAGTTTGGATAGATAATAGACCTTATTGGCTAGCCGATTAATATACTGATATCTAATATAAACATCTCAATTGTGGGGAAGTTCGATCACTTATACCATGTTTGGTTTTGAAAGGAAAGGAATAGTTTCCTTTCCTTTCTATATTCTTATGAACTTATTTATAAAATACTAAGAGCTCTATTTTTCTCTCTGAAGAAAACCTAAGCCGCCCTAGGGTTTGGCTCTATTGCATCTTGCTTCCTTCAATTTTCCTTCTATCTTTTTTTTTCTCTGTCATGGCTTCTATTGAAGCTGTTACGGCTAGTTTTGCGGCATCCATGGCGTTGGCAGAAGGGAGGAAACCGGTGGATATCGGCCGTCTGGCCGGTGGCTCCGCGAAGCAAACCTCTCAAGCTTATCTTCTTGGTCGGGTTCTTACCCACAAGGAGGTGGATATCCGGTCACTGCGAAGTCACTTTCGTCGGATCTGGGTTTTGGAGAAATCTTTTAGGGTTCATGAGAAACCTGAGGGACGTCTTCTTTTCTCTTTTGATGATAAAGGGGACAAACGCAGGGTGCTCCGAGGAGGGCCTTGGAACTTTGCGAAGGCTCATTTGGCTCTAGAAGATTATGATGGGATCAGTCCATTGTTGAAGGTACCTCTTAATTTTGTTTGCTTTTGGGTTACGATTGGTAATATTCCACCTGCTTTTGAAGAACCAGAAACTATTGCTCTTATTGCCTCTACTGTGAGTTCTTTTCTGGAGTTGGATCACAAGCTTTTTCGTCAAGGAGAGGTTAGGGTTAGGGTTCGTCATGATGTGACCAAACCCATCCTTCTCTCTGAGGTTGTACGGTTGGCTGCTGGAGTGGAGGCTGAGGTCTCATTTTTCTATGAGAACTTGGTTGGACGTTGTTCTGCCTGCGGTTTGATTTATCATGTTGGTACTGTTTGTGATCTTACCACCAATGTTGCTTCCCTTGCTCAGCCTTCTGGTACCAGTCCTACTTCGTTTGCTTTTGGTTCTGGTCAGGTTAAGATGGGTTCTTCCTCGTTTACCTTCTCTTCTCAAATTGCTCGAAATCTTTCGAGTCCTTTGTTTGCTAATTTGCAGCAGGTGACGGTACCTGTTAAGGATAAACGGGCTGTGGTTCTTCGGTCTCTGCCAGCCTTGTGTCATCAGGCTATAGAGGTTGCCACTCTGGTGGAACCTGTACTTGGAAAGAGGAGTCGGTTGAAAGTTGCTACTTCCTCTCCCAAGAAGATGAAGTTAGCCATGGTATGTTCTAAGTTCAACGAACGGTCTTTGGGTTTGTCTGAATCAGATACTGGGATCCTTGTTCAAGCTGAGCCAACTAAGAAGAAAAGGGGAAGGCCTTTGGGTGCAAAAAATAAAGCTTCTAAGGCGAAAGTGCAAAGGGAGGTTGGACTTCTGCGCTTGACCTATCCAACCAAATCTCCTCGCCCTACCTCTACGGGCAAGGAGAAGCTAGTTTTTTGATTTTAGTATGTAGTGTTTTAAGCCTACTTATATTTTGTGTTTTTTTGCACATGATTAATGAGTATCCCTTTGCACCACAATTGAGTGCATTGGCGAAGGGTTATTCACTTTATTTAGTTATGTGTGAGAAGACTAGGTTGTAGTCGTGTAGGCTTATTAAATAAGTGAGCTTATTTGTTTCTAGTGAGTGGTACTTGATTTGTCCTTACTTACTTGGCCACTGATTTAGGGTACAAGTATCGGGATTCTTTGTATGTGCCGTTCTGGCTTGGAGTTTTAATGATAACTCAGTTCTTCTTGTCAAAAAAAAAATGAACTTATTTATAACCATATATCGATTATGAAGATTGGGAAGAAAATTGTTAAAGAATCATAAGCCATAAGCAGCAATTCAACCTAACAACTCACCAACCGATGATCATACCACTCAATACATAAACATTGTTAAAATAAAGTTTTTATTTGTTATTTTTATTCGAAGATGACTATTCGATCTCTCCAAATCGTTGCATAAACTTTTTGTTCGTTAGAATATTCTAAACAAGACAAAATCTTTAAGCAAGTTAGGCGGTACTTGATTGCAGGAATGGAATTCAATAAGAATAACAATGGGAATGGTTATAATCACACGCTGAAATCCCAATTCTATTGTTTAATTGTTTGGTAAGTGAAAATTAAGTATCGTTATAATTGAGATTAATGATCGATTCCAATTTCATTGTTAGGGTACGTATTGTCCAGAGTCAACGTATAGTGCTCAAGTTTGGGGTTCCAATTAAGTTCAAACTTCAAAGGTTTCAAGTCGCGATGTTTTTTAGGATTATCCGATTTTATCTGATGACAAATTTAAGTTTAGAGTTTATTAGAATATAAGTTTCGAAATATGAGATTCAGGGTTCGAATTCTCAATTTAGAATGGGGTTAATTTCAAAATTTCATCCCAATAAAATGAAGGTTTTTGATCGATATGGAGTCGGATAATATTGGATTGAACAATTTTCAACGATTATAACCAGAGTCAAAAACCTAGTGTATCATATGACCTGGTCAAGTCAATTCGCAGCCTCTACTTTTGTTCACCAACGTAAGCACGCTGGCTTAAAGCTAAAAAAGAACTCAAAATGGAAGTGGAGAGGGTTGGTGGCATATATAATGCAAAGACTAGTTGGGTAGCTCAGAGAAATCCACAGCCATCAAAGACCTAAAACCTAATCAACCTCTTCTGTCTCTCCACCAATTATAACCCCAACAGCAAATTGAGGGATGCATACATGGGGTTTCCTACTATATATGTTCATTATGGATAGGGTTTTGATTAGGTCCATATATGACTTGTCGACTTAACTATGACCTCTCTTTTGATTCCCATCATCCCATCTCTAAATAAAATCCATTTTAGGTACTTGTAATCTTCAGTCATAACATGAAAAACCGAAGAAAAACACAATAATTTCATGATCGAGAGTAATCTAAAGTGTTATTTTATCACCATCTTATGAAATATTCCGTTGAAATCTCAAAGTGTTATGAAGTAAGGAGAAATTAAGAAAATTTTATTGCCACTTTTATTGATGGATTTAATCTCTTGATTATATGTCAACTAAACTTTTTTTCATTTTGAGAACGATGAGTCAGCCTTATATATTTCAAGATATTAACAATATCATTTAACCTAATTAATCTTCAACTTCAAACCATAATTGACTTCTCTAAATGGTAATTTTTTTCCTCCCTCCATTTTGCATCTTGATTCTCCCTTTGACCTAATCATATTGCACAAATGTTTTAAATTTTTAATGCAAATAATTATTTTATGATATTTGGTCACTATATTACCATTTTATTTATTTATTTTTTCATAACAAAAAAAAAACCAAATCTTAAGAAAATGGAGACGAAAATTTGTTTAAAGAAAAAAAAAAGAATTAGAGAGACACAATGCGGTAACCGTAGAGTTTAGATTCTCAAGATTTTGTTTGTCTTCCTCCTTTTGGTTTCAATAATCATGAGGTGTTAATGTATTATATCTTTCATGCTATTGTTGCTTGGTTAATATTTCGTTAATGATCATAAATGACATGTTCTTCCTTATTATAGTTCTCTACCAATTATTCATGTACATCGGCCTATATTTTACGGATTTTTTTTAATCGTTTCACTTGAGTGTCATTTAATTTGGTAGTTGTTTAAGGAAAACGTAAACAATAAAGAAATAGCATAGAATATGATCATCTTTATTAATGAATAAGAGCCTCTATATATAGAGGAATACAAGATACAATCTGTATTGATGTAGGAAATATCTATACTAAATACAATCCATATTCTAGAAGAATAACCTATACTAGAGAGTCCTAGTTTGACAAGGCACACAATAATGATATCCTAAAACAATAGTTAGTTTTTCTTTCGGAAAAATGTCTGCAGATTTTATTTTGTAATGAAAATTAGCGTAATTTAGGTCATGATGTGGATAATGTTGCCGCTTCCCCTTTCTGTGTATCCAGCGTTTCATTTGGATCAGCTGAGAAAGGGATGTGTTAAAGGCTTTTCCTTGTAATTTTACTTGTTCATAAAAAAAAATGAAAATTAGCGTAATATTTAACTAGGATGTGGCCAGAAATGAGTTGGTTTAGTTAATAATTATATACTTTTGAGTTTTGAGCATGCAGCTGCGCGCGTTGGTCGTTCAGTGTTTCTACATATATAACTAGCAGTAGTGGGTGGGGGTTTAGGTATTTCTTTTGGCCTGACTTCAACAAATGAATGGACAAACTTTATCGTTTAAGAAACAAGAAAAATTTGTACGTTTAATTTGTGCTTCCATGATTAGATTGGTGAGAGTGAAAATGTGGTCACCAACAACATGTATATTTCCCACCACATGCCGTTCGAAATCTACATGTTTTTGCAAAGTTAAAGACCAACATACAATCAAGACTTTGAAGTCAATTCTTCTTTAAAATACATTATTTTGGTGTCTGTCCACACAGATATGAGATATCGACTCCTCCTTCCCTAAATTCATGAGCGAGGCCAAAAAATATATAAATCACGAGTCATAACGAATTCTTAAAGATCATTATAAAAAAAAAACGAATCCTTAATGATGACTTGACTTGTTTTTTTTGGACAAGGACTTGACCTGAGTTGATTGACAAATATATAACATATTGTGGCAACAACCATGCCCAAGGACTTGACGAAAATTTCATGAGAAGAGAAATCAGAACCTTTTGACTAACATTTTTTTTTTTTGGAAATGAATTTTGGAATCTCAAGCATCAAATAGCTTAGAGTACATCGTGAAGTTTCTTTAGATAAGAACTAAAAACCATTATTTGTTGATGCATGCCTTCATAAGTTTGAAGTTTCTTTCATTTTTTTATAGCAACAAACCGGCAAGTGTGAAGAATTAAAGATGCATGTGAAGAACATGCATAATTTATGATGAAATAATCTGGGCGTCACAACCAACATCAATTAGCAATGGTTAGATATGCCCAAATTCTTATAATCACATTTGCAAGGTTTATTTTCTCCAATGTGAGACAACACTTCATATTCTCACAATTAATTTATATTTTAAAAGATTTAATTTTTTTATTTATCGCAATCGTTGTATTTCAAAGGCTTTTTAGGTGGATAAATAACTAATCCACTCGGGGGAAGATTTAAAATTGTGATTGAGTTTTAAGTTATTCATTTTTGGCCGAGTGGATTAGTTCAAGTTTAAATTTTCCTATTTTTCTATATCGGTTAAATTTTAAATCTTCAGAGTGGATTAGTTCGAGTTAAACTTGAACTTGAACTTTTTTATATCTTAAACGATTAGACGGTTAAATTTTGCTATTTTTCTATATCTTTTACGGTGTGTTTGGATGAATTTCATTTCCAATTCTCAAAATTAATTCTGATTTAAATTCCGTTAAAAATTCTATTGTTTGGTTTCAAAATCATTAATTTTAAATTATTTTTTTGGGAGGAATTCAAGTCAGAAATTTGTCTCCCAAATTCCACGATTTTTTCCATGGAATTGCTAATTTTGGACAAACCTATTCAAAGAATAAAACATTTTTTTAATTAAATCCCTCATTTTTTCCCTCATCCAAACACCCCGTAAGGATTTTGAACTTTTTTGGCAATAAAAAACTTAATTAGAAATAGAATTTTAAGTGGTCCAGGTTATGCCAGAGTGTTCAAATTTCCATGTTCCACATATTTATTTGCATTGCAAGTGAACAGACATACTATTTTTTTTTAGCAGACAAGCTATAGCTGATTTATAGAATCTTGTCTACAATAGGAGAGAGTCTTGGGTGCTCCTGGAGTACATACTCTAGTCTACTTTTCAGCCGTCCAACACACCGCACACGTTAAAAATTTGCCAATCGTTAGTCCTTCAATCGGTTGACTGGCTGACCTCTCTCTCTCTCTCTCTCTCTCTCTCCATAAAAAGAGCGTCATGAACAGAGCAGAGGGGATTGGGGACAACGCCGGTCTTGAGCGGCGTCGAGGAAGGCGCTGGTGCAGCAGAGGATGGTGATCGTGGTTGTGGAATTGGGCGAAGCTTTGGGAAATCCAAGAGTCCGAAGTTAATCTGGGGACGCCGGAGATCATGGTGGTATACTGGTATGTGATAAAGGTTCACGTTGGTTGTGAGCGGCTCTGGGTATCCACAGAAAATTCGATTGTGGCGAAGCTTGGGCTCGGCGTGGGTAGGCACGGCTGGGTTCTGTGCAATTGTGGTTGTGAGCTTGTGATTCTGAGAACAGAGCACTGGAGGCTTGATTTTGAATTGATTGGAGCAGCTTGTGATTGTGATTGTGTAGTTGCAGACCGGAGAAGAAGAGAAATAGGGAGGAAGAAAGAAGTTGGCCGGAAGGAGAGGAGAGGGAAGAAGAAGTTCGACCTTGGTCTCCGTTAGTCCGTTTACAACTGTTCCATCCATTATGCTGGTTACTTGGTTAGTTCATAAACTCACGGCAGGATGATATGCACGGCTGTGATTTAATGTTAGGGTTTAAATAGTAGGCGCGTCAAGTACACGGACTATAAAAGGTTGAATGGAGTATATATTCCTGGAGTACCCCAGAACTTTCGCTACAATAGAATTAGTTTACAAAGTTCCATATGTAAACATTTAATCGGATTTTTGGACCACTTATCTTCAATGGAAGTATGGAACTAATCGTATAGTGTTGCATCATCTCTAATGTATACCCGAAAAAAAGTGCGGCTACTTACACCTTGCTTAGAATTCATTACATCTCATATTTACATTGCCGAGAGGTGTATTTCACTAATTGTTGTTTGACAAGTGACCAATGTTAAAAACTTAAAGTTCCTTATTCTTTTTTTTTTAATAGAAAGCGATAAATCATATATTAAATAAAATTGAAGAGTATATTAGCCAGATGCAGAAAACATCGATAAGTAAAATAAGATGCACAGACGCATCTGAACATAAAAGTAACCAATTGTCAAAAGGCATGACCGATACATTGCGATGGTCAGTTAAGCAGTAAAAATTGTAGTTGAAACCGTAACCAGAACCGTAACTGATGAGAACTACCCAATAGTTCCAATGCAATGTACAAACACTGGAAAAAGGTGATCCAAACATCGATCAATCGAAGATAATCAAGGGTGTCAGAAACTTGGCGAATAGCAAACAACAACTCAAGAACAGGAACCAAAGACCCGAAACTCATATCCAAGTTCACTTATTAAAGTTCCTTACTTGAGAATATGAAATTTTTAAGGCATCATTTAATATTTAATTCTTGAATTTTGGGCAAACTCGAAAACTTGATAGCTAGACTCTAATCCAGGTTCTCTTATTAACACGGTGAAATTATGTAAGTGAACTTGAGATCTCTATCACCATTTTGTTTGAGATCAAATGATAGTTAGCATACCGTCTTTTGTTAGCTCTTTTCACGATTTCGTTCGTCGATCTTGATTCCTTTTTATAAACGTGGTGGTTCCACTTTTTCTTCTTAGCCGAGAACTTGTCATCCTCGTATTAAATTTTAGGAATAATTATAACTTTAGTCCCTGAACTATAACTCGTTCGACACTTTCGTCCCTAAAGTTTGAAATATATCACTTTCGTCCCTGAAGTTTGAAATATATCACTTTCGTCACTGAACTTCAACACCAACTATCACTTTCGTCCCTGACTGGAACAAAATGGTACAAAACCTATGCCAAAATGTTCGCAAGGATGAGAGGAGTAACTTTTATAACTGGGGCTAAGCTCGATTCGGCCTAGAATTGGTCGAATTTAGCCCGAAAGCTTATGGTGGCTGGAACTTTAATCGTAAAATTCTCCGCCGTCCGGCGACGGTTTGAGGCGAGGTTGGTGGCGTTGAACTCGTCTCATGGAGGGCTTCAAAGCCCAATAGGTGTTGTCCTCCGATTTGGCTGGAATCGGAGGTGTATTCGATGAAAACCCTCGGCATGGACGAAAGTGATATAGAATGTTAAAGTTCAGGGACTAAAGTGATATATTTCAAACTTCAGGGATGAAAGTGTCGAACGAGTTATAATTCAGGGACTAAAGTTATAATTATCCATATAATTATATAAACCACTCTTGCGGCGATTGAATTAATTCCTTGCCATAAATTTATGTTAACAATTCATCAATCATCATTGTGATTCAGTATTCCCCACTTATTTGGTGTATATAGCCTTTTAGGGCTAAACCGTTATATCCAAGACTTTGAGTGACCTTTATTTTTTTTCTCATTAAAACACTAGAATACACATGCATAGTTTTCATTAAAACACTAAAATACACATGCATAGTGGATAACTAAAATATTTACTGTCTTTTTTTTTTGAGAGAAAGATAGAATTTTCATTCAATTAATCGGAAAGATTACATTGGAAGGGAGGATGACATAATACTAAACACCAAGAAAAATATTGTTACAGGAACCGTGAGCCAAAAAGGTCACACTGGTTGCCTCTTTTTACAGGCGATTGAACGGATGATCCCAACCCAAAATTCTCGATACGTCATTGTAGTCAACAACATGAAAGATTGCAATCTCTTTCATACCGTGTCCCAAACATACAAAATCATGTGCAAAGGTTGCACGTCAGCAAATTGGTAAGAAGAGTAAACCAATGATAAACCAAATAGTTTCTAGGAATGACATCATATCCATGGCACTATAATGAGACCCAACTCTAGATCAAAAGAGTAGGGAGTTATTAAACCTAGACAAAAATCAAAAAACAAAAGCCCAAACCATTATGTTCGTTTTGGTTGATATAACTTGTGATTAACAAATCTTTAGGCTCTAAACATTCATGTTGTAAACCATCAGTTAAAGGTTTTGTTGACAATCAAGCAAAGTAGACATCTTTTAGTCATTCTTGTATATCTAATATATGTATGGTTTATCATAATGATTTGAATGACTAAACAATTGTGAATTTCATTGATTTTTTGTGGTACTGATTTTTAAATGTTACTGAACATCATTGATACTATTCGTTACCACAATGACAACATTTTTTGTTGTTATATCTGTAAATGGAGGTATGACATACATCTCAGTATTATAGAACTTCTCACATTTCTTGTTCTTTGATAGTAGATTTTTTTTTGCAGTAGTTTTATTATTCTTTGGCAATAACTTTATTGTTATTTGACAATAGTTTTATTGCTCTTTAGCTGTAGATTTATTTTTCTTTGACAATAACTTTATTGTTCGTTGGCAATAACTTTCATATTATTTGACAATAGCTTAATTATTATTTGACAGTAGTTTTCTTGATATTTGACTATAACTTTATTGATCTTTGGTAGTAGTTTTTAGTATTCAGTGACATTTTTGTAAATAATAAAATTAAAAATGTTGTGGTATTTTTGTAAATATTAATTTTTTTAATATTTTGGTAGTCTTATGAGAGATAAAAATAAGGGAAATGTTCAATAACTATATAAACTCACCTTATATTTCCCACTAACACAAGTATTTTTCAATTTTGCCCAATAACCCCAAATTGGGTCTGTTTTACTCCCAACAGCCCCAAATTATAGAGGCCCTGATCTGTTATGACTTTTTGTGGACAATTTTGCCCTTTGTTACATCATGGTCGAAATACCCGGTAGATTGGATAAGTTCAAATTCCAATTTCAACAAATATCGATCAAAAGTCGAATCTAAGTTTACAAACACGTAGAGCTCGAAGAGAGGATTGATTTTCATACCAAATTTGTTAACAACAACGATCGGAGTCGCCGGAAAAAACGCCAAAGCCGCCGGAAACTTTACAACTTTGATCCTTCGATGCGCCGTCGTCCATGGCCGGATTCAAAATTTATCACCGGATTCCGCCTCGTGACGTCGAGACGAAGGTAACCTTTCCCGTGAGACACCAGGAAGTGGCCGGAAAGAGGAGAACCTACCGGGTCAGTTCGCGGGTCACCATCGGGTCTAGATCCGAGTTTCTGAATAGAGATGAGATCAACGGTCCAGATTGCTTCTTTATTATTTCTTTTAATTAAATAAATTTTTTTATTTCCAAACTTCCAAAAATCATTAAAAATAGCTCGGGAGTCCAAAATGTTCTCCGAAAATTTGTACAGATTCGCTGTGATATGTACTTTATTCTTGAGTTCTCAAATTGAAAATGTTTCTTAAAAAAAATTTCGAAAGATTTTCTGACTATTCTTAATTATTATCGAGATCACATTTTTTATTTCCAAACTTCCGAAACTTATTAAAAATAGCTTGGGAATTCAAAAAATTCCCCGAAATTTTTTCAAGTCCTTAAATCGGAGTTACGACATGAATCTTTTTTTTTAAAATATGATCGAGCTTCATTAATAACTACCAACAAGTTCTATTGACCACTCAATAGAGTTATATTGACCCCTCGATAAAGTTTTATTGTCCACTCAATATAATTTCAATCTTCCGAAAATCATTAAAAGTAGCTTGAGAGTTTAAAAAATTCCTCGAAATTTTTTCAAGTCCTTAAATATGAGTTACGACATGAATTTTTTTTTATAAATATGATCGGGCCTCATTAATAACCTACCAATTGAGCACTCAATAGAGTTCTATTGAGCATTCAATAGAATTCTATTCACCACTCAATAGAGTTCTACTAACCATTCAATATAATTTTGCTGACCACTCAATAGAATTCCAGTCTACCGAAAATTATTAAAAATAGCTCGGGAATTCGAAAAATTCCCCGAAACTTTTTCAAACCCTTAAATTGGAGTTACGACATGAAATTTTTTTCAAAAATATGATCGGACCTCATTAATAACCTACCAACAAAGTTCTATTGAGCACTCAATATAGTTCTATTCACCACTCAATAGAGTTCTACTGACCACTCAATAGAATTTTACTGACCACTCAATAGAATTTCAGTCTACCGAAAATTATTAAAAATAGCTCGGAAATTCGAAAAATTCCCCGAAACTTTTTCAAACCCTTAAATTGTAGTTACGACATGAATTTTTTTTCAAAAATATGATCGGGCCTCATTAATAGCCTACCAACAAAGTTCTATTGAGCACTCAATAGAATTCTATTCACCACTCAATAGAGTTCTACTGACCACTCAATAGAATTTTACTGACCACTCAATAGAATTCCAGTCTACTGAAAATTATTAAAAATAGCTCGGAAATTCGAAAAATTCCCCGAAACTTTTTCAAACCCTTAAATTGGAGTTACGACATGAAATTTTTTTTCAAAAATATGATCGGGCCTCATTAATAACCTACCAACAAAGTTCTATTGAGCACTCAATAAAGTTATATTATCCACTCAATAGAATTTCAATCTCCCGAAAATCATTAAAAACTCGAGAGTTCAAAAAATTTCTCAAAATTTTTTCAAGTCCTTAAATCGCAGTTACGACATGAAAAAAATTTATAAGATATTATCGAGCTTCATTAATAACTTACCAACAAAGTTCTATTGACCACCCAATAGAGTTATATTGAGCACTCAATAGAGTTTTATTGTTCACTCAATAGAATTTCAATTTGTCAAAAATCATTAAAAATAGCTCGAGAGTTCAAAAAATTCCTCGAAATTTTGATGAAAATTTTTATTGGCCCTTTGACAACTCGATAATAAATTACATGTCACGAGAAGTTTATGAAAATTTTCGGGGAATTTTTCAGATAGCGGCGCTATTTATTTTGAATTTCAAAAGGTTGAGAATTAAAGAAAATATTTTTTTAAAAAGAAAATGATTGCGGTGCAATCTGGTCCGTTTATTTCAATTAAGGCTAGATCTGGACCGTTAAATTTATATTAATTCAAGGGATATTGGTAGCCGTTAGATCAGATCTAACGGCCAAGAATAATTTAGTTTTTTACCGGTTTCTCTCTCCTCTACCGCGACCGCTTCGGAGACGACTCCGTTTTCCGGCCACCTCACGGTGAAAAAACGGTACTGGGAAGTTCGTCTCGTGACGGTGGTCACGTCGGTAGTCGTGGATAGCTAAGGCGACGCCGGAGATGAGAGAATTTGAAGAGAGAAGTTCGGGTTTTCCGATCGGGGTTTTTTATTCCGGCAACGTTGGCGATCGAAACTTGTATCTCCTGCTTCGTGTGTTCGAGACGATTACAGATATGGTTTCATTTTCTGATATAGACCAAGGGGGAAAGAGAATCGAAGAGAAGAAAATTGGGTATCTGCGTGAGAGAGAGAGAGACGACGGGAAGAGAGAGAGAGAAATGCCAATGGCAAATCTGTAATTTTGTAAAAGTAGTGAGGGCATTTTGATACTTTCTCCTCGTCTAGGGATTAAATGGGGTGGATGGACACCTGTTTTTTTTAGTGGGGTGGATGAGAAATATTTTCCCAAATTTGGGCCTATCGGTCAAGAACCCATAAAAATATTTGGTGGTTTAGAAAATAACATGGTCACAAAAAATGACATTCTCTATATTTTGTTATAAAAAGTACTCATTTTTTTAAAGGGAAAGACAACAAAATATATTAAATGATACTAAGGAGTAGAATCAGAGGATGCACTAAAGCATCGAAGATAAAGCAAAAAAGTCTCAAGCAAGATGCACAAACACATCTAAATTTAAAGATAACAAGAACATGACTATATGCCAAAGACATTGAACGCACTACGTAAGTAAATTGAGTAGTGACAATTATAGCTGTAACTATAATTGTAACATGGAGATACACCCAATCAATCTAGTGGGGAAAATGAGAACTTCCTGCTCCAAAAAGGGGTGAGTCTACTGAGAGATCGAATGCGGTCAAGGGTGTCAGAAACTTGGCCGTTAGCAAACGAACTCTCATAAAAATACTCATTTGGATTGAACAGTTTTTATTCCAATCTATATATCTGTCTACAATTCTACATGACTTCTTCATTAAGAAAGTCCTTATTTTATAAGGTGCAGAGTTTCGATCTCAACCGTCAAATTTGTTTAAATGATCTAATATGACAGCTGAGATCAAAACTCCGCACTTTATAAAATAATGACCTCCCTACCTGATAGTCATTTTGTCTGTCTAACATTAAATCCTAAAAAAAATTGATGTAAGACAGTAATTTTTTATGCACCACAATATTGACATGCTTTGATAATAAAAAAAATTAAACATTAAGATGCTGCAAAAAACTATTGTCTTATAGTAATTTTTTTTTTAAAAATATTGACTTATAGTTAAGGGCTACATAAGAATTTTTTGGTTTGCAAAGAAAAATTATCGGGTTTGTTTTTTGTTTATAGAAGAGGCGAAAAATATACACATATTCAACTAGAATACACATACATTTTCACTGAAGGGGCATGACAAAAATGAGATATTACCTAAGAGATTCACATTTTTCAGACAATGAAAGAATTTCAAACTTCAAAATGAATGATATAAAAAGACAATTATTTTTGGGGAGTGATTTTCGCACTCCCCTTTTCTCTCTCCTTCTACCTCCCACACTCCACTTTATTATCTTATTGCTTCTTTTTGCCTTCATTTTTTATTATCCCTAAACCACCCCCAAACCTCTCTCTCTCTCTCTCTCTCTCTCTCTCTCTCTCTCTCTCTCTCTCTCTCTCTCTCTCTCTCTCTCTCTCTCTCTCTCTCTCTCTCTCTCTCTCTCTCTCTCTCTCTCTCTCTCTCTCTCTCTCTCTCTCTCTCTCTCTCTATTTCTTGCGAAGAATATCTCCTCTCCCCCGTTTCTTTGTCTCGCTCTCACAATCACGAAACATATCATTTTTTTGATGGTTGTATTTGCTTAAGAGATGCGCCGATATAGTGAGCACGGGCGGCGGCGTGGTTCTTGAATGGGTAGAGGAAGGGTTTGATTGCCGGGAGCACGGGTGGATCGGCGTTGAATGGGCGGTTCCGGGCGGCATTGAATCGGCGGCAACTACGGTGGGCGATGTTTGATTGATGGAAACGAGAGGACCGGGCATGTGGGTGCCCAAATGAATTGGGTGTTGTAGGGGCGACACAATAGAGAATCGGCGGAGCCGAATGAGTTGTCTTGTGGTGGTTTGGAATGAGTGCGGCCGCTCGGTTGAGCTGGGCACATTGAATTGAGCGAGGCGCAGGTGATGGTGAATGGGTGTTGGGTCGCCGACGGCCGCAAGAGATGTTTGGCACGGCCGTGATGGTTGAATTGTGACTTGAAGCCGGACGAGGAGCCGCTATGGTGATCGATGTTTGTGTGAGTCGGGGTTGTGAGATGTAAACGAGAAAATAAGAGTGAGAAAATTAGAAAAAGAAACAAGAATTGTATAAGAGAGAAAGATTGGGGGAGGAAGAAGAGAAAGAAGTTGGAGTTGGAGAGAGAGTTCGTGAGCAGAGGAAGAAAAGGAGGGGGGAGGAGTTGTTTATGTGATCGTGAGAGCAGGTAAAGAAAGCCGGGGGAGAGAAGAGAGAGGGAGATGTTCTTCGAAAAAAATGAGAGAGAGATATCGAGTTTAGGGGTAATTTGGGAACAATAAAAAATGAAGGCAAAAAGAAGTAATAAGATAATAAAGTGGAGTGTGGGAGGTAGAAGGAGAGAGAAAAGGGGAGTGCGAAAAATCACTCCCCTTATTTTTTTGCTGAAAAAAATACATAAAGGGACTCAAAGCCTAATGACTAAACAGTGATGACTTTGTTGTAACAAAAAAAAATAGTGATGACTTTGTAAGTCCTAATGTGGACCCATACCCTGAGTAAAGAGGTTGAGTCATCCCCTTCGAAACAAATAGATAACATGATGGACCGATACATAAAGAAAGTTAGGGTTCTTGGACAAAATTTTGACCTATATATAATGAAATCACTTGGAAAAACATGGGTAAACCATATTAAGATCTAGTTCCAAATCCATGCCCCAAAAAATTGTGCAACACAGGACGACTCCTACTACCCACAACATCTTTCGCTTTTCGGCCATGTTTCCGAGCTAGTCACCATTGTGGCATTAGTAGTCCGTAAACTCTAAAGCCAGATACCCCAAGACCAAAAATACAAGAGAGCTGATGATACAAGTCCATCGCTGATGCCCTGATCCAAAAGTTGGATCGACTTCCTATGCATCACCCACAACGCCGACCCCCTTTGCCATGATTGCCACCCAAACAGGTATAAAAAGGGAGCTGGGTACTATCTGGAACTAGTACCCGGCCAATGGACCTGGTGTACCACCAACTACCATAGTTGACTGTAAATATCCACTAAGAATAAGAACCATCATAATAATTTTGTTTGTTTGTTTTTATTTTCTGGGAATTTCTTTTCCAATTTTCACACCAATCCCCACCAACCACTTTCCCATGTCGTCTCCTACTCCTGCACCAAGCAACAAAGCAACCAACAAGTAAAAGGTCCTCTAGTCATCCACCTCGGACAGCCACGTAGCAATGCAACAACCGCTGGATCAGTCTACGATCTCACGGCCACAATTAATTTTCAACCAACCCTCGTGTGGCTCTCTGCCACCCTTATGCTCACCTACCAAATACCACTTCTCTCCTGCTTCCCCGTTATAACGTTTCCCACCATTCCTCTCCTCCATAGGTCTATTTAAGCACCTCACCCCTCTCTCTCTCTCCCTCCACTTCCTCAGAAACACTCCATAACTCCAAATTAAGCTTTTCTTTCCTCTCTCTCTCTCAAACTTCAAAGCCCATTTCTGAAATTCATTTCTGGGTTATTTTCTCACACTACAATGGAGAGCATAACCCAGAATGGACACCACCACCAGAATGGGATCCAAAACGGTTCGTTGGACGACGGTCTCTGCATCAAAACAGAGTCCATCAAAACGGGCTACTCTGTTTCGGACCCGCTTAACTGGGGAGCAGCCGCCGAGTCAATGACAGGCAGCCACCTCGACGAAGTTAAGCGCATGGTGGCCGATTACAGGAAACCGGTGGTGAAGCTCGGTGGAGAAACCTTGACTATTTCCCAGGTGGCGGCCATAGCCAACCATGACTCTGGTGTCAAGGTTGAACTCGCTGAGTCCGCCAGGGCGGGTGTGAAGGCCAGTAGTGATTGGGTCATGGATTCCATGAACAAAGGGACTGATAGCTATGGTGTCACCACTGGGTTCGGTGCGACCTCCCACAGACGAACCAAACAAGGCGCTGCACTTCAAAAGGAGTTAATTAGGTAAGTTAAAGTTAGCCAATTATTAACCTGTTAAAAATCATCGTTTCCGTACCCGTACCATAATGTCTGTCTCATATGTTACGTTGTCAAACTATTATTTTATAAAGTAAAATATAATGGGTTCATATTGATGTAAGCTAACCGACAAAATAACTCTTTTTTTTGTGTGTGTGTGTGGAGAAAATCATTTACATTGTCTTTGGTATATGTAAAAATCGAACATAGTTTCATATATATGATATATATTACTAATCATAAAATGTTCGGTATCATTACATAGCAGATATCTGACCGGATTAAAACGGCCGAGTTGACCTAGTCTCGGCCTAGTTTCTTTGTAAATTAAACTTGCTTGTGGACTTTGGGGGAAACAAATTGTACATAGGAAAAGCTATACGACACCAAAGCTTGATAGTTATCAGCTGAATCGGACAGTTCCTTAATTGTCACCTAATATCTGCCTAAAAACAAACATGGATTGCAATGGACGGCGATATTAGGTGACAAAAGGAATTACCGAGTACAATCAACTGGGATTTCCAAATCTCACCTAGTGAATTAAACTGGTCCTTTTGGATGTGTCGGTCTACTCTATCAGTTCAATGCATTTGGTTTTCAATACGTTGTTTTCTGGATCCACCGAATTATGAACTGAGCTTTTAATTTCTTGGTCCAGATTCTTGAATGCTGGAGTATTTGGCAATGGAACAGAGTCAGCTCACACTCTGCCTCACTCTGCAACAAGAGCAGCCATGCTCGTCAGAATCAACACACTCCTCCAAGGCTACTCCGGCATAAGATTCGAAATCTTAGAAGCCATCTCCAAATTTCTCAACCACAACATAACTCCATGCTTGCCTCTTCGTGGCACGATCACCGCCTCCGGAGACCTTGTCCCGCTGTCCTACATCGCCGGACTACTAACGGGCCGGCCCAATTCCAAGGCGGTCGGGCCAAAAGGCGAGACCCTCAATGCCGCTGAGGCTTTTGCACAAGTCGGTATCAGCTCAGGGTTTTTCGAGCTGCAGCCTAAAGAAGGACTTGCTCTTGTTAACGGCACTGCTGTTGGCTCTGGCTTGGCCTCCACGGTTCTTTTCGAGACCAACATTCTGGCCTTGCTGTCCGAAATCTTGTCTGCGATTTTCGCTGAAGTGATGCAGGGGAAGCCCGAATTCACAGACCACTTGACACATAAATTGAAGCACCACCCGGGTCAAATTGAGGCTGCTGCAATTATGGAACACATTTTGGATGGTAGCTCTTACGTCAAAGCTGCCGAGAAACTTCATGAGCAGGACCCTCTTCAGAAGCCTAAACAAGACCGCTACGCTCTCCGAACATCACCACAATGGCTCGGTCCACAAATCGAAGTGATCAGATTTTCGACTAAATCTATTGAGAGGGAGATTAATTCTGTCAATGACAACCCTTTGATTGATGTTTCGAGGAACAAGGCATTGCATGGTGGCAACTTCCAGGGTACCCCAATTGGAGTGTCCATGGACAACACCCGTTTGGCTATTGCATCCATTGGGAAGCTCATGTTTGCTCAGTTTTCTGAACTTGTCAATGACTTTTACAACAACGGCTTGCCATCGAATTTATCGGGTGGGAGGAACCCGAGTTTGGATTATGGCTTCAAGGGAGCTGAGATTGCCATGGCATCTTATTGTTCCGAGCTTCAGTTTCTAGCCAATCCGGTGACTAACCATGTCCAGAGCGCCGAGCAGCACAACCAGGATGTGAACTCTTTGGGGCTGATTTCGTCGCGAAAAACCGCAGAAGCTGTTGACATATTGAAGCTCATGTCTTCCACATTCTTAGTTGCGCTTTGCCAAGCCATTGACTTGAGGCATTTGGAGGAGAACTTGAAGAGCACGGTTAAAAACACTGTGAGTCAATTGGCTAAGAGGGTTTTGACTACTGGGGTTAATGGGGAGCTTCACCCGTCGAGGTTCTGCGAGAAGGATTTGCTTATGGTTGTTGAAAGGGAGTACCTTTTCGCCTACATTGACGATCCTTGCAGCGCCACATATCCATTGATGCAAAGGCTAAGGCAAGTGCTTGTTGAACACGCTTTGACAAACGGTGAGAATGAGAAAAATGCAAGCACTTCTATTTTCCAAAAGATTACGGCTTTTGAGGAGGAGCTGAAGACCATTTTGCCTAAGGAGGTTGAGAGCGCTAGGGCTGCGTACGAGAGCGGGAATGCTGCTATTCCAAACAGGATTGTGGAGTGCAGGTCATATCCTTTGTACAAATTTGTGAGGGAGGAGTTGGGGGGAGAGTTCCTGACGGGTGAAAAGGTCAGGTCCCCCGGGGAGGAGTGTGACAAAGTGTTCACAGCTATGTGCCAGGGCAACATTATTGATCCCATTCTCGACTGCCTCAGCGGTTGGAACGGTGAACCTCTTCCGATCTGCTAGCCTTAATTTCGGTACCCGTTTCGAGTGATGTGCGTCATTCCATTCCACTTCGATCTTCTGGCTCCATAGTTTTAAGTTTGATGAGGATTGCTAGCTTTAATTGTGTGACTATATAAAACCTAATAAAATGTAAAACCATCTGTTTATTTGAAACTGTAGTTCTTCTTTTCTTACTTACCACTTCTTTGTCAATTAGTAACTATTCTAGTGTCCAAACAGACCCAAGGATTCAAGGAATGTTTTGATTTCGTATCTCTGATCCCCCATAAGGTCATATATTCTCTTCACCTTTTCTTCTGACAAATCTGTACCTTCTTGAAATCAACAAGCTTTGATATACAGGGATAAGGCTAGGAATTGGTTCAAACCAAAAAAGCAAACGCTATTTTAACTTGGCTACAACAAAGCGAAGTTAAGACTAAAAGAGTAATCAGAAAATGGAAAATCCCACATCGAGATTCTGCTCCATATGTAGTTATGTACAGAGGGACCATTTGAGTCGGCTTCCCACTGCTGAGTCATGCAGCTTTGAGACCATAAAGAGGAAAATAATTGGCTGCAAATTCTCAAACACAAAATTTTGTTGAATGGGAGAGAGAAATCTTGACAATAAATTATTTGCCAGGTGATTACTGCCACAATGTAGTGGATGCTCAGACCAAACTTGTAGCGGAAGTTTTGCTCTGCTTTTGATACTGTTCAACTGCTCAGGTCTTGTCTTCTTTAATAAGGTCCTTAAAAATTGGGAAATTCTGCCGTACTCAAACATTTCATGTTCGGGCACGTGGCAGCTCCTAAACCCTTGGATGCATCATTTGCCCCACCCACCTCCTGCTCCGAGCACTCTAGATGCATTCCTTAAAAACCCTCCGACCTTTAACTAGTAATGAATTCGACCAAAACAGAACGATCAAATCAGCCAACAAATATGACATGTCACAGATACGGTGAGCGATCCAAAAATTTTCTTTCTCTCGCAAGTCAGTTTATTAGTTATTCTTGGTTCGATCTTTTTGAGATAATTTGTTCAGAAATTAAGCCTTTTTTACACACTTCTTTCTCTCCTAAACATATTTCTTGTTTCAATTTATTCATTTACGGCCGGTATATGAAACACCATTACACTTAACTTTTTTTATCAAAAGAAATTCGATTACACTTGAATACTTTATAGTTATTGTTACACTAACTAAGTTTACATTGAATACTTTGCGAGTTTCCAAAGATAGGAGATTACTAGTCATTTGTTTTTGCCAAATGCTTCCAAAAGTGTTTTTGCAATTCTACACTTAATTTCATGAAGTTCATCTACAAGTCTACAACCTAATGATGAACTCTTTTAAGTTTCTAATTCTGTACCCTAAAACTTGTAAATTAGGCTAAATGATTTTAATTTCTTTCTATATTTTCTCTATCTACAGGTGTAGACCCTAATTACAACACCATTTCACTAATATATTATTACACGCCGTTGGCCTTAATAAGGTCTAGCACAATGGTGTAGTAGTACTGTTCACCAAGTACCAAGCCTAACTCGATCGTTTTATACATTGAGAGCATTTTTGCTCCTTAGTTAAGGGTGAGTATCACCTTCCTTCTCTCTAATTGACACGTGTCCCCCAACTTAACCAAGGTTAATTTTTTTTTTCTCTTTTCTCTCACCCGACTCTCTTTCTCTTTTTTTTTTTTTTTTCTTCTTCTTCTTCTCTTTGCCGCGACACCAGCGGCTCTTCTTCTTCCTCTGGGCAGTGGGCACAACTCATTTCCTCTCTCATCTCTCACAGCCCACGAAAATCAAGAAGCTTGTCGCCGTGCGTTGCCGAGCCACCCATTTCCTCATGAGTGGGCACAACTCATTTCCTCTCTCATCTCTCACAGCCCATTAACTTGAAAAACCCAGAACCCAGAAGCTTGGGTGAGAGAAAGGAGAGAGGAAGAAGAAAGAGAAGAAGAAAAGAAGCAACAGAGAGGAAGCCAGAAGCCAGGAGAGAGGGAGTCGGCAGAGAAAAGAAAAAGAAAAAAAAAAGAAGTTAACCTGGGTTAGAGAGAGGACATGTGTCAATCAATGGGGAGGGGGGTGAGCAAAAATGCTCTCTTATACATTTGTTGTACTTATATATTCTTTTCGAAGCTTTTGGTCTTTTGCTACTTGATGATGGAGGTGCATAAAGCTTTTGCCTTTTGGCACGTACATATAACCTAAAGCTGCATATTCAATTATGGTTATGAGGAATGTGACACGGACCTGCCTACTTTGATCGATTAAAAGCTTTAGCATTATTGTTCGTAGTTTCGTACCCATGTTTTTGCTGCTGCAAAGAGTGAATAATTCATCTGGGGCTTCATCATGCCCTCATATTTGCATAAATTATTGAAGGTGGTGATTGCAATCCCATCATTCAAAAGGTTCATGATCTGTTAGGTCGTCAAGTAGGCACATGCAGAAATCAAATAGTCAGTAGTTTGTGTTTGTGTTTGTGGGTTTTCAATGACTTTTTTGCCGTATTTGGTTCACGGAGTTGAGAAATCAGGAAAGGAAAGTATTTCCATTTCTTTGTTTGGCAAATACAAATTTGAAAAGTATATTCCTGATATAGGGAAAAATAAGGGGGAAGATCATTCATTTCAGACACAATGAGATTGATGTTCCATTCTCTTTTCTCTGCATTAATTACAAAAATTTAGGATTATAATAACCCCACACAAATATATTATTCTAAAATATACTCATGAAGAACATTAATATACTTTTGCTTTCCTTTCCTACACTAACCAAATACTGGAAATAAAATCAAATGATCTTTCCTGAATGATTTCCCTGCTTTACCAAACACAAGAAAATAATCTTGACATGAATGTTAATTTTACACCCCCATGGAAAAAACAAAGAAATTGACTTCTCTTCCATGAACCAAATGAGACATTTGGGTTTTTATCACAAATGGTATCTGAATTTTACCGTTATTAAATATGAAATTCCGGATTCGCCGGATTGTCCCAATAAACGGGAGTCGTCCTAAACACTAATCGGAGAGTATACACAACTTTGAACAAATTAAAAGTTACTCTCCACAACCTAGGTTCTAGCTATTGCACAAACAATACACAATTGAATAACAATTCGATATGCAACAATCACATTCAATTGAACAACCTAGAATCCCAAAGTGAGCATCATCAATAGCTCACCACGGACTATATCTATCAATGTATGAACAAGCACACAATATGCTAATCAAATAAGCACAATACAATAGATAAGCAAACACACAAAACAACACAACGATATGTTCACCCGGAAACCTCTACCTCTAGAGGGAAAACCGGAGGGGAGCCGTACCCCACGCTCTTGAATCACACTATGAAAAACGCCAAAGAGGCAAGCACATACAAGAGGAAATCCAATTCCAAATTCGAACACTATCAACCTATTGACTAGTGGCAATTCTAACCTTATAAGCTTCCAATTTGCTTCTTCAAGTGATCCTTCCTTTGGCTTCTTCAATTGAGCTCCACGGATGTGATTCTCCAATTGCAAGAACCCTGACAATGCAATGATGTGTGTGTGAATATAGATTAAGCCATTGCGCACTCAAGCGCACTCAAGCGCACTAGTTTCAAACACAACGGTCATATTTCTGATCTTGGGCGATTGATCGCCCGATAAGATGCGATCGATCGCCTAGTGTGCTTTCAGCATTTTAACAAAGGTTTGCAAAATTTTGATTAAACCATTTTAAGTTCTAGCAAACCTAATATGATTGAACAACTTCCTAAGCATACAAAAGGTGTATGAGATGCATATGCATGATTCATACCTTGAGGAAGAAGAAGACGAAGTCACCATAAGCTCTTGAGATGAACTTCGAAGATACCGAACGAACACAATCCTAATGCCACGACACTTATTGATTATACAACAAACGACAATTACAAGGAAGAGGTTTTGACGAATAGGAAACAACCAATCTGTAAGGGCAAAATATTTGCTATTGGTTATTTCCTATTTGACAAAACTTTTTCCCTTGTATTAGCATTTTATTGTATTCAATGCTAGGTTGTTTAAGGGATTATGAATAGTGGATTAGGTTGTTCTTGCTCGAGATGGTTCGTGAAGACGCCTTTCTTATCCGGTCTTTTCTCCGGACTTCGATTATTGTTCATCGAAGGTTTCATTCAAGCATCTCAAGGTATGAATCATGCATATGCATTTCATGCACTTTGTTTATGCTTAAAAGAGTAGCACAAATATCTTAGGTTTGCTAGAAATTAATTGAATTTCATTTTGGTTAAGCAAACATTTAATTTAAAGATATTTTCATGTTTTTGCTACAGTACCACTATTCACGTGAACAGTGACGATCGATCGTGAATACTGCGATCGATCGTCAATAGTACGTTGGAGAATCTGCCCGTTGCGGTTCAAAAATGTGTTCGTTGCTACAGTGACACTATTCATGAACAGTGGTAGTGCGATCGATCGTCACTGAAAAGTGACGATCGATCGTGAATAGTGCGATCGATCGTGAATAGTACGTTGGAGAATCTGCCCGTTGCGATTCAAAAATGTGTTCGTCGCTACAGTGACCACTGTTCATGAATAGTGCGATCGATCGCATGAACAGTGCGATCGATCGCCCGAGCGTCTGTTTTGTTTTCTATAAATAGAATCCTTCGGTTTTCATTTGTTCTAATTCTTTCTACTCTTTGATATTGTCTAAAACGTCTTGAGAGAGTTTTCTGGTATAGTTGAGTGACCCTAGATCCATGTTATAGGCTCCTCACATCTTTGATATTGTTGATTTAGTTATTGTTCCTTGTGAATAACTAAATCAACCCTTGAATCATATTCAAGGTTTGTCAATTCGGTTTGTTTTGATTCTAGCAAGTGTTCCTTGTTTACTTGCTTGTGTCAAACGAATTGAATTCATTATATTCATTCACACACACACTTCATTGCATAATCGTGTTCCTTGCGGTTGGAGGATTCACGTGGTGGAGTTCGTCTAATTGGAGCAGCTTGAGGTGGGAGCACTTGAAGAAGCATTTGGAGGCTACACAAGGTTAGAGCTGCCACTAGTCATAGAGTTGATAGTGTAGAGTTTGGGACGGAGTCCCCCCTTGTATGTGTTTGCCAATTGGCGTTTTTCATAGTGTTACACAAGACCGTGGGGTACGGCTCCCCTCCGGTTTTCCCTCTAGAGGTAGAGGTTTCCGGGTGACCATATCGTTGTGTTGTTTGTGTGTTTGCTTATCTATTGTATTATGCTTAATTGATTAGCATATTGTGTGATTGCTTATCTAAATGTTATTGTGTTTAATTGATTAACATGTTGCATGCTTGATCATACATTGATAGATATAGTCCGTGGTGAGCTATTGATGATGCTCACTTTGGGATTCTAGGTTGTACAATTGAATGTGATTGTTGCATATCGAATTGTTATTCAATTGTGTATTGCTTGTGCAATAGCTAGAACCTAGGTTGTGGAGAGTAACTTTTAATTTGTTCAAAGTTGTGTATACTCTCCGATTAGTGTTTAGGACGACTACCGTTAATTGAGACTATTCCGTGCAACCGGAATTTCACAATCATAAATATTTTGCCCTTACAATATACATAGTACCAAAACTTCATTTTTGATCACAACTAATACCTGAACTTTTCGACTTCATCTTAAATGGTATATACAGTCACATTTCGTCTATTTTCTGTAAAAAAAATGACATTATTTACAGCAAAAGACCAAATTACCCTGAAATAAAAAAAAAATGGAGTAGCTTGTTCTGTTTTCTTGGGCAAAACAGTGCACTTCGGTGGACAATTTCTCTATTTTGAACCGTTGGATGTAGCTTGAATTTTAAGAAATATGTCTTTGGGTGTCTAATATTCCCAATTAAAATTACATAATCGGACAGTTGACGCTTCACTTATTCAGTTCCAAATGAGGACAACTCGGAGCTGTGTCCAAAATGCCATTGAAAACGGAGGAGTTTTGTCAAAAATAACCCTGAAATTTGGGTCATGTGGACAAAATGTGACGGCAGGTACCATTTAGGATAAACTCGAAAAGTTCAGGTACTGGTTGTGATCAAAAGTGAAGTTCTGGTACCAACTATATAATTGAGGTAAAGTTCAGGTACCATTTGTGATAATTTCCCTTTACTTTTTTTTTAAAAGAAGGGGAAAAGAGATCCAAAGTTCGAAAAATATGGGAAGAGTAACACTCGAACTGGAGTGTGTGCGTAGTCTAATTAAACTACACACTAGTGCACACTGAGTTTCAATTACTTGAATTAACTTTTTTTTTTCAAGGCTCATGTTAACTAATTAATGGTGGTGGTGGTGAGAAATCTCGTAAAATCATGATATTTTTTTGAACTTATAGAGAACATATATCCTAAATAATAACAAATGTCTCATCTAACCATAAATTATCAAATTAAAAAAACTAGCAAGGTGATCAAGCTAATCTATGTGCTACTTACATCATTTGATTTACGGTAGACATCTTGAATTGTCCATTAAACAATAAATACAAAATGAGCGAGTTTATTGTAAAGAAAAAGGCGAGCTTGAACTCAATATTAAAGTCTATAGTAAAAACGAGCGAAACATAAACGTATGTCTAATACTAAGCTAGCTAAACTAATAAGTAATCGACATTCGTATTGTCAATCAAGTAGTAAATACAAAATGATGAATATGCATGACCCTTCTATGCCAACTCTCTTTATGTTCTCATAAACATGCAGATACAAATTCTCAATTTTTGTTCATCTTGTACGTCTTTCTGTCTATCTGTCTATCTTCATGTACGTACTATCTGTTTGAGCCCAAATTTACATTTTGGACTGTTTGAGTCATAGTTAATGCAGTTTATGGACCAGGAAACTGCGGCCTAAATATCTTTGTGAATTTCTTGTCTCTCAAGAAAGCCTATTTGCTTAGAGATTTTTATTAACATTGAATCTTTAAAGGAAGTGAATCTCTAATCCTATGAGGACAAAGATACTACCAACCCTAGAAGTATAAGTAGAGAGTTTTGGAGCGAAACAAAGGACCGATCAACACATATCTTACAAGCAACTTTTGCAACCTCAAAGCCTCCTCGAGCAAACTTACAACCTAAGCCTCTCCGAAGCAATTTAGCATTCCCAACAACGAAGTTAAGATCACGCCTTAGCAAATTCCATTTCTTTCTCAAATGTTAGCTCTGCTTTCTCACCCCATGAGCGAGTATCGACTTTTTTGTTCACCAGAAGATTACTTTCGAAGTCCTAAACCCGTTTAGGCAAATTGCACGTACGAACCGGCAAAGTTTCCATCTCTCTCTGTCTACATTCGCTCGGTTTAAAAGCAAGATTTGTAGCACCTCTACGACAACAACGTACCACCTGGTATTGGCACGCCCACACGCAAGAAAAGAGACTGTTCGCCTCTCCAACAGTGGTTTTCAGCGTGAACACTATCACTGATTTTCTCCTAGCTAGGCTTGGTGTATGTTCTCCTAGTCATACGACGATCCTGAGCCTCTCAAGAATTGACGTACGTCCATTTCCTATACATAATACATATATGCCTCTGTCTCTGAATATTTCCACTGATATTATTTCTCTCAGGCCAAGTCTAGGCTGGTGGTACTTCTAGTAGCACAAAAATCCCAGACCTCTTTAAACTTGGACTAAATCTTAGTAGCTCATTACTCTGATGCGAGGCCATACATGCATATATCTCACTTTAATTACTATTTTACTACTCATGTCACTCCATGATTTGCAGTACATACATAAATGATAAATCTAAGTGCCTCTTCCAGTTCGATCAAGAGTGTACAAGCTAGTCATCTTATACACGTAATATCAAACACTAGTCCTATCAGACACAACAGGATTAGAACTTTTTGGTTCAAATCAAGCATTCTAGACCTAATTTGAAAAGGGCTAATTTCAGTTTACTACCCTATACTTTGCACTCAAAATCAGTTCAGTCCTTATACTTTCAATTTCATCAAATATACCCTTATACTCTATAAATTTGATCAATGTCATTCAACCATCAGATTTGGGATTTTTGTGGAGGGTATTTTTGTCATTTCATATTTATTATTAGTAGATATAATTAATTAATTTATTAATAGTAGAGATAAAATAAAATAATTTATTATTAATGGAAATAAAATAAATAATTTATTATATTGTGAGTTAGCATTGAAAAAAATAAAATAATTTATTAGTATCAATAAGATAAAATAATTTTATAAATGGTAAGTTAGAATTATTTTCTTTATGCTAACTTTCAATTTATGAAATTATTTTATTTTGTTTGTACTAATAATAAATTATTTTATTTTATTTCTACTAATAATACTAAATAGAGAAAATTTGTGTGTAGTCCAGAAATCACACTCTATTTTGAATGTAGTCCAGACAAATATTTTTTACTAATTGAGGTCCAGTGACTCACATGCCACATAGGATTTCTTTCCTTTTCAATTTTCTCTAACTAATTATGTACTTTTGCATTCCTCTTATACCCTTTTGTAATAAATTATGGTACATTGTCATCATAATTAAATAGTACCCCACAATTAAAATAATTAATAAAGTCAAACAAGATTTCATATTTCATTAAATAAAAAATTTATTCTCTTATAAGGTTTCCTTAATAAAAAATATTAATCAAAGATAATTATTAGTTCATTAAATTTGACAAATTCCTTATATATTTGTTAAGCTACCTTAGCATCTCAACATTTCCTTCTTCTTCATACTGAAACATCTCTTTCTTCCTCTCCTTCTTCTTCCATTGCCATCTTTTTTCTAACATGTAAATTTTCTAAAATCTACCTTTATCATAGACTTTCCCGAAACTATTGTAGAATTATCATGTCATATCAACCTCCATCATTGTTTCTGCCGTTTCCCAACTGCCCGGTAGCGTCGTGCGCGGGTACCTGAAAGCACAAGATTGGTCAGGGAGGTCGGCGTGTACCGACCGAAGACCCTCCGACGCTCAAGTTAGTACCGATGAGTGTTTGAGAGCAGAGAGTTTGGGATTCGGAGAGAACGTACCTGAATAAGGAGTGAGGACTCCTTATATATGAGGTGAGGTCGGAGACAAGCTTCCCTGGCGTGGGGGACATCCCCTGACACGAGGAATATTCTCTGGTCCACTACCTCGATGTGCGCATCGAGGGATGGCGGCGCCTAGTGCAGCATGGGCATGCGACTTAGTGCGATCTGTGAGGTAGTGGACAAGCACGTGGGCCGGGTGGGCGTGCCGGCACCGGTGGGGCTGGCCACTCTCGGTACACTGGTCGGGAGACGTCCGTGTGCAGCCGGCGGAAAACTTGTTGTCGGTACACCCGGCCTGGTCTTACCGGTACCGGCGGGGATCGCCGGGGGCCGACCGTGGCCCGGGGCTTACCCCCGCCGTTATAGCAGGTATGCTCGGTAGGGGTTCCCTACCGAGTCAGTAGATGCCGCTGGGGCGAGGTAGAGGTTATGTGCTCGGTAGGGGATCCCTACCGAGTCAGCAGACCAATTCTATGTGACGGGGCTCATAGGCGGGCTGCTCTCAGTGATAGTGAGCTACTTCGGGCCCTGCACGGGGCCTATCCCGGTAAAGATATGAAATGGTAGCAACAGAAGTCCCCCAAGTCCCGAGCAAGAGAAAGCTCATGGTCGGGGACTTAATCCAGAAGTTCATATCGGGATGTAGCGAAGTGTTGGTGGGGCAGCTGTGGCGACGCTTGGTACCGTCCCATGTAGTCCCCCAAGTGCCCGAACAAGGGGTTCCTCCCGGTTGGGAATTGTAACCGCTCCGAGTTTCAAGGGGAGTTGAAGTGTCGTGGCCGTTGAGCTCCTCAGCGTAACTGCCGAGGTAGTGGGGTGACACGCGTCACGCCCTGGCCGGTTTGGAACATCGTGGGGGAGCTCAACCGTCGTATTGCCACGTGTCGTCATCCTGGGCCGCGACGGTTCACGTCGTACGGTCAAGATGGGTTGACTCCCGCTATATATATGGGTGTGAAGAGAGTTCACTTCACTTCATTCTTGCAAGTTTCACTTCCAGAGCTCTGCAAGCCGTCGGTAAGAGAACGAGAGCGTGCATCGGTAGTGCAATTGTGATCACCCGGTACTCGACTTTCAGCCTGCAGCAACTGTAAGTACCGATGCCTTGTCCCCTTGTATTTAGTTTTCTGCTTTGCTTTTGTAACGTAGTTTGAGTACCGGTGTCCAGCCTTAGTACCGAGCTAGGTTGCATAGGCATAGGTTATCCCTCCCGATAAGAACCTTGGTCCATTTTTTGCAGATGTCTGACTCAGGGAGCGAGAGTGCCAGCAGTGGCAACGCCTTTTCTGGTGAAGAGCCAGAGAGGAGCTTATCGGTGGAGGAGGCTGGTTCGGACTCCAGCTCTAGTACCGGGACCAGTAGTTCTTTCTCGCCAAGAACCAGTCAATTTTGTCTGGATGGGGTGATTCAGACGGTGGTGAGGGGAATTACCACTGGTGAGGACCTAGAGCCCCTCGCCTCGGAGCCGTACGTCAAATCGTGGTCTAGTAGTAGTAGGGCACCAGTACCGGCTGAGTTTGCGGTGGACCGGCTGAAGCTGAGTGCGTCGACCGAAGGGGACTTGGTGGCGCTGAGGGAGGCCTTCGGCATCCCCAACTCGGTGACGATGCGCCTTCCCGAGAAGGGGGAGCTTAGGAGCGCGTCTGCAGTACCGGGCGAGACCCTGGTACATCCGTTCTTTTTCGGTGAGGGGTTAAGGATTCCCCTACCGGCGTACCAGCAACGATTCCTGGCCGAGGTTGGCCTCTCCATCGCGCAGCTGAACCCCAACACCTGGCGGTGTCTTAACGCACTGTACACGTTGTACCATCATTGCGGGTTTGACGAGCTAGACTTGGCGGTGTTCTTCAGCCAGTGGGCGCTGGAAGAGCATTCGAGGGCCGACAAGGGCTGGTACAAGCTGAAATGTATTTTGAAGTCGTGTACCGATCCTCCCCGAGACACCGAATGGATGGAGTTCAGCCACAAATATAAGAAGGTGATCCGGTGTTGTCTGGCGAAGAAGGCCCTTGTCCGAGAGGGTATGACCGGTACACACGACGTGGAGAGCCACGAGATAGTTAGGGATCCGCTCGTTTTTGGCAATCCCACGTCCCGAAGAGACCCGGAAGAGTAAATACTTCTTCATCGGTGGGGAGTGGGAGTTCCCGGCTGGCTCTGTACCAACCGAGAAGAGAGTCCCCCATAGTTTCAAGGATGCCCCCGGTGGGTAGCCCTTATCGAGTATAGATATGTACTAGCACTATTAGCCGATACCGGTATTGACCCTTGTTCTTTTTGTTTTGTGCAGTGGATCAGTCTTGGAGGAGACTTACCGGGAGGCAAGAGCAGGAGATTCGGTGGATCCGGGAGCATATTTCCCTCGTGCTAAGGAGATCCACGGTGCTTCTCAACCGGTACTCTCTAGACCGCTCTGGTCTAGCGCCCCTACCGAAGCCCTGTAAGTGTTTGTCGGTAAGTCCCCTTGTATTCTTTTGTTGCTTGATTCTAATACCGATACCTGCCTTTGGTTGCAGTTATCTACCAGTACCGCCGGTACCGCACACTCAAGGGAGATTCAAGTATGGTCCGTGAGCGTAAGGACTACTACCAGCTGACGTAGGCCGTGGGTGAAGATCCGGGGCCTGAGGTGGAGGTGGAGGTGGTAGTCGGTACCGGTGCTTCTGGTGCCGAGGTCGGTGCCGCCGCCGAGCCGGTACCGAAGAGGAAAAAGAAGAGGGCCCACAAAGCCCGGTCTACCGCCGAGGCGGACGTGGAGGTAGAGACCGAGGTGGACGCCGGTCCCGAGACCGAGGTTGCGTCGAGGGCCCGGATGGGTCCTCCAAGAAGCGTCCCGCCCGGGAGGATGTAATCTTCGGTTACCTTTACTTGTTTTTTTTTTTGGAGTTTGTGTACCGGCACTAACCATTGTTGTAGTTCATTAAACAGGTGAGGGATCACCGGAAGAGGCAGAGGGTGCAGGAGCCAACTGGTTGAGGAGGGGGCACCAGAAGGTGCCGGTACCGAGCTGGCTTCCCAGAGCACCGGCGCAGGCCTGGTGTTCGGCAACACCGTGTTGCCCAAGAATGCCCAGCTCTACAGCAGCTGCGTGCAGAAGGCACTGACCGATCCCCTACGGGTGGATGCTCTGGCTGGCTTCCCCGAGCTGACTCTGGCGAAGCAGCGGGACCTGCTCTTCCAGTGCAAACAGAAGGTACCGTCTCGCTACTTGACTTCATCATCGGATTTTGTTTTCTGTTTCTTTTGCTAATTTGAGTACCGGTGATGCAGCTGGCCTACGAGGAGCAACTCCTGGACCGCCGGTACTGGAAAGAACTGCAGACCGCCGGCCAGGAGATGGCGAGCCTACAGTCTGCTCACGATGCTCTGCTTCGGCAGAAGGAGGAGCTGGAGGCCAAGCTTCGGCAAGCAGAGGAGGAAGCCGGTAGGAGGATTGCCCAAGCAGAGGAGAGGGCCAGTGTCTACGCCCGGGAGGTCGAGGAGAAAGCCAAGGCTGCTGTTGACTCCGAGACAGCCAGGATCCAGGCCGATTTCGACAGCCGTCTCGGTAAGGCCGTGGACGAGGCTATCCTTGCCTACCGGCGTGACCGTGGCCGTGCTGTGGAGCAGACGACAGCCTATGTCGAGGGTGGGGTGTACATACTCGGCAAGATCAAAGGTGCCTTCCCGGGTCAAGATTGGAGTCAACTTCCAATACCAACCGTGACCGAGAGCATGATCAATGATGAGCATACTGCCATCTTGCACGAGATCGAGGAGGAAGTCGGTTGTTCCTCTGTCCAGCAGTAGTCCCCCATGTCTGGGTGGTACCGGCCGAGGGCCATGTATTTTGATTATGTTTGTCCTTTTCTTTTTCTTTTTTTTTCTTTTTTTTTCTTTTTTGGGGGGGATTTAAACCCCTTTTTGAACAATGCTCCCAGTAGGGATGTCTCTCCCGGGAGCCAGTACTTGAATTGACCATAAGGCCCTTATTTGTTGTTTTGAACAATGGCGTGTTTCGCCTATTGTATGAATTCTGTTTTTCATATGATATCTTGAGTATGCACATCATGTAGATACCGATAGCATGATGAATTTTATCGTAACAAAACTTATGCATGGGGGTTGATATGCGGTAAAACCGACGTCATTAATTATTACCTAAACTTCCTAACAATTTGTCGTTGAATAGTATAATGGGAAGTAGAAGTTTTTCCCACGGAGGATTGTTTATTTACTTTTCTAATGTCACGAAATTAATTAACCTATATTGTTTCTATTTACAAAAATGTACAATATATACAAAGGTGATATTTTTGGGTTTTTGAAATTCTTTTGAAAACAAGAAATAAATAAAAAGGAAATATTTTTGGTTTTTAATCTTTTTGAAAATAAAACAAGAAAATACAAATTATAACTACAATTCAAACTAACACAATTAAATAAAACATACCAGAAATAAAATAATTAAACTAACACACAAATAATCAAATAACATATTTTTGGGTTTTTCAATATTAAATCACACAAATATTCAAAATACAAATTAATCAAATAAAAATAAAATAATAAATTCACACAACTTAAAATTAAAAAGAGTTTGAGAAAGAAATGCTCATTTAATTCCGGCGAAGGATCTTATCGGACTCGCCGGATTTTCGTGAAGACGCGGGAGCATGGGTGTAGAGAACACTTTCAGATTGGGCCTTGGGCCTTGGGCTTTGAGGCATTGGGCTAGGAGGCCCATAGTGAACAGCCGGTCAAGCCCAGCCCGTGACTTCCCTTGGCTAGCCTTTGATTTTTCAACGCATTTTTCATTCTTCTTTCTTTGTTCCTTCTCATCCCGTACAGCAGCCATCTCTTTGTTTCAGTTTCTTCTTTGCTCTTCTATTCCGTGGAGAGCTTCAGGTTGTTTTCATTTCAGCAGAGAGGAGAGAGCTGGCCGGTGGCGCTGCAAGGAAGAATGGAAGAGCAGCGGCGCGACGAGAGATGCGGAATGGGCTTCACGGTGGCAGGCGGGTTCGTCGGCGACGGCAGCTACGACGCCGGCAAATCTGGGCAAGAGAGCTGGAACGGCGACGGGGGCTAGGTGTGCAGCAGCGGTTTGCTTGGGCTTTGGTGTCGGTGTCGCTGGGCAGAGAGAAACCGGATTGGATCGATGGGGCGCCGGCCGGGCTTTGGTCGACGACGAGACGCGGAGGCGTCTGTGGTGAAGCGGCGACGGCAGCGGTGGGCTTGTGGAATCGACGCCGGATCGATGATGGCAGCGGTGGATTGGGCGTGCTGGAGGCACGGGCCTTGCCGGTGGATTGGGCACGGTGAAATTCAATCTGCACTTAAAAAAAATGATTTTGTTAATTGTTGGTGAAATTGAATTAATTAAAATGCGGATGAAATGTGGTGGGGTGAGGGTGATGATGTTTGTGATGATTTTGTGTAATTGCAGATGGATTGGAGCTATGAGTGATGATGTTTGTTAATTAGACTAAGGGCTGTTGGCGAGGGAAGAAAAGAGAAACGAGAGGGTGCGAGAGAGATTGTGGCCGGGGGGGGGGGGGGGCGAGAGAAAGATTAATAGCAAACGAGAGAACGGAGAGGGGAACCGAGAGAAGAGAAATAGAAATAGAGGGTGAGAACAGAAATGTAGCTAGGTGAGCTACATACGTATGCCAGAGAAAGGGAGGAGGAGAAGGGAGAAGGGAGAAGGGAGAAGTCCCCCCCCCCGGCCCGAGAATTGTGAACGAGGAGCCGGGTATTTATAGATGAGGAAGTGATGGTCTCGGCAGAGAATGATGATCTGAATTTGAATTCAAATTGAGGAGTGGGTGGATCATAGTGGGAGATTAGCTAGAGATGGAGATGCTGCCGGCATGTGAGGGAATGAATTGCTTGGCTGGAAAACCAGCTCAAATGGAGTTGAATGCAAAGGGAGGAAACGGGTAACATGGCACCTGCAAACAAAACAAATATAAAATAAAATAATTAAAGTAATTAAAGAAAATAAATATAAAATAAAAGAAAATAAAATTAAAATAATAAAAGAAATAATTATAAAATGAATACTAAAGTAAAAATATAAATAAATATAAATATAAACAAGGGAAAATAAAATGGAAATTCAATTTGTCTTTCACCACCGCGTGTGGTGGTTGCGCCTCCGTGAGTGGTGGTTCGCCGGCAAAATTGCCGGGATTCGAAACGTCTTTCGAAATCTTCGTACAATGTTATATTCCACCTCCGAATGATGACCGGTGTCATCAGATAATCGAAAAGTCACGGTTGACTTTCCGATATTGCGCTGTAAATCTCCAAAATTCACCTTTTATGTGTAAATAAGCATTTTTCACATATTTTCCCTGAAAACACGAAAACAAACATTCAACCGACAAATAA
Organism: Rubus idaeus; assembly: GCA_030142095.1. Taxonomy (NCBI): domain Eukaryota; kingdom Viridiplantae; phylum Streptophyta; class Magnoliopsida; order Rosales; family Rosaceae; genus Rubus; species Rubus idaeus. The sequence goes on from CM057970.1 coordinate 7,712,639, forward strand.
GCTTTCAGAATAGCATCCATCCAAGTATTTAGAGCACTTTATGAACGTATTTTACGTTCACATCGAGGGTCGCCGGTACCGGCCACATGTCTTATAAAAGTTTGGCATGGGGGTAGGCGGTACCGGCCACATGCTTAATAAGATAACCAAAACTTATGCATGGGGGTAGGCTGGTACCGGCCACATGTCTTACAGAAGTTTGGCATGGGGGTAGCTGGTACCGGCCACATGCTTCATAAGATAACCAAAACTTATGCATGGGGGTAGCGGGTACCGGCGCATGCCTTACAAAAGTTTGGCATGGGGGTAGCTGGTACCGGCCACATGCTTCATAAGATAACCAAAACTTATGCATGGGGGTAGCTGGTACCGGCCACATGTCTTACAGAAGTTTCATTTTTGTTCTTGGCATTTCTGCATTATCGGTAAGAAAACAAGCATTCATGAAGACACATATTTTATAGTGGTTCACCTGGCTCAATGCGAGTCCTAGGTTACGTCCACTGTAGGAGTTTCACTATGGTAAATAATGATTACAAGTGTTTAGGAAGTGGTAAAGTCCACTTAGCCGGTATGTTCCGGGCTGTATATATATTTTTTTTATGGGTAGTAGTAGCGGAGGTGCTCAATATTCCATGGATGTGGGAGCATGCACTCGGTGGAGTCCATGAGCCGGTAGGTTCCTGGCTTGAGGACTTCGACTACCCGGTATGGGCCTTCCCACCGTTGGTTGAAAGTCATGGCTGCTGAGTTCTTCGTACTTTGCCTTACCCTTCGTAGTGCCCAGTCCCCCAGCTTGAGGTACCGACACTTTGCCTTCGCATCAAACTTGCGCTTGAGCTGGTTTTTGTGTTCTGCATTCCGGAGGTTGGCTTGCTCCCGACGTTCCTCGAGTAGGTCCCGGTTGAGGCACAACTGTTCTTCATTTTCATGTGGATCATATGTGTCGATCCGGTGTGTTGTGGAATTGATTTCAACCGGTACCATGGCTTCTGCACCGAAAGCAAGGGAAAATGGTGTCTCGCCGGTGGCAGCCTTGTACGAGGTTCGGTACGCCCAAAGAACCTCCGGTAGCAGTTCAGGCCATGCGCCTTTCTTGTCACCGAGTTTGGTCCTCATAGTTCTCTTCAGGATTTTATTGATTGCCTCCACCTGACCGTTGCTTTGCGGGTGGGCCACTGATGCGAAGGAAAGGGTGATGCCCTTCTCCCAGCAGAATTTCCTGAAGGATGCAGAGTCAAATTGTTTACCGTTGTCGGTGACAATGACTTGAGGGATACCAAAGCGGCAGATGATGTTTTCCCAGATGAAGGACTGTACTTGCCGGGACGTGATGGACTTGAGGGCCTTGGCCTCGGTCCACTTGGTGGAGTAGTCGGTGGCGACTACCACGTGTTCAACACCACCGGTACCCTTGGGCATGGGCCCGATTAAGTCAATTCCCCATTGGGCAAAGGGACATGGATTGACCATTGTCTCCAGTGGCTGGGACGGTTTCGGCACGTTTGGTGCGTTGAACTGGCAGGCCTTGCATTGCCTTGTAAATGATATAGCGTCCCGGAGGAGTGTTGGCCAGAAGTAACCAAGGCGGATGAGTTTGTGGGCCAATGCTCTTCCTCCCGGGTGGTGGCCACATATGCCCTCGTGTACCTCTCTGATGGCATCTCGGGACTCGGCCGGTCCAAGGCATCGTAGATACGGTAGGGAGTGAGCCCGCCGGTAGAGATGATTGTTGATGATGAGGTACCGGGAGGACCGAAATCTTATTTTCTTGGCCTCATCATTATCTCTCGGGAGGGAGCCATCACGCAAGTACTCGAGGATTGGTGTCATCCAGTTCGCCTCCTCCAGACGCAGGTGGTTGACCTCGGTGGGCATTGTCTCGGTGCTTCGGCTTTCTAGGATGTCGATAGGTACCGAGTTTCTAGGGTTGGGGTCAATAGCGGAGGCTATTCTGGCCAAGGCGTCAGCCCTTTGATTTTCTTCTCTCGGTACCTTCGCTAGCTTGAAGCATGAGAAATCGGCAGTGAGCTCTTTTGCCAAAGTCATATACTGAGACATGATGGGATCTTTGGCCTGGTAGTCCCCCGAGACTTGGTTGACAATGAGTTGTGAGTCGCTGAAGACCTGGAGCTGCTGGGCTCCCATGTGCCGGGCCGGCCAGGAGTGCTTCGTACTCGGCCTCATTGTTGGAAGCTTTGAAGTTGAACCGGAGAGCATTACCATTAAATACAAAGTTTTCTTCTAGCTCCATAATGCTCAAACACAAAGTTTTAAATTTATTAACATCTTGAGCATTACCATTAAATAAACCTTCAATATTGGCTTCAAGTTCATCTTCACCAATATCCTCATCACTATCTACATTTGAACAATTGTCCAAATGACATGGACTTAAAGAGTCCTCCCTAGCAATTAAACCTACAATAGGTACATCCTCATGATCCGAGGAAGAACAACTCTCATTGGAATCGCTCCAAGAGTTACATGCGGTTTCTACCTTATTAGTGCATTCGGTCAAATCGTGACCATAACCACCGCATGTTAAACAATGAGGACCACGCCTCCTAGATAATGAGAATTTTCTACGACTTTGTAAAAACCTCTCATACTCGTCATTTAAATCCGACAAAGAGGAACAATCTCTAATTGTCATGACGCACAAAGAAATGACAAAACCGTGATCGACTCTATTTGCCTTAAGAGAAGGCTTTGATACCAATTGAAATTCCGGTTGCACGGAATAGTCCCAATAAACGGTAGTCGTCCTAAACACTAATCGGAGAGTATACACAACTTTGAACAAATTAAAAGTTACTCTCCACAACCTAGGTTCTAGCTATTGCACAAGCAATACACAATTGAATACCAATTCGATATGAAACAATCACATTCAATTGTACAACCTAGAATCCCAAAGTGAGCATCATCAATAGCTCACCACGGACTATATCTAACAATGTATGATCAAGCATGCAACATGTTAATCAATTAAGCACAATAGCATATAGATAAACAATCACACAATATGCTAATCAATTAAGCATAATACAATAGACAAGCAAACACACAAACAACACAACGATATGTTCACCCGGAAACCTCTACCTCTAGAGGGAAAACCGGAGGGGAGCCGTACCCCACGCTCTTGTGTAACACTATGAAAAACGCCAATTGGCAAACACATACAAGGGGGAACTCCGTCCCAAACTCTACACTATCAACCCTATGACTAGTGGCAGCTCTAACCTTATGTAGCCTCCAAATGCTTCTTCAAGTGCTCCCACCTCAAGCCGCTCCAATTAGAAGAACTCCACCACGTGAATCCTCCAACCGCAAGCAACACCAACTATGCAATGATATGTGTGTGTATGAATGAACAATGAATTCAATTCGATCAACACAAGCAATTCACAAGGAACAATTGCTTGAATTAACCAAACCAAATTGAAAAGCCTTGAAGTGATTCAAGGGTTTGTTTAACTAATCACAAGGATCATTAGCTAAACAAAACAAACAACAAAGAAGATTGAAACTAAAGATTCAATCAATCAATTCAGCAATTCAACATGGAACAATTGCTATAATTGAATAGAATCTCCTAAATCCTAAACATAGGCTAAACTAGCATACATATGCAAATCAAAGTGTTTAGCAAAGGATTATAAATGGAGATTTAAGATGAGGAACCTAAAACATGGAACTAGGTTCACTCAAATATACCAGAAAACTCTCTCAAAGTGTTTTTAGACGATGGGGAAAGAGTTGGAAGGGTTAGACTTAATGAAACCGAAGAATTCTATTTATAGAAAACAAAACAGACACTCGGGCGATCGATCGTCACTGTTCACGATCGATCGTCACTATTCATGAACAGTGGTACTGTTCATGAACAGTAACACTGTAGCAACGGCTACATTTTTTGAATCTCAATGGGCAGATTCTCCAACGACACTATTGACGATCGATCGCACGATTCCAGGCGATCGATCGCACTGTTCATATGAACAGTAACACTGTAGCACATGAACAGTAACACTGTAGCAAAAACAGAAAAATATCTTAAAAATAAATGTTTGCTTAACCAAATTGAAATTCAATTAATTTCTAGCAAACCTAAGATATTTGTGCTACTATTTAAGCATAAACAAAATGTATGAAATGCATATGCATGATTCATACCTTGAGATGCTTGAACGAAACCTTCGATGAACAAAAATCGAAGTCCGGAGAAAAGACCGGATAAGAAAGGCATCTTCACGAACCATCTCGAGCAAGAACAACCTAAGCCACTATTCCTAATCCCTTAAACAACCTAGCATTGAATACAATAAAATGCTAATACAAGGGAAGAGGTTTTGATAAATAGGAAATAGCCAATAGCAAATATTTTGCCCTTACATGAAGGCTTCGACCAGCTGCTCGTAGCTGTCGATGGACTCCGGCTCTAGTTGATAGAACCATAACATGGCCTCCTGAGTCAGGGTATTGACAAAGGCATGGCACCAGTCCTCATCGGTGTAGCCCCTGCCGTTGTAGGCAGATTGAAAAGCAGTCACGTGCATCACCGGGTCTTCCTTGCCAGTGTAAGGATCCATCTTCAGATTCTTGAAATCCCGGTTGTGGGCATAGATCCTACCGGTGAAGGGACCGATGGGTTTCTTGGCCATGCCGAGGCTAGACACACTCCTGGCGGTACCGGTCTCGACCTTCCTGAGACGGTCGTTCAGCTCTCGGAAGAGGCTGGTCAGTGTGTCTTCTTCCACCCGTGGCCTGGGGGCAACGGTAACAGGTTCCTCGTGGAGGGTGTCGCAGTCCTCGTCGGTATCTTCTTCCCCAGCGGAATGGACTACGCCTTCATCGTCAAGGAACGAGACTAGGGGAGCCGGTAGGGGCCCAGTTCGCCTTTCCGGTACTCGGTGCCTTGGTCTCAGAGGAGTGTCGACTCTCGGGAGGGGTACCGATACTGATTGGCGGGGTCGGCTTCCGGGTGAAGCGCTCCTTCGGCGGACGATTTCCGGGCACTAGCCTCTTGAGCGACGGGCGATCGCGGCGCGGTGCTCATTGCTCTCTGGAGTTCTCGGATCATGGCTTCGAGTCTCGCCACCATAGAGGGCTCGGCTGGTGGGACTCGGGGGTCTCGGACTCGGTAGAGTGGACCGCCGCCGGTATGTCTTCGGGGAAGGGGTCCCGGGCCGGCGATCGTCATGGTTTCCTTCGCGGATTTGGACTTTTTGGTTTGCTTCGTTGGCTGCGAGCCATCGCTAGCTGATTTTGTCATTGCTTGACTGGTAGAACACCTCACGGGGTGAGTATGCTTTGGTTATGAAGTGGTGGAATTGTTCCCACAGACGGCGCCAAATGTTTCTGCCGTTTCCCAACTGCCCGGTAGCGTCGTGCGCGGGTACCTGAAAGCACAAGATTGGTCAGGGAGGTCGGCGTGTACCGACCGAAGACCCTCCGACGCTCAAGTTAGTACCGATGAGTGTTTGAGAGCAGAGAGTTTGGGATTCGGAGAGGACGTACCGAATAAGGAGTGAGGACTCCTTATATATGAGGTGAGGTCGGAGACAAGCTTCCCCGGCGTGGGGGACATCCCCCGACACGAGGAATATTCTCCGGTCCACTACCTCGATGTGCGCATCGAGGGATGGCGGCGCCTAGTGCAGCATGGGCATGCGACTTAGTGCGATCTGTGAGGTAGTGGACAAGCACGTGGGCCGGTGGCCGTGCCGGTCCGGTGGGGGCGGCCACTCTCGGTACCTGGTCGGGGAGACGTCCATGTGCAGCCGGCGGAAAGCTTGTTGTCGGTACACCCGGCCTGGTCTTACCGGTACCGGCGGGGTACTGCCCGGGGCTGACTGCGGCCCGGGGCTTACCCCGCCGTTATAGCGAGATGCTCGGTAGGGGTTCCCTACCGAGTCGCGATGGATGCCGGCGGGGCGAGGTAGAGGTTATGTGCTCGGTAGGGGATCCCTACCGAGTCGGCGACCAATTCTATGTGACGGGGCTCATAGGCGGGCTGCTCCCAGTGATAGTGAGCTACTTCGGGCCCTGCACGGGGCCTATCCCGGTAAAGATATGAAATGGTAGCAACAATCATACAATAAAATATATATTTTGGATGAATTTTTCATAAGAAGGTTCCGATTCATTTATAGGAGGTAGTATTCGATCTACCTTGTTCATAGATACATTTGCATCTTTATATACCTAATACAAAGGTGAGTTAGAAAAGGGGATGCATTTTGCATATCTTAACGGAAGGTAAATTTAGTGATTTTTTTTCCTAACTTTTGATTAGGAATAATGCATGTTAAACCTACCTTGTTTTTTTTTCTCCTACCTCGTGCATAGAAGCCTTTGCACTTTTAGTTAGATACATAGTACAAAAGTGATATTTTTGAAAAGAGAGATGCATTTTGCATATCTTATAGGAAGGTAAGTTGTTGTGCTTTTTTCATACCTTTTGGATAGGAATAATGTTAAACATTGATTCGAGACTAGTTTGCTACTATATCTTGAGTATTGTTGTGTAAACTTTCATTCAATGACACTTAGTTTTTTCTTAATTTCATTTTTTTTTCTTCCTATGATGTAGATACATTGAATTGTTTGAATTTTGAAATTACTGACATTTCATGTAGGTATTATCTGTGTTGTTAAATGTTTACATAGTTTTAAATGTATGTTTATCATAATTATTTTCCAAATTAGATTTGAAGAATTTAAAATTTAAAATTTAAACTGAAAGAAAAATGCCAAATTTAAGGGATTTTTATTTATTCCCTTATTTTTATTCAGGGGCAAAATGGACAAAAAAAGTAATTGGACCTCAATTAACAAAAAAAAATGACTGGACTAAAACTAATATTTATATAACAAATTGGACCTTAATTAAAATATCTCTAATACATATTTTATTTTATTGTATTTTTATTTATTTTAGTAGTAATAATAAAAAATATTTTATTAGTATGAGAGTACAAATAAAATATTTATTTAGGGTCATGTACGATGGAGAATTCTATAATACTGGGATGTATGTCATACATCCACTTACAAATAATCAACAAAATTTGTTGTCATTATGGTAACGAGAGTCTTTTTTTGTGTAATCTTAGTTTTGTTGGAGGTAATTACTTTATCTACGATTTTGTTACAAGTTTGTGAACAATTTGTTGTCAAAGTTGTAATTTTGGTTCAATTTTATGTAAATAGTGTAAAACGAATATGATAATTTTGTTGTTATTGTAGTAATTTTGGTTCAATTTGATATAATTTTTTGTTCAAAAAAGTCATACATCACCGCACCATAGCCTACCCCATATACGATACGACAATAAAATATAATAAAAAATTTATTATTAGTAGAAATAAAATAAAATATTTTATTTCAATTATATATGGAGTTATATACGAGAATAAAGTAAAATAAATAATTTATTATTAATAGAAATAAAATAAAATAATTTCATAAATTGAAAGTTAGCATTAAAAAATAAAATATTGCTAACTTCCAATGCATTAAAAAATAAAAATAAAAATAAATAATTATTTTATGACGAAAATGCCCTCATCAGAAATCTCAAATTTAACAATTGGATGACATTGATCAAATCTATAGAGTATAAGGGTGTTTTTGATGAAACTGAAAGTATATGTACTGAATTGATTTTGAGTGTAAAATATAAGGTAGTAAATTGAATTTAGATCATTTGAAAATTATAGAGTTGGTAAACGTTGATTCCAAAACCCGGCCATAATGTACGCAGGATTTTGAACCAAATTAATCACAGCAACAATAGAACAAACTTTAACATTGATCGAGATTTGCTATATATGCATATATGTGTGGATGAGTGATAAGGAGATCGAAGTCTATTTGCTAAATTAATAACAAACAGACCTAATCAATCACATGCATGTTCAACTGTTCAAGGAAGCTGAAGACCAAAGTACAAGAGAAGTTTGGTCAGTGGAAAGCGAAAAGAGAAATCGAAGAGTGCGTGTTATCTGAATGAGGTTAATATATATCTGTTGCATGCCAGCAAGAATTTGGAAATTAACATATATCAGGCATATTAATTAAGGTGAGATTTGGATTCGACGAGTATCCATTATTTCATACCCAGGTCAAGAAAATCACAGGTAAAAAAACAGAAATATATATGACGAAATGATCGATAAAAGGGACAAAACATGGGGCTTGATGTTGTATACCAGATGCCATGGGTACAAACAAATGAATCAAGCAGAAGAACAGAGTGCGTAAGTAAAATTTATAAAACTGGGGTTACCAGTAGAATCAGTAACTAAGAAACAATGGAATATGACTCATATATTCCATATGTATCTTGAAATGAAGTTGATCAAAATGATTACTGTATTGAAAAAGCTATAAGGAGCAAGTAAAATTCGAGACGATATATTATAGGCCCGAACCAAATACATAAGCAAAGAATTATGAAAACTCAAAATTGGACCTTAATTTTGCCATCCCCCCTCTGTGCACGCCTATGTTAATCTGGTAAGAACTTCCGTTCTATGTGGATTTCGGTTATGGTGTCCTTTTTTGGCTCATACTATATTTTCTCAAGCTATTGATGGGACGAAAATCCTAAGGTATGTGATTATTTTTTATTCTTTTAGTTTCACTCAATTTAAAGAAGTTGGAGGACTAGTATTGGTTCCTATCGCTTTCTTAGGAGAAACAATTTTTATATATTAACCTCATTATGTCCAATTTTTATATGAAAAATGATAATTTCTCACACAAATGATAATTTTAGGAGAAACAATTTCTCACACATATCGCTTTTTTAGGAGAAACAATTTTTATATGAAAAATGATAATTTTTTTTATTATCAAAGCTTTTACAATACGTGTACTCGTGTAGTGACCCGACAAGGCGACAAATTAAGTTTCTCACACATAATACTACACTTCCATACGCCTGGCTGTCCAATAACACAAAAAAACTATACAAAGTACAAAGAAAATAAAATAAACCGAACCTCCATACTCAAATTTAACTATGTAGAGACCGTTTCAATTCTAAGTTAGACGAGCCACTTTCATAAGAGAAGGAGGGCTCCCTATAACTTTATATATAAGCTAAATGAACTAAAAAAGAAAAATTTGGGTCTAAAAGAGAGCTAAGCCCAAGAACAAAGATACAAGCCCAAACAAGCTGACCCTAGCCCATGAAAAATGAATTTCTTATTTTATGTGTCAGCCTAGCGCAAACAAGCTGACTACTAAAAAATAAAGAGAATTCTCGAATTGAATACTATAAGACCAAAATGTACAGTGGAGGGTAATTATAAATTATTAATTAATAGCATCAACAATGTTTGATTATGTTCCGAGTTGTATCATGACACATTGGCTTCATCTTTTCAGTTCATCCAATTTTCTCATATTTTTAGAGATGCTAATTTCGTAGCTGATTACTGCTTTAGGACATTATGTAATAATTCTATTTCGTCTCTCTGTCTCCCCTTATTTACCTACTCAACGCTCAATTTTGATCAACTAAGAGGGATTGTGTTATAATTTTTAATTTTTGTTACATTGGAGGGGATCAAACTCCGATCTAGTGTAATCCTAACCTAATTCCCTACATTTTCTCACCATTTGAGTTAACCCCAAGGGTTTTAGAAGTTTTTCTTTTGTATTTTTAGTTCTTCGTATTAGGACTGTATGTGGTTTGATTCGGTTTAGTTTATAGCTCAAATATTGTCAAAAATAAATAAATTTAAAGCTCAAACCGTCTCCGTACCAAAATAGTATGTTTGAGCCTTTGGGCCAACCAATCACCAAGAAAAATAAACTCAAACCAAACCAAACAAGCCCAATTAGAGATGGCTTGTCGGTTTCAACCAATTTAAAGTATTTTTTTTTCTAATTTTGTTTTCAGCTCTCTTATATTAAAATTGGTCAATTAGAATGAATTTATTTGCTTCATTGTTCCCTACCATTGAATTTAGATAAAAAAAAATTGAGCATGACTGAGTAAATTTTTTATTGATGTCAATGAGATTCGACCCCATGACACTCTCGCTGTCAGTTATTCCAAATAATCAACAGACTACAGCCCACGATATACTATTTCAAGTATCGCAAATTAAGATTATAGAATATTCTTCATGCTGTTCTACACTGTATTTTATGTAAGAAATAATCTTCAAAATAAGTGTTGTCACTTTAATCACAAATAAATGAGGATTGCAATAATAATTTATTTCTCTACTAAAATATTATAGTCCTCTAATATTACGGATTTATAAAGGGGAGTGAAAATGACACTCCTTGATTTACAAACCACACTCCCATTAGAATTTTTTATATTTTCTTATTTGCATCACCTCTTTTGTTTCATGAAATGACCCTGACAGATTTTCCTTTCACTCCTCTCTTCTTTCTCTGTCCTCTCTCTCTCTCTCTCACCCCAACACAGCTTCTGCCCAGAAGCACCACCACAATCATACAATAGCTCCACCAGCAGCTCAACCCGCACCTCCTAGCTCAGCCGCGCCACACCTCTCTTCCTCACTCCGGGTTGTTCTCATTGTCCCGGTTTCTCAATTCCCTCGTTCTCTAGTCACAACTCTCTCTCTCTCTCTCTCTCTCTCTCTCTCTCTCTCTCTCTCTCTCTCTCTCTCTTTCTTTCTCTTCTTTCTCTTCTCTCGCCTAAAATCGGCGCTCTTCTCTCTCACCTTCTCTCTTGTTCCGACCACTCCTCACGCCCGCTCATGGTGCCCCGAGCTATTCCCCCAATTCTCACTCCCTCCAATATTCTCTTCCTTCTCTCATTTCCGGTCTTTCTTCCAGTCATCTCCTTCTCTCTCAATCTCAATCACTCTTTCTTTGTTCCCCGCTCTAAGCCATCACCAATCTCTCTCTCTCTCTCTCTCTCTCTCTCTCTCTCTCTCTCTCTCTCTCTCTCTCTCTCTCTCTCTCTCTCTCTCTCTCTCTCTCTCTCTCTCATTTGTCTCTAGATGGACAGGAAGTACGAATATGGCCCGATGGTTAGGGGCATTCCGGAAACAAAGGAGGTGATGCATATAAGAAAATATAAAAAATTGTAGTAGGAGTGTAGTTTGTAAAACGGGGAGTGCCATTTTCACTCCCCTTTAGAGCAAGTCCACCAGTTGCCTTTAGCCCAGTTGCCACGTCGATCCAGCCCTTTTTTAACAAAATTTGCTTCCACCGGTCTTGGGAAGACTGGGCTAAAAGTGACCTGGGGCGAGGCCTTGGTCTCTTTGTGCCCAAGCCCGTAACTAGTTGCCAGCAAGGTGACCTGCCAACGTGGCTGACGTCAGCATGCTACAACCCATCAATCTGCGACATGTGTTGCCCACTAACTTTCCCAAGCAATGCCAACCATTGGATCTTTAATCTTATTTTCCAAAAATAATTGAGGGAGAGGAGTTTCGAACACACAACCTCTCTAACACAAATAAATACCCCAACCAACTGATCTGGAAGGAAATGTTTGTTAACTTTTCTCTTCTTAAATACTTAATATGTTTTCATTATAAATTTTCAGTTTAAAAAATTAATTTTCACTAATTTTTCATCAACATAATTAGTAGTTGATTTTTTCCAATATTATTGTTTATCATGCATTACATTTTAAAGAAAAATAAAATGAATTAAATGATTGAAAAATTAAAAAATTATGTTTTGTGACCCTGACCCTGACCCAACGGGTGGAAACAACCTTCAAAAAGTGAATGAACGATACGGCCCCAGCGACCCCGACCCTGACCCAACGGGTGGACTTGCTCTTATAAAAGGCTTTAAGAGTTTAAGGCCTCTAAAGAACAAAGAGAGTTGTCAATATTCCACGCCTCATTTTTTTTAAATAAATCTAAAAAAAATTAGGGTCAAAGAATCCCACTCGCTGTCTCTGTACATTTCATAAACCAAAAGTTAGGACTTATTCTTTTCGATCGCCAAACAAAGCAGTGATGGCTTCCCAGCTATTGAGGCGCGCAATCGGAAGTCGGTCGACCCAGTTTTTCTCCGGCTCCGCGAATCCTTTCCCAACGTTGCTTTCATCGTCGTCACCGGCAGCTAGGGTTTTCTCGTCTACTTCCACTCCGATCACTGCCACCCTCTTTCCCGGCGACGGTATCGGCCCCGAGATCGCCGAGTCCGTCAAACAGGTCCATCTTCGATCGTTATTGACTTCCTTCTCTCCAATTTCATTTACGCCCCGTTTATTTTACATCGAGCTTGGATGATTATGTGTCTGTGTACGTATGTGTGTGTATATACACACTCGCACTTACATGAACTTGGATTTAGGGTTTTGAAACCTCAGTGGAATTTTGATTCTTTATTGGTTATTAGTTTGTTATATAGATAGTTATTTCCCTGATCGGGTATTTCTGTTGTTTATTATTTCACGGTTCAAAGTTCGATGATTTTATTTGTTTGGAAACTATTGAAGGCGCTGTTTGTTTCTCTGGCAATTTCTTTTCTTAAATGGGGATAAGAAAGTATACATCATAATAATGCAATTTAAAATTAGAGTTTCAATAAACTAGATGCCAAAAATCAGTGTTTGCGTTCTTAATACAATGTCCTAGGTGAAATAACTAATGGATGTCAGATGTCAGTTGTTTGTATTCACAGAATTTGCATTATTTTGTTGTGGTTCAAAGAGCTGATGGAGTTTGCAATCGCCCTGATGCAGATATTCAGAGAAGCTGAAGTCCCAATTGAATGGGAAGAACATTACGTTGGGGAGCAAATAGATCCCAGGACTCAGAGTTTTCTAACATGGGAAAGTTTAGAATCGGTACGAAGGAATAAGGTAGGCTTGAAAGGGCCGATGGCCACACCAATTGGGAAAGGTCATCGTTCATTGAACCTTACTCTAAGGAAAGAACTTAATTTGTATGCAAATGTCAGACCTTGTTACAGCCTTCCTGGCTATAAAACTCGATATGACGATGTGGATCTTATCACTATCCGTGAGAATACAGAGGGGGAGTATAGTGGACTTGAACATCAAGTAAGTCTTTCATAAGCAGATGAATATTGATATTCTGTTTAAAATTGTTTGATTAAATTCCTTGTTTTGATGATAGGTGGTGAGAGGTGTTGTTGAGAGCCTCAAGATCATTACCCGTCAAGCTAGCTTGAGGGTGGCTGAGTATGCTTTTCATTATGCCAAGGCCCATGGAAGAGAAAGAGTGTCTGCAATACACAAAGCAAACATTATGCAGAAAACTGATGGTCTTTTTCTCAAGGTTCACCAATTGTCAATGTGTAAAAATATTCTTCTTGATTGTTTCCCCTAGTTTTCTCATATTAAAACTGTTTTGATCTTTGCTTTCAGTGTTGCCGCGAGGTTGCAGAGAAGTACCCTGATATAAAATATGAGGAAGTCGTCATTGATAATTGCTGTATGATGGTATGAATAAATTCTCTTATAACCTATAGGGAGAAAAATAAAAATGAAACTACGTATGTGAATGTGAAAGTTGGAGGTAGTGTAGAATCAAGTACAACCGAAAAATAAGTGATGGGGTGGTGGAGCGAGATACAGAACCCAGCTTTTGTTTTTGTTTTCTTTGTTTTTTTTTCCCAGGGTGGTGGACTGGTGGGGGGTAATGATCTCAATTATTGCTACAGAATTCTCAATCTAGGATTGTACTTGGCGTGTTAGCAGCTATACTTTACCATGTATTTAAGGGATTAATATTTTAAGAAAAGAAAAAAAAAACTAAGGCCGCAGACCAACTAATTATTTTATCTTATGCAGCTTGTGAAGAATCCATCTCTTTTTGATGTGTTAGTGATGCCTAATCTCTATGGTGATATTATTAGTGACCTTTGTGCTGGATTGATAGGGGGTTTGGGCTTAACACCAAGGTATAGTATGGTGTATGTACACGTACATATAATATCGATTTTTAATATATGGGTTGTCTGACGTTGTTTTACCTTCCTATGAAGCTGCAATATTGGTGAGGGAGGCATTGCCCTTGCTGAAGCTGTACATGGATCAGCACCTGATATTGCCGGAAAGGTGACCATTCTTGAACCTTGTGAACTTCAATCTGCTGTATATAAATACACAAGATGTCCATTTAACACTATCTATCCCATGCTTAGTATTTGGTAACCGTTGATATGGGCCTCCTTATGAGGTTTAACATAGAAATCAAATTGGTATGCCCTCCATTGTAAGGAATTTGCTATGTCTTCACTGTTCCAGAAGCTGCATAAGTTTAAGGTTTTTATGCTGAAACTTTGTTTTCGACTTTACAAGTTTCTGAAAACCTTTGATCTTTCTGAGTCCTATAGTGGTGTTTGACACATCTACCCCTTTTAGTGGCTCGGAATTGAAATATGTTCCTCATGGTACTTTCTTTGGAGTTAACCAATAGTGGTGCATTATTCAGCATCTCGATAAAGATAGGCTTATTAATATTGGTATCATTGAGTACATATTATTACGATGTGGTCCTTTTATTAGAATGGTTAGCTCTGTACTTATCAAGCTCTCCTTGTTTTAGAAATTTTTGTATGAAAAATTATGTTTGCTCCTAAGCCATACTTCTGTCGTTGAAATTCAGAATTTGGCAAATCCAACTGCTCTGCTTTTAAGTGCTGTTACTATGCTTCGCCATTTGGAGCTCCATGATAAAGCTGATCGGATCCAGGATGCGATCCTGAACACAATTGCGGAGGGCAAGTACCGTACTGCTGACCTTGGTGGCAAATCAACAACTACTGACTTTACGAAAGCGATTTGTGATCATCTTTGAAGGGATTTTGCTAGGATTTTGGTTTTTGCATTGTAGTTAACATATTATTTGTTGTGACTCCTTGTGGAGCCACGCTTCAAAATTTTCTCATATTTCTGTTGTTTCTGATGGGGGAATAAGATCACATCAATTTGATGACTGTGAAGAGATTCATCTAGCCATGGAAATCTTGGTCCTTTGAGGGACAAAGATGTTGACATTAATATTCCATGAATATACTCATAACTTCCCATGCAATGTTTGTAAAAATAAGCATATGATATTGTGTTCATGGGAGTTATTCTGCTCTGGTTTTTGTGTGGTATTTTTGTCAAATGGTTTATGGAGTGTTCAGGTTGTATGCCCAAAAACTGCACTCCAAATCATATTGGACCTGACCATTCAAATTCTTTCGTATTTTTCATCCCGCTGCTTGCAGTATTATGAGCTCAACCGTATAGTTTTTGAATTATTTTGTAGAAAATGTCTCGTTCGTTTAGTCATTCAACTATATTGATCAATCAAATATTTGTTCATCAAATGATGCGAGTATTTGGTGTTATTTACACGCCCTAAAAAATGAAGTATTAGTTCATTAATCGCAAGTGGGGTGAGTTTTTCTAACTCAAGAGTTGTCCTCATATTAGTGAGGGTTTAATTTTATTAATAATGAAGGGTATGAAACTATGAACACATCTGAAATATTTATTATTATTATTTTATTTTTTTCAATCACAAATATTATCTAGGGAATAGGGTGTCGGTGGTTGGTTTGACAGAGGAAAAATGCTATGCAGATTTTATTTTTAATTTTTCAAAAAAAAAAAAAAACTTGGATTGAAAAATGAAAAAAACCCAAAAAGTGGGAAGTATATTATGTGCCTAGTGGGTTGGGTGAAATAGCGAGAGAGCCACTACTCCACTTCTAGGACACTCCCTCCCTATAAAACCAGATACCATTTTTTCCCAGCAGATCTGATCTGAATCTTGCTGTTGTCTTGTTCAAGCTTAAACCCTATACCCTCTCTCTCTCTCTCTCTCTCTCTCTTCTTCTTCTTGCAAATGGCGTCCGAAGGAATTCTGTTGGGGATGGGCAACCCACTCCTTGACATCTCCGCCGTCGTCGACGAAGACTTCTTGAAAAAGTGAGTCTTTTATATCCTCCCAACTCTTTTTCTCAAACTCAGATCTTTAAAGCTTCTCTTTGCCCACCAACTGTTTGATTAATTGCTTAGGCTTGGGTTTTCTGGTTTAGCTGTACAGTGCTCTAGTTTTAGTTTTTACTCAACTATACTTAACTAAGAAAGCTCGATAATTTTGTGTCATGGAAGTGATTTGAGGCCTGATGGTGTTTGATTTTGTGTAACAGATATGACCTCCAACTCAACAATGCGATTCTTGCAGAGGACAAGCACCTTCCCATGTAATGAACTTACTCTAGCGTTGTGTATATAATGTGTATCTTTTTATGGATGTAGTTTGAGATTTTGTGACTGGGTCATTGTGTTTTGCTTAATTTGCCGATTTCAATGAGAGGGAAACGAATAGAATATTTTTTTTCACTACATTGATATGACTCATTGAAATTTAAATGTGTACTACTCTTGCTAGTTGCCTGTATGGTCGTGTCTGTCTCAGTTCATCTAAATGGTCTCTTAGAAGTCGAGACACATAACCGCTCTCTCACCCTAAATAAAGAATATCTACATTATCTTTAAGAAGCTTTAATACACCACTTTTGTATGAAGCCTAAAATTGTCTGATCCTGCGATGAAATCTTAACCAGCAAACTTGGATGTATATCTCAGGTATGAGGAACTTGCTTCTAACCCTAACGTGGAGTACATTGCTGGAGGTAAAGCATCGATTCCACTAAGTTTGGGGATTCAATATTGATGTGGATATCTTGAAATATTAAATATGATGACTAAGAGTGGAACATAACTTTTGTTTGTTGCAGGTGCTACTCAAAATTCCATTCGAGTTGCCCAGGTACTTGATGAATTGTTTCTTGTGATACTCAAGTAATCCAGTCATTTATATCATTCTTTAATCGTAACCATAAAATAATTTCTCTTTACCTTTTGCAGTGGATGCTTCAAGTGCCCGGGGCAACAAGTTATATGGGTAGCATAGGAAAGGACAAGTATGGGGATGAGATGAAGAAGAACTCAAAACTTGCTGGTGTTAATGTAAGTTTCTTCTTCTTTTCCTGTATTCCTTATTAATGTGTAATCAAGTACACAAACAAAGACAGGAACTTTTGGAACTCATGTGTTCTTATAAATTGCAACAAGTAATCTTATTTTTCCTTCAACTTTGCACCTTCTACTTATATCTCCCCTTAATACTGGTTCCTTTTCTAAAACAGGTTCACTATTACGAGGATGAGTCTGCACCAACAGGTACTTGTGCTGTTTGTGTGGTGGGTGGTGAAAGGTGAGCTTAAGTTTAAGCTTGTTTTAAAAATTCAAATTATGCCTGCCATTTTGCTAGTTGCACTCTTAAGTGTACATATAACCATAAAATATACTCAGAACTTTCAGCCTGGTGAACTGACAATGGTTGTGGGTATGTAAATGTAGGTCACTTATTGCCAATTTGGCAGCTGCTAACTGCTACAAATTTGAGCATTTGAAAAAACCAGAAAATTGGGCATTGGGTGGGTACCCTTTCAGCCTTGTGTTGGAGGTTTTGGTTTCATTTTCTAGTAATGGATTTTCTGAACTGATTTCTTTGTGAATACTGTTTGGGCAGTTGAGAAGGCCAAGTACTTCTATATTGCTGGTTTTTTCCTAACTGTATCGCCACAATCCATACAGCTTGTTGCTGAACATGCAGCCGCAAATAACAAGGTATTTGAAATTTCATATTTTTAAAATTTTGTCTGATTTGCTGCTTTCAATAGCCTTTGCAAGAAACAGTCTTGACCATTCCCTTCATCCGCAGATTTTCAGCATGAACCTTTCTGCCCCATTTATCTGTGAGTTTTTCAAGGATGTTCAGGAGAAAGCTTTGCCGTAAGCATTTTGTTTTCCTTCCCTTCTCTTGGAATAAATCAATGTAATATGGTTATGCTGATGTAGGGCATGCGTTTTTATAAATTTAGGTACATGGACTATGTTTTTGGAAATGAGACAGAAGCAAGAACCTTCTCAAAAGTACATGGGTGGGAGGTAATGGTCACCCTATTACTTGAGTACCAGATATTACCAGATTAATAGCTTGCATTCATATTGTTGACCTACTTTGTTTGAATTACCAGACTGAGGATGTTGAGCAAATAGCTCTTAAGATCTCCCAGTGGCCCAAAGCATCAGGAGCACACAAGCGGATTACTGTTATTACTCAGGGGGCAGATCCCGTAGTTGTTGCTGAGGATGGGAAAGTGAAGAAGTTCCCAGTGATACTTTTGCCCAAAGAAAAGCTTGTTGATACCAATGGAGCAGGTATGCCATTGAATTTATGTAGTGAGTGATTTTGTAGCCGCTATGACAATTAATTATAACAGCAAACACTTGCAAATTAAAATACTACGTAACAAGTTGTTTATTAATTTATTTATATTATTTTTGGGCTCTAGGGGATGCGTTTGTCGGAGGCTTTCTATCTCAGTTAGTTCAAGAGAAACCCATTGAAGTCTGCGTGAAAGCCGGTTGTTATGCTGCAAATGTGATCATTCAAAGGTCTGGCTGCAGCTACCCAGAGAAGCCTGATTTTAACTGAGCCATGATTTCTTTTGTTCTCTACTTCCTATGCTTTATTTGAAATTTTGATTGTTGAGAAGTATTTTGCTATTATTCTGTCTATTTGCTTATCAAGTATTGGTCATTTAGTGCATGCATGCATGAATAGCCCACTAAACCCAGCTATTAAGTATGGGGTTTTGATCCTTCCACCCATTTCTTTGAAGAAGATGGGATAAAACTATACGTATTGTATTGTATTGTATTGGTAGAAAATTAAATCTAGTCTTGCTTGATGTCTGGCATTGAACAATCTCTTTCTGATTCAATTAGTTACAATCATTCAAATATCTAGCTGTTCCTATATTTCCATAGGAACCTAAACAATGGTTTCTGATTCCATTTTACCTATTTTTTCATATTGAGAAAGGGAGATTTACACTTGAGAAAACAAAAATATATCACTCGAACTAAGAAGTTCTAATAAGCGACAAATCTTTGTTAATAAAACTTTTGAGAATATATTCAATGTCATAAGATCGGATCGGATCAAATTGCTGGCATGGGTGGATCAGGAATTGTATTCTTTTGTGAGAATGCATTTGGATTTGTTTTGGGGCCGATGATCTGGCGATGACTGTGAGATTCGAGATGTTAGTGAGCTCCTCCAATGCACCGACACTCCAAAATGGTGCCGTGTCACGTATCCGACACGCTCCGACACTCCGACACGCTCGGACACTCTCCGACACTCCTCCGACACGTGTCGGGGCTGTGTCGGTTGACTTTGACTTTTCGACACTTTGGCCGACACGGCACTGACACTCGTGTCGTCATAATCGACACTCTTCCGACATGTATTTGGATTTTTTTTTTCTTTTTAAAAATATTTTATAGTTTATAATTGCAATTTTTTCAATCCTAACGGGCCCAAACCAAAGCTATCTAACCTAGACTTATATAAAAAGTTAAAAACTAAACAGAAAAGATCATACATTCTATGAGAAGGAACAAGACAATACCACAAAGGGTGGAAGTTTTGGTGTTTGTCCATACAAATCTTCGTCTTTTATCGAGGAAGAACCTAAGCTACAATGAAGATGTGTCTCAAATGTGGGATGTTGGAGCAGATGGATTTGATTCTATGGATGAGAGTAGTGTTGGCATGTTTGAGATTGCTAATCATTTTCTTGATGAACCAACATTGGAGGCTCACATACTTTCTTCTGGTGATAACAATGAAGGCACAAACAATGCTACTGAGTGATGAATGAAGTGGATCAGATATGAGAATAATTTTTCTATAACAATTTTGTTGGTATTCAATTTATTATGTATTATTTTGTGGATTTTTGAAGTATTTTTTATTTAATAATTTTTTCATATTATTATTTAAATATTATATATATTATTTTAATTGTCGTGTCTTATTTTTTGAATTTTGCCGTATCGCCGTGTCGTGTCGTATCGCCGAGTCCGTGTCGGTGTCGGTGCTTCCTAGGTGAGCTCTATGGACAAGGCTGGTGTTTTCCATGGCTGTGATCCGGATTGGTTGAGACGGTGATGTTATGGCTTCAGAAATAATGCTTCGGCGCAAAAAAGCCACGAGTAAAACACCTTCCAATATCATATGGTTAGTAAACAGCTCAATGAGAATGATCTTTTGTCCGCGTTGGGGCTTCAATAATAACATTTTGTCTCCAATTTATAATCTCTTTCATTTCAAATAAATAAACACGTCATAAAATTTAATTTACAAATATAATGGTTCAGACCCTAAAATTAAAATATGATAATTTCTTACTTGTAATGCTTGTTAATACCGTAACTTTGTGCTGGTATGGATGCAAATTTAATATCATTAATAGTGTAGGGTATGACCACATCTGCAATCTTATAGAGGGAAGCATGTTGTTGGTGGTTAATTTCTTTCACAAAGAAGAAAAGTACTTGTAGATTTTACTGCAAAGACACACTTTCTAAGTTTCTATCTATACAAGCATACACATTTTGCTTCAGCAGATCTCATCTGAATTTTTCTATTGTCTTCTTGCTTAAAACTCATCCCCTAGCCTCTCCCTCTCTCTCTCAGTCTCTCTGCGAATCTCGCTCCTCAGCTCAGCTCTCTCGCTTCTGCAAATGGCGTCCGAGGGAATCCTGTTGGGGATGGGGAACCCACTCCTTGACATCTCTGCCTTGGTCGACCAAGACTTCTTGAAAAAGTAAGTCATATATTTTCCCAACTCTCTTTTGCTCAAACTCAGATCTATAAAAGCTTATTCCCCACCAACTGTTTTATCTATTTAGCTGTATAATACTGTAGTTGTAGTTTATACTCAAGGGTTACTATACTTAACTTATTAAGAAAACTCAATATTTTGGTGGAACAGATACGACCTCCAACTCAACAATGCGATTCTTGCAGAGGACAAGCACCTACCCATGTAAGGAATTTAGTTTTGTGTAGGGTAAACTACTACTTTTCAGTACCTACACAAAAAATAGGTGCTGTTTTCACTGTAAATATATATCAAAATTACTATGCTACTAATAATACACCACTCGTTTGAATGAAACCCCTTACATTGTCTGATCGGAAAGATTTTTTTTTTATATGCTTTTTACTGGACAAAATTTTAACCAACAAACATGCATGGATGTATATCTCAGATATGAGGAACTTTCTTCCAGCCCTAACGTGGAGTACATTGCTGGAGGTAAAGCATGGATTACATTTAGTTTTGGGTTTCAATGTTGTGGATATCTTAAGTTACTAAATATGATGACTAATAGTTGAATGTAACTTTTTATTATTGTTGCAGGTGCTACTAATAAATCCATTCGAGTTGCCCAGGTACTTGATCAATGAATTATTTCTTGTGATACTCAAGTAATCCAGTCATTTATATCCGATCTATCACCGTAAAATGATTAATTCTCTGTACCTTTTGCAGTGGATGCTTCAAGTACCCGGTGCAACAAGTTATATGGGTAGCATAGGAAAGGACAAGTATGGGGTTGAGATGAAGAAGAACTCAAAACTTGCTGGCATTAATGTACGTAGGTTGCTCGTCTTCCTTCATTCATTGCTTATATAATGTGTAATTGAGGTACACCAACAAAGTTTGGAACTCTATGCATGTGTTCTTATAAATTGAAGCAAGTAATCTTAGTTTTTCTCCAAACAGGTTCACTTTTACGAGGACGAGTCTGCACCAACAGGAACTTGTGCTGTTTGTATTATGGGTGGTGAAAGGTCAGCTTAAGTTCAAGCTAGCTCGTTTAAAAAATTTCAGATTATACCTGCCAATTTGCTAGGTGTACTTAAGTACGTGTTCGTATATGTGTAGGTCACTTGTTGCCAATTTGTCAGCTGCTAACTGCTACAAAGTTGAGCATTTGAAAAGGCCAGAAAATTGGGCATTGGGTGAGTACGTACCCTTTCAGCCTTGTGTTTTAGGTTTTCATTTCATTTCTCCAAGTAATGCATTTTTCTGATTGCGATCGAATTCTGTTTGGACGGACAGTTGAGAAGGCCAAGTACTTGTACATTGCTGGTTTTTTCCTAACCGTATCGCCGGAATCCATACAGCTAGTTGCTGAACATGCAGCTGCAAATAACAAGGTATTTGAAATTCCGTTTCATTAGCCTTAGTTTGCAAGAAACAGTCTTGACAAATGGAGTTGTCTGCAGATTTTCGGTATGAACCTCAGGGGCGGATCTAGGATGAAAATGTTGGGAGGGCTAATTTTAAAAGGGTTAAATTTTTTGCCGTAAGGCAAAAAAAAATTTTTATCATTAAGCAGCCCTCACAAAAATCTGCAAAAATAACTCAATAAGCCTAAATGATATCATTTTGTTTAATTAACCTTATAATCTTATATTATTACTATTATTTTATTTAATTAACACACCCACCAACTCTCTCTCTCTCCCTTTCTGACTTTCTCAGCAAAGTCATCTCTCTCTCTTTTTGTTTAATAATTAACCCACTTATTCTCTCTCTTTCTCTCTCTCCTGAACCACCACCACGACAACTCTATCTCTCTCTCTTCTGAATCACCACCACGACAGCTCTCTATCTCTTCTAGACAACCACCAACAACAACCTTCCTCGCCATAATCAGTCACCAGTCACCACCACGATAGCAGTCATGCAAAGAGAGTGATTAGAGACCATCTCCATCAGATCCAAATTGAGCATAGAGCCATAGAGATTTAGAGAAGACCAGATGTTGGAAACTGGGAACTCGGGATCGCTTCATGCCTTCATCACTAGAGAGTTTTGCTGTTTTAGAAATAGAAACGGAAATTAAAAACGATGTCGTATGTATATATACCATATATATATATATATATTTTTGTAAACTATATATACTTGATAATTTTTTCCCCAAAATCTTGGTAGGGCTTAAGCCCCAAAAGCCAGTGCATAGTTCCGCCCATGATGAACCTTTCGGCCACATTTATCTGTGAGTTTTTCAAGGATGTTCAAGAGAAAGCTTTGCCGTAAGCATTTTTCGTTTTTCCTTCCTCTTTGTGCATAGAATCAAGTAATATGGACGTACGTGCTGATGCCTGTTTTTAGGTATGTGGACTATGTTTTCGGAAATGAGACAGAAGCAAGAACCTTCTCACAAGTTCATGGCTGGGAGGTAATGGTAACCATATATATGTTACCAGCTAGATATATTAAGGTCTCCAATTCTTTCATATTGTTGAATGTTGACCTAGTTCGTTTCTATATATTAATTACCAGACTGATGATGTTGAGCAAATAGCTCTAAAGATCTCCCGGTGGCCGAAAGCATCAGGAGCACACAAGAGGATTACTGTTATTACTCAGGGTGCAGATCCTGTCGTCGTCGCCGAGGATGGGAAAGCGAAGAAGTACCCAGTGATACTGTTGCCCAAAGAAAAGATTGTTGATACAACTGGAGCAGGTATCTCTTTGCCTTTGAATATATGTAGTGATAATATAGCTGCTAATTAATTGAAATTAATTAGTTAATACATGCAGCAAACACTAACAAATGGAAATGCTAGCTACATGATAATTGTTTGTTAATTTGCGTATGTTCTTTTTGGGTCTAGGGGATGCGTTTGTTGGCGGCTTTCTGTCACAATTAGTTCAAGAGAAACCCACTGAAGAGTGCGTGAGGGCCGGTTGTTATGCTGCAAGTGTGATCATCCAAAGGTCTGGCTGCACCTACCCAGAGAAGCCTGATTTTAATTGAGCCATCATTCCCTTTGTTCTGATCGGTATATATATAGGAGCCTAGCTAAAACAGTGGTTTATGATTTGGTCTCAGTGGACAAGGATGTTTAAACATGAGCATATAATTAATGATTCTTGTAATAAGGACACTAAAACGTAGTTTATATTAACATCTCAACCTAGGTGCAATTACACTTGTACTAATGTAAGTTAACATTGGGTTTGCATGCGGCGCTTCATCTCTCTCTGCGGTTCACGTTTTGCTCCTTGGATCTTAAATCCTTAATGTGAGTCCATTGCTAAGCAGTTTCGATGATCGTTGTGTGCTGGCGATTCAAGTTATTGTTTCGTTAGGTAGTGTTGGGTTTTTAATTAAGATTCAGTTTGTAAGATAGTAATTTGTATTTCGTTATTTTTTTCCTTACAAAAAAGGACAATTTATGTTCTTATAATGAGTGATCCATTTCACATGCTAGGCGTGGCTGGTGTATTCGGCGGCTCCTTATTCAGTATTGTAAAAATTATTGTGCCCAGTTGAGAAAGAGAGCTAAAGAGTAAGAGAGGCAAATAAACCATAGGTTTTGAGTTTTGCCCCTTCTTCCTTTTCTTTAGTCCTCACTCCTCCCCCTAAAACCACGTCGTTTTGCTGGAACTTTAAAAAAATTAATAAAAATTCTAGGTAGCCAGAATGGTCTCCAGTCACATCTACTTCCTTGTTTTGCTTCCACCATTGATCCAATCTCAACTCCATACCCATACTTCAAGCTTTTGGGAAAATTTGAGGGGCACTTGCCCACCCTCCCCCTGACCCGCCACTGGTGCTATGCATGGTTCTTTGGTAACCTCTAGTTTGATCAGGGAAAGTGGGAAACCACATAAAACAAATATGCTAATGAAGGTTATAGATTCGGTCAAGAGGAAGAAACCTATAATATCGTAGCCGCTACTACTCTAAAATTTCGAGGTACATTTTCGTCGGAATGTTTGGCTGAGTTATTAATCGCTCTGTGTCATTTCTTCATGACTAATAAGCTGAACTAATCCTAAATGTCAAAAAATAGAAGAAAAAATATACAAAAGTCACTTTTTTTTTTGGAAAGTTTTACGATACATTAATGTAACGATACATTAAGTAAATTAGATATAGAAGATATTGAACTAATCTACTTTTGTAGGAAACTAGTCTACTTGATATAGTATATCGAACTAATCTACTTGTATATCAAACTAATGGGATCTACTGTGACCAACAATGGTGTTAGCTTTCAATTCAACGTGATGAGCTTTTAATGAGTTTTTAAATATCAACTAATATTTCAAAATATTTATCTACTTGAGTTTGAAAGTATATCGATGAAATTCCCATACTTTTATGAAAGCTACTTGATATATCGTAGACGAATTTTTAATTATTTTATCCTACAAACCTTTGGGACTGACTTTGGGTTGAATTATCACCATCCCGATCCGACTAATTAAAGAAAGATAACCCGATCCGACTAATTAAAAAAGATAACCCGATCCGACCATAATAAATTTCCGAGGCCCGTGATATTCACGCGCCAGAGCACCATCCCGCGCCTGTGTAAAGCACACCCACGCCACTCGCCTCTTTCGTCTCGCTCACACAGACCAGACAGGTCACAAGTCCCACCACCAAAACAAACCCGCAGAAAAAAAAACGTTTTTTCTCGGTCCCGAAAACGCGCGATGAGCGATCACCATCCCCGGCTGAACCACCTCCGCAGCACGCCGCAACTCCTCCGACAAGCCACCGCCTCCTTCGCCTCTAACCTCTTCACCTTCCTCTTCCTCTCCTTCCTCATCTTCTCCTTCCGCACCGTCGTCGAGAATGGGACCCACCTCCTCACCGCCTTCATCGACCGTGACCCTTCCCTCAAGTCCCTCCTCTCCCGCCTCGACCTCGCCGGCAACACCCACCGCGCCCGATCGCCGGACTCCCCGTCGCCGGTCACCCTCCGCCGCCGACACCGGCCCTTCCTCCACCTCACCCGCGTCGGAACCCTAGACGAGGACTTCTTCTCCGGCGACGACGACGAGGCTCGCGGACTGTTGGGCTCCAATCGCAAAGCCCCAATTTTGATCTTCTCTCAGTTCACCTCCAAATTAGGGTTTAATGGAAGTAGGGTTTCGGAAATGGCACGCTCCGGCCTGGCGTTCAAAGCTGAGCAATTTACCATTGCCAGTGGGAAAGATAGAGATAGAGATAGAGATACGGACAGCGATGATAATGAGGAAGAAGAACAAGAAGAGAAGAGCGGTGAAGAAATGGATCGGATTGTGGATTTGCAATTCTTTATCAAGGGATTGGAGCTGGGTCAACGAGACGTGGCGGCGTTGTTCTTTCTTGTGAGTTTCTTATCTGCAGCTTATGGTTGGGTGATTTTAGGGTTTCTTGTTACATATTCATGGGTTCTGGGCATTGTGTTTACCACAGTTGTTAATGATCTGATAGGGAGGTTTACTTCGTTTATTGGTTTGGTTTGGGACGGGTCTAGATTGGGCGTGAAGAGGCTATCTGGGTTCATTCTAATGAGGTGGGCGGTGAGAGACGCTCTCACTCAGCTTCTTGGCTTGTGGTATTTCGGTGAAATTGAGGACCAGTACTCCTTTTTTAAGCTCTTCATCAGGTTGAAGTTGATGCCTTTCTCTGTTATGCCTCCGTGGATTCGAGGTTTCGAAAAGGAGATTTCTGGGTTTCTGTTAATGTGGTTGTTCATAGATACCATTGTGGCATTCATATTTGCTGTGGATGCTTGGATTGCCATAGTGGATTCTAGGAAGAGTGGGAAAGAGATCGTCAAGGAAGGCTTGCATTTGGTAGCATCAATGTTTAGCCAAGCTCTACAAATTAAGTGCTTGGAAGTTATATTTTGTGGGACATCTGTAAAATGGGGTCTAACTCAAGTTTTTGGAAGATCGTTTGCTAAGGTTTTTCAGTCGACCATGGAAGTTTACTTTATGGTGGCTTGGTTGATATTTTACTTTGCAGCAAGGGCCAGGTGTAGGGATGCTAGCTCACAGGGGGATAGAATTGGAGCTCTTCATTGAGGGCCTTTGATGGTACCTGGCATTAATCGGCTGACAGTTCCTCTTGCAGTCTTCAATTGTAAACACCACATTACTGGTAATTCTTCAGTGCTCTGTGTGTTCCTGTTTTGGATTCCCTGATATTCAGCACTGCCATTGTTTGGTGTGGTTGCTAGACAGTGTTGTTGTATGTACTTTACCACGAGGCAATATACTACTTGTGTATTTCTTGCGCAAGAATCCTTCATGTGTAAATGATGTTGCATTCATTGTTTTCATTCCCTGCAGTACATGTTCTGATGATCATGATGTAAGAAACCAGAATGGTCATTGTAAGAACTTCTTAGGTTATTATAGTAATCAAGCCTTCATTTTTTCAATCATTTGTGTCATGCGGGAACTTGTTTTTAATGGGTGCCATTTTTGTCTTGGTTATGCATGTTGTATAGGATTTCTGAATGCACGTTAGTATTCCTTATGAGGGACAAGTTAGGTATGTACCATGTACAGTAGTAATGTTTTTCTGGCAGTAAAATGAATGAGATGATATAATTGATAACCTTTCGGAGAGTATATAGCTGCATTCTTGAGAGTCAATCTTAGCCAGATATATGAATCCAGGGTTATTATGCTATAATGATCATAGTAAGTATGATTAAGTTGTCGAGGTGTTTGCCATGTACTTCTGATATGGTTTTTCCAGCATGTATGGTGACTGGTGAGGTAATTTGTACAAGTTCTATATGAGGAGATTGTAATATCGATGGATTTTATCTAGGAGGAGCCTACTGTTGGTTTACTGTATGCTCACATCACCTTAAATAGCATTTAAATGTTGGAGATTTAGATAACATGCCTGCCTGGTTTTATTTGTGAGTTTTTTGTTGGAGTGAGAATTTCTACTGGAATGAACTAGAGTGGCTACATTAGAAGACTATCACACCGAAGTGGATATTTGAGTTCCCACGGAGCTTATGACTGTCTCGGAGGGTTTGTGACTTTGTGGATGTCTGGAATGATATCCTGAAAACTTGAGAAGTAGATTTGTAGATTACATTGCCAGGCTACATTCATCATTTAGAAACAAGGTAGGGGTTTCTTTTCATCTGATGGTTACTGTGGATTCAAGACCCTTGAGTTTAGTGACAATTTCGTTATATCACCCCCAAAATGTTTTCACTAGATTGAATGAGTGTTGTGTGGCATTTTGTTCAGGCAAACTGCACAAAGCTATGCAAATGTGGTGTAAGTTCCTCAACTGCAAATGACCGAGTTAAACAGTGGAGAACTGGTGAATAGTTTATGATCACACAATTTGAGGTTTCCAACAGCTTGTTTTATGTAGGAACAGTTTTGGTGCTGAATCTATATGCCTATTGTGGTCTTTGCATTCTCAATAAAGGGTGAGTGGTATTGAGCTTCCTTAAGAAGCCAAATTGGAGTCTGCTTTGGTGGGTTGAACAGCATTGACCAGTTAGTTACGTATAGGCCGTTCTACACTTGGTAGCTAGGTTTCGCTACAGTCCCATCTTTTGTGGTCCATAGTATCCCGTCTGGTCAAACATAATAGAATTTGGTTCATTGCGGACGTGGTAGGTTTGGTCCTTGGATTTGTTTTCCAGCATTTTGCCCAGTTCAGAGTTATGTCGGTTATGAGTATGAAGTAGAGTAGCGTTGAGTAGCAGTGTCCAAAGCCATCCCTGTCTATCTGCTTATCCCTGTCTTAATATCACTGATATAGGTCCATTGCTTACATTGACGTAAATATCAGATGCCAGTACTTTATTTTCATCCCATTGATAATGTTTCATCTTCTTTGTTCCTGAAAATTTTGGGTTGAAATAATGAAATCTGGAAAATTCAAAGCCATGCCTTATCTGGTCATAGGGTCTGCAGATCCCACACTGCCGATAATAACATAACTCTTTCTGAGTGGGGAAGCTCATTAAGCTGCCCATACTTCATAATTCATAAACCAATAAAACTACTGCCTTTTACTTGGGCACCAACTAATTTACTGATGTGATAGATTAGATGACAGTATCTTTTTCTTTTTTTTTTTGGCTGAAATTAGATGACAGTATCTTAGTTGAAAGTGAGGTTTAGAACATAAGTAATGCCAAATAAAGAAGTCCAATGAATGGTAAAGAGAAGGAGATCTGAATCACTTGTGCAAGAATTGTAGGGTAGGAAGCTGGTGATATGTAAGAACTCAAGATTTAATCTGCTTGAGAGATTGCATAATACTCATACCCTTGGTCCCTTGGCTTAAAAAGGTTTGCTACTATTGCTTCTGCCATATTTTGATATTGTTTTGTGAGCTTAAAAAATATGGATCTGTGGCATATATACAACTTGAGTTTACATGGTTACAATTAAAATTACAAGATCATTAATAAGTTCTTTGTCCCTTAGTTCTGTATTTTCCTTTTCTTAAAGTTTTTGGTGAAATATATACAACTGGCCAAACACTTTGTCATTGGCCACATTTAAACTCTCACTCCCATCTATCTGTTCTGACTGCTCTTGCATGAGGAAATTAAGATTTTTGGCCAATTATAAACTATCAATGGTCTCAGTTGGTGGGTTCTGATCTGCTGTGGTCCAGTGCGAGTGAGCATCTAGATTTTAGCTTTGATTTATGTTCCAGATTTTGGACCAGTTATGTTCCATAGTCTTTGTCAAGCTCATAAAAACACAGAAGCCCTGAATAAGTAATTAGCTGAACAAAATTTACTATTCTTGAACTGAATTACATAGGTTCCCTAGATTAATATATTAATGTTTAACAACTCTACATAGTTACAACAAAATAAGGCTATATGCTTGCATTGTTATTGTAGCACAGACCTCTCATGATGAATCAATTAAATACATGCAACATCAGTGTTCTCCATTAGTACTGAGTTCTCATAGACAGAAATTCCTTGCTCATCTGGAGAGCTTAGCGCATCGAACAACTTCGAGAAACAGGTTCTCATCGCACGGTATGCAGAGTTTCGAGTGAGCATTGAAATCATACTCTTCTCGAGCTTGATCCAACAGTGCCTTGAAGAGTGGGTGATTGAGCAAGGTGAGTTTGATTACGAACCTCTTGTGGTTGTCACCTACATACACTACCAAGTGACCCTTTGGGACATCTTTTGGGATTGAGTTTTCTTCATGCATGGAGTTAGGCCGCAGAGCCCACTGACAGCATTGCTCGCAGCACGAAGAAGAAGGTATGCTCCCTTTACTCCCTATCTTCCTCAACTTGTTAGCACACACCCTTGCAAACTTGCCCTTCATCATGTTTGTGTATATAGAGAGAGAAAGAGAGGAGAAAGAATTTGAATTAATAGATGGAGATGGTGGTACAAAGTACAATGGCGAAAGGTATATATATATGTGTGGAAGTGGAGGCAGTGTCTGGAGCATTAAATGGTTGACATGATAGGGTAGCTAAGAGGGAAGCTGAAGAGAGATGATATTTCCTTTTCAAAGAGCGATGCATGTAATTATAATAGGATAGTGTTAGGAATGCGTATATTAAATACAATTGTCTCACATCGGATAAGTTACTGCATGCTATTAAGTAAGTTCAGTGAGCAATCTCCTAAAGTTTCACCGAGACTTTTGAGATAAAACTCTTTTCTAAATCTAACTTGAGTTGAGAACAATATCGGTGTTTAAGGGAGAGCCGAAGGATGTGGATCCGCCTGTTCTTTACCTTGTGGTGGGTTTCTCCCCTTTATAGAGATGGAGGGAAGGTGAGATGGTGATATTTCCTTCTTAAGATCTTTTTTTTGGTCGGTAATATTTTCTTCTCAACATTGATGCATGCAATATGATAGTGTTAGGAATTATGCAGATCAAAATACAATTCTCTCGAGTCGAATAAGTGATTGGCCTTAGATAGCATGGAGACATTTTTGAGATAAAAACTCACACCTAAACTCGGTCTAAACAATTCAGCTTAAGAAAAATATCTGTGCAACTTGAGAGAGCGAAGAGACTTGGGTCCCAACAAATAGGTTATGAGCTGGTAGCCTTACCGTGCAGTACCCTTCACTCTTTATGGTTATGCATCTTGATACGATATTGTACGAACATGCATCTCCATAAACATGTCACAATAGAAGCAGCCTTTTTTCTCTCTCTTTTTTTCTAAGGAGAGGATGGTGCTTGATGATGATGATGATGAGTGAGTTATTTTTTCGAAGTTCTCGAAGTTAAGACCCCACAAGTTAGGGAGTATGGAAAAGATAAGATATGAAACGAGGTATGGGATAAGCTTTCTTGGACAAAGTGTATGTTCCCACTTATTTTGCACTACTCCAATGATTTTCTGCTCAATTTAATAAATCTCAATCTGCACAAAACTACATCTGCACCATTCATGTTACATTTGCAGATTCCTCACAGAAAATTTACAGATACAGATTTAGGTTTGTGTATATTAAGTTGGTGATTTTTATATTTGGCTTGACCAAATCCTTTGTATACTTTTAAATCTCCCACTTATGTCTTAAGTTCATCTATAATAATCTGGAGCATGCATGTACAATCCGTACCGCACTACTTAGTACTGCACTGTGCTTGTGCAGCAGCAGATTTGGGATAAGTTTTGCGTATCTTTGCAGTCTGACTTTGTGAAATAAAGCAGGAGATGGGCTAAGAGAAGGGATGGAGGTCATGACATTTTTGAATCGAATCTTACACAAAACAAATTCAAACTCCCATTCTACATCCATCGTTGAAACATTCTGGCATTCTGCATTTCCTCACCTACCAGATGAATGTTGTCAAGGTCTTTCTCTAAGATAATAATGGCTGAGATTATAGAGTGAGTAGTTGAGATTATCCAATTGTTCATATCTGATCTGCCAACTGATATACAAGTTAAGTTCTACTTGTTACGTTGGACATAAACTTAAGACATTAAGGAAGTTATGATCCAACAATTAATGTAAATGAAGCTAGTATGTACCTTCTCAGCTTATTCTCTCATGCGCAACCTTATTTTATGCATGAAGAAACATTTTAAGCCTTGCACCTTGCAAACCAACAAAGAAATAGAGAATTGGTAGATTTCGAACGCGAAATCTTCTATCTTGTTTTGTGCGTGAAAAATATTAGGTAAAACTTTGCATCCTTGTAAACCCACATAGAAGTTGAAAATAAGAGTTGGAGATTTCAAAGGCAAACTCTTTCATCTTATTTTAATGTGTGAAGAAACATTTATATATGTAACGTTGCACCTTGCAAAACAAGAAAGAAGAGGAAAATTGGGATTAGAGATTTTGAATGCGAAATTTCTACTTATTTTATGCATGAAGAAATATTTTTATTTAAAGCGTTGCACCTTGCAAACCAACAAAGAAGTGGAGAATGTGGATTGGAAATGTCAAGTGTGAAATTCTCTATCTTAATTTATGCGTAAAGAAACATTTAGGTAAAGTGTTGAACCTTGCAAACTAATAGAGAAGTGGAGAATGTGGATTGGAGACTTCGAAGTTGAATCTTCTAGCTTATTTTATGGGTGAAGAAACATGAGAGCTTCTCTAGTGAGGACCACTATAATGAGGACTTGGTGATGACTTTTTTATTAATGGTTGTTATATCTATTTTTCGATTACATCTCGAGAAATCAACCGTTCAATATTAAGATATTCATGAGTAGATCACTTATACAAATTTTCAACAAAATTTGAAATCATTAAGGTACCGAACTAGACCAAATAAATGGACGAACCAAATCTGTCAATTTTGAACCATTCATATTCATAAATGGTAAATCACAATTATAGATGACCTAAAGATTTTATATTTCATTGAAAATTTGTAGAAGTGATCTACTCATAAATATCTAAATATTGAACGGTTGATTTGTCGAGATGTAATAAAAAAAGTAGGTCTAATCGAAAAATCTTCACCAAGTCCTCATTATAGTGGTCCTCACTAGAGAATCTCCCGAAGAGACATTTAGGTAAAACTTTGCACCTTGAAAACCAACAAAGATTTGGCTGGAGAATGGAGATTGAAGATTTCGGACTATCTTATTCTATGTGTGAAGAATATATCATTTAGGTAAGTGTTGCATCTCGCAAACAAACAAAGAAGTGGAGAATGAGAGGATTAAGATATTGAACGCGAAATCTTCTATAAGCAAAGGCCACAAACTTACAAGTTTTAGGGAATTAATTAATAAACCAATTACAATATATGTCAAGCTAACACTAGCACTGTACATATAAATATCCCAAGTTGCATGAACAAAGGAATTGAAGAGATTAGCCATGCATTTTCTAGAACACCCATATATGTGAATTTCATATTATCCCCTTCCTAGTTATTGTGGATGGAGTACATTACAAACAGCTCAGAATACCAATTCAAACAAGACAATTTATTAAATAACCTTGTTTGAATTGTATAACTTAGCTGGAGAGTAGATCGAGATAGTGAATGGTGCAGTTTCAGGGTGGGTTCAGATGTTTGAACTTGAAGTTTATTTGGTGCTCAGATATGACTGAGAGAGCCAGCACACTGATTCATCCCCTGAAGACAAAGTTCGCTGTGCTAGGTTGGTTGAAAGCCAGACTTGGACAAATCATTTCGAGTAAAACTGCCAACACTTCTGCAGACATGGAGAGGGACTGGAAGCCAATTAATATCCACGACTATTGACTAGTCCTCCTGTCAAACGTCAATCAACATTTTGATGCTTCTTAAACTCTAGTTTCTTTTGTTTGGTTTTTCTCACAGAAAAGAAACTTCTTCCTTCTTTTCACTCTTTAACTGCTGTAAGTTGAAGACCTAGCTTGCAACAACATGCAGAAATTTAAGTAATGCTGCTTTGAATTGTATAACTAGTTTCTGCATGCCTTTCTGGATTAGGGCAAAAGAAGAAAATGCCAGAAAATTCTTACGGTTAGAGTCTTCGATGTATTAGTGCAAAGGAATTCTCTGTCATTAACCTAAATGCCGGAAAATGTTTAATGTTAAGAGTCTTCGATGTATCTCACGCGTTAATGTAACGAGTCATCGATCAAGTGGTTTATAAAGACATGAAGAATATACAGTAGTATGTAATGTCAAAATATCTTTTGGTAAAACTCCAATACTTGTTTTGTCAGTGGCTAAATTGAGAGGAATATCGACATATTTGAAAGAATATATGTGGTGTGCGTCACAAGGCAAGCCTAAACACTTTATCTTAAAAGATCATATTTCTTTCTTGCTTTGTAATAACATGGTCGACATACAAGATGTATATCATCTAGAAACTGAAGAATTAACATGGTGGGTTCTTGTGATGGGTCATATAGAAAGGTAAAGATAGAGAAGCACATGAGGTTGGGCCAATTAAGCTCACGGGTGGGTGCGAAGCAGCTGCAAGATAAACCAGAAGCATAGATCGATGATAGAGAGCAAAGAAGAAGAAGAAGAAGAAGGTGGAAGAAGAAAACAAGTAAATAAAGAAGCTATCTAGGCTTAGTTGGTGACACCTCGATTGATCGATCAAGAAATTAAGTTATTTGCAGCCCACAGGCCATTTCTGCATAGCAATGATTTCTTTGGAATCTCTCGATATATCTCTGCACGTGTATTCGTCAGCTCTTCTTAGCTGTTACTCCTGGCACTTCCTTTTCCAACTTCACCTTCAAATACTGCCTCCCATAACTTACAATTAATTCCTCCCCATGCTTCCTCTAAAGAAGCAATGCCTCATGTTTCCCTTTCTTTTTATTTTCTTTTAGTTTCTTTTCATGCTCCATTCTCTTTACTCACTTCAGCCAAAGCTTTGATCAAACAAGGTCGAAGAGTGCAACAACCTTCTCTTTGAACTATCTTTCTTCGATCTCTTTCTCATCAAGGGTTCATTTAATCACCAACACTTTGGGTTAATACTACAAAAAAAAAACAAATTAATATGAAAAAGTTTAGTCATCTAGCTAATGCAATAAGCGATTTAGGTAACAGTTTGAAAACTGTATTTATTTGATCATGATCGATTCAATCGTAAGGCTATACTAGGATGGATCATAAGAAGAGAGAAAGTTACTAGAATTCTCTTCAAGAATAACTCCACACTCAAGACTAGAGTTCCAATCTTCGCACCTTCTCATAAGAGCAAAAGATGATTAAGAAGCTATATAAGCTATGGATGATCCATAAGCTATACTACCCATCAACCCAAACATCAAACCCATTTGAAACCAAAATCAATCCTAACTCATCCTTTTCTCATGTCCCAAACTTTTTTGCACAAAACAACATCCCATTGTATTGTTTTTAAGTAATAAACTAACAACTAAGTAAAGTTCATATGCATTGTCAAATTTCAGGACTTTGTATTTCTTTTATATATTGGGATCATGTTGGATATACTTAGGGAACTGTTAAATGTTTCATTAATGTTGAAGCATTAAGAAATTGTTTAGCTATCGATTGTGGTCCTATGGAACATGTATCAATCATCAAATGCTCTGTGATCAGGTTGAGAACAAAGATGTAGCATGCTTAAATTTCACCATATATATATATATATTGATAGGCTCATGATTGAGTTCAATTTCTAAATAAATAATACTACATATATTATCTATAGCCTTTAACACATCAAGTTCATAACAAGTAATGAACAGAACATTATCATTACATCAAGGCCTCCTCAAGTTTCTAAAGTCAATAGAGGAAGACAGTAAATGAACCATTAATCTCATGATCGATCATTATTCATTACATGCAGATTCAACCATATCAATCATTGTCAAGATCCTTATTACCATCATTTCCTTAGTAACTTACCGCATCAGAACTGATCAGTCTCTGAAAGTGTTGTGCACATATGTACAAGTATCGTATATGGTGTCCCACTACACCATTGTATATATGAAAATGACAATGCCCCTCTAGCTATTATCAGTTTATTATGGCTATGGGAAGAACATGATGACCTGACAACATGAACACATGCTAGTTGTAAGCAAATTTAATGGATGTGCCAATAACACGCGCGTACACATAAAATGAATATATATATATATATAATTTTTTTTTGGACAGTGAATATATATATATATGTATATTATAGTATAGTACACAAATTTTATGAGAAAATTATAATTTCATAATTCTTTCAACCGGACAAGGAAAAGGCTTCTTAATTGCACCTGAAGTGATATCTTTTGTTTCTAAGTTAAACAAGTCCAAATTAAATTAGAAAAAAAAAAACCAAAAAATTTTGTGCCGACGATATATTCGTCGCTAAAGGCCGCTTATATATATAGATTTTTTTTTTAATTTACACAATTTAAAAAATTCCAAAAGGATTGTAGACTCATGGGCTATCTTTTTATCATCATGGTTGATTTTCAGAACCTAATTGTACTTTGAAAGCCATGCTCTTGATTAGTTTTTGCCAACCATACCGAACGAATTAGACATGCTTATAGCACACAAATTTTATGAAAAAAATTGTAATTTCATAGTTCTTTCAACCTAACAAGATTCTTACTTACATCGGAAGTATTCTTTTATTTCTTAAGTTACAAAAATTTTAATTGAACAAGAAAAAAAAAAGAAGTATCCAAGCAACACTATTGCCAACGCATCGTTCGACGGCAAAGAGCAATTATATATTTTAATTTAGGCAATTTTGCAAACATTCCGACTCATGGGCCATATATCTTCATATCATCATTGATGAATTTTAGAAACCTCGTAGTGTTTCGAATACTCTTCTCTTGATTATTTTTTCATCAACTAGGACAAACAACTTAAAAATTTCTTATTATAGCACACAAATTTTATGAGAAAATTGTAATTCATAATTCTTTCAACCAAGAACAATAAAAAAATAAACAAATCTTAATTTAACAAAAAAACAAATTTTATCTATTTTTTCTCATAAACAAATTTGAAAGAAATTTCTTAATTTAACAAGAAATCAAATTTTATGTTATATCTATTTTTTTATTACATCTCGAGAAATCAACCGTTCAATATTAAGATATTCATGAGTAGATCACTTCTACAAATTTTCAACTTTTCAACAAAATTTGAAATCGTTAAGGTACCGAACTAGACCAAATAAATGGACGAACCAAATCTGTCAATTTTGAACCATTCATATTCATAAATGGTAAATCACAATTATAGATGACCTAACGATTTTAGATTTCATTGAAAATTTGTAGAAGTGATCTACTCATAAATATTTAAATCTTGAACTGTTGATTTGTCGAGATATAATAAAAAAATAGGTCTAATCGAAAAGTCATCAAAGGTCCAATTCAGAATGGATTGGTTACATATTTGGGTTTGGTTTGAAGAAATATATGGCGACCGTCAAATCAAACCGCCATTTCATAATTACATAGATTCAATAGGTTTATCTCTAAAAATCACTTGGTCTCCTCAAACCTTCAATCTGATTACTTGGACATCCTCAAACCTTCAACCACATGTCATGCTTGCTCCTTAAACAGTCATTTTCAGTGCTAGTTGTGTTCCCTGCAAGGCCTGGTTAGGCTTAAGTTTGTTAATTGTAAATATAATTTTTAGCTAGATATTTATTGATATGGGAATGTAACATTGAAAGTGAGTCCCTTGGTAGTGGGATAAGGATTACATAAAACTGAGGGCACATGTTGGTTTTCCATTTGTTTCCTAGGCAGTTCAGAAAGAAAAACAGAAACACTGATTTTATAACCAAACCCAACTTGATCATTGGGCTAGTACAATCAGAAATTACTCATTTATTCTTAAAATTTAGTAACATTGATTCCCAAATTTTATCCCACTTTCTGAAGTGGAGGAACAAATCTAGCTAGAGCTCAAAGATATGCTTTTCAAAGGAATTAACTTATCTTCTCGTTTAGTAAATTTAGTGACAGTGTTAATTCTCATTGTCTTCTATTTATTTTACAACCGATGGCATAAATATGAGTTTATGATAATACTTGAGCACATGGGTGTAGTCCGGTGGACTAGGCAGTGGCCATCTCACTCACAACCGAGGTTCGAATCTCCCCCCACCCCACAAATTTCGAACTTTGAAACCATATTCCCCCTCCCCATAAAAAAAAACAGTTGGCAAGAAAGCATTTGGACAGATGGCTTGAATATGATTACAAGGAGCAAAGACATCCCCCTACCTAAATCTAAAAGTTTGACATAACAAAGTGACTCAAACAGCAAAACCATTATATCCCGGAAGTTGACTTGTAAACACTATAATTCCCACTTGGAAAGTGGAACTTCCCTATTAAGGTGGCTATAGACAAATAAGTGCTCTAAATAATACGCATAGAAATCATATAATTAGGCTAAATAATATTGAAAACCCACTCAATCTTGTCTGATATCTGGTGGAGACACCATAAGTCCATAACTAGTGATTATAATACCAACTTCCACTAGTAACTTCCTTCATCCCTTCCTCTATATAATCAACCAACTCCTTGCTAATTTAACCCATCACCCCCACAAAAACCAACCTTCACATTCTCTCTACATCTATTCACATTTTGGCTTTGGCTTTGGCTTTGGCTTCTAAGTTCAATGTTGAAGTACCACAATCCACAGACCCTTTACTTAGAATCAAAATAATATATCAATTTCAAGACCAAGACCCTCTTTTCTAGTAGTTACTAACTTTGTGAAATGAAGGTGGTAGCATTACTGTTTATGGTGTTGTTGATCATGGCAGGCTCTTGCTTGGGAGCACCAAGGAGGGCTATGCTGGGAGGAATATATGGACAAGAGCAGCGGCACCGCCACGGTGAAAGCATGAAAAATGCCATGGAGAAGAGCAATGCTAAGTACACAGGAAGCCGTATGGACAACCACCAAATTAACAACCACCACAGCATACCTAGACAATATTACAATGATCCAAGTGGCTCTTCTCAAGGAGATGGTGATGGTGGAACTGGTTAATGAAAGCTGGGGCATAGTCTGTGATGCATATATAGTGAATACTGAATGTATGTTATATAGCATATGATCTTAATATGAAGACCTGCTAAAAATGATATGGTGTAGTCCTATTACTTTGGAGTTTATACGAGGAAGTGGGAAACATTATCTGCAGAATTACTGAAAGTGAATCTTTTCCTTTCTTTCTTTCATTCTTTATGTTGTCTTTATTGTCTTGTGTTTGTGTCTGAGTTCTTACTCTCTTTTGTCTTTTCACCCTTGCAATATTTACAGTTAGATGTTATTAAAATTTGATCTCGAGTCCTCCAAAACAGTGAGTAATAAACTACTGAGATCACTTTTAAGAACATCCAAATTTTTAAGATCACCAAAACTGAATGAAGCCGGGGATAAAGTTGAAAACATTAAAGAGATAAAATTTAGAAATGATGGCAACAAAAACCACTCTCCAGAAACAACAATTTCATTCATTATCGAATTCTGAAAACACAACTTTTCATGCACCTTTTCAAGCCTCTCAATCCTTCTCAATATAGAAGTCGAAAGTAGCGTACATGTAGTAGAATTAGGGTAAAAAGAACCAACAGCTGATCAAACCTATAAAATGTAAACATTTACAAGTTTGTCCAGCAGCGATGTCTGCAAATTACCCAATATGCATTTTTCCGAAAAGATATTATAACAGAAAATTCAGCCCACTGGAGCAGACAGCCTGAATTCAGTAATCATTTATCCGAGGATCCAGGAACTTGATGTCAATGAAAAAAGCTTTGTTAATACGAACAGAGATTTTTTACAACTAAAGTACAGTCCTGACTATTGAGTTGCTGCAACATTGAACTTCAAGAACGGTTCTTCCTTCGCACATACTTTATGATAAGGTCAGACGAAGCACCTTTGCTTTCAGTAGGGAGTATGGCAGGGGCAAACTTTTTACCACGCTGCCTTGGATATGGATGTTTCTTTGCCAGCTCACGGACACGGTATATCAGAGACTGCGGTAGATGCATGTCATTCTCCTCGTTTTCCTCGATCTGTATTGAACCACACCACAAACAATTTAGTTTAGGTAACATTTTCAATAAACCCCAAGTGACATGAAAGTACAAATACATAGAAAGCTTGCCTCTTTCTTCAGTTTCTTTCGACAGCTGCTTCTCAAAAGATTTCTCCATTTGTCCTGCAGCATGCACAAGTAGTGAATTGAATGAGATAATAAGGTAATAGACAACTGTTGAAATTGAAACCAAGCTCCTCCAATGTAACACAAGATGGAGAAAGCCAGTTAAAATCTGGACCGTAGATTGCACATGAGACCCTTCACGTGGCCTGTGCCCAATTCAGGGGATCTTGTGCCTTGGACGGTTCAGATTGGAGAACTGGCCCTCTCCACTTTCTGTAGATATGGAAAGATCATATTTCCTCGTTTTTGGTAGAGAAAGGTGATATACCCTGAGATCTATTGGCGTGCGATAAGCAGAAGATGTAAATAGGAGCCTCTTTATGCGAGTCCATTGTCCAACTCCATGTTCAGAAATACCATCAACCAATGCCATCACCTCAGAGACATCCCACATCCTTTGATGCTTCCTTCGATCATGCTTTTTAGATCTTTTCCTTCTCACAGTCTCATCTTCAGACTCAGAGTTAATAGGCTGATGCTTCCTTCGATTATGCCTTGTAGATCTTCTCCTTGTCACAGTTTCATCTTCAGACTCAGATTTAACAGGTTGATGCTTCCTTCGATCATGCTTTCCAGATATCTTCGTTGTCACAATTTCATCTTCAGACTCAGATTTAATAGGTTGATGCTTCCTACGATCATGTTTTTCAAATATCGTAGTCACAATTTCATCTTCAGAGTCAGATGTGATGGGTTGAAATTCAGTCCGAATTGCCTGTGCCAATTAAAAATAAAAAACTGTTAGATTACCATGAAAAGAAAAAGGTAACACAATAACAGTTCATTCTGATTTATATATTTTCTTTGCTTTCAAGTTAATGTACATCAGGACATCTATGCCTTCACTACAACAAGAACACTTCTACCCAGAGGGTACCTCAGAAAATACTACACATGCTTTTCAACTCACTGAGACATATGTAGAGTGCTAGTTTGCTTTGGCTATACGTAATTCAGGACCCCTGGAATCAATAGCGTGTAAAGCTATAGAAAGGCTGCAGCACATCCTCCATACTAGAGATGCAAAATATATCTAGGTGACCCGACCAAGGTTACTGCCAGATGACAAATGCACTGTAATCGTTTGCAGATAGTCATGACACACAGATACAGTCACAAATGCCAATACGGTGATCCAGAGACAATGGTACCCATAATACTTAAATTACTAGTTTGCTATTTATCAATCTATTGATAACTTGACAAGGCAAATCAAAGCAAGCACGATACAGAACACCAGACAAATAGAAATACAGAAGATGAAGGATAAGATCCCATATTTTCATCCTAAGTTTTATTGGAAGAAAGATTGGGAGGATTGAATTTCCAACAAAAACTGTTACCTGCTTCTTTGGACGTGCTATCCGAATCCTGAATTCAGACAGTGTCAGATTATCTGAAATCGAGTCCTCCTCAGGAACTGATGACAATGTCCTAGGTCTTGTAAGATGAAGTTTATTCTGAGATCCAGCCTTCAAGCGCAGGTCCTCTGTAGCAGCATCTGTAGCAGCATCTGTAGAGCAAGAACAGTTTTTCACTTCCCATCAAATCATTTGCTTTCTTTTTTGAAGAATCTTCAACGAGTCTCTGAGTCGTCTTACGCAGTCTTTTCTTCTTAAGAATAGCACCAATTTTGTTTGCTTCAATTGAGTCCTTCTCATTTTCACTGGACAATAATCCACTTACTAAAGATTTCTGATCATAATCTAACTCATCAAAATTTTGTAAACTGATTGAACTAGGGCAGGTTCTTCCTTCAACTGGTGTCTGACGTCTTTTTTTCCGCCTGAAGTCACCAGGAAACTTATGAGGGGATGCCTTGGGACAAGAATGATTTTTGCACTCAAATTCTTGAATCGTCACTGTTGAGGATTCTGAAACCCCTACAGCACTATTACTACTGCCACTTAATCCAGGAGACCGACTTTCAGAGTTTCCAAGATGTGATCTTTCACAAGGACCAAATTCCAGTTCAGAAACTTTCCCTGTAAACCCCATATCTGCAACCGGAAATAGACAATGTAAGAAAATGAGAGGAACCATACCCGATCTCACAATATTCAGCTATCCCAATCAACAAACCAGAGAAGATCGTAAAAAATTTCACCTAGAAGAAAATCATCACATGGACTTGCAAGACCATTTATTGCATGAATATCCTCCACTTCTTCAACTTCATCCAGCAATCCATCAAGAACCTACTAAATCACTATCTCATCAAAAGAGCAATCACATATGGAAACAAACAAAAAGTGTAATATCTTCCAAATTCCCTAAACAATAGAATATCAAGTGATATAGATACAAAATAAAAAATGTGGCATAAAACTGAAAAAGGAGCTGATTTCTGGAAAGAGATGATGCACAGAATAAGTCTGACATGAGATTAACTAATCCACGTAGTTAGGTACATACTCCAAGTTCTAATTCATAGTCTCCTTGCCGAGGATGAGCAGAACGCAACCCGCGAGGATGAGCAGAATGCCGCCCACCTTACAAAACCAGAAAGTATACCAGCCTTAGAACAATAATATATTAAAATTATTTAACACAATGAAAACCTAGTGTCCAAATGGGATTTTAATAACCAACACGTCTTTTGGAAAAACACCATTTGGTATTTATTCTATCATCACAGAAACAAGAGTTCCTTGCATGCAGGTGCCAAATGTTTACAATTCCTTTGAAGAATTTTTTTCTTCAGTGTTATTTTGATCTCTCCATGCAACAGGATCACTACAAATGGTGAAATAATTTCAATCTAGGGGTCAAAGGTCAGGAGGATATATAAACTGTGTTAAAAATTGTTTGCTAGGACAACAGAACTTGAAATACACAAGGTGCTCCCAGGCAGTTGGAAAATTTACCTAACTTCTAATAAAGAGGCAAAAATCCTACAACAACAGAACTTGAAATACATAAAATTAGAAAGGGCATCGGCAATGTGAACAGTAACATTTACTAGTATTACCACTGTATGTATTGAGTCCATAGTCAAATCCAGAAGAGAAATCATCAAGGTTCAAGCATTTTTCTGCATTCTCCTTGCCAAAACATAAGACACCATCTACTGTAACATATTCAGTTTTAGGTTCTGCTAGTAAATGCTCAAAGGTTTCGGTTTCATCATCTAGTGCAGGAGCAAAAGAATCTTCCACTTTCACCTGCAAAGAAAAAGACGAAAAAATATCATACAAGTCGCAATTCCACTCAAGGAACTGAGGAACTAGAATTTTAATTACCAGGGCCAAGAATCAACTGTTGCACTACAACATTCATAATAAATTAAAATGGCACACAGAAAAGCAAATATCAGTTCAAAGTTGGGAAAATTCCGGCGAAGTCCATTGTGGAAAGCTGGAAAGAGCAGTTTAGAGGGGGGGGGGGGGGGAGTACACATTCTACGTAATGCAAGTGCTTAGAAGCAGTTCCAAGGAAAAAAAAAATTCTCACCCTTTGGGATTTCATGTTGACAAACTTATTACACAAGTGTGCTTCATGATCCATTTCATGCTACGGCTTCTAAGGCTTATCCTACAATTCCAAGCATTTATCAGTTCTCTGTTATACAAAATTCCCTCCCAAATAAACAAACTATGCAGATTCAATTGATCAAAACATCAACATGACAAAAGAAATTTCACAAGAGGATCTAAATCAGCTAATTGTCATCCTTATAGATTGGACGTGTCCATAAACCTTTTATCAATTTACACAATGAAGCCGGTGATTGATTTAACCTGCAGTTCATTTCAAATGGCAAAAAATATGTGATGACCTGTACTCACCTTCATATTTTGCAATTACATGATCAATAATGGGGCATTAATGAATTTCAGGTGACAAAAAGAAAATTGCAAAACGAGAGCCACTTTTAGGGTTTCATAGTGTGGCTGCATTACCACCACTAGCCATGATCGACCGGCTTAGGTGTTTTTTTTAAAATAAATAAATATCAAGCATAACTCACTAAAATCAGGTTAGTACCAGTCATCTAATCAGAATGAACCAGAAAAAGCAATTTTTTTCACTTCGAGATAAAACATCATTTAGACATTTTTATCTGTAAGAACATTAAAGCTTTCACAAAGCTGACTTTGACATTAGACATTTTTATCTGTAAGAAAAAGGACAGGAAAAGAAAAAAAGAAAAGAAAAAAAAGGGAGATCCAAAAGCTCTGATTCGTTGCTTAAGAAAGTGCATAAATATTATAAAATAAAAAATATATAGAGCTCCGATTATTCGCTTAATTATGATA
Source organism: Rubus idaeus (assembly GCA_030142095.1). Lineage (NCBI taxonomy): Eukaryota > Viridiplantae > Streptophyta > Magnoliopsida > Rosales > Rosaceae > Rubus > Rubus idaeus. The sequence continues at coordinate 7,756,737 of CM057970.1, forward strand.
AGGCTGAGGATAAACATGGAAACAAATAACCTCGGCAGCTAATCAGCTCAATTAAGTCAAAGCTTATTCATTTCCTCCGCAGCTTTGTTTTTTTTTTCAGCAATCAAACAGCTAAGCATGTAAAGGAAAAAGCAGAGAGGAAAAGTTTCAGATCGGAAAAATGTGAAAATAAAACAAACAGTACCTGGCGAATGAACATCGGAAACCTACTGAGCTGAAGCACGCCGATCTGCGATCGCGGAGAAGCTGAAAATCGAAACAAAACGAAAATGAAGATCTAAGAAAATCTAGGCGAGCAGAGAGGAGGAGGAGAGGTTCGAGATCTGACCTTAGAGTGACTCAGCGAGAGAGGCGTCAGAGAAATTCGTGCGAATGTTCGAAACCGAAAGGCTCAAAACCGCCAAAAAGCGACACGAAATGAGGGAAACGAAGGAAATGAGATTAGGGCGTGTTTGGTTTGGCTCCGGAATCCAAATGGTTTTTTATTTTATATTTCCATGCTTTATTTAATCTCGGGTTGCTACTCATCCTGACCCAATGTGCGTTTCAAGTCCGCTCGGATCCGCGACACGTGGACGACATTAAAATGGGGTGGTTGCGCTTGTGCTCATCCACGTTACTAGTCCTCCTCCTCTTTGACGGCGTTACGACACCCGCCGTGAGATTTTATGGCTTTTTTTTTCTCTTTTTTTTCCTCTGTGTGTGACTGTGTGCGCTTAGCAAAGCGTGTCCATCGGAATGTGGGATAACAAAATCTTTTAACTGCCCAAGTAAACTACAGTCAAATCTTACTGACAGCAGGTCAGTCGTATTTATACGGTTTATTTTTTACCGTAGAGTAATTGCGCAAGCTGTGATGTTTAGGGCGGTAATCTCACACTTCATTGGACATTTTTTCTAACAAACTACTAAATTTTGCACCAATTACACCCGAACTTTCATGTATACAAGTTTTACGTATTTCGCAACAAATTGAAACGTTAGTATAAAACAACTTATACAAGAATAGATTCATACTACATCAGTACATCTTATATCTTACATGTATGTAATATTGTAATGTAACATTGTAACGCTAAAGATTGGCTTTAGCATATCCTTTGCATACATTATAATATATATATATCCTTTGCTCCTAAAGATGAGGTGGTCTTGAGTTCAATAGCATTTGCATCACAAATTCACAATCTCAGGTTTCTGGCCTTATCTTGAAGGGCAGGTGTAATTAACTTTTATATATTTACATGGCTCTTGTCCTACAAGAAGTTTGACAGTCTGATGAGCAAAAGTGAAAATAAGGGTTCGCTAAATTGGATGGATGGCAATGAGCAAAACCTCGCTATCAATACCACCCCTAACGATAGGCTAGGCTAGGAGAATGATTAAAAATGTTTGGATGTGACGGGTTGAAAATTATTCAAGTCCGATTATATCCATTTGCAGGCCCACAAGCCTTTGTACTGCTCCCCCGTTTTCAATGCCGCAGTTGAGAATCAAGGACTATGCTAAAAACAAATACTAAAAAACTGACAAATAATTGGAACAACGTAAGAGCTTGGATATGGTATCCATGAAGTTTTTTTTTCGATAGGGTATCCATGAAGTTGATGCAGAATAATATCAAACCTTTTAGCTACAAAGAGATGGATTCTCAAATATTAACTTTCATTCTTCCTCAAAGATGTTCTGGGATTTACACATAAAAGTCTTAAAATGGCCTCTGGGGCATCATTTTACTGTGTTAACACATCTCACCTTCTGCAGTAACTAGAAGCAGAATTTCAGCTTGATCCAACACAATCCCGAGTTTCTGAAACAAAACCCTAGCGAGCTCATCTGCTTCTCTAGAAAAGCAGGATACTAGAATATGTAATATTCAAGATGAACAAAGAGGAAGTGTACAACTTTTGCACTCTATGGTTGTCCCTGAGCTGCTGGCCTTTCCACGGAATCACCATTGGCTGCCAAACCTCGAATCTTTACATCATAGTAAACCTCTTCAACTCTTCTTAGGTCATACTTCATACCTGCCACAGTTCACAAAAGATTCACATAAGTGGAATGCAAAAATGAATTTTAAATACTCATGAAGCTTGCTGAGGGTAGGAGGATCATGTAGAAATAGAATTGTAATGAATAGCGTACCATCAAATTTCTTGCGCAAAAAGTCATTTCGAAGATTGAGCAGACGGAAGGCTGCATGGAGATCTGTCAAAAACATCATCACCTTTCTTGGGCAATCATAGTCCCCAGCTGTCACTTGGTTAACCACATACCTCGGCTGCAGAAATGTACCACACAATGAACCTATTTCTATACAAATCTATCAATTATTTCAAGGATGCCAAATTATCTGCCAATCAATAAGCAAATTTACCCCATGAATTTGCTTATTTGAAACACATGGCATCCTTCTAGATACACTATATAGGTCTCTGTATTCAAATACATGCACATGACATCCTTCTAGCATAAAATTGAACAACAATCCCAAGTAAACACCAAAATAAAATAAAGCATAGAATATACATATTTTTCTGATTTCATTCCAACTCTTCAGTTTAGAATTTAGATCTGAATATGTGAAGTGAGGAGGAAAATATTTACTAGTTAAATCATCTGCAATTTCCTGAATCTCAAGATGTTATTTCTCATCATTTTTTGAACTTAACAGAAATGAAACTCAAGACGACCTTGTAACATTTTGAGGCAGTATGAATAGGCAGAACAGAACAAGCTATAACAACTGCAGATACTTCCTTACCAAGTCATTGGACATGAAACAAATACCTGCAATATGAGAAAAGTCTCCACATCAATGTATAATTAGAAAAGGAAAAAAAAGAAGAAAAAAAGAAGAAGCCGACAAGGCTTATTAATATTCTCATTTAGCATTTTCAATAATCTATACAAGTGAGCCTACTGGACAATACCTAAGGATATATCTGCCCGACAACCTACACGCATAAACTTATCGTACATTTGTAAAAATCAGATAAAATCGTGTGTTTTAGGCTAAATTGCATCATAAGTTTGTATGTTCTGCTAGTGCTTTTTCATAGAATGTAAGGAAACCATGAGAAGTATTGTGCCTTACAATCAATCATGAAACAACATTTGTTGTACAAAATTAATTGGTTGACTTGTTTCACAGAGACAATCACTCTAATATGCAATTATGTATTTAAAATCTTACAACACTCACCAACAAGATAGTCTTCAACATCCAGAGCAAATTCTGAGCCGCTCACTGTAAAATCCGTAGATATATCAGTTAGAAAATACAGTTGTTGCAATGCAAACTTAACTACATAAAGAGCTAACACTACAGAGTATGGGCAGTCATGATTCTAATGTGTAGTAGCTCACATGACCATGCATCAAGGTCTTTTAACTTGTATCATATTCTTGGAAGATACACTAATGCTACTCTGACTAAGACCAACCTGAAATCTGATTCTTTATTAATCGGTTGAATCCTGGACCTGGTTGCTCATTCTAATGGCAAAATGGCTACCTTAACCAGTTGGATCAAATGTGATTACCAATAATATATGCATTTACTTCTCAAAATTGATACTTATAAGCATACTCAATCTTGGAAAAATGAAAATTCGACTGCACATTTAATAAAATAAAAAATGCCCAGCTCAGATAAGATAAGATAGGAAATATATACATATATAATCACAAATAAAAAAATAACAAAGACTAGAAACATACACCCAAGTTTTTCCTCGGCTTCAGTGTGCAACAAAAGAGTCCCTGTCTCTAACCAATGCATAAAACCAAGCAGTGAAACCACAGTCTGCGTCTCAGTCCTCCAATCACCATGATATCTAAACAAAACAAGACATTAAAGCTAGTCCCAAAATCCAAAATAAAACTTATTTTCCATTAACACACTTTCAGATTGTCACTATAATACGCATACATACATTTCCTTTCTTTTTTGGTCAGAAACAAGTAGAGTTCAAATTTTACTAGCCCATAACAAACATACTTCAATACCCATTAAAAGCCGAAGGGTCAATTCCACTAACCTATAGTATCGCCCAGGGCTTTCACCCACAATTTCAGCGAGTCGATTGTATAGCTCCTTTAGCACAGCAATTTGAGCCTTTGGCTTCTCCAAAACCTCTGCTTTGACCAAAACCAAATCAGAAAATAAGGAAAAATAAATTGCATTACAATCATTTCATGCAAAACGGTGCCGTACCAGGTGTTGAACGAGACTGGTGGACTAAGAGGAGGCTCGAGTGAATGAGTCTAGTGGTGGACTCGATCTCCATCACCACAGCTCGAATGCGCTCGCGCAATGTTCCGGACTCTTCGAGCTGAGCGCGGAAGTCCTCGAACTGCTTCTCCAGAGGTGGAGGCGCGTAGGGTTCACTGCCCGCCATAGAGGTGAAGGAGACGCCCGAGAATTTGCCGATCGGGGAGACGGAGCAAAATGGTTGCGGTCTGATGGAAGGAGTTGATGAACGAGGGATGAGATGAAGAGAGACGAGAGTGGAGGGAAGGTTAGGGTTAGGGTTTAAGGAGCGAGATAGCGTGAAGTAACCGTTTCGAAACGCTGATTTCATAGTCTGAGACTCTGAGTTGCCTTTTCTGCTTTTTACGTGTGGCGCGCGTAGGGAGGTAGGAACTATCTCCCATAGACGGGTAGCTAGAACGGACCCAAGCCCGGCCCAAAACATTTTCTATTTTTGTGTTTTCAATTTTTCTTAATTTTAAACCTCACAAATTTTCTGAATTATAAAAGTTTTTTTTTTAATTTTTAAGAAACACTTTGACATGTGTTATTATAAAAAATTAAAAACAAACACACAAACGAAAAACACTTCAAAATAAAAAAATGGAGAATGATCACTTTGGTCACTGAACTTTGCCGGATTTGACACTTTAGTCACTGAACTTTCGAAAATATCACTTTAGTCACTGAACTATTACACCGTCTATCACTTTAGTACCTCTGTTAGTTTTTTCCGTTAAAACAACCTATCTCCGTTAAATTCAGGGGTATTTTAGGGATGTAAGACCAAAAAATTATTTTTCTGACACACTTTCTATTATTTTTCCGGTATCCAACTTGGGAACCTTTAAAATATATTTCTGCTCATTTTATCATATATACTTCTTCATAACAATTGTTCTATATTATGTCTATTATTCGATATTAAAATTTCATGATCATCCAACGGTTTAAACATTCCAAATCTAAGCATTTATCTAGTATACTCGCAGGAAAACCTCTATGTTGTTCACAATTTCAAATGATCATATCTCACTCATTTCTTAACTAAATTTTGTAATCTTTATATCAAAACGAAGCTTAGAACCTGAAATTTTAATCTGGACAATTTCATAATTATTGGTTAGATTTAAATTATGTAACAATTTAAGTAAATCTTTGCCTATTAGTGTTAGCCCATAAATAATGGCCCAAGATTTCCTTAAATTGTTACATAATGTAAATCTAACCAATAATTATGATATTATCCAGATTAAAATTTAGGTTCTAAGCTTCATTTTTATATAAATATTACAAAATTTGGTTAAGAAATGAGTGAGATATGATCATTTGAAATTGTGAACAACATAGAGGTTTTCCTGCGAGTATACTAGATAAATGCTTAGATTTGGAATGTTTAAACCGTTGGATGATCATGAAATTTTAATACCGAATAATATACATAATATAGAACAACTTTTATGAAGAAGTATATATGATAAAATGAGTATAAATATATTTTAAAAGGTTCCCAAGTTGGCTACCGGAAAAATGATGGAAAGTGAGTTAGAAAAATAATTTTTTAGTCTTACATCCCTAAAATACCCCTGAATTTAATGGAGAGGGGTTGTTTTAACGGAAAAAACTAACGGTACTAAAGTGATAGACGGTGTAATAGTTCAGTGACTAAAGTGATATTTTCGAAAGTTCAGTGACTAAAGTGTCAAATCCGGCAAAGTTCAGTGACCAAAGTGATCATTCCCCCATAAAAAAATGTATGTACTTCTAACAAAACAGTTTCAATTGAAGGTGCTACATAACGAACACACTCCTATATAAACAATTCCAAACGAGCCAAAAGTGTTGGTAGAGTTCTCAAACTTCGACTTGTCCCTCCCATTTAATGAAAAATAATTATAAACAATAGTGTTGAAAGACATCATAGAAATTCGAGTCTCAGTGCAAGAACATTATTTTTGATAAGCTGCTTTTGTTGTCAATCCAATTTCACCTTTGCACAAGTGAAGAGAACCAAAGTTATCCAACTGATTTCATAAGCTGTGCATGGTTTGGTCCCTTCCATCGAATAGGTTATGGACAAAAGTTTCTATTTTACTCTGTTACATTAGAATTTATGCTCAAATGTTAGATTTTAAAATAAAGTTGCTATTGAAACAAAGTAATTTTCAACTTCCCAAACTTCTATTTGTTTTATCTCTAGCAATAGCTTTCATTGCATAAGCATCACATGTAAACTACTAGCTACTATGATACAACAATGTAAACTGAGTCTGTTCCTGTTTTGTACAAAAGCAAACAAAGGGTGTGGGTTCTGATCTACTCATCTAGACATGGACATTTCTGCTTGGCATCAATTCCTGTTGCTAAAGGATGTTGCTCACTTTGATCAGTTACTATGATACAAATTACAAGGGTATTGATTTTTGACCTGTATGATCTATAGACAACAAAATCCACGGAAAAGGGTAATGTGCAGACCAATCTACCTCCTTTGAGTGATCAACAACAGAATGAAAGCCATGATACGACTAAGTACACCAATCACCATGAGGACGATCAGACAAACAGTCCAATCATTAAGGTCATAGCCTCTTTTATATAATACCGTGCAGCGACTAATCAGCCACACTCCCGAGTACCTGATCAGGAAAAGGGGAGGGTACAAGTGTGGATTAGTAACTCGGCATTGATAAATTACCACTACCTAGCTTGAGAGGAAGAAGTAAGAACTAGTCACAACAAACCTTTCAGCATTTCCAATAACAAAAGCTTCTAGTGCCCACTTTGTGTAGGAAAACCTTGCTACAGCCCCCGCAACTTTACTATCTTTCGCTTGGGTTGCAACGAGGGTCATGACAACAGGAAGAAGCACTGAGCACTGGAGAAAAATAAAAAAGAATGAAGAACTCATTAGTTAAGAAAAAATAGAAAATATATGTTCAACACAACATAAACAAGTAATGAGTTTTATCAACTTGATTTTCTGGTACATACCAGTTGAGCAGGACTTGGTTCAAGGTAGATAGCAAGCGCGTAACCTATGCCAGTCACACAGTACACAAGGCAGAGCAAAACAATGTAATTGTCTTGAAACGGTGACCTTGGGTTACTAAAGAAATAGAATGTGGATAGATAAACCAACGGTTTGATGACTGTATTGAAATGGTCCAGTGTATCTTTGGACAAAAAATGAGCCAGACTGCTGATCCCAGACGCACTCTCTCTCCAGTAGTGTAATTTGTCAAGAGAAAAGGTTCTCAATGCTGAAATTTTGCAAAGTAGTGCTGCAATAAGCAAAATTAAGATTACTCAGAATGAGCCAAGACACACAGTAAGATTAAAATTAAGATGTACATGCACAGAGCCAATACAGACAGTAAGAGAACTGTCTACTCTAAATATTAAGTTATAATCATTGGAAGTTAAAAACTTTGACAAATGAGATGATGATTTGTGATTTGAAAAGGTTCAAAATATGAAGAATTTATAGATCTCCACATGAAATGAAATACCACTTTACAATCTCATCATTAAAGGCTAAAAACACCAAGTTAAACTCAATGTTAACAAAAAGTTTGTTCGTTACTTACAAACAGCAATGACAGTATAAGTGTAGCCATTGTAACCAAATGTTTCATCGTTCATTGGTGAAAAAGTCCCTAAGATGGCTCCGGCAAGTAATAAAATCAAATAATCCGCTGCCAGCATTTGAGCGTCTCGTAGTCGCTGCTTACCGACCCTGAAACAAGTTACCTATAAGAATTTCATGTCAAAAACTAAAAGGTTCATGGACTTTAACTGACAAACAAGCACTGCCAATTATACTTCTTCCCAATAAACTATAGTTTCAATCTTCAAAAAGGAGCATCTTATAGGATATGCAAGGCTCATATAAGTACTTCATTGGTTGAAAGTGCTAATAGCCAGATAAAAACTTATCAAAGGATGACTCATTTGACTCGAGGTTTAGCAAAATTACCAGAAAAAGTAACCAGTAAAAACTTAACCCCTATAAGCAAGTTGCATTTTAACGAACTTGTAACCCTATAATGTTGAAACTCTAGTCAGTCTTTTCAATTTACAAATATTTTGTGAAAACTAGCAAAGCTGGGCAGGCTTTGGGGAAAGGTAATGCGCCTCCAATAGTATATCAACAATATAAAGAGAATATGATTATGCAGATGGAATAAATTTGAAGAATGGATGCTTATATGGTTATACCTCCCTAGGTAATATCTGTACTGCCGAGCGATACCAGGAGTAACTCGGTCAGATAAATCCTTAGAGACTAAGAAGTTATGTTGCAAGTGATCTTTTTTCACCTCAACATTAGTCTTCACATCCCGCCACAAATCTCCAGCAAAAGATTGATCTCGCTTCATTACAGGTTTTGGGCCTGCTGAGCTTGCAGCAATTCCATCTAGATGATGCATCATATCATGAGGTACTGGGTACCCATTATGTAGCATCCACCTAACCGGAAGTTGTTCATGATTCACACCTGAGTTTGGTTTCACTATACCTTCCAAAATGTCAATGAAGTGGTCCGGAGGATTAACACGTTCTGGTACAACAATACCGATACCAGCAAAGTACTCTTCAACTTTCTTTACAGATCCATGATATACAGTAAGGCCGCCTTTGGCTAGAAGAATGAAATCATCAAACATCCTGAATAAGGCATAGCTGTCACCCCCCACCAAAATCAAAAAATCAAAACACTAGCTTTAAATCATTAAGATACAAAAAAAATTGACAGAAAAAATGCAATTAACGATGGCCTATTCCCCAACTGACTACATACTCCTCATCAGACACTTTGGAGAGAAAGAAATATCAGTGGTTAATCCATGTTTCTCGAACCACATTTTCAGACCAAGTGTATACTCTGTATACCAAAGTTAACTAACACATTAACTTCACATCATGTGGTCAATTAATGTGTTCCCTGCAGCATTCCTCATGCTTTTTGTAATGTAGTGAAATTTAAGAGAGAGAGAGAGAGAGAGAGAGAGAGAGAGAGAGAGAGAGAGAGAGCATACCTTGGCTGGTGAAGTACCATACAGATGTTTACCCCTTCACGAGCTTCACGTCGAAGGGCTTTCAGAAGTAACTGGGAAGATGCACTGTCCAAACCCGTGGTAGGTTCATCCAAGATAAGTAATGAGGGTTCCATAACCATCTCTAAGCCAACATTAACACGTTTCCTTTGCCCTCCAGAGATTCCTCGCTTCTCCACAGTACCAACCAGGGAATCTCTCACTGCCCCTAATCCCAAAGCCTCAATAACTCTTTCAACAACCAGGACTTTATCAGGTTTTGGCATGTTGGCAGAAAGTCTGCAGCATGAAGGAGTCCACCAACAAGATGTAATAGTGATCAGCGATCAGAACGAAGCAAAGAAAATTACAGATTGACACAAAACTTACATGGTATATTAAGATTTAGTGGCCATATATGGGATATACCAGTAAAGAGTTTAATAAGAAACATGATTAATACCATATGATGACTACCTATCATATCTAGTGGGTAGGGTGCAGGAAAGTTGATAACTAACCAAAAAGCATCATGTATGAAGATAAGAAGAAATGCCTGTGAAATAGCATCATGATTTTCTTTTGTACAATGGGAAAATAATTGCCGGTGAAATAAGAGTAACGTATAGTATCAGTAGTCAACTTCATCAGCATATAGAAGTCTGATAAAGGATAATTGAGAAACAACCAATCAAGAGATAATTTTTTTTATGATGAACCTTGGGTGGTAAGGTTTTATCAATAAGAAAAATTCAAGGGTACGTTATGGTGAAAAATTATGTTTGTTTATTTATTTATTTATTTATTTATATTATCAAGCTAATTTTGACAATGTGAATAAATAAAATGGGTCACATACCTGCACCTTGCACTAAATCGAAGATTCTCCTCCACAGTCAAGTTTCCATGCACAATATCATCTTGAGGCACAAAGCCAATGATTTTCTTGTATGCATTCAATGGTTCAGCTTTTCCATTTATTAAGATTGAACCTGTCACAGTGCATCCAGTTACTTTTCCTGACAATGCAGAAAGAAATGTTGTTTTCCCAGCTCCTGAAGGACCCATGACTGCTGAAACTCGACCAGGAAAAAGTTTCCCGGTAACACTCCTCAAAAGATTTTTTTCTTTTCCTTTCAGAGTCAGAGTTAAATCTTTAAAATCTACTTCAATCACAGGGCGGGTCTTGACATCAGTGTCCTGGGCCATTTGGATTATTCCAGTGAAGGTCAAGTTCTTACTTTGTTGTTGCATAGCTTTCTCCTTCTCTAGTTGGCCATATGCATACTTAAAAATTTGACTGTGAGTATGCAGATTCTTAACTTTTGGTGCTTGCTTTTTAATATTTTTATCGCCAATCTGAAGATCAAAGCCTTCATTACTATGTGGATCATCCTCTAGGGATTGCAACATTCTGGTAAGGTTGCTTGGTTCCTGATTCTTTGATTTTGAAGCTGCTGAGGATTGCTCAGACGAGCTTAATGTACCTGGTATCTTAGGTGGTAAAGACGTATCATCTGTACCAGGTTTAATTTGACCTGAAACCTTCAGCTGCTCTGAATTCCTTACAGATTTTTTGCGAGAAAATGTGCGGGACATCTGCTCTTGCAGTCCCACCTTACGCTTCTTAAGGCCATCTTTTGCAGATTTCCATCTTTCACGTGCTTGTGCAGTTTCTCGTGCATGTCTTGCTGCAGCTTCCCTGGATTTGGCCGCTTTTCTTTCCCGAATGAGCAGAACTTGATCAGAGCAGTTATAAATTATGAGCAAAATAAAACTCAATGCAGCCTGGAGAGACAAATTAACTGTATCTGATTAATAAATTAGCCCGATATATATCTATTGTCTACATGTATGTTTGAGTGTGTGTATTGAGGGAGAGACTGAGAGAGAGAGAATACAAAATCAAGTATATCCTAAAACATTAGCAGAATCAAGTTTCGAAGAAACTGAACATAAACTTGGGACTTAAGAGATTGTGTTACTGATACTCTTTATTTTCTCTTGATTTTTCTTTCAAAATGAAAAATTGAAGAAGGTTTGATAATTACAAGAAACTGTATATGGATAGTTGAAATATTGTCCAGAAAAATGCACAAAGGTCATTAAACAAATCTTAATAGAGGAAGAAAGCAAGTAATAATTAGTGTATTCTTTTATAAGAACTCAATTCAATTGAAAGCCACAACCAAGATTGATATCCTTCATAACAATAAACAACTCACAACTAGCCTATTGTTTTGTTTTTCAAATTTTCATCTTTCTAGCAGATAGGAAAACACTTACAACAAGGACGACCCCGTATGCATGAATCCTTTGATTTGCAGTACCTCGACCACAGGAAGTCAACTTCAGGCATGCTGCAAATGGTTGGTGCAAACCAATATTACATTATCTACCAAAACCTCAATTCATCTAGCTTGGTCAAACTTAGAAATATATGCAGAACATTTGGAGTGCACAGAAATGTGAGTACGAAATGGTAAGGGGTAAGAGAAATGGTTTATAGAAATACCATATTGTGAGTGGTGTTGATATGAGTGCATAAAATGTACTTCATTAATTGTTACTGTATTTAAAAGAGTACAAATGAAAAAAGACTTGCAACATAACAAAACTTACCTCTTTGATGAGTAGCACCCATCCTGCAGTAAAATCTGAAATTACATGAGAACAAAACATTAGTAAATACAGATCCTGACCACAACAGCACCAATAGGTTGCCTATTTTCTCAAATCATGAGACAAGACAAAGATGGAGTAGCTTTATTCCAGAATGATTGTAAGTTGATGCATTATCATCTTGCAGCAAGTAGCAGCCGCAAACACAAGTTAATTGAGTTATAGGATGAGAATCAATACCCATTATTGCAAATGTATTTCTTTATGGTAGAGGGGCAGTACGATCCAGGTGAACAAAATAAATCAATTTTACTCGCATCAGTCCAAACATCTGCACCACCACAAGTATGATTTGGTTGTCCTGCGGGTATTTGGTAAGTATATCTGCAAAATTAATCCACCAATAAACCATAGGAACCCGGGATAGGAGAGGATCAAAAGATTGCCAAGACTATGATATGAACTCACGGGTCACATAATCCACTCGTTTGGTTTAGTTGTCCACGGGGACAGTAGGAACCTAAAGGGCAAGCTTCATTTAAAAGAAAAAAAAAGTATTAGGTTTCATTTGATATCATCAGTACAATATTTACAACCTTAACAACAAAAAGGTATTCCTATAAAAAAAAACAACAAAAAAGTATGACTTGACCAAAAAAAACACAACCAAAAGGTATCAGGAGCTCTGTCCATCTTTGCTTGGTAAACAGACTTGTACATTAGTATCAAATGTTATGATATAGTTTGATTTTGAACTGAAATGAGAATCACAAGAATGTTGCTATACATATAAAGAATAAACAAAGAACTGTGCCGTCCTCTCAAAGAAGCAAGAATTGATGAAAACCCTTAGATCCAAATAAGCATGAAGACTAAAACAATGACAAGAAAGAAAGAAAGCAGAAGGACAAAGCAAAGCATCGCCTCATAGGATTAATAAGATATTAACGAAATAAAACTATAAACAGATACTGATAACAAGAAAACTATGTGAACCACATTATAGACTGCATCTCTATTAATAATGACAATGTGGCTGTTAATCCATACTTACGCATCATGCAAGTAATGCCCTCAGGGCAGAAGAAACCTTCACAACAAGGCTGACAATCACTAGTCCTAGCAGGAATGCGCGCAGCTTTGAGGTCAACCTTCTGGTTTAGGTTTAGGTTGAGACTACAACCCCAACCAGGTTCGCATCCGGCACCCCAATAGGTCAAATTGCAGTTCAAGTTTGGTTTCAAGTAGGTCGAATGCTGCGGTGTCCCAATGTTAGTGAAACTCTGGAAATAGTACTTAATTTCTGCTGCTGTACATATTCGACTACTGATATCACCTGTTGATATCAAATCTGTCATTAGGAAGTGTGCAAGAGACAGGTAGTATAAGCTATACAAACGCGTTTCAAGTCAATTTGTCCAGGAGAGAAAAGAAAACAAGAACATCATTGTATGCCATCAACCTATCAGAATTGAAAAACCTTTTCACTCTTGACTCTATAGCCTACATGTGATGACATTTTCTGGCAATGAAAACAAAAGCGCTTGGGAATTGACTAAAGATCATACCTTTTGAGCTTTTTATACAATTAGACAAGAATTCGAGCTTCCCCGAATAATTGAATGCTCCATTCCAATCATCTTGCCTGAATTAGACATGAAAATCGTGAGCTGAAACCAAGAATGTATGGCAAAAAAAAGGAAACACAAAACAAACCAAAGGGAATTGGCCGGGTACACTCACACATTCTTAATGCAGTACCCCATATTCTGTCTAAGGTCATTGCTTAAAAACTGAGTGAGATTCGTAAGCTTGCCATACATGAGCTGAGTAACGAGAGGAAGCGTGGCCGGGTTTTTGGTTCTACTGAAATCATCTCCGTTCAGACACAGAAAACACGGCAAGAAGCTTAAAACGACGATAAATACATGGGGGAACCAACAGGCTTTAATCCTCACTCTGGAGCTCCCCATATCACATTCTGTAGGAAAACCATTCAAAAATTCAATGCAATTCTCGCAACCTCGGCATCACTATCAAATTGCGAGTTCCGGTGAGAGCAAAAATTGAGCGATGGGTCTTGTGCGAATGACAACGCAATCGAAATGGGTGGTGGCCGAAAAGCGAATTTGGTGTTGTGGGGGTTTCGGAAAGAAAGAAAAAGCGGTTGGTTGCGTGATAGCAAAGAATGCAGGACGAAGGCGAAACGCGGCGAGGGCTGGAGAGCAACGGGAAAGTGAACCGTTTTTTGGGGAGCGTGTGAAATCTGAAGGAGGGCCGGAATTGGGGCTCTGAAGAAAAGGCGGGGAGGAATGTGCGGCCACCATAATGAAGTTGAAGGGAGTCAAACCACATGACTGTTTGTGCGTGAAATTTGTGAGACTCCTCCACGCTTAATCAATCGTTGGTGGCAAATGCCCAACGTCCCAAATTTTAAAATTAAGACAACAACAAAAAATTATAAAAGAAAAGGCCACGTGGACAAGGAGCTCATAGGATTTTTGGCACTAATCGTTAATCAAACTGGTGTAGGCAGTAATGCCGATTTTTCTGCATTTTTTAAACAAATCCAACAATCCTTACATCCATATTACATTCTCTTAATTAAGTTAACCCCAAATTCTTGATTTCATTTAAAAACCTTCTCCAACAATATTTAACCTTCCTTACAATCCACCTCAATCTCTACAACATTTCCCATCAAACCTAACCCTTAACCAACAACTCACAAACCAACGAGAGAATAAACCTTAACACTCCCATCAATTCACCCCCTCATTTCAATTACCACCAATCCTCTTCTTTTTCCATTCTTCTCAATTACATTGTTTAGTTTTACCAACCAACTTTAGGAGGGGACCAATGACGACAACCTACTCAACACAAATGCTTTATATTCCTCAATCACCCATTACTACAAGAAAGTTTCCATACCTTTTTTCACATCAATTGTTTCGATCATTCCAAATATCCACATGTTACAAGATTCAACTTCGACACAATCTAACACACTTCAAACCCTTTGAAATCATTAACTTATTACCAATTTTTCCATCTTGAATCTCCAAACTTCTAACCCAATTCATGAAGACATTTTCATCACTCCACATCTAAACACACATCCAATTTTCTTTTAAAAAGGTTAATCAGATCCCTTACTCTCCATAAAAATTTCATCTTTCATCAACCCAAACCCCAAATTTCTTTCCTTCTCTCCAACTTTCACCCCTTTTCTTTCCTTCTTCAACAATATCACCTTAATCTTCCACTCTTCTCATAAACCATCTTACACCCTCCTTATCACCAAATACTTAAACAATCACTTCTTCACAAAAGACATGAATTAGGGAGATTCCATCCTCCAGAGGCAAAATAAGCATACCTTTCCGAATATCCACCCTTGCTCCAATTTTGACAAAGATGTCTAGGAATCACTTGTCAATGTAAACCAAGTTGATTTTCCATCTCCAATTCTTAATACATCCACTCTCGACTAGATCTCTTCCCCAAAGGATGGCCGCCAATGAAAGAGGGAAACATCCAATATCCGCTTCAAAAAGTTATTAGAAAATCCTTTTAATCTCTCCCAACCGGAGTTAGACTCCATTATCTCCAACTTTTTCCCCATCTTGAACACTCATTCCTACCCCCCCCCCCCCCCCCCCAACAAAAAAACCCCCCCCCTTTCCAATAAAACCCCCTCCCCCCCCCTCCTCCCCCCCCCACAAAATTCTACACCCCCCCCCCACCACTCACAAAAGCCAAAAAGGGGGGAAAAACCCCCCTCTCAAAGGGGGGGAAGGGGTGGAAACCCTTTTCCAAAATCTCCTTACCAGCCATAGAAAGGAGATTACTATGCCAACCTTCAACTTTATTTTTCTGCGATGATGATAGTCTATATCAACATGTAGTAAGTATTATTTTTCTATTTTCAAGAAGTGTGCGAACACTATGTAATCTATCAACCAGTTAGATAACTTATGGTTGGTATAGCCTTAGATTTTCTTATTAACTATTGTTGGTTAATTATTGTTCATGCTATTGTTCAAGAGAGAGCTTCTCTAATAATGACCATTATAATGAGGACTTGATGAAGACTTTTTGATTAATGGTTGTTATATCTATTTTTCGATTACATCTCGAGAAATCAATCGTTCAATATTAAGATATTCATGAGTATATCACTTCTACAAATTTTCAACAAAATTTGAAATCGTTAAGGTATCGAACTATACCAAATAAATAGACGAACCAAATCTGTCAATTTTGAATCATTCATATTCATAAATGGTAAATCACAATTATAGATTACCTAACGATTTTAGATTTCATTGAAAATTTGTAGAAATGATCTACTCATAAATATCTAAATATTGAACGGTTGATTTGTCGAGATGTAATAAAAAAGTATGTCTAATCGAAAAGTTCTCATCACGTCCTTATTATAATGGTCTTCACTAGAGAATCTTCATTGTTCAGGATACCCCTCATGACGATTGTAATCGTAGTTACTTTTAATTTATATATTTATCTTTATCTTTCAAAAAAAAATCAAACTTGTGGATAAATACATGCGTTCTGAATAATACCATAAAACTTCTACTAATATTATGTATTCAAACATGCATCAACTAGCAACAAGTGTCATACCGGCTACTGCCGCTACTCTATTTGTTTTTGCACTATGTTGCTCACCAAAAAAACCTTCAACATTTCGTTTCATCCGAACACTAAAAATTCATCATTGGTTGACACCTTCAAAGTTTGTTGATATATGTGGAAGAAATTGTCACTCTCTACTTATGCAGCAGTAATGAACTTTGCAATTCATCTAATGCATCAATGTTCTTTGACCCTTCAATAGAGCAACCCACATAGGTGAATTTGGGAATCATAGACCGTAGAATTTTTTTTTCGATCATAGGCTCACAGCAACACCATCTGTTTGACCACCATATATAAATATGTATCCTATTGACCACCAGCATAAATATGTATCCTAATCTTTCCTTCTCTCTCATTTTTTATCTATTCACCGTCACCGAGGTGCGAGACTCAATCTTCTGTAACAATAAAATTCAAGACAACACCCTTATCCAAAAATACCATCCTCTATATATTCTTACATTTGACGGTTCCATTAGATCCAGTCTCCCACCCATTTTGTAAGAATATGTAGAGGAACAGTCACCCCTATTTGACTTTTGAATTATAATAATCTATGGATCGATGATCTCTTTAGTGTATTAAAGTTTAGATCAACAAAAAAACTCTAAAAATATTCCTACAGTCGTTATCCTCCTGAATGACCATGTCTCTCTTGTTTTGCTGATAACTTGAGAAGTAGAAATTGGAAGTGTTCATCACTTCATTGTTGTTTTTAACTGCACAAATCAGCAGCTAAGACTAGGACCACAACCTTAGTTTAACGTTTCCCAATCCATTTGCGGGTCTTGGTTGACTCGTCATCATTCCCTTTCTCTCTCAAAGACTCTCTTTCCCCGAAGCTCTGTCCTTTTACTAGTCTCATTTTCCAAAGCCTCCATTCACACTTGGATCCTCGATGATTGTGCCCAGTTAGGTATATTATATATGTCTTATTTATGCTAGTTTTGATTTTTACCCATTTGGTTGGTAAGGCCGTGAGGTTAAGCTGACCTCTTCTAGTTGCCGTGTTGAGGCTTCTCTCAAAGTCTAAAACCATAGACTGCGCGTTCTTTCTCAAGCTTTGAAGCAAAGTGGAACAGATGGGTTTGTCTCATTGCTTCTTATTGGTGGGAATTTGTGATTTGTAGGAGAGTCAAGGACATATTTTTGTGCAATCAGACCGAGATCGTTAAAGCAAGGTGTTTTTTTTGTGTGTGTGAATTTCAGTTATCATCTTTATCGTTGCTTTCTTGACTTTGAGATTGTCTGTGCTATATGAATTTGAAGTTTGATGAGAATTGATTGTTGGGTCTTGTAAAGGAAGTGAAAGCATGGAGCTTTAGGCAAATTATATTTGTATTCTAGTTTTGGTTTTTCCTGGCTTTGGTTTCTTGTTAATTTGAGTTTTCTTTATTTGAATTTGGGTGGTAAGAAGTGGTTGGATTTAAGCAAAGAAAAGAATATGCAGTGAGTTTCTAATGTATGATGGCTGTTTTTGAAAAAACAAAAGAAGAAAAGAAAAAAAACATGGAAATGGAAAGAAAGGATGGGCATAAGTTAGGAATGGTTTTCTTTACTGAATTAAGTTACTAAATAAGGACCATTCTGGTCCGTTGTCAAATATTTGCATGTAATTCTGGGTATTGAAAGAAGCTTGTATTAGAGGGGAAAACCAACAGTTGTACAGAGTTTTGATATTTAATTTGAGCTTTGTTGGATATCTATTGAGCATAGAAGTGTTTGTAGTTGCAGAATTAGAGTGTCATTCCGAGTCTTTGCTAAGTTGTGAAGTCTTTTCTTGTTCTTAACTTTCGATGGTTTTGAAATTGATCGCTCCCTAACTTTATGGGTCTTTTCAGCTTCTGAATCAGGCGAGGATTATGTGCTTCACAGTGTTGGGAACTATGAAGTGCTTCTCTTTCTACTTTGGAGACAAAAAGGATGAACCGAAGAGCCCGAATACAACATTTACTGACGGTGACATAAAGAGATCTGGATCCGAGTTGGATTCCCAGAATATCTCTGATGCCAGTTCAGAGTCCATGAGGAGGAACCAATATCCTAGCTTTTCTCAGAGACCCAGCAACCTCAGAATATTCACAGTTTCTGAGCTGAAGGCAGCCACAAAGAATTTTGGCCGATCTGGCATGGTTGGAGAGGGTGGGTTTGGGTGTGTCTATAAAGGGCAGATCAAGAGTACAGAAGATCCGTCTAAAAAACTTGAAGTTGCAGTGAAACAGCTCAGTAAAAGAGGATTGCAGGTAAAGTTTGTTTTCCTCTTGGCAAAAATTTCCTTTTCACTATCTTTGGACTTTTGTGATTTATTTTCGCATTTGCACTAAACAAAGTTAGCGGTGATAGTTAGTAAGTTAAATGCTAAATACTAAATGAGGTACTGCGTTACTCATTAAGCTTGATAAAAAGGAACCCTAATGTCTCACAATGATCGCATGATAGTGATGCATTAACCACTGTTGTTGATTATTAGTACACTGGATCCTTTCTATCCCCCCTTATTTAATTGTGCTTCTTCCTAACAGGGAGAAAAACAAATTTCTGTCTTGATGGTACCATTGACCTTGTTTTATGCTTATTGTTAAGATTGTTGGTTTAGTTGATACAAACATTTAAATCTAATGTAGGCTTATATGTTATATCTCACTATTTTGCTTGCAGGGTCACAAGGAGTGGGTGACAGAAGTTAATGTTCTGGGGGTGGTTGAGCATCCAAACCTTGTCAAGCTAGTGGGGTACTGTGCTGAGGATGATGAACGAGGAATCCAGCGACTTCTAATTTATGAGTATATGCCTAATGGAAGTGTAGAGAACCATTTATCGAATCGTTCAGATACACCTCTTTCGTGGGATATGAGATTGAGAATAGCACAAGATGCTGCTCGTGGCTTAACATACCTACATGAAGAAATGGATTTTCAGGTACTTATGATATTTTTCTCCTTTTCAATAATAAATAAAAGGTTTGTTATTCTTTATGATGCCTTTCACATTCATATGTATTTATGGTCACATTTAAGTTTTAGAACCCCAATGTTAAAGAAAAAGAAATGAAAAAAACAATGGGGGGATTTAAGTTTTGTGAGGCAGGGCAATTCTATTATAGTATTACTGTATATTGACATTTTCTTTATATCTTGTTCTAGATCATTTTCAGGGACTTCAAATCTTCTAATATCCTTTTGGATGAGGAATGGAACGCAAAGCTATCGGATTTTGGAATGGCTAGGTTGGGTCCAGCAGAAGGAGTAAGCCACGTCTCTACAGCGGTATGTTCACAAATGACCTAATTAAATTGCCTCTCTATTGCATGCACACGTATTTTCTATTATAGGCAATACTCCAAGTTGATTGAGTTTACCCAAGTATCTGCCAAAATGATTTCGTATTCTAAATTGCTCATTATCAGAACAGCACTGTATTGGATTATTTTATCTATTGTTGCATGTCAGTTATGACTTTTCAGACCTGCAATTGGTCTTTTCTTCCAACCATGCCTTTGAAAATGCATTAATCAGATATTCAGATGACTCAAACTTCAAACATCCCAATCATTTTAAATTGTGAATCTATTGGGACTTGGTAGTTTTTGCTTCACAAAGCAAGATATCTGTAGCTGAAACAAGTTGCTCAATATAATTTGAGTATCCATGTGTATAGAGCTACAGAAAATATGAGATCATAAATTTGAACCTATATCTATTGTGCAACTTCATTATATTTTTGATGGCTGAGTGCACCAAATAAACGTTTATATGAAATGTAGTTGCCATGTGTCTGATGAATGGGAAATTTTTGCTGAGTTGGGCATTTGGGATGCCCTATGGTTGATCTAATTAGCCTATTGTGTTATGCTTCAGATCCAAGATGAATTTAGTGTGCATCTGGAAGCAATTCTAGCACATTAGAGATGAGTTGATCTGTAGTAAATTTAGTATGAGAATATCTTAAATTTTTTTTCAACAATTGTATTATAGTCACCTGTCTAAGTAGGCAATCCAAAGTCATGTCAAGCTTTCGGATATTGTTGCTTGTGGTTAGGACTGAATCTGATTAAGTTCCATTTAAGTGGATAGATCTGGCATTTAGTGGCTACTTCTGCTTCACATTTCCAGGATGTCTAGTTCATGGCTTCATGCTTTGGTAAAAGCATATATACTTATTACTGCTTTTATCTTGCTTGAACACATTTTAGCCTGTTTCCGCATAAGGACACAGAAATACAGTAGTACTTTATGATCCTTCCATGTACTAGACTCTTGCACTAACAGGACTGGTGATTTTTTATCAGGTTGTGGGAACCATGGGGTATGCAGCGCCTGAATATATTCAGACTGGACGTCTAACATCAAAAAATGATGTGTGGAGCTATGGGGTCTTCCTTTATGAACTCATTACAGGTAGGCGTCCTCTAGATCGAAACCGCCCCAAGAGTGAGCAGAAGCTCTTAGAATGGGTAAAGCCATACCTATCAGACTTGAAGAAGTTCAGGATAATAATAGACCCTAGGCTTGAAGGTAAATACCCTCTCAAGTCAGTTCAAAGGCTTGCAATTATAGCCAACAGATGTTTGGTTAGACTTCCCAAGAGCCGTCCAAAGATGAGTGAGGTGTTAGAAATGGTGAATCAAATTATAGAGGCACCATCAGGCCAGAAAAAAATCAAGGAGGCACCATCGGGCCAAAATAAAATCAAGGAGGCACCATCTGTCCAAAATAAAGTCATGGAGGCACCGACAGAAAAAGCAAGTATGCCACGGCCACCGGTAAATTTGGCACCAAGAGAAACTTCCCAGGACAATGAAACAGTGAACAAGAAAAGAAATGTGGATTCGAGGAGTGAAGACACTGGCTGGTTGTCTCGCGTGTGGACACCAAAGCTTTTAAGCACATGCTAATTGCAAGTACCTTAATGCACTGGTCCTGTTTGGTGCCCCCCCCAACTTATCTGAGGCATATATTATGGTTTTACACAGATAACACAGATGGCTGATCTGTGTAGATGACTTTCTTGTAAATAACACCCCATCATCTTCTAATTCTTCCTGCCAATATATACGTATAGATCTCAAATTTACAAAACTTCTGCTGAAAGTTTTATAGAGAGGCATTGCACAAGAAGATAATGCAAGACGGATTTCAGACTACTTCGAAGCTAGCACAAGTTCTTTTGGTAAGTAAAATGCGTAGTGCAAGAAGCTTTGAGAAGATGCTAATGCATGGTAGTGGTCTCATATATAGAGGAGCAGCTTGTTTGTGCTTGGTTGTTGTTGATTCTTTGGGTACCCTGGAAAAGCACATGTGAGATTTAGTTTTACACTTTTACTAGTAATCATGGTCCCCTATTGTGTTTGTAATTGCAACTCTTTTCTCTAACTTGCATGATTTTTTCACCTTAGTGTCATAAAGCTGTGGAATTTCACATTGGACTTTGGAGTATTTGATTATGAAGTTATATCTGTCATGAATCTTAACAGGGACAAGACTCTTACATAGTTGCATATTGATTAAGAATGCTTCCAATAATCCAACTATCCAAGTCATGAACTTGGGGCTATTGCTAATCCAAAAGACACAAAACTTGGGGTTCAAGAAATAATTCAATTATGCATATATCATTTTGGACCATTCATTTGTATGTTGCTGGGTACCTTGTTCTTCTCACACATATTAGATAAATACAGAAAACTACATTCCATTTTTTGTCTCCATAAGACAAGGCAGACTACAAATTTGGCTTTGCTTATATAGAATTTAGAATATGATCACATCAACTTCAATTGTGGTGCCCAACTGGTTAACTCTAGTGTATGTATGACCTGTTGAATCCATAGTTAATAAACGGCCTATACGGACAATATAAATATAGCGATCAGCATGCTAATTCATGCGTGGGGTTTGAATTTGTTTAAGAGAAATCATTCTTTTTGAAAGATTGTTGAGCTAGTCGACAGCCACTTAAATTTACGTCCCATTCCACACCTCTATTTTAATTTGGCGATAATCTCATTTGGTTTCATGGTCCCCCTTTGTAAGTGGCCGGGAGGTTTTAAGTTTGATTCAATGGGATTATCGCCAAGTTAAAATTGTAACTAGATCATTCCATCCGGGCACATAATCAGGAATTAAAAGTGAGGGGGGCTAAATTTACTTTATGTTGGTGAAAAAAATTCTTCATAAAATTTCGGTAAGAGTCTACACTGTTTTAATAAAATAAATTCAAAAGTATCATTCTTATTCTGCTGCACTCCATAATTCCATATCTCTTTACCTCTTTATCCTACTTTTGATCTCCAAATTTGGATAATTTGGTCTATCCAAATTAGATGCAGGGATTGATCCTCAATATATTTTGCTATGCTGACCGGCAAGACCAAAACAACCCGAAATTAGTCAAAAACGACGATGACCAAAATTGTACTTGCAATGAGTTAAATGTAGGTCAATGAAATAGCCTCATCTGGATTAGTGGCTTTCTCTATAATTGAAGATTTGATTTCATGATAATCCCATTGATAGGGTGAGTACACGCACCACCAATTTAATTTGTGACCGGGAACATAACCCAATTGAAGGTTTCTACTTTCTACTACTCACATGATTTGGTTCTTTGATATGGAATTGATGATCAATTATACTTTGATCAGTAAGAAATATATACAACTCTCAATCTACTTTCACTTTATTTTTAATGTATCAACAAGGCCAGATCAACTTTAATCAATGACCATTCTCTTTGTTGAGTGATTCCCCAACCCCTGGTCTCTCCCCTGTTCTACACTATACATTAGTTTTTCATAATATCTTGCATGATTGAAGAAAAAATTGGGGTGGGCTGCAGCATACCCTATCCCACCCCTAGTTCCATGCCTGATTCCATCAAATTGGTATATTCTCATAAAGTCGTTGAGTTAACGTGTCAGAGATGCAACGACATGAGTGGTGGATGCCTGGAGACTTTGGGGTTGTGAGATTATTCTCATCGGGGGCAATGGTGGTGGATCCAAAATTCAAAAAGGGGGGGAACATCATAAAACATTTATCGGATTGAGATATCGAGGAATTTATCAATTAAATGAATTTTGATGGGAGGATTGAAGGAGGAAAAACAAGGACCACTACCTAATTAATGTATTACCAAAATTTTTTTGGCCATGTAGTCCCTAATCTGAAATTTGCAAAATAAAATATGTGTGTATAATGAATTGAGAGGTACGTGTAGATTTCTCCAAAATATTGAAGGGAGAATGAAATGGGTGACAAAATAGAATTTATAGGTGTTTTGTGGCTGGCTTTTTGAGAATATATATAATTTGCAATAATTTGATGTAGCTTTCAAGGTCTCCCAAAACACACGTCTTGAAAATTCATGTGTAGCACTCAAACATTGAATCTGAAAGCTGAAGATCGAAGCCGAAGAAAGATCAGTGTGTAACGTGGTTACGGAGAAATGATGGCGTACAAAAACAGGTAGATAGCGTTAATAAACGCAATGCCAACCCATACAAGCACTTTTAATCCTTAAAGTTAATTAGTGTTAATCCTTTTAATAGTGTTTATGGGTAATTATATGAAACGTATTCAAAAGAAAAGAGTATGAGTAAAATCTCGTTTGTTTTACGACTTAGAGGCTTGAGAAGAAACAAGAGTTAGAGAATGATGCATTTCTCATATATGTTTGGTAAGTGCTTGCACGGTTGGGTGAAACTTAAAAAAGATAAAATCTTTCAGATTTTATTTCCTTTCTCATTTTCTTGTATTAATTAGTGCAAATTAAGAATTAATTACATCATCTTTATGACTATTAATTGTGTGACTGGTAGTGAAAATCTTGATGTTTCATCTTCTATCTAAATAATAATGGAATAGATTTTCTAAGTTTTACTTCGCGAATCAAACAAGATCTAAAAGTTGCATTTTTAGTATTTGTATTCTCATCATCTATATTGTTTATTTCAAGAATCATCTTTATATGCAAACAATCAAACCAAACTTTATTTAAATATCTACTTACTATCATGATTGTTTATGGTATCTTGAAAAGAAAACACTGTGTTTAGTAGATGATAATCCAAGATCCATCTCCTCTATGCTAGTTCTTTCTCATCTTGTTTTTCAAGCAAGAATATCCCAATTTACATTCTTATAGTGCATTAGACGTGTCATTATTATCCTTTTAATTATTATTTTTTGAGTCCTAATTTAGTAATTTTGGTGCAAAAATTAAAAAAGCGCGTTTATATATAGAAAGGTCCTATGCGACTTTCGGGCTCAAGCAGCCAAATTCGTAGTTCGTACCATACTCCTCCAATCACCACCCTCCGATCTCACGCAACAAAATCTCCACCGTCGGATGTCTCCCTTAGCAAATGCCGCACAAAATCACAAAGCCGTTCAAGCAATTGCCGCGTCAATCCCAGCCCTCCATAGCCTCCACTTGCTCGACCTTTAACGACCCCGAGAACTGTATATAAGTCATGTGAAGTCAGTGCGGTTTACTTGTTTTGCTTATTTGTTCAAATGCTTCATCGTCTTCGCTTCTCAATTGCATTTACACCCTTCCATAAATACACAGTCCCTTGTTTTCATCTCTCTTTCTCTGTCTCTCTCTATCACACCCTCAAGTCTTTAACTTCTTCCGAAAGGGAATCGTTCCGAGCCTTGTGATTATTCGGTGAGTTTTTAATCTCATTAATTTTGATGCGTTTGCTCTGTTCGATTGTTGGATTGTTTATATTGATTTGGTGAAGAAATTTCTTTTTGTTTTTCGTTTCCAATTTTTAGGTTTGCAGTGTCCACAATTTTCGTTTTGTTTGTGTTATTTGTTGTTGAAATTGAGAGTGATTCATTCGGTTCTTCTTCGAAAAGCTTTGGGGTTCTATTTTGGTACTTGTTTGATTTGTGTGTGTGAGAGAGAGTAAGAGTAGTATGTGTTTATGATGCTTCTATGAATAAGTATTATATGTGCATGGAGCAGTTGGCTTGTTCTGGTGATAAGTTGACTCATTCAGCAAAATTTGCTGTTGGTATTTGTTTTACGGTAATATGAATGTTATGGAGAGTAGTTCTAAGTTTGTTTGGTAAATATTTTTGCATTAAATTGTTACTTGCATAATTGTTCTTTTATTTTTGGTATTGGTGTTATCCCGTATAGGTATTTCTGTTCTGTTAGTTCCTAAATATGTGAAACAGGTTTATGTTATGTGATTAAAGGTCCTCTGAGATTTTTTATCGTTTTTAGTAATGATAACTGGTGGTTAAAGCTTACTTGATTATTCTTGATTCTTTTCCCTGCATATTTTAGGAAAAGGATTATCCTTTATAAGTTATATGTTAGGAATTTCGAGCAGTTCGAGTTGATGTATCTTCACTTTCTTTTTTTTTGTCATCCATCTAGATTAAATCGCGAAAATCAGGCCGCTTTAGGTCGTTATCTTTCTTTGCATATTTTATTCAGAAATATTGTGAATCCGTGAGGCACGCGTTGTTAGGTTCACAGGTTCATCCGTCACTTTATAATGCTTGAGGATAATCAAAGTCTCCATTAGGTCATGGTTTTCATGGTTTTTTTTCCCCGGTTTGTCGAAGCCCTTGCTGATCTCAGCACTGTTTGATATGTGTTAAATATTGTTATTATGGATTATACTCTGTTAGGTGTCCAAATAATTGCAGGAGGATCTTGCATTGTATATTTGTCCAGTATTTTGTGAAAAAGTCAACTGGTCTATTATATTGAGGACTTATATTAAATCTTAGCCTCGCTTTGGAATTCTTAATTGCATAAATGAAAATGCATGTTTTGCTTTTTTCTAGACTTGGAAGAAGATTAACTTTGTTTTTCAACATATGTATTTTTAAGGAGATGGCTAGCCAAGAGCATCATTCAGGTATTATGCAGTGGGCTCTTAATTTACTTGATGGCGATCCAGTTTATAATCCTGTGCACTATGGTGACATGATACAACATGATGCTAATGACATCTACCACGGACAATATGCCAGAGGTCAATATGATACTGAATCCAACCATGTGGAGAATGATGAGGTCATTGCATACACGCTACAAGAAGAATATTCACGATTATCTGTAGCAGAAGACACTGGATACTCACATGCAGAAGAAGAGCACTCACAAGCCTCTACTCATGCAGATGATTGGGATGGTCTATCCAGAAGGGGTTATTGTTTAGGTATCCCGAAAACTGTTGCTTGTACCACTTTTCTTTTGTGTGGTAACCTATATCATTTAGTTGTCTTGATAGAAATTTTAAGTTTTTAACACCATGCAGACCGTACTTATGCAAATGAAGAAGCGGATATAGTAGTGCCTCCTAGTTCATGTTCTAGCCCTGGTCATTTGGAGCTAACTGATGAGTGTGCAGTTGATGGAGAAGTTGACTGGAGCTTCAATCAAATGATGCATGTTCCTGTAAGTTTATGTTCTGTTGGTTCTAATTTTCTATAGCTAAATATAAATATACATATATATATATAAATACATAGTTCAATAATCACTCTTTGCTCAGCTTTTTCGCCATGTGCTAATCTCAAATTATCGACACTGGTTTTGTTATCAATCACTTTGATGGAGTTATCATCATTGACCTTAGAGAAAATTTTACACATTGCATATCAATTTATATAGATTAAGCAATAATCTGATGTTGAGAGTGGGAATGTAGATTGGGGACTTACATAGACATGTCAAGACTCTAGAGAATTCTGCAGTTTGAGA
Organism: Rubus idaeus; assembly: GCA_030142095.1. NCBI lineage: Eukaryota > Viridiplantae > Streptophyta > Magnoliopsida > Rosales > Rosaceae > Rubus > Rubus idaeus. Next base: position 7,784,049 of record CM057970.1, read on the forward strand.
TTTCGTGATTACTGTAATTGTATTTGTATTGCTATTTTGCTGTCAACTCATGGTGTAATTTGCAAATGTTGACACAAGTATTAACCTTTGGTCCTCTGTTTTTATTTTTATTTTTATGGTTTAGCATATTCCTAGAATTAATGGAGAAATTCCTTCAATTGATGAAGCAACTTCAGATCATCAAAGGCTGCTTGACAGGTAATACCTGCTCTTTTCCTCTCTAGGAGTAAAGTACTATGCACTATCAATTCTCCAATTGTTGTCTGATATTGAGTTTTGGGTGTTAATTCTCGCCTTTGAATGTAGACTGCAATTATATGGCGTCGTTGAGCACAAGGTTCAAGGAGATGGTAACTGTCAGGTTAGTTGTTTTGTAGCTTTATCTGTTTCAGTTGAATATCATGTTCCTTGACATGTATGTAATTATCATTTAGATTTATCAGTTTTATTCTTATCCCTGGAACTCGAAGCTAATCTTAGCTCTTTCCAAGTATACATGTTTTTAACTTCCTTTGGTTTTTCAGTTCCGTGCTTTATCAGACCAATTGTATCACTCACAGGACCAACACAACGATGTGAGAGGGAAAGTTGTAAATCAGGTTTACTCTTTTTGAAATATGATATTGTTTTGTTCAACTGAACTTCAACCATGGAATTTTGTGCATCTGCCATGGATTCTGATTTTTTTTAATTGTTTGCTGTTACCAGCTTAAGTCTCACCCAGAAATTTACGAGGGATATGTTCCTATGGCATACGATGACTATTTGGAGAAGATGTCAAAGTATGAATCAAACTCATAATATTTCTTTCTTTTCCCTGTCATTGAGTTTTGGGCTAGATCACCAAATTAATACCCTTTAATATGAATGCAACCAGGAGTGGCGAGTGGGGTGATCATGTTACATTACAGGCTGCTGCTGATTCGGTATGAAACATTTTCCATGATGACTGATACTTGTGAATAACGTGCAGTATGGTTGCATGCACTTTTCTGGAATTTTTCCCAACTGTTCAACAATAATTAATACAATGACTGATACTTCTCAATAATTTATTGCAGTATGGTGTCAAAATTTTTGTAATGACTTCGTTTAAGGATACATGTTGCATAGAGATTCTTCCTAATATCCAAACGTCAAAACGAGGTACACCTGTTGCGCTCTTAGGTTTTTTTAGTTGGATGTTTAATTATTTAATTGACTTTTGTGTATGTTAAATTTGATTATGGTTCTATATTTGTTCTTGAATCATTTGATTCAGATAGCATATATCATATGTAACTGTCTTGTTTTCCAAACTCCAGTTCACTCATCATTACCTAATTATGACTATTTTATTACTATAAGTTCAATGTAAGTATCATAATCATACTTACAACAAACAGGTTTCTGAATTTTACTTTGTCATTGTAAGCTTTACTCATGTCTTGTGCAGTTATTATCTTGAGTTTCTGGGCAGAGGTGCATTACAACTCAATTCATCCTCAAGAAGGTAAATGTTTTCATGTTCATGTACATGTGTAATTTTCTGTATTGAGTGAATTTAAACTTGGGTTTGGGATAACTTGTTAAGCTATACTCAACCGGTTTGAGTGATAATCTTATGTAGACAATATGCTGCACCTAACTTTCACTAGTCCTATAATATGTGGACTTGTTAAATACCTAGATAAATCTAGATTTGAATATGTTTACTTGGTTTCAGGTACAGCCTCACATGATTATAGAAAGAAGAAAAGGTGGTGGATATTTGGGAATAAAAATTAGGAATGGTTTGGACAGCATGGCATCTCATTCGCCTCCTATTGTTGCTACTGCTGTTTCTAAAACTGTGTAGATCATTGGTTCAGGACCCACCAAAAGCTGATGTTCATCCTGGCTGGGTTATTACTATGGCGAGTTAGTTTCTTTTTTCCTTTTCCAACTTTACTATTATTACGATTGGTTGCATGTGTGATTTTTATCATCATGCTAGAACCGTCTGATATTATTGGAACACATAATTAGATTTATACATTCACAGAAAAGAAAGGGATATGCTATATAGATTAGTTTCTTGAAATGAAACTACTGGAATTATGGAAAGTATGCAACGGTCAGATAAAAGTCCGATTAATGTAGTTGGTAAGCTCTATAAAATGGAAAACACAGTAATGATGAAGCAAATTGTTCTGCCAGAGTAGACATTTAGTGAGATGAAGAGGATCAACTTGATGATCATAAAGAATATGGTTAAGTTCGAGATTTTTGGTGGAGATATAGAGATGGAACCAAGGTTATTATAATCTTTCAATCATTTATTTTGTACAGTTGATTCTTTTGTATGAGAAAATATATGCTGCACTTCTTGCTTGAGGACCCATGTAGCAATTTTTGGATATATCTTGCATTCTTGCAACTTGATGAATAAAATTGTCTTTGTATGGAATATTTTCCAATTTTTTAGCTTACATGACACAAGTCGATTGATTGGATGAAAGTAATTCCTGTTGAATTATTGTTGATTCCAGATGTAAGATATATATTTTTTCCTTTTCTAAAGAAATTCGTTTATGCATTATCTTGCCTTCTTTACTGTAGTTCAGTTACTTAGTTGCCATCTTTGCACATGTTATTATAGACCTAAGGCAATGTATTACCGGATCACGGAAAATATGCTAGTCTTTGCTATCATGATTTGCAGTTTCATGCACTTTGTTGCCTGTTTGTTTAAACGCATCTTGCTGAGTGCACACAATAGTGCAGTCTGTGAGTTGAAACAGCACAAAAGATAGGTTTTCTGCTGTTGATTTCAACTGTGAATGTTGCATTGTGCTTGTGATAAAGACTGAAACGAGTTTGCGTCCTAGTTATTGGCAAAGTATATACCTTTCAGTTCCAAGTTTTGCTGGATTAATAAGAACAGAATAGATTTTCTTGTTTTTGGTTGCAATGCCATGTCTCATTGTTGAATGGGTGGATAGTGAGAGTATAGTTGAAGATGAACTATGATATACATGGCTAGCTATTCAGGTTAGTGTTTTGAAGCCTTGCCAAAACCATTTTGAACCAAACTCTCCATGGACATAAACTTGCTTGAAAGCTTTTAGAAATTGTTAAAACAGCTTATTTTTTTAAGGATGAGTGGCTGGAGAATGGCCTTGTTAAACAATTTGATGAAGCTGTTAGCCGAAAAAAAAAAAACGATTTGATGAAGCTCAACAATGGTGGGTCCAAACCTCTCTTCACTACTATGGTCCCCTCCATATTTGGTGTACCAAGCTGCTCATGCAATATTTAAACCCATCATTCATTTCATTTGGATTTGATCCCTTACATTACATCTAGGACTACTACACAGAAACATTGAACAATAGCAAGAACCAGAGAGGGACTTGTCTACCTAAAGCATCAGCCCAACACTCAAAGACATAGAAGCAGACTCTCTACCTCCTCCACTAGTCCATTACATTTGTACTTGTCTATTTGCTATATCTTGTGATATACAGACTCTCTACTGGTCTAGTCCCTGAGAGCCTCCTCCTCCTGCGGAGGCCTCTTCGCCGTCCCCGACTCCAGACTGCAACAGCAGCGCCGTGAACGGCATGTGACTGTATCCGCCATGGCTATTTTGGTACCCACCATTGTTGTTTCCTGCCACTGCCACCTCATAGTCCAACCCGGCTAACGGCTGGCACAAGTCGAGCCGACAGCTCAGCTGCTGCTGCTGCTGAGCCTGAGAAACAGGGTGGTGGAGTTGGTACATGAACTGACCGGCGCCGGAGTTGATGGACTGAGAGCGGCAGGGGAGGGAGGGCATTGAGGCGGACATGGCGGGGGTGGAGGTGCACATCTGCGCCGGGTGGGTGCCGGTGCCGGTGGCGGCGATGATGGAGGGCTCGGCGTGGCGGAGGAGCCACTCGATGGTCTCGCCGTCGGAGCGGTGGCCGAGCTCCCGGGTCAGCTGGAAGATTCTGGCCGCGCACATGGCGGGCATTCGGACACGGCGGCCCCGGCCGTTGACCTTGGTGTGCCGGTCTTTGGTGCTGGCCGATCTCCGAGGGCGGGCGAGCTGCTGAGTCTTGCCTGAGTTGTCAGCAGTCGTCACGGTGGTCACGGTCGTGGTGGAGGTCAACACCGCCGCCGGAACGACGACGTTTGGGTTGGGGTCTTCTCGCTTGAGTGTAGGAAACTGCTGTTGTGGTTGGTGTGGGTCTGGGGACAAGTAGTCTTGGAGGGCCATCTCTGAGCCCATGGCTGTGGTCGGTGGTTTTGGACTTCGCCGAGAAATTTTAGGGTTTCGGATATATAGAGTGAGAGAGAGAGAGACGGGATTCGATTCTATCGACCCCACAATAGAGAGAAAGGTCCCTTTTTATTGCGAGAGTGAGATCTGGGTGGGGGATAAGAGACCACAGACCGGGGGGGGTCCCCCCTCTCTCTTTCCGCGAGGTGGGTCCCATGGTGGGTCCAGCGAAAATTTGAAAATTGTTAGGTGGGTCCGGATAAGTGTTATCAGGTGTGAGTTTCTGCTTTAAAATAATCGTTCGGAAAAGGTTCCACGCGCTGTATAAAGACACGAAAATTAGTTTGTGAGCTTGGACTCTGAATAAGTAGAAAGACAAAACTACCCCTCGGAAAAACTTGAAGTAGCCACACACTCTTCTGTTCTCGTGATCTTCAGAAGTTGGCCAAATATATATTTATCGAAAAGTACTGCATTACTGATTATTTAATGAAAAAATTAAAACAGAAAAGCGTCTGATGCATGCGGGCCCGCTTCTGTACGACCCACGCGCTCTGGAGAATCAGCTCGCTCTGTGAAACACACCCCCTACGACTGCTGTTTATGCACCCGGGCCCCCTGCTGTACGACCCACGCGCTCTGGACAATCAGCTGTGTGAAACACACCCTACGACTGCTGTTGAGGTCTTTGCTGTCAAATTTTCGCACGCTGATACTTTGACCACTGCCCGGTAATGCGAGGTGAAAGGTCGATTATGCCCCTGATCAGCAAATGACGATTACAATCCTCCTCCTGGTTAGGATGCAACTGAACTAGAAAAGCACATTGCGCACTTGCAGTTGATGATGAATGGAGCTTTGAACACAGCACAGGCCACAGGGAACTGAGTTAATGACTAGAAGCGAATAATTCGATGCTTTACCTACTTGTGCATAATTTCATTTTGTTTAGGAAATTGTTAATAACACACATTTCCTCTTTCTCTCTCTAAAATATTTATATGAAAGGAAGAGAGAGAAAGTGGGAAGGGTGTGTTAATAATACATTGGGATGTGTTATTAACAACTCCCTTTTATTTATTGTACAACTCATAAATATCATATACACGATAATACACTACTCAAAATTAACTAACGCAATCTTAACATATGTCAAAGAATGTTGAGCACGCGACATGTCATCAAAATGTAGAATCATCTTGAAAAAAGGGGTGGAATCGCATGTTTGTGAAATCTTGGCCTCGTTTGGTTCGCGGAATAGAAAAGAAAGGAAAGTGAATCCTTTTCACTTTCCTATGGGAAGAGAAATTAAATTTCCTACTACATTTCCTTTCCAGTGTTTGGAAATACCATAAATATAGTCAATATCCATAATTTAATTTCTATTATAGTGCTTGAGTCTTATAAATTATGGTATTAAATGCAGAGATAATTTCATTCTAAATTATGGCATTAAATGCAGATTTTGGAATGGAAAGTGAATCCATGTTTGAGAGGAGGAATACAATTTCCACCCAAATTTCCCTTCCATTAGGATCCATTTTCTTTTCCTTGTCATTTCCAAACGCATGAATTTTGGAGGAATGAATAAGTTTTCATTCCCATGGCCCAAAATCCGCGAACTAAACATGGTCATAAAGGAATAATCTTTGAGGTACACAAGGAGGTGATGGGTGGAGAAATTGTGGGAAAGAGTTGTTTTTGGTCCTCTTTTCTTTTTTGGTAAAAAGGGGGCCAGAAGCCCAAAGAAACAAAACAAAAGAAAACTACACTACATTAGCAGCAGCAAGAACAGCTCGACGTCGAGCTAGACCAACCATGTCATCAATAACGGCATTAGCAGCAAACTCTGGAATTGTAGGTAAATTGCAGAAGCCAACATCAGCAGGATACTCCTTTTAGCTAGGCAGTCAGCTACCATGTTACACTCACGAAAAGATGCGACTTATAGAACAAGAATCAAAGCTCCATTTTTATTATAATTTTTTCTTTCAAAAATAGTTTTTTTTTGTTTGCACTCATGATGTTCTAGTGCTATTTCAGGTGATGTAAATTAATATTTTCTTTTTCAGGTACACACTATAACGAAACAAAATCTTTTTTTTTTATCAATTTTGTTCAATTTTAGGGGGAAAGGGAAGATGTTATCAGTTTTGTCTATAACCAAACAGAATCTAGGTTGTTGGGTTCGGGGTTTAGTTCAAGTTGGAGGGAGAATGAGAGTGTAACATATATTCATGTAATTAGGATAAAGTTAGGGATTAGTCAAGTGTTGGAGCTTCACAAAAAAGAAGAAGAAAGGAGGCAGTGTTTTTTTTTATGGGCCGAGTCGGGCTAGATGAAAAAGGCCTGCATTGACTCAGCTGAGCCCAATTTAGAGAAAATAAAAAATCTCCACCTGATCCATTTGGAAAAAACAAGTGAATAATTTTGAGGTGCGAAATAGTCTCCAGAAAGCAGGCGCAGAACCTCTTCCTCCTGCTTACAACATTATCTGCAAAAATATACTTGCAAATTCTGCAAGCTACACATAGCAAGAGAATATGTGATACACACACTGTTTCATTCTACTATACAAGCCTAATAATACTTATACTTATTAATTCAATGGAGGCTGGAAGGCATTTTCTTTCTTCATCTTCAGCCTTTCCATCAACAACCCAACTCAGGCACACTCTTCCTCCTTCTACTTCAGGTAAAGTTAATTGCTTTCATGTTTTCTTAGCTCATTTCAATGTTTTGGTTTCTGGGAATTTCCCGGGAAACGTTGTAGAATTTGGAATTCAGTAATGGGTACTTGACCATGAGTCCACAGCATGTGGGTACTTACGAAACAGTGGATAGTGCTATGCGTTTGGTGTTCAAGCAGGTCTCAGAAGGATTCTTTTTGTGAATTTGCATTTGTTGTATTGTATTATGGTGCTTTTCTTTGGAGAAATGTGAATACTAGTGGTGCTCTCTTGTGTTTTGTATTGCTTTCTAGGATAATAAGGTCTAGAATGAGAAATGAGATGACAATGTCTGGAGAATCAAAATATTAAAGTGTTTAGATAATCTGATACTGTAGGAGTCAATGAAAGAGATGTAGATTATATTAAATAGGCGGTGTGGTATTTACACCACCCAAAAAAATAGTAATTGTGTAAGAATATCTGAATAAGGGATAATTTACTCCCATTTTGTCCACTGTTGGTACCCTAATTTGCAGTCTTGATGCTTCATGAGCAATCAGCTCCTGCAGTTACTTCTGCGCCGACTACATTTATAACTAGACATTTTCCTACTTCAGTTCTCTTACAAGAGCAGCGCGAAGAGTTCAAGCCTCTATTGCATTTATTTAAGGAAGAGAAAACATCTCAGGTTAGAGCACTGCATTGCATAACTTGTGGAATCCTCAATTTTGGAAAATATTACTCAAACTTCTTTCCTCCCGCATTTCTAATTATGCATATTGAGGATACTATCTTTATTTTTGAAATGCCACCATAATTTCTGTAATTCAAGATTATGGGAGGCCTCTTCTTTTCACACATTTACAATTCGACTCATATACTTGGAATTGCTTCCTCCTTAGAACTCATACTAAACCTTTTCTTTCATGGGAAACTCCTGATTTATGTACCGTTGCCCGTGTTTATAAAAAGGCTACGTTAGATCGGATGCAGATAGAGAATGGGGCCTCTGTTCAGGAAGATTTCCACATTGATGACTTCTACAAGTTAGCGAAAGACTTTCGCCAGTTGCATGTGTAAGATAAATAAAGATCTTCTTTTCTCATCACTTGCATCAGGTTTATTGGGATGATTGCGCTGTTACTACTCAATTACATCCTTATGTAGTCCCAATTTTACATCTCTGCATTGCAGATTTTCACCCTTGCAAGCAAGTGAAAATTCATCCACCTCTTTGGCTCTGGAGTCTAATACCATTGCTTCCAATGTGGATGTCGAGCCATGTGATGTACTGACCCTAGCTAAGAAAGCTTTGTCAGCCTCAAAAGAAGCGGCCTTGTTAGCTGATAGCTCCAAATCGATGGGAGCTGGTTTTAATGAGTCTCTTTCTCGGGGGTCAGTTTTTTGTTACTTCCTCGTACCATTATTATTTCCATGTCAATTACTTGTAACTGAAGCCAAATATTTCATTTCTAGTTTGGGGTGGGAGGAGGAAACCATAAGGTCAACCCGACTTCTAGAGAGGCGGCGCAAGCGACTTGAGAAAAGGAATTTGCTTAACTCGAAAATTCTAAATCATGAGACCAGCAGTTCTACAAGTTCAGATGTACGGAGAAAGAATAGCGAAGGATATAATCCTAACGATCCCCTGCGATTGTTCTTGTGGGGTCCTGAAACAAGACAACTTTTGACACTTAAAGAAGAAACTGAGTTGATTGCCCGAGTTCAGGTGCATATCTTAATCATGGCTGTCTGCGCTGATTTTCCAGCATTACTTGTTTATAAAGGGTCTTATACTGTATTGATGTGCGGAGTTATGTAACAGGATGTATTCAAGTTAGAAGCAGTGAAGAGTAGACTTCAATCTCAATATGGCCATGAACCAACTTTGGTTGAATGGGCTGAAGCTGTTGGTATTAGTTGTCAGATGTTGCAGTCACAACTTCGCTCTGGTACCATCAGCCGTGAAAAGTTGATCTATGCTAACTTACGTATGGTGGTGCACGTTGCTAAACAATATCAAGGGCGAGGTCTTGGCCTTCAGGATTTACTGCAGGTAATTTTAGGGAACATTTTTTCTTGTAGTCTATAATCTATGAAGTATACAGTGCACATCTTCCTGAAGGAATTTTTTATTGTACATCAAATTTTTTATTTTTTTTCGCTTTAGAATGCAGTAAAACATCATCTTAGATGAGGAAATTTATTTGGCAAGTCCTACATTTCAATTTGAAATTTAAGTTTATGCCACCTATACAAATTGAGTACTGACTACTGCACATGCGTATCCTAATGGATATCACCATATTCATCTTGGCAACATTACCAACTTATAGTATGGCATATATTATACATATGTTCTATCTGATTGCTGACGACACAGGAAAAGTTATGAAGAATTGGATAATTCTTTCGTTAGGTTGGGGTTAGAGGTTATTTTTCAAAACAACTTTCTGTGTAGCTAAAAAGAGCATTAACTAGAATTTTCGGAATGGACAATCATTGCATTGATATTACCTCGAGTAGAAGTTGATGAATACTTTTCTATTTTTCTCTGATAATTTTGTAGGAGGGAAGTATGGGTCTTATGAAGAGTGTTGAGAAATTCAAACCCCAAGCTGGTTGCCGATTTGCCACTTATGCATACTGGTGGATAAGGCAAACAATTAGGAAGGCCATATTTCAACATTCCAGGACTATCCGTTTGCCGGTAATAACTATCTTATCATCTCTGTGGTCTTTAATTTTCAATGAAATTCATGTTTGATGTTTTCTTTGTTTTCATAAGTATCAATCTTTGGTGTCAACTTATTGTGCCCTGTTCTGAAAAGTTTCTGTGAAGTGTTATCTCTAGAATTTTGGTATTAATGAAAATCTAAAATAGGTGATGTTAATGATGAAGAAAAGTATTGATTGTTTTGAAATCTATATCCTGAATTCATAGCTTGGTCATCCACTTATTGTTGTGGTGGAGAATCTACTGTGTTCACATACCAAATCTGCTTACTCCATGCCTGACTACCCAAAAGTTGATTATTTCATAGCGTGGTCAAAAAAGAACCTTTTAATGAGCATGACAGAAAACCAATAAATTATTTGCAGGAGAATGTATACACACTCCTTGGCAAGGTATTGGAGGCAAAGAAATCATATATTCAGGAAGGAAATCACAACCCAAGCAAAGAAGAATTAGCAAGACGAGTTGGAATTACGGTTGAAAAATTGGGAAAATTGCTATATTCTACAAGAATGCCAGTTTCAATGCAACAAACCGTGTGGGCAGACCAAGATACCACTTACCAGGTAGATAGTGTTTCTGTTAATTCTCTGGCTAGTGATAGGCTTTTATCACATTAATCTTGAATCTTACTGCAAAAGTAATGGCAATGGGATATTCATATAGCTGTAAGCTGTACGCAAGCTCAATTTTGACCGTAGTGTAATTTGTTTGCTGTAATTTGAGCATGGGCCATCCAATAGTTTTAAGAAGAATAAGACTCTTGTTCTTTCACAATTGCAGGAGATAACTGCTGACACTGGGATTGAGATACCAGATGTGTGTGTGGCAAAGCAGCTGATGAGGCAACATGTGCGCAACCTCTTACACACCCTTGAAAAAAGAGAGAGGCAGATAATCAGGCTAAGATATGGTATTGAAGATGGTAAGCAGAGATCACTAACAGAGATTGGTGAGATTTTTGGATTGTCCAAGGAACGGGTGCGGCAACTGGAGAGCCGAGCATTCTTGAAGCTGAAGCAGTCACTTGGCAGCCAAGGGCTCGGGGCTTATGCTCCTTTGCTTGTTTAAAAATGCAGCCTTTGGCTAGTATTCAATTCGTCAGTTCAGATTTCTGGTATCTTTTAAGGAAATCTGTAGTTCAGCTCGTGAGCTCTCCAGTTTTTTTTAGGTGAATGTACAGCAAGCAGTAACTTGATATATGGAGAACGTCCGAGATGAACTTAAGGGGTCAAAAACTTGTGCTAGCCTACGCTAGATCCAGTGCTTAAACGTTGTAATGATGGCTTTCTTTCCTTACAGTATGTATATTTTTTCACATTTGTATTCAAAGCCAACAGTTCAAAACGAGGGGTGGGTGCTTTTTGTAATATTGTATCTATTTGCATATTTACCCAATCCAAAGCGATATGATTCTTTTGTTTTAGAGTCAGATGTTTTAAAACCCTCGTCTCAAATTCAAATAACTCACTCTACTGGTGGCAAAATCTTGAACTCTTTAGACAGAGAGGATGAGGGACGAAGAACAAGGCCGACAGCCAAAAAGTGGTGGTTGTGCACCTATTGCTTGGAGGTTGCTGTCATAGAGCTAAGACTTGTCTGTATGAAGACTGCCTACAAGTGAATGATATACTCTGTCATCAGGTGTGAGGCCTGCTTCTTTCATCTCATTGTACAATTCGAAAGCTTCTTCTGTTCTCCCCGCCTTGGACAAACCCGAAATCATTGCTGTATATGTGACGATGTTGCGAGTTAAACCCCTCTGAGCCATTTCATTGAATAATTTCAGTGCCTCATCCACATTGCCAGCAACACATTCACCATGTATAAGCGATGAATATGTATACGAATCTGGCATCAACCCTTCGTCTTTCATCTCCTCTTTTAGCTTATGAGCTTCCTTCATCTTACCTTTCTTGGTATGCCCATCAATTAGAGCATTGTATGTTACAGTATTAGGTCTCTTTCCTTTCCTTTCCATCTCTTGAAATACCCGCTTTGCTTCGTCAAAGTTTCCTTCCTTGCAATATATGTCTATCAGAATAGTGAAACACACCACGTTTTGAGGCACGCCTCTTTCTGCCATAGTCAACAAGGACCTCTTTGCCTCCTCATTCCTATTCAATTTACACAATCCCCTAGCTATGGTGCAGTAAGTAAAGACATCAGTCTCCAAGCCTTTCTTTTCCATGGCATCCTGGAACCTTTGAGCTTCATCCATCATCCCTTTTCTGCAGTACCCATCAATTAGTGTATTAAACACAACTCGGTTTACGGCAATACCTTTACTTTGCATCTCATTCACCAAAATGCCTACCATCTCCATCTGTCCTGCCTTGCAAGCACCATTAATCAACGCCCCGTAAGTGTGATCATTCGGGACAAGGCCTCTCTGAGTCATTTCATCGAACAGAAACAGTGCCCTTTTCATATTTCCCGCTCTACAATTCCAATTAATAATCGAAGTGTACACATATACATCTGGCTCTATCCCTCTGTCACGCATTTCGTCAAACAGCTTCTCTGCATCTTCAATCTTCTCAGAACTCCCGTACCAGTCAATCAAAAGCGTGTATGTTGCCACATTATAATCCACACTATTCGTCTTCATCAAGCTCAAGACCTCATTAACACCACCAAAATCCTTCCTTTCAATGTATGCTTTCGTAAGAGTGTTATATGTATAAACATTAGCCTCAATCCCTCTTCCAGCCATTTCACCCATCAAAGTCTTAGCCTTTTCCACCTCTCCTCTCTTACAAAGCTCATTGATCACAAGAGTCATGGAATAAACCGTGATTCGAACACCCTTTTCGAGCATTAGATCAAAGAACCTCAAACATGAATCCACTTGTTTACATTTCTTCAATGCAAGCAAAAGCACAAAGCAGGACCGTTCTTCAATTTCAAAGCCATTCATGTACGCATAGTCAAAAACCCCATTAGCCTCCTCAAACATTTTGTTATCTGCATAAACCCTGAATAGCATATCACACAATTTCTCAACCGATTCAGGCTCATAACGCCCATCCTCAATCAAAGAAACGATTCCGGAAACCGGGCATCGAAGAAGATCATTGTTCACTATAGCACTCACTACATTCTTCATTTGGGCAAATCTTCTAGCTTCATGTAGCCTGAAAAAGAGGGTTAGATGGGCTTGGAGATTGGGTCTGTGGGATTTGAGTGAGGGGTTTCTTCTGAGAAAGTTGAATAAGCTCAAGCAAGATTGAGGTGGGACAATTGGGTCTGAGAGGACAAGGTGGGTTATGTGGGGGTTAAGATTGGAAAGCAGAGACGAGGAGGTTTTGAGGTGTTGAAGGCCTGACTCGATTAGGGTTTTAGCAATCTTTTGAGCGACTTGTTGGTTGGATATCATGGTGGCGTCTGAGGGATGAGTTTCTTCGAGGTTTTGAGTTTTTAGGAAGAAGGTCTTGGCGCGATAAACGAATTAATAGTCGGGTTTTTATCATCTCAATTTTAATGTACCAGACATAAAAATACTCAACTTTCAATAGTGATTAATAAGATACCTGTACTTTCAAAAATACATCATCGGAATACTTCCGTCCATTTTTCGTTACTTGTCCGTTAATAATGAGAACATAGTAGTCATTTGATCTAACTCAACTTTCAAGAGTAATCAATAAAGTACCTGAACTTTTAAAAATATATCATCAGAATACATCCGTCCATTTTTCATTATATCCTAGTTAAATAAAATATGTTGAAGTACATGTTTCTTCTCTCTTCTCACCTAATCTTTTCCATCCAAAATTAACAATGCAATTAATTATTTTCCTTCCAGATTTTTCCTTCAAAATTTCATCATTATTCTATTCTTATAATCAATAATTAAGTAGGCTCTGATTATATTTTCTGGAGGGTATTACTTTGATTATAGTGATCAACATTTGATTGTTTTGAAAGAGATTTGTGACAAATAAGTGAACAACTAAATAAGTTTAAGTGAAATGCAAAGTAATGAAGATTCAATTGATTAAGTGATCGGGGGTTTTAGGTTACCCTAGTCCAAATTCAATGGTGGATTAATTCAACAAACATGCAAGTGAGATTGATTAATGGATCGAATCTCGTACCCTAGCCATGCAATGGTTCACAATGACTCTTCATTTAGATAATCTAAGTCATGCAATGGTTCTTAAATAAACAATCAAACACACACATGTTGAGAGGTTCATGTATCAATCCCCCATATTCCACCCATGCAATGGTTATGGAATGCAGTACAATCTAATGTATTTCTATGCTAACAAAGATTCATAGGAGTTAATCATTCATCATCACTAGTAACGAAGGTCTTCCCTCTCAAATGTGAAGGGGGGTGAAGCATAAATGCATAAAGAAATTGACACACAAAGCTAAATTGATTAAGGGATCAATTTTCGTATCATAACCATGCAATGGTTCCTCCCCCCCCCCCCCGACCACAAGGGGGGGGCCCCTCAGGAGGGGGCCCCCTCCTCCGCCCCTCCCCCCCCTCCTCTCTTTTTTTTTTTTTTCTCCAAAAGAGGTTGGAGGTTCCCCGAATATGAGGAGGCCCTGAAAGGGGGGGGCGGGGTGGGGCCCCACCCCAATGAAAATGGATTGATTGATTTATCTATCTAAGTTATTATTATGTATGCAATGTTCAAACATTTCCTCACCTTAAAATTGTGAAGGGGGATTAAACACAAATGCATAAAGGAATTGACACACAAAAAAAGCCAAATTGATTACAAAACCGGAATCAATCTTTTGTCATCCTAACCATGACAATGCGTTCCAAAAGCGCGAAAGTCAGGGATTAAACACAAATGCAAAAGGAATTGACACACAAAAAAACCAAATTGATTAAGGGATCAATTTTTGTATCCTAACCATGCAATGGTTCCAAGACCGAGTCTTTTAAGTTATTATTGTGTCAAGCAATCGTTCACAACAACTCCTAATCCAATTCATCAAGGGGAGCTGTAGAAACCATTGCATGACACAATAATATTGAGCTTCTCCATCAAGCTACTCATATTGGGCTCGAAATAAGCTGTAGAAACCAAATTGAATTTCAAAAATCAAGTGAAAGCCGGTTATGATATTGTTTGTATGATCTAACGAAAAGTTCTTTTACTGGAGCATAGATAATTCATAAAAATTAGATCTAAAAATTTATTGAGCCTTTTGATACCGAGATACCAAGCGGGTCTATACTCTTTACTCAAAAGTGCACATTTCACTTTACTTTCTTAAGCACAACCAGAAATTTAATGAAATGCTAATCAAAATATTGGGAGATGACCTTTGCTGATGAGTTACTCAGCGTCACATGTGTTCCATCTATTTTTATCTATTTATTTATTTTATTTTTTAAATTTATTAAATGAGTATGTATTTGTGAATGTTGACTCAGCCCTATTGTACTCCGAAATAAGATGCATGTGTTAACAAAATTGAACATAAAAAAATCAAGTAGAAGTCATTTATAACATTGTTTGTGTGATCCGATGACAAGTTCTTCTACTGGAGCACAAGTAATCCATCAAAAATTACACCTAGGAATTTATTGATACTTTTGATTCCGAGATACCAATCGAGCCGTTGTTTTTTTACCCGAAAGTGCACGTACTCGATTTATTTTATTAAGCATAAATAGAAGTTTAATGAATATTAATAAAAAAAATTGGGGGGTGACATTTGCCGACGAATTATTCTTCGGCACAGGTGCTTCATCCATTTTTTAAATATTTCTTTTTAATTTTATGAAATGAGTACTATATCCGAATGTTGACTGAGCCTGTTGCATGTGCTCTAAAATATAAACAAAAACTGTAAGTAAGAAAATCGACTGGAATCCAATTTGACATTGTTTTTGTGATCCGAGGAAAATTTGTTTAACTAGAGCACAAGTAATTCATCAAAAATTGGACCTAAGAATTTATTATGATTGCAGTCTTAACCGGAAGTGCAATTTGCAGATACAGAGATGCCAATCGGGTCAATTTTTTTTAACCGGAAGTGCAATTATCAGATTGTAATTATTGGATAATATACAAGCTAGACTGGTATGAGATTGTAATTATTTAACAGATACAATTATCAGTGTGATTATCACATCACTCATGGATACACATTAGTCAGCAGATTCCATTTGGATGCAATCCCATTGACCTAAGCAAGTGTGACCCTTTTTGAATATTAAGAAAATCGCTAACATCTGATACGAAAAAAAAGAAAAAAAGAAAAGTGAGAAGTATGTCGATTTCAATTCACATTGATTATATTTTTTACGTGGCATGGAAAGGTGAAAACAATCAAAATATCAAAATTATGTGATCATTCGGAATCCTCCAACACGGCAACACCTTACTATTTTCGTTCTCAAATCTGAAACGAAATTCATTTTACTCATTCGTACTCGTACACAACTTATGTGGTTTTGAAACATTATCAGAATGTTCATCGAAGAGTGTGACACTAATATAACGAAGCATCTGGCCAAGTGGCACAAGTATTATCCTTCTTCATGGGAGGGAACATGTCCTATCCTTCTCCTACCAAAGTGGTTTAGTTCTATTTCTTGTATCGCCTATGAAATTTAATGAAAAAAAAACTAAACCGAACTGAACAAGCAGTTTGATTCCAACAATCTAGTTAATTATGCCCACCCTAATTGGAGGTATATATTGAACTAAAGCATCTCATGTTAGTGCAAAAAGAATGTTTTACCAATCATGAAGGCCCATTGGTATAGACGGCCAAGATATGGTATAAAGATAGGAACAAAAAATATATTTTCATAAAACATTTTTATTGTAAATATCAGAGTTCTACTTCTTGAGCAGCAACAAAAAATATCGACGACCAGCTGGATTGTGGCTGTGCTAGAAGATTTGTTGTGTAATTTTAATTTTTTATTGAAAAAAAATACAGACGATCGAAATGTTGGATTATCTTATTCTATTCAACTCATAAAATATTTTCATTATTTTTTTATGGAGAAACATTTTCATTATTGAGAACTTAAAAAAAAACATTTTGATTTTGATTTTGAGGTCATGATTCTAATTCTGATAACTTTGGGACTACTTTGCAAACCATATGCAGGTCTACCATTAAGTCAATAGACAACTTGTAATCTCATCATGTTTGGTATGCTATGTGCCAATGTAGGTATTCCGGTCCCTCTAATTACAATTGTAGGTTAATATATATTTTTTGGACGGAAGAAGAGGTAGAAGGAGCTGCCTACTGCCTACCTACCACTCTCTTGAAAAAAAAAAAGAGTACAGTACAAGGTAGGAAGACCAAACCAAACCTCCCTAATTAAGCAATCAAATCATGAAACAAATTTTTACGAAACTGAAGAAGAGCATTTTTTATCTTCATTACGCAAAGGAAAAAAAAACAGTAAAAAAATGGGGAGAGTCCCACCAAACAAAACTAAAAAACGACGATCCAAGATTACTTTATTCCTTTTGAAAAAATGTGAAATTAAGGAGTAAAAAATCATTACTCTTCGGACCAATAAGAGAAAAAGAAAACATATTATTCATCATGTTCCAGTTTACTTTCTACACCCATGTTTTGTTTAGTTCTCGAAAACGTGTTTTTTGTGTTTGTTTGTGTGATTAGAATTTAGATGCCAGAACATTTTTTTTGGCAATCAGCACATGACTGTTGATGATTGGAATCTGGATGCATCCATTAGTTTTCACCTAACAAGCTAGTACAGATCTGTTTAAAACAGTGGGAGTTTAACAACTCAACTGCTCTATCTACTCCATTATGAGCTACATGGAATGGAAAGAAACTTCTTCTCATGCTAGACATATTAATGCAGGTAGAATTTGATATATATTAGCTAACTAATGAACACCGAGAAATCAAGTATGTAATGATGTCACTCTTTGCTTCTTGTAATCTCATGAGTACGTTTTTGTGCTTCAATGGATAAGATATAAAATACAAATTCATAGTTGCAAAACTTAGGAAGAAATATTATTAATTTGATTTTAATTTTTGAATAGTCACTCCTCGCATATACAAATATATATGATGAGTCCACGTACAAACATTAGTCTAGAGGCATTAATCTCTTCTTCATAAGTAGAATGTCAAGTATAATAAAAAAACGAACAAACAAACATATATGATAAAAGTACAGATTTTATTTATTAATGAGTCGTTTGAGGAATAGCGCTCTAAAACTAGCATGTTAGCTTAATATTACGTAACTAATTACACTTTAATTTAATCCTCAAATTCATCTAATGACTCTAATTAAATTATAATTAATATTCAATTCAAAATACCATATCCGACTCAAACCACATAAAATGTTAAAAGAAAAAAAAGAAAAAAAATTGAAGGAAGAAAACAAATGAAAAGTAGGTTAACTTTGATCTACCCATAGAATCTCAATCAATCATTTTACATAGTGTGAAAAGATGAAAAGGACCTAAAATTTCAAAGTAACGTGATCACTCGGAATTTCCCAACATCTTACGATTTTACTTCTTAAATTAGTTGCTGAATCCGGCTCTGTCATTCAAATAGGTCAAGATAAGATCAGGTGCCAGACGTAAAAAATTGTCTCAAAGAACCAAAAGTAACTGGGAATAAAGTACGTAGGTACGTAAACCAACATGATGACTGATCGAGCTTCTTTATCTCGCGCTTGCCCAAAGAAAGTAAGAAGAAAACGTTTTGAAGCAGTCACTAGCCACACGTACGTTTTAATCCATCTCATCGTAGTCGATCACAGACTAAAGACAAGATGCTTTTGGCTGTGAAAATTACTGGGGGAGGGACAAGGCTAGGGTTAATATATAGAAATTGACACCATGCACAGATGCCTTGCCAGCCTTAAACTGCAGATAGTTTGAATTAAAAATCATGGCAGATGGTGATGCTGGATCATGGAAGATGGAGACCCATCAGATAAAAGGTTCCCTAAGACCAAGAAGAGGATCAGAAATTATTGAGCCTTCTCCTAGATCAGTAGCAGCCTCAACTCACCAAAGCCTCAAACTTTGGCTTATAGCACATGGCAGGACCCATTTATGTACAGAATCTTTGACCCTTTCATTTTGCTAGCTAATCCTGGCCTTCTTAATCTTCCAACCTTCAGTTTTCTTAATACTAACCCAAGATAACCTTCAGTGTCAGACACAGAGTTACCTAGACTACTTGCCATTAATGGCAAGAGCAACTATAAACGATGACTGGTGAACACTTAACAATATGTTAATTATAGAAATATATACCTCTCTACAAAGCTAGAACCTATGTGTAGGGTATTTACCTATCAATTTAATTTGTCTTTAGTATTTCAATTTTTCTGATCACTCTTAGCTCTATAATGCAAGGAAAATGACATCTATAGTTGGACTGATCAGTGAGCCATAACAGCAGTCTCTGTAGAGTTCAAGGCATTTATGTGTGTGGGGGTATGGTCAAAGATTCTAGCTATTCATTTGCTGACCAAAACTTCTACACTAGCTAGCTAGTGACTAGTTCAGAACTTTCCCATTGATATGGTAAAAATTTTTTTGTTCTAATCATATTGAGGGAATGTGTTTCATGAAATATCTTTAAAAAACCGAAATAGACAATTAGTTGTATTTGTTCTCAATAGTAACAAAGAAAACTTCTTAGATCCGTCACCGCGTCGACCAAAATCTTATCATTCTTGTGCAGCAGCAAAAGATAGGAGGATGTATGACACAATTAAGCATGTTAGCTGCTACCAATTAGCAAGACTAGCATGATTAATCATTTAAATAGGTATTGTTTAATTCACTGGCCGACTTGAAGGTTTTAACTAGCTAGTAGGGCATTTTACCTGAGGACATGAAGTGGGGTCAAGGTGAATTGTATTTCTTAACATTTCTGGTAAAAATTGCAGCAGAAACTTTGCCCATGCATTCTGTGTTGCCATATGTTGTGTAACTAGCTATCCCTTCCCTGACAGCCGGTAGATTGTTGAACTATTGCAGTGCTCACAGTTCATTTATATCCAACCCCTCATATAATTACAACCTAAAATAGTAAAATACCAAAGGCTCTAGGCTCAGGAGGTCCCCTCTCCTCTATATTTAATCACACCACAAGACTGCCCACTCAATTTTTTTGTCCTTTCAAAAGAAAGAAAGAAATAGCCTCGTATTACAATTTTTTTTTCGAAATGCAGAATGTCAATTTTATTCATGACGAGTAAAGTAATACATAATGACACGCATCTACGACACGACACGATTAAAAAAAATACTATCTAAGTAAATTTGTTTTCGGCCATAGTACAATAAACAAACAAAACAAATATATACAAACTATAAAAAAAATATAAAAAAAATACTCATAAACTGTTGTAGGATAACATGATTGTGTGTCTTGTCAAACTAGGACTCTTAGTATAGGTTATCCTTCTAGAATATGGATTAGATATTTCCTACATCAATACGGATTGTATTTTGTATTTCTCTATATATAAAGGCCCTTATTCATTAATAAAGTTGATCATATTCTGAGTATTCTCTACTATTTCTCTTGTTATTTACGTTTCCCTTAAACATAAACAAAATTCTGTTTGGTGATTTTCCTTCTTGGTCGGCCGATAATTGAATTAAGAATCACCATTCACCATCAGTCCAAAGCACGATTTAACACGGTTAGGTTCTAACCGGCTATCCCGTGAGACCCATAAATCTCATCAACAGACCTAGATCTCAAATCTAGATCCGAAACAGATTCGAATTCTAGATTTGAATATTGAAGCGGCCAGGATCTAGAAGCCACATAGAGCACTGTAAGAAAATTGTAGCAATCAATTCAATTATCCAGACCAATGCCCAGTGCCTCTTCACATGATCAACATAATCATCGTAAAAATTAGTCATCAATAAGTTAATCTTCAACAAAGAAGATTGAAAAGGAAAAAAATGTCTACATATTAGAAAGAATGATTTGAAAAGGAAAAAATTCTGATCCAAACCAGTTCGAACCTGTGTGTCCAAATTATCTCTTATTTGCATACATATGGCAATATAATTCTATGATTTGAACTGTTGATCTTATAAAACAATCTTTTAAAGATCATTTCTACAAAAAAAAATAATTCAAATAAGATATCGTTAACTCATCCAACTATATCAAACAAATAAACGATTTTGGTAAAGCTAATATTCTCATGACTAACCATCCATTTGTTCAATGCAATTAAACAATTTCAGTTTACGTTGATTTTTTGCAGAAATGTGTATAATTGATCTAATAAAGGTTGTTTTATAAGATTAATAGTTCAAATCATGGAATTACACTGCCGAATATATGCAAATAAGAGAGAGTTTGGATGCATGCTTTTAACCTATGTCGGACTAGAGCTTTTTCCATTTGAAAAAAAAAAATATTTGAATCATAGTATAATTCTTAGCGGTGCAATAGCTCGAATATTTTTTTTTGGTTTGGATATATCAGGTTGCTCGAGAAAAAAAAATTATTAACTTCGGATGAGCATAAATGTTGAGCTTAGTTATTCGCTCACTATGCATAATCGATCAAAACAAAGGGAAATGTTAAAAGTTTACAAGATAGGGCAACAAGTTTTTACGAGCAGTGCAAAACTTGGCTGTTTTAATATTTTTTTTGTTTTAATTATTCAAGTGTTTTATTTAGTTCCTGTTATGTTTGGGTTACGGTTTGGACGATACTTACCTCAATACGTGGACCAATAAGGGACTGCCACATATCTATTTTAAATATAAAGAATTGGTTTTTTTTTCTTATGGAGTTTGCATCCAAGACCTCCGGCTGCTCCTCTTCACCGGCGACGTTTCCGGCCACCTCCGGCTGCAAAACTAGTCTCAAATTGTTCGTCTCTTCATGGGCTTTCCATTCATATATGTTTCATCACCTATCGTTTATCGTACGTGATGAATAGAAACTCGAAAGCTTTGAGTTCTTCGGAGCTTTTGGGTTTCGATTCATCACGTACGATAAATCATAGGTGGGGAAACTTACATGAATAGAAAGCCCAAGAAGAGACGAACACTTTGAGACAAGTTTCGAAGCCGGAGGTGGCCGGACACGTCACCGGTGAAGAGGAGAGGCTGCGGGGGTATAGATGCAAAATCCATAAGTTTTTAAAAACAATTTTTTATTTTAAAAAAGACAAGTGGCAGTCCCTCATTGGTCCATGTAAGAGGGTAAGCATTTTGAGGTGCTCACCCGTGTGCATCCAAGTATCGTCCTTAAGGTTTTGACTTTTTGACCATTTTCTTGTCTTGTGTGGGTATTTTCATAGTTTATGTTTTGTAGTCCAATTATATTTAAAGATTGTGGTCTATATATAAGGCACTTCTTAGATTGTTTGTTTTTTTAGAGGAAAATGTCAAAACTATATTAATTATTAAATGAGATTGAAGATTACAATACATAAATACAATAATACATCGAATAATAAAAAGAAAAAATATAATAAGATGCAGAAACACATCTAAATTTAAAGGCAATCGGAATATAACCGAATGCCAAAAGACATAAAATAATATATTGTGTAAAGTCAATCATGTAGTGGAGATTGTAATTGTAATTAAATCAGACATTCCTTAGAAAAAAAAACTCTCGTGTTCTGTTCTTGTTCGACCATATATGTGCTAAAGAAATTTAGTTTTACTTCTATTAAGCTAGGCACTTATCGAACTTTATTTCTACCGTAAATTATTTCCTCTATCATCATGTGATTCCATTTCCCCGAATATGCATCAATCAGTAACTCCCTTTAACAAATTTCAAGTTTTGCCACCGTTGTATGTTTACATGTAAAAGTGAAAGAATGGTGGCATGAAGAATTCTGACCAAAAAAAAAAAATTCTTCTATATAAATTGAGGAAGCACATGCACCACCATATCTACTTTTCATATTAATTTACTGCTTTCTTGCTAGTGGAGTAGTAGTAGTAGTGACAAAAGTGTAGTAGCAGAATAAGCTGCAGGCAAGAGACCTTTATTCATCATCATGGTAATGAAGGAAAGTGACAGTACTGCTGCTGCTGCTGCTGCTGCTTCTTCTGCAATCTTCAATTATAGCAGTAGTAATCTGCAGAACAATGGGGGATGTGAACCCTGCAGATCGTTTGGTCAAAAGTGCACCCACATATTGAAGAAGCAGAGGACCAAATTCTACATCCTCCGACGTTGCGTAGCAATGCTTGTCTGCTGGCATGAACGTAACGATCCCTGATGATCGATCGAGCTATATATATACAGCTGCAGCTCCAGATTGTTAGTTTTGCTTAATTAGTTTAATTTCTCTGTGTTATTATTATTTTTATTGCTAGTATTAATTGTTAATCTACTTATATCTTATCTAGGGACTGTAATTAAAAAACCGGTTCGTCATGAAATTATAATTAGCTTTTTTGATGGAATCATATATTGAGATCTGTTTACTCTCCAATACTAGGTACTTGAATCTTAGATTTCCTTTTCATTTTTTAGCTTAATTAGTTGTTTTTCTTTCAATTACTCCTCCTCTCTCTCCTACGTTTTTGTATGGTGCTGTGTAAACCTAAGAGGCTCATGGGGTTTACCAATGGATCAATGAGATTTGAAAGCAGTTCTGGGTTATTATCCAATCCTCAAGGTGAGTTTGCTTGGTTTTAGGTGATAGATCTTTATCATACATTATCTGAACTGTATGAACTGTTCAAAGAATAAATAAAAGTATCCCTTCATTAGATTTAGATAATTGGTTTAATTGTTTGCACAAAAACCAGGTCCAGAAAATTTTGCAGCAAGTGAATGAGTGTTTATAACTGTGCATTATCTGATTTTTTTTTCCTTTTTCTTTTTGTTCATAAAAGTGTTTAATTATATGCATTGACTTAATTTTCGAGCAATTCTTCCTTAAGTTTTTGGGCTCTTGAAACTATTATATAAAAATTCTTTATAGTTGCCAACTAGCATTTGGATTCATATATTTTTCTTCAACAACATGTTGGTAGACATTGCAAATTCAACGACTTAATGAATAAAAAATCCAAATATTGAATCTTTATCTCAAATATTGAATCTAAATCCAAATATGCAGAAAAATGAAACAAATAAATATATTGCAACTACCTTATTATTTTTTATTGTTGGATCTAAATATAATAACAGTTGAGTATAATTGCGTAAAAAATTCATTGAGTAAGTGAACAAAATTGTTATCATCAGGGGCGTAGGCACATTGGGGCAAGGGGGTCAATTGACCCTCCTAAAATTTTTTAATTGGTTGAAGTTTATGATATTTTATTAGATATATTATATGATATTATGATATTTGCCCTCAGACAAAAGAAACTAATGAAAAAAAGACAATGATTAAACACTTTGAGTCTTTGAGTGCAACACGGCTTCACTAGTATGATGGAAATAAAATATATTTTATTTATTAAATAATTAATCAATAATTATCCCATATTTCCATATATATATTTTATATTATTTTTTACTATTCTAACTTCTAAGTTGCAATCTGCAACTTAAAGCTGATTGCAATTTAAAGCCCTTATCGGAGAAAAATAATAATAATAACTCTCCAAGTTTGCAACAAAGCTGCATTCTCCTTATTTTTGTTCTCTTAGAAAACTGTGAAATTTGCAACCATGATTGTTTTAGTATTGTAACAATTTATGGATTTATTTTTTGTTATTTGATGATCTTGGATTTTTGTGTAGTATAATTGTCATTTAAGTCCTGATCCCCCTACTAATATTTCTAGCTACGCCACTGGTTATCATTATACTTCCAAAATCCCAATTAATTAAGTCTCCCATATTTGAGATAAAGAAATATGTGTGTGTGTGTGTGTTTGTTTGCGTATTTAAATATAGTTGTATTAATGCATGGAATTATCATTTCATAAATGGACAAATTAAGTGGCATTCTTTATACTTCAAATTCTTCAATGCATTTATATTCAAATGATGCCACCCCCCATACCCCAAAATTTCCTACATTGAAATGACGAGACAATGTAATCACAAGGGGCCTCCTGTTTAGGGAACACTAGACATGAGCTAGGAAACAATTCATGGATCATTAATTTCTTTGGGTGTAAATTGTTAGTTTTTAAGGGTCCTGTGTCCTCAAATCCCACCATCAATTGATATTAGTGTTCCTAGGGATGCAACAAAAACTTATGGTATACAAGAGGGTTGAAACATAAATGTATATGAACCATAGAGTCAAATCTATGCACCGAGTGGTAGAATCCATATATGAATGTATATTGAACCATAGAGTCAAATCAGTCAATATACGTTTTTATATGGATCTCTTGTTTGTTTGTTTTCAAAGGCAATGTCTATAGTGTTTCGTAGTATCAATGCTCCACTTTTTGAAGGGCCAAGATTGAAAGGTCAAAGTTAACAACAAAAATCTAACGAATATAATTTATCCAACAGAGCGCAGCACCGATACTGCGGAGCACTTAAAAATTTTCGATTTTTAAATGAGAATACTCAATCAAACTAAGAGGTTAAGCCATCACATTCATTGACCAATATATATTTTTTACGATGAAATTCATGAACCGAAGAGACCCATCTTCTAAGACGATAGGACGTGGCCGATCGATGCACCATTGAATTTCCCCCCGAGTATATTTGGATTGGAAGAGAGATGCCGAGAAACGTGTGTATGGGCCGTGGCCCATGCTAAGTGGAAGCGGGGCCCAGTACATATGTCAGCAGACAGCGAGAATCGTTATGACGGAGAGAGGAAAAAGAGTGGGGTAAGGATCGCCTGCAGGTGGTGTAGCTGAAACGGCCCCTCCACCCACCCCCTCGTGCGGTCCTCTGTAAAGTCTCACTTTCCCTTTAAGTTCTTTCTGGGTCTACCATTAATTTCTGACCCTGGGATTTACTGAGTCAATTTTTGCGTTTGGGCAGGTAATTTTCCCATCATAGTGTTTCCCTTTTTTTGGGTTCTAAGTTCAACTCAATTATTTATTTGAATCTAGACCCAGAAAGTACTTAAAGGGAAAGTGAGACTTTACAAAGGAGGTAAACTATATGTTTTTATCTTTCAATCTACCTTTGATTATTGATATAGGAGGTTTGTTTTGCAGTTCAAGCTTTCTGTAAAATATTTTTGCATATGTCGCTTCTTGCTCCGAATTTTTCTTTTTTAATGCTATTTGGAGTTTTCTGAATTTGAAATGAATATGCAAGATCATTTAAGAGTTTGAGACCGAAAGAAAACGTATGATATCGAACATAATATTTGTTGAAAGGAAAATCGTAGGATGAAAAAAAATCAGTAAGTGGTTATTGATTGAGTTTTAAACAACATTGGTCTTGATCCACCTCTTAGTTCGTTGCCCACCAACAATTGATATCATAACCAACAATGTTCATCTCTTCATTGATTGATGCCTTGTGTTACAAGGCATCATACATGCTTGTACAATGATAAATTTCTAACTCCGAATATGCCTTCACGGAATATTTCAAGTTAGGCTATGTATTCCTTAGGTGAATCATATTGCTCCCTAGAACACCTAGAGATCAAGTTATTGTTAGCAAAAGCGTTAGAATGCTCTCAATCCAAAGAATTTCCATTCTATACACTCGATAATGATGAAATGCCAAAAGATAGAAATGTGAATATAATTAAATTAAAGTCAAGGATATAATATATGCTGCTCCTATGCGGGGCCTAGTTGGAGACTAACACGTGTATTCCTGACATGTATAGTTGAAATGCTGAGGTTACAGTGTGTTACATTCATCCCCAAAGTCACCACCATTGACACAATGCTTTTCTGCAAGATCCTTTACAGAACTCCCACGTGCGGCCGGAAGACCTAATTTAGGTTTTAGGAGCCACAGAAGACAGAACGCCTACTATTTCTCTCTTTCTAGGTTATCTTCTCCAACCACTTGACAGTTGTCCCATGAGTCATTTTACTCGCAAATGCCATCAACTACATACCTAATATCCATCCCTCACCATTAAGTTTGGAGCTCGTATAGGGTTTTGACTTTTGATCGGTAAATTTTGAATGTGCGTATAGAGAATTAGAGATCAATGAGACGAAAACAAATAACTAAAAAAGATTTAGATGTACATAGTTTAATCTCCGAAATATTTTATCGAACATATTATCGTCGGTTTATAAAAAATAAGATCGATCATAGGACAAACATTTTGAGTCTAATGTTTTTCAATTAATGAGTTTACAGTTCAGCTCATCTTGCTCATATTTTTCTACTAGACTTACCCAGTGGTGATACTGTTATCGATCATGCATAGCCTCATATTATGGATACGTTACATATATGAATCTAACAAAAGTGAGCATTAGTCGAAACATCTTACAATGTGAGTGGCAAGACACCTTACACTTTTAGTGAGTAGGACTGTAGGCTGAGTCATAAATTGTAGGATATGGTCCCCTTTTGTAGGGTTGCCCTATATAAATTGGGAGGAAAATGAAGCAAGATGAGAAATGTGGTGGGGTGCAAGATGTGCCAACAGACATAATTGAAATCTAGCTGCATCTAGCATCATTATTTTGGTCATGATATGATTTGATGTGTTTTGCTTATCGCCATGTCTTGCTTACCATTATGAGAGCCTATGCCAACTAACAGCGGTGTCCTCTCATTTCAGAAAACATCATGCGCGCTGGTCGATCTGGGTGTGTTTGAGGAGGAGAAGTCCTGCACTACTTAATTATCACATGGAATGGAAGATCATCATCAGCTGGAATTGGCATCCAGTCACAGGAATAGTGAGGAAACCAATGGATGATAATCAAAACCTAAATACTACAAATGAGGAACCATCAACACCTTTGCTTCCATTTGGGGGAGCCCTTCATACTTTGGCATAGTCTAATCAATGCCTCCCAAACCCCAACTATTAATTTGTGGTTACTCAAATAACCCTCTTCTGTGATCCATGCCTGCTTTATTATGGACAATACATTAATCATTAATGGAGATGACTCCCTATGCTCTCTGATTGTACAAGTCTAGACACTCATGCATTACCAATTGACCCTTCTTATTTACACTGTATTGACCATCGATCCACAATATAGGATTATAGGCAAACAAAAAACAATGAACAAATTCCATGCTATTAGACCAAGTTACTTTTGTACACGTCCAAAGATATCAAGGATAAAAAGGCTCAAAATTTAAGGTGTTGATGCCTAAAATTAGTATCAACAATTAGATGATCTCATCAAAATTGAGGCCGGCAATCCTCCATATCAACTCAGTATGATCAAGCTAGTGGTGTACCAAAATCCTAATTTAGGTCTAGTTCTTAGAATTGTTATTTAACATAAAACATGAAATAGCATATGCAAGAGAACACGAGATTTATAGTTGTTCATCCAATTAGAGCTACATCCGCTTCATGTTTAGAGTTTCACTAGTGAATAAAGAAAATACATAGAGATTACAAAATGTTTGATCGCTCACAACCCATATCTCCATTACACCCAGAACACTCCAATAATTGATAGCTTGAATATAATAGATCTCCCTAAGGTCAGAGAAACGTCTTTATATAGAGACTTGAAATCTTTGTAGAAGTAGGCTTCCATATCATTCTAAAATTTGGTTTCTTGGAGAGCGGCAAAACTCAATTTGTTCACCGAGTTATATTTGAATTCAGGTCCCTTAAGAACTCTAAGCCCATTTAAGACTTATTTTCTATGTGGAATTCCTTATTGAGGTCAACTCGGTCCTAGGATAATTTTACCGTATTAACATAAGGTGTAAGTATGCAATATCCAAAGTAAGGAAAGGGTTGAGAACTTGAAATCGAGAAATGAGAGAAGACAATGGGGTTCATTCGCTAATGGGTCAAGATCTAGTGACAAAGAAGATAGATGTGGTCGGGTTGATACTATATATGTGAGGGTGTAATGGTACGAACATGATAATTGCACATGCCAAACCTTGTAAAACTTTCCTATGCCAAAATCTTACCATTGGTCAAGCTTGATTTTAGAAGGTGTTTGAATTGAAAGAACTATAAAGTCTCGACCCCTATATTTTTTACAATTTTTTTTGTATTTCAAATTTGGAAAATTGTAAAAATAAAATTTGGTGGAGATTTTTGCGTTCCACGGTATGCCACGGTCTGGCTTCTCGCTTGCAAGGACATCAACAGATTGGCTTGCATGGCTTATTTTGGCTTCACTTGCATTGTCATCTTTGGCCTCGCTTGTATGACCTAGTTTGTCAACAATTTTGGGTGAAAACCATGATTTTGAAAAGAAAAAAAAATGGAGGAAGAATTCTGGTTATTCTTAACAGTTTAGAACAACATTCTTGAGTTAAATTTTGTAGTTAGACCGCCAAAAATGTCCACGGTTAGCCACGCTTGTATGGCTCAGGTTGACTTGACTTGCATGGCCTGTGTTGGCCTAGTTTTCATGGCCATCGCGGGCCACGTTTGGAAGGGTATCATAGGCCTGCTAAAGGAAAAAGGGGGTTAGCAAGGTATGACATGCCATAGAACCTCCAAACGTGTAAAACCAAGTCAACCCACTTTTTCTTTTAAGTTTGTCAATGTTAAAATATAATTTTTATAACTTTTCCAACAGATTTTGCTCGAAAATTTTCAGCCGTTGGTGAGTTATGATTTTTTTAAGTTGAAAAACTTTTAAAAAACATAACTCACAATCATGTGGGCTTTTCGAGCAAAGTCAATTGGCACACCTTTTAAAAATCATGTTTTACTAATGTAAAGCTTTGACATTCATAAAGTTTAAGAGAAAAGTACAATTCACAAATAGACATCCCGAGGTGCCTTCGACAGTTCAACCGATGTTAATACTAGCGACACTAACTAACATACGATACACATGCTAGTGAGGGTAACTAACGATACATGTCCATGCTAGTGAGGGTAACTATACCTATGCCCATGCTAATGATGTCCATGATGCCCATGCGATTTTTTTAAGTTGAAAAACTAGAAAATTTATAAAAAATTAAACGATTTCAGATTTTCGAGTTCTGTCAATTGAAGAACCTTTTAAAAACATGTTTTACCAATGATAAATTTTTTTAGAATTTGTTTTTTTTGCCGAAACCATGATTTTTCACCTAAAACCGTGTATATAACACACGATTTTTGGCCAAAATCGCATGTTCTCATTTTTGCACTCTCAAATCATGATTTTTAAGGATTTTTCGAGTTGACAGAATGCCAAGATATGAACTCGTATATTTTTTACGATTTTCTGAATTAAAAAAAATAGAAAATTCATAAAAAATAAAACGATTCGATATTTTCAATCAAAGTCAGTTGGAACACCTTTTAAAAATCATGTCCGACCAATGGTGAAGTTTTGGCACTGACAAAGTTAAAGGAAAAAAGGGGTTGGCAATGTTTGACATTCCAGGGCATGCCATGACACCTTCAAACGTATAAAACCAAGTCAACCCCTTTTTTCCTTCAAGTTTATTCGCGACAAAACTTCATCAATGTTAAAAAATGTTTTTTTATAGCTTTTCCAACGAATATTGCTCGAAAAGCTCAAGTCGTTTGTGAGTTATAATTTTTCAAAATCGAAAAACTTAAAAAATTATTACTCACAAATGAGTCGGGCTTTTCGACTCAAGTCAATTGACATACATTTTAAAAATTATAGTTTATCAATGTAAAGTTTTGACACTGATAAAGTTGAAGAGAAAAGTACAGTTCACAAAGAGGCATCCCAATGTGCCTCCAACACTTCAACCGATGTTAATGCTAGCGATGCTAACTAACGTACAATGTCCATACTAGCGAGGATAACTAACGATGCATGCCCATGGCCGGTAGCACGGCTAACTGTGTCTATGCCCATGCTAAGGATGTTCATGATGCCTATGCGGTTTTTCAACGACATAAAACTAGAAAATTCATAAAATTAAATGATTCGATATTTTTAAGTTATGTCAATTAGAAGATCTTTCAAAAAACATGTTTTACCAATGGTGAACTTTTGAGAATTTTTTTTTTGCCAAAATCATGGTTTTTTTACTTCAAAACGTGGGTTATAACAGCCAAAATCACATATTCTTATTTTCGCACCAAAAATTTTTTTCATTCAAATGATGATTTTTAAGGACTTCTTGAGTTGATTGAACACAAAAATATCGATTCGTTTATTTTTTACGATTTTTCAAAATCGAAAAACTAAAAAATTCATAAAAAATCAAGGAAAAAAAAACTAAAATTGTACCTAAACTATACATCTATTTTATCGATGGTACATGAACTTCATTTTTTTTATCACAAACGGTACATGAACTTTTCGATTTCGTCTAAAGTGGTACCTAAGGCCACCTTCGGTCATTATTCCGGCAAAAAATAAGTCTGAGTCACTGTTCATGTTGAAATGACCATATCACCCTCAAATCACAATTAAAAAAAAACTAAAAATTTAATCCTTTTCTTATTCATACATCCTCTTGCATTCCTCTTTCTTATTCATACATCCTCAGATGATCCTCTTCCATTCTATTAATCAACCAGCCAGCACCTCCATCTAAACCCTTTTCCCAATCCTTTTCTCTCTCACTCTCTACAAAACTGCTTTCAAGTTTCAACCGTTACCTTTTGCAGGGACACCTCAATATATGAAATTATGAACTGCCATGGTGCAAAGGTCATACTCCACGAGACATCCTCATTCTCAGAAACCACTAGAGTTTAAATAGGAAGACCCAACCAAACTGGGTAAATAAAGCCAATAAACCAACTAACAACATGAATTGTTGGGAGAAGATCTCTAACTAAAGCAATGAAGGCATGAAGCAATGGGTGCTATCGGTAACAATTCTTTACGAGTTCTTGAGCCCAGTTAGACAAAAAAGAAGAAAAAATTATGAATCAATTCATTAATTCTTGAAGTCAGACCAAACAAAAAAAGAACAAAAAAGTAGAGATGAATCCAGACCAATTCATCAATTCTTAAAACAAAATCTCTGCACTTTGAAGAACCAAAGCTCGGGCTGCTTGAGGAAGATGAGCGATTGGAAGAGGAATGAGGAAGAAGTAGAATGGAGAACGGAGAAGCATAGAACCCAGAGGAAGAACATATTTCAATTTTCATCTTCCATCACTTGTCGCTCATCTTTTGCCTTGGATAAAACCCAGAGGAAAAAAAAATATGGGAACTCAGATCGGTCTCCTTCTGTGGTTTGTCTGGTGGTAAGAGGTGTAGGTTTGGGTCGAAGTGTGGTGGCTATAGGCCTTGGTTGGGATTCAGAAGGCTGCATCGCAGATGGTGGGAGGAGGGCTGGCGATGTTTTGCCGAGTCTCCAAGAAAATCTATTCGGTCAAGGCGCCACAACAATGGAAGAATCAAAAGAAAACTAAATAAGGTGATCAAGAGCATCAAACAACAACACAATCATGGAAGAATCAAACTAAATTTTCTCTGTTCAGTTCCATCAAGCACCCAAAATCTCCAAAATTCAATCCTTGCATTGAAGGGTTTAATCAAGTCTCTCACAGTGCCTTGACCCACCTTCGAACCCAATAAGAAAAATCCAATAAGTTTAGGTTTAGGTTGCATTGTAAAGTTTCCTTGGGGGGGTAGGCCGATTGTTAGAATGTGGGTGGCAGCCTAGCGGGTGCTGGACTACTATTTCCTTGGTCCAATTGAATTATGAGAAAATGTTGGTTGCAGGGGTAAAACCTCGTATCCATTGGACTAATTATAACAAAGAAACTAACGAGTGCTTTGAAAGTAGAATGAGACGGTGGATGTGCAAAGAAACAATAAGAGGTTATCAGAATGCAATTTGTTAAAACTATATTTGAAGGTAAAGTAAAAACCCAGGAACTTGAAACCTTATCGACAACAACAAAACACACAGCAAGTCTAAAAACATGGAACTGTTGAACTGAAATAAACAGGCGCAGTCTTTGCATCATCCATTGTAATCTTATCAAAAGATAAAACTGTTTTAACTTAACTATCCTTGGGTCATGCACTGGTTGGAACCCCAAGGCCTTTTCGGGCACAATAACGATGAATGGACACTTCCAGTCTTCCATCATAACATAGATGGAATCTAAAATGCAAGTTCAAATTCAAAACATAGAAAGTGTGCATAATGAAACTATTCTAATTGTAAAGGTCATCTTCATCAGCCCCCCCAGTAGTAGTTGCAAAAGGGTCAGATCCAGTGGCCGCCCTGGCAGAGCCACTTTCTGCAAACCTGAACTCTGTTCCAAACCCTCTCGACTGCTGCAATGTCTGAGCAAATGCCTGGTATTTGCGGATATCAGCATCGCTAACACTGCGACGAGCAAACTTCATTGATTCCTCAAAATGAGCTGCCTTGATTTCAGGTACTTCATCCTCCACATCTTCCTCCATTGCCTCAGGATTCTCGCTTCTCCTCCTCTCCCTTTCAATGTCCTGCAAGATGACAAAGTATCCGTTACTCGCAAATGAATTCACATTTATCCGGGTCACAAAAAGAACCAAGTAACCGGGAAGTGCAATATCATACCTTCTCAATATTCTCTCTAATGGCATATTTGCAAGCACGCTGGCAAATTTCTGTGATATCAGCACCACTGAATCCTTGGGTGTATTGGGCAAGGGCTCTGATGTCCACATCTTTAGAAACTGGAGATTTCCTCAAGGCTGCCTTGAATATTTGATAGCGGGATTCCTCATCAGGGAGAGGGATGTAAATCAATTGATCCAGACGGCCCGGACGTAGAAGTGCAGGGTCTATAATGTCAGGTCTGTTAGTGGCGCCTATAATGAACACAGTCTTCTTTGCGGACATTCCATCCATCTCTGTAAGGAGTTGGTTCAAAACCCTATCAGCAGCACCTCCGGCATCACCTGAACTGCTACCTCTCTGCAAGATGTAAAAGTAATAAGCAAATATGTATAGATATAGTAATAAGCATAGGTAAAGATGGATAAACAGATGAACTGCATGAGAATAGCATCTGGAGAAGAAAAAAATCTGAAAAACCATATTCCAGGTAATATTGTACATTTGTGCTAAGCTATGAATATTCAAGTAGTATATTCTCCTTATTAAACTTCTTTGATAATTGCAATATTCAACTTAGTAATCAAGTGCAGTAACAAAGAATAAAGACGGGTTCAAACCTGAGTAGCAATGGAATCAAGTTCGTCAAAGAACAGGACACATGGAGCAGATCCCCGAGCCTTGTCAAAAATTTCCCGCACATTGGCCTCGCTCTCTCCAAACCACATAGTAAGCAATTCAGGTCCCTTGATACTGATGAAGTTTGCCTGACACTCATTGGCAATGGCCTTCGCAAGAAGAGTTTTACCACACCCAGGAGGGCCATAGAATAGAACTCCTTTTGAGGGTGACATCCCAAATTTCTCAAATTTCTCAGGATGCTCAACAGGATATTGAACCGTCTACATGACAAGAAAATACAGATATTAATGCTTTATGTTGTAGAATACACATAAATCTTGTAAGTAATAGAGGTAACTGAAATAACTTGGTAGAAATAGTAAAGTGGGGTAAACCCAATTACCTCTTGAAGTTCTCTCTTAACATTCTCGAGACCTCCAATAGCATCCCAGGAAACATTGGGCACTTCAACAACCTGGCCAACAAAAATATGAAACATCAAGTTATGAATTTCATTCGAGGCACAAGGTGTCCAATCATCAAAAAACAGTCACTTAAAAAGCTATATACTTACCGTTTCACGAAGAGCAGATGGGTTACTTGTTCCAAGAGCAGTCGAGAAGTGTTCATTTGTAACTGCCATTGAGTTGAGTATCTCAGCATCTATTTCCTCATCTTCCAAGTCAATTACATCCATCTTCTCTCTGATGCATTGAAGTGCAGCCTCAGTACATAAAGCAGCGAGATCAGCACCAACATAACCATGTGTCTCCTTGCCTATCTTTTCTAGATCAACCTAAAGAGAGAAAACCACACGTTATAAGCACTTTATCAAGGAAGGAAAAATAGCACTACTCAGGATCAAATTTAAAAAGAAAAAAAAAATACAATTAATATTACATCTTCAGCAAGCTTCATGTTCTTAGTATGAATACGAAGGACCTCAAGACGCCCAACTTCATCTGGAACACCAATATCTATCTCCCTATCAAATCTTCCAAACCTTCTAAGAGCTGGGTCAATACTGTTTGGACGATTTGTAGCCCCCATAACAATTACATGTGCACGGGATTTAAGTCCATCCATGAGTGTCAAGAGCTGGGACACAATTCTCCTCTCAACTTCTCCATGTGTCTTCTCTCTCTTGGGAGCAATTGAATCGATCTCATCAATAAAGATAATTGATGGTGCATTCTTCTCAGCTTCTTCAAAAGCTTTCCTGAGGTTGCTTTCACTCTCCCCAGCCAATTTTGACATGATTTCTGGTCCATTGATGCAGAAAAAGAATGCCCCAGTTTCATTAGCGACAGCTCTGGCAATTAAAGTCTTGCCAGATCCAGGCGGTCCATACAGTAGAATACCCTTTGGTGGTTTCACACCAATTGACTTAAATAGCTGAGGATGCCTCAGTGGCAGCTCCACTAGTTCACGAATCTGAGCCATCTGCTTCCTAACACCACCAACATCATCATAACCAACCTCATCTAATCTATCCTCATCCTCTCTTCTCACAGGCTCCCCCTCGCAGAAGATTTCAGTGTCTGGAGCAACAACACAGTACTCAGAAGGATCAGTCTCAATAACCTTGAACTCTACACTCCTCATTCCTCCTCTCACAAGGAAGAGATCACCCTTCCTCACCGGGCGATAAGCCTCCAGGAAATAAGCTGCAACATATAACAGAAGACTAGGTAAATATACAAGCCAAAGAGAATTGAACCAGCATTAAGCTACAACATTTTCAAAAACTAGCGTATCTCAGGAAACAAACTTAAAAGTAACAGTGACACTGTCCTACAGTATAATAATGTGTTATACGGCAAGAATATATAGCAATAACATTGTCCCCCTTTTGCCTACACTAAAAATTGAAGAGATTCAAATAACACTACCAATTCAGTGCTGAAAAAATCATCATAGTTTTCTCATGTACGTATGTATGAAGTAAATTGATGCACTTATTAGTTACCACTACACAGTTTAAATTATTCTATGCATGCAGATATAACTAAACAGAACCACCCACTGAAGTAGTTGAAACATTTGAGAGCTCAACGTTGTTACTTGTTAATGGCATAGCTCCGTAGAAAAGATAAGAGTTCAAAACTAAAACAGTCCTTTCTTATCACATTGTGTGTGTATGTGCTCAATGTTAGCTTTTGTTACAGATGAGAACAAAAAGGTTTAAATAGGGACTCACGTTTCAAGTAGGCATCAAACAAACTTCCAGTGACCCCTTCAATAGTGTCATCCACAGGGAGAATGTGCACACGCTTTCCGTACTTGACATCAGCACATTGGTGAACAGAAACAACATCCCCAAGCCTAACCCTGAGGTTGCTCCTCACAACCTTGTTCATCCTTATCTTTGGTTCATCACATGAATCATCAGCAAGGGCAATGCAGATTGTATCCTTCCTTTTCTTTCCCTGAAAGAAGCATAGAGAATTAGCTATTGTACTTCTTTATAATAAGCTGTAAATTAGCATCTACTCCCAGCTAAACAACCAATTACAATAACAACTAGAATTCATAAGCAAAATTAGTCAGAAAAAAATTTAAAATTAAGGAAAAACCCAGCGAACAAACAGTCCAAACATGAAAAGAGAACTGTAATAATATTGCTTCGAGTAGTATTCACCACTAGAGTTCTGAACCCGCAGAAAAGGCATTAACTTTACATCAAGATCCAGAATTTTAATACAAAACCCTAACTTCGGACACCTAAACACAGCCAGTTACCAGATCTCACACAAAATCCAGACAACCCATCAACCCAAGTACAAACCGAAACATTACTCACTACCCAAAACCTAATTTTTCCATTAGCCCTATCTAGAAAACCATAGCAAAGCAAAATTCCATCAATTTTTCTCATACATATAAACGAATAGAGGAACAAAGGACATCAAAATCGCACCTTGATCAGGATAGTGTCGCCCCGAAAGAGCTGGAGCTTCTCCATGGTCTCAGGGTGAAGCGCGACGACCGAGTTGTCATCGTTGATGGCTTCATCCACCACAAGCCGATTCGCAGCCTTCTTGCGCTCGAGAATCGCAGTGCTGAAATCCCTCTTCGTTCCCTTACTGCAACAAAAACCAGAATCGCAATACAAATCAAATCCCCAATTCAAAAAAAGCAAAAGCTAGGGTTAAATCGAAGAAGCAAAATTGAATCGAAAGGGGATCTGGGCCTTACGGGTCAGACGATTCGGCTTTATCGGTCATGGTGAAGACAGAGGCCGGTAGACCGGAGAAGACGAAGCAAAGAGATTGTTTTTGACGCTTTGAAGAGAGGAGGAGAGAGCAGAGCAAAATAGTGGGTGGTGTGTTGGGGGTTGGGATATTTATATAGGCGAGTTTAACTCTGATTTCTTGTTTGGAAAGAAATGTTTTGGGTTTACTTCATTTTTGGTCCAGGAATATACATATTAGAAACTTATTTCTTTTTTCCTCTTTTTATAACTAATGGAGAAATTACAATTTCAGATTCATAGGTCAATAATGAATAGGTTATCAAAGCATATTTGATTAGGGTTTCATGGACATAAATGATCAATATATTATACTCTCTTTTTTTATTGGTAATACAATTTAAATATTAAAACCATGGGCATTTTTTAATTCTAGAATGTTCTA
Organism: Rubus idaeus; assembly: GCA_030142095.1. Taxonomy (NCBI): domain Eukaryota; kingdom Viridiplantae; phylum Streptophyta; class Magnoliopsida; order Rosales; family Rosaceae; genus Rubus; species Rubus idaeus. Next base: position 7,821,467 of record CM057970.1, read on the forward strand.
TGTACTTGTTTTTATCTTGGGTGGACACCGACCAAGAACAACCAGCAAAGTCCTATATCTAACAAAATTGGGTTCCTAGTTTCCAACTTGGTTATGCTCTTATGTGAATGTGACTGTGAGGCTTGGTTATTGGTTATCTGATTTATTTTAGGCTAGAGCTTGTATGAAAACATTGAGCAAGTTATTATTATTATTTTAGTTTTGGGTGTTAATTTACATATACACGCATTCTATGAGAGTTTAACCCAAAATCTCTTCCATAATAATTTTGACGTCAAACTACTGCATCAATCACGTTAAATTGTGTATGGTAAACGGAATTAGTATACAGTTTTCATTAGCACATGCGAGGTACTCATCCTCACTCCAAAATGTTTTATTAATTTATTCAAAAGTAGGAAAAGCAAAGCATGGAACAAATTATTAAAAGCAAAGTAAGAATCATAAAACAAGCCAAATAAGCTAAAATGCGATAATCTTTTATCTAATACATGAAATGAATAATTCATGGTTTTTTTTTTTGTTGAGAAAAACAATACATTGATGGTCCTCATTATAACTTATAATATAGACATGCATCTCAAAAAGCCGAAAGCACTACATTTTGATGAGCACCGTACTCATGAAGGAAGAGCTTGTCATAAGTTTAATGTTTATATTTTAATCGATGTTATTATAAGGCCAAAACAAGTTTAAAAAGAAAAATCTGAGTAATTTTTAGTAGAAATAAACCCTCTTTAAGAAGGAGGAAGAAATGTTAAGAATTTACCCGTTGCGAGATATCACATTGTGCAAGAAATTCTACATGTTGTTGTTGGAGTAAATGATTGTCAACAAGGGTGTTCTAGTGACAGTGCTTTGCATTGGAATAATTATCTTCTGTTCTTTTTTAAATTCGTAAGAAAAGAGATGAATAAAGTTTTATCCCAACTACTTCCCAAGTATTCTTTAACTTGGGTTTGGTTCCAAAAGGAAAAGCGGAAAAGCTAAAAAGCTAGGCTTTGGGCTGGGCTGTCTTGCCCAATAGACAAATAAGATGAATGATGCTTTCAATTTTGGGCTGGGTTGTCTTGCCCAATTTTAAGCTTTGGGTTGGGCTTTTCTTTATAGTTTATTTTAATTCTTTCCGTATCAAAAAAGTTTTAAGCTCACAACCCATAAAACTTTAAAAAAAAAAACCGCTTTGTTCTTCTCCTTCATGTTGGAGACTTGGAGTTTTGGGGTCTTTGTTTCTTGTTAATGAGAATATCTCTTTATCAAAAAAAAAAAAACTAGTAGAACTAAAAGTAGAAGTTTCTTGATACATTACAAGAAAAATCTAGTTAAGCATTTGGAATTACCTTAATTTTTATTTTTATTATGATGCTCAAATGGTAAGAGAGAGGAAGAATTAGAGTTAAAATCAAGTAAGTTAAGGGGTTCGATCATCTTCATTGTAACAAAACAAATTAGTTTGTAGATTTGACATTCTAATTCTCTTGTTTATGTCAAAAGGTTATTTCATTTTGCTGATAAAAAGAAAATAGGATTATAATGAGTTAAGAAATTGCAAAATTGATGTTAATGAAGGTTCCCTTCTTGGAGAAGAAATATGGTATCAAATATCTTCTATCTTCTATCTTCTTACTGAGATGTTCATTTTCGTTATATCCATCGTAAAACAAATATGGTTGTGGATATTTTTGAAAAATTAGAACATTGACATAAGTAGTTGTGTTTTTTTTTGTAAATTATAATTTTATGTAAAATACTAAAATTCATGACTCTCGTTATTGAGGATCTCACGAATTTTTTCATTGTTATGTAGTTGGACGTAGCAAAAAAAATAGAAGACTAATTTGTACATCCATGTGATTTTCTTTCTTTCAAAGTTTCCAAATACCCTCACATAATTTTTTTTTTTTGGACAATATATAGGACTAGTCAAAGTTACAATAGCCAAAAAAGCACCTACTATAAATCAACATAATCAAAGAGGGTGCACCTAGTATAGAATGTTTCATAGGAGTAGCATGGAATCATCAATCACCTAGCTTTGATTAGTATAGGCAAATAAATATCTCTTTCATATGTCTCAATAGACTTCAAAAATTACATGAAATTGTGATAGAAGGCAACCTTATGTCACACAAATTGCAATATTATTATGGAGTACTGGACAAACATTAACGTAAGCCCACCTTTTAATTGATAAAAACAAACTAAGCCGACATTATGAAATTTGTAACATTTTACGAACCTTTGTGATTTTTGACATTGAAGGTAAGCCCATGTTTCTCTTGGATTTTAGCATTCACATCTTCCATGAAGCGAACAAAGTTTCTATTTGATGAACCATGTTTATCCAATGCACCCTCCAATGTTTTCTTGACCTCCTTGGCATTCCTCCTCAACTCCTCACTTGAATTTCCACTCATCACACGCTTCACCTTCTCTTCCACCTCCTCCTTGGTGATTGATTCTCGATCGCAAAGATTGATCCCCACCCTCCAATCCTCGACCACTAATTTCCTATTGGTGAATTGGTCGATCAACAAAGGATAACACAACAATGGGAGACCGCACCATATACTTTCCAATATCGAATTCCATCCGCAATGTGTTAAGGACCCTCCGATTGCAGGGTGTGAGATTACCTCAATTTGACTACACCATGGCACGATCAACCCTCTATTCTTGATCTTGTCTTCGAATCCAACAGGTAGAATTTGGGTCTTGTTGGAGTTGACAATATCAGGCTGAAGAACCCATATAAAGCCGACTTTGCTTAGCAAAAGCCCATGGGCTATTTCCCCTATGTCTCTTTTGCTAGCATGTGCATAGCTACCAAACGAGGCGTAGAGAATTGAAAAATATGGTTTAGTGTTGAGCCATTCCATACAGTCAGATTCGGCCCAGAGGCTAGTGGCTACGGTGCCCTTCGTGAAACCATGGGGGAATATAGGGCCAATTGCATATGTAGGTTGCTTTTCTTGCAAGGCAGAAATGGTCTCTAATTCAAGTTCTTGAATTGTGTTACAAAGAATGAAATCCGCCCTTTTAACTTCATCAAATGCCTTGTCGATGATCCTGTGAGCCACGGTTGTGACCTCAGTAGCTTGAAGGTCTGACATCAAGTCTTTTGGTTTAATTGTTTTCACACCCGGTATGTAGTCAATTGCATCTTGGCGACGATTATCTACATAGACAAACTCACGATTAATATGGGTAAATATTATTGTCTTTCCCCATATATATTTATATATATAGAGGTTGTCACATACACTATTAATTGTCTAAATCGTACATATAAGCAAGACTTCACATGATTGATGGTCTAGGCCAATACGACAAAAATAAAATTTCTGAAATAGGATCCTCAGCTCACTTTCCTCATCTTTTCGCCCAAATAGGTTATAGACGTGCATAAGCATATAATCAATACCAAAAATATCTCGAACGGACAAGTACTAAATAAGTCAATCAAGAGCAAAAATTTACTTAATTAGGTGTATTTTAAAATTACAATATTTTAGACAATTTTATAAGATTTATTAATTAGCAACAAAAGATCAGCAATCCGGACTCAAAGCTTTGAATTACTATAGAAGCAAGGAATAGAGAAGGTTGAGATATATGGACAGTAATTAGAGAGAAGGGTACGTACCAGGAGAAGCAAAGTGGCCATTTTCTCTAAGGAGGTTTAGATGATAGTAGAGGGTAAAGACCAGAACTGGCTCAGTCCAAAATGACACATTCACAAGGTTATACTTTGTTGCTATCATTGTTGGCCAAACAAAGAAAGTGTCTGCTACTAAGCAAGTGACTGGTGAGTCGGATCGGACTAGTTTTGCTACAAGTTCATCAACATGAGCTGGGAAAACTTGCAGAACCCCTTCCCAAAACTGGTCATGGTTGAGGGATCGGTCGAATCCGACTGGAAAACCGTCGCTGATAGTCACATAACGTATGTCCAGGCTCGATTTACGCAACCCGTCGAAGATGTTAACGTCTTCTATGGCGGTGTTGGGACTTTGGGACTTGACTATTTGGTGGTGAACTGCTTGAGTATTGACAAAGGTGACAGTGAAGCCGTCGGATGCGAGCTTGATGGCGAGATGGACAGCTGGGATTACATGGCCTTGGAGAGGGTAGGGAAATAGGACAGCATGAGGCTTTGAGTGATTGTTCTCCATCAGTACTCTGCTTGTGTTTGGGTTTGAGTGAGAGGGAGTGGTGTCTGCCTGTTTGGGGAGCACTGGAACTGACTATAAAGTGAGATATGGTCACCATGGCTAAAAATGAGCTTGGTCGGCCATATTGCTTGTCACTGTTCTCAAAATATCATATATAAAAAGACATGGGTGATGCTTCACGATGTGGTTTGTAGTTCCAGTCAAACAAGTACGCTGGCGCTCAAACCATATTACTGTGTCGTGATTTCATAATTTTTTTTCTTTTCTTTTTTAGGAAAACATGATTTCATAATTAACCTATCAATTAACTATCAGGGTTTTATAGTTTAATAGCTAATTAAGTTTGCTGATTTTTCATAATATGAAGTTGCTTATTCTTGTGTCCGTCTATTATCTTTCAATGTCAATGCCACTGTGTCATCATTATGTTGCGAGTTTTTTTTTTCTTTTTTTTTTGATAAAATGTTGTGAGTTTTTGGGATGATGATTGTATTAAAACTGTCCTGCATGGCTGCATGTACGTACATGCCACCACACGTGATTTGATATCTTCTTGTGTCGGTAGATATATTGATAAAGATTAAAGAGCAGTAAACAAATTTGATATATGTTGATAGTTCATTCCTTAATAGTTTAAATACTTGGAATCAAGTATTTTTAATTATTGTTTTCTAATGCGAGAGCAAAACTTGGGTTACAAGAAGAAAATTTTTTTCTTCTTCTCTTTTTTCTTTTTTCTTTCTTTTTAATTCTTCCCCCTAAATAAACACACTAAACCCCTTTCCTCCCACCCCCTTTTCCCCCCCCCCCCAAAAAAGAAAAAAATTTCCCTTCCCCAAAAATTTTTTTTAAATTTTAATTCCCTTTAAAAAAAACCTCCTTTTACCCGCAGCAGCGCGCGGGCTTCTACCTAGTAGTAGCTAAAGGTCAGCCAACCTTTACTGATCGAGACATGCCATTAAATAAGATGGTAGTCTGGTAGATAAAAAAATTTATTTACGAGTAATTTTCAACCATAAATGCATGTCGATCAAAATCAAAATCAAGGTTGATGCACATCTACAACTGTCAGTTATACCCACGGGTGCGTGTACGTAGGGAAGTGTCCAGGTGAAACTATTTCTTCTTCATGAATGGTAGCTACAATGGTCTAGACCATATAACCCCTTGTCTCCCTTCATGTATGGGAGGTGAGAAATATCCGTGACATTAATTAGAGTAAAATATCCAAATAGTATATGAATTATCACGAAATGCATTTTTTTGTACTTTAGAAATGTTTAAGGAGTCTGATGGTATTTGAACTATTGCGCTCGTTAGCCATTATGGTACATTCGTCCAATATTTTGTCCAAATTGCTTACATGGCACATAAGTGGTTTTTATTGTCAAAAATATTTTGGTTAAATTGTTTATTCTTAATTTCTTAGAATCATAAAGAAAGCGTTCTGTGAAGTTAATTAAGAGGGCAGATTTTACACTGTAAAATACAGTTCAAGAACATGAAGCAGAGAACCTTTCAGCCTTGCAAGACCAGCAACCTACATACGCAATTGGCCCTGTCTTCTCCGATGAACCCACCAAGAGTGTTGTGGCTACTAATCTGATGTCCGAGTTTGACTATAACCAATGGCTCAAAACTAAGCCTCAAGGTTCAGTTTTGTATATTTCATTCGGTAGCTATTGTCAAGTTACTAAGACTGAGTTTGAGGAAATAGCTCAAGGGCTTTTGCTTAGTAAAGTGAGTTTCATTTGGGTACTACGCCCTGACACTATAAGATATAAGGAAGAAGGGTATATTGTACCCTTTAGATTCAAGGACCAGATTATCGATAGAGGGTTCATAGTACGTGCTTTGATGCTCTCAGATTGAGGTACTCTCAAATCCAGCAATAGGAGGGTTCTTAACTCATTGCGGATGGAATTTCATACTAGAAAGTATGTGGTTTGGTGTTCCAATTAATGCTGTGTTTTCCTATTTCAACTGACCAAATTACTAAAAGGAAACTAGAGGTTGATGATTGGGGAATTGGTCTCAATCAATCTTTGTGATGGACAATTTGGACCGAATGATTAGTCTTTATCATATTGTGGCTCTCATAAAATTGATTAATCTTTGTCATAAAATTGATTAGTCTTACTAATAGGAAACTAATGGTTGATGACTGTGGAATTGGTCACGATCAATCTTTGTGATAGACAATTTGGACCGAATGATTAGTCTTTAATTATCGTATTGTAGCTCTCATAAAATTGATTAGTCTTGGTTATATACCTTTTCTCAACTAACAGGACCATAAGCAATCGATTTGAACTAAAATCGGAAAATATGATAGTTCTGAATGAGTCTAGAAAAGTCTTCAATAACATTTACTCGCCTATATATCATTGTTATTAGAAAATTCTCCACAAGAAAAGCATCTGAAAAGTCGAAACAAAATCGACAACATAAGTTACAGAACAAACATTATGGAAGAATGCACAAATAACATTAACAAGTTCATCTGGTCAGGTTGCAGAGGTTATACATCGGCTCTGAGATACGATTTACAAAAAGCAAAACAAATAAAAGAGGTGAGCAGAGTACTTCAAAGTAATGTTATGTCTATTTTGTACAAATTGAAGACGTAAGTTTGATCAGAGAAATGTACACCCAACTAAAATTTCGTTTGGGCTAGCATGGACACCTTTGGCATGCGATCCTCAAGTCAGAGCTTGTTGAAGTTTATAAGAGGAAGAATTAAAGGATAAAACAAAAGAAGTAAGGGAGAAGGATGAAACCATGTTGGATTTCTCAATGGGGAGTGTATGGATATTCTTTGTAGTTCTTCATGAAACTTTCATTCAATGATTTTCGTTCATGATAATTGCTTTACACAGAAGAGGAGTTAAATAGACCTAAAACATAAGCTAAACAGAAACAAAGCACTAAGACATTTAATACAAAGATAGAAGACATGTAAGTTAATGATGGATAATTGGTGGTTGCTTTTCCCATTGCTTTTCCTTCTTCTCTGTGAGTTTGAGAGTTCCCAAACGTGGCTTGATTTATTCTTCAGTCAATAAATGCATAACACATGCACTTTAACACAATGGAACAGCTCCCACAATCAAAGGAAGGACAGTACAAACGAACTGTCTCAAACTCGTCCGGACACCCACACAATCGTCCGGACTCCAAGATGTAAAACGCGTCAATCACGATGATTCTGTCCGGACGCCAATGTACTCCGTCCGGACGCCTGAAGCTGCTGAAGATTACTCTGGCTCATGTCGACCGGTCGCCCAACGTCCAACAACATAGAAGCTTAAATCTCAAAACTCCGTCCGGACGCCCAATGATCCGTCCGGACACCAATATCCTCCAATAGAGCTAAACTGAGAAAATGTTATGGTCACTGAACTCCAATTGAAGCCCCATGGCCACATGAAGAAAATCGATTAGTAGCCCTTGTTGTCTTGTTGACAGAATTTCAAATCAAGGCACACATGCATTGAAAAGTGAAGTGATTGAATATTTATTTGCCATATCTTGTTGGCCTGTGAATTTATGATTATTATTCATGCTTGGTATTAAGAACCTCAATATATGAATTTATGAATTATTATCAGTCAACCTGAATTATTCATTGAAAAGTGTGTTTAAAACTGATTTTTACTCTGGACGATCGATCGTCACCTATCGGGCGATCGATCGCCCAAAGTCAGAAATATGACCGTTGTGTTTAAACTAGTGCGTTTGAGTGCAGAATATATCCGTTATGTTTTTGTTCCAAGCGATCGATCGCACCCTGATATGCGATCGATCGCCTTTCAGGCGCAGCGATCTTCCCCCATGTGCACGAACCTTATAAAAATACTGGCCGTTCCAAGCTTCCTTCAAGAGCAAAACGTACTGCAGGAACAACTGAACAAGTGACAAGTTAGAAGAGAGATACCAGAACAGAGGTAAGTGCTATCCCTCTATAAAGAGAGGGAGCCCGATGATTGAAGTTGATGAATTAGTCAGTCAATCTGTCAATTGAACACTATCATCAGTTCATCACGTTCTGGAGATGAAACAAGAGGGGGCAGCTTTCAGCAGAATTCGATCAGCAAGTCATAAGAGGGTCATGGAAGTTTAAGTATAAAATGCTGATAAAGAAACATACCCAGTATCATTCATACTATAACTCGCGTATTATTCGTACGTACATATTCTAAGGTTTCGTAATATGGGAAGGACATAACTAGTTTATCGGCCATTGCTCCGTTGCACTCATCATCGCTAGCAGTAGAAATTAAATCACACAAGAGATGGATGGAAGAAAACTACTGCAATATCTTGTTGGAGCTCATAATTAAGAGGCCGGTTCTGTTAAATTTAACTACATAGATTGTTGGAGTATTACCTTTACTAAAGGTACACCGAGTACTCTTGACATAAATTGCAGATAAACTCATGGATGTTAATTCATAATTTGAGAGTAGACAGTTAACTAGAACATATACCGGCCACTAAATTTACTTATTATAATCAACATAATCAAAGGACTAGATTCAGATAGAATGTTTCATACTAGTATCATCCCTATCATGTAGCATTGATTAGTATAGGCAAATAATACATAAATATCTCTTTCATATGTCTCAAAAATAGGAATAGAACTTCAAAAATTACACGAAAATGTGATAGAAGGCAACCATATGGTGCCACACCAATTGCAATATCATGGAATAGTGGACAAACATTAACGTAAGCGCTGCAACAGTCTACCATGCAATTAATAAAAACAAACAAAGCCGACAATATGGAATTTGTAACATTTTACGAACCTTTGTGATTATTGACATTGAAGGTAAGCCCATATTTCTCTTGGATTTTAGCCTTCACACCTTCCATGAAGTGAACAAAGTTTCTATTTGATGAACCATGTTTATCCAATGCACCCTCCAATGCTTTCTTGACCTCCTTGGCATTCCTCCTCAACTCCTCACTTGACTTTCCACTCATCACACACTTCACCTTCTCTTCCACCTCCTCCTTTGTGATCGAGTTTTGATCACAAAGATTGATCCCGACCCTCCAATCGTCGACCACTAATTTCCTATTGGTGAATTGGTCGGTCAACAAAGGATAGCACAACAATGGGAGACCGCACCATATACTTTCTAGTATCGAATTCCATCCACAATGTGTTAAGAACCCTCCAATTGCAGGGTGTGAGATGACCTCAATTTGACTGCACCATGGCACGATCAACCCTCTGTTCTTGATCGCGTCTTCGAATCCAATGGGTAGAACTTGGGTCTCGTTGGAGCTAACAATATCGGGCCTAAGAACCCATATAAAGCCGACTTTGCTTAGCAAAAGCCCATTGGCTATTTCCTCGATGTCTCTTTTGCTAGCATGTGCATAGCTGCCAAACGAGGCGTAGAGGATTGAACCATGCGGTTTAGTATTGAGCCATTCGATACAGTCAGATTCGGGCCAGAGGCTCGTGGCTACGGTGCTCTTCGTAAAACCATGGGGGAATATAGGGCCAATTGCATATGTAGGTTGCTTTTCTTGCAAGGCAGAAATGGTCTCTGATTCTAGCTCTTGAATTGTGTTACAAATAATGAAATCTGCTTTTTTAACTTCCTCAAATGTCTTGTAGATGATCCTGTGAACTACGGTTGTGACCTCAGTAGCTTGAAGGTATGACATCAAGTCTTCTGGTTTAATTGCTTTCACACCCGGTATGTAGTCAATTGTATCTTGGCGATGATTATCTACATAGACAAACTCATTGTTAATTAAAGTGGGCAAGTATTAATTTCTTGCTCCATATCTATAGGTTGTCAGATACAGTGATATACTATTAATCCGAATCGTATATTTAAGGAAGACCACATGATTAATAGTCTAGGACAGTATGACAAAAGAGAAAATTTCTAAAATAGGACCCTCTTCTCATTTTTTGGGTGTAGATCTGACAACCTATAGATATAAGATTACATTATTTTAGACAGTAGTATCAGATTAATTAATTAGCACCAAAAGTTCAGCAATCCGGACTCAATTAAAACTTTGAACTATAGATCTTCAAGGAGAAAAAGAAGAAGAAGCAAGGAAGAGAGATGGTTGAGATCGACGGTAATTTGAGATGAGGGTACGTACCATGAGAAGCAAAGTGACCATTTTCTCTAAGGAGGTTTAGATGATAGTAGAGGGTAAAGACCAAAATTGGTTCAGTCCAAAATGACACATTCACAAGGTTATACTTTGTTGCTATCATTGTTGGCCACACAAAGAAAGTGTCTGCTATTAAGCAAGTGACTGGTGCGTCGGATTGGACCAGTTTCGCTACAAGTTCATCAACATGAGCTGGGAAAACTTGCAGAACCCCTTCCCAAAACTGGTCGTGGTTGAGGGATCGGTCGAATCCAACCGGAAAACCGTCACTGATCGTCACGTAACGTATGTCCAGGCTCGATTTACACAACCCATCAAAGATGTTAATGTCTTCTATGGCGGTGTTGGGACCTTGGGACTTGACTATTTGGTGGTGAACTGCTTGAGTATTGACAAAGGTTACTGTGAATCCGTTGGATGCGAGCTTGATGGCGAGATGGACGGCTGGGATTACATGACCTTGGAGAGGGTAGGCAAATAGCACAGCATGAGGCTTTGAGTGATTGTTCTCCATCAGTACTCTGCTTGTGTTTGGGTTTGAGTGAGAGGGAGTGGTGACTACTGAACCGACTATAAAGTGAGATATATATAAAAAGACATGGGAGAGTAATCTGTAATCGATCGTTGATTATATTCTAAATAACCTATCATACTATAGGGTTTTATAGTTTATTAGCCAAGTAAATTAATTTCATGATCAATTAATAATATCAATTAAGTTGCTTATGCTTGTCTTCATCAAACGAAAAACAGTTGCTTATGCTTGTGTGAGTTGTGTCCGTCATCTATCATCTTTCAATGTCACCATTATGTTCTGAGTTTGTTGGATGTATGATTGTACTTAAACTGACTACACGTACATGCCGGCCACCACTGATTTGAAGCCTTCACTACTAGAAAAAGACTCTAAGTAATATTTGTCCTTTTTTCTAAAGCAAAAATGGGACAGATATAAGTAATATGAACATTTGCGATAGAGATAAATATATGTCCTCTTAGATCATTTTTCTAGTAGTGCTTCTTCACTGTAGAACTGATCGATGGAAATGAAAAGTAGTAAAAAAACTTGATATATAAAGTTATTTCATTCCTTATAGTTTAAATACTTGAAATTGAGAACTTATTATTTTTTAATACGAGATATGAATTTGGGTTACAAGAACAAAACAGTTGTTAAATGTTAACCGACTTTTACTTAGACATGTCATCAAGTAAGATAGTAGATGAAAAGCGAAAATTCTTGTATTCAACCAGGGTGATCTCAACCGTCCAAAGATTTAAATAAAAATTAAAAAAAAATAATTTAAATTATTTAATGGTGAGATCGTGAATGGAAGAGTCTCCGAAAAGACTCCTTTAAGTACGGGCAATTTTCAATCATAAATGCATGTCGATCAAAATCGAAATCAAGGCCGGCCGATACACATCTAAGACTGGCGTGTATGTAGGGAAGTGTCCAGGTGAAACTTCTCCTTCATGAATGGTAGCTACGTACGTACAGTGGTCCAGGCCATGTATGAACGAATGCTTGCAACTACATACAAGTCCTTGCCTCTCCCTAAGCCTCACAATGGTTCTACACTTGTACATAGACTGGCAGCCTGCTCAAATCAAAGCTCATTTATTAGGTTCTTGTTAAGTTCTTTTCATCTTCATCACTACCTTTTCATATGGTTAATTAATTTCCATAATGTAAAATTTATTCAAAGAAGGAGATCGAATAAGGGTAATTTTGTTGCCTGTTGACTTCTGGAGCAAAATTCGATCCCAAGAGGACCAAGTTTTGCTCATATTCTAGAAGTTGACAAAAATAAAACACCATTTGTTTACATATTCTACCATGAACCAAAACAGGCACCTACCCTTGTGGACTGAACCACCTCGTCTTAAAACATCTACTACAGTTGTACTCCTACCAGTTGGATCTCCTCATAAAACATGGTCATTTTGGTTATTCTATTGTTATGTTGCCCTCAAGTACGTAAATTAATATCCTCAAATTTTGCTTAACATTATATTGAAAAGCATGCTATATATAATATGGATAAATGTTGTCAAAATAATATCATCGAGTACTTATTAAGTTATTATCACAATAGCCCATCACGTTATGTAGATAATATTGTAATGTGACGGTCACATCTTAGTTTATTCTACCTTAATTCTAATTTCAAACCACTCTTAATTTATGCCTGCTCCAAAAAATGTTTGGAATGTCATTCTAAATAATTGTAATCATTAAAGATTTATTAAACTCCATTTATAAAAAAAATTACCCTTATTTCAATATAGTTAAAAAAGAAAAGTGTGTACATTCTTGTCTCTTTCTTTCTATCAAAGTTTCCAAATACCCTCACATTTGTAAGAATGATTTATTTGGCTTGCACTAGTAGGACTAATAAAACTCCCATTGCAAGAAGCACATTCATTGTCTATCAGTAATCAGTGGTATGGATTTACACAGAACCATATCTTTGATTATTATAAGGAAATAAATATCTCTTCATATATATATATATATAGGCATTCTCTGCTAAAGAATTCCTTACTTTTTTAAGTTAAGAAGTTTTGATCTCAGCCGTTAGAGCAAATCATTTAAAACATATCTGACAGTTGAGTCCCACGTCTGTTTTGATCTGACGGCTGAGATCAAAACTCTTTAACTTAAAAAAGTAAGGATCTCTTTACCTAAAAATCATTTTATATATACATATTTATATATGTCAATAATAGCACAAAGTATACGAAAATGTGATGGAAGGCAACTACATAGTGACACACCAATTTACAATATATATCTTTACTACATTTCAATATTTATGACTAGTGGACAAGCATTATTATTATTTTTTTTTTAAAATGCTTGAGATAAAAAATTTGTGTACTACATAAATTTGCAACTCTTGTATACAAGATTACAACTTACAAAGCAACAAATTGTATAAATTCATGATTAAAATGGATAATATATTCTTGAATTGTTGATGATGGTACGTGGCTTTCTGGGTAAACGGGGCTGTTTGGCTACTTATTTAACCAACAAAATATACAATCCACCTTATCAATTTTCTAAATAAAAGTCAATCATGTCATTTGGTGTTTATTCAAATTTGTTAATATATTTTAGGATATGTTGCACACATTTTTTTTATTATTATTTTGAAAAAGATGGACAAACATTAGTATAAGCGCGGCAATAGCAAACCTTGTATTTGACCCAAAAAAGAAGAAGCAAAATCGTCAATATTGAAATTTGTAACATTTTAGGAACCTTTGAGATTATTAACATTGTAGCTAAGCCCGTATTTCTCTTGGATTTTAGCCTTCACATCATCCATGAATTTATCAAAGTTTACATTTGATGAACCATCAATGTCCAATGCACCCTCCAATGTTTTCTTGACCTTCTTGGCATTCCTCCTCAACTCCTCACTTGACTTTCCACCCATCCCACGGTTTACCTTCTCTTCCACCTCCTCCTTTGTGACCGATTTTTGATCACAAAGATTGATCCCGACCCTCCAATCGTCGACCACTAATTTCCTATTGGTGAATTGGTCGGTCAACAAAGGATAGCACAACAATGGGAGACCACACCATACACTTTCCAATATCGAATTCCATCCACAGTGTGTTAAGAACCCTCCGATTGCGGGGTGTGAGATTACCTCAATTTGACTGCACCATGGCACAATCAACCCTCTATTTTTGATCTCATCTTCGAATCCCACCGGTAGAATTTGGGTCACGTTGGAGCTGACAATATCAGGCCGAAGAACCCATATAAAGCCGACTTTGCTTAGCAAAAGCCCATTGGCTATTTCCTCGATGTCTCTTTTGCTAGCATGTGCAAAGCTTCCAAATGAGACGTAGAGGATTGAACCATGCAATTTAGTGTTGAGCCATTCAAAACAATCAGATTCGGACCAGAGGCTCGTGGCTACGGTGCTCTTCTTGAACCCATTAGGGAATATAGGGCCAATCGCATATGTAGGTTGCTTTTCTTGCAAGACAGAAATGGTCTCTGATTCAAGCTCTTGAATTGTGTTACAAAGAATAAAATCTGCCCTTTTAAGTTCATCAAATGCCTTGTAGATGATCCTGTGAATTGTTGTTGTGACCTCAGTAGCTTGAAGGTATGACATCAAGTCTTTTTGTTTAATTGCTTTCACACCCGGTACGTAGTCAATTGTACATTGGCGATGGTTATCTACATAGACAAACTCATTGTTAATGTGGGAAAATATTATTTGGATTAAATTCTTGTTATTATCATATACTTTAGAGCATGGTATTTTTCTCAATTCCTCAATTTTCATTCAAAAATTTTTATCTATTACATTTATCTACACTCATATTTTAACCTTTCATAACAACCTCATCATCTATACTACAAAATCTTTCTCAATATATGAAATTAAACAATCATTCATCAAATCACCCATTCCCACATTCACTTCATACAAACTCTCTCCACCTTCTCACATTAATTTCACAATAATATATCTCATCTTTTTCTTTGACCATTTTTTCTCAACAATCCCCTTCAATTCACTCAATATTACTCATTCTATAATTAGTTATCATTATCATCAAACCTCTACTCATGTCGAAATCTAGAGATAAAGAACAACTTTTCTTTGTCAAACGAGAATATCAAACATACATACAAACCTCATTCTTCTCATTAATCGATCATCTACTCTTATTGTTATCTATAATAATACTCCACATAATGATCAATTTGATTACCATTCCCTAGATTTTCCTTTCGCACCTTCATCCATTCACATCAATATATCTTCTCACAAAAATTTTGCAAGAAACCCAATTCTCTCCCCTCATCTCTCCTCATATGTTACCAAACTCATACATTTACAATATCTTGATCTTTTCTTTTAATCTTTTGACAAATCATTTGGATTCCCAATACTTTTCTCATCAAGTGTAACTAAAATGAATTCATATATTATATAATCCATAACCCTTTTCTTTTTGTTCATTTCATCATTCACACTCCTAATCCATTTGACATTCTACCAGATTATATCATAATGGACTCCATCGATATCACTATTCCTTAAACTATTTTCAACCCCCCCCACTTGAAACTCATTATTATCCCTTCTAAAATTCATCACCATGTTTTTCTTAGAATATCTCCCTTTTGATCTCCAACAACATTTACTACATTACACCATAAAATCTAATTGAGTGATTTTTCCTCCACCATGACAAACAATGAACATAAAATCATTTTCTCCTCCATAAATCAGATTCTTCTCCTCCATGATTTTTGATTAACTTCCACAATGTTTTGAATTTATCATTCTTCTTTTGAATTTTTTGATATTCTATTGAGATTTCCGATGGATCCAAGAAGATTTGATTTTCTTTATATATCTTTCCATACTGTAACAATGTCTATAATTGTACAAATAACAAATCCCAAAATCAATAATATAATCGAGATAGACAATCATCCAAATTCCAAAACCAATCAAAATTTCATAAATATTACAAAATATATATATATATATAATCTTAATAATTATAATTTCCTGATCAAAACTCACAATTAAATTTTTCGAATGTTTTTTTGATTGCTTTGTTTTGATTTTCCTTACTCTTTTTTTTTTTTCTCATTCTCCTCACAGATAGAGAAGAGAAAGAGAAGAGGGATTAATATAAATTTTTTAATCTATACTTGTATAACCATACAAGTGTGTCTTTATTTAGATTAATATATTGATTACTAAGACAAATCATAGTCTCTCTCTTATTAATATATTTAGTATCTTTATAAAAAACTCTTTTTTTTTATCCCCCCCCCTCTCCCCCCTCCCCCCTT
The DNA here is from genome assembly GCA_030142095.1 of Rubus idaeus. Taxonomy (NCBI): domain Eukaryota; kingdom Viridiplantae; phylum Streptophyta; class Magnoliopsida; order Rosales; family Rosaceae; genus Rubus; species Rubus idaeus. The sequence continues at coordinate 7,837,649 of CM057970.1, forward strand.
AGGTCTAATTAGTTCGGTTCGTGAACTTTCAATTTCATCGAAATGATTTATGCACTCTTAATTTTCATCCAATATGTTTATTTAGGACATGTGTCGCCTATAATGGGTCGACATGTGTCACCTATTATTTATCGACACGTATCATAAATGAACATATTGAATGAGAATTGAGAGTACATATCATTTTGATGAAATTAGAAGTTCAAGGACTATACTGATTAGACCCTTACAATAAAGAGTAATAATCAAAATTTAGTCCATATTATTTTAACCAAGACTTTACATTATTAATAGTCTAGGATGGTACGGCAAGAGAAAACTTCTGAAATAGGATCCTCCCCTCATCTTTTTGGAGTAGATCTGGTGCTTATATAAGTTTGGAAATTTCATTTTAACTATTGTTCCAATGCAAGGTTTCGCCAAAACAGATTGTGAACGTGTATATATAAGTATATAATCGACACCAAAAATATCTCGAACGGCACAATTAACTACAATGTCGATCAAGACCAAAAATTTACTTGTATAAGTTAAAATTACATTATTTTAGACACTAGTATAAGATTAAGGCTTAAGATTAATTTGCACTAAAAGATCAGCAATCCGGACTCAAAACTTTGAACTATAGATCTTTAAGGAGAAAAAAAGAAGCAAGGAATAGAGATGGTTGAGATCGACGGTAATTAGAGAGAAGGGTACGTACCATGAGAAGCAAAGTGGCCATTTTCTCTGAGGAGGTTTAGATGATAGTAGAGGGTTAAAACCAGAGCCGGTTGAGTCCAAAATGAAACATTCACAAGGTTATACTTCGTTGCTATCATTGTTGGCCACACAAAGCAAGTGTCTGCTATTAAGCAAGTGACCGGTGGGTCGGATCGGACTAGTTTGGCTACAAGTTCATCAACATGAGCTGAGAAAACATGCAGAAGACCTTCCCTAAACTGGTCGAGGTTGAGGGATCGATCGAATCGGACTGGAAAACCATCGCTGATTGTCGCGTAACGTATGTCCAGGTTCGATTTACGCAACCCGTCGAAGATGTTAACGTCTTCTATGGCGGTGTTGGGACTTTGGGACTCGACTATTTGGTGGTGAACTGCTCGAGTATTGACAAAGGTGACTGTGAAGCCGTTGGATGCGAGCTTGATGGCGAGATGGACGGCTGGGATTACATGGCCTTGGAAAGGGTAGGGAAATAGGACAGCATGAGGCTTTGAGTGATTGTTCTCCATCAGTACTCTGCTTGTGTGTGTGTGTGTCCGAGTGAGAGCTAGTTAGGGAGTGGTGAGTACTGAACCGACGTACTATATATAATAAAGTGACATATTTTGAAATGAAATTTCAAGAAATAAAAGATAAAATACATATGAGCAGCAATTAAGGCTTGCTTACCTTCACTCTTAGTTAGTTAATTTCAAGACTGGTCGATACACATCTAGGACTAGACGATATATTGATCGAAATTGAAATCAAGACTGGTCGATACACATCTAGGACTGACGTGGCCGAAACTTCTTCTTCATGAATGGTAGCTATGTACGCACAGTGGTCCAGACCATGTCTATGAATGAATGCTTACAACTACGTACAAGTCCTTGTGTCTCCCTTAGCCTCACAATGGTTCTACATAGCCTGCTCAAATCAAAACTCATAAGGTACGGTTTGTTGAGTTCTTTTCATCTTCATCACTGCCTTTATGGTTCATTTCCAATTTTCCATACTGTAAAATTTATTCAAAAAAGGAGATCGAATAAGGGTTTGGTCTTGTTGACTTCTGGATCGAGCAAACCTCCCAAGAAGACAATGTTTTGCTCATATACACTTCTATTATCCATGTCTTCCCAGCCCATGTTGATGAACTTGTTGGTGACTTGGTCCAATCTGATCCCTCAATCAATTGTTTGATTGCTGATACCTTCCACGCATGGCCAGCAATAATAGCCAACAAGCACAATCTTGTCTTAAACATCTACTACCACTTGGACCTAGCCTCCTATAAAACATGGTCATTTTGGTTCTAATGGTATATATCCCTCACGTACGTAAATATCCTCAAATTTTTCTCAACAATATATTGAGAAGCATGCTATAAAAAATCTTGACTGTGAATTTATATGACTAATGGTTCTGCACAACCTCCTTTATGTCCTTTTCTTTTTAATGTGAGGTTCTACACAGCCTCTGACAAGGACTACTCCCCGGTCCTATTTTGTTTTCAGTGAAATACTTATTCCAAAAAAGGAGAATAAGGATTAGCCACCAAATTTGGTTTCGGCTTTGAATTGCCAATCGGCCCGATCCAATAAAAACATCAATACACCCATCATTATTAGCTTGACCAATTACTAAGCCCAAGTCTGCATAACCAATTTGCTTGTCAATTCTCGGCAACTCAATTAGCATCACCGATTAATGGTTCCTACTGACACTTTTTGTCTCTCTCGATTCTAGCTGTTGGATTTGAATATTTTAATTAAAATTAATTAATACATCAAATTATAAGTTTAAATAATGTATTGACATCAAAATTGTCTTCCATTGGTGCATTGAAAAACTGAAGACCAAATGCAATTTTGATGAATAGTAAATTGCCTATAAGCATTTGCATGGGTGTATATGCTCTAATAGTGCATATGCTCCGAGGACAATAAAATGGAGATTCGAGGCAACCCAGCATATGTGAGAGCTGCTTGTGAAGGAAGCTTGAAACGCCTTCTTGTCGATTCTATTCGATCTTCTCTATTATCAGCATCGGATTGACACCCGTGTCCCCATTGACGTCACAGTTTGATTTCTTCTGTTTTCTCTTCAATTTAATATGGATCAAGTACTTAATTTCCTCTTCTTCTCGTTTGTGTTTTGCTTGTAAATGGATTTTAATTAAGTGAATGAAGAGGAAGAAAAGAAAAGAATAGAATAGAAGAAGTCCATAAGACTAAGAGCAAGTCCACCGGTCATGTTAAGACTGGGTGCCACATAGATCTAGCCCCAAATTTGATAAAAATGAGTTCCAGCGGACTTGGGGTGACTGGTCCAAATGTAACCTGGGGGGAGAGCTCGGGCACAAAGAGCCCAATCACTAGACATGTTGCCAGCGTGGCAACCAACCAAACGTGGCTGACGTCAGGCCAGGTCCACGAGTTTGTCCCACGCGTCACAACATGAGCCGTTGGATTGCTGCCTGATAATGCAACAATATTCCAAAAAATTTTGTTGGGGTTGTGTTTTGAACTCACAACCTACTTGATACAGGTAAACGCACCAGCCAACTGAGCTGAAATTATTTTATGCTATTGTGTTCACTTTTTATACTTAACTGATATGTAAACTACTAATTTTCAGCAATAAAATTAGTGTTTACTGTATTTAATTTTCTATGTGTTGTTTATCATGCATTGTATCTTAAAAAAACAAAAATAAATTAAATAATTAAAAAACAAAAATAAATAAAAATTTGTGACCCTGACTCTGACCCAACATGTGAACTTGCTCTAAGAATGAGAAAATGATCGTCTCTGGGTTTCACGGGTAGTGGAGAGGGCATAAAAAGAAAAATATATTTTTTTCTAGTTATGGCATCAGTTCACGTGCTTGTTGATAAATTTAATATTCGAAAAATTTGATAAGTTGCCATTTGGCTGAGTGTGGCTAACTCAAACCTACCTGTGTTTGAGCTTGGCAGGGGCGGAGCTAGAGTTCAAACTTTAGGTGAGCTAAATTTTTTTTTTTATTAAACATTGAGAAAACTTACAAAACCGAAATGGAGGACTTGCCTCACATTACAGACAAATGAATCAATAGATCATGGACTATTGGACTAAACAAACAAAATTGAAAACTGAAACATCAAACATATAAATTGCTCAAAGAGAGAAGTTGAAACTTGAAAGGGGGAGACAAATAAAAAATTGAAAAATACCTTGAAACTGCTACAGTAATTAGTGTGTGTGCCTCTCCCATGCTCTCACTCTCTCAGCGTTGCTTAATTTTGAAAGAAAGTAAGGAATAACAGGGGAAGTAGAAGTTTTGTTACCAAAGTTTTTGAGTTTTGATAGAATAGGGATAGTCTAATTAATAGGTTTTTGATAGGATATTAATTGTCTAATATATGTGAGAGAGTTCAAAGAACAAAGCCCACGTGAATAAATTAGCAAGGTATTAATAATTATTCAAAAATCAAGTGTGACATACTATAAAAAAAAATAAAAAAAATTTACCCAGCTTTAGCTGGGTTAGCTACCACTATGATCCGCCCCTGGAGCTTGGCATTCCTTCCCTCTCTTTCTAAAAGTAATCAACATATTTTGGATAAAATTTGTTACAAAGGACTACTCCAGTTTAGTGAATTAGGATTTCTGCAAACTATTAATTTTTTTTTAATTTTTAGATGGGGAAATAATCTTTTAGTCCGAAATAACTGAAAATGTTGGAATGGTTCACAGCCTCTGAAAATCACAGAAAATAAAAGTTTCGTAGGGTTGTTCTTTTCATCTTTCACTTGCTTTATGGGTTTCGTGTGTGACTACTCCCTTCCTATGAGTGAAATACTTATTAAAAAAAAAAGGAGAATAAGGAGTGGGGCGGGGCTAGTTGAGTTTTGGTCGGGCGGAACTACATAGTGGGCTGCATAGGCTGCAGCCCAACCGAAATTTTCAGTAAGAATTCAATACCTATAGGGATACTAAAATGTAATAGCCCATCCAAAAAAAATATTTGTTCGTATAGGGTTATTTGTTGCTGTCCTCGACTCTTCCCAGTGCACTGGGATTATGAGAATCCCAAAAAATTGAATCCTTGTTCTTCATTTCCTCCTCCTTGATTGAATCATTCTTCAAGTCTTGTTCATCTTACATCAACATTCAATATTCACGACCGGGTATGTCATTCCTGCTCTTCCTCAAATTTTCAAATTCATAATTCAAGACCCAAGTATGCCATTCCTACTCTTCCTCAAATTTCAAATTCATAATTCAAGACCAGGATCACCGAAAACCCAAACAAAAACTCCTAAATATGGCTTTGGGGAAAGAAAAAAAAAATTGCCCTTCAGCCAAAAAAATTGAATGTATTGAGTTAGCCCACCCTATTTTTCAATCTTAATTCCTCCCGTGGAGCAAACTTCAAAACTAGAAGACAAAACTTTGTTTATTTTCTAAGGAATCATTTTCTAAGAGTAATTAATCAATATATTTTGGATACATATAGAAAGAAAAGATAACCCCCTTTTTTCCTTTTTTTTTTTTTATTTTTTTTTTTTTTTTTAATTAAAAATAAAAAAAAAAAAAAAAAAAAAATTAATAAATAAATAATAAAATTAAGAATTAATACCAAAAAAAAATAAAAAAAATAAAAAAAAATAAAAATAATTAAATTTAAAAAAAAAATTTATATTTAATTTAATAAAACATAAAGAAAAAAAAATCAAAAAAAGGAAAGAAAAAAACCCAGGCACAAAAATTTATTGTGGAAAAAAAACAAAAAAAAAAAAATCAAAGGAACCGACCCGGAAAAAAAAAAATGGAAAGGATGTTTATCTAAATATCCCAAAAGATAACACCCCATTTGGTTTTTTTTTGGTCAAACCCCATTTTGTTTACATTATCATTCTAATATATTAAAAAGGGTTGGTGAGGTTTCAGCACTTGCCCTCTTACTCGATCCTCAAACAGACGGAGCAAACTCTTAGAACCATGGAGGCCAATCACCCAAAGCTTCATGCAATCATGGTACCTCTCCCTCTCCAAGGCCACGTCAACCCCTTAACCCATTTGGCCATGAAGCTTGCATCAAATGGATTTACCATTACTTTTGTCAACACCCAATACATTCATCACCAGATGACCAAATCCCAATCCAATAACAACACTAAACAAGAGCAAGATCAAGATCACATCTTTGCCGCGGCGCGCGTGGCCGGCCTTGACATACGCTACAGAACAGTGAGTGATGCTTTCCCACTATCCTTCAATCGGTTTCACAACCTTGACCAGTTTATTGAGGGTGCTATCCATGTCTTCCCTGCCCATGTTGATGAACTTGTTGGAGATTTAGTCCAATCTGACTCCTCAATCAATTGTTTGATAGCTGATACCTTCCACACGTGGCCAGCAATGGTAGCCAACAAGCACAACCTTATCAATATTTCCTTCTGGACTGAACCAGCTTTAGTCTTCAACATTTACTACCACTGGGATCTCCTCATAAGACATGGTCATTTTGGTTGTCATGGTACGTAGCTCTCTCCTTAAATTTCGCTTATGTTACATTGAGAGATGTTTTTAGGTTGCCAAAACATGGGTTTATTGGTTAAATTTTTTAAAACTCAAAATTAGTCATTTATAACCTATATTAGCTAATAAATAAACTTAAATATATTAAGGTTAAAACAGTACGTACATTAGAATAATAATAAATTAGTTAGTTAATATGAGGGCTCACACCAACTTTCCATTTTTGCCTATTTTTTATTTTTATTTATTTCTTTTTTAAGTTGATTTATTATTTTATTTCAAATGTATTATAATAAGGGTCGTTGATGACTAAAAGAACGAGCAAGTAATGCGGAAAAACTAAATAATGGAGAATGTTTTTTGCACGCACGAGCGCCATCTTCTTACAGATACTCTATGTGTGTCTAAAGTTAGCTTTAAAAAACATTAGGAACACTAGCAAAATGAATAGAAATCTGTCCCCACAAGCCCTTTTAGTTGTAGTGACCGAGTGACGTGCAATGCATGTGTAGGAATGCTAGGCTATTTTTATTTGAATGTCTAACAGAAAATATTAGTATGTTAGCTAGAGCAACATGTTATGTTGTCAAATTATCTATGTTGATAATGTAGATACTTATTTGACCATAAATTTAGTCGGATAACATAATGTGTTTGGTACTTATGTAGCTGGTAAGATAACATTAACAAAGTTTCATATTTACGTGAATCTGTTTTAATTTGTTTGTTGATTTATCAGATAATTGTGAGGACACCATAGATTACATACCTGGTGTACAGTCTATCGAACCAAAGGACTTGATGTCAGACCTACAAGTTACTGATGCATCAACTCCGATGCTCCGAATCATAAAGAAGGCGTTCCACGAAGTTAAGAGGGCAGATTTTATACTGTGTAATACAGTTCAAGAACTAGAAGCGGAGACCCTTTTAGCTTTGAAAGACAAGCAACCTACATATGCAATTGGTCCTGTCTTCCCTAATGAACCCACCAAGAGTGTTGTGGCTACTAATCTGATGTCCGAGTTTGACTGTACCCAATGGCTCAGAACCAAGTCTCCAGGTTCAGTTTTATATGTTTCATTTGGTAGCTATTGTCAAGTTACTAAGAATGAGTTTGAGGAAATAGCTCAAGGGCTTTTGCTTAGTAAGGTGAATTTCATTTGGGTTCTACGCCCTGACACTATAAGCTATGAGGAAGAAGAGGATATCGTACCCTTTGGATTCAAGGACCATATTAGTGATAGAGGGTTCATAGTGCCTTGGTGCTCTCAGATTGAGGTACTCTCAAATGCAGCAATAGGAGGGTTCTTAACTCATTGCGGATGGAATTCCATACTGGAAAGTATGTGGTTTGGTGTTCCAATGCTGTGTTTTCCTATTTTAGCTGACCAAATCACTAATAGGAAACTAGTGGTTGATGATTGGGGGATTGGTCTCAATCTTTGTGATAGGAAGCCAATTACAAGGTTGGAGATAGCAGAGAAGATCAACCGTCTGATGACTGGAAAGTTGGGTGATGGAATGTTGCAGAAGGAGATCAAGAAGGCTAGGCAAACATTGGAGGATGCTTTGGCTGTAAATGGATCATCACAACAGAGTTTATGCAAATTCATTAGTGACGTAAAGGCCAAAATTCAAACTCGAGTTTGATCGAGTGTTAATTCTAAAGAACATTTGTATGTGTCGGTTATATAAAATTTTCCTGTAATAGTTTCATAAGAGAGGTTATGTAAAACCGACACATGTCAGACTTCCACATTAACACGATGTGGTTCTACTTAATTCATCATCTCAAATTCTCATTGATATATTTGTTATTGGGTAAGAAATGGTATGTCCAAAATAAAAGAAGGGTATGTGAAGAACGAATTTGGCATATACCAGGATCTTATATATCATCCATTCTATTAGGCTTGTCTAATCACTCTTTGGCTTTTTAGACTTTAGACTTAGTTTGGATCACAAAGCCGGGATGTGGCTCTCATAAAATTGATTGGTCTATGTCATTTGTCCTATACCTTTTCTCAACTAACAGGACCATAAGCAATCGAATTGAACTAAAATCGGAACATATGATAGTTCTGAATGAGTCTATAGGAAAAGCCTTCAATAACATTTACTCATCTACCACTGTTATTAGCAAAATCTCCACAAGAAAAGCATCTGAAAAGTCGAAACAAAATCGACATCACAGAGCAAACATTTTGGACGGAAGAATGTACAAATAACATTAACAAGTTCATAAGAGGGTCATGGAGATTCAAAGTTAAAGTATAAAATGCGGATAAAGAAACGTATACCATTAAGTAATTGGTTTGAGCAAAGTATAATATATGTTTCCAAAATAAGCGTAACAAGTTTAAATGGTCTTGTTAGAGCCCTTAATTAATAAGTGCTGTTAAATTTAACTACATAAATTGTTGGATTATTACCTTTACTGATCGAAGGTGCATGCACCGAGTACTCGTGACATTGCAGATCAACTCATGGATGTTAATGCATAATTTGATAGTAGATAGTTAACTAGAACAATTATCATAGATTTCTACATGATGAAAATAGTTTTTCCTTACCTGATTTTGTTTTTTTTAGAATTAGAGATACATTATAATTAATCAGTATCGATTGTAATTAAGAAAATCCAATCGTTGACTTAGTGCCCTCATTGTTCTTTTCATTTCTAACAAGACTACAGATTGAATACTAAGCACTAATTGAGCAACATAATCAACTGATTCATTTAACACAATATCACTGACTTATGGTTCATGCATTCTATAACAAATAAAATAATAATAACAAATTCATATTTTATTTACCCCCATTAATTTCAATCCACCCCCCCCCCCCCCCCCCCTCCACCCCCCCAACCAAACCCATAACCCCACCCCCCCGAACCCCCCCCCCCTCCCCACCTCCTCCGATTTCTCAACCCCACAACACAAACCCCACCCGAAATGAAGACATATCTATCTAAAACTTCCTCCCAACCCACACTTTCCCCTACTCCACTCCAAATTAAACCCGAACCCCCCCCCCCCCCCCCCCCCCCACCCCCCCCCCCCCCCCCCCCCCCCCTCCCCCCCTGACCCCCCCCACACCAAGCAATCGTTGACTTAGTGCCCTCATTGTTCTTTTCATTTCTAACAAGACTACAGATTGAATACTAAGCACTAATTGAGCAACATAATCAACTGATTCATTTAACACAATATCACTGACTTATGGTTCATGCATTCTATAACAAATAAAATAATAATAACAAATTCATAAAGTTTTATTTTCCGTTCCCAAAAAAAGTTTAATTATTATGTTTTTGATAACAACTTAACAAGTATTTGATTTATATACATCTTTGACTTATGTATGATATTTATGATAATTTGACTTCATTGCCAAAAGACAAAAATATGGCATGTATAAAAACCTCCGAAGGGAGAAGAAAAAAAAACACTCTGAAATAATTTCACAGACATCAATGACGACCGATAAATCAATTAACATGCAATTGGCTCTCTTTGGCATCATCTTTTTTACCCTCTTGGCTCTTAATGAGTGTATATCAGCTTTAAACTTTCTTCTTCTTCTTGATTTTCTTTTGTACGTACTCTAATTTATATTCTCTATTTTGGTTTTCCATGAACAGGCAATGAAAGCAACAATGTTGTTGGTGCTTCTAGCATTAGCAAGATTAATGTCGTTGGCAATTTAAGGCTTAGAGGTGATTATGATCATGTCAAAGGTTATAGGCAGTCCAACATAGAAGACAAAATACACATTTGCCTCAAATTTACATAATGTAAGCCAATTCCTACTTGTTGGTGTTGCAATGGTCGCGGCCGTTCACCTGACTGTTTCTTAACTGAAGATGAATGTGAACAACACTGCGTGTGATCATCAATGGATTGATCGACTTAGTTGTACTGTTTTAACTATTTTCTATTTAATAAATAAATAAAGTTTGGAATTGGCTGAATTATTCAAGGGACACTACAAAAAAATCCCAATAACCACTACTTTTTTTAGGTTTTTCAATTCAAGTCCAATTCGTTATATAAAAATTAGAGGCAGTCCGTGCATATTTTTTTTATTAATTCCAGTCCATTTACTATTCCAAAGTTAGGTTGTGAAGCAGTTGCATGCATAAGATCGATGTAAATTTTAATTGCTGAAGATTAAGTAAAATAATTTTAATTAATTGGTATCCTTTGACGTTCCACAAGATAATTAATGATAATTATACCCCTCTAACATGGATTCAATAATAAATATAGGTTGCACTTTTCAACCACTAACACAAGATCAGCAAAATCACAGATACGTTACCATTTTTTTGGACAATCCTATAATAATTAAACGGCAATAAAGATACGATATAATTAATTATTTAGTATCCATTGTATTACGAAAATTCATGTTGACTTAGTGTCGGCATTGTTCTTTCCCTTGCTAATAAGATTATCTATTGAATAGTTAGCACTAATTAAGGAGAAGAACCAATTGATCCATTTAATACAATATCATCTGCTTATGATTCATGCCTTATACAACAACTTAATAAAGGAATTCAATTAATTAATTAAGTCAAAACGGCACATATATCAACTTTTCAGACTCAACTCAAATATCTAAGGGGAAAACAACAACCAAACTTGAAAAACACCGCCAACTTTGAATGACGCTCACTTATTGTTTGAACACCGCCGACTTTGACTGACGCTTACTTATTGAAACCAAGGACAAAAATATCGAGTATTGAAAAAATATCGACTGTCCAAAAATTAGAAATTTTGACGGAAATATAAGAAAATATCGGGAATATCGAGAAATACAAAAAACGAAAATATCGCGGATATATTGTCGATAATATCGATATTTCTGTCCTTGATTGAAACAATAACACACATAACCCAACTCCTAACTAACCCACTTAATTATTGTATTGTGCTACATGCAATTGGAAAATCATATAATCAAGTGATCAAACAACATAAGCATGAATTACTTGAAAAGTCAAAATAGACAGGAAAACCTAACTTTCGTCTATGATGATGCAACAAAACCTTGGTGCATTCCAGCCGCTCCCCTTGTTTGACGCCAAATGCTAAAAACAAGATTCAGCTATTTTTATTTGTACATAGGCAGCGGCTGGTATATATATATATTTTGGGGTTTTATTTTTTTTTTTTTTTTTTTTTTTTTTTTTTTTATATAAATTTTTATCTATATAAATAATATTTTTTAAAATTTTTTTTTTTAAGGGGGAATAAAAAAAAAAAAAGATATATGAAAAAAACTCTTCTCTATATAAAAATATATATATATATATATATATATATATATATATATAATTAAAGCATGGTATGTTGGTTTTCTAATTAAAATTGGAGAGAAAAAAAAAAAAAAAAAAAAAAAAACCACCAAAAAAAAAAAAAAAAAAAAAAAAAAACCCTTCATTTTTCCCCCCCCCCTCACCCCACGCGGATTTTTTATTATTTTTTAGAAAAGGGGGGGAGGGTGACCCCCCAAATGCACGGTCCGTGCATAAAATAATTTTCGTTAAAATTGCTCATGTAATTTTGGGTGGGCGTGTGACTCATGTACTTTTTTTAATCAAATAAGAGATTATGCGATATTAGTTTTTTGGAGACAAACGATATAGGGAACAAGTCCTACCCTTAATTTTTTTTTTTAAAAGGTATGCCATACTCTGGAACCCCCCACCCTTCTCCTTATTTAAATTTTATTAATAATAAAACAAAAATACAAAGAGGAGGACAAAAACCTTACCACAAAATACAAAGAAGAAAAGGAAAATGAAAATACTAAATTCTCATCTCGTAAACAAATAAACCTATAAGAAAAGAACAATATTAAAAAGTAACAATAGTCCAGTAACCATAGTCTTTTGATATAACATCAACTCACGAAGAGGAGGCCGATGTGCATATCCATAATAGAACAATCAATCAAATCGAAAGTTTGGCAACCCCAATAGGTTCCGAACAAAGGCTGTAGATGCACACAGAGGGCATGAATCCCACTAATGCAACCCCCAATGGTCCACTCTAAAATTCGCTAAGCAATCCACAATTTGATTTGATTACCTTCACAGGTACTGAGATTGGTGGGAGGTGTTAACAAAGGCATTCCAGAAGCTTCATGTACTAGTGGTGCTACTTGTCAAAGTTACTATGCTGTGGGTTTTTTAAAATTCTATAAATACCCCATTGTAATAATTCATGGTTAGCGAGATTAATAAAAATTCCAGTGTAATTACTATGCTAAAATTCTCTCTCAAAATATGTGTCTTCTCCATCAAGCTTTAAGCTTCAAAGCCATGTTATCATATGAGAAAAGTATATTTGCATGGAGGAGATGATGGAACAGCAATTTTCCCAAGCAACACAAAGGCACCAAGCCACAGAGGATGACGAATTGGAGAGAGAAAGTGGAGTGCTAATTGGATACGTAGTGAGCCAAAGCCTTACAAAGCTAAGCAATGCTCTTTCTGCCAAGCTGAGCTCTATGGAATGGTGTACGATAACAGTGCATATATATATGACAAAATTATATATGAATGATTGATTGATGGAAAGCTCATGACAATTGCTTGTGTAGAGAACTGAGGGTTAACCCGGCCATTAACCAATATTCTGAAGCAAAGGACCAAAAAAACTTTCTGCACTTGTTCTAATTAACGAATATAATCAAATACTATTTCGAACCAAAACCACTAATATTATTTTGGTCCATAGAATTCACCGTCTTTTTTTATACATTTGTGACTACTCCTTGCTCCTATTTTGTGCAGAGTGAAATATACTAACTCAAAAAAGGAGAATAAGCTAGGGGTGGGGCGGCTAGTTGAGTTCTGGAGCAAACTTCCCAAGAATTTCATTTTCTAAAAGTAATAAATGTATTTTTGGTTCATTTTGTAAAAGTAATCAATATATTTTTGGGTACATATAGAAATTAAGAGAAGATAAAACCCCATTTTGTTAACATGCATTATCATTCTACTGTATTAAACTACTAAAAAGGGCGGTGATTCAGCACTTGGTAATAACACTATAGAGCCACAACAACATAATCAGCAGTACTGCAGCACCAGCAATGAGGAGGATGCACCTAGGCAATCCTTACTCTAAAGGAACTATCTGAAACTCTTCCCCACAAGAGGAGAATACTCATGCACTCGCCCAATATTTAGTACAAGAGACCAGTTTTGTTGTTGGTTGACTTGGTTCTCAGCTCCAGACTTCACCCAAACCACACACTTCGATCAATTGTACATCAAACAACTCCGTCAGATAGCGCACATGTGATAAATTGTCTAGTAGTAGTAGTAGATAGGTCTTCATCTTTTGATCTATAAATAGCACCTTACTTAAGTTACTTTACATGAACAAATCAATGATTCTGTAGCACTTTTCTCGTTTTCCAAAGTTCTTCTCCTGTCGATTCTCTTTACTCAATCCTCAAACAGACACAGAGCAAACACTAATTAGAACCATGGAGGCCAAGCACCCAAAGCCTCATGCAATCATGGTACCTCTCCCTCTCCAAGGCCACGTCAACCCCTTCACCCATTTGGCCATGAAGCTTGCATCAAATGGCTTCACCATCACTTTTGTAAACACCCAATATCTTCATCACCAAATCACCAAATCTCAACCCAATAACACTGAACATCCGGATCGTCACGACATCTTTGCCGCAGCGCGCGACTCCGGCCTCGACGTACACTACAGAACAGTGAGTGATGCTTTTCCACTATCCTTCAATCGATTTCAGAACCTTGACCAGTATCTTGAGGGTACTATCCACGTCTTTCCAGCCCATGTTGATGAACTTGTTGGAGATTTAGTCCAATCTGACCCATCAGTCAATTGTTTGATTGCTGATACTTTCCACCCTTGGCCAGCAATGATAGCCAACAAGTACAACCTTATCAATATTTCCTTCTGCACTGAACCGGCTTTAGTCTTAAACATTTACTACCACTTGGATCTCCTCATAAGACATGGTCATTTTGGTTGTCATGGTATGTAGCCCTCTCTTTAAATTTCGCTTATGTTACATACTTACATTGAGAAGCATGTATGTTGTCAAAGTGTGAATATGAGATCCGACTTCTCCGAAGTTATTGAGTTGTGAAATTTTGAAAATTTCATTAAAATTAAAACTTTTAATCTATTATCCCACACCAAAGAAGATAGTATTTCCCATTAAATACATATATTATTAATATCATTTGATTTTTATTGATTGTGATTTATAGAAAGTTTTATGGTAATTTGTGATTTATGAAGGATTTATTATGATGGATGTATGATTGATGATAACCAGATTTTTGAAATTTTATGACCACAATAAAAATTATTATATCTATGAGATGAAAATATAAGGTGACATTTGGTATGGGCTATTCTAATCCTTCTTGTTGTCGATCTCAAAATTTTATTAAATAATTTTTTTTATAATAATTACTATCACATTTCTCTCATTTTCATCTCTAATTTTTGATCATTATCAAATCTTATTCTCTCCATTACGACGATTCCTTTTGTCTATTATTTTCATTTTAATAACTTTTTTCTAATTTCTTTTCACTAATGGTTAAAATGACTACCACATTGATTAACATATTTTTTTGGTTTTTTTTTTCTCCCAAACTGACGTTAACGTCATTCAACAACAAACACTGTGCAATCCTTCACAATCATCCAGCTCTGATTTGTATCTCATCGATTACTCTTTTCTACTTTAATTTCTTCTGTTCGTCTTTGGCTTCTAGGATCAAAAAAGGTTTCTTGTTATTCTTCTTCTTCACAAGGAGGAGAACGGAAAAGAAAGATAAGGATAATGTGGAGAGTTTTTTTTTTTACCACAAGGGAGTAACTGGCGTCTAGAAAAAACCTCTCTAAAGATTATTGTTTGATGTGGCAGTCATTTAAACCATTGGATTAGGTTGAGGATTAAGATTTCATAAAATTCACAAAACTTCACGTACTACTCAGAAGATCTAAATCCATGAATATATACGTAGATTTTTACTTGAATGTCTAACATAGATTTAGAATGTTCGAACAACATGTTATATTGTCAAAGTGTCTATGTTGATAATGTGACATGTGTGATACAAATTCAGTCTAATAGCATAATGTGTTTGGTATGTAGCTGGCATGGTAAGATAACATTAACGAAGTTACATATTTACATGAATCTATTTTTGTCGGTTAAATTATCAGATAATTGTGAGGACACCATAGATTACATACCTGATGCTCCGACTCATAAAGAAGGCGTTACACGAAGTTAAGAGGGCAGATTTTATACTGAGTAATACAGTTCAAGAACTAGAAGTGGAGACCCTTTTAGCCTTGCAAGACAAGCAACCTACATATGCAATTGGCCCTGTCTTCCCTAATGAACCCACCAAGAGTGTTGTGGCTACTAATCTGATGTCCGAGTTTGACTGTACCCAATGGCTCAAAACCAAGCCTCAAGGTTCAGTTTTGTATGTTTCATTTGGTAGCTATTGTCAAGTTACTAAGAATGAGTTTGAGGAAATAGCTCAAGGGCTTTTGCTTAGTAAGGTGAGTTTCATTTGGGTACTACGCCCTGACACTATAAGCTATGAGGAAGAAGGGTATATCCTACCCTTTGGATTCGAGGACCAGAATAGCGATAGAGGGTTCATAGTGCCTTGGTGCTCTCAGATTGAGGTACTCTCAAATCCAGCAATAGGAGGGTTCTTAACTCACTGTGGATGGAATTCCATACTGGAAAGTATGAGGTTTGGTGTACCAATGCTGTGTTTTCCTATTTTCAGTGACCAAATCACAAATAGGAAACTGGTGGTTGATGATTGGGGGATTGGTCTCAATATTTGTGATAGGAAGCCAATTTCAAGGTTGGAGGTAGCAGAGAAGATCAACCATCTGATGAGTGGAAAGTTGGATGATGGAATATTGCAGAAGGAGATCAAGAAGGCAAGGCAAATATTGGAGGATGCTTTGGCTGTAAATGGGTCATCACAACAGAGTTTATGCAAATTCATTAATGACGTAAAAGCCAAAATTCAAACACGAATTTGAGTGTTAATTCTGAAGAACTTTTGTATGTGAAAGTTATATGAAATTTTCTGCAATAACGAGTTTTATAAGAGAGGTTATATAAAACCGACACATATCAGGCTTCCACATTAACACAATGTGGTTCTGCTTCATCATCTCATTTTCTCATTGTTATATTTGTTATTGGGTAAGAAATGGTACGTCCAAAATAAAAGAAAGAATGTGACGTATACCACTATACCAGGATGTTTTCAACTTTTCATCCATTCTAGCAAGCTTGTCTAATACTCTAATATCCCCAACACACACCCAACCAAAAACAACTACACCAAAAACACTCCCCAACAAACCACCACTCCCCAACCCATTCACAATTAAAAAATGATACACAAACAAACAACATCTCCTCCCCCCACTAAATTCCCCCCCCAAACACAATAAAAAAAAACAACCCACCATCCAGAAAAACCCCATCCCTCTTTGGCTGTTTCAGAGTCTTTAGACATAGTAGAAGCACAAGGCAGGGATGTGGCTCTAGACAATTTGGACCGAATGATTAGTCTATTATATCGAGGCAATAACGTTGTAGAAGTGTCCCTCATAAAATTGAGGTTTTTTTTTTTTTGGAAACATCAATTTTAGAGAAGCTTCTCTCCCCTATAACATTATGGCCTCATAAAATTGATGTTATTCTGTTCAACCCAAAATGTGCCCTTTCCTATGATGCATCAAAGCCAATTCTCATAATTCCACAATTCAATTATGATGTTGCATCCATCATATACCTGTCCCATTAGCCATACACCTTTTCTCAACTAACAGGACAATAAGCAATCGAATTGAACTAAAATTGGAACATATGATGGTTCTCAATGAGTCTAGGGAAAGCCTTCAATAACATTTACTCATCTATCACCGTGATAAGCAAAATCTCCACAAGAAAAGCATCTGAAAAGTTGATACAAAATCGACAACATAAGTTACAGAACAAACATTGAGGATGGAAGAATGTACAAATAACATTAACAAGTGGTCAGGTTGCAGAGGTCATACATCGGCTCTGAGTCTGAGATACAATTTACAAAAAACAAAACAAATAAAAAGGTGAGCAGAGTACTTTAAAGTAATTTTATGTCTATTTTGTACAAATTGAAGACGTTTGATCTGAGAAATGTACACCCAGCTAAAATTCCGTTTGGATTAGCATGGACACCTCATGCGATCCTCAAGTCAGAGCTAAACTGAGAAAATGTTATGGTCACTGAACTCCAATTGAAGCCCCACCATGAAGAAAATCTTATCCCTATTATTGGATTTGGCAGATTTCAAACTCCATTGCCAATTTTAAAATCTGAGAAGGAAACAGTTTCTCGGGCCTCAACTGATGGCGTTGGTTCTTTCTTGTTTGAACAAAAAAAAGAGCAATTTTGAAATGCATCCAGACTGCTGGCAATAAGGCGGTTCAGCCCACTGAGACTATCATTCAGAATAAAATCTTCATTACGGTATTTAGACGATGGTAGCTCCAAATCTAATGGTCCTAAAGATTCAGGCTGTATAGAGAGGAAAATAAAAATCAGAAATATCCACAAAATTGCTGAAAAATGCATGAATACATTATAATTAAAATTTATGATTCCATTAGCCCTTGTTGCCACGATTTCAAATCAAGGCACACATAAATGCACTTTTTTAGCATCAGCAAAATGACCCTGCTTCTTGATGAAACAAGAGGGGCAGCTTTCAGCAGAATTCAGCAATGTCATAAGAGAGTCATGGAGCTTCAATGTTAAAGTATAAAATGCTGATAAAGAAACATACCCAGTATATATCTGCTAAAGCGTTGAAATCTTTCACTGAACTTTCAAGGACATGTGGATCAGACTGACACTCATCCATGGGATCTCCTTGAGGATCATTAATGGGTCTCTCTACTACGGGTAAGTCCTGCAGGAAAGTTGTATATTATATGCGTTACTATTCCTATTTCCCAGCCACTATGATTAATTGAGAAACAAAAAATATTATGAACTGATGTCCACCAAAAATAAAATTATGAAATGATACCTCAACCATACGATCAAAGTCAGATGAGCTTGTACTAGCCATCTGTTTGCAGTCCCCTGGATGAGCAACACCAGATGAACTGGTACCCTCTTGACGGAAAGCCGAATTCTTTTGGAACACGAAGGCATCACATGTTTCTTCAGCATCCCAAATGGAAGATACATGGGATACCATAGTAGGCTCACATCTCATCTTGTCCTTCTGTCTAGAAATATGAGCAGCAATCGCAGCATCAAATGAATCACAGCTAAATGGGATCTGCTGAAGACATTGGGACCTTCCAGTGAGAGGTTGATCAATGCAGTTAGCATCTAAATTATGAGGCACCCCAGAAAGGAGATCTCCAACACTAATGTTGGTTAGGCTATCAGCCCACTCCTTGGCTGATAGTGCAGCACCATTATGTAATCTCAGGCCATCCTAGATATATGAAAACAATTTCAATGTTCAGAAAAAACAGTTAAGTTAACATGAAAATCCATGTACAGCATTTCTAGCATGCAATTTTATTCTTAAAAAACTAGTTTCACGATCTACTCTATAGGCAACAATTTTTATTCTAAAAAACTAGATTCACACTGATATAAGTGCATGAAGAAAGACATCCACTACCATATTTGCTTCCATTCTATAATCAATATTGGTGCTAAGTGCTAACTGCCTTGAAAAATAGATAGCAACAGTAACCCATATCATTTTCTTTCAAATGAGAGCAGATTAGATTCTTTTAGGTTGAAAGACGTCAAACAGTTCTTTTTTTCTTGCTCTTTTCTTATCTTGTTTCGTGGGCGCCGGTGGTGACATGAAGCAGAAGTTAAGCAAGTAAAAAAAAATATATATGTTCATGAGACAAATTTAGCTGTACAGTTAGATTAATATTATTACTACATGGAAGAACACGCAAGCCAAGGGCAGCAATTCTAAGAGATAACAAGAAAGCAAGATATCTTGCTGTAGATGAGAAACCACATGGGGGCAGTTATATGGAACAGATTAAGACACGCAAGCCACAGCCATAGACAATGCTATGGGAATATAACTATTAGTCCAACAAGCAAAATAACAAGTTCCACTTCTGTGTATAAGTGTACTAGCTTAAGATATGTATATATGCATGCTAATGAGCTGGAAGTGATTAATAACATTAAGAGCATGGGACAGAAAATAATTACCACTTCTCCTTGATGTCTTAAGATACACTGATCACCAGCAACCTTTTCATGCCATGATGTACTTTCTATAGGGTCCCCCACAAAGTTATTCTTCTCATTGGGCTCACCAGATGAAGTCAGAGCAAGAGAATGATTCTTGGTCACTGAGGTTAAGGGATCATTGTGGATATCTACACATTGATTATTAGCTGATAGTGGAGAATGAGGTGCTGACTCCATAACAGGATCCTTCATCTTCTCCACATTTATATCATGCTCAACTAGAATCCTGCAAGATGCTACAGGTGCTTGCAATGAAACAGATCCCAGCTCAGTAGTGGAGAACCAACCATACCTGCAAGGAGATATTGTAAGTCAGTAATTATGCATAATGATTTAATGTGCTGTAATTTGTGACTTGAAAAGAAATAAAAAAGTACGAACCTTAATCTGAAAACTGGAGGGCTTCCAATCATTGCATATACGTCTCCTGCACTGACATTTGAGTCTTGCGTCCATCTCAGATAGCCTGTTGGACTATCCTGCTGGACACTATTAGGGAAAAGCATTAGCTCTCCTGATGCAACACTTGAACTGCCCCATTTGCGATTTAGGTGTTCCATAACTGATGATATCTTTTTCCGAGTAGGGAGAGTAAGCTCCAGGTGGGGATTATGTTTATCCTGTGAACAGATGAAAACCCAAATTTGTTTGAATGAGCTGAAAACTGTTCAGGTGATAAAACTTTATTTCAAATTGAACTTGAAAATCTAAGTTATGTTGCTACTCACAATTTCCAAGGCTCTTCTAGTACCATCATCAATTGGGAACAACTGGAGTTTAAGTTTCATAGAGTTGTGTATATGGTTCTCTGCACAAATGTTTTGTGGAAAAGTGGGCATAGGAGGCAGAAAATTTCCAACAGGAACAACACTATTTCGGTCTGAAAATGCAATGGACAAAATAATGCCGTTAAGAAATGGTTCACAACTGTCTGGATTCGTATCCTTTCAGTTCAAAAACATAGAACCGAGACATCTGGGTTGGAAATGATTAACCTGCACTGCTTTTGTCTTGTCCAACCTCTTTATCGATTGTTCGCTCCAAGTGCTCAGCAGCATCTGCAACCAAAGAAACCCCAGCAATTGCAGCCTTCTCCCACTTTTTATATGCTGCTGTTGAAGAGACAACGCCTGCTAATTTATTAGGAACCAGAATTTCCTCAATAAGGTGAGTGTGTGTGTATATATCAATTTTGCTTAAATTGAAAATGATGTACTACTACATAGTTTGAGAACTAAATTTCCAAAAAAGTAGTGGATACCACCAATTATATCTGAATCAAGAAGCAATACCTCATCATAGCTTACCACGTACAGAAGAAATTGCAAGAGCATTTGAATTGATTTCATTTTTAAAAGAAGATAAGTCAATTGTCTTCATAGCAAAAGAAAATACGAAGAACAAAACCAGAAGTTGAGTTTAAAGGGGCAAGAGCGGCAATCGAACTTGACAAAGGAGTATGTAAGTTAGAAAAAAAGAAAAAGATAACTTTAAATCGATAAGGATTAGGTTCACTTTCGCTAATATAAAACTCTAATCAGACAAAGTCCAAACTCCAAATGCAATCGATTATCCTCTTTTCTATTGACAGGATACTAGATCATTTTTTATTTTTTTTTAGAAAAAGAGGATACTAGACTCATGCAAAGTTGAAATCAAATATTTATGCCCTTCCTTACATCACAACAAAATACAAAAAAAAAAAGCACATGAACTTAGAAGCCAATATGCACAGCAGAGAGACAAAGCAAAAACTAGGAATATAGTTCTGAACTCTAGCGAGAAGATTGTGAATGCAACTAATGACCACCCCCCCCCCCCCCCCACCCCCACACACACACACACAAAAAAAAAAACATTTATCAAAATGAAAGGGGCAGATATCCTACATTCTGAATAGAGAAAGTGACCATGGAGTATCTAAAAAGTAGGTAGACAAAACAAAAATCACCTGGTTTCCGTCGTTGTCTAGGAGGTTTCACAGTACTTGAATCTCCTTTGTTGCTACGATTAACACCTATGTTTCCACTGCGCTTTAAAGATGCTTTTCCAGGTCCTAGTTTCTGAATGTTGTGACTGTCAACAAGAACAAGTTTAACTGTACGATTATCAGAATGATTTGAGACTGTACTGGCAGCATCAGGAGGGCAGTTTTCCCCCTGAGAAGGCCGTTTCCTGACGGTCTTCTTCCGGTCTTTCAGGAGTTGGTGTTCCTTTATAAGAAAAACATGTTAGTCGGTCCAGCATAAGCAAAATATATCAACATCATATAGAGTGCTATTCTGCTCACCAACGTGGTGCATCCTCACCACTTCTCCATCATGTGTCACATACCAAATCATAGATGACCATGGTTAATATGTGCAATTGTAACTTTTAGGAAAGTTAAAACAAATCACACATGATGAGGGAAGAGGTAACAGTGCATCATGGTTTAATGGTGGTGAGCAGAATTTTACTCTACCACTACTAAATCTAGGAAAGTATTCATGGATCAAAACTGATATTATTTACTAACCAATGCTTCCATAAAAATCTTAAACCGTCGGGGCTTCAAATGAAGCTTTGATGCTTTACAGCTATACTTTTCCAGCAAAGACCACCTGTTAGAAGGTCACACAATTATAAGAAACATATGCACAATTTATCTTTGACAAGAACACTTGTGCAATAATGCCTATATGTAATTGCAGATCATTTACAATCCTATATGACAAGAAAACCAAATGATTGTCAATCATGTTGTCCTTAAGCCATATATCAACAACAGCTTCTCTACAAAAGATTTTCAGTCAAATGCCCCCACAGTGACTGATAAAATCTAAAATCCAACTTCAATCTCTAAACTTTTAAAGGTTATACAAAACTAAGAAAATTTGAAACCAGATTAATAATTAATCTTACCATCGAAGCATAGCAGCATTAGTGTCTTTAGAGTTTCTGGAATCCAAATATAATCCTGGACCCAGCAGCTTGTTCATACGCCTCACAAGACGATAGTAATAATGCCTGACCTGCAAAGCATAGAAGGAAAGACACACAAAGAAACATAGACAATCAAAATCAAGATGTTGACAAGGGGAATTCATGAACCACTTGATGAAACAATCAAAAGTAACTGTTTTAGTGAATACCTGATCCTTGTTTTTACTTTGAACACGACAAGTGATTTTTTCAAAATTCTGCAATCAAAATACAGTGCAGTTAGGGATGATTATGTGCCAAATAGTCTATTGCCAAGCCAAGAAAGGACATTGGCATACCTTGCCAACTTGTCGTAGTGCAGCAAAGAAACTTTGCTCTTCTTGATGTGTCCAAGCAGCCCATTGCCGTGTTGGTTTTTTCACTGCAGATTCACAACAATTAAATAATGGAAAGTTTCACTTTGGAAGGTCACTTAATAATCAGAAAACCCATATAAGTAAATAAAATTCAAAATTGATTGCAACAACATACCAGGCTGCTGCAGTGCAACATGATTTGAGGTGGATGGGACTAAAGCAGGACCTCCCTCCTGAACCAAAATACTCTGCTGATGTGGGTGTGCCTCCGAGTCCATGATGTCTATTGACCCCAAACCTACATGCTCATGGTCTGATTGGAGCAATACTTTGTTGACTTGAACTTGCTGCAAATCCGACTATTTAATGAGTTAAGCTTATCATGCAAATATCAATGCAGCAAACAAGACAAAGTGAAACTAGAACGAAGCAACAACCTAATCATGTATTCGCATGCGCTCATGATTCATGCACCACAAATTCTGTTTTATCAAGATATTTCTTAATGTCAATAAGGTTGCATTTTAGAGCCATTTGCATATGGGATCTAAATTTCGTATCCCCTAGTTTGAAGTCCTAGTTTGGGTAATTTCATAGTGCTGAATCCAAATCCTTACAAAGAGGATTCCATCAAGAATACATTGAAGCTCACAAATATCAACCAAACTGTTTAAGAAGCAAAGAAACCAGTAGTTGAAGGCCAAAACCCAAATCTATAAATTCAAACAGACCATGAGTACTAGAAGTCACGTCATGCTAGTAAGCCCCAGTGTCATATTAGCATCCAATTCCGGAAAAAAGAGCCTACATTGGCATATTTAACATTCTAGTTCAGCAAAATCAAAGCAATTGAACTCCAGTAATTGAAAACAAAATAAGAACTGTATTTGGTAGCTAAGAAAATGCTGGAAAACGATAATAGACAATAGAATAGACTCTTCAAAAACTTCTATTAGATCCAAATCGCAACCTCAACACAACTCAGCTCTGCCTTGCACAATTTTTAAAATTTGCCTTTAATTCAAAAAAAAAATACCGAACAAGTACTCGAGAAATTTGCCCTAATTTCAATTTCTTCGACTTTCCCAGTAGCCAAACGAGGGTTAGGGTTTCGAACAACACAAACAAAGAATCAATTAAAGCTCTCAATCAATCACATCAATACATGTATCTGCAAAATTCATACTCATAATTACCTGACAGATACTTCGGAGAATCCAGCAAAACCCAGAACAGAAGGAACAAGCTCCGGCGATGGATGAAATGCAGAATCAATTTTGCGACAGACGTTTAAGTCCAGAAAAGAAACGATTTTTTCTTTTTTACTCTAAAAAAGAGAGGGGGTTTTTAGTTATTCACTGAAAAAGGACGAAAAATTAGGATTATTGATTTATTTGGGATGATTTCACAACTGGGTTTTTTATGTTTTAGGTGTGTGATTTTTTCCTATGAGACACATGGACATAACATAGAGGATTACTCAACATGACCTAATTTTTCACAACTGTGTGATGTGTCAAGGCCTAAATTTTGACAGTTGTGAAAGGTATGATTCTACCTTTATATTTTTGCTAATTTCAATAATACTAGAAACTCAATCATGTGTATATGTAAGAGTTTTAGAAGTTACGTTGATGAGTTGTAGAATCTACGCTGAAAAATCATCAAGATTGAATATCGTTAACTTATTTAACTATATCAAAACAAATTGACGATTTTTGTGAAAGTAGGCATTCCCATAACCAACCGTTCATTTGTTTAATGCAATTGCATTAATAAACGGTTTTTGTTTATGTTAAATTTTTGCAAAGATGATATTCAAATGTTGATGAACATGTCAGATCATAGAACTAGACTGCTGAATGTTTGCAAATAAAAAAGAATTTAGACACACAAGTCTGACATGGTTCGGACTTAAGTTTTTTTGATAGTTGAATGCCCAATTTTTGGCAGAAGGATTAACAAAATCTCTTCTTTAAGATTCATGAGAAAGTTACACCCATTAGTATTACATCTACCATATGTAGCTATTCATAATCATAATACAAATACCAAGTATATGTAACTATTTTTATTTTTCCTTCCTATAATCAAGCATTCCCTGTTACCATGTGCGATGAATTCAAATTAAAGTCTTGTTTCCACCACATTAATAGGGTGGGTGAATATGTTACTTCACATGATCAAGACTAATATCTTGCACCTTTTTTAACTTTATGAATGCATCTTTAACCAAGTAATGAATTGCCTGCAATGAAGGCAATCTTGCTTCAAGAAAGAAAACCATATAAAGAAGTCCAGCAGTGGACTTGGCACATGCAATGCAGGTAATGATAGTAGCATCTCTGAGAAAGAAGCATATTTTGCCTTTAAAGAAAGAACCTCTCTATCTATCATGTGTTTGTAATTTGTATTAGTATAGAAAAGCAAATGTCAAAAGAAAGAGAAAGCCAAAGGCAAGAGCATCTCACCCTACAGAAAAAGCTCCAATTATATCAAACTAGGTATCAATTAGACGTGGTCAATTGCTAAATAGTATTATAAATCCAGCTATTTAGAGAAAAAAAAATAATGAAACCAGATCTAGGAATCCCTTCTGATTTTGTTGCCTAAACTTCGGTTGCGGACATGCTTATGCAGCCTATTTTTGCATTCAAATTTCAACGGGATTTCATGACAGTAGGAACTGAAGGAGTAGACTAATGAAAATGAATCACATTGTGCGACCCAGGAATTTACATTCTATGCATCCAGAATTGTCATAGACAAGTTACCATAATTATAATGATAGTCATATTGATCAGATCAAAACAAAACAGATAGTAACATCAGATGGCTGCTGTTGAAGCCTGTCCTATCCTTCCTTTGCGTTTACAGGATGTAAGCAGGAATCGACTATAGCCATTAGGTAACATGCTCAAACATATTCTGTTCCTATTCTTTTGAAACTGTATCCGCTTCACCAATAGCTTCCATCCACCCCACCACCATTTCTCTTACTTGGAAAGCTCTTCAACCCTGCAAGTATGCAAAATGCTCAGCATTTCATTTCATTGACAATTTCAATAAACTCAACCTCAAACAATGTTACACAACAGGATGCAACATGACAACATAAAAATATTCTCGTCCATTTATCAGGTGAAGTGCAAGCCAGGAATCAGGAACCATTTAAAGTTTTAAAAGATCCCAGAATGACAGCAACTCACATTACCAGTAAAGGACAACTTTGCTTGAAGAAACTGATCGATGCCACCAAGAAAGGACCCTAGACCAGTTTGACGTGAGAAGATATATCCATTCAGTTCCAGTGGTATAAGGTGTGCCAGCTTCATTCATTGGCTTCTACAATAACTTCATTCACTAGAGGTTGATTTACAAAGCATTAATCTGTACATAGGGTCCCCACGATCTAAGACATGTTGTTCCCAATCTGACCGAACTCCAAATGGATTGTCCTTAAGCCACCCTTGATTGGTTATGGCATAACTTTTTTCAAGCACAATAGTAAGTTTACCCTTGCCGTATCTCAGAAACTGTTCTTTCATTCTCACAGAGACATCCTCTATGTCAGATTGCAGAAAGACCTAGAAGGATAGAGGCGGAGTTAGAAAATGACTAGAGTACCTGAAAAACCATTGTCATGTGGTTGACCTAAATAATTTTTCCAGATAAAAAATAGTGCTAACTTTGAACAATGCATCATGGAGTCTAAGGTGTCATCACTTAAAAGTGGTTGGTATTGAGGGTGAAGAGGGGAAAAGGTGAGTAACAGAGTTCATATGGTGCTTCACCGTAGAGCAGGTGCAAAATAGTGTTACCTTTCCATTAGCTGTAAGGAGATCAGCAACTGCTTCGACTAATGACCTTTGCAGCATTCTCCATCTATGTTCTGGTTCGTTGAAATCAGGATTTGGGCACTGAATGGAGAGAAAAATACTTATTAAGTACGTTTTGTGTCTTGATACCCAGATGCGGACCCGGGCTCGAATCTGGGGCACTTATTAAGTACTTTTTAAAATAAATATGCATATCATCTCAGCATTCAAGGCAAGGACAATGGAATATAAGGAAAACAAAATGCGTTTAATTTGCCACATGAAATATAGTGCCCTACTTGCGATGTCATTTCAAGAAAGTGATAGAGAACAACATAGGACTGTTTTTTAACAGAGTTGTATCTTTCTCTACTTATAAGGAAATGCGATACCAGGATGTTCTCTTAAAGGATATTATTTGGAAGTGTCAAGCTAACATAATATGAATCACATACACCAGGCTATCAAGGAAAGTCTGAAAAGAATGTAATCTGGTTTAGCAGGACTTTGCAAATGACATTACATCTTCATTATGCATGAAATTAAATTGACATCAAGTTGTAGGTTCTTAAGTTTAACAGAAAATATATTGCTAAGTCTAACAGGCACAATTGCATCAGTTAGATACTTGCTTGAACAAGAAACTGCTGCAAGTTGATAATAGACATAGAGTTCAAATCCCAACCTGTATTGACACAAGTACTAGCTTTCCTGGGTAACTAGAAATTATGGAACGGAATGTTGATGTTGCATTTGTGGCGATGAAGTACCTAAAAAAAAAAAAACACATGGCTCAGATGATGAAGCCGGACCCAAAACTTTCAACACAAGTCTATCCATGGAAACACTTGAGTTCCTACCCTCCCTCAAACTCGACAATATAGACACACATATACCGGCTGTTTCCATTCAAATTATAAGTTTATAACTCACAATAATGAGCACACATTTTATGCTGCATGCTACTCAGATATGCACATTGCAAAGAAATGATAGCAGCACTCAGTCAAATTAAGGTTATGTAGAAGGCAGTTAAACCAGGAAACACAAATAACCTTTGCACAGTTTAAGGCACAACCTTACCCATTTCTTAGACCACACTGGTGAGTAGAATCCAGGCAACGTTTTACCAGCTGAAAAATAGTTGAAAATGTGTCATTAGTATATTATTAAGAATTTAAGCAAATAGAATATAAAATTTCCAAATCCTAGAGACCTTTTTATTAATCTCCAAACCCAAAAAATTCAAATCCTTCCTTGTTTTAGCCATCCCGAAAAGAAACATTCCATTACCTGTCAATTATTCATTGGAGTTAGAAAAGAACCCGAAACTACTAGAACTTTCGTTGTGATTAAATCCTAGACCAAAATAAATAAAAACTTAAAATGTTGTAAATAAATCATATAGGGTTTTCCAAAATTATACAACCATTTCAACTAAACAAGCCTTGACATCTGTATCTCCCAATCGTAAGTTTATCTCACTTTACATCCTTTTAGCTTCTTGTGAGAAAAACATAACCCTTATATTCCCTTCTTCTTCTTCTTCTTCCATTTTTTTTTATAAATTTTCACAAGGAAACAAAGTCAACAAAAAGTGGAAAACGAAAACAAAGGGGAAAGAAGATGAAATACCATACCACTTCCAATATCAACTACCAAAGGTTTAGCTGGATCCGAATAGACAGCATTCCAGTCAACATCAAAAGGGTATGCCTGCACTAAAGGACTATTATAGGAAATTTGAAACTATTTCTAAAATAGTATTATGCAATGCTGGATAAGTTGTAACTCTACTATCTTGAAGTGAATGTATCAGTCAGATGTTCATAAATATCTTAGGTGAGAATGAATTCATATTATGATGCCCCTCACTAGACCTATACGTCTATCTAAACCAAATGTACCGAGTTAATGGCCCTTATGGTAGGAGTACAACCATCATGGGATATGAGGCAAGAGTCCAAAGATTTGCAGTTAATATAGTTTCATGCAGGTTGTTTCTTCAGGAACAGGATTTACAATGAGGGTCTAATTAATACACATGCACAAATGTAGCAATACTGATATGGGAACTAGACTATTCGATGGTCTTTCCGACCATGATGGGACTCATGACATCTAATTTTGTCCCATTTACAGTCTTGATTGAATCCCTCGTCTTAAAGCTTTATGAAGAAGACTACAAAACTTACTCTATCTAAAGCCATGATGCCTGGAAGTTTTCTTCCTTTGAGAAACTCCCATACAACTGAAGCATTCTCAATCATATTGAAGTGAAAGGTGAAATTTGATTCCTTCACCATTGATTCACATGCCATATTCCCAACAACAGTTATGTTGCTGTTTCCTTGACTTAGTTGATTAAGCATTTGAGCCACTTTAGAAGCTCCATTTGTGCCGTTGTTCGAGTGGAATTTCACTGGACCAATCCAGGTAACTTTCTGCATTTCATTGAAAAATATCAGGGAGGTCTGACCACACGTCCATGATAAAGCCAGCAACTATGAGTACTTGAATGTTCAACACAAAAGAGAACATAATGCCATCACGAAAGAAAATACAGATGCCTTCAAGATGAAATTCTTTATATGTTTAAATTTCAAAGCAGGAAAATAAACAACAATAAATATGTGAAAGAGAAGAGGACTTGGTCCTTAGATATAGTACCGCAACACACTGTTATGCATACTAAAATGCATCAGCAAAGAAAAATGCACAGCCTCTATACCATAAATATATCTTTACAAATTGAAGCTGTCACTTCAAGATTTAATGTCAATTGATATTTAAAAACTACGAAACAATTCTTCATCTGTAAAACAGTTCCTCAAAAGTATTTTAACTTACCTTGCATCTCGTAAGAATGGAGTTTATTTCATCTAATGATACAGGCCCGATATCAACAGGTACCCACCCTAAAACAGGAAACGAATTGGATTAAAAACTCAGTTTTCCAATTCATTGTCATAATGAGTCAATGACACTGGGACACACGTCTAGAAAATCAAAACTTGAAACTATCTCACATGTAAACATAAATAACAAGAATAGCAGACAAATGGAATACTCGATTCATACATGTTCTGATCATTTAGGAAAGAAATGGCATCATATGTTTGGTCAATCAAATGCAGTCTCACCATCCGGAATACCATGCACGGGAAATATTTCCAATTTCTTTGAAAGCCGATCATTCTTGCACCAAAAGTCTTTTGGATACAGGATCTGTACATTTCTATTGTGTGCAAAATGGACTATATCTGAAGCTTCTTTGAGTGCTCCATGTTCCACCAAATTCAAGGGAACAGATAGCTGCAATGCATGCATTATTTGGAATGACATCATTCCAACAAACACTAACCCATCACATCTGGAAGCTAAGGTATGCAAAGCAGCTGCTTTATCAAAGAAATTACTGCCTCCAATCTGCATTGCCGAAGATTAAAAAGTTTTTACGTATCAGTATGACCAGAACCAACCACAACAATTTAGAACTCATATACGGGCAGGGGAGACATACAATTGCTACATAAGGTTTTGTGTTGGTTTCTGCAAGCCTTCTAAGTTGATATAGGCTCTCCTCAAAGTGAAAACCAGCTAAACAAGCATAACAGAAACGGGCAACGCCACAGGTCGATGCAAGAATCTTATGAGACCGGGAAAAGTAGTCATTAACAAATATATCAACTCCCGATGACAATACTTGAGCAAATTTTACACAGTTGGCAACTTCCCCTCTAAATTCAGAAAGATTCTCAAGGAGAAGAATATCTGCTTTTTCAAAGACTTCTGTGTTTGATACCATGTTATGAGAAATGCATTGTATTGGAACAACCTTGTAGTCAAGAATTGATGACAAGAAATCTGAAATATGGAGCCATCAAACACTAAATCAATTAAGATCGTGCTGTATTGATCATAATATGATACTGTCATCAATCATCATTAGTGTATAAATGCTAGTAATGAATAGAAACTAACATCAGTGAGTGGCATTATATACCTGCAACAGACTCTGCAGCAAACACTCTAGGATTAGTTTTAGCACTCCAATCACTAACAAGAATTACTTTAGCCCCGGCCTGGTGTAAATACTTAATGGTAAAAAGCGCATTGGACTGAAACCTGCGTTCTTCTGCTTGTTCCTGAAGCAAAATGGTAGAGTCAAATCTGACCAGGACAACTTTTTCAACAAGCTCCTCCTTTGGAAATTTCTCAAGAGTTTGCAAGTGAGGCAAGGCATCCAATTCTCCTCCATAGGCCTAAAAGATCAAAAACCCAGTTCAAATAAATCAAAATCCATACCAATAAGTAACAAAGATATGAACTTTATCGAGTAAACTAGTATTAGTGTAGCACCTTACCTTACATTTAAATGTTAAATTTGCTTTGGGATACTCAACACTGTGAGGTCTGGAAGCAATGGCTGAAAATGCAGGAGAGTTTCCGAAAGAGAGAGTTGTGTGAAGGTGAAGTAGATTTACAAGTTGACCCATGTTATGCAAAGTACATCAGAGCCCAGAGCTCTAAAACCCAGTGCTTTTCTGCTATCATGCGTCTGGCTGTGGTTTTAAGCAACGGAGATGACAAGCGTAACGACATGTAGTGTTAAAATAAAAACGTCATATCGTTTATATGGGCGACCCGTACATAATACAAACGCACAGCTTCAACAAAGCAAATATCAAGGGGAAGCTCAGTCAGAATCGTAGAAGAACCAATTGGGGCATATCGCTAGCGACGTCGTAAAGTCCGATACCGGAGAGCTTTAGCTGGCCGGAGATCGGAGCTAAAATGGGTTTCAGTTTGGGATTCTTGGTCGGGGTCTTTGGGGTTCTGGTTCTCTCTCATGCCGCTTACTCAACCGTCCAGTGTAAGCCCCAGTATATCCATATAGATACATAATCTTGAATTGTTAGTTCAATAATTCTAGGGTTTTATAGTGATTGATAGTTGGATTGTTTTTTGAGATTGGTTGATTTGGTTGCAGACAGGGGCTTGTTGAAGATTATGGAGGAAGAGTTTTCCGGACCTCCAATCACTGTAAGATTAAGAATTGATAGATGTAGCTAAAATGGGTCTGGTTTTGTTCTAGTGTTTATGTATCTAAAAAGGGGTTATTTGCAATACAGGTGGTGGCTGAATTGCTTCTAGGGTTGGTGTTCAGTTTGTGGGCAGCACTAACTGTCCCGGGCACGTTTCTGTCAATACATCCCTATTCTGAAGAGAATATGTATGTGTTTGTTCAGTGTTTGTTTTCTCAATTACTCACATATGTCTTGCTCATGGTGTGATTGGATTCTGTTCAATCCCGTGATGAAACAAATCTGTATTAGCTTTGTTATCCTATGCACTTCAGCTTGCAATATAGTCTATTTGTATAGTCACTGTTGAATGTCTGAAGTTGAATGTCTTGAAAATGAAAATGCTATTGCTTAGACTTATAGGATTGAGACATCTTGTCTGTATTCGAAAAGGAGTTTACTTGCGAAGACATAACAAAATTTGATTAGATTTCACGTATTGAGAGAGTTCAAAGTGAGAGAGTAGTAGGATTGAGGAGGGAAATCAATATAAAGATAGTAACACGTGGTAAAGACTTGAATTTAGAGCTCTGAGCAACCTGTTGACATCCTGATATGGACTTCCCTTTAAACCTGTCTGTGTTTTTTGGGTAATGAGGTAATATATTGTAGGCTTTGTAGCCCATTCTGCATGGACATATGCTACTTAAGAATATGAAATATGGATTAACCTCACTTTTGTGTCTATCAGTTCTCAAGTTTATTCTTCCTTGCATAGAAGTAATTTTTAATACATTATTAAACGAGCCTCAAGCCTGCCTTCATATTCATAGAGGTGACTAGTCTACACTCTTCAAAGAGCAATTGTCTAGCTGTCTTTGTGCTTTGTTGGTGTAAGCTTTGCAAAAGCTTCGTTTTGGTGATACAAAATCTCACATGCTGCCATTTATTCTACAGTTTCTGTACTTGAAATCAGAAGTGTGACTTTTAGATGTTGTAGAAGATGTTTGATTGGATATTTGACAACCAGATTATTCTGAACTGCAGGATAGTTGCTCTACCGGCTAACCTGGACTTTATGGTCTTCAACCATCGTGGCAAAGTTTTTCCCGTGAAGATGGATTTGAAACTGAAACATTAATGGGGGTTCAGTTAGTGAATTCGGGTGTATTCGAGCAGAACACTGTTTTTTAGTTTTTTTCTACCTTTCAGAGAGAAGAATGACATCGGGTGCTGTATATCCATTTGACAGCAGCTGGCAAATCATGAACTCTGATCCTACTGGTTTTAGTTTTCTTGGATTATGTTACTGTATTTTGTTTTTGCCTATCTAACTAAAGGATACCTGTTTACTTTATCTGTTACCTTTGTCGACTCATTTATGGTAATTTGAACTTGGAGGTTTTTCAGCTTTTCTTTTTAGATTGATTCCCCCTCCTCCTACTAAAGTGAATAGGCGATGGGCAAGGTATATGATATATTTCTACATTTTCTCTTCTTTCATTCAAAGCAAAATGAGAGGGCTGCCAAATATAGATCGGATCAAACTGCGATAGAAGTTGCTATATAAAACTCAATAGTAATAGAATTGATTCAATGTGATACAATTTCAAATTGGTGAGCAAACGAGAGCAAAGATTAACATGGAATGGAAAGAAAGCTTTCACATATCTAAAAAAAATGTTAGGAGTGGGACTGACTACAACTAGTCACTACATCTCATTATCCATACTAGAACAACAGTACAATCCTCCTCTACTCTGAGCATCAATAGCGCATTGCTACTGCCAATGAAACCCAGTAAATGAATTAATCTACGACTGATTGAGTTCCTGTGGGTTTTCCATGGATTGTCTAAGAATAAACTCGGCTCTCCTCTTCTTTTCGTCCCTCTCCTCATCTCGCAAAACCCAATTTGCTGGTCTCCCTGAACCCTTCTTTTGGAGGCTCAAATCCGAAGATTCACCGAGAAATTTCTTCCCAGTTCTGAAATGTAAATGAACAGGGGGCCTCAAATTCGGAAGTAGCTTCCTCTCTTCGTCTCCCTCCCCATCTCCATCCATCCACACCCCATTTTTCACGGCTTGAATGGCAGGGGCAAATGCCTCTAAAACAGAAGAAGCACGGTTCCCTATGGCCAATTCATCTGAAAGCTTTGATGGTAAGACAACTAGAGACACATCTTTCTCACCCGGCTGGAGAGGTGGTTCAAGAAATGGATTACTTTCACTCCCCTGTAATTGCAATCCCTTCCCATCATTACCACCATCCGAGGCCACCACTGAGACTGGGACAGAGGTTGAAGCCGAACCCGGAGGAGCTGAACCATTGCAGA
Source organism: Rubus idaeus (assembly GCA_030142095.1). NCBI lineage: Eukaryota > Viridiplantae > Streptophyta > Magnoliopsida > Rosales > Rosaceae > Rubus > Rubus idaeus. The sequence goes on from CM057970.1 coordinate 7,871,706, forward strand.
GCAACCTCTGCTGCAGACTCAACAAAGACCTCTCAGCCTTTCTCCGCTGCCTCGCTTGCTCAATCTTATCCTCACGAGGATCCGTCTTCCTCTCATTCCACATTGGCGAGTGAATGTAAGTGTGCGGATCAGGGAAAGCCGGCAACCAATTGGGCAAATGCTTGCTAGGTGGAGTTTCCCCCATCTGCTCGAAACTCGGAATCAATCTCCGATCCTTCATCACCGGAAACCGGGGCAATGGCTGAGAAAATGGAATCTCCTCAGCCGTACCCACATACTGAATAAGCCCCTTCACTGTGCCCGACCCGGCTAGACAATGGGTTACCTCGGCCGCCCCCGAAAATCCTTGTAGCGACTCCAAATCCTCCAACCCCCGAACAACATCAAACACATTAGATTCAGTCCTACCAGCCAAGTTAGCATAATAATTCGCCATCTTTCCTAAGTCACGGAGGTATCTGATGGCAATGTCAGCGAAGGAGTCCAAAGCAGACTCCTTGAAGCCCTGAAACCCCACGCTCTCGCATATCTGCGCCACCGCGACCTTGGACACCGCTCGCCCAAACTCATCGGCTCCACCTCCTCCTGGTTGTGGTCTTCTGGGCGCCGCACCGCTGATGCTGCTACCGGGTTCATTCACTCTGCTACTTTCCCCATCTCCATGGCTCATATTCAAACCCTCATATCAAATTCAGCTTTTTCTTGAACCCGCATCATAACCCGCAAACCCATTACCGCCGCAACGCGTGCATCTCGACTCCTTTTCCCGCGTCCTTCCTCGGCAACCAAACAGAATCATATAAGCAGCTGACACTGAGAAACCCTAGAGTGGACCAAAAAAATATCCCAAATTGGGTCGTTACAAATTGGGTCGAGAAAATTGAAATTTTCGGAGTCTTTCAGTGATTCGAAGACTCCGAAACATGAATCAGCCGTTGAAAAGCAGAGTAACGAATCAGATTCAAACAAACATGGAAAACCCTAGACGAGATGTAGAAATAACTAAAGAGTTGGGGTTTTTGAGAGTGGAGAAGGTTAGGTATATGGAGGGAATTTATGAATTTTGAAAATTGAAATTGATAAATCCCTGGTGAGACCCTGATGGCAATGTTGGCATGGAAATTCAAAAGCAATGAGATTTGGGAACGAAGAGAGAGAAGGGTGTGAGGTCGATGAAGGGAGTCGGGGTCGGGTTTGTTTTATAGAGGCTTTCACTAAACCAAGGGAGTAAGGGGGTGATATGGGCTCTTGGGCCGGGTTGGTTAGTCTTGGGCCTGTTGTAACCAACCCGGCCCAAAATCGAAAATCCAGATATATTCTTTGCACTCATCGGAGAGGTAGAGGATAAGAAACTGTGAGAGAAAGAGAGAGACTAGAAGAGAGTGAAAATGGAGAAGTACTTTGGGAACGCATACAGGGGAGACCCGGGAGTCCCACACGCCGACCCGGAACGATTCGTGAACATATGGATCGGATCCGCTGCTTTCTCTGTGCTGACCTTGTTCAATCCCTACATGTGGCAGCTCTCCAATCAGTTCAAGTACTTCATTTTTTGAGTTTTGGATGATACCCAGTTTGTGATTTAGCTAAATTTTTGAGTTTGGGTGATACCCAGTTTGGGATTTTGCTTGTGTTTGCTGATTTTCTTTATCCCAATTTGAAATGGTTGCAGTTGGCATGACAAAGCAATGTTGTTTGAACAGTACCACTGGAAAAGGGCACTGAAGAAAGGGCAGCCCTATAAGTTTAAGGTATGTTATGTTGTTTCATATGACCTAAAGCTTCAATCTTTTTGCTGCTTCTTATGCTGTACATTGAGGAATTCAATTGGGTTTGAAATCAATTGGGCATTGACATTTTTTCATGATTGTTTTTTTTTCTCTTGTTGCAGTGGAATGAGTACATGGACAAGGACCACAGAGATGCCTACTACATCAACTGGCCCGTTTATTTCCCCTAGTTGTTTACTTGTATGTTTTAACTGGGCATGCTCTTATTTTTGCTAGTTGAACTGTTATAGCCTTGTCTCATTTTGCTAAGCTCAACTTGTGATACACTGAAGGTGATGTGGTTTATCATCCTTCATTTCTTATCTTCTTTTGTACTGAGAAACTAAATCAAAATCTGCTCATTTTCAGGCATTTCCTTATTGTCATTGAGTTCTGTGTGTGATGATCTTTTGCTAAAATCAGCAGTTTCTGCTATTATTTGAGATGATGATGGTTTGGGAACAATGGTGATTCATGGATGCATGTAAATCATGTAATACTAACATTGTCACTGAAAATAACAAATTTGCGTTCAGGAACGCAAGAATGCATGTCTATTCTTCCACCCCACATTTTCTTCTAATTTCAGCATGGATGATGTGTAGTTGCATAAATTTGGTAATGGTATGAACACATTTCAGCACAAATCCTAACCTCTTCTAATTTCAGCACGTATCATAAATTGGCGAATGGTTTGAACAAGTTGAGGTATGCAAACAGTCTTGATTTCTAGATTATGTCAAGCTAGTTGGTACTAGCTTGTGAAGAGATTAGGGTGAAAAGCAGTTGAGATTGGCACTGAGCTTAAAAGAAACTAGAACATTCTACAATTCAAAATTAGGTATTGTATTGAAGAATCTAGCCAATTATAGCTAGTCATCCAGGAAGTGAAATTTTACTTGGATTTTAGCTAGTTTGTTGAAATTTTGGTTAATTTACTATGAATTAGCCAAAATTTAAATATAGCATGTCACTTTTATCGCTTTCTTGATGGAAAGGTGCCAACTCATTTGCTTAAATTTCTTACTTGCATTTGAAATTTTGTATTATCCTTTACCAAAATGATAATGTATCCGCTTTCAAAGAAATTTTTAAAGTAGGATATGCTTTAGAGTTTAAAGGGGTACTGTAAATCGTAATATCGAGTTGAATGGAGTTAAAAAAAAAAAATTGGCCAAGTTTTTTTTTTTTAGGGGAATGAATACATTCATTGATTGAAATCATACGACCGTACTAGGTCGCGCCGAGCGATACATACGCCGAGAGCGAAACTCCTACACAAATGTCTACCACAAAACGCCCGACTCGAAGACTCAGAACCCCTTATAATTGTACCCTTATTCAGGAATAACAAACTAGCCAAACACAACAAGCACACCCGTCCACAAAGATCCCCACCTTTCATATGGACAGAATATCCCCCCCCCGGCCCGGCCAACATCCACCCCGACCAGCTTGCCCATCCTACCATGAATATGAGTTAATGGAGTAAAAAAAAAATTGGCCAAGTTTTTTTTTTTAGGGGAATGAATACATTCATTGATTGAAATCATACGACCGTACTAGGTCAGCGCCAGAGCGATACATACGCCAGAGAGCGAAACTCCTACACAAATGTCTAGACCACAAAACGGCCCGACTCAGAGAAGACTCTAGTAAGTAAACACCCATTATAACTTGGGTTACACACTTATTCAAGTGACTGAAAATAAAACAAAAACTAAATACTAAGAGCCCTAAAACACAAACAAGCAAATCACCCAAGCGTCCACAAAAGAATCCGCCTAAGCACTCTTGGTGGTACGGAAAACAATATAGAAGGCACGGGCGACAAGATATGCATGAAGTGAAAATAGGGCAACTACACCAAACAAAACCCAGACCCAAAAGGCAAAACAAGGACTGAAGGCCCAGAGGCTTGCCAAAGACATCCTACCAACTGAATCTAGGCCGCCGGCAATGTCAAGCACCAAGACTAAGGAACAAAATGGCAATCCGGCCAAGATCCGGCGGACGGCCAAACCACACCCCTGAATCCATTGTCAAGCACCAAAATAGCACCAAGATGGCACAGAAGCACCAACACAGCTGCACTAAAACGACAAAAAACACAGCACCACGACACCTAGATCACAGCACCGCCGCACACCCAACACCGAGCGCACCCACCTCACCAATCTCGGTCAGAAACTAAAGGTTGCCCAGCAGAAGCCGTCGCCACCAACCAAAAAGCAAACGCCAGACCCAGACCTATGCTCGATACGAACAAAAGTGAGGCATAAAAGCACCGAAGCGTCCTCGTTCACAAAACAGAAACCACAGGAAGCACCACCTTCCTCTCCCTCAGATCCAGCGTCGGAAGACGCCTTGCTGGTCGGAGACGAATCCAAGATCCACCGCCGCCTATACTAGTGAAACCCTAGGTCTCACTTATTGAGAGAACTTTCTGTTAAACATAAATTTGGCCAAGTTTAATTAAACTAGCTCATGTATGCTGGAATTGTTTTTTTTTTTTTGTGTGTTAATTATCTATTTTTGTAATGACAGAACGGATCATTCAGTAACGTACAATTCAATAATTCGAGTATTCGACTTTGGTTTTATGAACAAGTTTACCTAGCTAGCTTCCATTTCTTACTTGAAAGTCGATCACCTTTAGTTATTAACTAAGATTTGAGTAAATAATTAGTAGTTCTGGTATTTTATAACCAAGTACCACATCACGTACGCGGTTCACCGGCCTAGGCCTCACCCTCGCCCTCAGTTTGTGAACGAACGAATTAACGTTAATTTTTTGGCCATTATATAAAGCATTTAGAATCTCACATATTCATACACACCAACATTGATTAAAAACATCTCTATCTCACATTGCAAATTAAATTGCTTAATATATTGAAACACTAAAGCAAAGCATGGAGCTAGCTCAAACCATTTCCCTCCCTCTTTGTCTTTGTCTTATGTTTCTTATAGCACAGCAAACGCTGCTAGTTTCGGCTGCCCACAAACGCCAGAAACACCATCCGAAAAAGTTGTTTGTTTTCGGAGACTCATTAGCTGACACTGGAAACTCTCCCAACGACCCCAACGCTCCAATCCATCCTTGGGAATATCCTTTCGGAATCACCTTCCCCGGAAAACCCACCGGCCGTTTCTCCGATGGCCGCGTCCTAACTGATTTCGTTGGTACGCATACCACTTACTCTTATCTCTCTTTCTCAAATCTCAATGTTCTTCATTAATTTCCCCTATGGCATGCATATGATACTAGGTTACCATATGTCCTTATGAGTCTAGGATCCTTTTATTAACGCCTGTACGTACGTTTTGATGCAAATGCAGCTGAGTTTCTAAGATTAAAGTCTCCAACTCCATACAGACTTAGAAAAAGCGGAGTCAAAAAGCCTACAAAATATGGAATGAATTTCGCACATGGAGGCACTGGTGTGCTCGATGGCTTTGTTGCACCAAACATGACCACCCAGATCGACTTTTTTCAGCAACTCGTCGACGAGTCTGTGTTCAAACCCAAACATCTCCGCAAATCTGTGGCCATCGTCGTTCTTGCTGGCAATGACTACGGATCTTATGCTGTACTACATCATTCTTATGAGGTTAATTCGTATTTTCCTACATTACATATATGTATGTATGAATTAGTTCGGCTATATATTCTTACAATTTGAGTACTTACGACATTCTCACTTCTATGATCGATACAAGTAATTACTATTCTAATGTATCAATAACTGTATATATATATAACTTGTTCTTTCTCATTTGAATGTTTTACAGATTCCTCAATCTTTCATGGACTCAGTAGTAAATCAATTGACCATGAACTTGAAACGTTTATATGACTTGGGAGTGAAAAAAGTAGCTGTGACAACTTTGCCACCTCTGGGATGTTTCTCTGCGTTTACTTCCCCCTTGCACAAAACGTGCAACGAATTCGTCAATGCGGAAGCCAGTGTCCACAACCTTTTGTTGCAAAAAGCTGTGGCAAAGTTGAACAAGGAAACCCAGGATTCTTTCATCATTCTCGACCTTTATGCCTCGTTCAAGTCTGTGTTCAAGAACAAAGGAGACCGTCTAGGTAACTAGTTCTTAATTTAACTTGCACATTACGATATAGTTTTCTCTTGCCATTCTAATAATCCATATATATACAAAGACATATAGATTGCCCTAGTATGTACATGAAGTCAATTTGATTATGTTAATTTGTATATCATTTAATTTCAGGGAGCATAAAGTTTGGGAACCCATTGAAGCCATGTGTTCTTGGTGAACCTTGGGTAGTAAATAAGACTACAGGAGTAAAGAAGTACACCGTTTGTGAAGACCCAAAATCTACATTCTTTTGGGACAATGCTCATCCCACCCAACAAGGCTGGCGTGCTGTGTGTTTGAATTTGCAGGCTACACTTAGACAACTCTACTACTTCTAAGTGTAATTAAAATCTGCAATTCTATGTATCTCTAACTAGAATTTGTTCAACTTAATTAATTGCATTCCCATTTTACATGCAAGTCCTTATGATTATTTCATTTGTATAAAAATTGTACTTAATTTTTCTTGTATATATGCATGTTGCAGAAATTATTAATTGTAATTACGCACATTTTCGATCTCTTTTCTCTCTATCTTATATTTATCGATCATCAATGCCGGCCCTGAAGCTATAAACTACGAGGAATATAGGAACTAAGATCTCTTTTATCTCTATATCACATACTGAATAATGTGTGAGAGAAATATGAAAACAACCACTAAAGAAAACGTCACTTTTTGCTGCAAAATGTCCACCTCCGTAGTGTAAACCCTCAAAACCCACAAAAATTCCAATTACATTTAGACATTTAGTTGTCCTAGCCCAAAAAAAAAAGTATATAGTTTAATAAGAAAACCAAAATATAAAGAGAAACAGATCAAGATATTCAATTATCCTCTTATCCAAAATATTTCATTATCTTAGAGGCCTTTGCAGATGCCACGGTGACAGAAGTAGGAAACAATGGCATTTCTGCTACCTCCATGTTCATCTTCCACTTCCCAAACAATCTCACGTCTCGTATTCACACCACCCATTACGGCGTCGTCAAATCTCTCTTCATCAACCCAAAATCCAACCAAATACACCAACTGGGTCTCCAACTTTCGCTCCAAATCTTTAAGTTTGGCGCTCTCAGGGGCTCTCACGCTCGGATTATCTCTCTCAGGCAAGCATTCTCATTTTCTGCAATTGCATGTGAGAGAAATAATATTATTACCATACTGAAACTGGCAAAAGCCTTTAAATTTCTGTAGGAGTAGGACTTGCTCATGCATTAGTTGGGGTGAACAAGCCAGAATTGCTTCCAAAAGAGTTCAGTCCGGTCATTGATGTAGCCGGCTTCCTCTCCGATGGCCAGGTCTGCTTTGTCATATGAACTGTGGAGTACTATTATAGCTCACTGCTTATTCCTTTCTTGGGTTGAAATTTTTTGCAACTTGAATCTATTATTGTGAGTTATGGTGTATTTTTTAACATTGAGATGAGCTCGATCCTTAATTAAGCTTAAGGGTTTGCAATGCATGTAAATTTCCAGGAGAAAAGACTAGCTCAAGAGATTGCTAATATAGAGAAGGATACTGGATACAAGTTGAGGGTTCTTGCTCAGAACTATCCTGACACACCAGGTGTGCTTAATGTTTATAGGAATTGATCGATTTGTGAGAGGTTTTGGCTTTTATATATGTTTCTATTAATATGGTTTACGGTGAAATAGTTACAATGTGTCAATGTTGCGTAGGTTTGGCGATTAAAGATTTCTGGCAAGTGGATGATAGAACTATTGTCTTTGTTGCTGATCCCACTTTTGGTAATGAATTCATACATGCCATTGTTATGTGTTCTTATTTTACTACCTCTAACATAGATCATTTATGTTAATGGGTCTCTTGCTCTCTTTGAGCAGGCAATATACTAAACTTCAATGTGGGGGCACTGGTTGATCTTGAAGTTCCGCGTAGCTTTTGGAGCCGTTTGGCTGGGAAGTATGGAAATATGTTTTACTGGAAAGAGAAGGTGAAGTTGCATCATCACTTGTAGCTATATTTTCTATGACATTGCATTGCGCAGATTTTGTTAGAAAAGAATATGAATGTATTTACTGAATGGAACAGGGGGAAGATGGATCGATTGAAGCTGCTGTAACGGCAATATCTAGCTGCTTGAGAGAACCTGTGGGCTCTGATAATTGCTCCGAGGTAAAATAATACAGTGAGAGAACCCTGTCAATTTGTAAAACAATTTACTGAGTAGGAATGTAAATGTTGTAGACGTATTTATGAGGACTTTTGAGAAATAGAATATTTTTGCTATATTGGTTACTAAGAAGCAGGGTAGAAAACAATGATACTTTTTGTTCCTGCCTTGCACCAATCCCCTTCTCTTTATTCCCTCCATATGGTTATACAGTGTTAAAGATAAAACCTATCCACATTAAGCTGGATGAGAATGAACTCAACCTTTGTAATTAATGTTAGTGCTGTGTAATGCTTACTTTCACTTACCTAAAGGGGGCAATGCAGTATTGATTTCCTTTCTTCATTATATTGAAAAGATGTCCATGGACTAGACTTTTTATAGAGTAGTTAGACCTCAAACACAGGAATAAGTGTAGAGTTAGAGAAAGATGAGCCATGGTTATTCACTAAACCTCATTAATTCAAGAGTTGGAGCCTTCAGTGGAGCCTCTACTAAGGCTGGCACTCTATGAGCAACTACCCAGAGGAAATGTCAAGAGAAACTGCTCAGCCAACAATACTGTGAAATTATGTCGGGAAACACATTTCAAAGTGCTCTATATACTCAGAGAGTAAGCTCCCGAAGGAACAGAGCAGCTCTACTGTTTGAGACTGGCCAATCTCTCCATGCTTTGTACAAACTATACTCACAGTATGAACCTTTATTACCATTACTGAGACAATAAAACAACGGGTATGTAGCTCCTTCATTTGGAGCTGCTGAAATATGTATGATAGTGTTGAAGAAATCAAGAAATGACTGATCGATCCAGCTACATATTACCATTACATGCTACATATATATTACCATTACATGAGCCCAACAAGACCAATTGCTTAAGGGAACTAATACTAACTGATGTTAAGGTTAACATAATTAGAATGTAATAGTATGATAACTTTTTTAAAGGTGATGTTATCAGATCTACAAGAGAAGATGCCTTTATTTAATGGATGATAACTTTTTAGCATCCTCCGATATCTTAACTAATTAAATCTCAAGAGCATTGGGTGTAGTCAAGTTGGACTAGGCACCGGTCATCCCCGCTCACAAACCGAGTTCGAATCCCCTCTCCCCACAATTTCGAACTTTGGAATCATTTATCCCCCTCTCCTTAAAAAAAAAAACTAATTAAATCTCCAAATTTAAAGAGTATTACTTGTCTTGTTCAAGGCAACTAGATAAACTAGTCTTTTAAAACTAATCCATCGTGCATGCACTATGCATCTTATATTTAGCGAGGGGAACGAATTTAGCATTAGATTACAGTCACAGATATATGAAAAGGAAACCATAGTTGTTTCAAACCCGGCCTCTCTTCCATATATGCATAAAATACATGCATAACATATTTAGCAAAAGATGTATATCTTCACAGTATTAACTTTTCAATATCAACCATCACGAGTTCACGACTAGAAAGGCAAACATTCTTTTACAATATGAACCAATATATATATATATATATTTGCAAAAAATCTCACCTATTAAGAGATATATAATTACCATTAGTGTAAATATATAAGAACTATATTGACAATAGTAGTGAAAAACATTAATTGTGATCATAACCCCCCCTTCCCCAAAACCCCCCATTTCGAATCCTAGATTCGCCACTAATCATAACCTAGCTAGAATTACAGTCATCTTCACGCGATTGATATCAATTGATCACTCGAAAATAATCCGGACAAGATAGTGAGAGAATTTTCGCAAGAACTTGTTATTGAAATCCTTCGATCTGTTCTGTATACTAGACGTTCAATATATTCTAACTTAATATGATTCATTTTTCACAATTTCATATTTCTATATAGTAACCACCAATTGCAACATGATATATGCCTATGTCTCCAAGTCCGGGTGTGGGTGTTTACAATAAACTCATTACTATGTGGGCACCTCTTGTAGTCTTCAATCCTTCGTCAACACCACCAATAACGTTTTAGTCTCCTCCAATATCTAAATTGGATTTCCAAATAGTAAATCGATATCAGCTAGTATCACTAAATCACAAGGCGATCAATTTGCCATAATATTACTTGCCTTTTATACATCGCATATCTGCCAAGGGAAATGAATTTAGTATTACATCCAGTCATCCACTACGGTCACAAACATATTGTGAGGTTCAGGAAGCAGAAATAGTATTGTAAATGAGATTAGTTTTGGATAGGAATAATAAAGTCACAAATACATTATGTTTTAGATTTCTTTTTCGATTTTTCTGTAAATAAAATTGGAAATATATAAGATAAATTTTGCAATTGTACGTTGTACTGCAATTAATTTTTATAAATTATAAATTAGACTTTTTTTTTTACTTTGCATATTTACTATATACTAAAATGGAGTAGATGCATAAAAGAGTCTCAAATTAATCCAAGGAAAGGTTGGTGTGAAGGAATAATCAAGCCTATCGTTTGCTCTCATGTGGTAAGGACTTTGAACCACCAACCATAACACTTGTAAAAGCTATTCACTAGAGTTTCGTTGTCTCTTAAAAATTACTGTTCAGGAGCTTGGGGGAATTCAACCTAGGTATAAACAATCGAGAAATTCTGTAAATGAAAAAATTCTTATTACTCACATTAGATCTAAAGTTAAAGTTAATAAATAACAACAAAAAATTCAAAAGTTAAAAGTCTACGAGTCCTTTTGTTTATTTTTCACCAAAAGAAAATTTGGTGAAAATTTGGAAAACTTGTATCATCACTTTTCACCAATAGCAGCATGTGTTGTTTCAAATTTTAAACTACTAAGTTTTTTTTTTGAGTAAAAGATAACCTTTATTCAATAATAGAAAGATTACAGAACATGGGAGTGACAAGCTGTGATATCTCCCCTACTCACAACTCGAGTAGTGAAAGAACCACGCACAACCTTAGAAATCATATTGGTTACATGGAGATTGTTAAAAACAATCCAAATGAGCCAAAAAGGCCCAACCTCGAACCACAGGAATCGCCTACGCAGGCTACTGATGAAGAATAATCTCGAGAGTCCCGATAACACCTCATAGACAACAGCCCGAACGACAACGCCCTCTTCTACACCGCGCCCCAAAACGTACCAGACCACGTGCAAGGATCGTATATTAGCATATTGACAACGAAAGTATACCGAATTTGGATGAATTAGTCCTCGAGAAAACCGCCATAACCATGGCACAACTTTAAAACCAAACCATAGCTCAAAAGAGTAGGGACTTATTTAACCTAGCCGAAAACCACAAAATAAAACCCTAAACAAACATAATAAGCTGCCATGGCCCGTCAACCTCACCCAAAGTGCCGACTTCAGCCGCCTGATAACACTCGCCGTGAAGATGGAAGTCAAGACCTTGACCTCAATACCAAAGGACAACTGTGATCGAGGAAAACCCAACCACCTCCAATTTCGATAAAGCCATTGATGACGAGAACAATCACCATCTAAACACCAACCACACCTGTCAACCATCCTCCTAAATCCATTTTGGTGCAGAAACTCAACACATGACGCCGCCCACCCCCTTCTTCCCGATTGGTCCAGGCCGGACCAACACCACGCTCCGCCGCTGAAATCTAATTCACAACCAATCAAGCTGCAACGCCAAGTACCAGGATCTGCATCAAAACCATTACCAATCTCGCCTAACCCCAAGTCCTATTGTTCCCCTATCAAAAAGCCACATCGAAACCTCTCCAGTCGAACAACCCAGCCCCAAAATACCACCGACCAAAATCCATCCCTCCACCCACAACCTACAACCCGCACAAGAACAGTACCCAACACCATTCGATCCGTGCAAGAAAGCCACGATCTGGCCGCTGGCCACCTACTCCATGTTGATTGCAAGACCGCCTCCACCACCACCTCAGAGAAAGAGAAGAACATGCCCAACAACTTAGACACCTGAAACCCAATGGAAAACCCCACACCAAATACCCGTCCGGCCGCACACCTTGCACGTCGACGAGGCAGGAAGCCACCGTCAGTGCAGAGGCGCCGCCGGACGAGCACACGTGAAACCCTAGTTTCTTCCAACCCTAATCCTCCACCCTGTTTCTATGGAGACGGTGTATTTTTAAACTACTAAGTTAAGTCTTTTACTAAATTAAAAAATAGTTAAAAATTGAATACTTCACATTCATACTCGGGAACATAGCAAAAAGATTGGAAATTTATTCATATTGTTCACTAAAGAAAATTTGATCAATTTGTTAAACTGAAAAGAACACAACCAAAAGGTTAACTTAATTTAGATATTCTTGAGACTTCAGAGTACGTAGAGATCACAATGAGTTCAAAGCATGCGTATGTTAATTAGAGGAATGCTAGCAAGTAGCAACATTCCCCTCCAACATTCCCCTTTCAACCTTTCTCATTCATTCAATGCCACGTGTACTCCATTATTTATAAAAGTCAGATAATTAATACACTTAAAAAGACCAACTTTCACATTCCCTCTATACCCTCATTTATTATGTTTTGTATTTATTTTTTAGGGGATATGTTTTGTATTTATTAAAATTCTTAATATTTCAGTTTTTATTCTTGATGGGTCATTAATACAGGTTGACTTCTTTACATTTATTAAAATATTTATTTATTTTTGTTTTCTAAATAGAAAGAAAAACAATTAAAAAATGAAAATATTAAAGTAAACAACAAAGCGTGAGAAAAAGATGATCAATTAAAATTTAAAAATACTACAACTAAATATAATTAAGAAAGACTGAAAAACTGAAATTAAAATTAGTAATAAAAAATCAAAATCAAAACATATTCTCCAGTTCTCAAAAGGGTAAGTAAGAGGAGACCCACTTCATCTTAGCAAATCCGAAATTACCATCATGAAAATTTTTAGTTTAAAAAAAAAATTGAAAACCTTTTAGACACGTGGCGTTAGGTATTTCTTTAAGGGGTTTGATAAAAAAATACTTTCCTTTTCTAAATTAGTGATTCTTCTATCAAATCGACTCCATCACTAACAGCTTTGACATTAAAAGTACAACTTATTCGAAATCTGCCATTGTCTTCCTATAGAGCCAACACGCAAACCGAGACACAAACGTCAAACTCGAGACTCGTTTTGAGCTTTTTCGAAAAGAGAACCCCATCTCCATTAGCGAAACCAAATCTTCAACGAATTTCTTGAACTTCATCAGATATCCGAATCTTCCATTGCGATACTTCATTTCTCCAAATTTTTCTTCATCATCAATCTAAATTTTCATATGTTTGATTTAGAGTTTAATTCTGATTTTTTCTAGAGGAAAGAGTTTCGAGCTTATTTGTATTTCAAAACGAGTTATTGATGGACAAATTTGATCTCTTAAAGGTATGATATATCCAATCTCATATAGTATATAGGGGTTTGATAAAATCCATAATGAATGAGTAGAGAATGTTGATTATGTTTTCTCATAGCTTCGATGATCTGAAACACCAATGTTAGTTTTGTTCTATAATTTATTGTCCTTAAACATTCATTTTCAATTTTGTAGTTGTGAACTTATGTACAAATAATAAACCAAATCATTTTGATGTCATTATCCATTTGGTGAGTCATGATCATATCATTGACCATGTCATATTTTGGAAATGAATGTCATACTTTGATAGAGACAAAGGCTGGAGAAAAAATGAATATGGTTCATATATATTGTTTGGTTTCTCATTACAATTTGATTCAAGTTGGACACACTTCTTTTAGTACCAAGAGAGGTATCTATCCACTATGACAACTCTTAGTACTAATACAAATTGTTAACATATCTGTAACTTTTTATTTGTGTTATTGTTACTTAATTCTAATGCATCTTAACTTTGGTTCTCAACATCCACTTGGGTTTCTATGAACCCAAATTTTCAATATTTTAATTGTTTTCACTTGAGTTACTAATTGATTCTAGTTTATTTTCTTCTAGTGTTCCCCTTAGTAAATTTCACTTGATGGTGTTTAAATTATATGATTTGTGTTAAAATTTGTTTTGATATCTTCTAAAAATTTATTCTCATATTTTAATCTCATCTTACAGTTCACTTTACATATTGGTGATATAGTGACATAGCTATATTTTTAGTTTGTTCATACCTTATTAAGGCAAGCCACAATGAATAGGAGAAACAAATATGTTTATCTAGTTATCTATAACTTGAATTTCTGGTTTTGTATGGGATTATGGTCTATGTTACTATTTTGTAGAAAGTAGTGAGAGAAATGATTATTTTAAGTAGTTGTTTGGATGATTCATTGATCATCAAACTTCAAATTTGAACTTGTTCATTACTTTCGGTAACTTGTATATAATTTCATTGTATATTATTGTAATCTAGGCAATATTGAGTACATTTAAAGAAATTTTGAATTTTATAACAAATAGATGTGGTCTTGGTTGTAATAATTTTTTTTTTCAACCCAGCAATGATTTCCAAAAACACAGAAAGTTATTGCAATCCTCATTCCTTGTTAAACCCAAATATTACCCATATCGATTTTCATGAAGGAGTTATAATCCTCTTACATTTAGCGCTCCATACTTTGAGCTCACAATTGGTGGAGAAAGTTTTGTTTGGAGAGTGGAGAATGACTCTATTAACTTTATATCTTTGGGTCACCGTTTCAAATTATTCACTCGAAGTTGCGGACAAACTTTAAAGAGTTCACAAAAAGAACTATTGAGCATAAAACTACTTGTTTTTTGTGAATATTTTCTCTGTGACAATAAAAATAATAGAAGTATTATCGTATCTCTTTAGCATAATTTGTAAGCTATTGATAATAGGTTATAATTGTTATTATCATCTCTTCCAAATAATTCATTTTGTTTCGTGTTAGGCAAACAACAAAATAAGTAATATTATTTCAATGTGAAGACTTTTATATTTATTTGTTATGAATTCTTTTATATTTATTTTTTATCCTAAACATCATTGACCAAAACCAAGTCACCACCCCCACCCACCCCCCACCAAAACCCCCGACCACCAACGCCCCACCCCCCCACCCCCCCCTAAAAATATTGCAAAGACGAAATATTTCTAAAAATAAGACCATGCAATTCAATCACAATGAATCAAAACCAAACTATTCAAGAAATGTGGAACAAAACAACATAAAATATTTTTTCTCTTCTATAGAAGCGGAAACACCAATAACAAGCACAAACAGCAACCCAACACTACATATAGAAACAACATAAAACACCAATAAAGAATATGGACACCCATTGTCAAGAATTAAGACAAAGCAAAAACCTCTCAAAATTGAACTAAACAAATCCTCTAATTTCAAATAAAATTGCCTTCTCATTCCCATCCACACTTTGACAGCTCATCTTTCTACTTTTCTCTTTTGACTCGAACATCACGTTTCACACACTGCACAAAAAAAAAGGAAGAGATTTTGTATTTGGCTCAAAAAAGCACAATCAAACCTAACAACCAAACAGAGGAAAAAATATTCCAAGCTAAAACCAACAAGGAAAACAACAAAATAATGTAGCTACAAGAGGCAAATACTCAGAAACCTAAGAGGGACAACTCAAAAGCAAATTATTCAACAATACATTATCTTAAGAAGGAAAGGACCAACAATCCTACAGAGTCCCAATACATATGATCTCAATATATGATAAAATAACTCCAAAAAAGAAAGCCTTCTCTATTGAATACCTAGTATCGACAACCACACCCTCTTTTTCCCAACTAGAAATTCTCCCTCCACAACCCAATAAAACCCACAATTTCACTAGCATCAACCATCACCGAACAACAACTAAACAAAACCAAAAACCAGAAAAAAACAACCAAGAACCCCAAGAAACAAATTTTAACCAAAGACCAAGAACAAAAAAAAATAAACAAAACGAACAAAAGACAAGAAGAACAAAAACGAAAAAAGGATCCGTTGCAAAGAAACCCCCAAACCCAACCACCCCGACCCCAAAAAAACACAAACACCAAACCACAAACAAAGACAAACCTCCGAGGAATCCACGAGATGACGACGACAAACCGAACGAAAAGGAACAAAAGGACCCGGAAGAGATAGAAAAACTGGAACAAACCCAAAACCGATATAAAACAAACCACAAGGAGAAGACGTGAACAAACCGAGAGAGACAAACAAACCGAGAGAAGAACCGATAGAAAGGAGCAAAAGAGGAGGAGAGACGAAAGAAACGAAGACAACGCACGATTTTCCGAGAGTTGGGCCCGCTTCGGGCCCGTCTGGTTCAGGGGGGTCACGCGGGAAGACAGAAAAGGAAAACTTTTCATTTGAACACACGTCTTTTTCAATATCATTTTTTTTTATCTTTTACAATATCATGGTATGAATATAGTTTTATTAAATATATCATGCATTAATGCATATCATGAATATAAAATTAATGCATATTCATAATTAAAATGCATTTTTTTTGTTACAACAATGCATATTAAACGTAATATAATTAATAAAATTAAAGGAGTGCATTAATTGTATATTCATAATTGTGAGAAGAGAGGGAAGTGATTAACAACTTTTTTTATTAAAATTAATAAATATAAAATATAATTAGGATTAATACCCATAATAGTACCTGAAGTATCATTATGATTCAAGTTAAGAAAAGATTCAGAAAAGAAAATAAAAAGAAAAAAAAATTATTTGAGGAGTTGAGAAACGTGAAAGTCTCAATTGAGAAAAAAAAAATTAATGCAGGTGATAATAAATGAGGGTATAGAGGGAATGTGAAAGTTGGTCTTTTCAAGTTATTAATTAGCTGATTTTTATAGATAATATAGTACAAGTGGCATGTGATGAATGAGGAAGGTTGAAAGGGAAAAGTTGGAGGGGAATGTTGCTAGCATTCATCGGTTAATTAACCTGAAGTTTTCATACCACAAAAAAAAAGGTTAACCTGAAGTTGGAATAAAATAACATATCATTTCACGTCATAATTATTTTGAGACGAAATCAGATATCCTTCTGTAATTGACGTGATATATTGCCAAGGGAAGATTGCATTAAGTTAAAGCCAGCTTGCCAAAATGCAAAATCCAGTGTGTGACGTCAGTCTCAGTAAAAAGTAATTAGTTCCCATCGATCGTTTCAATCAATCCATGCATTCACTTTTTTAGTTTTTTTCATACATATAATCCTGCAGAATCTTGCTTGTTGATCTCGTTAAAGTGATAGAGTGCATCTAAGTCCAGTAAACCATGATACACCATCGTCATCATCAACCTTTTGATTATACCATCAGGCCCAAGTACTGCAACCTGTAACTAAGTACACGTACCGTAATATTCCCCCACATATATGCATGCAGGTACATGGATCGATAAGCATATAATATGATGATGGTACACTTTGTATTTGACATGGTGAATTGTAGACATCACTTTTTCTCAAGGAAGATACGATACCATATATCGCATGCATGGTACGTCATTTAGTGCTTTTTGGGTTTAACTAGGTTGAACTTTGAGTTCCACTACTTCCAGGTGGTATGTTCAGCAAGGAGGAAAGAAATATCCGAATATATATATATGTATATCATAACCATAATTAAAGGATCTGTACGTCAACTTATCTAACCTAGCTGTGTGGAGTGACGTGCCTAGCTATCACCTATAGCTAGCTGCTGTAAGACGGCGCTGTCAGCTCTTTCCCTGTCACGGTCACACCTGAGGCTGTCTTAGCTAGGCTTAACTAGAAGCTATCTTTGTCATAATAACATTTTCCTCTCCCCCCCCCTCTCTCTCTCTCTCTCTCTCTCTCTCTCTCTCTCTCTCTCTCTCTCTCTCTCTCTCTCTCTCTCAGAGATGTAATAATTATAGGGAAATATTGGCTGCATGAGTAATGATTTGTGAGCTAACTAATTACTAGGGTTCACACTTGACAGCCCTTACTACTACATCTATAAATTGGAGGGGTTAGCTAAATGCTTTTCGCCAAGTGCAAGCAAGAAAGCTAGCTCTTGTATTTCAACTTGTTCTCTCTGCAGATAAGTTCAGTTAAGTTTTAACTAAGATCATCTATAATGGCCTCAAAATCTGTAGCTTTCTTTCTGGTTTTGGCTGTGGCTACCTGCAGCCTGGTGCTGATCATAGACGTCCAAGCTGCTGCTGGTCTATATCTCTCCTTCTCTCTCACACACGCACACTACACTACCTTACACATGCATATATAAGTTGACATTTACCTCTACGCTTATTTTACCTGCTAAAACAAGTTTACATTTACCTTACCAGATTGCAAGGACTCTGGTCACGGTTGCTTTCCTACTGAGGGTGCTGTTTCTCTGAAAAGCACTCAGAACAGAAAGGTAGTCCAATCTAACCACTATGATTAAATTGAAGTTGCATAATTTTGTTACTGATCTTACTCGGGTTTCATGCAAATAAACAGATGGTTGCTGGTCTGAAAGAGAAGAATGAGGAGCTTGTTGGTGTTGAGTTAAGGAAGGTTCCATCTGGTCCAGATCCACTGCACCATAATGGGAATAGCCCCAAGCCTCGCACCGATCCTTAAATCAAATCGAGCAGTATATTCATTAGCCGCTTAGCAAAGCTAGCTGGCAAGCTAATGAGGACTTTTTGTACTTGGCTTGCATGCAAAATCGGAGACCTTTGGTATTTAACTAGCGCTCGTGTTTTGTTGGCTCTTTGAAATTTTGTAACCTTTGCGTGTATGCATGTACTTTCTCTGTGTAAAATATTATGTACTTCAATATTTATCGATCAGTACGTGTTCTCCCGTAATGTGCATATATCATGGACGCTAAATTAGTATGCCTTGTTACCTTGTATAAATAGTTTAAAAGGAAGAAGTTAACTAGAAATTTTGAAACTGGTTCTCTGTTTGTATTTGGTACAAACTAAATCGATTTAGTTACTTTGGAGAAAACCCTGAGTTCTCTTTACCCAAAAGATTCATTGCGCGACATGACTGACATCACAGGTATGAGTCACAGTCAAAATTATGTACGTTAAATCTGAAGCTGGTGGTTATCTGCCTGCAAAAAGAGAAATTAACCTGCAGGTCATTTGTGTCAAAAGTGACTATTTGTGGTCACAGCCTACCTGGATTAATTTGTTGGAATCAATGGATGGATGGATAGATATAATTAAATGACTTGTGTTGTGTGTCACTGTCGATGATGCATTGCAGGCATAATATGACGGTGGTGACGTTACTTTGTGGCGGCAGCAGTAAATTCAACTCTTAATTATATCTTCAACAATAAAGAAGATAAAATCTTTGCATGACGAGTAGATCGACCTTTTTATGATCATGGCATGATCTCGTCTTTGCATGCTGAATTTCGGCCATACAAACTCAATTGAGCGGACCAGATTGCATCGGACTTCTCGAATGTTGCGATGACATAGAAAACAGGAAGGAAAAAAAAAGAATTTTATCTTATATATCCTTGTTCTTTAATTTTGTGCAAATAGCTAGATTAGACACATAGAGTAATTAGATATTAACTAACGTATCTTAACTGCAAATTAAGGAAACATGAATTTAATTAGATTGTAATCTTGGAGAGCTATACCATACATGACAATTAATTGAGACATTTTACTAGCTAGCTAGCATCCTCCGAGGGCTGTAAGAATATCACCATCATTTTTGCATATGGCATTGAATCTACTTTTGTCCCTCCTGAAGTTTTCTAGAATATTGTGCAATTCCTCAGGCCTGCAATGAACTTCAAGAGGACCTTTCTGTTGAAACCCATATTCATCCTTGGCCTGCTCTAGCAATTTCAGTAATGCAGGGTCATTCAAAGACTCTAGCTTAGTCACAAACCTCTTTGTTTCACTACCCATCACTGCAAACACTGCAAAATGTCCTTCCTTTACATCTTCTGGTACCAGAGTTGCTACCTCCAATTCTTCATCAAAGCCAAGATGATGATCATGAGGGCCTCTTGCGGTTAAGAGTGAGAGACCCTTTTGTAGCTTCCCAATCATGAGCCGGAACTTCATTAAGCTACTGTCTTCTGCTTTCTTCATGTTCTTCTGGGTGAAGAGTGGTGGTGAACTCATTTAACTGCTTGTTTGAGTTTTGATGTCAAGCATTCCGGTGAGCATGGGAATTTATAGAGGGTGAGTGAAGGAAATCAAAACAAATTAAACACCGGAAAGGTGTAAGTTTCGTTGGTGTCGGTCGACATCAGTGTGGAGCCATTACAGTTTACATGCATGTAGTTGTGATCGATGACATGTCATTTAATGCAATGCTTCAGGAGTCAATTCCAAATGTTAGACTCCACGCGGTACCCATTCGGTGTACGCCATTTCCCAGCTTGCTCATCGTACGAATTGTGTGGATTGTGATCCAGAAGAGTTAGGTCTGGACGATCTGGAAATAACACAGAAATTGACATGGCCGGGTACGTGCTCTGCTCGTTCTTTTTTTTCTGTATGGAAAATAACTACGACCGAGCAAAAAGCTAGCCCTAAAATAACCAAATTCTAATTGAATAAAGTGAAAAGCAGCATTAACCAAAACCAAAACCAAGAGCAGAAGCTTCAGCCACAAGGACATTAATTAACCAAAACCAAGATTTTTAGCATGCAGTAGCCAAGATTGGTGCTCCATTAACATCTTGAACAACAAATGCTGAAGCAGCAGTCTGATTTTGTCTCACAAAATAGAACCATCAAAATTTAACTTAACCTACTTTTATGAGGTGGTTTGCGTTAATTTAATGTACTGATTAATGATATGCTAGGCCAATTACTATGAGGAGGATTATCCTCACAAAACTTCAAACCAAATGAGTACATCACTGGAGAAGGGTGACGAAACTGGTTTTGAAATATCATCATGTTGCAATGATGTCAGAGTTGCCAAGAAATTAGAAGCATTTAACTGAAATTGCATTACAGTAATTCTATAATTAATACTGTTTGACGCGGCCAAAAGAAATACGAGAAGAGTCTAACCAATTAAGAAGGAACTATGTCAATATCCAAAGGAGTTAGACAATTGAAGGTCTAAAACCAAATTTATCCAGTAAAATGACAGTTAATAAATAAAGTTTCTTCTTTATAAGAGCAAAAAGGAAAAAACATAGAAATTAATATTATAATTATCATGCATGCAATCTAACACGAGTTCTCGAATGACCTCGAATAAGTCCAAACCAAAATCTTAATCTTAGGATCAGGAATATTTAAGTTTCATATACGATCAAAAACACACCCACAAATTTGAAATTTGCACCCATAATAATTAAAGCATGCAACACGTACTATTTCGGATAAGCTCTAATGATAGATAGCATTTACTCCACAATAGTGTCTTCTATCTCTCAATATCTCTCACAGAGTCACAGCCATGACTTGCATTAAGCCAATGACCAACGAACCGTACGTTTGTTCTAAGCACATGAACCTTTGAGCAATTAACCCGCCACCAATGGACTTCCATACATGTGAACTAGGCTCTGTCTCAAAAGACCTTGATAACAGCGATCGAGAGAGTTTCTAATTCGTCTCTCCGATGTGGAATGATTGTCTTTGATCCACAGTTTCTTAACGTGAGCCTCACAAATCCGATAGCTTTTTAGTGTCATGTGTATCCGACTTCTTTGGCCACACTAGGCCTCAGCTGCATACTGTTTACCCAGTACTTGTTTATGTACTTGGTTACTGTTTCGAAGTGTGCAACTCTTCATTATCAATTTATCAGTAAGACAGTTACCCCCGGTTGACTAAAGTCTCCTCTAGTAGTGTCGGTGGTAGTTCACGTGTTCATATTTGTGATATTTTCTACAGACAAGCAATACTTCGAATCACATCGATCAACTACCGGTCTGCCATGCACTTGATTTTCTTATACTTACCTGACTCAAGAAGAACCCTATATAAGTATATATAGATCACCATATATAAGATCTTAAACCAAAATTTTAAATCAGGAAATAAATGAATAATGTATGTAAACTAATTTATCTCAGGAGTAGCTAGCCTCATCTAATACTTGAAAGAGGCGGACATATATATAAATAACAAATAGGTAAAAATGAAGATCGATCGGAGATTTCAAACATATATATATATACAGTCTCATTCACATGCGCACGTCCGCATGTAAAGTAAAATGCGAACATCCTCATTGTGAGTGCAAACTAATGATCAAAACCGTTTATATTTTATGTCATCCTTCAAAGATCATTTTGATAAAAAAAAAAATTCAACTTGGAAATTATTTAGCCATTTGATTACCACATTCATCGTTTCAACCTTATCTGACGGACTGTATTTATCTGTAAACTATACAACGAACAGATGGCCAAACAGTCTCCAATTCGGTTGATTTTTTGCAAAGATAATTCTTGAAAATAAATCTAAACGATGAACGGTTCCGATGATTGAGTTATGTTGTTAATTGGTCGGGATGCATATGTTCGCATTTTACTTTACGTGCGGACATGCGCATGTGAAAGAGACTGTATATATATATAATTATATATAATCACAACTCTATATAACGTTATACTCACAATCTCTAGACTCAGGCCCCGTTTGGGGTTGAGTTTTGGGGCATAAAATCACTTATTTTTAACAATTTGCTATGATTCAGTGTTTGGGTAATTAATAAATTGCTACATTATAAAAAAGCGGAGGTCCTCTCACCGCGATTTCAAAAAGCAACTAGATATCTGCTTTCTCAAAACTGAGTAAAACCACAGCGCGCGGAACCACTCCAAGTTTAATGATAATTTTTAAATGTCAATAACACCCCGATCTTTTTTTAGAAATGACAGCATTCTATCCTTCTGCAAACGATTTCAACCTCCCCCTCTCTGAGCCTTCGCTTTGAATAATTCGGTCCCTCTGGTTGTTGCTAATTCGTTCTTCAATTCAATCACATATATATTTTTTGTTGGCCAAAAATCACATATCTTCCTCAGTTGATTGCATGTGAAGTGCGACTGGATGAACCAAATTTCCCTGCAGTCCCCCTCATCGCTCATCGATCATCTTCTTCTACACAACCCAGCCACTCTTGGAGGCTTTCTTTTCTGGGTTTCTCCTATTGGGTTATAAGATGTTTTTCAATTTCCCAAGTTTTCTTCGTTGGTGATTATTTTTTTCTTGCGTTTCTCCTTTACGGGTTGTATCGATGCTTTTACTCCACCCGCTCTTAGTTTAATGATTGTTCTAATTTTTGGCAGTTTCTGTTTTGCCTATTGACTTGATTTGCTCAATTGCTCTATGGGTTTGTCGATTAGCTATTTCTTTCACCAAAAGAAAGAAAGCTCTTGTGAACTTTTCTTTATATCAAATTGAGTTGGATTTTAGAGGATTTGGCATATAAAATATTAGGATGCCAAGTTAATGGAACAACAACAATCACAATCATAGCCGCCGCCACTGTCCATCGCCGGTGACCCAATCGGACCCACTCCGATGAGCTTTCACCAAGCCCAGCCTTCACCACCTGCAAATCAAGCCCAGCTGTGCCGCTCCAATTTCTCGCCAAGAAAGAGAGAGAGAAAAACAACAGAGAAGAAAAAAAAAAGAAACAAAGATCTGGGTTTTGTTGCCGACTAAAAAAAATGAGGAGGGGAAGAACAATGGGGGACGAAAAGAAACACAAGAAAAGAAAACAAGAATGAACTGATGAGAGCGAAAAGGAAGCGAAGAACAAAAGGGGACGAAAAGAAAAAACAAGAATGAATAGAGGAGAGAGAGAGAGAGTTGGTCAGGGGTAATTGTGGAAGTTCGGATAACAAAAGGGAAATGGGGGTGTGGTTTGTAAAAAGTGGGGTGTAAATTTCAGCCCCCAAAAAATAAAAAAATAAAAGGGGGTGGGGTGGGGGGAATTCCAAATAAATATAATTTTCGGATTTCATAGCACCTGGATCTCATACAAACCTAAACCAGATTTCATAACAAATGAAGAATAATCTTTTAGCAATTGACACACGAAGTAAAGGATAAACTCGAGAACCGAGATCAATACAAACACTTCAAAAGGCCAAAATCAGAGAAAGACCAACAGCCCTCACACTGGCGGAGCTACACTTGGGCTCCCCTGGGCTGTAGCCCAGGTAGATTTTTAGGAAAAAAAAAATTCTTATGTATAATTAAGCTATTTTTATGTATAATTAAGTCATTAAAAAAATTTAGTCCATCATACTCTTTCAATTTCAGCCCACTATTCTTTTAGCCCACCCTAATTGATTTTCCTGGCTCCGCCATTGAGCCCTCATAATAACAATGAAAATTGAAATGAAAACCTAGACAGAGAGCCCGCTAAAATACCGACGTCTGGTGGGATAAGCCACGACCGGTGCTAGTTGCAACGCCCAAAAAAACATCAATGGATACCCAAACAATGAAGACTAGGGTTTAGGGAAGGGAGAGCTCTCTCTCTCTCTCTCTCTCTCTCTCTTCCTCTCCCTCCCGTGAACTGTTGTAAAAAAAAAGGTGGGGTGAATTGTATACTTGTTTTATATTATAGACGTCCTTCAAATTCATTATCAAAATACACAATATGCAGATCTTGAGATTTATCTTCCAATTGGATATTTGTTGAAAAGTCATGACACCATTTCTTGCATGGTGCCCATAAGAACACAAATTAAGGTTCTAAATATCATTATCAGTAAATAAATTGATAGTTCAAATTTATGAAAATTTTGAAGAAAGTATCAATATCGGTGAAAACTTTACTTACAAACTATTAAATATGGAAATTTTGAATTATACGTGAGCTAACAATATAATTCAAATAGTCTACCAATGATTTTTTTTAGAGAACTTCCGCGGTATCTCAAGGACTAATCCGCAGTTAGAAATCTTGTCAGAACGCTTCCTCTCCCTGACCACCACAGAATGAATTGAGATTTAACTCAAATCCGCAGTCTGCAGGATTCGAACCTGGGTGAGGGGGGATACGACACCTGAAAGTTCTTACCAACTCGACCACTAGTGGTGGTTTAATAATCTACCAATGATAAGTTTCACATATAAAGTGAAATAATGCGCATCAAACGCATTACTTACTCTATCTTGTAAAACAGAATTTATTAAAATATACACTATAAATTATACACGTTTTTTTTTACTTGTAAATTTGAAGATATTTTAGAAATTGCACAAATATTGTTAAATTAAAATTATGAAAATTTCCATAATTTCGAAGATATTTAAAACTTGGGACTGCATTTGCTGCTTTGTCTCATCATTTTGGTGTTCCCCTTGATATACTTCCTTTTCAACCTCTGTTCTGAAAGCAACAACAAAGAACTCTATGGATAACACCAAATTAACATGTAAACCTTATTCCTGTCTAAAGAATAAAGATGTGTTAAGTCTCGTCTCGATCAATTATCAATGTGAATCATAAATTCTAATTGATATATTTTCATTAGAGTGTGTGATGAATATAGATTGTTTAGTACGGAAAGACAACATGTACCTTACCAGACCTTGTTGTTATCAAGCTAGAGTAAGCATTACTTTTTCATAATCAACTCTGAAAATGGAGGTTTTTTTTGTTTATCATACTGAAAATGGAGTTGGAGAAGGGGCAAATGCATGTGTAGTGCGATCGATTTATCACTTTCATTGCCACCCTTTTTGGTTCGGGGGCCAATCAATTTGGTTGGATCTTTAAATGTATATATGTTCCAATTATTTCTGCTTGTTAATGGGGTCGGAGAAGCACTTTATACGAATCATAAGACAAAAAAACATACCTTAGGAAAGAAGAGGATACGCACCATTGGAAGAAAAGTAACCGTGAAAGCACTACAAAAAAGAGTGGGCAGTATGAACACTAACTATTGGTGTTCAATAGTTGGGTGGGGAAAGAACAGTGGTGACTAAAAAATTTTTTTTGAAAAAAAATGACAAAGAACATTAGTGACTAATAAAAGAGTTTTGAAAAAAGACAAATGACATTGGTGGCTAATGATATTTTGTCACCGAACTATTAGACACCCAATAGTTGGTATAATTGGTGTCATTTGTGCACATGTTTTGTAGTGAAGTTCATCAGTCATTAGAACTTATAAAGGACACGATGTTGATAGGCCAAGGTCATTCAGGTCATTTCTCTAAATTGTATACGATTTGCTGGTTGCTAATGAAATTCGAGTCTTTCTACTATATATGTTGCACCACACTTATGTTGAATGAGTAAGAATTACACAATTTAGTTTTTAAGTTGATTCAATATATCTCAGTCGGGTACTCTCTTACCTGATCTGTTATGCTTACTTTTATGTTTATTTCATCTTTTGCACTTGAAGCACATTTATCCAAATCGCCGATTTAGCGTACTAATGCACTTCCTCAATCAAAAGAATATCTCACTTCAAGGCGTCGAGACAACGTCTTTTATTTTGCGTTCAAATTTATTATGATTTGCAAGTATATATCTCTATCTCGATCATAGATATCTTGCCGGTCATGTATACATTCACTTTCCCAAAATGAAGACCCATGCATGCGAGTAAGTTGCCTCTTTATGAAATCATTGTCACACTAAAGCATTTTAGACCCTCGGTGAGAAGTGCTTCATTGGACCAAATTAAGTCACTTGAGATGTTAAGAAGAAACTCAACATTTTCAATATATATAATCTAAGACCTAGTAAGGCCGTGTGATCTCGATGTGGCACTTTGTTGTAGTAGAATACAGTCTCAACCTAGCATCCATGTAGACAAACATCTTTTGGTATGGCTATGAAAATCTATCACTATATAGAACTGTAATGTTCTAAAAATCGTTAGGCGGTAGTTGGGCGGCGGGGAGGAGCTTAGCGCTTAGGTGGTTTTGTCTCTGTCTAGGTAGTTATTTTATTTATTATACAACATATAAATAACTAAATAAGTGTCTACTTAAAATAAAAAATTATACTTGTATTAAGAAACATAAACATGCAAAATTGAAGGATATAAAAAAAATATTATAGTTGATTGAAAACATTAGGGGTGGGCGCGGGACGGGACGGGTCGAGAAAAACACCATCCCTATCCCATCCCGCGCGGGATCGGGACGGGACGGGATGATCCCACTATATTAAATTTATAATATTTATTAATTTAACATAATTCATTATCATTATTGTAAGTAATTCTTACAATTCCATACTTGACCAAATTAATTTTTTTTCAATTTTAGATGTGCTCATAATCAATCTTCTCAAGTAATTACAATAAATCAAACACATTTAATAACAATTTATGACCAAATAACCAAATGTCAAGGGATGAAATCTGATCATACAAAGTACTAACACTATTACACCAATTAATTAAACACTAATAGTTTATGGGTTTGATAAAAAAGAAGAAGAAGTTGTTGCTGAGAGAGAGTGATTAGGACATTAGGTCAAATAAGGGTAGAAAAATTATTGGGAGTGGTTAAGTTTTTAACATATTTCTTTTTTTATCATTATCCACCGTTGGATTTAAATCCAACGGTGGCTGAGCATGACTGAGTATTGACTCTACTGAGCATGTGAACACTACTGTATATATATACTTGCTCAAACATCCAATAACATTTAGATATATATTAAAAATTTAATTTAAATTAGGTTAATTATTATTGCGGGACGGGACGGGATGAGAGCGGGATTCAATGTTCCGTCCCGCATCATTTCGGGACGGGACGGGATCGTCCCAATTCGTGAAAAATAAGAATCCATCCCGCGGGAAACGGGACGGAACGGGACGGAACGGGACGGGATCGGGTCGGGTGCGGGATTGCGGGATTTAATGCCCACCCCTAGAAAACATGAAGAAAAAGTAAAGCATATAATGAGTAATTATAATAATTAAAAAAATATAATTCCGATTTTTTAAAACCCGCCCAGCCTATCTAGGTGGATTTGCAACTAATCGAGATGATTGGTTGCCTAGGCGCCGCTAGGCAGGGATTTTTAGAAAACTAATAAGAGACATTTTGTACATGCCATTAGACCCCTAACCCGAAGCTTGGTGTAGGTAGTTTCTGTTACAAGTGCAACTAGCATATGCCCACACTTCTTCCTCATGCCCAAGAAGATAGCTCCGGAGATCCGAACTAACAATGATGACTGTAACAACGAGACTATGTAGTTAACATTCCTTGTAGCGTTAACGGGGACCATGGCCAAGATGGCCTATACAAGGACGTTGCACGTCCCTCGTAGCGTTAACAGGGACCATGGCCAAAATATGGCCAACCGACCTAACCTCGATCAACATCCAAGTGCCCTTGCATCCATCACAACAAATAGCCGAGAAACTCGGCATGGATCAAGGTCAAGGTGATCATTTCAACTCCATTTCCAACCTGCTAGCTATCAATACCACTAAGGAAGGCCCTTTGCCTAATGGGGCACATGGCCTCGTACCATGTTACGATGATTTAGAAAACAGGAAACAAAAATTAGATGGTATGAATTTTCTTTGTCAAAACATATATTTTCTAAACAGATTAGAAACCCTCTTCTCTTTTTTTTTTTCTTTTTTTGGAAACATATTAGAGAGCAAACTAAGGAAGCATTTAATTAGATTGTAAACTTGGAGAAATCTAAATCATACATGAACATTTATACATTTCACTAGCTAAGGTAGCTAGTATATATAAGAATATTATTTATCACTAGTACATGTACGCAGCACTTATTCTACTCTTCTCCCTCCTACAGTCCAGAATCTTGTGCAACTCCTCAGGCCTACATGGAACTTCAAGAGCACCTTTCTGTTGAAACCCATATTCTTCCTTGGCCTGCTCTAGTAATCTCAAAAATGCAGGGTTATTCAAGGACTCTAGCTTAACCACAAACCTCTTTGTCTCCTTACCCTTCACAGCAAACACTGCAAAATGTCCTTCCTTTACATCTTCTGGTACCATCTTCGCTACCTCCAATTCTTCATCGAATTCATCGTGAGGGCCTCTGGTTGCTAAGAGTGAGAGACCCTTTTGTAGCTTTCCGATTATGAGCCTGAGCTTCATTAAGCCTTGCCTTCTGCTTTCTTTATGTGCTAATTCTGGCCGGGTAGACAGTGGTGAACTCAGTAAGAGCTTGTTTGAGTTTGATGTCAAGCTTTGTGGAGAGCATGGATATTTATAGCTGGGGTGTGAAGGAAAATCAAGCATGGAACTGTGGAGAAGGAACAAAGTCTGTTGCGATCAATAATCAGAGTGGAGCCATTACATGTAGTAGTGAACTTATAATTGACAACATGTCATTTAATGTGGTGTACGTTGATGAGTCGATTCCAAATGTTGAGGTCATCGCTGATGAATTTTTTAACTAAATGTGAACTGTGATCTCGAAGACTACGTTTTGTACGACGGTAAAATATTTGGGCAGAGTGTCAATTTTAGGAAGGGAGGATTGTGATTTGGTCTATCTACGTACGGTTTGTGTTGAACAATATTTTTCATTTATGTCATTTCTATCAATTTGATATAAAAAATCAAAACGTACTTCTCATGCACAAGTTATATTAGATAAATGTTGAAAGAAAATGAAGAAGATGACCATTTACAGTCATTTCATTGTCCAGTGTTTAAATTTTAAAACATAAATTAAATTGCAATATGATCAAAACACTGAAAGACCAAAAATGCACTACTGTTAGGGTTTTATAGTGTGAATAAGTTTATTATCATTAAGTCTCCCTTGAATAGAAGTTTCCTCTAGTACCGTAGGTGGTAGATTGATAACAAGCAATACTCGTTTAGTAAGTATCAACCGCCATGACTTAGAAGGGCACCCCTTTATGGATTTACCAAATTTCATTAATGAGTAGGTCATGCCATTAATTTATGGGGTTGACGTATATTTGAACAATTAATTATACTTTAGAGTTTTGACTATTGTCACTTACTTTTTTGATAATAAACTAAGAAAATTGACAAATATCACTCATTAGATTATGAAGACTCCAAATCGTCGCCAATGATCCCGGGCAAGCCCTTGTCATCGTTACGTTTTTGGTTCAGAAGTTGCCCAACCAAGTAGAAGGATTCGGATATAACCGTTGTCCCCAAAGCACCAAAATCCACCACTAAGTTCTCGATTAACATCAAAGCCGAAGACGAATGTGCCGGTATCTCAATCGCCATCGTAAAGATGGAAAGAACTAAAAAAACTCAACCTTCAGGTAAACCTAGAAAAAAATTTCTCAGTTCTAAGAGCAATGTTCTAAAAATCGCTAGGAGGTAGTCAAGTGGCGGAGAGGGGCCTAGTGCCAAGATTTTTAATTTTATTATACGACATATACAGTACTATAATTGATTTTATTAAGAAATCTAAACATGCAAAATTGAAGAATATAAAAAATATTATAATTGATTAAAAACATGGGGGGAAATTTCAATTTTTTAAAATCCATCTAGGCGAATTTGTAACTAATTGAGGCGGCTGACCCCTGCTTAGCTCCTAGGTAGGGATTTTTAGAACACTGCCTAAATAAGAGAGATGGTTAGGTCTCTTTTTTTTTAAACTATATAATTGTTATTTAAGTCGTTTTTTTATAGAAAAACATAAATTTCATTAGTTAAGAGGAACAATACACCGTGTATTGTCATTGAAACTAACAAAACCAATCTTGCTCATGAATGATGACCCATAAGAAAAGAAAGTAAAACCAAATTCTAAACATATTGTAGGAGAAAAAATCTACTAATAAAAATAGATATCTTGAGTCATCCGCAAAAATACGGCAAACTCGCGATGTCGCCGCCAGATTAACTCAAGGCCCTTTATTATTATAATAGTCAAAAACAAATTCTTCGAAGAACAAAGAATTACCTGACCAGAGTAATCCTCAAAACCAAGACAAGAATCAACCGCTTGAAATGGTCTTCAGATAAATAATCTCAAATCATAGTAATTTCTACTAGGATCTCACACCCAAAACCCAGATTAGAAGATCTGGAATCCATCATCGCAGCCAAATAGGCTCAAAGGCCCAATTCGAGTGAAAACTCATTGGAATCTCGCCAATCATCCTTCCCTTGAAGGTGAAGGGAAGGAAAACCTAGATTCCAATGAATAAAATTACTACCGCCGAAAGACCATGGTAGACTTGGTCTCGCCAAGAAAAAACTTGCACAAGGAATGGATACATCACCAAAAGAGCGGTGATGCAATAGTGAAGATGGAATGGGTTGGAGGCCGCAACCATCTTTTGGGAGAGAGCGACAGCTAAGGAGAAACTCTAGCAGACACATCTTTTAGGAGAAAAGTCCTACAACAATCTGTTAGGCGTTAGCTGGTACTTCATTATTAAAGTTGTTTACTTGTTTGAGTTGTGACAATAAAAAAATCAATATGTTCTCACAAATAATTCAACTCATTTTCAATTTCAAGGTGGGATAAATCTTGGAGTTGAGAGAAATGCTCGTGAAATATGATTCGAAAAACCTGTAAAAATGTAAAATCCTCCTAATTCTAATAATGCAATAGATATTTGATAAAAGAAAACAACTGATCATTTTAGTTATTCTGTTACTTGACTCTCAAACTTTTGTTTCAAAGATCAGAACTATATATATTAGACAAACATTTGCTCCCATATGTGGTTCTATCTTATCTTGTACGTACTGAAGAGGAGGAGATATATTTATGTATGAAAACATTAATACAAATGAACACAGAAGTGGTGAATAAGGTTTTACTGAAAATTTCGAGAGCCTAAAACCTTCAAGAACCAAGCCATTTGGAGCCTTCATATAAGCTTGTGAGTCAAATTCGTAAAATAATATGGAGAACTCTTAATCTTATCATATCATTGGATTACATCCAAAAGCCAGCAATTCAAAACTTCCTACTTAAACCCTTTTAAATTCGTTATCAAATACCTAATCCTCATATCTTGAGCTTTGCATCTTCCAATTGGGTACATTGAAGAGCCATAACATCACCCATATATACTGGACATAAATGTTGGTATGCCTAAAGTGTAGGGAAGATCCTCACTTCTCTGATATGAAAGAATGGTATATATCATTTTCATGTGCTGCATGCTGATCTATCCCTTGAGCTTCCTCTTCGGTTCTTCGCAGCGATCTCAGTTGTCAGACTGTCCTTATAAATCATAAAATATAGTCCGATAACTAATTGAATGCATGATTCAAATCGACAGTTGTATCCCCTAATTAGACGACATAGCCATGGACCTACTATTCATTTTCAACATTGTCTCCAAGTTCTACAAGGGACGTTAGAGGAGGGACAAATGCATGTGCAGTGCAATCGATTCATCACTTTCATAGCAATTAGCAAACCCTATTTTCTGGGTCCAGTTTGGTTGGATCTCAAATATGCCATTCTTTTGCCTGTTAAGATGGGGTCTGAGAAGCACTTTATACGAATCACAGGACAAAAAGTACCGAAAAAAAACAAGAGGCCCCTATACGCCATTGAAACTAAGCTAGTAACACAGCCATGTGCATTTTCAGAGGTTTAGATTGAGCCTCACTCTTCTTGATAGACCATATCCTCAAGAGCCTACTAAAGACATGACTGGAAAACTGGAAAAAAAAATTGACGACACAACCAGCTAGCTCGGATGCAATAATGATTCGTAGTGAAGCTCATCGATTATTTCGATTATTAGAACTTGCAAAGGGTACGAAGGATGTTGATGGTGTCCTTGGAGAAATAATGATTCAATAGTTTTTAATATCATAAATAGTATCTGACACTTAAAAACTATCACATTACTGTCAATAATTCTATGAGAAAAAAAAACTAAGGAAAAAAAACCACGTAGGGATGTTTTAAACGGAGTTATTGACAGTATGTACCAAAATTGGGTCGGATTTGAAAGGTCAGGTACTAATGTAATAGTTTTTAAATGTCGGGTACCAAAGTGATATACAACTCTCAGGTCAGATATTATTATGATAAAAGCTCTTTCCAATTAGTGTTTAATTTGTGTTGAAATAGAAAACTAAATCATAACAATTTTTAATGCAGAAAAAGTATAAGGAAAGATGATCTCTTGTACGGTCACTACCCCCCCCATGTTTTCTTTTCGTGCAGGAAAGTTGTTCCTTTCCTTATGTGTACATGAAAGGATTGAGTATCATTTCCTAACACTTTAATTCCGCAAACCAAACTAGATTTAAATATTCAAAACTTTTGCAAAAAGATATACCAACAGAAAACCATTAGTTTCTCAACTAAGGACGTTCAAGGCAAAGAGCATATAGCAGTGGGATTGTCAGCCTAGTTAAACCAGTACAACTCTTCAAGGAGAAAATAACCTTAGTAGCACAGAGATGTATAGCCATACTCACTGTCAAAGGTCCTTCACGTCACGTCTCGTCTCTTATGAAACAACCTGCTATATTGATTTGGTAAGACAACATTACCATCATTATTTATCATTATTAAGATTCTCTCCAATTCAGAAAGTTGAAGTTGAGCTGGGACACATGCATGTGTAGAGCAATCGATTTATCACTTTCATTGCACAACTTTGGGTCCAACTGATCCTTTGATATGATTTCTTTGCCTGTTAAAATGGGGTCGACAAGCACATTATACTGTATAACAGGAAAAAACGTACCACAAAGAAGGCCTACTGCTTCTTCTTCCATCCATGATTTGTCTGCTCTGCTCCAAGAATCAATTGTATTCCAGTGGAAATAACACAGCCATGTGTCTAGTGTTAAAGACGTTGAGATCGAGCTTTCACTCTTTCTGTAGATCACACAATCTGGAATCCCTGAGACTTAACTACACAACAGAACTAGCTTGGTTGTAATAGTAATAGTACATTCGTACTCGACCCGTTCTTTGAAAAGGGTATGATGTGGATGGTGTCAAGGTCCTTTTCTTATAACTGGATCACAAAATCAGCATGTGAGAGGTGAATGTGAGAGGGATAGTAGTACCGTTTTCCGTTTCTGATAATTGAATGATTGAGACTAAAAGCATATCACTTTTCTTATAACTGGGTCACAAAATCAGCATTTGAGAGATGAATGAGAGATGGATAGTAGTACCGTTTTCAAGTTCTGATAATTGAATGATTGAGACTAAAAGCTTATGATATGACCTTTGTATACATCCAAATCATATAGTGTGAGCTTGAAATAATCCAATTCCATAATCAATTCACCATCTTCAGTGATGTGAACCCCAAATTGCTCCTCCATGCCTTTCTGGCAGCTCCTCAGGCAGTGACCAAAATCACCACAAACAGCAGCAGCAGCAGCTGCAGTTACTATAACAATGAAATTTGATCATCTTGGTAATCTGAGGAGCAACCCCATAAGTCCTAAAAAGCCTCAAGTATTACAAGACCCCCACTCATACTAGGAATCTCCAGCATAACTTAAAATACACTCGGTGAATCCTTCCGGGTTGCATATTACAACAAATCATGAGACTCATACAAAGATGGTGATACCTTAGAGAACATCAAAAAGGAGTGAGTCAGACGTGTATGTTGTGTAAGTACCCTTGCATCAACATTGTCCTTATTTCAGTGGTGGTGAGAACATAAGTTCCCATTCACCACAGCATACCAGAAAGCTCCGTCTTTCATGTGACGGTCCATAATCCACCAGGACAAGCATTTCAGGTGGGTTTAACATTCATCTTCCAGACTCCAGAGCATGCTACAATAGTACAATTGGCATCCCAGAAACCATAAAAATCTAGCTTGGTAAAAGTCTTCTGCAGGGTAACTGATCATCACCTTTGTCCATAATCCAATAGCATGCTTTCCATACCATTTAATCATTTATAGAGCTTTTTTTTTTTTCCATAAAAGAGAAATGAAGTAGGCAGGACTTGAATAGACTCCAATAATTTCTTTTTGAGATTTCAAGTCGTCTCCGTACCTATACTCTTTTTGATTCATTGGACTACAATCACCTCGGGTTACGCAATTCCTTGCAAAAACACAATATGAGCTGCTCACAGAGCTAAACCTCATTCCGACTAAAATGGTTCACTTTCCAATCACTTCACATTTCATGTATTCATGCTCTCGGAATGTAGCAACTAAAGCTCTTTTACTATGCCTATATGGCAATTGACCACCAATTCGATTTTAGGTAGTGACCTGATCCTTATACTATCGCATTAAATGTTTTACAATTGAGAATTACATGCCCAAGGGCTTTGCCAAAGGATATATCAGCAAATCTATAACTTCCTTGACTAAGGACATTCTAGAACTAAACAACCCCTTAATGCCTAAGATTTCTCCATACCAAGGAACATAAGGCAGTGGAATGTCAGCCTAGCAAACCAGGAAGAAGTTCAAATCTTTAGAGAAGAAACTTACCTGTGTCTACTCAACCTTAGTCAATAATTTCTAAATTTTCTCTTATAGGAGAGAGACGTAAAAGAAGGATATCCATTTCCTTTTTGTGACTTATTTGTCATCCGTATTTTTATTAGCTGTCTTGTCATGCAGAATGCAGTTTGAAAGAGAATTCCATTTAGAAAATGAAGTAGAAGAGGAAAGAGTCATAACTGTATTAAAAGGGTGAATAACAAAAGCAATGAGGATAGTAAACTCATCAGATACTTCTAGCTATCAACTTTCTACATCGGTATAACTTAATGTTAGAGAAACTGATTATCCTCATAAAATCAGTACATCTGATTCTCCTCCTTTGAATCCATATCAGCAACAATCACTCTCCACAATCAAAACTGATTGTGTAACTGCAAATCAGTTTTGATCATTTGTATTTATTGCATTGAATTCTGTTGATAACATCTTGTAACAGTAGAGCAGATCTTAGCTATATAATTGTACAATCGCAAACTTACAAATTAATGAAAATCAGTTTCTACAATTTCTACATGGTATCAGTAGTTTAGGTCTCATACCTTATTCGATCTTGTCTTCTTCCTTTCCATTGCCTCTTGCTTCGACCAAACATCATCCTTCTCTCATGGCCTCATCACTATTAAATCATGACTCATCCTATGACTACCGTACTCGACGCAACAACATCCGTCAGCAGTCTTTTGCTCCCAGAAGTCCTCTCTCACAGCAGCAACACAACGCCCATGGCCTAATTAATTCTCCTTCCTGGACCACTACATGTGGATCTCATTTTGGTCCTACCTCCCAATGGTGTTCTCTTTGTCACATCAATCATCACGGGCTTTCTCAATGTCTTCATAGATCTTCCAGCCCCAACACTGCAGCTCCGTTTGCTGGAGTCCATTCTGCTGCTGATCCCAATTGGTACCCGGACATCGGTGCGACACATCACATGACAGCAATGCCCGTCAACGATCCACAGTCTTATGATGTGCCTCATAATGTATATATGGGTAACGGGGACTCAATGCCCGTCTCCCATACTGGTAGCCTCCCCTTGTCATTAGGTTCTTCCAATTTTTCTTTGCACAATGTCTTTCGCATTCCCTCGATACGTAAAAATCTTCTCTCCGTTGCTCGTTTTACAAAGGACAACCTTGTTTTCTTTCTCTTTGCCCCTGATTTTTACCAAATTTATTGCTTACGTACTGGACGTTTATTATTTCAGGGTCCTTGTCAAGATGGTCTCTATCCGCTCCGCTTGTCCTCTGTTTCCAAAGACCCTCAAGCCCTTGTTTCCATCCACTCTTCTCTTTGGCACAACCGTCTTGGTCATCCTTCTTCGTCTGTCCTCGCTCATTTGGGGTCTACTTTTTCCTTTAATTCTTTTTGTAATTCTTGTGCCCTTAGCAAATCTCATCAATTACCGTTTGTTCCAAACAATAATCCAGCTACTCATTTATTCCATATTATTCATAGCGATGTTTGGATGTCGCCAACTTTATCAACTAGTGGCTTCCAATACTATGTCCTCTTTACAGATGAATATTCTCATTACAGTTGGGTTTATCCTATGCGTCGCAAAAATGAGGTTTTTTCTCACTTTCAAACCTTGGTTGCCATGATTGCAAATATTTTTCGTAGCTCAGTTCAATTTCTCCAAAGTGACAATGGCACTGAATATGTCAATAATGCTTTTTCTTACTATTGTAAGTCGCTAGGTATTCAACAGCGCTTCTCTTGCCCTCATACACCTCAACAGAATGGTCTTGCCGAACGAAAGCATCGGCATATAGCCACAATGGCTCGTACTCTACTTATCTCTTCTGGCGCTCCTCAAAATCTGTGGGCTGAGGCTGTCCTAACCTCAGTATATTTAATCAATCTCCTTCCCACTCCGGTCCTCAATTGGGCCACTCCTCATACTCGTCTTTATGGTAGTCCTCCCTCTTATTCCTCTCTTCGAGTTTTCGGGTGTTTATGTTTTCATCATCTTGGTCCATATGTTTCCAACAAATTGTCGAGTCGTAGTGTTGAGTGTGTTTTCCTTGGCTACAGCCCACGCCATAAAGGATATCGTTGTCTTGACCCTAAAACCGGTCGTGTTTATGTTTCCCGTCATGTTTTATTTAACGAGACAATTTTTCCCTATAAAGATTTGCAGGTCTCTTCTGTTCAGGACACAAGCTCCCTAGAATTTGTTCAGCTCACAAGTCCCAGCCTCTCGGGCCCATCTCCCTCGGCCCAACCGCAAGACCCATCTTCTTCGGCTCTCATTTGTTCGCGTCCCCTCCTTCACAAATCGCGACACTTCCACATTCATGGTCTTCTCCACACCGACCACCGCCCGACGACACAAATCCGGCGACCACTCCCACATCTCCGCATCTCCGCCTCCCCGCCACGGACCCACCCCAACAATCACCGCTCCTCCGCACATATCAGCACCGCCATCCTCCACAAGCTTTGCCTACAATTCCAATCGCTCTCGATCTCTCTTCTCCGGTGGTCCCTGCCTCCACGACACAAACGGCGGCCCCGCCCGTCTCCTCCTTCTTCGGCGACCCAGGTGTCGTCCTTACCATCTCCGGTCACAAGCAGCTCCACCCGATGCCGCTGCCCCATCCAGCCAGCTCAATCCACAGGAGCCCGCGGATTCTCTGTCCCCAATCGTGGCTGTTGCTACCATTTCATATCTTTACGGGACGAGCCCCGCAGGGCCCGAAGTAGCTCGTTATCACTAGGAGCAGCCCGCTTTATAGGCCCCCTCACATATAATTGGTCCGTTGACTCGGTAGGGAGTCCCTACCGAGCACATAGCCTCTACCTCGCCCCGGCGGCGTCTATCGACTCGGTAGGAAACCCCTACCGAGCATATCGCTATAACGGCGGGGTAAGCCCCGGGCCGCGGTCAAAGCCCCGGCCGTACCCCGCCGGTACCGGTAAGACCAGGCCGGGTGTACCGACAACAAGCTTTTCCCCCGGCTCCACGCGGACGTCTCCCCGACCAGTACCGAGTGAGGCCAGCCCCACGTGCACCGGCACGGCCACCGGCACACGTGCTTGTCCACTACCTCACGAATCGCATTAGGTCGCATACCCATGCTGCACTAGGCGCCGCCATCCCTCGATGCGCACATCGAGGTAGTGGACCAGAGAATATTCCTCGTGTCAGGGGATGTCCCCCACGCCAGGGAAGCTTGTCTCCGACCTCACCTCATATATAAGGAGTCCTCACTCCTTATTCAGGTACGTTCTCTCCGAATCCCAAACTCTCTGCTCTTCAACACCAATCGGTACTAACTTGAGCGTCGGAGGGTCTTCGGTCGGTACACGCCGACCTCCCTGACCAATCTTGTGCTTTCAGGTACCCGCACACGACACTACCGGGCAATTGGGAAACGGCATAAACATTTGGCGCCGTCTGTGGGAACCCGAACAAAAAGTCTTGTCGGTTCCTTCCTATTTCAATCTATCTATCCGAAGCCTATCACCACAAGCATAGCGGACCAACAAAATCAAACCAAGTGCCGAGAGCGGCGCCAAATAAAAACATGTCGGTACACCTCTTCAATGACCGGTACCTCTACACTCCAATACAGTGAGGTGACTTCACTCACCGGTAGTGTCAAGTCTATGATCATGCATGTGACCGGTACCACCAATTTGCCTCGGTACCTCCGAAGTATATACCTGCAGCAGCTCACACCAAGATAAGTCTCCTTATCTTTATTTAATTATAACGGTTTTGCAACACCCTTAATTGCTTAGAGTCCATACTCTTTATGCACTACTATGTGCTATGAACAAATCGGTACCCAGCAGTACCTTGATATATTATTATTGCCATGCATTGGTCATGACTATGGACATTGATTAATTATTTGCATGAGTCTTTTGAGTAATTTGTTGCCTCGGTATATGCCTCGATATGTCACTCGGTATATGTCCCTACATGTTGCCTCGATATGTCCCTCGGTATATGCCCATATGTATAAGCGATTACAATTATTTGCACTCATACTCATGCATATTAATACTTTGTCCATATCTGTCCGCACCCATCTGGCAATGCTGATCACTCAGCTCGGTAGCAATCCTA
Source organism: Rubus idaeus (assembly GCA_030142095.1). NCBI lineage: Eukaryota > Viridiplantae > Streptophyta > Magnoliopsida > Rosales > Rosaceae > Rubus > Rubus idaeus. Next base: position 7,911,127 of record CM057970.1, read on the forward strand.
CCAGTACCTACCGGTACCATGGTAGCAATCTTGCCGGTACCTACCGGTACCACGGCAGCTCGGTACCCTTGTACCTATGAGCACTATACTTGCATGATGATATCTGTGTGTAACATGGAAGCTTGTTGCTAGAGTCCGATTAGATGGTGTACAGACATGCTTCGGCCACAAACGACTCCAGGCTAGACATGTGAGGCAACAGTAAGCCCTCACATGCCTTCGGTCCCTGAACCGGCTTGTAGTAAGTCCAGGCACACATGCCCATGGCAAAGCCTCCGGCAGCTCGTATACGACCATACTTGTTCTTGCTCCATCTAACTCGCGACCTCGAACAACTTCTTCCTTTTATGCATGGATACAGGGACAAATTCCCTATGTTCACACATGCTTCACGAGCATTGCCTTGCACATTTCACAAACTATTTACTTTATTCTTTGACAGGTTCAACAGCTCTTGCTCGGTACCTCGAAGCTCCATGCTCGGTTCAGCAAAATGTGGACGGTGCCTCGAACGCCCACGGTAGCGGGGCAGGACTCATCCTTATCACCCCTCACACCGGTAGTCCCGACACATCTCGGCTCGAGAGTGCTCTCCGGTTCAACTTCAAAGCTTCCAACAATGAGGCCGAGTACGAAGCACTCCTGGCCGGCCTTCGGCTGGCCCGCACATGGGAGCCCGGCAGCTCCAAGTCTTCGCCGACTCACAGCTCATTGTCAACCAAGTCTCGGGGACTACCGGGCCAAGGATCCCATCATGTCTCGGTACAGAACTTTGGCGAAAGAACTCACCGCCGGTTTCTCGTGCCTCAAGCTAACGAAGGTACCGAGAGAAGAAAATCAAAGGGCCGACGCCTTGGCCGAATAGCCTCCGCTATCGACCCCAACCCCGGCAACTCGGTACCCATCGACATGCCGGAAAGCCGAAGCACGGAGACAATGCCCATTGAGGTCAACCACCTCGCGCCCGGAGGAGGCGAACCGGATGACACCAATCATCGAGTACTTGCGTGATGGCTCCCTCCCGAGAGATAACGATGAGGCTAAGAAAATAAGATTCCGGTCCTCCCGTACCTCATCATCAACAGCCATCTCTACCGGCGAGCTCACTCCTTGCCATACCTACGATGCCTCGGACCGGCCGAGTCCCAAGACGCCATCGGGGAGGTACACGAGGGCATCCGTGGCAACCACCCGGAGGAAGAGCATTGGCCCACAAACTCATCCGCCTTGGTTACTTCGGCCAACACTCCTCCGGGACGCTATATCATTTACAAGGCAATGCCGAGCCTCGTCGGCTCAACGCACCGAACGTACCAAAACCATCCCAGCCCGCCGGAGACGATGGTGAACCCATGTCCCTTCGCCCAGTGGGGAATCGACTTAATCGGGCCCATGCCCAAGGGTACCGTGGTGTTGAACACGTGGTAGTCGCCACCGACTACTCCACCAAGTGGACGAGAGGCCAAGGCCCTTAAGTCAATCACTTCCCGGCAAGTACAGTCCTTCATTTGGGAAAACATCATCTGTCGCTTCGGTATCCCTCAAGTCATTATCACCGACAACGGTAAACAATTTGACTCTGAATCCTTCAGAAAATTCTGCTGGGAGAAGGGCATCACCCTTTTCTTCGCATCGGTGGCCCACCCGCAGACCAACGGTCAGGTGGAGGCAGTTAACAAAATCCTGAAGAGAACTATGAGGACCAGGCTCGGTGATAAGAAAGGCGCATGGCCTGAACTACTACCGGAGGTTCTATGGGCGTACCGCACCTCGTACAAGGCTGCCACCGGCGAGACGCCATTTTCCCTTGCTTTCGGTGCAGAAGCCGTGGTACCGGTTGAAATCAACTCCACAACACACCGGATCGACACATATGATCCAAATGAAAATGAAGAACAGTTGTGCCTCAACCGGGACCTACTCGAGGAACGTCGGGAACAAGCCAACCTCCGGAATGCAGAACACAAAAACCAGCTCAAGCGCAAGTTCGACGCGAAGGCAAAGTGCCGGTACCTCAAACCGGGGGACCGGGCACTACGAAGGGTAAGGCAAAGTACGAAGAACTCGCAGAACTACGACTTTCAACCAACGGTGGGAAGGCCCATACCGGTAGTCGAAGTCCTCGAAGCCAGAACCTACCGGCTCATGGACTCCACCGGGTGCATGCTCCCGCACCCATGGAATATCGAGCACCTTCGCTACTACTACCCATAGAAAAATATAAAGCCCGGGACATACCGGCTAAGTGGACCTCACCACTTCTCAAGCAATTGTAATTATCATTTACCATAGTGAAACCCCCTACAGGGGACGTAACCTAGGACTCGCATTGAGCCGGGTGAACCACTATAAAATCTATGTCATCATGAATGCTTGTTCTCCTACCGATAATGCATAAATGCCAAGAACAAAAATGAAACTTCGTAAGACATGTGGCCGGTACCGCGACCCCCATGCATAAGTTTTGGTGATATTATTAAGCATGTGGCCGTTACCAGCTACCCCCATGCCAAACTTCGTAAGACACGTGGCCGGTACCAGCGACCCCCATGCATAAGTTTTGGTGATATTATCAAGCATGTGGCCGGTACCGCCTACCCCCATGCCAAACTTCGTAAGACATGTGGCCGGTACCGCCGACCCCCATGCATAAGTTTTGGTGATATTATCGAGCATGTGGCCGGTACCAGCTACCCCCATGCCAAACTTTCGTAGGCATGTGGCCGGTACCCGCGACCCCCATGCATAAGTTTTGTTACGATAAATTCAGCATTCCACCAGAATCAATTACCTACATGATATGAATACTAAAGAAAACAATACCGGAGCGAGATCGAAAAAACCAGTCCTCCCGAGTGAGCACTTGGTATCATATGAAAACACGAATTCATTGAATAAGGCGAAACACGCCATTGTTCAAAACAATAAATAAGGGCCTTATGGCCAATTCAAATACTACCTCCCGATAGGCACCCCCTACCGGGAGAGATGTTCAAAAAGGGTTTAAATCCCCCCCCAAAAAAAAAAAAAAACAAAATCAAAATACATGGCCCTCGGCCGGTACCACCCGCATACGGGGGACTACTGCTGCCGGACAGAGGAACAACCGACTTCCTCCTCAATCTCGTGCAGGATAGCAGTATGCTCATCGTTCACCATACTCTCGGTCACGGTCGGTACCGGCAGCTGACTCCAATCCTGACCCGGGAAGGCAGCCTTGATCTTGCCAAGTATGTACACCCCGCCCTCGATGTAGGCTGTCGTCTGCTCCACAGCACGGCCACGATCGCGCCGGTAGGCAAGGACAGCCTCGTCCACGGCCTTACCGAGACGGTTGTCGAAGTCGGCCTGGATCCTGGCTGTCTCCGAGGTAACAGCAGCTTTGGCTTTCTCCTCGGCCTCCCGGGCGTAGACTGATCCGCCCCAAAGTGAGCGTCAATTTAAAAAACCCTATCGGTAGTAGTATAGTGGAAAGTAGGGTATCGTTCACAACGGAGATCAAAGGGTGTACCTAACAAAAATTGTCACAAAGAATTAAATAAAATAAAGAATTATTATTAACATGTATAAAGTATAAATATATACATATGTACAAAGTAAGGGGGTTTAAGAGATAAATTGAATGAAATAAATTAATTAAGCTACAAAGAATAAATTAAATGAGATGGGATGAAACACAAAGTATATAAAGTTCAGCCACATATACACAAGTTTATTAATCATTGGACCGAAAATTAACCAAGTTCCCTAGCCATGAAACCGAAATTAACATATGTGGAAAGTTAGAAGCTAACCATTCCCCAAATAAAACCTCTCTACGAAAATTAACCTAAGTGAAAGCACCTAGATTAACCAATTAAACATGCCATCTTAGTCTAGAAAGCTAGCTAATCAAACCATATTTAACGCATAGAAAAGAGTTGTTAATTAAAGTGCACGACCCATTATAGAAAAGTCCATATGTCCGCAATCCTTTTTATTTGACACCGACCTTTGTCCAAAGCCTTTACTACTCATGAATTAGGTTTCCAAAAGTATTAGGTGAATTGTAATCCCTAACTCTAGCTCCAATTATATGCAAATATTATAAGTATCGATCCCTATAACATAAACACATAAAAGTTTTCTATAATTCAGAATCAAGTAAACGGAGTCACATAAGCTACTAGAAGAACTAATTAATTAGGATCCAATAACTAAATAAACTCATATAAATAGGCTGGAAATTATATAAATCATGTCATGTTAACTAATACAAAGAATAATCAAGCAACAAAGAGGAATTCATAAGAATAATTAAAGGAAAAGTCATATTACACCATATGGAATAGCATGAAGACTTGAAGACCACGAAACCTTGAATCCTTGAAAGCAAGTAATCCAAACCGTGTGCAGCAAGGTGGTGATGATGATGGACGAAATTGATGGTGATGATGGTGATGGTGCAGCCGCCTTTCCTCCTCCTTGAAGCCTTGAGAACCCTAAATACTAGAGAATGGAAAATATGATGGAGAAGAGAAAGAGGAGGGTTTGTCCCTCCCCATTGGGGTGTGTATTGGTGAATTGGTGAAGAGAAATAGGCTCCTATTTATAGGAAAATGGAGAGGAAGAAGAAGACAATGGAAGAAATAAACAAAGAAAGGGAAAAGAAGTGGAATGTGAATGGGAGATAAAGAAATGGTAAGTGGTGGTGGAAATGGAATCATATGGCAATTAACCATTTATTTACCAAAAAGAAATTAAACACTAATGGTGTGGGCAGAAAGAAGAGGAAAGAATATAGGGGTGAGTGGAGCATTGAAAATAAAAGAAGAGGAAAGAAATAAAAACGGACAGCACTGAGCAGTGCGCACTTAGAACGGAATCCTGCACGTTTCAATGGTTGGATGCTTCTGAAATTTTATTTGGGAATAACTGACATCCATGTGCAGCGTGTATCAAAATTACAGCTAGATCTGACGGTGCAATTGAGAGATATTGGCTTCGCAAGTTGACATATCTGCACAGGCAGATTGTCCGAAAATGGGCTTGGACCTTCCTTCTTGGGCTTGGGCCTTTCTTCTTGGGCTTGAGCCTTTCTTCATGGATTTGGGCCTTCATCTTCATGGATTTGGGCCTTCATCTTGGGCCTCACGGTAGCTCACTTCTTAATGGGCCTCGAAAAAGCCCATTAGACTTCGTAAATTTCCGAGCTCCGATTTTCTGCACGTATTCACATTTATATATCATTTAGGGACTCAAATATGGAAACTAAGCAAAAATAGCAAAGTTACAATGAAATCATAGCCAAATAGTAGGGAAAATACATTAAAAACGTCACACTTTGTGCTCCTATCAAATTCCCCCACACTTAGCTATTGCTAGTCCCTTAGCAACACAAAACTTAAAACAAAACAACACAAAACAGAAAAGGGAAACACAAAACATATATTCTTTCCAACCATAACCCTCAGCGAGTTCAGAAGAGTTATAATCAGGAGAATACAAATTATATACCAAGGCTAACGAATTTGCTAAGTCTTTAACATGCACATCCCATTTATGCTCGGGTGTAGTGTGTGAAAACCAAGTATACAATTAATGTCAAGCAATCCAATAGGCACATTGAAACAACATTAACCACTAAACCTCACAAGATTCACTAAATATTTCCGCTCAGTGTTTAGGGTTAAGTGTTTACTCTCAAAACAATTACACAAGTAGTGTTCCCATATGCTTGCTCATTAACCGACTCTCCACAATTAATCCACAAATCATCAGATCATAAGGGCTTTTTAGGTGAAACAGGGACAAAAGGATGAATGGTAAATGGTGAATGGTCAATGAAGTGAAAGGACTCGAAATGGAAAATGTTTCACATGTTTGCAAGACAAATCAACGACTTTAAAACTCATACCTATGTTATACCCGAAACAACTTTCTTATTCTCCTCCAACCTTTTATTGAAAATAATACAAGAAAATAACTCTATTTTTGGAATTTCTCTTTCTTTTTTCTCTTTTTTTTTTCTTTGAGGAATTTTATTCCTTCTTTTTTTTTTTTTTTTTTTTTCTTTCTTTGAACAAATACAACAAAATAAAATGCACCCCCAACTTGCCTTTTGGTATACTACCATACAAATCCGAAGCATAAAAACATAAGAAGTCACTATCATCGTCTTGCAAACACAAATAAAACAAGGGTGAGATGGTGTGGGTGAACAAAAGAAACGGCTAATGAGTGTTTAGTTCAAAAGGGTTATTCCTAAAGTTCGTGTTTAGATGGATGGTGAATACTTTGGCCATGGTGCTCAACTAATGCCTTAATCATTTCAAATTCATCACAGATTAATAAAAAGTTTCAAGCGGTCTCTGAGCAAGTTCTAGGTTCAAAAACTCATGAATTGTGCACACATGAAGAACGAGTAAATGTATGAAATATGCATACATGTGAATATACAATAGGCTCAAGTCCTCACATTTTCTAGGTATGCATGACAATGTATGTTTAAATGTGCTTCTCGGATTGCAATCAATTAATCGAAACAGGTTATGTGAACATGGAATTTCGAGCAATCACAAGTTATGCAAATTAAATCCAAAACAAATTACACAAAACCTTAGCATATAATCAACATTCTCAAAATCATAACAATTAAACTCAATTCATCATCGGAATTGGAAAGAACAAAACACAAAACACAATAAAACACACAAAAACAACAAAACAGAAGCAAATATTTTTGTAATTTTTGATTTTTTGATTTTTTTGATTTTTCAATGTAGGTAACAATACGTGACCACAGGGACTCACTTAGTGCAATGGTAGGTTCAACGCTACCAAGGGAGTGAGTGTGATATAGTCGATATACCGTTACCGTAGAAAACGAAAACAAACAAATAAATAAACAACAGAAGCAATTTTTTTTCTTTTTCAATTTTTTTTATTAGGGTAACAATACGTGACCACAGTGACTTACTAAGTGCAATGGTAGGTTCAACGCTACCAAGGGAGTAAGTATGATTTAGTCGATATATTGTTACCGTAGAAAACAAAAACCAGTAAATAATTTTTTTGAATTTTTCAAATTTTTCAAATTTTTTCTTTTCTTTTTAATAAACCTTCCCCCCACACTTGAATTAAACATTGTCCTCAATGTTGACAAATATTTCACGAAATGAGAAATTCAAGCATGGTTATTGAATTTAAACACACAAACAGAAATAAACACACAACATAAACAGAAGTAAACACACAACAGTTAAGTAAATGAAAAACGGATAAGTTAGAAATAACTCCCCCTTGAAGATCGTTAAGCTCCTCCCGAAGCAAGTCACCAACAGTCACAAACAAGGCTAGCAGGGCCTTGCATCCAACGTTTGCTCCTTAGTTGACTGCGGTTCTGATCCTTTGAAGTGTGTCCTGGACAAGGGTAGTTGCCGACTCCACGGCAGATTTGGCTGATGTAGCCTTCACCGAGATCTGGAACACTATAGTCAGCAGTGTTCCGTCAAGTACAGCTCCGGATATGTAAGGCAGAATGGAGAAGCCTGAAGACATAAGCGGAAATGGCTCCGGTTGAACTCCGATAGCAAACACCGGAAAATGGAATGGTTGATCGGCGCATAAATCACGACGACCCCGTTGCATCGGTGCAACACTCCCGAAGGATGAGGAAGTCGTTGTGACTATCTATAGCGAGCACCGAGATCTGGTTCCGCGGGTCAAGACCGATGGTGAAGTTTGCTAGCACACGCACCGAGCTGTCCATCGACATACTATCCCATTGCGGTCTTGTCGCACGTCTTCGAGGAACTCAAAGATCCTAGTGTGATGAGATAGATGAACAACGGAACAACCAGCAGTACGATTGACTCCGGGGGCTTGCTCGGATCACCCCTTCTCTTGTTGGTCCCGACCTCCATTCGAGTGTCTCTTGTTCGGTTCGAACAAGTCCAGTGGTGGTACGTGGAGTTGCTGATATCGTTGAAGAAACAGACCGTCATCTGTTTTGCCATTTCCGCAAGGCCTCTTCTTCCTTCAAGAGAAATGATCGAGTCACCGGGTGAAGTGTGGATACCTGTGGCGCACATGTAGCGCTCGGCTTGTCGTTGGAGTGTTGAGATCCAACGCTTTGCACCAAAAGCGAACCCTGAATGAACAAAAGGTTCGAAACTGGCCTTCATCTCCTTCTCGCGTACATCCACGTGCTCCACCCAAGTAACTAAGGAAGATCCATTATGCAAATCACGTATCAGGCATCCGGAGGGGCGTTTTCGGCATATAGATCTCACGGAAGGCTTTGGATTTGAACGCAATTCATCCACGGAGACATCCACAACGACCCAACTTCCATCCAGTTGTTGGTGAGAATACCGAACAAACTGGACTTCACGAGTCGAAACGATGTGAGAAGGCACTAGAAACTCGGCCGACATCACTTGCTTCTGCTCCTTGTAGCCATCTTCGTTGTCGGAGGAAAGGATCTCCAACGTCTGGGCGTTTGTGATCATGCTACAGAAGACTGGCAACCATCGACCAACATCCATTAAGATCTGAACGATGGTGGTCGGATAAAGATGGATGGTTGCCGAGTGTCTCGACGATTCGCCTTTGAAGTACGGAGCAGGTTCAGCTCGTTGAAACACTCGCAAGTACTCGGCCCTATGAAGAGTCTCGGGATGAATAGACGTGTCGGGAGTCGGTGAAGTTATCCACAAAGGAAATCCGGCAGTGGCCATGAGCAGGAGCTCGTGTTTGGCCTTACGGACGATATCCGAGATCAAGTCGGTGTGGACTCCGACAAGATCAGTGAGCAGGTGTCCCGGAAGGGTGTCGGATGGCAAAGGTAAGGATGGGCGCTCGACTAGTGTTGGCATGAGGCTCCGCACATCCCGTCTCAAGTGGTCCATGTCAATGGAATCGTCGGACAACTCGAGAATAGGCTCTTGTTGTTGAGGAACAACTTCGAGCCTTCGCCTAGGCACATCCGAGTGCGGAACAGGACCTCCGCAATTGGGACATATGCCGCCGTGGAGAGCATCGACGAGTCGTTGATTCAAAAGTTGAAGCTCCTCGTTCTTGCTTACCAGCTGATCATTTCGTCTCTCTAACTCGGCGATACGTTGCTCAGACGTCAGGATACCGAATTTCTTCCTATTTCTCGACCCCCAATAATAGACTTGGTCCTCCTCAAGTCCGATTTTCGGACCAAATCGTTCTCGTTGTGGCTTGGTGGGGTGAGAATATACCGCAAAGAAAGCCGCCAGTGCTTCTCTCTGAGCCTTGGTGTACTTTGTCCGCGGAAGTCTCCTATAGACAGGAGCGGCTTCCGGCTCAATAGGTGGATCAGCAACCAAGATTGGTGCTTGGGGTAGTGGTTGCGGTTGTGGTAGTGGCTCGGTCGGCGTGCTAGCATCGGCGCTATTGAGTATGCTCGGTGGAATTATTTCAGCCAGACCTTCAAAGATTGGGTTCTCTGAAGGACCTGCCTGAAACAAATCACTGAAAGAATTCACTCGTTTGGCCATTTCTGGGTTGGGAAGGGAGGAAAGCTTTTCTGGGTTTGGGAGATTTTCTGGGAAAACTGAAGAACAGATGAAGAACACGAAGAACACTTAGAGAAAAACGAGAGGGGATGAGAGAGAGAGACTAAGGGAAACGTGAAATGACCTAGGGAAAGAACGGACGCACGCTCGCACACGTGCCACAGACAGAAGTCCCGCAATTTCCGGATCGAGCGACGAAAGTCGTAAAGTCTACAGTAGACACGCACGCGGTTTATTAAACAATTCGGCCGACGCAAAAGTCGTGCGTCGGCCCAATCAAATTTTTTTCATTTTCTATTTTTTATTTTTTTTTAGTTTTTATTTTTTATTTTTTTTATTTTTTAATACTTTACGAAAAGTCGTAAAGTAATACTTTACGAAAAGTCCTATTTTTTAATACTTTAAACGGGCTTGGGCCATCGAAATGGTTTGGGCCTTAAAGTGGGCCTGGGCCAAAGAAAACTCCGGCCCATTATTTGTGGGCTTAACTAATGGGCCTAAAAACGAACAGACCCGACACACTAATGGGCTTGGGTTACGGGTTTTTGGGCTTCGTGAATGACACGAGCCCAATGGGCTAAATTTTTTATTTTTTATTTTACGAAACCTAAAACCCTAACCAATCACACAAATGCGCCTAAGGCACAATAACAAATAACTACAACAAGCCCGAAAATAAAACAAACAGTAATTATAAACAGTAAAAATAAATAATTACAAATAATAAAACAAACAAACACTCTTTTTTTTATTATTTACAATTACAAATTTTTTTATTTTTTTATTTTTATTTTTATTTTTTTTTCAAAAACAAATAACGAGAGTGAAAAGAAAACTTACCTTTTTACTCCGAGCAAACCGAAAAATCACCAACAAGACATCAACCTCAAGGTTTTTCAACCTTGACTTCCAAAACGTATGCTCCGATGTATGTGGTAAAATTTCCGATAAACCCGGATTATTTCCTATACAAAATAAAAAGGTTAGTAATAAATTTACAAAATAAAAACAAAATATTTACAATGTTAAAAATGTATCACAAATTATCTATACAAAATGAATAAATAAATTTTCCTATGTCTAAGTAAATTTTATTTACACAATACACTTAAGTGTACAAAAATATTTTCTTTTGCCTAAATATAGTTGAAAAAAATGAAAGTTGATTCCAAGCGGTAACTCAAGGTGGACTTACGGCCTAGGTGAAATGTCTTGACGTAAATGACTTTCCGTGTTTTCAGAAGGCGAATGGCCAGATCACAAGAGATAAGCGAGAGGCAGGATTCATTTAGTGGACAAGTCCTCTGAATCCAATTTTACAAACCCGTCACCCAGAGTCTTGATCATATCTAGACACCATTCATGTGCCCCTTACTCAGTTGAGAAAGCACTTAAGTGTTCGACAATTCTCCAAGTGTTAATAAAGGCCGCCCTCAACCTCAAATAACCTTACGGTAAAAATGAAGGGTTTAGGCCAATATTAATAAAAGGACCTTACCTATTTCCGTTCAAGTTACAACTTACAACAACAAAAAAATAATCAACCATATTCAGGATACCTAAGTATAAATTACTAAGTGTAACAAAATATGAACAAGTATTAAAAACAAGTAATAACAACAACTATTCACAAGTAATATATACAAGTAATAAAAACAGTAATAATTACAAAAAAATATAAACAGTATTCAGAAACAAAAAAAATATTAGGTTAGGAACATTTTCAATCCCCGTCGACGGCGCCAAAAATTGACAGGCCCCAAAAGGAGCGTCAATTTAAAAAACCCTATCGGTAGTAGTATAGTGGAAAGTAGGGTATCGTTCACAACGGAGATCAAAGGGTGTACCTAACAAAAATTGTCACAAAGAATTAAATAAAATAAAGAATTATTATTAACATGTATAAAGTATAAATATATACATATGTACAAAGTAAGGGGGTTTAAGAGATAAATTGAATGAAATAAATTAATTAAGCTACAAAGAATAAATTAAATGAGATGGGATGAAACACAAAGTATATAAAGTTCAGCCACATATACACAAGTTTATTAATCATTGGACCGAAAATTAACCAAGTTCCCTAGCCATGAAACCGAAATTAACATATGTGGAAAGTTAGAAGCTAACCATTCCCCAAATAAAACCTCTCTACGAAAATTAACCTAAGTGAAAGCACCTAGATTAACCAATTAAACATGCCATCTTAGTCTAGAAAGCTAGCTAATCAAACCATATTTAACGCATAGAAAAGAGTTGTTAATTAAAGTGCACGACCCATTATAGAAAAGTCCATATGTCCGCAATCCTTTTTATTTGACACCGACCTTTGTCCAAAGCCTTTACTACTCATGAATTAGGTTTCCAAAAGTATTAGGTGAATTGTAATCCCTAACTCTAGCTCCAATTATATGCAAATATTATAAGTATCGATCCCTATAACATAAACACATAAAAGTTTTCTATAATTCAGAATCAAGTAAACGGAGTCACATAAGCTACTAGAAGAACTAATTAATTAGGATCCAATAACTAAATAAACTCATATAAATAGGCTGGAAATTATATAAATCATGTCATGTTAACTAATACAAAGAATAATCAAGCAACAAAGAGGAATTCATAAGAATAATTAAAGGAAAAGTCATATTACACCATATGGAATAGCATGAAGACTTGAAGACCACGAAACCTTGAATCCTTGAAAGCAAGTAATCCAAACCGTGTGCAGCAAGGTGGTGATGATGATGGACGAAATTGATGGTGATGATGGTGATGGTGCAGCCGCCTTTCCTCCTCCTTGAAGCCTTGAGAACCCTAAATACTAGAGAATGGAAAATATGATGGAGAAGAGAAAGAGGAGGGTTTGTCCCTCCCCATTGGGGTGTGTATTGGTGAATTGGTGAAGAGAAATAGGCTCCTATTTATAGGAAAATGGAGAGGAAGAAGAAGACAATGGAAGAAATAAACAAAGAAAGGGAAAAGAAGTGGAATGTGAATGGGAGATAAAGAAATGGTAAGTGGTGGTGGAAATGGAATCATATGGCAATTAACCATTTATTTACCAAAAAGAAATTAAACACTAATGGTGTGGGCAGAAAGAAGAGGAAAGAATATAGGGGTGAGTGGAGCATTGAAAATAAAAGAAGAGGAAAGAAATAAAAACGGACAGCACCGAGCAGTGCGCACTTAGAACGGAATCCTGCACGTTTCAATGGTTGGATGCTTCTGAAATTTTATTTGGGAATAACTGACATCCATGTGCAGCGTGTATCAAAATTACAGCTAGATCTGACGGTGCAATTGAGAGATATTGGCTTCGCAAGTTGACATATCTGCACAGGCAGATTGTCCGAAAATGGGCTTGGACCTTCCTTCGGGCTTGGGCCTTTCTTCTTGGGCTTCGAGCCTTTCTTCATGGATTTGGGCCTTCATCTTCATGGATTTGGGCCTTCATCTTGGGCCTCACGGTAGCTCACTTCTTAATGGGCCTCGAAAAAGCCCATTAGACTTCGTAAATTTCCGAGCTCCGATTTTCTGCACGTATTCACATTTATATATCATTTAGGGACTCAAATATGGAAACTAAGCAAAAATAGCAAAGTTACAATGAAATCATAGCCAAATAGTAGGGAAAATACATTAAAAACGTCACACTTTGTGCTCCTATCATAGACACTGGCCCTCTCCTCAGCCTGGGCAATCTTCCTGCTGGCCTCTTCCTCGGCCTGTCGAAGCTTAGCCTCAAGCTCCTCCTTCTGCCGCAGCAGAGCACCGTGCGCAGACTGTAGGCTCGCCATCTCCTGGCCGGCGGTCTGCAGCTCTTTCCAATACCGAAGGTCCAGGAGTTGCTCCTCGTAGGCCAGCTGCACCATCGGTACCAAGATTAGCCAACGAAAGGACAAAACAAAAACCGATAATGAAGTACGAAACGGTACCTTCGCACGCACCGGAAGAGCAGTCCCGCCGCTTCGCCGTGGTCGGGCCCCGGGAAGCCGCCGGCGCATCCACCCGTAGGGGATCGGTCAATGCCTTCGCACGCAACCGCTGCCGTAGCCGGGCATTCTTAGGCAACACAAGGTTCGCCGAACACCGAGCCCGCGTCGGTGCTGCGGGAGGCCAAGCACGGCACGGCACTTTCGGTGCCCCCTCCTCGGCCAGCCGGCTCTTGCACCCTCTGCCTCTTCCGTGATCCCTCACCCGTTTAATGAACTACAACAATGGTTAATGCCGGTACACAAAAAAAAAAAACGAGGTGAAAGTGACCGAAGATTACCTCCTCCCCGGCGGAACGCTTCGGGGGACCCATCCCGGCCACCGAAGCAACCTCGGTCTCGGGACCGGCGTCCACCTCGGTCTCTACCTCCACATCCGCCTCGGCGGTAGACCGGCTTTGTGGGCCCTCTTCTTCTTCTTCCTCGGTACCAGCTCGGCGGCGGCACCGCCCTCGCACGGGAGCACCGGGAGCACCGTACCACGCCTACCACCTCCACCTCGGCTCGGCCCCGGTCCTCACCGACGCTTTCTTCACTCGGTAATAGTCCTTTCGCTCACGGACCATGCTTCGAGTCGCCTTTGAGGGTACGGTACCGACGGTACCGGTAAATAACCGCACAAAAACCACCGTGTCAAACATAACTATAATTTGGAACATACAAGGCCACCGAGCAATACTTACGGATTCGGCGTAGGGGCTAAACCGGAGCTATCGAGGGAGTACCGATTCAGGAGCACCGTAGATCTCCTTAGCACGATGGAAATATGCTCCCGACCCACCGAATCTCCCCCGCTTTTGCCTCTCGGTAAGCCTCCTCCAAGACCGATCCACCGCACACAAAAAAGAACAATGGTCAATACCGAGATCGGCTAATCGTACTATTACGTACTATTACATGTCTACAATCGATAAGGGCTACCCACCAGGGGCATCCTTGAAACTATGGGGGACTCTCTTCTCGGTCGGTACCGAGCCAGCCGGAACTCCCACTCCCCACCGATGAAGAAGTACTTGCTCTTCCATGTCCGCCGGGACGTGGGATTGCCAAAGACGAGCGGGTCCCTAACTATCTCGGGACTCCCGAACTCGTGGCTCTCCACGTCGTGTGTACCGGTCATACCCTCCCGGCAAGGGCCTTCTTCGCCGACGCATCGAATCACCTTCTTATATTTGTGGCCGAACTCCCTCCATTCGGTGTCTCGGGGAGGATCGGTACACGGCTTCAAAATACACTTCGCCTCTGTACCAGCCCTTATCCGTCCTCGAATGCTCTTCCGCCGCCCACCGGGCCGAAGAACACCGCCAAATCCGGCTCGCCAAACCCGCAATGACGGTACAACGTGTATAGTGCGTTAAGACACCGCCGGGTGTTGGGGTTCAGCCGCGCGATGGAGAGGCCAACCTCGGCCGAAATCGTTCGCGGTACGCCGGTAGGGAATCCTTAACCCCTCACCAAAAAAGAACGGGTGTACCGCAGTCTCGCCCGTGCGCGGACGCGCTCCTAAGCTCCCCCTTCTCGGGAAGGCGCATCGTCATCGAGCCGGGGATACCGAAGGCCTCCCCGCCGCCACCAAGTCCCCTTCGGTCGACGCACTCGGCTTCGGCCGGTCCACCGCAAACCCACCCGCACGGAGCCCTACTACTACCGGACCGAGACTTGACATACGGCTCCGAGGCGAGGGGCTCTAGAGTCCTCCCCGTGGTAATTCCTTCACCACCGTCCGAATCACCCCATCCGACAAAACCGACCGGTTCTTGGCGAGCAAGAACCACCGGTCCCGTACTCGAGCCGGAGTCCGAGCGCCCTCCTCCACCGATACGCTCCTCTCCGGCTCTTCACCGAGAAGGCATTACCGCTGCTACCACTCTCGCTCCCCGAGTCGACATCCGCAAAAATGGACCAAGGTTCTTATCGGTAGGATAACCTACGCCTATGCCTACGCAACCTAGCTCGGTACTAAGGCCGGACACCGGTACTCAAACTACGTTACAAAAGCAAAGCAAAAAACTAAATACAAGGGGTCAAGGCATCGGTACTTACGCCGCTTTGAAGGCCGAAAGTCGAGTACCGAGTGATCACACTCGCAGCACCGATACACGCTCTCGTTCTCCTACCGACGGCTTGCGAGCTCGGAAATGAAATTTGCAAGAATGAAGTGAAGTGAACTCTCTTCACCCCCATATATATAGCGGAGTCAACCCATCTTGACCGTACGACGTGAACCGTCGCGGCCCAGGATGGCGACACGTGGCAACGCGACGGCCGAGCTTCCCCACGATTTTCCAAACCGGCCGGACGTGACGCGTGTCACCCCACTACCTCGGCTACGCCGAGGAGCTCACCGGCCACGACGCTTCAACTCCCCTTGAAACTCGGAGCGGTTACAATTCCCAACCGGGAGGAACCCCCCGTTCGGGGACTTGGGGGACTACATGGGCCGGCACCGAGCGCCGCCGGGCCGTCCCACCGACACTTCGCTACATCCCGATACGAACTTCGGATTAAGTCCCCGACCACGAGCTTCCTCTCGCTCGGGACTCGGGGGACTTCGTTGCTACCATTTCATATCTTTACGGGACAGCCCCGTAGGGCCCGAAGTAGCTCGTTATCACTGGAGCAGCCCGCTTAGCGGGCCCCCTCACATATAATTGGTATGTCGACTCGGTAGGGAGTCCCCTACCGAGCACATAGCCTCTACCTCGCCCCCCGCGGCGTCTATCGACTCCTGAGAGAAACCCCTACCGAGCATACCGCTATAACGGCAGGGTAAGCCCCGGCCGCGGTCAAAGCCCCGGCCGTACCCCGCCGGTACCGGTAAGACCGTGCCGGTGTACCGACAACAAGCTCTTCCCCCGCTCCACGCGGACGTCTCCCCGACTGTGCCCGAGCGAGGCCGCCCCCACAGTACCGGCACGGCCACCGGCACACGTGCTTGTCCACTACCTCACGAATCGCACTAGGTCGCATACCCACGCCGCACTAGCGCCGCCATCCCTCGACGCGCACATCGAGGTAGTGGACCGAGAATATTCCTCGTGTCGGGGGATGTCCCCCACGCCGGGGAAGCTTCGTCTCCGACCTCACCTCATATATAAGGAGTCCTCACTCCTTATTCAGTACGTTCTCTCCGAATCCCAAACTCTCTCGCTCTTCAACACCAATCGGTACTAACTCGAGCGTCGGAGGGTCTTCGGTCGGTACACGCCGACCTCCCTGACCAATCTTGTGCTTTCAGGTACCCGCACACGACACTACCGGGCAATTGGGAAACGGCAGAAACAGTGGCTATCCAGTCGCCCCATTCACCACCACCACCAACTCCGATAGTTCCTATCATTGAGCCCAGACGAACCCGTCTACAAAATGGCATTGTTCAGCCCCGTCTGCGCACTGATGGCACCGTGCGGTATCCAATTCCAAAAGCTCTTCTCACCATGATTGATACAGGTGAACCCACATGTTATTCTGAAGCCTCGAAGAAGGCGGAATGGCGCGCTGCAATGGTTGAGGAGATCAATGCTCTGCTAAAGAACAAAACATGGTCACTAGTTGCCTCCTCTCCCACACAAAACACAGTTGGCTGCAAATGGGTTTTCAGAGTGAAGCGAAATCCAGATGGTTCTGTGGAACGGTTCAAAGCTCGTCTTGTGGCCAAAGGTTTTCACCAACAGCCAGGTATCGATTTTCATGAAACATTCAGTCCTGTTATTAAACCTGCCACAATACGTACTGTCCTTAGTATTGCAGTGTCACGTGGATGGCCTCTTCGCCAATTAGATGTAAAGAATGCATTTCTCCATGGTTTTATTTCTGAGGATGTGTACATGACACAGCCTCCTGGGTTCATTGATCCATCTAGGCCTCATCATGTCTGCAAACTCCATAAGGCCCTCTACGGTCTCAAACAGGCCCCTCGAGCTTGGTTTCAAAGGCTTAGTTCTTTTTTGTTGTCTGTTGGGTTTATTCAGAGTTTGGCAGACCCTTCTTTGTTCATCTTTAATAATGGACAGCATACTATTCACTTCCTGTTATATGTTGACGATATTGTTGTGACGGGAAGCAATGACCAATTTCTTCAAAGTTTCATTGACACTCTTGGCCGTGGTTTTGATATCAAAGACTTGGGGTCACTGCATTATTTTCTGGGTTTACAGATTCATACCCTTCCTCATGGGCTTCACCTCAATCAGGTCAAGTATGCTCATGACCTCCTGACTAAACATGATATGTTGCTTAGTAAGCCGGTCAGTACCCCTATGTCTGCCAAGCTCACACTCACTGCCACTGAAGGTGCCTTGCTTGATAATCCTACTGAATTTCGGGCGCTTGTGGGTGCTTTACAATATCTCACGGTTACACGCCCGGATATCGCCTATGCAGCCAACTCGATTTCCCAATACATGAGTCAGCCTCGCCTTCCTCATCTTATTGCAGTAAAGCGTATTCTACGCTATGTCAAAGGCACTCTCGGCCATGGTTTGTCCATTGCACCACAACGTCAACCAGTTCACCTCTCTGCATATTCTGATGCGGATTGGGCAGGCTGCCATGACTCTCGTCGGTCTACTTCGGGTTACCTTGTGTATCTAGGTACAAATTTGATCTCTTGGTGCTCTAAAAAGCAGCCTACGATTGCTCGTTCGAGTGCCGAGTCGGAATACCGTTCTCTTGCTCATGCCAGCGCTGAGACTACTTGGTTGGGATATCTTTTATACGAACTTTGTGCTCACATTCAGTTCCCCATCTTGTTGCATTGCGATAATCTCAGTGCTACTTACATGGCATCAAATCCGGTGTTTCATGCTCGCACAAAACATATTGAGCTTGATTATCATTATGTTCGTGAAAAGGTTGTTGTTGGCAGTCATCGAGTGTGCTTCGTTCCCTCCATTGATCAGCCTGCTGATTTACTCACCAAGCCGCTGCACAAGGCTCGTCATCTTCTCCTCTCTGGCAAACTAGTTCATCCGGAGCCGCCAAGTTTGAGCGGGGATGTTAGAGAAACTGATTATCCTCATAAAATCAGTACATCTGATTCTCCTCCTTTGAATCCATATCAGCAACAATCACTCTCCACAATCAAAACTGATTGTGTAACTGCAAATCAGTTTTGATCATTTGTATTTATTGCATTGAATTCTGTTGATAACATCTTGTAACAGTAGAGCAGATCTTAGCTATATAATTGTAGAATCGCAAACTTACAAATTAATGAAAATCAGTTTCTACAATTTCTACACTTAAGTCTCAACTATCAAGTGACACTGTTCTGTAAATCTCATATGATGTCAGTAATCCTTACTGGTTTAGCGAAAAGAAGCATAGTGTGCCATGCATGTTGTTGATCTATTCCATCATAGTTCTAAAGCTTCATGAGCAAAAACACTCATCAACATATTAACACCAAGAAATAATAAGAAGTCATCCAGTGGTATTATTTGATCAAAAAACCACATAGTCGTGATTTATCTCAATTCTTATTAAAGGTCCACAACCATAGAAGCAGAATCTAGTGAACAACCCACTCAACCTTCGCCAATAAGTTAGAAATAATATTCCATAACTAGAATAACCATTCCTTTTGTCACTTATTTGCCTTCGAAACCTGTACAAGCAGTCTTGTAATGCAGAATGCAGTTTCAGAGAAAATTTCATATGGAAAACAAGTGGAAGAAGAAAGCTCATACCCATAGTAAAATGGAAAAGCAAAGAGGCTTGAAAACTCATCACATACTTCTAGGCCTTCTAGCAAGCACATTTCTCCACCAAGCTAATTTAAGTCTCAACTATCGAATGAACCTGTTCCTAAAACTCACATGATGTAAATAATATCTTTCCTGATTAAGTGGTAGCTTAAAGGTCCTAATGTCCCCTGCATATTTTTGTCTATTCCATCATAGTTCTTCTAAAGCTTCATATACAAAACACTCTTCAAGAACACCAAAATAGAATTGTAAGAAATCATCCAGTGGAGTATTATTTAAACAAAAACCAAATATATAATGTTTTATCTCAACTCTTATTACAGATTCAAAACCATAGAAGCACAATCTATATAGCGAAGATGAGACTTGTACAAAGAAGGAAGTCAGACATAAGTTTAGTGCTAGCTCCCTTGGATCGACATTGTTACTATTTCAGTATGCTGCTGAGAACATAAGTTGCTCATTACCACAGCATACCACAATGCTCGCTATTTTATGCGAAGTTCCATAATCCACTAGGTGGGTTTGACATTCATCTTGTAGAGGATGCTACAATTGCTATCTAAGAAACCACAACAACCTAGCTTAATTAAAATCTTCTGCAGGGTAATTGATCATCCCTCCGTCCAAAATTCAACAACGTGCATACCACATTGTCATTTAAGGAGCATGTATTTCCATAAAGGAGAAATGAAGTAGGTAGGACAGGTCCAGGCTCCGCAAAATTTTCTTGAGACTTCAATTCGTGTCCATAACTAGAATATTTTTATTCCTTGGACTACAAACACCCTCAGGTTAAATAAATCCTTGCAAAAGTACAATGTGAGATGCTCACAGAGCTACATCTCATTCCTAGATAGATTGTTTACCTTCTAATCCATCCATATTCCATATTTCCATGTATTTATGTTCTCAAAAAGCACCAACCTTAGTCAGTGATAATATTCGACCTAATACAACTAACAAGAACACTCAAGGGAGAAGTTCTGGGATTGTCGGCCTAGACTGCATAGCAAACCAGGAAGAAACTCAATTCTTTAGGGAGAAACTTACTTGTGTCTACTCAACCTCGGTGGATATCCTACTCAACCTTAGCCAGCAAGTTAATAGTATTTCTTAACAACAATAAGGGAATAACCATTTTCTTTTCACTTATTCGCCATCCATATCCCTTCTAGTACTCTTTTTTTTTTTTGGTCAAGACCCTTCTAGTACTCTTGTCGTACAGAATGCAGTTTCCAATAAAATTTCCATTAGGAAAGAAGTGGAAGAAAAAAGTCTTTCACCCGTACTAAAAGGGCAAAGCAAAGCAAAGATGCTTGAAATCTCATCATATACTTCTAGCAAGCAACTTTCTCCATTATACCAAAGCTAACTTAAGTCTCAACAATCAAGTGACCGTGTTCCCAAACTCACATGATGTTAATAATATCAAGTTAAGCATAGGGTCATATTGTCTCATAGTAAAGTCCCATGCAAATTTTGTCTACTCCATCATAGTTCTTTTGACGCTTCATAAGCAAAATGCTCATCAACATAACAACACCCAACTAGAAAGTTAGAAAGCAATGATAAGAAGTCATCCAGTGGTACATTATTTAAACAGAAACCACACAGGTCATGTTTTATCTCAACTCCTATTAAAGGTTCGAAACCATAGAAGCACAATCTATACAAACAAAAAGACTATACGTACTAACATAGACAATGAATATTGCACTTCTCACAAACAATGAAAGATGCATCAAACCGTTTGTTTGCGCTCAAATCCAGTACCAGGGTCCTCAGTGCTAGTAAGAACCTCAAGCCCAGTGACCATCGCAGATGGAGGACCGCGTCGACATCTCTGCTCCATTTCTTGGACGGCATCGGAATTCCCAGAAAGCAGAGTCTCCACAGACCCATCTCTCCTGTTCCTCACCCAACCCTTCAGCCCCAATTGGGTTGCATTCTCTATAGTCCAGTCCCTGTAAAACACACCCTGAACCCTCCCCTTTATCACAAGCCTCACCTGCACATCCAAATCCCAAAACCCATCACTCAAAATCCCAAATTTCACGTTGAAAACAATAAACTAAGAGATACCCATTACTTTAAACCGATCAAATAAATGAAAACTCACCGTTTTAGCGGAGGATTGCGGGGATTCGGAGGAGGCCTGGGTGGTGGTCATTAGGGGCAGAGAAGGTCGGAAATGAGGTGAACGAGGTCTGTGCAGAGGAGAAAGAGAAGGGCGAGAAAGAAGAGGAGGAGAGCAAAGCGAAAGAGAATGATGAAGACGATGATGGTGAGGATTAGTGAGATGGGTGATGAGTCTAAGAGGAGGACTAGCAGCATTGGTGATTTGGGTCCATTGGTTCCGAGATGCGAGGAATTTGGTTGCGGTTGTTCTGTGTTGACAAGTCAGTGGCCTCAGTGAGATTGCTGATGCCATTCAATTTCAGATTCTCTAGTATTTATACTCTACTATTTGATTCTTCAGGAGGTTTCTGAACGCTTAGACATTGAATCACCTAGTACTTTTCTAGAAAGAGCTAAGCTTCTCCTTTGGCAATCAAAAGTGCCACTGTTGATTTTTTTGTTATCATAACTTCATAAATCATAAGTGCATTTTATACTATTAGGCCCAAAGTGCATTTTGTACTATTGGAAGAGTGCCCAAAACTGCATAAGTGATTAAGTGGTTCTTGATACCATTAGTCAAGAGAACTAGGGCTATATGAAGCCCATCTTAATTTTGGGGGCCAAATATGGAGGTGACATGTAAGGATGTACCTCTTCATTTCTTTATTTTTCTGGTCTCTCCTTATTTTGGACATAAGAAAAGAGGCCTAACGTTTTGGACTAGCTCATGTGGTTGCCTTACCCCCCCCCCCCCCCCCCCCCCCCCCCCCCCCCCCCCTAAAAAAAAAACACCCCCCCTTTTTACCAAAATTTTTAAAAAAAAAAAAAATGGGGGAGAAAAGAAAAAAAAAAAAAAAAAAAAAAAAAAAAAAAATTTTTTTTTGTAAAAAATCCCAAATTTTTTTTAAATTTTTTTTGGGTCCAAAAAAAGTGGGGGGGGTTTTACCCTAAATTGGGTTTGTTGGGGAAGGGTCTACATGAGATGGAAGTCATGGAACCACCCATTCTTTAAATTTTACAATCTCATAATTTGAATGATTCATTTTCTACATTAATTTTCTAAAAACTATCTCTATAAAATTGATTAAATTGAAAACCGTTTGATAATTAATTTTTAAAAAAAAATAATATATAAAATGGCAAATTTTGATCATGATAGACTATATTACAAGTATACGGTCCCTAGTAAGAGTGTTGGTATACGCATGCTAAAATCTCCGATTTCATTGATGTTTCATGGACTTCAAAAAGGTCAAAAAAAACAGGAAACAAAAAAAAACAACACTAACCAATTTGATTGATATTTTGCTTAAATGAATTTTAAATAAAAATCTTTATAAAAAAAAAGATAACGGTTTTAATCTTAAATTTTTAATTTTACACTGAAAAATCAGAAGAAGAACGAAAGAAATGTTGAATTAGAAGGTTAATTGAAAGAAATGCTAGCATTCTTCAACATGCATTACCATATAGGCATATATAAAATCACTAACCAGCTTCCTGTTCCTATATATCGTCAGTAAGACTCCTTCTAGACTCAATGGCCGTTGGAATTGACTATCACCGGCCAACTTTACGTTTGGTACAAACAAGAATAATTAACTTTGGATAATTTTTAAGTCGTATTAGTGATATAGGATTTAAGTCAACAAATACCTTCGGATTTCGTCAGAAAGTATATGCAAAGTTCAGAAATTAGCTTTTGATCCAAATCAAAAGAAAATCTGCCTAAACGTACGTACTTAAATATCTACGTACATGCATGAATTTAATTGCATGATATATTTATATTCTAAACTTACGTCCCTACTAGGGTAAAAGTCATTTTTCCGCTTTCTCTAGAGAAAAGCTTAGTTTGGTAAAAGTCGTCTTTTTCATGCTTTAGCAAAAAAGAAAGCAAGTCTTTTCATAAATCATCATTTAGGTGAAAAAAACATTCACAGCCGAAAAAAAGAATAGTAAAAAGCCATTCCCAAACTGTTCAGTGTACTTAAAGAAATCCAACCTTATCTTATCTCTTAAATTTTTCTTCATCTTTACAATTGAACGAAGAATTTAAGCATTTATTTTCAAATGTCAAAAACAGCTCAAGTAGGCGCACGTTGGTCTTGTCTCCCCGATGCATTTATAAAGCTAGAATCAAATACACTTGCACTCAAAAATCAAAACCAACTTTAATTGTTTATCCCCTGTTTGGACTTTCCAGAGCTTCTGTACATATAATAAGACAATAAACAGGCCTAATGGCGGCTAATTCTATCATTTCCAGTTTAATTTGTCTCTTTCCAAACATTAATTTTGTAGATAATAGAATTGATCGAACTTTGACAAAAAAAAATAGAATTGAAGAAACAAGGAATTCCAAGGTTTTTCAAACGAATGACTGAAGAAAACTAGAGGGCCAACTATAACTATATAAATATGGCTGATAAGACGAACGAAACGGTGTTTCCCTCTCATTTTTTCTTACCAATTCTAAATTCTAAATAAATTAACCAAGAATTAATTATAGAACCGTTGTTTTCTAGACCTCGTCTACTTGGTTGAAAGTTGAAACTCCAAACGACTAAGTGCTGAAATTAATTTAACTGAACGAACGAAACCTCGAAAAGTCACAGGTATGATTTGGTTTTCCATGTATGAATATAAAACCCTAAAACCGCGAACGGAAGAGGGTCAGAACCCTTTAAGAACATGGAAGAGACGTATTTGAATGAACCTTCTTAAGCCCACACTTGGCGTGCAGACTCAAACTCCAACACGACGCCATGTAGGGCTGACGTGGAGTGGGACCCCGGACTCCTTTCTTGTCTGGGAGGCTAACCCTCATTCTGGTGATGGGTCAAATTCATATCCCGCAGGATCCCCTTAAACCCTAACCCTTTTCAAACGCTAGCATTAAGGTCGACGGACAACATGCATGCATGACCATACATACATACATGGCCATGACTCATCATCATCGTGCTTAGCCATCATCGGCGCTTTAAGTGGCACGACTGGAAAGGGCGAGCAACAAAATTTCAGAGTCATAGTCATGGGTGAGTCAGAATTTGAGACCTCATTCATGACTCACCTTCCTTTCCTCTTTAATTGTTTCCTCCCAATTTGTTTGTCTTTGTCCTACACTTGCTGATGCTGACAAAATGAATAACCAAACAAATCCCATTCTCAATTAAATTTCATTATCTTCTATTGTTGCTAAATTAGGTACGTAAATCTCCTAAATTAATTTTATACTTATTTTCAGTGTCACTAGTGGAGGGAGATAGCTTGCTACCTCGATCAATTTTATACATATTATGTGAATCATTTGTTTAAAATTTGAAGCCCTTTCGAATTCCTAGCTAGTTGCTTACATACTAATATGTTCGATCTGTTGAGAAAAGTACGTTACTGTTTGTCTACAAGGCTAGGGTTAAGTTATCGGAATTTTTAACCCTGTCTCACCGATAGCTAAGGTTCTGACTGTTTTCGTGGGTTCCTCAGCCTACTATTCCTAAGTCTCTGTCTTCTTCCACCCCCTACCCCCCATTCCATTCTTTCTATGGTGGGGACGGAGGTTTATGAGGCGGTGAGACTTCGATGCAGGTAGTTGGTACGGTTGTGGTTGATTGGTTGTGCAGTAGCTGTTATATAATTTCAGTATCTAAATTCTACAAATCAATTAATTAAAGCAAATAACCAAATATATATAATCACAACTATAATTAATATGAATAAGAGAGTTAGAGGAATCTGGTATGTGAGTACAAAAGAGGCACGGCAGTCGCTGTCTTAAAGTCGTAGACGCCTCCCCTCGTGCAGGTAATGACGGTCGTCTACAAACTCCAAGATACAACCCGTCTCCCACCCCACACACCAAACCACACCCTAAATAAAATTCAAAACCAATAAAAGGACTCCTTATATATGAGGGAGGTCGGAGACAAGCTTCCCCGGCGTGGGGGACATCCCCCGACACGAGGAATATTCTCGGTCCACTACCTCGATGTGCGCATCGAGGGATGGCGGCGCCTAGTGCGCATGGGTATGCGATTTAGTGCGATCCGCGAGGTAGTGGACAGCACATGTGCCGTGGCCGTGCCGTACTTGTGGGGTTGGCCACTCTCGGTACCTAGTCGAGACGTCCATGTGCGCGGAGGGAGAGCTTGTTGTCGGTACACCCGCCGGTCTTACCGGTATATATGAGGTGAGGTCGGAGACAAGCTTCCCGGCGTGGGGGACATCCCCCGACACGAGGAATATTCTCTGGTCCACTACCTCGATGTGCGCATCGAGGGATGGCGACGCCTAGTGCAACATGGGTATGCGATTTAGTGCGATCTGTGAGGTAGTGGACAAGCACAGTGCCGTGGCGTGCCGTACTCGTGGGGTTGGCCACTCTCGGTACCTAGTCGGGAGACGTCCATGTGCGGCGGAGGGAGAGCTTGTTGTCGGTACACCCGCCCGATCTTACCGTACCGGCGGGATACTGCCGGGGCTTCGACGCGCCCGAGGCTTACTCGCCGTTGGGGCATTGCGGGATACTCGGTAGGGGATCCCTACCGAATCGAGCCGCCGCCGGGGCGAGGTCTATGCCGCCGGGGCGTTGTCGAGGTTATGTGCTCGGTAAGGAATCCCTACCGAGTCGCGGACCGATTCCGTGTAATGGGGCTCATAGGCAGGCTGCTCCCGGTGATAGTGAGCTACTTCAGGCCCTGCACGGGGCCTATCCCGGTACAGATATGAAATGGTAGCAACACAACCCTTGAACCTCACAGGATGTCTAATCCTCTTCGCACGTTCACGGTAGACGGAATGCCAAGTGTTTATCGAATTGCCTAAATAGAGTAGGAACTGTAATAGAAATGAATGAGAAGATGAAGAATAGGGAAGAAGAGAACACTTAAAGCGTATTCTCTTTGTATGAAGAGTTTCTTATTTAAGAAACTCTTCATACCCTTTCAAAAGGACATGACTCTTTAAAAACTAAAAACATAATATTTAGTTAATAAATAATATTAATATTAATAGTTTTAAATTTTAATTTATAAATAGAAAATACAAATAAAACCAACAGTAGCGCCGCCAATGGAGGCTAGGGTCAGAATCGTTTGTGTCTTGGGTCAATTAGGTAGCAGCCCAACTAGGATTGTGCCTTATAAATGCATTCTAATCCCAGTCTCATTCCCAACAGATGATACTTCTGCCAAATTAAATACGCAGTCTACTTTTGGTCTGGTAGATCCTGTACCGTCTCCCTCAACGCTAAATAAAAGACGGGGTCATCTTCTGGGTAGTAAAATACGTCCAATTTAAGTTGTCACTATTCCTCTACTTGCTCCTTCGGAGAACTCTAGTGATCGTCGACAGAAGAAGAAGTCAGGCTAGGTGTACTGGCTGGTTAATCTGTGAATGCTCAATAGGACGTCACATGATTCTAGGATCTTACATTTTTTTTCTTCATATGTACTATAATCGGTAGTTGAACGAAGGGGAAATTACTTGAGTAATGGCCTCTATATGTCATGCTTTATTAGGTAAGTCATTATTTGTATTTTCCTTCTTATGAGCACAATTGGCGTCCATTGTATTCTTTCAAAAAAAATACAATTGGCGTCCTTCATTCAACAAAAAAATAAAAGATCTCTTCATTTGCTTCATTGTTGTTCTTCGGATTCAAACTCATTAATAAACATGCTAAAATTAATGTATCACGACTCTTGGGATTTTATTTTTCAGTAACGTTAACCCAAATAAAATGGTGATTATTGTGAGTTTAGGCCTCTTTGATTCATAATATTGTCTGTAACCGTTGGTATTATATTAGAGATATGAGTATTCCTCTCCATTAGGAGTAGTTGTACGTGAATCTACGTAGTCATTTTTTACTCCTATGTAATATTTTAAATTATTAAATAAAATTTCATTCTTTTCTCATGCAAAGAAGAAAAAAATAGTGCTAGAATCTTGTTGTGTAAAGATACTTTTGAGGATATTGATCCGGATTTGGTAATATAAATAGGATACATATATAAATATCAGACACCGTAGTGTACATGCATGCTATGTAATATAAAAATTAAATTAATGCTAGCTAGGTTGATTGTTGAGGAATCTGGATCCAAGATCGAAGATCCACCTCGACTAATAATATGAAGCACCAACTTCTTCCATTTAAGAAAGAAATTAAGCATTGGGCGGTTGGGCCCTCTGCCTCATGTTAACAATGCATTATTCGCAATCAAATAATTGTTTAGATGGTCATCGTGTGCTTAACAATGAAAAAATATTGTAACAAAAAAAACAATGAAAAAATATAAGACGTTCACATAAACGGTTCACTCAGGCTTGAATCATGCATCTGCATTAAGAATATCGATCACCTTTTTTATCTCTTTAATAATTGAAGGAGATTGAAAAAAGAGATCGATATTCTTAATACAGCCAACTAGCTTTCATGGAGAACACCACGAATGGCGGGTTTACAGCGGTGAATTTTACATTAAATTAACAATGGCTTTAGCCTTTAGAAAAATGAAAACAAGATCTGTAATATTTTGTGTCAGCTTCAACCATTTTAAAGTAACCAACTCGTGGATGGCAGTTGACACTTCTGGATGCTTTCTTCTTCTACGTACCATTCAGTTTTTCAACCATTGTTTAGTAATTTTTTTTTTTGGACAATCATTGTTTAGTAATTAAATACCGCAAGCTCTAGATGATATTGGATTAACTAAAGACTACTAAACCAATTAAGTTGTTAAAAGAAGAGATAGTCAAGGATAATAACCCACATTACAAGATTACCGAATTCTTGTCGCCCCAAGATTACCAAATCTAAATGCTACGTACACTACTATTGTTTGGTTTAATTATTGGCCTAATATATTCCTCCGATCCTCAGCTGCTTAAACCGCTTCTGTTGGCTGACCCCATCTCCTCGTCGCCTAGGTTCCACTCTGAGCCTCTCCTTGCTTGATAAGCATTCCTTATTTGAGGAGGAATCGATCGAAGAGGCCCCTGTGGCAAGCGGGGCATCTCAAAGCTACTGGCCCCTCAAG
Source organism: Rubus idaeus (assembly GCA_030142095.1). Classification (NCBI taxonomy): domain Eukaryota; kingdom Viridiplantae; phylum Streptophyta; class Magnoliopsida; order Rosales; family Rosaceae; genus Rubus; species Rubus idaeus. The sequence continues at coordinate 7,939,527 of CM057970.1, forward strand.
AAAATATTTATGATTCTGCCTCTTAATTTTTAGGGCTGTAAATTGGCTCGATACAATTCGAGTTCAGCTCGGTTTTGACTCATTCGGCTCATATTCAAAAAAGAAACGCTGAAACGGACTAGGTTTGAACTCAATATTAAGCTTGATAGGAAAAACATGTCAAGCTTGAACTCTACTATATTCAACTCGTAAAGCTCATGAAATTAAGGTTCATATATCTTTAGAAACCAATTTGAACTTGTTAAAGCTCGGCTCGTTTGCTAAAACTCGATCAGCTAATAATTGTTGAATATGTAATATAATACTTACAATTTTTAAAAATTAACTAAATAAAATAAACTTCTCTTTTTAAGAACTAATAAGTATTTAAGTGTTACAATTTATTTCTATTATGTTAAACAACTGTACTTCTATTTTTGGTGTTTGGGGCCAGTTTTTGGCTTTGGGCATAAATAATGTAACTTTTTCCATATTTTTATGCCAAAGAAAAAAGATGTTGTGTCGATCTCCTTTGAGACATGGCCTTATAAGGGTTTTTAATTTGTCAATTTCAAGGCCTGCACATTCTGAATCAGTTGCGGTAGAGAATAAGTGAAGTTACATAGGTGATGTCTTTTATTGTCGTCCCCGAAAAGGATTAACATCATGTGTAATCTTCGATCACTCTTAATGTATTGTCGTCTTCCCATAAACAAAAGTGTTACAGTTTATTTTTGGACATGTAATTTTAAATAATAACTACTAAGCGTTTGTGATTTTTTATAACTATTTTTATATTAATTTTTAATTTTTTTTTGACATATTTCATACACAAACTTAAGATCAAACCAAGCTAAGCCAAGCCTAACTTACAACTCGAGCTCGTTCCACAATTGAGCCTAGCCTAGCCGAGCTCGAGTTTGGAAAAAAATCAATCAAACATACTGAGCCGAGCTCATGTTTAACAACAAAATAGTTCAATCTTGATTCAAGCACAAGTGTGCTCGTGAAAAAAGATATGAGCCAAGCTTAATTACCTTGGTATTCGCCTTGTTTTAAATTCAAAAGTTGAGATTAAAACAATTAAACCATTTTTTATTATTTTTAATTTTTAAATTTAAATGCAATGGTTGGTGATCCTAATTAAGTGAAAATCTCTGTTTTTTGAGGGAATTATAAACTTTATTAATAATAAAGGATTACAATCCTTAACAGGGGCATCCTAAGGAGGAGCATTACAGACCACATAAGTGACCTAATCGATGAGTCTAAAACTCTAATCGATGATTCAAAACCTAGAACAATACATACACCGTGCATCACTGCAAACAACCAGCAGAAAAATTCCGGCAAATATTGCCATTGAGACCAATAAAACCAATCTAGCTCAAGGAGACCCCATGAAAAGAGAAAGTAAAACCACAATCTAAAACTGCATATCTGATCATGCTTATTCTTGAACAAGAATTTAAATTGACCTAAATCAAATAAACACAAAAATCTTGGGTTAAGTTTTGGCAGCGCCCTAAACCTATTAGGGTTACCAACTTGGACCTCCAACGCTGTTGTGCCACCAAAGCCAAGAACCCAAAAAACTCCCGGATCCCAAACCTTGAAACCTTGAAATTGACATCCTTGAGCGCAAGATTCGAAATAAGGTGAAATCACGACAAGCTTTTGGCTGCCCGGATCCCAGAGATCTCGTCGCACAGTCAAAACCAAGAGGTTCAATCTCCATAGACCAACATGAAGAAGCAAACCCAGCAAAAGAAAGATCCACCAAAAACCAAATGCAATTGTCGAAGATCGACGAAACCAAATATGAGCAAAGGAAGCGCAAAACTTCCTCCGATGCAAGCAAGATCGCTTGAAACGATCAAGAATAGAGGAGCGACGGGCATGGCCACGCTCATAGGGATCGGTACCCGGCTGGGCGCTGCTAGGGTTTGGAGTGAGAGAGAGAGCTCTCATCCGCTAGGGTTTAGAAAATCGTGAAAATCTCTGTTAATGAAAGACTTTAGGGGTTAATTTCTAACTTTTTGTGCAAGTTGAAAAATTAAAGAGGATAAGAATATTTTGTGAAAGATATTAATCTTTTTCAATTCCCTAATACACAATGGTGGGATATATCATAGTCCCTACTAACTATAATTCATTTCATTTAGTTTTGATTGTTTGCGTCATGTAATGTCATTTAGGTTAAGGTTTTTTACTTTTCAGTCACTAATTTAAGTGTGTAACCTAGGATTGAATGGGTATTATTTGCTATGACATGTTCCGGTGATGGCCAAATGTCGGCTTAGGCAGTAGTTAGATTGCTTCCGAGGCTTGTCTACTGATGTATGTAATATTCTGGCATTGACTTAATATGGTCGTTTATCGATGAATTTATCTTTTCTCCTACAAAAAAATTTATTTCATTTCTCAAATTGATCGAACAAAAGTTTGGAACTTAGCTTTTGTTTTTTCTTCCAATACACCTTGAATCTAATGTATTTACATATGCAATTCAATCGTAAACATCAATCGAGGCCTTTCGGTTTCTTGAATGATCTAAAAAACATCAATTTTAGAACCATTATTAATTTTCCCTAAAGTAGTAGTATAGAATATTGACTTGAGGAAAATGTTGTGCGGAAAAAACAATTGAATGTGTTGGAAAAATAGGTATTCTTGTCGATGATCAAGAAAACAAGATGTCGAACGCTTCAGGTTGAAAGAGCTGAACGATCAAGACGACAAATTAAGCTTAGCTAGCTTAATTGTGTGGTGTTTAGCAAAACGACCATATATATACATATATGATCAGTTGAATGGCAGTTGTCATGTTCTTGTTTTTCTATAATACAAACAGAGCTTAGCTTAGCTTGTGTGGTGTTTAGCAAAACGATTATAAAAATTGTTCTTCTTAATTGTAATTTAATCTCATGGCTGGCATTAATCTCAGCTTTACCTTTTTTAACTATAAGCACCGATATATGTACGTACTTGCAACACTTCTCCTCTTGTTTTGGAGGTAAATGACAGTTTTAAAATAATTTTGAAAATTAGATAATTCTGGTTTGATAATTCCTCCCTGATCGATTTACAGCACAGGCTCTAAAGCTATTTGATATAATCTTTAACTTTTTGTGGGTTGGTGATGATAATATACTTTTGTAATTTGTCATGAAGAATATAAAAAAAATACGAAAATGATAATGTTGTTGTGGTAATTAATTAATTAATTATGAAAACAATGATATAATTAGGGGATAGGACAGCGATGATGTCATGACGACGACGACGATGTGGCCCCTCTCACTTTCATCAACGGCATGCACCACCACCATTGTCAAGCCATCGACATTTTGTTTTTGTCATTATTATTATTGGCAGATCCAAAAAGAATTTATAGTGAGACTTTCAATTTCCAACTCTGCTGAGTCATGTTTAAAGAAAAAAATTAAAAATTATTAACTATGAGAGTGAGAGCTCTCTCCAAAAACCCTAGCCACCATTGTTTGAGTATTCAAAGATCCCTTCGGGTATCAACATCATTGATGGCTGAGTCCATTCCTACTCCTTAGAGGCGCAAGATTTGTGCCAGATTCTAGGACGATATGATTTCGTTCGTCAATCAAAGATGACTTGTTGTTGATCATTATCTCTCTTCAAATTCAAAGGTGGTCTTGTTGCGCTATGATGGTTGGGTCATTGGCTCATCACTTTCCTTCACCATCGGCGGCTTGACTTTGGCCGTCATCATCTTTGTTGTTGGCGGAGCAAATTTGGTCGTGACCGGCTGGGCATCTTTTCTGGCAGTGTTTTCCATTGGTTTATGGTTTTACGTTTGGGATCCAGGTGGAAGCTAGATATGGTGGATTGAGGTTTTTTTTTTTGCTCTTTGATTGCCCTATCTTTTTGCTCGTTTAATAATTAAGGAAATTGAGGTCATCTTGAGACTGAATATTTTGTTGTTTGGTGTCAAGGATGGTTTAAGTTTTTTATTATTATAAATTCTATTAATTTTCTTTCCCTATAGTTTGGTGGAGATTATTCTCTATTATTGCAATGAGTGTCAGTTGTATTATTGTACTGTGAGCACTACAATTGAGTGCATTGGCGAGCAGTGCAACTCATTTTTTTTTTATGAGGGGATAATCTACATAAGCTCATAGTTGCATTGTGTTTCTATTTCCAATAAGTGAGTTTCAACTTTGTAATTGAACAACCAATTCGACAACTTTTGGTTTGTTCTTCATTATGTTTTTATATTAACGATCCTTGGGTAATTCGTATTCCTGTTTTAATTCGGGATGCCCCTACTTATGATTGTAACCATTATCATTCATCTAATACAATTTCAGTTCTTCTAGAAGTAATAGAGAGTAACCTTTTATCAATTTGCAAGGTAGAAAAACTAACAATAAAACAACTAATAAAAAACTTGAATCTTCCTCAAAACCAAGACACGAAATGCACAAACACTCTTGTGTTGGCCTCTAAACGAACTCAAGTCCTAGCAAAATTCTCTGAAAAGTGAGATTAGAGTCATTTTTGAACCTTCAAACCTTGATGAAACTAGAAAATCAACACCATTTTTTTTTTTGACCAAGGTCAAGGTATCCCAAAGGCTTCCTAGGCCCAAGGATTAATCCCTGCGGCGCATGTGAAATGCTCCAACTATGCATTGCAGCATAGTGCCTGGCCACTTTGATGGCTTCGTGAATCGAACTCGGGTAGAGGGGTTCCCAACCTGGAAGCTGATCCACTAGGCCATTTGCAGTGGTTAAAATCAACACCATTTGTTTTAACTTATATTTGCATTCAACCTTGTTTAAACTTTAATAATTCTTTTTATTATTAACACTTACGATTGAGCTTCTTAAACACTTATGATTATCTTCATATAAGAGATCGAATCTCCTTCTACTTGTAAAATTAATGATATATGAAGATGAAGTCTAATATATCCTGCATGCAAAGCTTAAAGCCACTACATGATTAGAGCAAAGAAATGATATAGATCGAAACGTAATGATAGTACGTAATTAGAACCATTGTTATCCCTAATCACAAACCCGGCCACCATCATTAGGTACGCAACTCGAGCATGCAGCGCAATAAGAATAAAAAAACAAAATCAAATAGGAAGAAAAAACTTCCAAGATAGAAACAAAAAAATAACAAAAAATATAAGAGGTATATTGAAGAAATGTGTGTGTATATCCATATACATTATTTCTTTAACAAAATATATAATTGCTAGCTATAGGTTTCGTATGTCATATTGTTATATACTTTGTTCATTCTTCACTCAGCTGGCCATCCTTATCATACAAATATATTTTTCTTGTTATTTTGCTGTATATTAAGGAGTGAATATATAGTACGTGATCAATCTCGATGAGCTACTTGCCAGTAAACAGTGTCTCTATTCAAGAAGCTAAGAAGAAAGAAGCATGATTGATGATGAATGTAGATACGTATTGAACCAGAACTCTGTTTCCTCAGAATGATTAGCTGCTCCTTCGTCCTCTTTCAACTAATTAAGAAAATTAAGTGAAACCACCTAACTTCACGTCTCTCCTTTACAATTCTTTATAAATAAAAATATCGTTTTGTCTTTTTAAGTTTTTAAGTTTTTATTTATTTTATTTGCATAATTCTTTGATTCAATCATCCACGAGTTGCAATCAACCAGAAAAATGATTTGGGATGCTTTAAACTATTGTGATCGACATCTTGATGTTACTGCTATATAAACGAAAGGTGGTGGTTACTTTTTTTAGCTTTTAAGAAACATTGTCTCTAGTAAAGGCCTTTACATTCATTCGTGGCGTAATAGCCTTTGGTGGCATGAGTCTTGTCAAACCCAATAGTGCTTGACTAATTATTCTCCAACACCAAAAAGGAAGAAAATTAAATAGCTTTTGAAATTATTATTCTAGTATTGAAAGTTGAAAGAGAATCATTGCAAAAAAAAAGTTGAAAGAGAATGAAGATGAAACCATTAAGCATGCATTGTCACCGTTAATTGTCCAACTAATCCACGGATTAACATTGCAATGTCTTTATATCAATAAAACCCACAAGAAGGGAGACCCCCCCAAGAAGGAACCCCCCTTTTTATTCAACCTAACAACACCCAACCACCCCCACCCAGGGAGGGCCCCCCCGTCCACGAACCCCCCCCAGGGAACGAGAAAACCCCCTCGTCTTTATATCTCTCCATTTTTATTATATTGATCGTTTTAGTTTTAGTTTCTCTGATCAAATAAACCACTGTTGTTGTAGATATTTTCTTAAGTCTCACAGAATAAAAAGTTTATCCCCCCCCCCCCCCCCCCCCCCCCCCCCCCCCCCGGCCCCCCGGGGAGGGAAGGGAGGGGGGGGGCGGGGGGGGAAGTTGTTTTGGTTTTTTTTTTTTTAAAAAAAAGGGGGGGTGTGGTTTTTTTTTTTTTTTTGTTGGGGGGTTTTTTTGTAGATTAATTTTTTGGATGCGGGAATTTTTGGGGGTTGGTAAAGGGAGGGGGGGAGGGTGGAGGTTGGTTATAAATAGAAGGTGGGGGGGGGTTTGAGAATAAACGGGGGTGGGGGGGGTTGTTCTTTTTTAAAATGGTGTTATAAAAATGGTACCCTCTGTTGATTAATAAAATTTATATTATTTTTTAAAAAAATGTAATTTGTTTGTCACTATACAACTTGAATTCTTTCCTTTTCAGTTGAGCTTATGAATATTCTAATATACTTATATTGACAAAGTTATTTTTTTTTAATTTATGCCCATGCATGCGACCTCCATCTTGATCCTTAACTGTAATGAAGAGGCGTGCCATATATTCATGGTCTTTCGGATTTGCACAGGTAAGAACATTAGGAATTATGGTTTTGCGTAGCTGTTGGAAGTGTTAAAAGGTCAATTAAGATATTAATCAAATACGAGAAGAGGTCGTCACAAGAAAGCTGACACAATTAATTACAACTTAAACTGAATCGTTAGATTTTACGAGCTTTGACATCCCGTACGTCCAGAAAACGATTGGTGAACAAATCGATAATCCTATTTTGCAAAATTCACTTAGAAACGATTCAAAATTATCTGCATATACACTTAGAAATTACACCTACTAACTGATCATATATAGTGTGTGTGAAGATTTTACCACATTTAGGCCCCAGCTCCCAACTAATCCCACTTGATGTTATGAATATGCGACACAAAAAGGAAATACATATTTGAAATTAATATATATATATATATATATGTAATTGGCCTACGTACCTACCACCTTTTTGGTTGATTCATTTCTGCATGCCAACAAAAAGAAAAGCTAATACATACTACATATTTAAAGGGTGTTGTTATTAACACACCCGGAAAGCATTAAAGAAAGAGAGAGAGATAGAAAGAAGGGGGATAGAGATAGAGATAGAGAAAATGAGTGTGTTATTAACACATTAGGGTGTGTTAATAACATCATATTTAAAAACGATATATATAAAGTATTCGTAGGAGATAATGAAATATATTATTCTAGAATACCATCATACTAATTATCAAACTATTAATTTCCACCGTACGGTTAGATAAGATTGATGCACTACCTAATTGACAAAATCACCAATCATATATGTAGGTTATTAGAATTATAGACGTACTTACTACTACCCCTTACTTGTACTACGTAGTATACTATAATTGCCGTAGCTTGTACTACCATTAAAACAAGGGAAGAAAAAAAAAAGACATTAAGCTTGCTAGTTAATTATCTAGGTAAAAAAGATGTCATGCATTGCCCAATATGCTATCCATTTATGTTTTTATTTTATTTAGATATAACCGTATGATCAATACAAAAAATGAGAGTTAACGTAAGTTTTAATTTTTATTGTCGCTTTGTGATGCACAATAGGCTACTAGAGTCAGTAAATATGTGTATTTTCATTCTATTTATAATAAATGTTGTTAAACAAGATAAAATAATATATTTCATTCTCCGATTGCCCTACCAATCATTTTCCTCTTTAACAAAGCAAAAGCATTTTCAAAATCGAAATTGTGAGAGGAGCTACTCTACCAAATAAGAGTCCCACCACCAAGCCCCACACTTTGCAACTAAACCAAGTAGTGTCACATACTTTCTTAATTAATTTATAAATTAATTAAAATATATGGGGCACAAGCTTAACTACAATATATTTCTTCCAAATCCCATATTAATTAAGCTAATAAAAAAATCAACAACAGAACTATGTGGCCTCGTGGCCTCGTTTATGCCACAAACTAAAACATCAACCGACCGATTTCATGATTAAACGATAAGATTTAGTATTAAATATCATAAATGAAAACGTACTAATAATTGAAAATAGACAAAAATTAAGCAGAAAAGTTAATAATCATATATATTGAAGATTTGAATTGAACCAACAACAACCCCACCAACATCTGAACCGGCTCACCAGCTGGCCGGCCGGCCGGTCGATCTATCACTACGATCTAAACCCAAAATTCCCACCACTAACTACTCTTTACGTACATACCCCTTGTATTAATTTCCTGTCATATACTCCTTATTATATACATTTTATGGAATTCCGATTTTGACCTCCACCATTTTAACTTTTCATATTTTTCAACCACCGCTCGTTAATCACTCACATCACCGAACAACCGTTGGGATTCTCGTCGCTGAACATCTCTGGCGCAGGATAGTTCTCCATCGGCATAGCGTGGTTGTAGTTCCCGTATCCTTGGCTAACATGCGCCTGGTGCTCCTGAGCCTCCATTACAAACTTGTTGTGGTTGTACACGTGTCCCGGATCGTACCAGTATGACGTGGAAGCCGCGTAAGGGTATCCAGAATACTCCATTTTGTTCACCACGGCGCCACCACCGCCGGCAGGAGCAGCTTCCTTCTTCTCCTCTTTCTTCTCGCCTCCACCGCCGGGGGCAGCTTCCTTCTTTCCCTCTTTCTTCTCGCCGCCGCCGTCTTTCTTTTCGCCCCCTGCCGGCAGCTTCTTTCTTCTCGTCTTTCTTGGCTCCGGCACCGTCGTCTTTCTTCGCCGGCGGGACCACGTCGACTGGTCTCATGAACTTCTCTTTGAGATAAGGGATTAGAACTTTGGTGTCCATAAAGCCTTTCACTGTGACCAAATCTTTGGGCATGTCAAAGCTAACCGTGTTAACACCTGCGATCAGTTTCTTCGTTAGTGACTATAATGACCAAAATGCCACTGACTTTGACTGAATTAGTCTAAATTTGAATAATGATTTCTTTTCAAGTGCGTGGTGGAGGGAGTGTGCTTGCGCCATTTTTGATTAATTAAATTAATCCAATGTACGAAACAAAAAAAATAGTTTAATCAGAAAAGAAATTCACCTTTGAACTTGGAGATCTTACTGCGCATCTTCTGAATGCAACCCTCGCAATGCAGTCTGATCTTCAAAACGACAGTGCTCTGAAACCACCCAGCAAAGAAACGGAAAAGACGGATTTAGAAACCTAGTACTTGGTAACGAAATTGCACCAGAGTTGACTGAAGGAGTCTCACACGGGTAGCGTAGCATGAATGTGCCATGTGGTAAACGTTAAAAATTGATTTGATTAATTAAATCAATTTACCTCTTTGGGTGCCTCCTTCTCCTTGGGCTTATCGGCCGGCTTTTTTCTCTTCGGCCTTCTTCTCGGGGGGCTTTTCGGACTTTTCCTCCGCCTTCTTGTCTCCACCGCCATCCTTTTTGGCCGGCTGGGGTGACACGAGGTCGACCTTCTTCTTGATCTTCTGCTCAAGTTTCTCTTTCAGCCCGGCGGGGTCCACTTTCCCGGTCACCGTCAGTTTGTTGGCTCCGGCATCTGTCTTCACTTGCTGCACACCTATAACGAGCAACGTGTTTGGTAAGCAATTAATTGTAACTCCCACAAGCTTAAACGCATTTAGACAACGCAATGCCATTAAAGTCAAAATTAAAATCTTTATCAAGAATTAATAGATATTTATGACCTTAATTAGCTGTATTGGATTTTGGACCACTAGGGCTCAATTTTTCAACTGTAAAACTGTAAAATTTCCAAAACAAACCACTAAATTCGGATTTCCGGTGTGCAATTCTAGAACACCGGAAAAAAAGCACACAAATAAAAATTTGACCGGAGAATAGTTCATACCAGGGAAGTTTTTGACAGCTCGTTTGATTTTCTTGGCACAGCCCTCGCAATGCATTTCGGTCTTCAAAACGACAGTGGTTGAACCGTCGTCGACCTTCTTGCCGCCGGCGTCAGCGGCGGGCTTCTTCTCGCCCTCATTCTTCGCGCCTTCCACTTTCTGCGACAAATCAAAACACCGTCAGTCCATAAAACACACAGAATTGAATTGAATCCAACGCGAAATTCGCGTGTGTAGATCATTAAGAAAGAAGAATTTGAATTGGGGGTTTTGGTTACTAACCTCACCCATTGGTAGATAGGATGTTTCTAGACTCAGCTGTAAGACCTTTTTGGTTTTGGTTGCTGGAGTAAAATGAAGGAATGGAAATGAGGTGGGGAAGGGGATATATAGGGGAGAGAAAGTCGGTTAGGGTTGAGGTCGATGATGGCATGGCATGGTATGTATGTATGTTATCATGTATGTTATGATTGTGAGGGTGCGGTCAGCACAGATGGGCTGTATTTCCATATGGGCTTTTGGGTGGAATGCCGCCGTGTTGGACTAAATGGTTGTCGAGAAACGACGGCACCGTGGCAAGTCTCTAAGACTCTATCTGTGAGTATAAGTATAACTACATCCTCACGTGTCACAATGTATTTCCCTTTTTTCTAATAAATTTTCTTACCTGAAGTGAGAGGCACTCTGATAAACCTTCGAGGCTTCTAGTATGTTTCCTTTTTCTTTTTTTCTTCTTCTTTTTTTGCCCCCCTTTTTTGGTCTTGTTTTTTCTGCTTTTGTTGGGCTACATTTTGATTACAAAATTTAAGCGAATTAATGTGTTACCTAGTAACATTTTGTAAAATAATTTTTTTATTTTCAATAAGAAATTAGGGTACTAGCGGGGCATTTTTTAAAAATGAGTTTAAAATTAATGACGGATCCAATAACTGAATGTGGGGTGGACTAAATTTATATGTAAATTTTTTTTGACAAAAATCATTTGTTTTTTATGAAAGTTATTGTCAAATCTTGAGGGAAAGATTAATTTTTTTTTATTGGGACCTTCAAATTCACTCACTTGACCTCCTAATCTCATATGCTCTTTACACCTCCTATCTAATTTTTAAATTATAGAACTACTCATTAAACTTCTATCAAATTCCAAAAATAACCATAGTCATATAATTTACATATAAATAACTTCATTAATTGCTCTATACATCTAAATTCTTTTTCAAATCTTTATTCCTTTATATATACAACATGAATCTCTTACCAACGAAAAAATAATCAAACAACACCAACTCTCTAGTTTAAAAAATTAATATTCAATTAACAAGAGTTTTTTTCAAAAGCACTTAAAATGCTTCTTGAAAAAACCATTAAAAAATGCTTATATAATTCAAAAACATTTTTAACTCTTCTTGCCAAAGACATACAATATTTGTTAATTTTAGAAGCAATCCCAAACAAAAAATTATTGTATGGTCCATAATTATGATTTTATGGTAATTCAGATCAATCTGAACTGTCCATTAAATATTATTTAATACTTGAATACAATAAAAATAAATATTTAATATTACAATCTAAATTAATCCATATCACCATAAAGTCATGATTCCACACCATGCAATAATTTCTCATCCAAAACATAACCTGAAAAAACACATGGTAGCAAATGCTTTTGTACGTGAATTTAGGACAAATTTGAGATCCCTGTGGCATTTATCCCGAATGGGCATGATAATATTGGTGTATCACTGTATCAATTAAGATTCTTATAAGGCCTCATCATTGTTATTTGTATTTGGACCTGAAAAACAGGAATCACACGTGCACAGAAAATCTCTTCTTTCAAACAGCAATGCTAACGTTAGCAGTTACGCAAAGGCCTGAAGTGGTGTGTCTGAAAATAGCGGCACGCCTTCCTCTACGTTTGGGTACACACACTAGAAGATTTTGGGATGAGTTGCAATCAAGAATAGCTGCGTGCGTAGAATTATTATGACTTGGTTGGATTTGACTATAGCAGTATAGCGTATATGGGCCTAGCTTAGCTTAGCTTATCCTCACGTTCCGTCTTCTTCAAGATAGTGGTTTTGGAATAGCTGCTACAAGTTTATGCAGGAGATTGATTGATCAATCGCCGCACTAGAATTAGGCTTAGTGTTACTTTAACTAATTTCAATCTCAAGCTCTCCATCAAGACCTCTTTACCCAATAGAATCCAAACAAATCTAATCATGCATGCATTGACGTCCTAGCTACCAATTGCGTATTGGTATCTCAATCGTTCGGCTACAACATCACCATTAGCCATCAGCGTACGTCATTAGTGTCATGATTGTTGTTATCAGGTATTCAGGTTCAAAGAAACTGAGACACCCAATTATATACGGGTTCTACAATCAATAAACCAAAACCCTATATCAAAAACGTAGTGACAAAATTAGTAAGGATGTGTTTGACTTTGTGATGAGGAAGTGTTTGGCTAAGTTCACGTACGTACATATTAATCACAGGCTAGCTGTCTGGCTGGGCCGGGGAGATGTTGAAGGGTTTTGGCTCTTTGTGTTATCGTGTAGCTAGGATTAATCCAAGACGGTGGGATGTCCTTGCTTGATATTTGTTTCTATCTTTTCTTTGCTAGCTGTGGAGAAAAGCAATGGGTGCACCAGACTGTGCACACCATACCCAGGAAAATGATCTCTCTCTCTCTCTCTCTCAAAAAAAAAACCCGATGTAAATGCATAAACTTTTATTTGCTGAGAATTGTTATTGAAAGCCTAGCTATTGGCCATATGGTAGCTCCGTCAGTGGAAATCGATCTTCACTGACATAATTAACCACAATTAACAACTAATTAATTATGTATCAAAGTCATATCTATGAATAATTATACCATACTATTTGAAAAGCAAACTTCACAGTACGTAGATGCGTTAACAAATCTTAATCATTTGTTTGAAGAATTTCACAGTTAAGAATGAGAGTTAATCCTAAATATTCTTCCAACTTGATATTTAATTGATCGTTTTGATTCTAGTATGCCCTAGGTGCTGTTGTTGTATTCTTTTCTTTCCAATTAATGTTGTACTATTTTCTTTTTTGGTTGATGGCTTGCTTGTTGTACTCTATTCTTATAAAAAAAATTAAAAAAATCTATGAAACTTTAACCTTATTCCATAACAACGAAGTATATATAAACTTTTTGTCTCAATTCATGACAATTATATTTGATCGACAATTCCTAATTACTTGTTACCTAAGTTTCAAAAATAATCCTCTAAAAATAGCTAGCTTAGGGATCAAAATCTCATCTTTAATTGAAGTTAGAATCCTTAACCCTTTTCTTTCCAACGAAGTAAACACTAATGCCATTAATTACACTAGCTAAATTGTCATTACATAGCTAGAACAACTTCTTCTTCAAGGAAAAAAAATAAAAAATTTGTTTGTTGTTGAAGCATAAATTATATTGGAATACCATACATAGTGATGAGTGATACAGGCTTCTAGTTCCAATCAATATAGTCAGAAGTACAACTAGCTAGTCTGCGCACATGGACAGTCGAGAATTTTCAGTCCCCACATCATGTGTTTCAGAAACACTAAAGAAAACGATACCGATCGTGATAAACATGAGATTGATATATCTCACCAATTATTAAGTAGATAACTATTAATATAGGACATGTTCATGCATTTAGATTTTGAAACACAATGAGCACGCGCGAGCACGATTATATTGAGAATACAATGCCAGAGAAATAAAAACTATTCAAAAATAGAAGAGCATGCGTTCAAGGGTTGTATGTGGCAGATGACGATGAATAAGGAGAAAAATAATCGATTTTATAATTGTCACAGCCATAAAATAATGGTCGGCATGCACTCTTTTTAAAAAAAATTATTTTAAATATATATATATATATTTAACAAGTTAATAACTGAATACACAACAACTAGGGAATGAATTTGCTACCGACAGGCTTTTGTTGGTGACATTACCACCCAATCAACATTTGTTACGTTTTGTATAGTTTAACTATGGTTAACAACTTCAGATTAATACTAATAAATTAATATTTAATAAATTAATATTTTCTTTTAAATAATAAAATTATCCGATCCCGACTCGGGACTAACGTGCTAAATTAATAATCTCGATAAAACTATAAGACAATGCATTTTAAATATTTTCTCAAAAATGATAGGTCCCAAATAGTTCATAAATTAATAATTGGCTAAAAAGTACATAATAAATAAATTATGAAGTTTTCTCAAAATATGAATAAATAGTAGTTTTTTTAAAACTTCAAATATAATTGAATCTCATCTTTAATTGTTCGCAATGCGCCCAAAAGTCTTGAGGTTGCTTTCTCATATTGCAATAAGAAGTTTTTGGAGTGTCGTTGATGCTTTGAGTGCTTCCTAGTGTGACACCGGTACTAAAGGTTGTGTATTATCATTAGCTTCAACTTCATCTTTAGAATGTTCTGCCATATTGTCAACGATCTCATACACGCTCAAAACCTCTGTAGAAGATAAATGTTTGCATCCAAAACATTTATCTTCTCTGTAGTACTTTGAATTTTATCTTGTCATATGATGTGATAAATTGAATTCATTGAACTTGTTAAGTGAATAAATATAACATGTTTACTGTTAAGCATAAAAAACTAAAAATATATTTGTAAATTAATCATTATTAATTTATCGATAAATTGATATCTCGCTAAATTAATAGAATTTAGGTGATCCCAAGATTATTACTTTAAAGAGGTTGTACTGTATAGTTAAACTATACAAACGTGGCAAGTGTTGATTGGATGGTGATATCACCAACAAAAGTCTATTGGTGAGCAAATTCATTCCCCCAACAACTAGTCAAACTCAAAACGTACCACTTACAAAAGGGACACTAATGCCACTAGATCAAATGTCACCGGACCGACATACACTCTCTTAGTATTATTTTTCACATAACAACAATTTTTATTTATGGATAAGACCTTAAACACATGATGTTAAAAGATGATGAACCTTCCATTTATTTGAGCATCACTAAAATGTTGATCATTATTGAATTAATAACTCTCGAGGTGTAACTCTATCAAAATACTTGCAAAGTAGTTAACTTACTTTAACTATTAAATTTTTTTATATTCACATTACATTGATGCCACTTTTTTGTTATTTTCACACGTTAGGTGTTCCAATTTGAACTATGGCGATGATCGACAGAGATCCACCAGTTGGAATTGGTTTCCCATGTTTTCCGATTATGCATCTTCCTTCTCCGACGATGCACTCCCAAGTTTCAGGAAGATGTGAAACCCCAAAATGATTGCACTGATCAAAATCGAACCGGCCAACTTCGACTCGATTTGATTCAGTTGTAAAAACTAATTTATGTAGAAGTAAACCAAATGCGGTGGAGTTGGGTCTTCGATTTCAAGGTTAACAGGCCAAACCGGACCTTCCAAGTTCCAACACCTACACATTCGTATCAAGAAACATTCATTTGTGGATCGCAAAGCCCAAAATCAACAGCCCATTTCTTGATTTGGGCCGAAGACATGATGCATTAGAATCTCAAAATTTGTACATGAGAGCCCAACGAGAAAACTGGGCCACCGCCACACTCATTTCTTAGCTCCAAAAAGTAACGGTTATAGTAGGCGCGCTTCAGTCCTCAACGAGACCTGCGTTTTCCAAATAAGGAGAATCTCAGTGAGCGAGCCCAAAGCAGCAGAAGCATGCTCTCTGCAATTTCTTCTTCCCTTGTTATCCTCCACAAGCCCCTAAACCGCGCTCTTCGATTCCCCATCCCCAAGCTACCTCTCACCACAAACCCTAGAGGCCTCTCATCTCTATCAACCGCCGCTTCGCCTCTGAGCAACAATGTCAGCGCCGGCGGTCGTACCGGAGCATTATATCCGGCGCCGGTCACCGAAGACGTGCAGAAGATCGACGTGAACCCTCCCAAGGGCACCAGGGACTTCCCGCCCGAGGACATGCGCCTCCGCAGCTGGCTCTTCTACAATTTCAGAGAGGTGTCCCGCCTGTGTGGCTTCGAGGAGGTTGATTTTCCGGTGCTCGAGTCGGAGGCACTGTTTATTAGAAAAGCAGGGGAGGAGATTCGAGACCAGGTTTCTCTCTGAATTTCTTAGCCTGATACTGAATTTTTCATCTTTCATTTACTAGCATTACGTCAATTGCAAATACATGTGTACATTTTCTGCATTGTGCAGCTGTATTGCTTCGAAGATAGGGGAAATCGTCGTGTGGCATTGAGGCCTGAGCTTACTCCTTCTTTGGCAAGGCTGGTGATACAGAAAGGGTACTGAAATTCTGATTCTGCAGCCTGTTGCTACTTAAAGACTTGTTTTTGTTTTGATTTTTCGTCCCTTTATTTACCTATGGTTTTTGTATTCAGGTACAGTATTTGATCCCCATATTGTTTTTCTTTATGTACAGAAAATCTCTGTCCCTTCCATTGAAATGGTTTGCAGTGGGGCAGTGTTGGCGGTATGAGAGGATGACAAGGGGACGGCGTAGGGAGCATTACCAGTGGAATATGGATATTATTGGTGTACCTGAGGTTACGGTAATGGGTGACTTCGTTGCCTTGCATACATGATTCTGCTATCTTTTATGTTTTTACTTGGCACTTCCCGCTGAAATGTTGATTTGTTTGAAACTTCTGGATGCTGCTCATAGCTTCGTTATTGATTGGACTTTGCAACCTGTTATACATGATGTACATCGTTTTGTTGTTTTTGATATTATACTCTACAATGCATTTTCCTAACAAACTTGAATGAATCTTTGTCTCTCCTTGTCTAGGCTGAAGCAGAACTTATTTCTGCAATTGTCACTTTCTTCAAGCGAATAGGAATTACAGCTTCAGATGTTGGATTTAAGGTTTCAAGTCGAAAGGTGTGTATGGTTTTTCCTTATATGAACTAAGACTAGCAAATTAAGACGTCTTCATAATTTTTTTTTTTGTTGATATAATCCATTTTTCTTGTGAGATCTGTTTCCAAAGGCTTTGTATCACCCGGTACTTCTCAAATTGTCTTTCAGAAAAGAAAAAAAAGCTGATGCATCCCATTTTATTTACAATCAAATTTTGTGGTTTTACGAATTGCTCATGGTGGTTGTCAGAAGCTGCACGACTTCACATTACTTGTCTGAAAAAATAAAAAGACTCTATTGTTTGTTTTGGTAAAACAAGTTTTCATTTTAGTTTCGAGGAATTATTTAAATTTTGTGATTACTAGTCTACCTTGTTAATCTTTTTAGAGACATGTGATTCACACTCATCCATTGCATTAGGACTTTACGTTCATTAATGACTTTTGAATCCAGAGTGAATCTTTTAATTTCCTGACTCTACAGGTGTTACAAGAAGTATTGAGACGTTACTCCATACCTGAAGCTTTGTTTGGCAAGGTTTGCATCATCATAGACAAGGTAAACTTCGCAAGTTGTAAGTTTGGATTGCAGTGGACCATGCTCTTGTCTATTTATCTATTCATTCCCCTCATGGTTGTCTGCAAGGTTGCACATATTCTTGTAATTGGTACTCTTTTAACAGAATAAATAAATATTTTATTAGTAAAACGGGAAGTTACCTATGCAGATGCATACAAAGAGAGGTGCAAAATGAAATGTTTTCTACTTTGTTGTTCTTTAAGAAATAAATTTGATTTGATGATCACCAGCATCCTATTTTGGTTATCATTTGTTTTTGAAGATAACTAAGATTACAGCCTTGTTAGTTTAAATTGTTTTGGTTTTGTAAAAGTTCACATTCTTCCTTTCATGATCTTATGATTCCCACATGCAATGGTGGTAGTATTCTGCGTGCATCCCTTGCATGTGTGTGTGCATGTGCATGTTATGGTGATCATACTTTGTAGGCATTTTGGATATCGGAAATTATTCTTGCTCTTATGCGTCTGATCACACAATGATTCTGATAATACAGGTTTCAGTTCAATATTTTCTCCATTTTCATGGACATACCCATACCCAGACATCGCACTAGAATGTGCATTTTTATTATAATTTTCTAACATTGTTTTGGTGCTTTGATGGTAAACAGATAGAGAAGCTTCCATTGGAGGATATTAAAAAAGAGCTAGAATCTGTTGGTGTATTGGAAGAGGCTATTGAGAAGTTATTGCAAGTTCTTTCCATAAAGTCATTGACAAAGTTGGAAGGTTGGTCTTGTTGATATTTTGACTCCAAATTAATTATATCTGTTTTTTTTTTGGTGATACAAGGTAACATATCACATGTATAATTATCTGTCTTCCCCTTCTTGAAGATGTTAACATATATCGCATGTATACTTAGATCAGCTTGCTCAAGTTCTTTCCATCTGTTTGCATATATGCATTTCGAAAAGTTATGAGATATTTTGGCTTCCTGCAAGTCCCTATAGATGTAAAACTTTCATGCTGCATAAAGGCCGATTCCCAATTAATTAGAAATGGTTAATCATGTGCAGTACCTGTTAGAAATGACATCACTTGTAAGTCAGATAGTAAGTTATACAGAGTATAGAATAGATAGAACCTAACTAAGCATTCTCATAAGCCTGTGGAAAGCTTTGGGAAGTAGCTCTTATACTGATATATTTAAATTACATGATTTATTCGTTTATTCCATTGTGTATGCCTTTTTCTTTCATGTCATGCAATGTTACAGTTAAGCATACTCAAATGAATAATCAGTTTTTCCCTTGAAATTTAGATAACTTTAATCCAAAATTCCAAACGATTCTATTGTGCTAGCAATAACCTTCAATAGCTGGAAACACTAGTGAATGCTGACAAGCTTTCACCAATGAAACCTCTTTAATACAAACTTCCTTTATAAGATTAAGTCAAAAGACAAAATCTCTTGATGCTTGAGGAACACAGTTGAAGGCTGACAAGCTAATGTTAGGTACCATAGGTATCTTGAAGATTGTAAAGGCTTAGCTCAGCCTTTGTACCTGAGGTAAAGGTCGAGAAGCACCAGTATGTGACAAAATGAGGAAACCTTAATTAAGGTGTGCCTGGATAAGGATTGAGAAAACAAGAAAAAAAAATTAGAAAATTAATTTGAGTGGTGATGTTGAATTCAAGAGTTGGTATATGCTTGTAGAACATAGAGAAGAGAAAGAGTGATGAAACTTGAAATTGGTACTGGATAGCAAGAGGAAGTTGTCACAAGTTTAAGTTCGTATAAACTGTGGTCACAATTATAAGTTTTCTTTTCATCTAAAAATATCATAGATTAAGATTCTTAATTGTTTCAGAATGTGTTGAGGAGGAAAGTGTTTTGGCAATTCTTTGTTAGTGCTGATAAAGGTTCTCTTTATTGGTAGTGCAATTCTTAGTATGCGTTCAATGTTTGTCTTTGTGTAGAGATACTTGGAGATTCTGGGGAAGCAGTTGCTGATCTGAAGCAGCTATTCTCTCTTGCCGACAAATTTGGTTATTCTGAATGGATTCAGTTTGATGCTTCTATTGTTCGCGGCCTTGCCTACTATACTGGTATAGTCTTTGAGGTTAGGTTTTCATGTTGTCCCCCAACTCTACATTTTTGACATTTGAGTATTAGTAATTATTGTCCAACAATTGAGTTAAAATATTATTTGATATGCTTTTATGTCCTGTTGTTCATGGGGACTGAATACTGATGATGCTCATACCTTTGTGAGTATAGATAATGCCCTTGGATTCATATTTGTTACTGCACTACTATTTCGGGCATCAGTATAGTCATGAGGGTGAAGTTTCCAGACATTATCTTACTGTCAATTTGTATAATTATCAATTCGGGAAGTACTGAAATGTTACTTGTGAGCAAAAAATTTACATTGTTATTACATACTACACTTGGATATTAGTGGTTATGATACTGTAATTACTTCTGCATGAAGCAACTCTCACGCAACACATGGTTTCATCTGTAAACCTGTTGCACTAACTTTTCAGATGTGGCAAACACCAAAACTCTCCACTTTTGCGAATATCTGAAAGAATAAACTCTTGTGCCGTAAACAGAAAAATAAGTACCCAGTATGCAATTGCTGCTAAGTACTGAACACGGTCTCTAACAGATCAATTATATTCTAGGGTTTTGATAGAGGAGGAAAGTTGCGAGCCATATGTGGTGGTGGGCGGTACGACCGGTTGCTCTCTACTTTTGGCGGTGATGATATTCCTGCTTGTGGCTTTGGATTTGGCGATGCTGTCATAATAGAAGTGAGTTAAACATCTATATCCTCTTTGCTTGATGAAGTGATTTTCTTCTATTAAATTACGTTTAAATATTCTTATCCAAGCAGAATATGGTGCTTATGTTTTGGAAATATATTTTACACTGACTTTTTTGGATTGGCCAACTTTTGTATGCTTTTAAAAGTTACAGAAGTTTTCTATGTTGGTCAAAACCTTATAGCTATCTTTCTGGTAACATCTACTAAAAAAAAATCTACTATTTAGAGGTGACAGAAGATTCAAGATTGTATGGATTGCAGAATGTTTGCCAGTCTTGATATCTTTGTGCGACATATTATGCTTCTTCATTTTGAATGGAAGGACGTAAAATGTCTTAAATGGATACGCTTTGGTATAGCTGTGATGTATATGTGTTCTATATGTTTGTTTATGAGAAACGATCTCTAACAAGATATTTTACATATTCTAAAAATTATTTAAATAATAGCCTATATCATAGCTGTTAATTTTCATAAGACATGATTCTACACGATCAATGGTTCTGATTCACAGTCTGGCAACACAACATGCTAGAATCTATGGGGAAGTCCACCCAATTAAGGAATTTTAGACGGTCTTGGTGAACTTGAAGGTGCACGCCTTTAAGTTGTAAGTTTTGCGGTTCAATGTCTATGACCTTTTGAACTATTTTGATGTGTTATAGTTGTTCATTCTTGTTTCCTAATTGTTTTAACCTATGGTGGGCCTAGGGGCATAATCTGCAATTTCTTGACCATACATACAATTTTCAACTATTTTAAGTTGTTTTGGTTCACCGATGTTCATTCTGGGTGTCTAATAGTTCTTTAAATTTGTTTCTCTTTTTTTTTTTGCTTGTTATTCATTTGATATTTTGGTGCTACAATTATAGTTGCTCAAGGAGAAGGGTCTTCTGCCAGAACTCGGCCTGCAAGTAGAGAACATTGTATGTGCTCTGGATCCTGGACTGCAAGGAGCAGCTGCAACAGTTGCCACCATACTTAGGGAGAAAGGTCAAAGTGTTGATTTAGTTTTGGAGAGCAAACCACTTAAATGGTATTTTCTCCCATCTTATAGCCGTTTGCTATTTTCTGTATTAATCACCGTGTTTCTATTTTGTTGTTGTCACAATCATGAAATATGTTCTATTTCAGGGTATTCAAGCGTGCTTCACGAATAAATGCTAATAGGCTGATCTTGGTGGGAGATTCAGAGTGGCAAAGGGGTATGGTGGGTGTAAAAATCCTTTCTACTGGTGAACAACAAGAGATCAAACTTGATGAACTAGACTGACAAGACATTGATTATGTGCTGGTTATTCTGTTTATGGTTGTTCTTTATAAGTAGGCTCAGTTCTTTATTCTTCCCCAACTTATGTACATACATGGTTTCTGGTCAAAATATTAATGAAATTGCTGATTTTTGTGCTGTTGGTCTCAATAAAGTTTGTGACCATTTGTTGACTTCTGTTTATTGATATGCTTGTTCTGTGGCATTTGCTGTGTTCCTTTTGTGCAACACTAGGAAATTATCTACACCAATCTTATAGAGTTCTCTCACTTCAAACTGGGAAGTGTTTTAATGTACAAACACGTGAACACACACAAATTAGGCTCTTTAATTTGATTTTTACTTAGTGCTTGCTTTGGGATCTGCAATTGCTTACGAAAAGTTAAGCCAACTTTCTATTGATGTGAAAGAATTATTGTTACCAACTTGCCTTGGAGTGCAGACAGAATAAAATGGTAATGGTTGCTGTGGTATAACCATGCAGTATAAGCGAATGTCTTAGTCATGAAGAAGAAAGCATGGATGAGATGATGACTGATATTCTCTGCAGTGTCATGAAGCTACTATCTGATATTTTCCTTTAAAAAGATCTGGGGCTTTAAATCCAGTCATTTCGTTTAAACTCGGACCAGTCTTCATTATCCATTTTAGAGCAATTGAATTGGTCACTTCTCAGAGAATGAATTTTTCGTCACTTTCCTGAAGACATTTGTTAAGCCATATGACTGGCCCTTTTGTTAATATTGATATGCCTAGATGGTAAAAAAATAAAATTGATGTCAGGCAGTGAGTTATATTGTCTTTATTTCTGCATTAATACAGCAGTAGCTTATAGATTGCATGTGTTGGCTTATCATTACTACTTCAAGAATCTAGATTTGCAATTTCATGTAGTATCTAGTGCTGTATTAAGTGTCTGATCTTTATTTTATTTTTTTCATGAATAAATTTTTTCGGTATATGATACACGTATAATTCTTGAGGTGTAAAACGTCTTTGAAGATCGATTGAAGTTGGACTAAAGTTTTGCCGTCTCGTTCAGCTGATAAACTGGATGTTATGTTTTGAAACTTGAACTTGTTTGGGCTTTTTTTTTTTGGTTACAGGGAGGCCTAAAAGACCCAAAGCAGAAAAAACAGAACAAGAAACTTAGCCTAACTGGCTGCAAGCAACCCTTCTAGTTCTAGCAGTATCATCAAGATCATCAAGATAATCTTGAGAAGCATAGCAAGATGGATTGTCCAGAATAAGCACTCCATACTAAGTGTTGATAGCATTCTTGGCTAAAGCATCAGCTACCATGTTGCATTCCTTATAAATATGACAGATAGATATGGACTGAAAATTCTGCATCAGATTCTTGCAGCAGGATAGGAGAGAACCAAGAGGAAGCAAGTCAGTGTTACTATTTAGAAGAGAGTTGACAAGGATTTGCAGAGTCAGATTCTACAACAAGATTGTTGATATTGCAGTCTACAGCAAGTTTCATGCCATGAAACAAGCCCAACTTGTTTGGGCATTTACCTTGTCCCCTCAATGAGTTTCTTTATTTAGTTTGGCCGCCAAACTTTGGCGTTTCTGCTTTTGTTCTACAAAACTTTCTCAGCTCTATTTAGTGGTTCCTTGACTTTGAAATGAATTCTGCTTTAGTGTGATCGATTAGTATGGGACTCTTCTCTTCTGCTGTCAGATTAACCCATTCTTCCTTTAGTTCACACCACGTAGGGTCACAGTTTATTATGCTCAATAATATATGGAATGCCCGTTTAAACTCTTGAACACATGTCAAACTTTGATTGGCGTACAAGGAATTACTCCAAGTTTGGCCAAGTAAAGAGCCGGTCTTAAAAATTTTTTTGTGCGGTGTAGTCCAGTTGGACTAAGACATAGACATGACCAGCACACTCAAGTTCAAGTCTTACCCTCCTCACATTTTTCGAATTTTGAAGCCCCCTCTCCCTCCGTAGGAAACAAAAAAAGTCTTAAAAATCTTTAGGTCTAGTTATCGATCCCTGCAAGTCATTCTGCTTTGCTGGTATAATATGTTTAGTTCCACAGCTGGATCTATCCAAAAATCTGAGGCACTTGTGGAATTCTATATCTTGTAACTTGCTCGTGAACAACCATGTATTTGTTTCTAGACGAGTCTCATCACCATTTGCTGGAAGTTCTGATAGATCTTGCTTTCCTATCTTGTTGTGGCCATCCATGGCTCTATCAACATTCCTGAAAAGATTAAAAAGGTACTCCTCCATTATTCATTTCTAGCTGTTTCTATGTTTCAGGATTGCTTTGTTTATTTTTTATTATGTTTTTATTCGGGTATCTTTTGCCTTGTCAGGGCAGTGTCTCAATCTTAGCAGATTTAAGTATTTATCAATGAACCAGTCACTGTGGTTGTGCCATGCATTGTCTTTGGTTGGCTTTCAGAATCATGGCTGCAGGGGATGACGATTCAAGTCCCAATCAATGATTTATGCTGTACGTGCTAAGAGGTTCTACTAGCTCAGGTTCTGTTTCATAGCATTTTCCTATCTAGATGCCATTAACCGGGTCTCATTTGTGGAAAAGATGAACTTGTTCAGGAAAACAAACAAAAGGGATAATTATATATACATCTCTACCACTTTAATTTTATTAGATATAATCCTATGATTTTTAAATTGCTAGATTTAGTCCAATAATAAATTGCATCAGACTTTCTCCACTACATAAGATTATGCACTTTTAAAGTACATAGTCCTATGTAATGGAGAAAAATCATAAATTGCATGTGCCACACAAGATATTTTTATACCATAATTTTTTTCCAACTATTTACAAATATGCCATAATCAGTAAATATTTCATACCAATCAACTTTCAATTCAAACTCTTATAATTAAGACTACATTTCAAATTGTCATTATTATAAATCCCATATATATATATATATTCCTAAAATTAATCCTATCATTTAAATTGTTTATCATTAATTAGCTTTCATTACAATTCAAATCTATACATTACTTTTTTTTATTCATATGAAAAATAATAAGTTTATTTGTTTTATACTGTACATATAAGTTCCTTAGATGTTGGTAAGTTCCTTATATAGTGTAGGTAAATTGACTAAGTAGGTAAATTAATTGCTTATAATTACTAAGTCATGTGGTAAACTAATTTTTTTGGTAGTGTGGGTAAATTAGTGTATGCTAATAATTATCACCTATATATAATGTAGATAAATTGATTAAGTAGGGAAATTAATTGTCTATAATTACTGAATGGGTAAATTAAACTAATGAAAGAATAAGTAAATTAATTGCCATAAAAAAAACTAGGTAAATTAGTGACGAAAAACGATATAGACTAATATGAAAGCAATGAAAATTATAAAACATGATATGAAAAACCCTGATAGAATTGAGCAAGCTAGAAAACAACTCCAATAACAATACTATTGATAAGAATAAGAATGAAAAACACCTCAAATCTCAAAAGTCGTCAATCGATACAAAACAAATAATTTTAAACAAAAAATCAAAATACCTTGAAAATCTTGTAGCAACACTAATTATAAGAAGAATGCATCAACCACAACAAGCAAGATAAGAGTTTTTGTTTATGAAAATTAATCACTTGAATGGATAATAATTTTGTCTTCTCCTTAAAAAGTGAATCCGAAATTTTAAAATTATGATTGAAAATAAAAAAGAAAACGCCAGACAATCAATTAAACGAAACTCTTAATTTAGCGAGAAGATAATTCTATAATAAATATCAAAAGTCAATGGTTTTAAACAACTCAATTAGGTCAAGGGTATTTCAAATAAGTTAAAATATGCATGGCTGACTCATCAGTCCAAAAATGGGCAATAGCTTAGTTGACAACTAGTCAAAAGATTTAAACAATGAAAAAAAATTTGACTCAAATTTTAATGAAAAATTAAACGTAGCAAGGAGTTTATCCTAATTTATTCAAAACGGAATATACCATGAGTAAATTTGAGATAGTAATTAAAAGATATTAATGCGAAAGAGGGTAAGTGGTAAAGAGGATCGAGAGTGCGAAATTACTTTCTTTACCTAATATTTCCATCCACCCACTTGTGTATTTCAGTACTTGGGGTTAGAATATGAAACGAAAAACTAGCCAAATGGACCAAATGGTCTCGTTTGGAGCGGCTTTTTATGCAAGATTTTGAGGTCTCAGTTGCAAACAACCAAACCAAACGTTGCAAAACTTTTGGAAACTTTATAAAATTTATAGAAAACAAGGGGCTACCGTACAGAACTAGACCAAGACCTAACCATATGTGGTTTTCGTCTTCGGTGTTACACCATCGAGGCCGCAACTGATCTTTTCTCTGTTCCGCTGTGCTTTGGTTAATCTTGTTTTGAAGTTTCAGATTTTACATTGAGCGGACTGCATCAATCTTGGCTAACCAAGAGTCGGTCAACCGATCTCTTGGTGTCGGGTGTTACTGACCTGATTGACGAGGGCAGTTTGGGTCTAAACCCAAACCAACCTGCACTCTATCCAAGACTACAAGAACCAAAATCATTCAAGTAAAAAACAGATCGGACGCATGCATATAAATAAACTCTTATTTGTATATATTTAGCAGTGTAATTCATGATGAAGTAATCTGAGCATCAGTGCATCACAACCAAAATCAATTAGCAATGATTAGAGAGACTCAAATCTTTATAAACATATTTGCAATGATTTGAACCGTTGATTTATAAAGCAACCGTTTTTTCTTCTCTCTATTTTATAGCCACAATGTATGTGTTTGCTATTTAGATTGCATTACATTTCAATCTCACTTATCTCCAATATCTATTGCAATATCTTGCATTTCCCATTTCCCTTCGGAAAAGAGGAATTGATTTCATTCCCCGTTCGAACGAAAACGAAACGGGACCTAAAATCTTTGGGTCTAGTATAATATTACAGGTTCCTTTCAAAAAAAAATCTTTGGCATTTTAACACCATTAATCCAGCCACTCGCTCATGAGCAGCCACGTCTTCGATTGTAGACCAGTATCACCGCCATCTATATATTGGAAGTTTGTGATAGCTCTTGCTCTTTTATCCTCTTGTGGCCTTACAGTGCTCTATCACCATCCCGGAAAGAATAGAATTAATAAAAGAAGATACTCACTCACTCACTCACTCCTCCATATATAATTCACGTACATCTGCTAGCTGCTTCTATTTGTAACGATTGCCTTATTTAGTATTTTATCTTCTTCGATCTATATTAGTATATATAGTATGTTTTATCTTCTTCATTATTCTGGTGCATGCATGTCTTTCTTTTGTCAGGGCTGTGTCTCAATCCAGCCAGATTCAGCAATGAACGAACCAGTCATTGCGGACCGGGGTTGTGAGTGAGTGACCACATGGCTTTGGCTTGACGATCAACTGAGATGGCTTTGGCTTGACGATCAACTGGGGTCCCAACCAATAATTCATGTTGTGCCGAGAAGCCAAAAAAGTGGCCAGTATGTAGCTCTTCTATACATCTCAGGTTCTGCTTTTGTGGCATATAAAATGGGACCATATATAATATCCTAGCTTAAGATGCTTTCACCCCCCAAAAGTGAAAGGAGGGGGGTGCATGGTCCCTCATCTTCCTTTTACCGATTATTTTGAAAAGTTTTCACTCTTCTCCCATATAGGATTAAAGCTGGAAAACCTAAATTATAAGAACCATGCAAATTCGTGATTTGGCTGCAACAAGATATTATCGCGCGCTTTCTTTTTTTGTAGCCACACACCCGGTTTATAGGGCATTTTATCGAGCAGTTTTTGCTTAGCTTTATCAACAGAAGAAGCTAGCTTTTTGAGCAAGTTAAAGGGCATAAATTAAAAGAACGTTTCGCTTGGCTCTTGCCGATGCTGTGACATTTGATGACGATGTTTTCTCATGAATAGAGACATACGTCTAAACAGAATATCCTGTGCGAATTCCAGTTAGGGCATAAATTAAAAGATGTTCTTCGCTTGCCTTCATATGCATCCCCGGCCAATAAGTCTATATATATCGATGAGTTTTTCTTAAAACGGCGAAAATAAAGCCGAGATGTGAGTCGAGGTCTCGTATCCCTATTTGAGCGAAATCACGACTCCATCTTGATCAAAATCGATCAGCTGTTAGTTTTCTTATATATGCTACATACAACTAATTGAGGGTGAAAAGTTAACAAATGCTCTCCATAAGGAGTTAACTGAGAGGTGGAGGACTGTCACAGATGTGGGAGGGGGGTGGTCCTTGTTCGTGAATAGTGTAAATGCCCACGTGATCAAACCAGCCCTAGTCATTTTACTCTCAACCACGAGGCTTGGGGTGCACAAGCATGAGGACATTCAGTACGTATTCAAATCTCATTGGCTGAGGACTCAAATCCCACGTGCCTCCATCCATTCCATCACGTGGTCAGTGGTCTCTACAAGTGTACTACATACTTGACGACTACTGTGTGTTGCTTACTTTGTTAACCCTAGCTAGCTCAGCTTTCCAGCCAGGAGCATAACTACTGTCTCAACTTTCCCTTTCATCGTCTCATTAATTTGCAATTTTCTCTTCCTCTCATATACAGAAAAAAACCTGGCCTCTCTCTCTCTCTCTCTCTCTCTCTCTCTCTCTCTCTCTCTGCCTATATATATATTTCAGTCTCGAAGACGCATTCAATTGAGCAAAGCAATTCTGTCTTTTCAGGGTTTGCAGAATAGAGGGATTGGATTAATCGATATTGTTTGATTTGATAGCCAAGATGGTTTCATTTATCTGCATTTGCACCTGCACCTATTCGGTCCCAACAGTACGTGGTTTTCTCCCAAATAATCACTTGAATTCAAAAGATCAATAGGTGCAGGTTCAAGTGCATATGAATGCCGTCTTGGTTCTTTTTTTCTCGATCAGCTAGCGCCGAAACTCCATTGAAGAGGTAATATATAGCTGCTCTTTTTATTAATTCAAAGTGATTGATATGTCTGCTTAATCCTCATTCAATCTTAATTTTGGGTGCTTAAAACTGGACATTTGCAATGCGAACACACAAATATTGAATTGGGCATTTGAATTTGAACGCCTAATACATTTCTTGTGTGTCCGCATGCAGATGAATGTTTAGAATGATTCCATTCATAATTCTGTATGTTCTATTCTGTTATTTTTTTTAGATAAGAAAAAAAAGCACACATTGAAGTTAACCTCATCATAGGTATTGCTGGTTAAAATTCTGCCCAGAAATTTAAAATTCTAGCTATTGCGGTGCTATATATGACTGAAATTTATCCTTCCACATTTTAATGAAAAAACATTAGATTTAGAACATTTAAACAAAATAATGAGAGCTCTATCGAAAAAAAAAAAAGTTTCTTGTGTATATTCATTCTTTTGGTAAAAGGATTGAATTAATGTTGTTGAGCAGCATTAGGTTTTGTTCATATATCAATTGAAATTAGGGACGTACTTGTTGCTGAAACCTAGCTATAATCTATAATCTTATGCAGCTATTCACTTTCATAATTAATTACCCAAAAAAACCACAATGCCTGTGCGGCTGTGCTTCCAAAGTTTCCGAAAGTAGTAAATTCCCCACTTCCCCAGTTAGATTAGATAGGTTGAGGTATTTTTTCATCATCTACTAAGTCAACTTTTCTGGGTTTATACTTTTTATGCTTCAAGATATACACCTTTATCTTATACTTAATTAATTGTATGATTCTGGCCTTCTGGGGTCGGTCATGCAGTTTATCCAAAATGCATTATTGACTACTTCTTGTTACATACATATATATATATATATATATATATATATATATATATATATATATATATATATAGATCTCAAGTACGACGTGTACATAAAACACTCTAGTATGCTCGATCTATGGGAATAGTGAAAATATGATATTTTAGCTATGGTATTATCATTGCTAGACAATTGCATTGAAGTGAGTGTTTTTTTTTTCATTACATTAACTTCAAGTTTGAAGAACCTGCAAGATGAAGGGCGTGCGTATTTAATTTCCTTATTAACTCATGATTTTTTATTTTATTTTTATATTGTCCATCTTATCTTTATGGTTGAATGACTTGTGGTAGTAGAAAGTAGAAACTATATATCCTATTCCCTTTCTATCTCTTGGCCAATTAATAAATTGGTAAATTTAATTACCAACAAATTTGTACTAGGGTACGTACTCCAATTATCCAAGGCTTGCTGACATTTTTTTTCTCCCTACAGTACTGATTTGAATTTGGGACTGTACTTTTTACATGTTCATTCAACCACGAGCTTCCATTTCTTATGATTTTATCTTTTACTAGCAGGAGGTGGTAAATTCGTAGTGTTTGCCTTCACTAATTGGGACTGTGAAAACTTAAAATGTATTATGTCATAAGCTTTTATTTTAATGTTGAATTGATCCAAAATTTCTAGGTATATATGGAGTGAAAACCACACTCCCCAAATCACAAACTGCACCCCTCTTTTAATATTTTATTGTTTTCTATATCCTTTTGACTAATTCTTCCAAATCTATCCCTAAACCACCTACTTCTCCTCCCAATCCTCCTATATAGTGAAAAAAGCTTACAACACAAGATGTTTAGGGTTGAAGAAACCCCCAAAAAACAATCTCATTTGCTTACTGCCAAAACAAAAGAATAACGTACAATCATATTTCTTGGGAAGTTTGGGAGACCAAAAAAATGGAAAATATATCATCATCGTAACCAAGATTTTCCTATCCAATGAACCTACTTTCCCAGTCCCAAATCTTTGTAAAAAAGCACTAGGGAATGAGCTCATAGCACTCAACACCCAATATGTGCATTTCACAAAACGATGAGACGACTTCTTTAAACCCAATTTGGGAATAATCATATACCAAAGCAGACTAAGCAACCAAATTTGGTTGATTAGCTTCTGGGAAAGTGCAAATACCTGCATTTAGCATACAAATTGATCAAATGGATCTTAAAGTTTTGGGTTTTGGGAATATCTGAATCTAATATTGCGTACAGACTTAATATTATGGCACTTAACCAACAACTAATTAGGGGAGGATATAGAATTAGACTGAGCCTTGAATGGCGATGGCCTGTATGTTTGTGCTAAATTGAAGTGATGTTGGGATATGGGGTGCTGCATGCGTAGAGGGAGAGAGGTAAGAGGTGGGTACCGTGGGTTTGGGTTTATGTGAAGGGGCAGATTTGGAACAATATATAAGAGAAAAGGATATAGAAAGCAATAAAAAATGAAGATGGGAGTTCAGTTTGTAAGTCAGGTAGTGTAGATTTCACTCCCCGTAATGTCATACAGGTTCCTTTGGATTGAATTCTACCGTAGTTGTACGTGTTAACATGAGACAGATTCACGATACGTTACTCAATTTTCTTGTTAACTTTCTCTAGCTCTTTGATTTTCCTTTGTACCAAACACAAAGCTTAATTAGCTTTCTGTTTAAACGATCGGATCAATCTCAGCGGAGATAGTTGTTGTTGGATATACATATCAATTAGCTCCTCTTTTATTTGAATCATTATGTTTTCTTTGTCTGATCCAAAATTAAATGGAATATTTGTGATGCATTTTACTATTTCAGCATATTATATTTTTAAGATGGAAATCTATACAGCAACTTGTCAATCTCTTCTACATCATTTAATTAATTAATTAACCAAACAAAACTTGTCAATATCTTCTCTACCATGTAGTGCGATTGATCATACAAATGTAATGATATCTTCTATATCAGCTTTTGACATCCATACTGCATGTACTGTCATCATCAAGGAGCCACGTACTCTGATTGTCCTGCGAGAATTGCTGGCATTCAATATGGGCTATGAATACTATTGAAGCCTTTCCCCTTCATAACTGACTTTCCTATCTGTAAGTTCATCACAATTAACCCATGCAAATATATTGAATCACATAAATTTGACTGTGATCCCACTGGGGCCTATATCTTCTTTTCAACTTCTTCTCCCTCTAAGACCAAACGTGTATTGTGTAATGATCGACATGTATGTTTTTAGACTTGCCCTTCTACACCCTTCTGAGGTTTAACTATAAAAACTCATAACTTTGTATCTGATTAAAATTTTGTTTCTATAGACTCATATTTGTGTGAACCACTTGTTTAGAACACAAGTAAGAATAACCAAGTGTCACTTTAATCTATATTTTAATTTACTTCAATATCTTGAATATGTAGCATATGAATCTTTTGATATATATAGCAAGATTTGATAACATTCAACCATTCTATCAAAATGAATTATAAGTCATTGCGTGAGAAGAAAGATTAAATTTTACGAGCAAATTTTCTTAAATAATAATAATTCATGCATTCTTGTGAATACGGCCGGACAAATATTATGACTCAGATGTGGCATGTAAACTTGATAATCAAGTTAGGAGCAATGACTTTAACGCTTTTGGAGCGCTTTCACGCAAGTTACGTGTCGTCAAAATAGGATATGGAAGTAAAGACCGGGGGAAATGTCGTTCGGGAATTGGCGGTGCCAATCCCTAGGCAACTAGGGTAGCTAGGTCAACAAGCACTAATGGATGGACAAGAAATGGATTGCTATGCATGCGCTATGTGGGGTATGTGCATAGTGGACATGTAGATGAAAACATTGATTGGTTTTGTAAGTGATAAGTGATCAAGAAACACAATTTAAATTAAAGTGCAAGCAAGAAATAAAAGTGAACACAATTTGGTTTGGAACTTTGTTGATTAAGTGAAATGGGGTTTTGGGTCACCTAAGCCCAAATCCAATGGTTGATTTCATCAAATAAACATGCAAGTGAGATTTATTAATGGATCAAATCCCGTACCCTAGCCGTACTAGGGTTCTAGGGCCATGGTCTTTTCTTATGTATCTTCATGCCATGCTATGGTTCACAAAGTCTCTTAGTCTAACAACTTAAGTCATGCTATGGTTCTCAAATTGCTAAATTAAGGCTATGGGCACTAAGACCTAGGGATTCAAACAAGACAAGCTCATCACATTCATTGTCAAATGCCTATGACATACAAGGTTACTAAGCTTATGCATTCAAATCAAAATGGGCCAAACACATGCTTTTGAAGTAGTAAGTTTCCTAAACATGCATTCAACACTTTTAAGGTAGGCAATGAACATATCCATATCCATATCAAAATCTCAAGCATAGATATATAAATCAATCAATCCAATTGGGCTAGGGCACACAACCCTAGCCCCCAATCTTCAAGGACTACTCACAATACATCATGGAATACATCAAATCCTCAATTCTAGAAAGCATAAAGGCAAATAAGAGTAGATAGGGGTAAAGAAGGCTCAAGAAGGAGGCCGCTGATCCTTGCTGTCACCAGAGGTGCATGCCTTCTCCTGCTCCTTTGGTCCTCTCTTGCCCCCGCCCCTCCCTTTCCTTGTGGCTGAGGGCCGAGGGGGGGGTGTTTGGGAGGAGAGAGGTAGAGTTGGAAGAAGGTAGGAGAAGTGAGGAGGTGGTGGAAAATGGAGGAAGTAGCAAAACAGCCGAGGCACCGGTCGTGGGTGGTCGCGCCGTCTCTCAAATGAGGAAAAAAAAAGAAGGAAAGCAAAATGGAAACTAGAGAGGATTTGAATTGCTGTTGATGATGAAAATGGGAGTTTTTGAATATATAGTGGGGATAAAGGGCTAGGATTAAGGAAAGACTGGCCAAGGAGACTAACCCAGACAGCCAGAAGAGAAGGAAGTGTGATGGTATAGGCAAATCATATTTGGGACCATGGGAGACAAAAGGAAGGAAAAAGGCTAGGGGACAAAGAGGCATAAGCATTAAAGCTTGCCTTTTGAATTGAATTCTACTCACCACCAGCCTCAACCAATCAAAGAGCCCTAGAGATGTGGGAGGCTTGCAGAGCTTGGGAGCCTCGGGGGACCTCGGGGGACCGGGGGACTGGACTTCCGGACGAAGTGACTTTCGTTCGGCCACGGAGGTCCTCACTTCTAAGGCTTCAACTTGGAATGGGCCAAGCACGGATTTGGCCACGTAAAGTCCAAGACATCTTCAGTTCTCAAAAGAGAGAAACGAGGGAAAATGGGTAGGGGCAAAAGAGCCTTTAAAAAAGAAAACAAGGTTTTAAAAGGCGTGTCTCACCTTAAGTCTTAAAAGACAATTTTTTTACATCTATTTGCCTATGATTCGATGCCAAGGCGTCAAGGCAAAAAAAAAGCGCTACACAAAGCGTGAAAAACTTACACTCAAGATATTTTAAAAAAAAAGGCCAAAATGACATCATTTTGGTCCATTCGTTTTAAAATCCCAAAGACAACAACTTTCTCATTCTCCCATCTCCTTTCCTAACTCCACTCTCTCCAAACCTACACCCTTTTAATTGATAAGGATGATGAGTTCGAAGCATGAAGTAGTAGAGTTTAATTTTTATCCTTATGAATGATCTTTAATTAAGAGCATTCACAATTGTGGTTGTTCTTTGAAATTATTTCTTTGAACCTTGTATTTCATTTCATGTTTGGATGATTTTATTGAATTGTATGGCTTATTAGTTTTAGCTTAATTATTATGGATCAATAAGAATGAATAGTTTTTCTTAACTATATTATATATATATATAAATTCTCAGGTAAGGATGTCCTTAATTACTTTATAAGGTGTAGAGTTTTGATTTCAGTCGTCAGATCATATCAATTAAATAGATCTAATGACTAATATTAAAACTCCACACATTATAAAGTAAAGGTCTCATTACCTGAGAATCATTATATATATATATTATTGCAAGGCTTACACCTTAGCGAGACTCTCTGGAAAAAAGCCTCGAGTTACGCCTTAGCATTTAAAAACATTGGTTGATTAGAAGAGATCATAGCAAAGACATTTTTCCACATCTTCCAGTATCTATAACATTAGACATGGTGTTTGAAAAACGTCATTGAAACTTTTCTATGACATTTTTCTAATACCATTAAGGTGTTTTACGTACTAGTGTCTAGTCAGTTACACGGGTATATATTTTGTTTTGTTTGTTTCTTGTGATTGGTGTAGGGTAACACATGCACTTAAGTTTTTAGAAATAGATCCAAGTATGCTTTTGTTTTTTGTCTCCATGTTTAACATCGACTTTCATCTTCAAAATTATAAGGATAATTCTTGGGTTCACTAAACCTGCATATTCACTATCTCTTACAATTAACGTATTTTCACCATATAATTTTATAATCCAACTGTTATGGGGTTATATTTTAAATTATCCTCTATATATTATCTTTGCAAAAAATCAATTGAATATGAAATTGTTCAATCATCCATAAGAAACAAATGAACAGTTTTGATAATAATTATTATTATTATGAACCGTCTATTTATTTCATATGAATGAGTGGCCAAAAAGTCTCCAAATTGATTTATTTTTTTGCGAAAGTGATCTCTATATTATATTATAATATATGAACGGTTGGATCGTTAAAATTTAAATTGAAAATATGTTAAATATAAGGGAGGTGAATATGTCGCTTGATGACAAATAATTTTTAACTTACCCTTCAACTCACTTTCTTTTTTTTTGAGTAAAAGAAATATTTATTCAATAACTTGAAAAATTATAAAGAACGGGAGCGACAAACTATAATATATTCTTCACCCACATTTCGAATGATGGAAGAACCACGCACATCCCAAAAACAAATGTTAGTTGCAGGTCGATCGTTAAAAACAATATGCATGAGCCAAAAAGATCTAAGCTTAAACCACTGGAACCGCCTATCAACTCACTCTTTCTAATTATTACAGTGAGTGAGAAAATTGTTTCCATCAAACACTTTCCTTACTTTGCTCCTTCACTTTTTTTTATAAATTTACTCTAATACCTTAACTAGCATAACTGACCCTAAATTGTTTCATAAAAAATAACTGATAAAACTTTTGACATATAACAAAATTAATTGATGTAAACTAGATTAAAAGGGAACAATTAATTGTTACGAAAAAATGCTTTAAATAAAAAGATGATACATTTCTGTTTCCGACCTAATCTAATCACAAATTGTAAATAGGGACAAACACTGTGACTCAATCAACATGTAAAATTAATGAACAAATTAGAAAGATCATACTCTGAACTATGTTTTGACTTTTGACTATAGGGATTGTTGATGAGTTCAGATTTTAACTTGATTATTTTTGTTTTTTGAAAATATTTTTTATTTTTTATTTTCACTTAATTAGAAAAGTAAAGTTCTTTACTGGGCCAATTGGGCCTGAGAGTTGGGCTTTAAGTCACATGTGGCATGTCAGTATGCGACCGTCAACGAAGTCTTCGTGGCACATAAACCCCAATTCCATCCCTGATTTTCAATCTAGGGTTTTCAGTGAAACCAAAAAGAACTCGCAGTCACACAAACAAAACTTGAGAGCTAAGAAAATGGGAGGCAAGTGCCCACACAGAAGCGTTAAGAAGAGAAGATACTCCCACAAGACTCATCGCCGCAGCAAATTCCTCGTTAAAGATATCCTTTTTTTCTTTGTTCGCAATTACTTTGTTTCCTCGCTTTGATTTTGTGATTATGATTTTGGTTCCTTGACTGTGAATTGTTCACGTGACGATTTGGTATATGAGGGTCTGAAGAAAGCAGAGGACCAGCCCACGCCGCCGTTGTTGCCTCCTGATGAAGATCTCCCTGGGATGGGCCAATACTACTGCCTACACTGCGAGTATGCTTTCCGTTCTTCTTCCTTTTCAGTTTCGAATACCAAAGTTTAATTGGGTCTGTGTTTTGAATTTTTATGGGTTCGTTCCTTACTTCATCTTGCCCAAATCAGCTATTTGTTTGCTTCTTATACTTTTTTGATTTTGATGGAAAAGTTTATATTTGTCTTTGTTTTATCTTCTCTCTGTTTGATATGCTCGATTTGGTTGGTGAGAAAAGAATAGAAAGGAACGAGCTTTGAATTCACTTATGACATATTTGCTGGGTTCCAAATTTAAGCAATTTGTATGCTTTAAACAAAATTGAATATGGCTCTGGTTTTATCTTTGATTTGGGGGAAATGGGGGAAAGGAACAAGCTTTGAAAATCATTTATAATACTAGTTTGGGTTACATGTGTTCAATCCTTTTGTTGAAATGGGTGATTTGATTTGAAATTGCAGCCGATACTTTGCTAATGCGACTGTGAGGGATGAGCATTTCAAGACTAAGCGTCACAGGAAGAAAGTAAAGCAACTGATGGAGGCACCACACACCCAACTGGATGCTGATTTAGCTGCTGGGATGGGTATGCCAGATAACGGCCCTAAGCTTATGTCTTTCTGAGCCTTCTGTTGTTTTCTTTAGTCGTTGTAGCTAAGATACATGTTAGATGCTGTTGTAAGAATGCTCTCACTTTCTCTATATGCATAGTTGTTACTTGTAGTGAAACGCAAGTGCGATTATACATCAAGTTTCCTCTTGGTTTTCGTTGTTGGTTGCATTTTTTATTGTTTTGATAATGCGTCTCTGAAGTTATTTTTTGATGGTATGAGATTTTGACATTTTGTTCCCAGAAAAGAGTTGTGTTATTCTTTTCAGTTTTGTAAAATCTTTGTCAAATGCCTGACTAGGAATAGTTATTCTTACCTATAAAACTGAATTTTAGTACTGATGTAGGTTGAACTTGCAATGTTGTGGTCTGCATTGACTTGGATGTCCTTTATATGTTTGCAAATGGGATCTACAACCTTATATTCTTTTTGGACTACAAGGTATTGCATTTTTCACCAAATGATAGAAGTAGTCTTAGGCCCACATATCTCCATTTATTAGAGACCAAATCTTAGAATTCCACTCAAGGAAGTGTGTCGTCAGAACACCAATGTATAATCTTTTCCTAGATTTTGTCACATTGAGTGATCGACTCCCTACTTTCTATTGGCTATGTAATGGGAAAACAAGAAGGCTACTGCTAGTCATTCAATTGAGATTCCCCATTGAGTTTGAAAAAATAAATTATAAAGATCCCCTGTTTCCGAATTGTGCTATGCAAATATTGATTCTCCTATTTGCTCATGTCTGGCCGTTATTGCCAGATTG
Organism: Rubus idaeus; assembly: GCA_030142095.1. Classification (NCBI taxonomy): domain Eukaryota; kingdom Viridiplantae; phylum Streptophyta; class Magnoliopsida; order Rosales; family Rosaceae; genus Rubus; species Rubus idaeus. Next base: position 7,977,271 of record CM057970.1, read on the forward strand.
TAATGTGCATTATCATTGGAGTCTTGATTTAGGTTAGAGCATAAAGCTAAGGTTTAGGGCAAGAGACCACACTGTCATCTTTTGGCCTTAGTTACCATCTGAATTGTCAATTGTTGGATTCATCTAGATCCCAGTTCAGCCCCTGTGCCCACACGGTCATCTTTTGGCTTTAGTTACCATCTGAATTGTCGATTGTTGGATTCATCTAGATCCCAGTTCAGCCCTGTGCTCACCCTTTGATGTCTCTTGCCCTAAGCCTTAGGTTTATGCTCTAACCTTCACAAGAGAGGGGGAAATGCATTGTAATGCACGTCTGCAGAGTCTTCAGCATAGGTAATTGGGAAGTGGCGATCTTCCTGATTGTTTCATTCTTCTGTCTCTTTCAATTGGAATAAATATTCAGAATATTCGGTTTCATTCTTAAACTGTGTTTCCTAAACCCTTATTAAGTTGTTTTAGTCGACCTAAAGGGTTCGGTTTAGCCCATTAAAAAAACGTCCCAAGTATTCGTTGGGGCGAAATTGTGCTTGCCCAAGGTGGGGACATTCGATATTTGCAATACTGAAACTGGTTATGGCAATTGAATGATCTCAACTTCAGCAATGGAATTGAAACCGGATGCTTGGAGCACTCGAACTTGTGCTTCACTTCTATTTATGATCACAATTTTTAAAATTTGTCTTCACACTTCAAAATATTTGTGGAAATACGTGCAAACTGATCTTGAAAATTTTAAAGAGGGTTTTTATCACCAGTATAGTTTAAATTTTTGTGTACTAGATAGAAAAAGATCCAACTTTTAAAAGTGATCAATAAGGTAATTAAACTTTCAAAAACACATCATCGAGATATTTCATTCCATTTTTTGTTATTTGACTGTTAATTATGATGACATATTAGTCATTTGATATATCTCAATTTTCAAAAATGATTACTAAGTTACCTAAATTTCTAAAAACAAATTATCGGGATATCTCCGTTAATTTTTCGTCATAACTCGATTAAATGAGATCATGTGTGGTCCATGTGAGATATTTTTCAAGAGTTATGATTTTTTTTTATTGTTTTGCTTATATCCACTTCTTTCCTCTCTTTTTCTTTTCGACTCCTACCGAGGTGAGAGATTCAATCTGATGCCACCGAGATATTTTCTCATGTATGGATGATGCTCAAGATTTTTAATTAGTTAGTACTTAAATTCATATTAATTAAAGTAATCATGTTAGCACACGTACTAAAAAATTATGTTTTACTAGTGGTGAAATTTTAACACTGGTAAAGTTGAAGGGACTAGAAATATCAATCCGTTTTTTTTTTACGATTTTCAAAAGTCGGTAAATTAGAAAATTCATAAAAAATAAACTATTCGATATTTTTGAGTTATGTTAATTAGAACACATTTTAAAAACATGTTTTATCGATGGTGAATTTTAGACAAATTTTTTTTTTTTGCCGAAATCATGGTTTTTCACCCAAAACCGTTGGTGGCGAAAATCGCATTTTCTTATTTTCGCACCAAAATATTCTCACACTCAAATTATAATTTTTAAGGATTTCTCGATTTGACAAAATGCAAAAATATCAACTCGTTTATTTTTTTACCATTTTCCAAAGTCGAAAAACTAGAAAATCATAAAATTAAAATAAACAATTCGAGATTTTTGAGTTCTTTCAATTGAAACATATTTTAGAAAATATGTAATAGTGGTGATTTTTTAAGAAATTTTTATTCTTTTTGTCGAAATCATAATTTTTAATCTAAAACCGTGGGTTATAACACATGATTTTTGGCCAAAATTGCATGTTCTTATTTTTGTACCAAATTATTCCCACACTTTGATCTTAATTTTTAAGGACTTCTCCAGTTGACAAAACGCAAAAATATAGACTTGTTTATTTTTAACGATTTTCTAAATTCGGAAAACTAAAAAATTCATAAAAAAAATAAACAATTTGAAATTTTCGAGTCAAATAAGTTGAAACACATTTTAAAGGGTAAAAGGTATTGACAAGGTTTGGCATGCCGTGACACCTCCAAACGTGTTAAATCATGTCAACCCTTTATCCCCACAACTTTGTCCTTAGCAAAACTTTAACAATGTTAAAAAAATAATTTTTAAAACGTTTCTAACTAACTTTACTCGAAAAATTCTAGTCGTTTGTGAGTTATGATTGTCAAACTCGAAAAAGTTAAAAAAATCATAACTTACAAAAGAGTATGACTTTTCGATCAAAGTCAATTGGCGCACGTTTTAAAAATCATATTTTATCAATGGTGAAGTTTTGACACAGGTAATGTTGAAGTGAAAAGTGTAGTTCACAATGAGGCATCCAGAAGTGCCCCCGACACTTCCAACGATGCTGATGCTAGCCAGGCTAACTAGCGATGCTGATGCTAGCAAGGCTAACTAGCGATACCCATGCCAACGATGCCTATGCGATTTTTCTAAGTCGGAAAACTACAAAATTCAAAAAAAATAAACGATTTGAGATTTTTAAGTTCTGTTAAGTGTAACACTTAAAAAAAAAATTTTTTTTTATCACAAATGGTACATAAACTATACCTTTATCTACTCAATGGTACCTGAACTTCATTTTTGTCACAAATGGTACCTGAACTTTTCGATTTCGTCTAAAATGGTACCTAAACTTTTTGTCACAAACGGTACCTAAACTTTTCAATTTTCGTCTAAAGTGGTACCTTCGGTAATTTTTACTTACCGAATGTGGCCTTAGGTACCACTTTTTATTTTAAGTGGGGAATAAAAAAAATTCATAATAATTTTTGGACTTAAAATAGATTGTCTAAAAAGAATCATAAGTGTCAACACCACTGCCGACGAATTATTCGTCGGTAAAGGGTTTTCACACAATTGTTTTTTGAATTATTTCTAATCTCATCAAATGAATTCTATTTCCAATGTTTTTCGAGGATATTGGACAAAAAAACTGAATGAAACTAAATTGGAGGTTAAAAATTGATTGAGATTTTGTTTAAACTTTTAAGTGGAAGTAGAAATTAAAAGAAAAAAAATCATAATGGTGTCAACACTTTTGTATACACATTTTCATTTATCCTTTTGTTTTTAAAGTTATGTCTATTTTCATCAAATGAATTCTATTTTCATTGTTGCTCGAGGATAATTGGCCCCAAACTGAGTTGAATGAACTAAAGTGCAGGTCACAAATCAATATGAAGCAGGTTGTGTCATGGCTTTTGTGATACGACAAAAAGCTCCTTTGTTATTGCCAGTGCCGGCCTTGGGGGTAGACAAGCCCCAAAGGTTCTCCATACAATTTTTTATTTATTATAATTTTTGAGTTATTTCTAGTTCCATTAAACGAATTGTATTTTCGATATTGATCGAGGATATTAGGCCCCGAAATGAATTGAAAGAACCAAATTGGAGGTTTAAAATTAGGGTGTTGTTATTAACACACTCTAAAGTGTTAATAACACACCCTCAAGACACTATGAGAGAGAGAGAGAGAGAGAGAGAGAGAGAGAGAGAGAGAGAGAGAGAGAGAGAGAGAGAGAGAGAGAGAGAGAGAGAGAGAGAGAGAGAGAGAGAGAGAGTGTTATAAACACGGGAGAAAGATAGAGAGAAAGAGTGTGTTATTAACACTTTAGGATGTGTTAATAACAACACCCTAAAATTAAATGGAAGTTCGTTAAGAATGACTTGTGTGTTTGACAAAATTTACTTTTGTTATACACAGTGCTCCTCAAAAGTTGGACCTCTCAATCTAATTTCTCGAGAATTTGAACATCGAAAAAACTAAAGTCATAATAAATGAAAGGGAAAAAATCACCTTTAGTCCCTAACTATGATCCATTCGACATTTTCATCCCTGAAATTTGAAATATATCACTTTAGTCCCTGAACTTTAACATTCTATATCACTTTCGTCCCTGCCGAGGGTTTTCATCGAATACACCTCCGATTCCGGCCAAATCGGAGGACAACACCTATTGGGCTTTGAAGCCCTCCTTGAGGCGAGTTCAACGCCACCAACCTCGCATCAAACCGTCGCCGGACAGCGGAGAATTTTACGATTAAAGTTCCGGCCACCATAAGATTTTGGGCTAAATTCGACCAATTCTAGGCCGAATTGATCTTAGCCCCAGTTATAAAAGTTACTCCTCTCATCCTTGCGAACATTTTGGCATAGGTTTGGCACCATTTTGTTCCGGTCAGGGACGAAAGTGATAGTTGGTGTTGAAGTTCAAGGACGAAAGTGATATATTTTAAACTTCAGGGACGAAAGTGTCGAACGAGTTATAGTTCAGGGACTAAAGTTATAATTATCCCTAAATGAAATTATTTATCGAAAAACAGGAATTCTATCAAAGAGATTTTGGCACAAATTGGGTCAAATTTCGACCTTGGGCGGAAACCTATTTTTGTATAACAATGAGCTCTCTAGCAATCATGGAAGACATTTGGAAGACTCTTGGGTTCAAAATGTAGAAATCATATTGGGCATCAAAAGCCGTAAGATCTAAGCAGGCTGGTGTTTCCCATGTGAAGCAAAAGAATAAAAATATGTGCTAACAAGTTGTGGTATAGGTTACCTCGGAGTTGTAACAGCTTCTTGTGCGCCCGCACGTGAATTTTTTCTTTTAAAAAAAAAATCTACTAATGAGATTTATCATGAAAACACTTGTGCTATAGCAAGGCATTTTGGTACAAATCTAGTCAAATTTTGACAACGAGTGAAAATCTATTAAGTAGAAAAATGAAGTCAACTTAGGTGAAAAGTTATTTTTTAAAATACAAAGTTAGATAAATGAAAGTCAAGTCAGATGAGTAGCTTAGTCATCCTCACAAGTTTTGTTCGCAGAAGTTACACCTGCTTCAATGTGTCAGCTGCATCCAATGTCTTTGTCCGACCTGCTTCAAGTCTTCAACAGCAAATAATGATCTTAAGGGCTTAGGGTTTAGAATCAGTGTCCTTCAACTACAAATGATGACTTTAAGACTTGCAATTAAAGAATGAGAATCTTTAAAGTAGTTTGACATATTATTTTGGAAATATATTTCCTATTATTTTTTTGAGTAGTTGTTTAGTGAAGTCCGTTTCTGAGTGGCCTACCTATACAACAAGCATGGGATCAAGTACCTTTAGTTTAGAGCAAGTTTTTGATTTCTAATGAAGAAAGTAAATTGAACTATCAACGTAGACTCTTCAGTACACAACGTGTAGTACACGATGTAATCTGAGCCGTCTAAATGTTAGAAAAAACTGATAACTCAGACCCCGGTTTGAACGGACCAGATTGTATCGTGTATGTACACGTTGTGTACTGATTAATCTGGGAAAGGGTTTAATGGTTAGAAAAGATGAGGTTATGTGGATAACAACTTTTTTAACAGCTCCACCGGAGCAGTTGTTATGTGTAACCTTGTTGAACATCAACAAGCATTAACAAAAGGTAAAAAAAGAAAAAAAGAAATAAGGGTTCAAAACGTCAAATGCTCTGTCCAGTGTCCATAGTTGAACCCTTTTGTGAGTCTGGACAGCATTTGAGTGTCCTCAGTTTGAAAACTCTGAAGCCTTTCACTTTCTAAACAAGAACCAATTAACCATTTCTGCATTGCAGCCTGAAGAGGATCGATAATCATATGTTTCTGGCATTCCTGCCTGTCTCTTCTATTTGTACGTTTTTCACTTTTGCCATTTCTGTTGCAGACAATGAACATGAATTTGTGATCGATCAGTAATAGGCTAATAGCCACCATCCCTAACAGAGACAATGCAAACAAAATGATTTCAAGTAAATAATTAAAGCAACGAGACTTTATTCTTTTCTCTTTTTTTAGACTCTAAAACAAAGATGAAGGAATCACAAGATGAGCCACTACCATCTCAGGCCACTCACATCCTTATACTTCCTGGGGACAAAGTGATTGGGTATACCCCACTCCCACACATATCAATCCCCCTAACTAAATAATCAAACACCCAAATCTCCATGTCATTTTCTATTGCCATGGTCCTATATATCCCTCTTTGAGTCTCTTTCACAGCCTCTTGTCCACTACCAGCTACAGTTTTGAAGCATTAACTTTCCCTCCACCTCTTTGCTCTAAAGGGTCAAAAGGGTCTTTTTCTGATTTTTCATCTTTATGTATTTTCCCTCCCATTGCTTTGAACTCATGCATGTGCAACCAACATATTGTGAACTCACCCAATAATGCTGTCCCCCACAACCTCCATCACATATGGAATGCCCTATTCAGATCAGGACTGGACTAGTGAGTCTGTTTCACATTGAGTTTTGAAAGTGAGATGGATAAAATATAATCAAAAGCCTAACATGTCTTTCATTCCAAGTCTACATCCATGGCCATTATACCCATTTGCCATGCGATCAGTGTCTGAGAGTGATGGAATTCTAACACACACCCCTTTTATCCAAACATACTCAATTGCGAGGCTGCCAATGGTTTTGACTTGTTAGGCACTTACTGGATTCCAGGCACGATTGGATTTGTTTGGCAATTAAAGTTGCAAACATGTGGGTTTGGCATCATGTGGTTACTAGTGTGTACCCACCATCTTCAGTAGTCTATTTGATTGGACCAAGTACTAAGGATACCTTTATCTGTAACTACTCCAGTCTTTTCACCAAACATTAAAGTAACATATGAAAATATTTCATTATGGTAAGTGAAAGAAAGCCATTTACTTGTTAGGTTTTTGACTACCATAGTACAATGGTGACATATTAAGATCATTTCTTCAAAGCATAGGGGAAGATGCAAGAGTGTAAGTAGCTATTTCAATCTCAAGGGGTATTTGTCATTATCAATTTCTTCATGGGTTCATAAGGTAGACATATATGGTAGAAAGATAAAGATAATACACATACTATACCAGAACAGATAAACAAAAACAAAACAAAAACCCAAAAAATCAGAAGGGGGTATATGGGATATACTCCTCTTTAGTGGTATATGGCTTCACTTTAGTCCTTACTTGGCTTCTCTATCCTCCTCTTCTCTTGGTCTCACTGAAGAAGTTGAACCTGATGCTATTCCAATGGCCTGGCTGTGTGAAAACCTTTGTAGCTGTATCATGCGCGCGTAGCACCCGTCTGGGTAGTTTTTCAATAGATGGTTGTGTGATCCTTGCTCTGCCACTTTCCCATCATCAATCACTGCAATGACATTGGCATTTCTAATTGTCGATAATCTGTGTGCAACCACGATTGTGGTTTTTCCCGAGCAAGCACGCTCCAGAGCTTCTTGAATTGACCTCTCAGACTCGGCATCAAGTGCACTTGTTGCTTCATCAAGAAGCATAAGCTCTGCCTTCCTCAGTAAGGCCCTGGCAATAGCAATTCTCTGTTTCTGTCCTCCAGATAATTGAATTCCCCTCTCCCCAACAAAAGTTTTGTATCCATCCGGCAATGCAGATACGAACTTGTGAGCATTGGCTAGATTAGCAGCTTCAATGATCTCAGCCTCAGTTGCTGACTCGTGTCCGTAAGCAATGTTTTCATATATAGTTGTAGCAAAGAGGCATGGCTCCTGGGGAACCACAGCAATGCGCCTTCTGAGAGACTTGAGATTGTATTTTCGAATATCCTTTCCATCAATAATAACTCGTCCTGATGTTGGGTCGTAGAATCGCTGTACTAATGAAATGACTGAGCTCTTTCCACACCCACTAGGACCAACAAGAGCAAGAGTCTTGCCTGCTCGGGCACGGAGGGAAAGATCACGGAACACAGGAACATCAGGTCGAGAGGGATATGAAAAGTCTACATGCTTAAACTCAACTTCTCCACGCAAACGATCAGGCACTAGAGTAGCATCTGGATCATCAGGTTCAATTTCAGTTTTGCGGTCAAGGAGCTCAAAAACTGATTGCATGGCTCGACCACCCTTAATAAAGTCAGGAGCCAGGGTTAGTGTCTCTGCTGCACCGTTAGCAGATACCATCAGGACCATGAAAACTCGGATTGCCTTTGAGAAATCGGAGATTCCATGCTTTACAAGCCAGGAAGCATACCAAAGACCTAGAGCATAGGAAGCATAAAGTGCAAACTGAGCTATTCCAAATCCACTTCCAGCAATCTGACCCTTCCAAAAACACCGACGCAGGGGAATCTGGAGGTTGGAGGAGAAAAGACCAACAATTTTTCCCTCTGAGTTGAATGCAGCAACAGTCCTTACATTGGCTATGGCCTCCCCGGCTAGTTGGGTGGCCTTGGCATGGGCAGCTTCAAGGTCTCCCGAGAAACCCGTCATGAACATTTTCTGTTTACAAATCAAACAAATAAAACCAGTAAATTACACAATTGTGTCAATATATCTACCATATATAACACTCACAAATTCCCTAACTCTGAACATTTTCACCATGCATGGTGGAACTATTTAGGAAAAAAATGAATACCTGCAAAACTGTGGCTGCAACAACAACAGGGAAGACAGCAACGAGAACGAGGGCAAGGCGCCATTGCAAAACAAATCCTGCAGTGCAAGCAACGAGCATGAGTGCTGTGTTTTGTACAATAACTGAAATCCTGTCTCCAATGGCTGATCTGACATTGTTGGCATCAAGGGCCAGCCTTGCCGCAATCCTGGCACTCTCATTTTCCTCTTGATCAAACCATGCCATTTCATTTTTCAACACTGCTGTCAGCATTTTCTCCCTCACCCGTTTTGTAAGATTTTCTCCCACAATATCCCAGAAAGAATGTTGTAGCGTGTTGAAGAGTAGTGCAGCTGATGAAAGTCCAATTAACAAATAGCAGTACTTATTAATTTGTTTGATCATGAAATCATGGTCCGGATTGTAGTAGACACTGAGGACTGCACTCAGAACATATGCAAAAAAAGCACTAAGAGAACCACAGACAACAGAGCCAATTGAACCAACTAAAGCATAAACCCATTCAGGAGAGTTCATCTTGGCAAGGCGCCAGAAGGAACTAGCTTGCTCCTTGAAGGCAAGCTTTTCAAGCCGGTAATTGGGATGCGTGGCATCAAGGGAGAGACTAAAGTCAGAAGTAGAAAAGTCGGAGAGCCTGCGTGAGTATGGTGATCGACCGTATGAAGAATTTCGGGCAATTATAGGTGAGCTAACAGAGTTTCTTGCACTAGAAGGCCTGAAAGTGGAAAAACCGTGATAAGCATTAATTTTTTAGCTTCAAAACCAGCCATTTACAACAGAGATAAAGCAAATGTGTAAGGTATATTCTCAAGAAACAACACAGAATAATAAGTGGTGTGACTTACCTTGCACTACTCTTTCTGGCATTGTTAAGAGCAGTTTCATGAGCTGCCTCTTGCATTCGAATGAGCTTGGCATAAACACCATTTTCTCCTTTTGAAAAGAGTTCATCATGGGTTCCAATTTCAGAAACACTTCCCTGTTGGAGTACAGCTACAAGGTCAGCCTTGCGAATGGTTGAGAGGCGGTGGGCAATGACAAGAGTTGTCCTGCCTATCATAAACCGGTCAAGGGCTTCTTGCACCAACTTTTCCGACTCAGAGTCCAATGCACTTGTTGCCTCATCTAAAAGAAGGATTGCTGGATTTTTAAGCATTGCCCTTGCTATGGCTATCCTCTGCTTCTGTCCTCCAGACAGTTGCACTCCTCTCTCCCCTACCTGCCATTTTCAACCTTCGGTTAATTTTCGATTATATTTTACTCGTGTTTACTATCTTTTGCCATAAATTTTTATCTACATTCCCAACATAACATACAAAAGAGATGCAACTTTACAAGAGTTTCGGATTGGAGTGAAACTATTAATTAATTGGATGAAAAATCTTCATGAGAATAAACTAATAGCACCTGTCTGCAACCCCATTTGGTATGTTCAGGTTATCAACTATATCTCTCTTTTACCACAATCACAGGCTATTGGGTTATAATATATATATATAATATAACTATATACATGTATTATTTCTTGGTCACAGAAATAGATTAATTCTTAGTTTTTGTGATGCTATAGAAAATAATGGGACCCCTTTTCTCTATCTTTTTCTCTTGTCTTGTACTTCGTATAACTTAATATAACTTCTGCACATGCATTGTTGACTGAAGCATGTTACTTTCTGCAAAATGCATGCATAACTAAGTGCTTCTTCACATTGACTTTTAAAAAGCCAACTCAAGATAAAGTCAGGCCTTGTTTGTTGACCAAATCAACCAATCCATCTTTAAAATGGCATAATGGAAGCAACAATAGGCCATTAGAAATCAAACTAAATCTGGCGCTATCCAGTCCAGATCCATAATGATAATTTATTTTAAAAGAAGTCTACTAAAATTATAGCAATGCTAACTGTTTTGGATATTCAAAATATGTCAGGGGCTTCAGATTAACCTAGGATCATGCTAATTTGTTAAACAAAAATTTGTAGTACTGTGTCAATTAGCTAACCTGAGTATCAAAACCATCAGGGAGTTTGACAATGAAGGAATGGGCATTGGCAACTCTGGCAGCTTCTTCAATCTCAACATGGTCTGCATCAGGCCTCCCCAAAAGTATATTTTCTTTAATGGTGGTAGCAAACAGAGCAGGCTCTTGGCTCACAAGCCCTATTTGCTGCCTCAGCCACTTCAATTTCAATGTCTTTATGTCATGTCCATCTAGCAAAACTTGTCCTGCAATGGTTTGTTTAATAAATGAATATCTTCTTTCTTCACCAACAGTTTTCGAAACAAATACACAAACCTACATAGAATCTCTTGAGCAAGCTAATTTACCTGAGGAGGGATCATAGAATCTCTCAATGAGGGAGACCACAGTGCTCTTACCAGAGCCACTGCTACCAACCAAAGCTATGGTCTTTCCGGCCGGAACATTCAAAGAGAAATTGTTGAGAATACGAACATCCTGCCTAGATGGGTAGGAAAAATCCACATTTTTCAGCTCCACTAGTCCTGTAACAGACTCCAATTCCACCCCTGATTCACTTTTTCGGTCCATGCCCGGCTTGTGATCAATAATCCGGAATATCTTGGCAGCTGCAACTTTAGCCTTTGCAAATGCGCCCATGCTTGGAGCAGATTGTCCTAAAGCCCTGTTTTGATCAAAGAGAACTATAAGGAAACAACATTGATTATGAAAGAAAAAGTAAAACCATTCCGAGCATATGTAAGATACTACTTACAGTCCACCTATCATGACCGAAAACATGGTGGCTATGGCAAGACCTCCATTGGTGAAGTGGTGCCTAACGAGATAACCCCCATACCATAAAAGAAGTGCATAACAGCAGAAAACTACAAAGTAGGTAGCTCCGAGTCCCATTCCTTTAGCAAATCCACTCCTGTACCCAAGCCTCTGGGCAATTCTCAATGCTGATGAGTATGCTTCTAGTGCTCTTGATTCCCCAACGTAAGACATAACAACTCGAATCTGAACTACTGTCTGCAATTTTGGCTAGAAATCAGCTAAACCCATTTCCAGAAACAGCGAAAATTCGCCATAACTCAAGTGAAAAAGTTGTGTTCTTCTCAGTTTCTAAGAGTTGAAGCTCAGATTTCTGACCTGTTCTACAGTGTGTCCTGCTTGTGAAAGAGCCTCTTGGCTCTTGCCTGAGAGCTTGGCTAATGTGGTGGTGTGAATGGCTCCAATTACTGCTATCAGAGGCACAACTGCTAGAGTCACAAGAGCTAATTGCCACACGGCAGTGAAACCCACCACAAATCCAGACACAAATGTTGCCATATAGTGAATGAAATTACCCAACTGCACAATTAGACCAGAAATATTAGTCCCCCAATTGAGAAACGAAAGTGACCAAATTCCTGGGCTTTTGCTTCACCTTCTCACTAATGGCGTCTTGGACCATCACTGCATCGGTGTTGATGGCAAAAACAACGTCGGAGGTTCGAACCTCTGTATCGAAAAACTGAATGTCCTGGCTGAGAGCAGCTTCAAGGTACCTGATCCTCATCTTGGTCGATTGCCTCTCTCCGGTCCACATCCAACACGATATCTCTGCGCACAAAAAAGTCTTTCAGTTACACAAACACACACCAAAATCTGGATTGAGCAAAAAAGAGCAACTCACCTGCCCATGAAGAAGCCCATATCGCAGCTCCAACAACAAGAAAGTACAATGCATACTGCAGAACACACAGAGTTAGTTAGAGAAAGAGAAGAAGCTTCCATCGATCAAAACCCAAAAGCATTGGAACTACAATACTACCTTCAAAACCTCTTGCATCATCTTGTCCATGTCATTCGCATTTGCCCCAAAAGAATTAACAAGATCAGCAAAGAAGCGAAGGAAGATGGGCAGAGAACAACCATGCACGATTGCGCCAACGGACCCAATTCCCATCAAGACGTAATCCAGCCCATCAGCGAATCTGAAAACCTGTCCGAACCCAACTGAGGGAACAGCCTCAGGCTTCTCACCACCATTACTTGGCTCAGCAGAGCTCTCCATTGGTTGGTCTCGCACTCGTGTTGTGTCTGCTGCTGCTGGGGGGTTGGTTTTAAATGATGGGTCACTAGGAGAAGGAGAAGAAGAAGAAGGAGGAGGAGGAGGGTCAGACACAAGCTCAAGGCCTTGCATATCTGACCATCTCCACTGCTCAATCGTCTTTATCCCCTGAGAATCTTGTGACATTTGCAAAAATTCCTAGCCCTTTATCAGCAGAACAAAAACTTCACACACACACTCCCTCTTTTATTATCTCAATCCACCTGGTGGGCTAACTAGAGCTCATTTCTTTCACTTTTCCACCAAAAATTTATTTGTTTTTAACCCACCCTTTTGGCCTGTGCTTTTATCACTCTAATATTTTTGTTGTCTTGTGTGTTTTTCTCCATTGCTTTGCTGCTCTCCGGATATCTCTCTCGTGCTTCGGTGCGTTTTCGGTTGGTGAGATTGCTTCAGTGTGCTTTGCTACTGCTGTAAAATTAAAAAAAAGGCACAATGAGTGACAGATCGGTAAGTTCGTGAAAAAAGAAGGGATTTTCCACCCGACAGAGAACACTGTGCCAAAGCTTTAAAGATGAGTTTTTGACCAAAAACAGATTCAAGACCAGACCAGACCACCCAATACGAAAATAAATAAAAACCCAATACGAAAATAAATAAAAATTTCTTTTATAATGATTTTAATCACGGTGACAGTTGATTCTTAATTAATTTCATCTGGGGTTGGCTTCTTCTGCAAGTTAAATTGCAAAAGCACGCTCAAAGGAACCCCTTTCTTCCAAAACCAAAAGTTCATACCAAGCCTGCCGCTCTCTGTCAGTCTTCCTGTAAATCCGGCGTTTTTCCCTGGTTACTGTACCCCAAATTTCACTACCCCAAAAAAAAATAAACACCCAAAACAGACCCTCCTCCATTATTGTTTAGTGGTACATTCTTCTTTGAATGTTGACTGAATGGGGACGGTGAGATGTTTTGTCAATGTAAACTCTGCTATTTTTGCCATCAAGTAGCTGCTTTCATTGAAAAACAACTCTACTAAACTAACCCAAGTCCCATTTCCACGTTTGCATTTAATTTCTGGATAAATAATTTAAATTTAAAAAAAAATCAAAGTGGGATTCCAGGAAATTGTCAGGGGGTGGTGGACAAATCTGGGGATTCCTCTAAATTTTGATTCTTTACATAAATTGACAGCGAATTATTGGACTTGTTTAGGTGCAAGCATTCAGTTAGTCAGCTAACCAGTGATAAATTAAGCTTAAGCTAGCCACTGCTTCAGGCTTTGGGGATTCAGAGAACATAAAAGAGAGGGGTTGGCTTTAATCAGGCTTTGGAATTTAATAAATGAAACTGGGCAGTCAGTCAGCCCCTTTTTCAGCTTAAATACAATAAAGTCACAGCCATCTGACACTCTGAAAATACCTTGGAGTTGCAATTTGTTTAGTATTGTTTTTGTACTGGGATTGTGACAAAATTTGAGGAAAAACTTTACCCAGGTCTGCGAAAATTTATTTCGAAACGAGAAATTGTGGGTTTTTTACTTTTTATTATAAAAAAAAAAAGATGAAAAACAAAATGATTTTTAGGAATAAAGGGAAAGTGGGTTTCGATATCTTTCTCTCTTTTCACGCTTGTAACCGTACTGTCTCTCTCTTTCTCTCTCGGCAAGGTCCTCTGTTTTGCCTCCATCCACGGGCGTTTGTCTCAGTCTTGCTGATCCAGTAATACTCTTGCTCATAAAGTGCCACTGATGCTGTTCTTATTTTCCAATAAACCATTGTAAGATTTACAAGTTAACCAGAAAATCTTAAAATAGAGTAAATCGTATTCAAATTACCGATCAAATATCTTAAACTTGTACTTCACTAGTTTTTATGATGCGTTATGGGCGTGTGAAAAACCACATTCACGCATGCGACAAAACGTTCTTGTCTATTTAGTTTTTTTTTTCGCATAATTTGTCTTTCTCTTTTATTAAATTATTTTTAAAATTAAATAATAAATAATATAACAATAAGAATATAAAACGAGAAAAGTATACTAAAACATGATTTTGAATTTTAAATACCGGATGTTACTCAGGTGAAAATTCAAAGATGTCATTTCTGCTTTAATGTATACGATCGATGTGTCATCTAAATAGTGGATCATACAAATCTAATGGTTCGAAAGTTTGACAGAATATTCAATCCAATTTAAGAGTCAAACTTTAACCTAACTAGAGAGAAATCAATCACCTAAACACTCAATCATGGTACAGTTAATAACTCCTAGATCAAACTTCCAATGACATACGTCATCATAGTATGCAAAAACTCGATTGCTAAGTAATAGGAGAGGGTGGTAAAACACCCTCCCTTAAGGCCCAAAGTTGAATGAGAGCCCACTGCCCCTTAGGCCCAAAGAAAAATTCGAGAATCCCACCCCAAGGCCAAAGGAGAGCAAACAACCCAAAAAACCCTAGGATGAAACATAGTAGCAGCAGCCAGCCAACCTTCTTCGGTGACCGTCCCCTCCAACCGGCAATAGCAGCCCAATCAAGAACCTAGAGGACTGAACGCAATTCGATGAAGAAAACCACAACTGCCACCCAAGCACGAGACGATCTAAGCCAAAATAACCTGGATTGGTAAGAAGCTTAAGCAAAGGAGCAAGAAACCCGATCGGAATCCAAGCCACCGCACACCTTTGTTGATGAAGAAGAAGACGTGCAGCCCAACCAATACAAATCGGCAACTGATTGCAAGAAAGGACACTGGCTGTCTATAGTAACTAAGGGCTACTAGGCTAAATCCGAACAAGAGGAGAAGCCCAAGGGCCACCGCCGTCGGCTGTTGGATATGAAACCCTAGGGTTTCGTCTAAAGGCTTTTTAAAGAGACATGTTTTAAACAATTTTATTTAGTTTTTTTTTTCTAAATGATTAAAGAGTAATTTAGAAAATAAATAATAAGACTGTACTACAAAATGAGAAGTAATATATAGGACAAGTAGTCAAGTACTGGGCAGGAAAATTATTGATGTGTCCAATTGTTTGCTAAGATACAACACCAATTTATTAAAGTGTCCAAATGTTTGGTTTTGATGTCATATTTGTTACATGAATGTAATAAATAGGAAGTATACTCCCATATCTTTTTTTTTCTGCATGTTGTTGTTGTAGTAGCTTGCTTTAATTACTATGTGGGATTATAAATGAAATGAGAATATTAAGATTCCCCTCTGTGTTTGTGTTGTTTGTGTTGTTGGTGTTGTTGTGTGTATACTTCATCATTTTGTAGAATTGGGCACTCATCAATGCTTTTGAGATGGAAGGGACTGAAGCCCAACGACTATATTTAACATGGGTATAATGGAGTATGGTAAAATTACAATTATGGAAATAGGTAAAATTTTATGTACAAAGTTATGTATGACAGACACCAACTTTGTCTCACAATTGACATTCTATTTAATGATATTCATCTACTCAATTCGTTTGATTTTTAAAAATTTTCCCTGTGATCAGAAGTGGTCGGTGGTGTTCGCTCTCCGTTGCTTCATTCACAAATTTGTTATCATTTACCATTGAATTTCATATTAAAGGATGAAATTAAAACACATAAAATAAATTAATTTAATCTTAATTATTGATATAAAATTAAAAATTAAATGACTACAAATTTCTTGATCACCATATGACGGCGACCGAATGAGCTAGACCTCAAACTTGGTGCACTTCAATTTGCACGTTAATAGTAAAGCTTACCAAAGTCTTACTTACTCATGAATTCTCATTGCGGTTGTGTGTTCTTGACCATACTACATCATAAATGCGCCTAGAATAAGGTAGAGGCTCTACAATAGAGACATTGGAATTACCATCCTAAAAACATTGATTAGCATCCAATAAATGGATAGAATGAAATTAAACAAATAAATGGTTGTTAAAGTTTAGGTATAAAGAAAAAGGTTGGTGAACAAACTTCAACATTAAAGAGTTAAACTAAGATTAGTTTTTCTTCATGATGAAAGTACCAAATTTTTGGGGTGGCCATGAAGAAGTCAAAAAGAAACCCCCAACCCCTCTCATTTGAGAGGTTATTATTAATATTGGTATAAAGTAGAGATTAAAATTTAAACCTCAAAACAATTACTCAAGTGCTTACTCAATTACTCCCCGGAAAAGTGGTGCATGTGGCCCTCATTATGCCATATTCCCGTTGTCTTTCTTGTGGTTAAGTGTGTTTTTTTTTTTAAATTAGTCGTTAATGATTTTGATCATGGGAATCTTAATTTACAAGTAAGGATGATTTCGTTGGTTTAGATACCAAGAGGTCATTTTTGGCAACTTGGCATGTCTTAGGGTTCTACCCGTAACAACGAACTTGCTAAAATACTTTTCTTCTATTATAGATACACATATTAACATTACCATATATATACGGAAAATTTTAGTGTATGTTAAATTATCTTATACGTACAATAAAAAAAAACCATGAGAGCTTTCGCTCTCCCCTTTCTCTTTCGGCGGCAAACCCTAGGGTTTGGCGGACCGAGCATCTTGGCCTGCAGCGGTGGTGGCGGCGTCGGCGACGTCATCCCTTGTGGTGCTCGGCGGTCGAGATCCTTGATCTCGTGCACCTCTTTCGATCAACCTTTGGGTTGTTGCACCCCTCCCCTCAATTTTGGGCGGATTGATCTCCTTCTCTCGCTTGGAGTGGCTCCAATCAGGTTCGTTCTATCCTCAAGGAGGATGATTGGAAATGGGGGACTCGGATTTTGGGGGACCCAAATCGGGTTTGGGATCCCGCTCACTCCCCTTGTGGCGGCGGTGTTTGGGATCTATTGTTGTGGCACGGAGTGCATGGCCTCAAGGCGGCGGATTCTCGGCGTGCTTGTTGCCTGCAAGTGTTGGGGTTGTTCACAGGTGATTTATGATCGAGTTCAGCGGCAAAAGTTGCGTCGATCTCGCCGATGGCGGTGGCCCTTTCTTGGGTCTGGTGTCTTGGATCGGTTTCGGATTCAACGACACCGCACTATGCATCAAGTACACCGGAGGTGGCGGTGGAGGTGGCAACGTCAGCGAATGCTTATTGATTGTAGTTTGGGTTCAGTCTTGTTTGCTCAAGAATGGATTTTGAATTGGGATCTGGCTTTATTTCCAGATCCATGTTTGGATATGTGTCGAAATCGGCATCAGATTTGGATCTGGGATCCAGGTGGATTGTTGGTTTGGGATCTGGGTCAGCCATTTTTTTGGATTTGGGATCTGGATCTTTGGGGCTTGCTCTTGAGAGGTCGTTTGCTATTCTCCAAGTTACTGACATTCTTGGGTGGCTTCGATTTCTCGATGTTTGAATTACTTTGTTTCAGTGTTCGTACATTGCATTGGAATAGTTGGGTGGTTCACATTGGCTACGGTTACGGTTACGTCTACAATTTTCACTGCATAACTGACCATCGCAGTGTATCGGTCATGCCTTTATGGCAATTGGTTACTTTGGTTACCCTGGTTACTTCTATGTTCTGATGCGTCTGTGCATCTTATTTTACTTTTCGATGCTTTTCGCATCGTGCTAATGTACTCTTTCGTATTATTTAATATATTCTCTGACGCTTTCTATCAAAAAAAAAAAATTCTTATACGTACAATTACTACTTTTAGGATTTATTACTCAAACGAGAACCTATTTACTCTAATGAGGATCATATTTACCTTAACGAGAGATTTTTTGTAGTTACCATATAAGTTGTCAAAGTAGTAATATGTGTCCTCAAGTCGTAAAACATTATAATTACAACTTTTAGGACTTAATTACTCAAACGAAAACCTAATTTCCTCTAATGAGGACCTTATTTACTCTAACAATGACTTTATCTCCGCATTATGTATGAGAAATGTTAACATACCATAGTTTACTCATATATATACATGACTTCTCCACTACAGAGGTCACAACTTTTTAAAGTGCAAATTTCTAAACTCAACCGTCATATTAAATTATTTAAACAGATTTAATTGTTGAGACTATAAATTTACAATTTTAAAAAATGCAGACCTCTGCACCTAAGAATGATTTTGTATACATACAAGCAAGATTTTATTTGATCCTTATTGTGAAATTTAAGAAAAATATGCATATGGAGAGTTCCGGGAATAGAGGATGATTATTTTTGTTTATTATTTTATGTTTACTATAAGGACATATTGGGACTTTCAGGATTGATTATCTTCAGTAGCCCGAAGAAACAAGTGATTATTGTGGTTAGAGTTTGTGCCTAATTGTCTCATGGTATATGTAACCGTTGGTTCTATATAATTAAGGATATGAGTAGTTCCTCTTCTTTGGTTGGAACAATTGATAATTTACGTTGTCATTCTCGTCTGTATAATTTTAATATTTTATTGATTAAATATTAAAATTCATTCTTTTTCTAAAAAAAAAAGGAATCTAAAACATTTTTTTTTACCATAAATATATGTAGAGTGCTATTTTTAAAGTCATCAGAATTCAAACCTTCTCAGTCTTGGCATGTATTGTCAACATTTGAACAACTTCTTCCCAATTATTATACACTTTATCTAAATTTCAGTCAAGAAAATGAAATGTCATAGAACGAAGAAAGTGAAATGACATTTCCCTACATATATGTCCTTTCTTTTGACGAATAAATTCTATATCAGAAGATTGACGTAATCACTTTGTATATGAAAATGAAAGATAATTTTCCCATTCATATAAACAATCTTAAGCACTTAAAAAAAAACTTTTACTTCTCGAGCAGCGCAAATTAGTTTGAACTTTCAAGAAATGACTGGTGTTTTAGATGGTAGGGCAATCCTTGGGCATGTGATAGTAATGGGGAACAATTGTTATTTTTTTCTCTTTGGAACTATATCAATGTGTGGAGTGAATTAAAAGCTTTTGAATGGAAAATGAAGCTATTTGGGGTCCACCTATCTTAGTCTCATCCATTCCCAACTCCTAATTAGTATGACTTACAATATAATAAGCAACATTTGTTGTTATAATTATGTTTTATGTGGCTAATGAATGTATCGATTGATTTTTTAAGTTTGAATAACTCTTCACATTGTTTTGGAAAACTTCATAATTTGAGAATGAGTTGTTTGTTTGAAATTTTCTATCATGTTGTTTAACATAAGCGTTGAAATATTACCAAGTGTATGTGTGTACGTATTTTTTACTTTAGTATCGGTGATTCCAAACATTGCAATTAACGTCTTGTATTTACTTCATCATGCAATCAAGGTAAATTTATTTGCATTGAATTTCGAACTACCACGTCATTAAACTGTAAAGAAGAAAACGGAGTAAAATTAAATGTAAACCTACAATAAACTACAGTAAAACTTCGATAAATGAATGTTCGATAAAGTAATAACTTCGCTAAGATAATAAAAAACTCCAGTCCCGACTCGGGCATGTGTGTTAAAATGATAATTTTGCTTAATGCATAAGATAATAATTTTTTCTAACTTGTTTTAAGGACCATTGAATATATAAATTAATAATTCATTAAAATATATAAAAAATAGTACATAAAAATTCATAATGCATATGACGGAGAGTTGATACTTTTGTAGAACCCATTGTTGCAAATCTTTTTTAGTAGAAGAAAGATGCTCATTTTTATACTTGCATAAGACTTACCTCATCTCATCAGTTAATATAGATTTTTTCACTCATTTCAAATGATAAGTCATGGAGGAACAAGATGACAAGATTTTGGATCTCATATATTATTTATATAGAGATCATGTTCTATACTTCTATGTATATACATGGGCATTAAGTGATCTAAACCACTTTATCTTTTAGTTCTAAAAATATGTATGTATATGTATCTTTAAAACCCTTATATATTTTTATTTTTAATGTCCATTAGGAAGTTTGACTAATATTTGAATCTATGGCTATGACTTTTGATAAGATACATGCACATTTTTTTTTTGAAAACATAAAATTCTTTATAAATGAATAAAATATTAATTTATCGATAAATTAATAAATTATTCATTTATCGATAAATAAATAATCTCGCTAAGATAATAATTTTTCCTAGTCCCAATTGTTGTAGAATAACGGGAAAAGTAAAGAGACAAGATAAATGCACAGGAATCGTAACTTCTTTATTGATGAATATGTGCCTCTTTATATAGAGTATTACAAGATACAATCCATATGGTAACAAGATTCTTATTCAATTACATTCCTTATACAATCCTAACTAGATACTCCTAGGTTGACAAGCACACACAAAACGGGTATCCTTAAACACTCCCCTTGTGCGGTCAACACTAGGTGGTGCTCCTCGTGTTGTCTCATTAAAAACCTTGCCAAGTAACAAAAACCCAGTGGGAGAAAAATAACCTTGGTCGAAGGGAAAAAGAGTACAACACACCCTTCACATTTGGCATAGCAAGACGTCAAACTCCCCCTCAAGTTTGCGTCTCCCCCTGATTTCCTCAATCATGGGAGGTCAAATAAATTAAGCAAACTAATGCTCTTGACATGCTTCTCAAACGTGGATTTAGATAGCGACTTAGTAAACAAGTCTACTACATTGTCCTCAGAACGGACTTGATTCATTTGAATCATGAGGAATTCTATGTTATAGCTGATATGCTTGGTATTGTCGTCTTTGATGAAACCTTGCCTCATTTGCAAGTAGCATTATCCTCATAAATGCATATATGTTCATCAGTGGTTAACCTCAAACCACATGTACTTCTTATATGTGTAACTATGGACTTTAACCATGTACACTAACGAACAACTTCATGGAGATAATCTCAACATGGTTCGAAGAAGTAGAGACAAGAGTCTGTTTCATAGACTACCAAGATAACAAGGTGTATCCCATGGTAAAGACATAACCCATATAGGAACAACCTTAATGAGGGCCAGAGAGATACCCAATATCAGCAAATTCCACCAAAACATTACAAGAGTTTGGGAATAAGGGGTAATCGTGATACAGCCAGTTATCCGTCCGGACGGAAGGAAGGCGTCCGGACGCTGGACGCACGTATTAACGGTTCTGTCCGTTTGTCGACCGGTCGATGGTTTCCTGTCGACCGGTCGATCACCGTACTCGACAATATCCACGAAAGGCTCGGGTCTCACACCCATTTTACCATACTTTCGTGTCTCTCTGTAGGGATAGAACAAATCCATATCAATCGTACCCTTCAAGTAACGAAAGATTGTCTTTATGCCAGTCCAAAAGGTATTGCGTGGGCGCAGAGATAGCTAACAAGTTCACATCAAAGGAGATATTGGGTCATGTGCATTGAGCTAAGTACAATAGTGCGCTTATTGCACTTAGGATCAGCACCTCAGCCTCTAGAACGTTCTCGTCATCATCCCTTCGACGAAACGGATCTTTACTTTTATCTAGGCTGCGACCAATCATGGGAGTGCTATCAGGATGGACCCTATCCATATTAACGCCTGAGCATCTTTTGGGTTTCCCAAGATCATTCATCTCAAACTTGGATTGCAATGCAAATCCAGAACTTATGCTCTCAACACGCAGTGGGCATAATTTAATTGTCCTCATACCCTCTTCCAATCAAGTAGTCACTTAGACGAGTATACCACGTCCGTCCGGATTAATTCAATCCATATAGTGAGCGTTGCAACCTTAGCAAACGCGCTCCGTGGTCGGGAGCCACTTGACTTGGGTTAATCTCCATATCTAGATCCCCATAGAGATATGATATGACCACATCCATAAGATGCATTGTCAGTTCTTCGGAAACTACCAAACTGACAAGGTAGTGGAGCGTAGTAGCGTCCATTACGAGAGATGTCTCATCGTAGTCGATTTCAGGGCGTTTGTGAGAAGCCTTGCGCCATAAGGCGAGCTTTATCTCGTTCTCTCACTACGCACTCTAACAAAGACCTATTTATCCAACATGTTTTATTCTAGAAGGACCGGCACACCGGGCTCGAACACCATTCTCTTTGTTAGTGAACCTGAATCACATCTTTCCATTTAGGCTAATATACTCTACGTTGGCATTCCTCAACGGAGTGGGATTCAATATCATCATTCTCAATGAACTCTCATGCACAAGCATATGCGAAAACATCGTTGACCACGATGAAGTTTCTATCCCACGTCCCATGTACACTAGTGTAATGAATCGAGATCTCTACATTCCCACGGATAGGTTATATCGATGGAGCGTCCTCCAGATATGTCACTTGGACATAACCGTAATCCAGAATGTTCTCATGGGTCAGATTTTGAGTATCAATGATGAGAGGATCGTGTGCCTTCGCAGCCCGCTTCCTAGAGCGCGAATTCCTCAAACCCGGTGGCATCCCACGCTTCCTCAGCGGAACCATGGCCTAAGCCACATCACCACCATTACTGGTGATGGCGCCAGCGGTGCCCTGCCCATCCTCTCGGGTGGCATTCACGGCGTCTTTGAGTCTGAAGCCCTTTTCAGGTACTTCCTTCCTTGCAGGTTTGCAGCAGGTATATATGATCTAGTCACTCAAGATCTGAGAAAGCGTCCGGAAGAGAATCGGCGACTTTCTAGAGATCGATAAGTCTACGCACTACGATGTCACGTGTGCAGTAGGGGGATCGTTATGAGACAGAGTGGGGACAGGCCACGACAATTCTCGTCGTTCCTGTTGAACGTAGACGTTCTTATCTCCCCCTAACGACGGGAAGACTGTCTCATCGATGTGACAAAATAGATCGCCTGACAAGGGTTCTATATAGCGGATTTTGGTTGGAGACTCAAATCCAACAGAACTCATTCGTCATTGAGGACCCATTTGAGTACGCTGTGGCGGTGTAGTAGGCACATAAGTAGCACACCCAAGATGCGTAAGTACGAGATGCTTGCCTCGTACCCAGTCACTAGCTGTTGCGTAGAAAAAGATTGGGTGGCGATGAGCCTCAGACGAATAAGCATAGCTGCATGAAATACTGCGTGCACCCAGGCAGAGGGAGGAAGATTGGTGCGCATTACCAATGTCATCATAACCATCTGCAAGACCATTATGGGTGTGCACATACAGTAGTCATCGAAAACCTTCGATGTAAACTCTCTTAGCATTATCAAGCCTGATTTAATGGGATGATACGGGTAGTGAGCCCGCAGGCGATTTATATGTGCTAGGAGTTTAGCATAAGCAGCATAAGAGATGACCATAGCGTGACATGTGACCAGTCATGTCCACGCATCAACCAACACCATAATCGTTATATGGCCCGCTTGGTGCTTGAATAGGTCTACAGATATCCACTTTGGATTCTCTGTAAGAATGGGAGAAGTACTTTTAGAATCCTTTGCATAGGACGGTCTTAGTCCAAGGTTCCCTAAGGAACATGGCTTTGCAAAACGAGCGTTTGGCCTTAGAGGCATCAGAAGCATAGGAGGAATGAACCACATTCAAGAAAACATAGAGGTCAGATGGGGGCGTCCGGACGGATATGTTTTCGGAAGTGTTCATTTCGTCCAGGAGGTTCGGCGTCCGGACAGAATGGTTCTCGTCCGGACGGAACATAATGCAAAAAGGTCCAGCCTGTTTTTCGGAGCCCGGGCGTCCGAATGGACCAGTGGGCGTCCGGACGGATTCGTCGGGGGCGACGGATAAAAACTCTTCTGGAGCAAGGGCGTCCGGACGGAATGGTCCTCGTCCGGACGGATGCTTCGGACAGAAGCTATTTTGCATCTCCTTGAATCATCCTTTGATTCATGCTTCGATTAGCTCGATATGATAGATATCTGTCTGAAGTTTTCAGTATACGGATCATCATATCATGACAAGAATGTCTCAATCTGTCTTGCTAAAGCCATTATGTGTCTGAATCCAAGAGGTCATCCCGAATGACTTTGTTTGATTCAATATCTCAAATAGTGGTTGCGTACAACCCACTAGAGAGACACATAATCTTCTCTAAGATGCGCTTCCTTTCGCAATCATTAGAGGTAATGCAAAAGAATTCTATCCCATTCTCATCATGCGTTTCCGCATGGTATCATTGGCTCTTATATATATATCTTTAAAGCTCAATAGGGTTTTATTCCCTTTAGGAGCGTAGAGAGCATGTAAGACATCAATTCACAAAGGAAGATAAGCTCATCATTAAAATCGAGGCTACGAAAGCAACTCAGATTTTGTTAAAGATATATGCCAAGGCTTTACATTCAAAGTTGCATCTTGATCTTAACTCAAGACTAGAATCCATTGTCTTGGCAATCTTGCCATAAGACATCAACTTGGAAAACATAAAGACTTAAGCAAATTAGCTTCCAAAGTCTTTAACCCTTAAACTCGACGTCATGATCATTGCAATTACATACTCATATGTATTGCAAACTATAGCTCATTGATCAGACGCTCCATATCATTAATAGACATCATGAAGAGGATTCTCCATTGATTGAGGCATAAGGCGCAGCACACATAGTCACTAGGACGATGGCGGTGTTGCCATGTATGGCTATGACCAGCGGTATCCCTCTTCTAGGGATGGCGGTCTTCTCTCACTCTTTCGCGGCCTTATTCACGCGTGATCGCTTAATCTTATGGCGATTACCCTCTTTGAGCAAATAAATCTTACGGATCAATGTCCGGATTAGTCCCTAAAACCTTAGGGTTTTTGCTCATAGCGTCTTCCCATAGGGGCACAATCATCGTCATGCCTTACATCAAGGTAGAGATGGAGAAGGTGGTGAGAGTTTCCTCAATCAATATTTCATCTGTGATGATTTCCATAGAGATGCATCAAGTCTTTGATGCGGAGAATGTCCGAATTATATCCATGACTTTAGTAAAGTCAGAGAAGCGGAGATTAGTCCATTATGCTTCTAAATTCGGATTGGAGGCATGAGTGTTACCATAACATTTATGGAGCGCTTATAGCGCTAACCTCTTTCATGAACTCAAACTGGAGTGCCATATCATGTGGCATTTTCATCAGGAAAAATAACCTGGAATAGTCATCACAGTTTGAGGGTCTAGAGCGGTTCATTCAAAACATCGCTCATGGATTCGAGCTAGAAGCTCTTGTGCGGAAGGTTACATTGCAGAATCCAATGGAGTAAATCGAGTTAATTCATGTTCGAAATCCATATATATGGAGAACAAGAATAAGGTACCTTTAGTGACGAATCTTTCGTCGGTAAAAGATTTTCTCCCTCTATGGCGACGAAACATTCGTCGGTAATAGGTAGCTAGGTTTCAGAGTTGATACTCCCACAAAACGATAGGGGGTATGTTTCGGAGTTAATACTCCCACGAAACAATTATGGTTTCTGAGCTATGCTCCCAAGAAACGTTTCCAAGGATTGGATTTAGCCGAACACTTTGATGTAGTATGATCAATGGCGAATGCCATAACTTAAACCTTTCGGTAGCTCCACTTAAGCATGACCAGGTAAGTAGTAAGAGATGTCGGTAGAGCGAGGCTCACTTGAAACCACTAATCTCAAACTTTCCTTACCTAGACATCATACCCAAGTAGGTGAGCCTAGTCGTGAGTAAGTCAAGGCAAAAGCTTTGATGTAGAATGGTCGTTTCTTCTCTACGGATTCTTATCCGGAGGTTTACAATGAACTCCTCGTTCAAGGTCTCTTATTCTCTATAGATTCCTTATCCGGATGTATAGCTCGAATCCCCACAATTCGGCTCTTGAGAATGTCATCAATAGCATGATGACATTAAGGGTGCTCATGACTTACACATATCGCAAGCGATATGAAGCTCGATCACTCCCCTAATGCTTCTCATAGTTTGATGAGTCTCGCATTATATCTCACGTTATAAGAAATGTGAGAGGTAGAAGAAGGGAGGTTGCAAGTCCCAGATGAAAAACACAACCGCATCAACTTAGAAAGTAGGAACGTTTATGTAAACTTACTTGGTGTTTTTCTTGGACTTGATCTTGATCTTAGAAGAGCATTATTCACGGTTACTGTTCACGGAGCACTATTCACGCCGGTACTATTCACGGTTACTGTTCACGGAACACTATTCACGCCGGTGCTGTTCACGCGGGTAAGACCTAGGGTATTTGTGTTCTAGGGTTTTCTGTTTCTCAGGATTAGAGGCTCGTGCTGATAACGTGTTGTAGAATAACGGGAAAAGTAAAGAGACAAGATAAATGCACAGGAATCGTAACTTTTTTTATTGATGAATAGGTGCCTCTTTATATAGAGTATTACAAGATACAATCCATATGGTAATATGATTCCTATTCAATTACATTCCTTATACAATCCTAACTAGATACTCCTAGGTTGACAAGCACACACAAAACGGGTATCCTTAAACACCAATAGTATTAATTTATCGAGGTTTTACTGTAGAAGAAACCATATTTAATATTAGATAAATATTATATAAACACTCTTTAGGTTAAAGGAGATGGGAACATGAGTTCCCTAGTGGTGGCGCGATTCTCTCTTTTTTGGTACGATGGCATTAAGAATTCTTCCTTCTACTTCAAAGAAGATTATGGTAATTGTTTAGCAACATATGTTTTTTTTTAGGTCATGAAAAGGGTTTCTATCGTTCTTTTACTCTATTTATAGAGAGAATCTAAGTTCAATTCAACAAGATCTCTAAAAAAAATCTAATGTGAAATGCATCAAAAAAAAATTTTGTCAAGAAAAATGCATCAAAATCTTAAAAGTGGCATATCAAATCAATGAGAGTTGGTTTGGTTGCAATTTCTACCAACAAACATTATTGGAGATGGATGCAGAAAAAGGTTTGGGAAAAACGGTAAAAGTCAAGGTAGGTAATGAAAGTACGAAACTCAAAGAAATACTCCAATACTTTGCAAAAAAAAAAAACTCCAATATGTTTCTTTTTATTGAATAACGTACTAAAGCGTGGCAACAAAAACATTGTTCCTTAGAAAGAAAATTCCCATAAATTCCCAAAATCAATATCATAGTTGTGTACTTGTGTTTCTTGGAATTTTAGAGAACAAACAAAATACGTATGGGTGCATCCCTCATTTGCCAAAGGAATAAAATTATGCTATTTTTTGATCGATAGGAAGCAATATATATGATTATGTCCCCAACATGAGAATCAATATGCAATGCACTAAAAATTAGTTAACGCATATTTTGTTGGAAAAGGTAAAGTCCTTATCTTGCATACCAATTTTCTCCCAAAATCAGAATTAGAAATCCAAGTAGCACCCATTTTAGAGGAGAGGCAATACCAAAGATAAATTATTGTAAAACTAATTTTAGAAAAAACACACATGCAAAGATTTTATTCTTGATAAGATAATATTGGAAATTGCTATCCTCTACCACACTACCACTCCACATTCCATAATGCGAAAAAAGAAAAAGAAAAAAATAAGCATGCATATATATTGACAAAAGGATCCATTATCACCAACTCATTTCAATTGATTTGTCACCTTTTGCAGTTTGATAGGTCACCATTTGAGCTCATCCCCTAAATGAATATGGCTGCCCCAATAATATATTGATAGTATAGTACAGAGTCTTTGAACTTATTTATATTTTCTGGAAATTTCCCACTTCCTTCCAGGTAGGAGTTGATTTAAAATTGAAATAATTCATAGTACAAAATTAGCAATTGATTCAATTGATCAATTCCCAGTTGGTGGAGTGGGAATCTGACTAGAAAGTATGCCTAAGCCCTAAAGTCTTCCTTTTCCACAAGTAGGTATCCTTAACGGTAGCAAACCTTCACTCGATGAAATATAATGTTTATTAAACAAAATAATGTAGGATTTTAATTTGTTCATCTTAAGTGGCTTCCACAATATTTCCTCCATGCTTTACATGGCCTGCCCACAAATGTAAGCCACATGCGTTATGCATCTTAATCAAACTTTATCAAATAATGGGTACGTTCTAACTTCTAAGTGAAATGTGATTAATTTTTTTTTTTGAGAAATATGTAATATTTTTTCTCAAATAATAGTATTTGCATACCTGTACTCCCTACTTTAACAATGCAGAATGTAATCCTTAAGGTGTGTATTAATTTTTATGAGAGTAATATTTAAGTCTACAATGGTATGATGCTAAAACAAATGTCTTTGGATATTGTAAATTGTTAGTTATTGGTTTCTCCCATATAGCAAAGAGAAGATCAAGTCTTTCAAGTTTCAACAATTTATTGATGGAAGATGATCATGTAGTGCACCCCCCAAACATATAAGGGTATAAGAAACAAAACCAATTAAGTTGGTTAGGAAAGGTATATAATTTGAAAATGACCAATAATTAGGGAATCTAAATCCATCTTAATTTGGTGAAACCGAACAATGGATGAGATTATATATATATATATATATAGATATATTGCGGTATGATGCTATGATGAGAGTTGATCTAAAGTAGGCATGCATTGGGAGCAAATGACAAAAAGAGTGTGTAGTGTTGTAATGATGATGAAAAATGATTTGTTCCATAGTGGGTGCATGTTGTTTTGGCTTCCATGTGTGCATGTTATTGATCATATATTCATTTACATTACATATATATCACCACCACTATGGCACTATGCATCTTCCATGCTGCCCTTTTTGTCATTTTCATTACTTTCTTTTATCTCTCTTCGATCCCTCTCCTCAATAATTTTGCTCTCTTTCTCTTTTTCTTTTCTTTTGTTTATTCTGAGAAATATTAGCATATGTTGCTTGCTTTTATTTCATAAATTATGAAACTTTTCTCTCTTTTTTGTCAAAGCCATCAAACCCTACTTGGTTGTACGGCCATGAGCTGGGTATCACAACTTTGGTGCTATCATCTGCTGGGCTGTGACAATGTGCTTTGTAATTCTGATACACCATTATTTTATGAATCTATGAGATTATGATTCGAGGAAAGATATATGTGAAAGTGTATAGGATATTTAGGAATTGGAATTACAGCTATAAACAAAAAAATCCAATCCAATCCCGCAAAATTCAGGCAATATATATTCAAAAGCAAGATCTGGCCCTTATGCATATGCTGGACATGTGAAATACTACCTACCCATAAATTGGTGAATAGCACAGATCATCATAGAGCAGATGAAAAGAAAGATTCGACTAAAGCTAGGAAACCCCCAAAGCTTTATTAGGAAAATGATGTTTGATAATGCACAAACTCAAAAGCAGACGCATCAAACATGTTGTGGTCTTGTGGAAGACATATCGATCTCTGATTAAAACTGTGATGTGATAAATTCAAGCAAATTGGTGCTTTTGAATGTGTATGGTTGACAATTTAAAGCCACCAAAAGAGTGCAGCAATTAATTTCCACATTTCACTTGGTACTACTACTATGCAATAATGCAAATGATCGAGTAGTCGGACCCCGAAACAACTTAGTTACGAAGTATAATTATTAACATTTTGTGTGTTCTAATTGATCGTAGCATTCCAAAACCTAATTGGTTAATAGGTAAAAAAATGTTTATATACAATCTTATGTATAGGATTATGCTAACACTCTCCCTCAGCAGTAGGGTTGGAGTTAAAAATCCGGTTGTTAATTAATCCACCTATCTCTACGATGCATAGATTTTTGTACCACATTAGAATTGGAACAATTAGTTCAAAAGCAATTAATAGTGAATAGAAAAAGTCGTTTACTCGATCATATGATGTGAGACTACGCTATCGAAAATTTCAAAGCTAGCTGAAAAGATTAGGTGATGAAGAAAGAGCCCTGTCTTAGCTCAAAGGGCTGACTGAGTGGGAAGAAAATAAAGGGAGAAGAAGGGTTGCTTGGTGTGGATGCATGTGACAATGAATTATTGAAGCTAGCTTAGCCAGCATGTATAGAATTGGCATATCATCTAGCATCTGATAACGTCAAAAATGCATAGCATCTAGCCCCTCTAACGTCAAAATCCTAAGAGGGAAAAGTGTCTCATTTTTAAGGCCTCCAGGACCCCATTGCCTTTGGATTTAACATTGCACCTAACGTTTTACTAGAAAACAATTAAAGTTGTATGATTAGAAAAGTCAGAAACCATATATATATATTCTCATCGAAAAAAAACCATATACATGTATATATATATAAATACCTTTGAGATTTAGGAGACTGAATTAGACCTTCCAAATTAAGTTGCTGTTTTATTTTTTTATTAGATGCATTGAAAAGGATTAATACCGGACTAGGTTTTGGAATAACAACATGATTTAAGAAGGAAACAGGGTATTTCAGTTCAACGTGGCCGTGTCTCATGACACAAACATGCATGTCGCACACATGCGTACCTGTTTATTTATACGAGCATTTAACATTTTCCAATCATAAGGAAAAAACTTAAATTGTCATGATCATAAATAATTACAAGCATTTCATTTTGGGGTCGTGATCCTCATCCTGTTGCAGGTGTGATTATGAATATATCAGAACAGGGTTGACAATGAATTCTCCTGGGTCTTGGTCCATGAATTATTTAGACACATTTACGCAAATCTCGTTGGCATTGAGCCCTTCGACAGAAGCCCACTACCTTACACTAAAAGCTTATCAAAGAGCCTTAACATACTATCTGCTACATTCTTATATATTACTGGTACTCATGCATGGTATAAGACTATATAATCCTCTACCTAGTAGTTTTCCTAGTCGATCAGTTTTATTAGGGTTTTATGTTGTTAGAGATAAATTTAGTTTTTAGCCTCGTAGAGAAACTTAACCCCCAATATGAAAACAATGCATGTATCCTACTCTATTCAATTATCAAAGCAAGTATCGGATAATACTTTTATCAACTTTTTTTTTTGTCATCAAGAAGATGACAAGATTAATAGAAAAAGAAACGGAAACGTGTTATATAGTAATTTATTTGCAAGGAAGAATGTTTTTTTTTGAGAGGAATGTCAAAATTTATTAAAGTTCAACAAGGTTACACATAACAATTGCTCCGATGGAGTTGTTAAAAAAATTGCTACCCACATGACCAAATCTTTTCTAACCATTAGGCCCGTTCCAGATTAGCACTAGCAAATCCCAAACAAAATATGTCTTCTAATTATTCACAAGGAATCGAATACTTTTTTTTTTAAATCTTGATGTACGATTTTTTTTCAATGATAAATAAGGGTACGTATGAGATAAGTTCTATTATTTTTTTTGATAAACATAGGGATGCCGAGAGCTTCCTGACCAAACCTCTATTGAATTTCATTAAGAAGAAAAAAAAATATAAGGAAAGAGTAGAGGATATAAAACGTACTATACTTCTCGAGAACCAAGAAAAAATAAGAAATGAAGTGATCAAAACTACGTATTCATTCTCAACCAATAATAAATAAGTGACAAAAAAAACAAGAATACCAATCTAATGAAACCAAAAATTGGGAAGCCTCAAATAATCACTTCTATCTAACGAAACCAAAAATTGGTAAGCCCCAAATAATCTCTTATACAAGAAGAGCGAATAAAATCAGGTGACAAGTCTCACCACGTCAAGCCATCTAAAAAAAATACCAAAATTAACAAGATCGAGCATTAGTTCATTCGCAATAAATGTGAGATGAGTTCTAAACTTAAACCATTTTGATTTATATGATACATATGATTTGTGAGTAATTACATGTGATGAAATGTACCTCGATGTCAACACGTACATTGTAGTAGTTAAAACCTAAACTTGGTAAAGCCGTAAAGGATAAGGTTGGCATACACACACACATAGAGAGGTTGGTATTGTTATTATCTCTTGCTGGTTGAAATTTGAATGCCCCAATATGCAAAAGAACCAGAAACACAATTAATAACCTGACAAACGCATGTATAAACATGAAGCAGGAATTATTAATAGTGGCCATTACTGAAGACATGGCATATTGGCATGGGATTCCTCCTCTTACGACTCTTACGTACTAATATTTGCAGCTGGTAATAAGAGTAGTCAGTAGTGGTACGTAGTAGCAGAAGTTGCTTAATGCAAAGATGTTGATAGTGACGAGAGAGGGGAGGAGGAGGGCCGAGCTAGGTTGTGGTTTTGTCAGGGGCTGTAATCAATGGTACCGTGTTTGCTTGCTAAAGGATCACCATTCGCAAGTCTCTAAAGTTCTTTATCTAGAGCTCTCAGACTTTAATCAACAACCTCCCTTCTTCTTCTTCAGTTTTCGGTGTTGGATCACTGGAGAGACTTTGTTCGCCGGCCGACAGTACTTGTCAGATTTATGTCTAGGTATGAAACCTTTTCTTTTGGTGATAAAAAAACCCATGCATATATGAATATGATGATCATAATTTGACCCAGTTCATGCATGTAGACCCTTCTGGACCCATGCAGAATGCAGGTTCGATCATGAACTCGGGACATCATTGTTTCTCGAGTTTGACCCTGCATTTTAACTGTAACGGTTAATTACTTTAAGAACCCTTTGGACCCATGCAAAAGGGGGATACTCCAACTTCAATCATAACACCACTGCTTCAGATTTTTATGGCCTGGGCTCTCAACTGTCTTAGCAAATGGACGTCTGTGCTTACAAGACATCAATTTGGGCACGCCCATGCAGTAGGTTGATCTAGCAATTTGGCAAGTTGGGCATGTTTCTCTATTAGTCGATTCAATTCCGTGGTATAACGCCAAAAGTGTCGCATTTTTGAGACCTCCCATGCCGCCATTACTAGCCAGTAGCCACCCTTTCGAAATTCGAGTTAACATTCTACCTAACGATTCACTTGAAATCAAAAAAGTAGTGATTGCTAAAATCCATATATATACAGATACCATGCATTGAGGAGATTGAACTAGACCTTTGATGCAGTTTGTGATTAGGTGCTTGGAAAAAGATTAATACTTGACTTTTTAAATCAATAATTACTTATGTCCAAGGATTGATTATTGAGAGTGGAGGAGAAGAAGAGATGCCAATTCTCTTAGGAAAGCCATTCATGGCCACTGCTGGGACAAAGATTGATGTCCAAAAGGGAATTCTCACAATGATGGTATTCGATACAACTGTCGGATTTCGGATATTTGATGCTACGAGAAGTCCCATGCCTTTAGGGGATTGTTTTCGGATAGACAAGTGTGAACCCCCAGAAATTGATGAGAGTAAGCTCTCCAAGATGCAATGAATCGATGAATATGTGAAGCTGCATCCTCCATCAAGTGATGCAAAGACGGTACCAAGAAAAGCTTCAAAGAAGAAGAAAGTTGTTGGCAACACCAACAAGAAGAAGAAGAAGGTGACATATTTTTGGCCACCATGTTTCGCTCCCAAGTTTCTAAAGCCAAGTAGTTGTTTTGGCGGGAGCTATAACAAGACCACTATGGTGGGTGGTAAGAAGGAGAGCTATGAGCCTCCATGAAGTATGAAGGAAGGAGAAAGACCGGCTTGAGGGTCTCTAAAAACAAGCGCTCATGGGGAGGCAGCCCCATATCTCCGACTCTTGAAGTACATCATGATAAGCATCACCAAAGGTCGTGAGCATTGGATTGCAAGGTCTTGAAACCTTGTTGTTGGTGATTGTTCGTGCCTTAAACGGAAAGCATGCGCTTCGAAGGGGAGTATTTCTATCTTTTCTTGTTTTCATTCTTGTTTGTTTTGTGTGATTGTGTTGTGTGTCATGTTTCTCACCCAAAGTTTATTGTTAAATTCACTTATCACATTGGGGACAATGTTAAGTTTAAGTGTGGGGGTGTAGATTGGGTTTGTTTTAGCCAAACTGTTTCAAATTTTTCAATTTTTGTCAAGTTCCAGTAGCTAATCCGTCCGAACACCCTGCTAGTGTCCGGACGCCCACGAAGTCTGGGAGGTAAAAATCGTGCAATCCGTCTGGACGCCCCTACTAGGCGCCCAGACGTCCTTTGTAATCTCAGAAAACCTGCTCTATGTCTCTTGATCCGCCCGGACGCCCCTGCTAGGTGTCCGGACGGCTGGGCCCTGATTGTGAAATTTTGACTTTTCTGTTTGCTTTTGTGTCCATTTTCTCCGATCCTAATGATGAATTGAGCTTATTTTGTTGTGTTCTAGATACTGTGATCATTATTGAGGCTTGATATGATTTTCTTTGAGTTTAATATGCATGATTCATGATTGCTTGATCACCATGTACACTTCACCTTTGTTGATTCATTGATTGCAATCTGAGAAGCACACTTGACATGTATTGCCATGCATACCCAGAAATTGTGAGGTTTTGAGCCCATTGAATATGCACATGTATGCATCTTTCATGTTTCTATTTGTTCTTCATGTGTGAACATTGCATAAGGTTTGGACCTAAAACTTGCTCAAAGACCGCTTGAAGCTTTTGATTGATCCATTTTGAGTTAGAAATAACTAAGGCATTAGTTGAACACCATGGCCAAATTGACCATCATCCATATGAATTTGAACTCTAGGAATAGCCCTCTTGAGCCATATACATCATTAGCTTTCCTTTGTTCACCCACTTCACACACATTCATTCCACCACTTCAAAAGACCATCACCATTGTGTTTACAAGACTTTGATAGTGACTTCTTATCCTTAATGCTTGAGAGTTGATGCTTGTACTAAAAGGAGTTGTTTAATTCAGTTTTATTTGTTCAAAGAAAGAAAGAAAGAAAGAAAATCAAAAACAAAAAGAATGAATAAAGTTCCTCAAGAAAAATAAAGAAAAAAATAGAAAATGAGAAAGAAGAAAAATCCAAAAAGAAAGTAGTTTGTGAATAAGGTTGGAGGAGAATAAGAAAATAATTTGGTTGAAGCATTTGGTTGAGTTTCAAAGTCATTGATATGTCTTGTGAACACTTAGAACCACTCATATTTCCATTCCATTTCATTCACTCATTGGCCCCGTTTTACCATTATAAGTCCTTGAGATCTAACGATTTATTGTTCGATTTGTAGAGAGATGGTTGATGAGCGAGCATATGGGAACATTCTTTGTGCATTTGTTATGAGAGTAAACACTTTGACCCTATACACTTGAGCGGAAATACTTAGTGATCTTTGCGAGAGTTGTGGTTAATGTGTTTAG
Source organism: Rubus idaeus (assembly GCA_030142095.1). Taxonomy (NCBI): domain Eukaryota; kingdom Viridiplantae; phylum Streptophyta; class Magnoliopsida; order Rosales; family Rosaceae; genus Rubus; species Rubus idaeus. The sequence continues at coordinate 8,012,672 of CM057970.1, forward strand.
TGTGCCTATTTGATTGCATGAGATGGATTGTACATTGGTTTCCACACACTTCACCAAGCATGATTGAATTGCGCTTGTTAAATTCTTAGCAAATTTGTGAAGCCTTGATTTGTGATCTTATGTCTCTTGTATACAACATCCCGAGCTCGTTGAGGACTATGGTTGAAGAAAGTTTTGTTTGAATTCTGTTTTTCCCTTTCTTGTGATTTTATTGTGTTTCCATTATTGTTTTATGTTGTGTTTGCTTGAGGACAAGCAAGATTCAAGTGTGGGGATGTGATTTGCACTTATTTATAGCGCAAATTGTATTCCTAATCACGAGAGTTAAGCTTATCCGAAGGCATTTTGTTGCTACTAATATGCATTTTCATGATTTCAGGTTACTTATGTGACTTGGACTAATTCGGCACAAGAAGGTGCATTTTGACTACTTTTGGGCACAATTCTGAGAAGAGGACAAAGAGTCAACCGTGGCTTCTAGACATTGAAGATTGCACAAATTCACTTTCGGAAGACGTTGCCATTGAAGGCCTTGAAGAATCGAAGAAAGGAAGGAAAATGAAGAAATTGCATTTCCGGCGATTTTTCCGGCAAACCACCACCACAAGAGGCGGCATCACCACCGGACCACCACCACAGAAGGAGAGACTCTCCTACACCAGCTGCACATGTGTGTTACAGATCACACACCCACTCACCCACTCACATGTCCACTCACCTTTATTTCCCTCCACCTCACATTCCTTTCATTTTCTTTTCTCTCCACTCACCCTAGCCAACTCATCCCACTAGGAATCCCTAGTGCACTCTTGGAGGCTGATCAGACCCTCCCCAGCTATCATTCACTTAGTTACTCATGATTAGGAAGAAACCCTAGAGAGAATCACCCATTTTCTCTCGGCCAAACTTGCAAAACCAACACAGACGTGCCAGGTGTCCGGACGCCTACACCATCCGCCCGGACGCCCAGTGCTTCTGCCGGTTTGTTCTTCAGTTTTCACCACTTTCCACCACTCATCTCACTTCCATCCCTTCACGAAATATCTTCCACACACTGATTAGCGTGTATTTTACGTGTTAAGTATACTTCTAATTACTTGGATTATATTATTCCGAGAGTTTATTGTTATGTTTAACGTGTGTTTTTATGTTAATAGGGTGAATAAATGTGTAGCGGTTATCTACACTCGAACGTTGCATTATGGAAGTTCTTATTGCAAATTCCGAACTCCGGCGACTTTCCGATGCACCACCACCACCATTGCGGCACAACCACCGACCACCACCACCCCGGGGTGGTGCACTTCAAGCACCAGCTGTCTATATGGTGCAGCCATCACCATCTTATCATGCAAAAAGGGTGACTAGGAGGAGATTTTGGATTTGTCCCCTTATCCTTGACTTTGGAGGAGGGGGATGAGTCGTAGGGGGACAAGGCAAGAAAGGAGGCGGGGAAAGGGAGGGGAGCAGCCGGGAAGAAGGGAGAGCAACCCCCAAGAAAAATTGCAAGAATTCTCTCAACCAAGCCTTCCAAAATCTGCCCAGACGTCCTATCCGTCCGACACCGAGAGGTGACGCCGGACCCCGTGTCGGCTCCCGAGTTGTTCTTCAATTTACACCATTTTCCATCATCCGAATCACCTGGAGTCCTTCACAAAAGTTGCTCCTAAGACATTAATCTGTTTAGGAGACCAACTTTCATGACCATTCCATCTCATCCATTACACAATTTCCTCATGGAGACATCAAGAAGTACCAAGGAGCAAACCTTGGGAGACTTGGAAGCTAAAAGGAGTGAAGAGGAGGGAGCTAGCATCATACTTGAGACATCAAGAGCTGCTGGATTTCATCACTGAGATTTTCTCAACTCTCTCTTTACTTTTATTTAGATTTTCCATATGTTCAGATTTGTATTCATGATGTATACTTCAAGTATGTGTGAGTAGTTCTTAAGGTTGGGGGCTAGGGTTGTGTGCTCTAGCCCATGATGATGTTTGATGATTATTCTTGAACATATTCTGCTCATTGATTCAGTTTGTGGATTTGTTCTTTGCTGGAATACAATTATGTGAGATGCTTGTTTAGGAATTGATTAGTTCTCGAGCATGTGTTAGGCTTAATTGGTTAAGAGTGTTTGCTATCAACTTATTCTCTTAAGTATTTGGCATTGAGCATGATGAGATTGAATATAATGTTTACCTTGTTTGAATCCTGATTCTTGGCACCCTATGCCTATTTAATTACTTGGGGACCTTTAACGAGGCTTAGGTAATTGGATTAGGAAGTCTTTGATGTCCATAATACGGCTCAAGGTAGTCTTTTAAGAATCGTTCCTAGAACCTTAAGATGGTAAAGGGAAGGGGGTTTGATCCTTGGCTAGATCAATGTGCATGTTCCTGAATGTTGTTATTCGTCAGATTGGGTTGGAGTTGACCCGAAACCCCAATCGTTTTCCAATTTAAATCAATCAAAATTCACATCTTTGTTGAGCTTGACACCCTCAACACTCCACTGTTTTTACATGTTCTTTTGCTTTTTAGTTGTGTTCCTTGATAAATTGGGTTGATCTTTGTCACTCAAGAGTGACACCACTTGAAAACACTACACTCACACAATGCATATAATCCATTTCACAGTACATATGCCATCTCTAGTCTCACCATATTCGTGCTAGAATTCACTTAGTTCCATGCATCACCTATAGGGATTTTGGGCCTTCCAATCCCTTGGGTACGACATTCCCCGGTCTTAATCTATACATCCACACTTTTTACAAGCATATAGGCACGTTTTTATAAGCTAGACTATACGACACTCAATCCTTGGATTGAGGTTTAACTTTATCCTTTAGGTTCCATAGCCAGTGATTTAGCACATTTCGGACATATCCGTCCGGACACCATGATATCCGTCCGACGCCCATCCCTGCCGAATTCCCGATAGATCCTCCGACCCCTCTCCTCCGACGATACATTTCGTAATTATTTTTAACCCTCTGTATCTCCGAATTCATTTTGTGTTATCGTCGACACCACACATTGTCCCCTTCTTGTTTGATAAATTTTCTTTTCCTTTGTTTTTTTTTCTTTTGCTTACATATCTTTTATAATTTTGCTTATGCTTAATTGTTTATCCAATATTTTTATTATCCTTTCTACTGAAAAGTAGTTCAGCTCCACTGCCAATGAATTAAGAAGGGGAGAGTAGTAAGGCGAGTATCGAGAGAAACGACCAAGAAAAGTTCCAAAAACCGGAAGTGCACCTCCTTCCGGGCACACGACTCTCTAAGAATCTCACCACCACGAAAAGTAGAAATGGCGACCTCAATGATGGAGCTGCCGATAGCGGAGGAAGAGGCTTGTTGAGTCACTACTCCATCCAGCTAGTGAACACCCCTTCTGTATTGTGCACCCCTCCGGAATGGCTTTGAGACAAACCTCATCTTATCCTTCTACCTTCTTTCTATGGAACATCAGGGAAAGACATATGAACACTCTAGATTTGAGATTGCGCTCAAAGTGGACTCCTATCTTAGATGTGACTGCCTTTTCCTTCTCCTCGGCAGTGTGGTTTCACATCCAGAGTTTTGTTGGGGCTGCGAAGTTCTCAAGCTTACTATCCTCTCATCGGCTCGGGGAACCTCTACTTCTTGCGAAGAGGTGAGACAATTTGGCTTGGGCTTCAAAATTGGGCTTGTTGTCCGCAGGGCTTTTTTCCTTCTCGCTTATTTGAAGAGACGTGAGGCTTGATAATGCTTGTGGGGGGGTTTTCAAAAGAAAGAAGGCGTGGGACTCTGAAGAAATGGTGCAATGGCGGGCTGATCGAAGGAGGCCGACCTGGAGAGTGATGAAAAAGTAAAGTCTCAAGAGGAAATGGGTTGGGATTAGGGTGGGTTTCGACATCTCGGCGTTTGGATTAGAAAGCGTCCGAGTCGAAGCGGGAGCGCCTCCTCTTCCCACCCCTTTCCCCGGGTGGGGGGCGGAGACCTGGTTGGTTCAATGCGGTATTTGCCCCTGTATGCTAGCAAAGAAGTGGAAACACCCTTGAGAATAATCGCGCTATCAGGAGGGAATCGGGTTGGTTTCCAAGCCCACGTACACGGACATTCACCCCCACACCCCGTTTGTGGGAGGCCACTCGAAAAATAAGTACTGGAAGCAAAAAGTATTAGGACGGTTGGAAAACGGGAGAGAAAGGAAGTGGGTCAAAACCTTCCCGCCCCCCACCACCCCTCACCCGCCCCCCTCACTAAGGACGGGGAAGGAGGGGAAAAAAAGAGTAAAGGAAAGACGAAATGGGGAGAAAAGGAGGAAAAAATGCTTGCCGAGGCCGAAAAAAAGATAAAAGAAGGGGGAAAAACAACAAAATCAAAGTTATGAACTTTCGATTAATCAATATACTTGTGCTTGGCTGGTGAAATTAGAGAATTGCTCCTAACCTACTTGTTTGTTAGGGCTGTTGGCTCTTGTTGCGGGTTTGTCTGGGAACTTTTTTGGTTTGGGGGTTTTTTTGTATGGTTTGGGTTGGGGTGGGTTTGGGGGTGGTGGTCGGGGGTGGCGGGTCTGGGTGGGGTGTTGGGGGGGTTTTGGATGGCAGGGGGGGGGGGGCTGGGGGAGGGGGGGGGGGCTGTTTAGGGGGGGGGGGGGGGGGGGGGCGGGGGGGAGGGGGGCGGGGGCCCGGCCCTTACTTGGGTTGACTTTTGCTGTCCCCTTTTTCGAAAAAAAAATAAACCTACCCCCACAAAAATTTTTTTTTTGGTTGGGTTTTGGTGTTTTTTGCGTGGGGGGCATGTTTTGTGGGATACGGGGGGGGGGCCGCCTCGCCCCCTCCTGTCGATTGATGGGGGGGGGTTTTTTTGTTTTTTTTTTATTTTTTTTTTGTGTTTTGGTTTTTTTTTTTCTTTTTTTTTGTTTTTTTTTTTGGGTGGGGGGAAAAAAAAAGAAAAATATTTGGTACCCTTTTTTTTTTTTTTTAAAAAAAAAATTTAATAGAGTATATGGGATATGGGGTGGGGTGGAAATTTTTGGCGGGGGGGCCCCGCGCGGGGGGGTTCTGGCGTCCCCGCGGGGGGACAAGACCACAATGGGATAGTATGTCGATGGACTCTACGTGTTGCAAATTCACCTCGGCTTGACCCCTCGTTTCGTATTGGTCGATAATCACACGACTTCCTCTCTCCGGTTGCCGTGCCGGGCGATTTGCGCTCACTCCCTCCTCGTGGGGCATTTCCTGTTTCTTTGCTAATTTCGTGCTTTTATGGCCTCTTCTTGTGTTTCGTGGGGTTCCGCTCCTTCCGAACACGCTGCGGATGCAGGCGTGCCTTTTGGGGGACTGTTTTGGGGGTTACTTCTTTGTTTATTTATATAAGGGGTTGGGTTTTTTATTGTTTTCTTTGTTTTTTTTGGGTTGGGGTTTTTTTTGCTAAAATAAATTTAAAAAAAAAAAAAAAATTTTTAAATTTATTACTTATTTTTTAACAATATATCATATTCATTTTGGTAGAATATTGATAGGACAGTGATTTGCTTATAAAAATAAAAATAAAGCTGTGTTGACTGGTTTCGATGATTGTTTATTTGGTTTGAGTTTGTTATAGGTTTTTGTTTGTTGGTTTTTGTTTATGTACGTTGTTTTAGTTCGGTCTGGGTTTGACGTGAAGGTTGTGTTTAGTTTTTTTGGGGCAGGTTTTGATGCTGCTTCTTGACTTTTTCTGCATGTACATCTTAGATTAGGCGAGGCACCTGGGGTTTTTGAAGTGAATATCATTATTGGTTTGGTCGTTAGTGTTTTTTCACCCACTTTACTTAAACACTCCTTTTTCCGCTTGGTGTGATTGAGATTTTGCGTTAGGGGTTGGGGTTTTGCAAAGATGTGGGGGGATGGTATTTTTTTTGAAAAAATTATGATGTGAAAACACATAGTGTGATTGGAATACTTTAAACATCAACAATAAAACCTTCGATCCAAGTTTTGGAGTTTGTAGAGAGAGATTGACTGCCTAGGGATTTTTATGTATGTTTGAGTAAACGTTGTAAACGAGCGGATATTTAGTGTCATGCGTTTTGGTTATCATTTGGGGTTCGTGTTTGAGTGTGACTTGGTTTAACATAGGAGGGGGTTAAACACTTAGAATTTAACCTTGGTATATTTTTATTCTCGATTATATTCAGAAGGGTTAGGGGATGTGGTTAGATTTTCACTTTATATTGTTTGTTTGTGGGCACTTGGGGGGGTTAGGTGTATTTTAGTGTTGTATTTTTTACTGGTATATTATGAGGTTTATTGTTATGTTTAAGTGTGTTTTTTGTTATAGGGGATAGTGTAGGTTATCTACCTCGAGTTGCTTGGATTTTGCACGAATGATGCACCCCTGCAGACCCCACCCGGGGTGGTGCACTTCAACCGCATAGGTGCGCCCACCCTTACTGCAAAAGGTGACTAGGAGGGATTGGATTGTCCCTTACCTGACTGGGGAGGGGGGGCTGGGGGCAAGCAAGAAAGGAGGGGGAAAGGGAGGGAGCCGGAAGAGGAACAACCCCAAAAATTGCAAGAATTTTAACCAACCTTCCAAAACTGCCCGACCCTATCCTCGACAGCGGACCCCTGTCCCGGTGTTCATTTACACTTTTCCATCATCCGAATCACCGGATCCTTCACGAATTGCTCCTAAGACATTAATCTGTTTAGGAGACCAACTTTCATGACCATTCCACTCATCCATTACACTTCGGAAACAGAAGTACCAAGAGCAAAGGGAGACTGAATAAAAGGAGGAAGAGGAGGAGTATCATACTTGAATCAGTGTGGTTTATCAGGTTTCAACCTACTTTTATTTATTTCTTGTTGTTTGTATTCATGTGTTTTCAGTTGGTGGTGTTCTTAAGGTTGGGGGTGGGTGTGGTGGATGGTTGATGATTATTTTGAACATATTCTGCTATTGTTCATTGGATTGTTTTGATCTGTGAGGTTTGGTGTTGGTTGTTGGTTAAGTTTGTTCACTTTTGGTGGAGATGAGATTGAATATTGTTTACTTGTTTGATGTTCTGGACTGTTTTATTATGGGGACCTTTAACGGCTTAGGTAATTGGATTAGGAGTTTGATGTATAATACGGTGTTTTAGGTTCCTGATTAGGGTAAGGGGGGGTTGACTGGCGCATGTGCTGTTGAGTTGTTATGTCGTGGGTGGAGAATTAAAACAACAAATCACCTTGTGTGAACACTGTAGTTTGCGTGTTGGTTGATTGGGTGTGTCACTCAAGAGTGACACCACTTGAAAACACTACACTCACAAATGCTATAATCCATTTCACAGACATTGCATCTAGTCTCACATATTGTGCTAGATCACTTAGTTCCGCATCACCATGGGTTTTGGGCCTCCAACTGGGACGACTCCCCGCTTAACTATACATCCACACTTTTTGACAAGCTATAGGCACGTTTTTATAAGCTGACTATACGACGCAAAGGCGGTTGGGGGATGGGTTTAACTTGATTGGTGTCTGCGGGTTAGACTCGAAATCGTCCACACCGAAGTCCTCGGAGGCGGGAACTTGCATGTTGCACATACTCCACATCTAAGTAAATAATCCATCTCTAATCATACCACTTCTAGTGCATAGCATATCTTGGTCATATTTGTTCACCAAGTAGGGATCTTGGGCCTTCCAATCCCTTGGGTACGACAACCCCTAGTCATAATCTACCATCCACTACACTTTGATGGCGATACTCACATTCACCCCGTAATTATCGTTGAGTCACTACACATGTTATATCCTAGCTCTTCTTTTTTGAAGAGAGAAGAATGGTTGCCTTTCACATGTGTAGAAGTATCAGAACAAAGTCGATCAGCTACCTTTATTTAGTATTACGTACCTAGTAGTTTTCCTAGTCGATCAGTTTTATTAGGGTTTTATGTTGTTAGGGATAAATTTAGTTTTTAGCCTCGTAGAGAAACTTAACCCCAATATGAAAACAATGCATGTATCCTACTCTATTCAATTATCAAAGCAAGTATCGGATAATACTTTTATCAACTTTTTTTTTGTCATCAAGAAGATGACAAGATTAATAGAAAAAGAAACGGAAACGTGTTATATAGTAATTTATTTGCAAGGAAGAATGTTTTTTTTTTAGAGGAATGTCAAAATTTATTAAAGTTCAACAATGTTACACATAACAATTGCTCCGATGGAGTTGTTAAAAAAATTGCTACCCACATAATCCAATCTTTTCTAACCATTAGGCCCGTTCCAGATTAGCACTAGCAAATCCCAAACAAAGTATGTCTTCTAATTATTCACAAGGAATCGAATACTTTTTTTTTAAATCTTGATGAACGGGTTTTTTTTCAATGATAAATAAGGGTACGTATGAGATAAGTTCTAATTTTTTTTTTGATAAACATGGGGATGCCGAGAGCTTCCTAACCAAACCTCTATTGAATTTCATTAAGAAGAAAAAAAAATATAAGGAAAGAGTAGAGGATATAAAACGTACTAAACTTCTCGAGAACCAAGAAAAAATAAGAAATGAAGTGATCAAAACTACGTATTCATTCTCAACCAATAAATAAATAAGTGACAAAAAAAACTAGAATACCAATCTAATGAAACCAAAAATTGGGAAGCCCCAAATAATCACTTCTATCTAACGAAACCAAAAATTAGTAAGCCCCAAATAATCTCTTATACAAGAAGAGCGAATAAAATCAGGTGACAAGTCTCACCATGTCAAGCCATCTAAAAAGATACCAAAATTAACAAGAGCATTAGTTCCTTCGCGATAAATGTGAGATGAGTTCTAAACTTAAACCATTTTGATTTATATGATACATATGATTTGTGAGTAATTACATGTGATGAAATGTACCTCGATGTCAACACGTACATTGTAGTAGTTAAAACCTAAACTTGGTAAAGCCGTAAGGGATAAGGTTGGCATATATACACACACACAGAGAGGTTGGTATTGTTATTATCTCTTGCTGGTTGAAATTTGAATGCCCCAATATGCAAAAGAACCAGAAACACAATTAATAACCTGACAAACGCATGTATAAACATGAAGCAGGAATTATTAATAGTGGCCATTACTGAAGACATGGCATATTGGCATGGGATTCCTCCTCTTACGACTCTTACGTACTAATATTTGCAGCTGGTAATAAGAGTAGTCAGTAGTGGTACGCAGTAGCAGAAGTTGCTTAATGCAAAGATGTTGATAGTGACGAGAGAGGGGAGGAGGAGGGCCGAGCTAGGTTGTGGTTTTGTCAGGGGCTGTAATCAATGGTACCGTGTTTGATTGCTAAAGGACCAGCATTCGCAAGTCTCTGCAGTTCTTTATCTAGAGCTCTCAGACTTTAATCAACAACCTCCCTTCTTCTTCTTCTTCAGTTTTCGGTGTTGGATCACTGGAGAGACTTTGTTCGCCGGCCGACAGTACTTGTCAGATTTATGTCTAGCCATGAAACCTTTTCTTTTGGTGATAAAAAAAGGGGAGTGATTTTCGCACTCCCCTTTTCTCTCCCCTCTTCATTTTCGCACTCCACTTTCTTTGTTTATTCATTGTTTCTATCTTAATTTTATTTTGTTCCTAAAATATCCCCATGCCTTCTCTCTCTACTCTGTACCCGTGTAGTTCTTCTCAGTCATCTTGATCAAATCTTAGCAACCAATTGATCTCCATCAAATCTTAGCAACCAACTCATCCACCCTCGTCCACCGATAACTCCAAATCAGCAAGCCCATTCAAAATATTGCAAAAGAGAGATGCTCATTCGAGAGAGAGAGGGCTAGAGAGCAGAGGTCGATCCGAGATCGACGCCATCGCTGGGCAAGAAGAGATGATCCGAAATGGTGGAGGTGCAAGCTTAGGAAGCCGATGGTAGATTCGAGACGCCGGTGGTGCGTTGAGATAGCCAGTGAGATTCCGAGTTGAACTGGGCAAGCTCGATGTGATCCGAGCAGAGGAGAAAGGCAGCTGCGGTGGTCCGGGGTTTGATTCGATGCAAATGAAGGTGAGGTGGCGGCGGTCCGGCGGTCTTGTCTTCGCGAATGATCGCGGCTACGGAGAGTGAGAAATGGAATTTGCATCCCCGCGGCTACGATAGTCTTCTTGTTCGGGTTAGTCTCGTGCGTTCTCCGCGACACTTCCATTTTCGGCCACCTCAAATCGGTCCATCCAAAATCCAACCGCGAAAACCACGGACTTGTTCCCGGATCGTGAAGCTTCGGCGAGAAGCTGTTTCCATTAGTGTGGGCATCATGAACTTTGTTGGTGCTTGGTTCGGGGCAATGCCGGTGTGCCATGGAGCGGGTGGGCTAGCGGGCGCACCGATTTGGGGGCGGAGTGGAGCGTCGGTTGTGTTCTTGGGGATGGGGAAACTAGTGCTTGCTTTGGTGTTTGGGAACTCGTTTGTGAGTATTCCGAATCGGTTTCCGATTGGGATTCTTGGGGGTGCTCTTGCTTTTTGCTGGGATTGAATTGGCTATGGCCTCTAAGGACATGAATTCCAAGGAGTAGTCGTTTGTGATGTTGGTTTGTGATGCGGTTTCGTTGACGGGGTCTAGCTCGCGTTGGGGTTTGGGTGTGGGATTGTATTGTTTCGGTGCTCAAGTTGAGGCGGATGGAGTTTTCTTCGGGTTTGGATCACCCAAATTGAAGTCGGAATCGGCCATTGCCGATGCAACTACTAGCTTCATTCCTTAATAATTCAACCTATATATTATTGGTTTCATATGAATTGGGTGCCCAATTAAAGTATTGTTTGTGCAGTCCGATTGAGAGAGAGAGAGAGAGAGAGGAGTGGGTTGATCATGCCAAAGAATTTTTGGACCGTGAGAAATGGAATTTGCGGTCGATTGAGAGAGAGAGAGAGAGAGAGAGAGAGAGAGAGAGAGAGAGAGAGAGAGAGAGAGAGAGAGAGAGGGTGAGGTCGATGAGGGAAGGAAAGCTTGGGATATTTTGGGAACAAAATAAAATTAAGATAGAAACAATGAATAAACAAAGAAAGTGGAGTGCGAAAATAAAGAGGGGAGAGAAAAAGGGAGTGCGAAAATCACTCCCCTAAAAAAACCCATGCATATATGAATATGATCATAATTTGACCCAGTTCATGCATGTAGACCCTTCTGGACCCATGCAGAATGCAGGTTCGATCATGAACTCGGGACATCATTGTTTCTCGAGTTTGACCCTGCATTTTAACTGTAACAGTTAATTACTTTAAGAACCCTTTGGACCCATGCAAAAGGGGGATACTCCAACTTCAATCATAACACCACTGCTTCAGATTTTTATGGCCTGGGCTCTCAACTGTCTTAGCAAATGGACGTATGTGCTTACAAGACATCAATTTGGGCACGCCCATGCAGTAGGTTGATCTAGCAATTTGGCAAGTTGGGCATGTTTCTCTATTAGTCGATTTAATTCCGTGGTATATATATAGAAATATCATCTAGTAACGCCAAAAGTGTCGCATTTTTGAGACCTCACATGCCGCCATTACTAGCCAGTAGCCACCCTTTCGATATTCGAGTTAACATTCTACCTAACGATTCACTTGAAATCAAAAAAGTAGTGATTGCTAAAAACCATATATATACAGATACCATGCATTGAGGAGATTGAACTAGACCTTTGATGCAGTTTGTGATTAGGTGCTTGGAAAAAGATTAATACTCGACTTTGTAAATCAATAATTACTTATGTAAAAAATCAATCGAATTGAAGATTGTTTGGTCACTCATTTATACGAAATAAATAGACGGTTAATTATAATATTAGTAATTATTGTCAGAACCGTTCATTTGTTTCATTAAGTTAGATGGTTAAATAATTTCCAATTTGATTGATTTTTTTTTTTGCAAATGTGATCTATAAATGATAATGTCTGATATAAACGATTAAATTATGAAATTATGGAGTGCAAATACATTAATTGGTTAGGGTGGGTACCTGGGTGAACCTGAAAATTATTCTTAAGTTTATATACGGGCTAATATAGTTTAGGAGGGACAAATCTTGAGTTTTTGAATGTTTACTAATTAAGAATCTAAGTTTTTTTTTGTGTGAACTAATTAAGAACCTAAAATTTGACATTATATATATATAAAGAGTAAGGCTATGGTTTGTTGACATTTCTCATACATAATGAGGAGAGAAAGTCCTTGTTTAGGTAAATAAGGTCTTCATTAGAGTAAATTACTAAATTAAGTTCTCATTTGAGTAATTAAGTCATAAAAGTGGTAATTGTAATAGTTTACGACTTGAAGACACATATTACCACTTCGACAACTCATGTGGTATCTACGAAAAAGTCCTCATTAAGGTAAATAAGGTCCTCATTAGAGTAAACACGTTCTCGTTTGAGTAATTAAGTCTTAAAAGTAGTAATTGTACATATGAGATACGTTAACATATACTAGAATTTTTCATATATATATATATATATATTAAGCCTTGTGTCTTTTTTTATCTTTCTTTTCATGTGAATTAAATTTGACTAATCAAGAATTCATTGTGTTGTTGAATGGTAATGTTTTTTCAGAGGAAACATAATTTATAAGATGACCGACGTACACAATGAGGGGAACGTAGTACCTCGAACCTCTTGTACACTTATGCATATCCTTAAAGAGAGCATCTTCAATAATAGAGGGTGTCTCTCCAAACTAGTAGTCATTAAGATAAGAAAGACTAGCAAAGTGTGCCAAATGGTGGGCAACATTGAATAATAATGTTATATTGCCACAATTTTATTGGTTTTTTGCTTTTGTCAAATTATTTTATGAATCTATAGCGTGTAATGCCAAAAAATCGAAAACCAAAAAAGAAAAAAAAAACAATAATGATCGCTTCAATTAGTCGTTAATTATTTTGTTTTTCTCCCATGCATCTGAACAAGTATCTTGGTTTTAATCTTGCCATAATTTATTTTAATAGAAAAGTCTAAAAAATGTAGGTGGGGCCATGTCTCCCTTTTGCCCTTTTGCTTTCGTTATGTTCCGTCACTGATGATATATATTGTCTTCTTTGTTGTCCATGTTATTAGTTCAATGCTTGTGAACTCATCATGATTCCTATTATTGCAATACTACTTTTCCTTGCCTCGTCCATTTTCTTTGGCTTTCTTATCCCAAAAAATAAGCGAGTACTACTCCCAGAATTGGCAACTCTCCCTCCAGGACCAAGGCCATGGCCTATCATTGGCTGTGTGCCAGAAATGTGGAGGAACAGACCAGCATATAGATGGATACATGACCTTTTGAAACAGCTCAACACTGATATTGCCTGTGTACGACTAGGAAATGTTCATGTGATCGCAGTCAAATCACCTGAAATTGCCAGAGAATTCTTGAAGACAAACGATGCAGTTTTCGCATCACGACCCATTACTATGGCTACTCATATCTTAAGCAGTGGGTACTTGACTACAGGTATGTACTAAAATTTCAATAGTGTGCTCTATATGCAAATATATATATATATATACACATATATAAGGATTAAATTTAGTTTACCTCTCTTGAATTTTATACCAAATATCATGTTAGTTCATGCACTTCTAATTTCATCAGCAATACTCATATACTCAGGGCCGGACCTGAGTCGAAAATCTAAGTTAAGCTCTCAATGTTTAGCAATGTTCTAAAAGGCGCTAGGCGATAGGTGGGCGATGACCCGCAGCCTAGAGCCTAGACAGCTAGGCGAGGACTAGGCGTGGACTAGGCGATTTGATTTTTTAAAATATTTAATTAATAAAATTATATGTAAAATATATCTTAATATTTAAAAATAGTCAAAATGTGAATAATTAGCAGATTTGAAAACTAACCAACCTTATGATTTTTTTCTATTATCAGTTTTGTGTATTATTTTTCTCATTACCTCACATATTTTTTTTAAATGGGTAAAATTGACCTTTTAGTCCCTTTTTGACCAAAAAAAAAAATCTTATTTCACATTTATTTATGTAAGTCTCACCGTCCCACTCCCCAGTCTCCACCCCACTTGTCTGATTCTCTCTTCTTTCAATTAAGAACCCATATGTCTCTCTCTCTTCCTTCAATTAAGCAAACCCAAAAACTACACACAGAGTGCTTAGCTCTCCTTCATTTATTCGGCAATCATCACGGCGAGAGGTTTGTAGAGAGAGCTTGAGATTGAGTGAGGGCTGGGCTTTGCGATTTGGACCAAGTATTGGGTCATGGCTCAACTGCAGGAGAGATCGATCTCGGCAGTGATTGAGTGGTTGCAGAGAGTAGATCGGTGAGCTGGAATAACATGGGTGCCATGGAATTGAGGTGAGCTGTAATTGTTGATTGTGATGGAGTTGTGGGTGTGAACGAGATGATTGCAGATTGTGGAAGAAGTTGCCATGGTGAGAGAGTCAGAGAAGAGATTGAGAGATGACTAGATGAGAGAGTCAGAGATTGAGACTTGAGAGAAGAGATCGATTCGATCTGGTTAAAAAAAAAAGCCTGACCGCCTAGGCCCAGAACTCCGCCCAGACAGGTTAGGCGTTGCCCAGACAGCCTAGGCGACTGGTCGCCTACCTCAAACGCCTATGGCAAAAGCCAGGCGAGTTTTCATGGCCTATAGCCTAGGCGACGCTTAGGCGAGCATGGGCGACGCCTTTTAGAACACTGATTTTTAGTATGTACTAAATTTTTTTTCTCTTCGTAATGATTTTCCACAACTAAATATATAAACTCAATTTCTATCAACAAACAAAATGAAATATATCCAAAGTTTTACGTGCGTAGCTTTATTTGGAATAACCGACACCATAAATGATACATGTTCAAATCTCACTAGCATCAAGAACAGGCACGTAACCAATTAGAGTAATTCTGGTTACTCAATTTTAATTTATGGTTCCGTACTTGAGCAAAAAATGGGTAGGGTAAGGATAATAATAATAAGGGCAATGCTAGGGGCCTCATTAAGGCCTAAGATGTGGAGGCCTCAATCCAATGTGTCATGTCATGTCATATAAAATAAATTATATTTTTAAATGCATGTTAATATTTATTCCAATATCAAATATTACAAAACCAATATTGCCCTTTCAAATTTTGAATTAAATTTTATCATTTTATATATTTATCACTTACAATCTAAAATACAAAAGAAAAAAAAATTACTAAACCCCAAACCTCTAAAATTGTCACCATACCCCCTAATCCCTAAACCCTAAATCCACCATACCCCTAACCCCTAAACCCTAAATCCACCTTACCCCTAAACCCTAAACCCTAAATCCACCTTAACCCTAAACCCTAAATCCACCTTAACCCTAAACCCTAAATCCACCATACCCCCAATCCCTAAACATTAAAATTGTTGTTTCGATTCTTAATAACCACTATAAAATTGCTAGGTTTTTTTTCATTTATCTATAATATATATTTTATAAAATGAATTTATGTTCATAAAAAAAATATTTCGTTCTATCCAAAAATAAAAGATTTCGTTTGATCTTCAAATATGGAAAAAGAGTCAATTATATTAATGAGTAAATTCGTGCATATGTTTAATGTCAATTAATGAGTAAATTGATTGATAAGGATAATTAATGAGTAAATTCGGATATATGGTTAATGTAAATTAATGTGTAAATTATTTTTCCTTATATTTGTAAGAATAATTAATTATATATATTTGTAAGCATAATTAATCGATAAATTTTAAACTTGAATAAGTAATAACCATTAGATATAGAATGGATATGATAGACTTTTGCCTAAAATGATGTGGCATCTAAGTAACATAATTTCACAATTGGTCAATGATATGACATGCCACATATGATTGAGACCTCCACATCTTAGGCCTTAATGAGGCCAACAATCTTTTTCCTAATAATAAAAAGGGCAATGCTAGGGGGCCTCATTAAGGCCTAAGATGTGGAGGCCTCAATCCAATGTGTCATGCCATGTCATATAAAATAAATTATATTTTTAAATGCATGTTAATATTTATTCCAATATCAAATATTACAAAACCAATATTGCCCTTTCAAATTTTGAATTAAATTTTATCATTTTATATATTTATCACTTACAATCTAAAATACAAAAGAAAAAAAAATTACTAAACCCCAAACCTCTAAAATTGTCACCATACCCCTAATCCCTAAACTCTAAATCCACCATACCCCTAACCCCTAAACCCTAAATCCACCTTACCCCTAAACCCTAAATCCACCTTACCCCTAAACCCTAAATCCACCATACCCCCAATCCCTAAACATTAAAATTGTTGTTTCGATTCTTAATAGGGTAAAAACCCAATATAGTACCCAAACTATGGAGAAATGTATTTTTTGTACCTACAAATTTTTTTACCCAAATGGTACCTGAACTATTGTACAATTACCCAAAATGTACCTCTGTAGTTAAGTCGGTACCATTTTGGGTAATGCCAATAGTTCAGTACCATTTTGGGTAATGACTCAATAGTTCAGGTACCATTTTGGTAATTATCAATAGTTCGGTATCATTTTGGGTTACGAGGTACCATTTTGGGTAAATGTACAATAGTTCGGTACCATTTTGGGTAAAAAATTTGTAGGTACCAAAAAGGTTTTTCGCAATAGTTTGGGTACTATATTGGGTTTTTACCCTTCTTAATAACCACTATAAAATTGCTAGGTTTTTTTTTTCATTTATCTATAATATATATTTTATAAAATGAATTTATGTTCATAAAAAATAAGATTTCGTTCTATCCAAAAATAAAAGATTTCGTTTGATCTTCAAATATGGAAAAAGAGTCAATTATATTAATGAGTAAATTCGTGCATATGTTTAATGTCAATTAATGAGTAAATTGATTGATAAGGATAATTAATGAGTAAATTCGGATATATGGTTAATGTAAATTAATGTGTAAATTATTTTTCCTTATATTTGTAAGAATAATTAATTATATATATTTGTAAGCATAATTAATCGATAAATTTTAAACTTGAATAAGTAATAACCATTAGATATAGAATGAATATGATAGACTTTTGCCTAAAATGATGTGGCATCTAAGTAACATAATTTCACAATTGGTCAATGATATGGCATGCCACATATGATTGAGGCCTCCACATCTTAGGCCTTAATGAGGCCAACAATCTTTTTCCTAATAAAAACCCCTTAATAATAATAAAAACAATCTTAACACCTTCACTGACAGGTGTTGTACCTTGGGGACAGCAGTGGAAAAAAATGAGAAAGGTTTTGATTGCCGACGTGTTTAATCAGTCCAGAGTCCGGTGGCTACTCGATAAGAGAAACGATGAAGCAGACAATCTTGTCAAGTTCCTCTACAGTCAGTGCTCGAAGAGTAAGAATGGTTCGGTGGTGAATGTGAGAAATGCAGCCCAACATTACTCAGCAAGTGTGATGAGAAGGATGATCTTCAACACGAGGTACTTTGGCAAAGGGAGAGAGGATGGAGGGCCAGGATTTGAAGAAGACAGACACATCTCTGCCCTTTTGACAATACTCTTGCATGTTTATGCATTCTGCGTATCCGATTACCTTCCATGGCTGAGAGCGTTTGACATAGGTGGACATGAGAAAAAGGTGAGAGATGCTTTGAAGATCATCAAGCAGTATCAGGAGCCTATTATAGATGAGAGAGTGCAAAAGTGGAGAAGTTTTGGTCACGGAAAGAGGGTGAAGGAGCCTGTAGAGGAGGATCTGCTTGATGTTTTCATATCACTCAAAGGTGAAAATGGGCAGCCTTTATTATCAGCTGAAGAAATCAAAGCGCAGATCACTGTGAGATATTCTTATTCACTTGTTATGCTTTTTTTATTTTTTTTTATTTTTTATAAAAAAAAAACCGAAAAAAGAAGAGCAATGTTAGGAGGCCTCAATTAATTGAGGAGGAATTGAGGCTTAACATTTGTGACATCAATCCTAGATGGCATGCTACATAACTAAATATCAATTAAAAATTTTAATCTATATAATAGTGTGTCATATTATAATCTTGCAATACCACATCATAATCTGTAATTAATAAACCAAAAAAATATAAAATGATTTAATACTTTAAATGAAAATCGAAACTTGAACAAAGTGTTTGCACTTTGCAACATGCTAATCTTGGTATAAATACATCATATGTGTACATAAATTGATATGTAATCTAATTGAAACAATAAAAGCATTAGGTAATGAACATTAAATAATTTTAGAAAATAAAATAGTAAATTCATAATAAAAACATACAAAAAAATAAAATTTATGTCAAGAATTTATAAAGAATTTGAACTCTCTGTGAACCTACAAATTTTTTACGTTACAAATTTTATTCAAACTTCAAAGAAAGTGTTACTATATATTGTAACCCAAAAAAAAAAAACAAGAAACAGTACGTACGTTACTATAAAGGAATCATGTGTCTTGATGAAAATGACATGTCACTGAAAGGACCAAAGTTGGCATGAGATAAGCTGCCGAGTTTAATTATGAACTTGCATGTGAAGAATATATACACAAAGCTCTAAATTTATTGCTACTGATATATATATATATATATACATACATACCTTGTTATCGATCAGGAACTGCAGCTTGCAACTGTGGATAATCCGTTCAGTGCAGCAGAATGGGCATTATCAGAAATGCTGAACCAACCTGAGATGCTAACAAAAGCACAAGAGGAACTGAATCGGGTAGTGGGAATCGACATACTTGTTCAAGAATCCCACATCCCTCATCTGCCTTACATAAGGGCTTGTGCAAGAGAATCTCTTAGGCTGCATCCAGTTGCACCATTCAATCTCCCCCATGTCTCCAGTACTGATGCTATAGTAGCAGGCTACTTTATCCCAAAGGGCAGTAGTGTTCTTCTAAGTCGTTTAGGCCTCGGACGCAACCCCCAAGTCTGGGAAAACCCGTTGAGATTCGATCCCGAGCGTCATCTAAATGGATCTGCCAATCAAAAAGTGGATCTTGAAGAGCATGAGCTGAGGTTCATTTCATTCTCTACTGGAAGGAGAGGTTGCATGGGTGGTACGCTTGGGACTACCATAACTGTGATGCTCCTTGCTAGGCTTCTTCAAGGGTTTACATGGAGCATGCCACCCAATGTGGATAAGATTGACCTCACCGAGGCTCAATCCCTCTTCAAGCTCAATCATTTATATGCGCACGCTAAACCTCGCTTGCCTGCTGCTGTGTACCCGGTTTAGTGGTAGCAATATTTTCCCATCTCTCTTATAATATACCTATCATTATGATAAGAGAAATAAACACATGCAATTAATTTTGTATAAAATGGTATATGTTAAGGTAGACATGCTGATATAAAATAAATAATACATGATCTCGTGTTCTCCACTGATGATGGTGGCGACACATCTACGACTACGAGGATTGGTGTTCATCAATTTGGGCTAGGCCTATATATTTCTAGTGTTATTTCTAGTTTGTACTGGTTACCTTTTGTACTTTTTGTGGGAATTATTTGTTATGCTGGATTGGTTGCCCTTATTTAATAAAGTTTGTCTTTTCCATTTGATAAAAAAGAAAATAATAATAATCATAAATGATACCTGGCCATATATGCTTTCTACAATTGCTTTCTGAGTTTGTTTGCGTTAGGAAAACTTGAACTATGGGCTACCATTTCAGGGTCACAAATCATTTCTGTCATGTACGTTCATTCAAAAGATTTATTAACTGAAAAGGAAAAGCCCAGTTAAACAACCAAAAATTAATTTGATGATCAGTAAGAAGCTCTCTAGAATCTAGAATATATTCCTTTCCAAGTAGCCAAAGAGGATTTCTTCAGTGGATTTTTTTTTTCTGTGAAGAAATCCTCTAATGACTTGCAGCAGTTGTTGAAGGATCGATGAAGGCGTCAGTGATATAGATTGCAATATAAACTGTAATTTATCCTTCAATAATGTAAAGATATTCTAGAGATCATGTGCAAAGAGTCAAGGACCGGTTGTCGATCAGTAAAGTAATAAAAAGAACATTTCGATGATAATGCAATTAGTTTTGGGGAATAACGACATAACCATGTGCAGTAAGACCTAATTCTGACTCAACATAGTAAGAACTTATTAGACCTAAATAACCAACAACAAAAAAAACCTAAAGAGAAAGCAAAGGGAACTGTCAATCTGTTATTTGTCATTGCTTAATTAAGAACAAAAAAAAATTGAGAATATATGCAGCAAATGAGGGCTTGTCAACGGGCCTGGCCGGGCCTTAAAAGTTAAAATAAATAAATATATTTCCGAAGCGGGTCAAGTTAGGCCTAATTTATTTTACTTTTTATTAGATAAAAATAGGGAATTAGGTGATATTAGGCATAATCAATTGATTTTTAATAGTTTAATAACTAGTAATGCTACACATAAAAAAAATACGACATATCACGTGGATCGATGATATGTTCATAATTTCACATTCTTTTATATAATTTTTATTTAGTTTATGTGTAGAAATTTTGATAAATAATGTTAATTTCTCTTAATTTAGTGTTTTCAATTTTCAAGTGATAAAATATGAATATTTACCAAATATTCATCTAAATAGAAGTTAACACAATTTCAATTGAAAATGGAGGCTAACATCGAAGACTTCGAAGATGCTGGTTTTTAATTAAAATATAAGCCCAAATTATAAACCTGATCAGACTTTTCGTTGTGATTTTTTTTTAATGAAGAAAAAATAAATTACAAAGAAAATCCTCTGAAACAACCGATTTCTAAGGAGCCAAAAAGGAAAGCAGTCCTTGCGCAAGAAGGCAGGGACTTTTCGTTATGGTTATTCACTTATTCCAAACCCAAGGTGCTCGTTTTGCTTCCTTTGGCCCCTTTGCACGTGCAAAAAAGTAAAAAAAAAAAAAAACGTCCGGTAAGTCCACGTGGCCATCCACCACATGTGGTGTCAAACTCGCCTCCTTTCCTTTTCCTTGGTCTTTCCATTTCTTCCTCTTTCTTTTCCTCCGATTCTCTCAACCGAAAAAAGAATCTCGGATTCCTCTCTGCAATTGCTTCGTTTTTTTCTAATGGCGGAAGCCTCCTCTGCTCTGTGCTTCTCACCCTTCTCTTCTTCCTTCCTCTCCTTCTCTCGCGTCAAGGATCCCTCTCTCTCTTCTCTCTCCCGCGCTTTTCCGCCCAAATTCCCAATTTCCCATCCTTGCCCCTCTCGCCTCCTCCGGTTTCCCGCCAAATCCTCCTCCGATTCCGCCGATTCCTTCCCCGACGACCTCTTCGGCTTCTTTCCGTGGTCCAATGACTCCGGTACTCCTCTTCTTGTGTAATAATATAATATCCAAGCTTTTTGGCGGTTAAGTTGACATTTCCCGAGTATTATATAACGTATTTCACTGTATGATCTTTTGGGTTTTACTTTTTTACTGTCTCTGATAATATTTGGCAGAAATTCAATGGGTTCCTGAGGACAGAGTCACATTGTTCACTTCCGAGGGGCTTGTTCAGATTGGAGGCTCCATAGTCCCTCGCCGTGTCGCTTCTTCAGATGTATGTATATTGTTGTTATATCTTACACATGACATTTACAGTCGTGTTTTGATTTTGGATTTTGGATTTTGGATTTTGGATTATGGAATAATGTGTTGTGATGAGCATGAGCAATATGGCGTTTTGTGGCGCAAACGTTTCTCTTTTGAAGATCCCATTTTGAGTACTGAGTTGTTTGTTGAATCATCTAGTTGAATGTGTATGGTTGACAGAAGAAGAGGTCAAAGACTAGTCAAAGATTTCAGCGGTTTCAAGAGAGTGATTATATGGATACAGAGCAGGGTCTGTGTCTGGGTGCTCTCTTTGATATTGCAGCAACAAATGTAACGATCCGCTTACTCTTGTTTTGGTTGTTAAAGCCACCATTGTGATTTCTGTTCGCTATTTTGGGATTAATTTTTGTGCTTTCTCGGAAATTCTGTCATTCTAGGGACTTGATATGGGCAGGAGACTTTGTATCTTTGGGTTTTGCCGTTCCATTGAGATGCTAAGCGATGTTGTGGAAGACACTGTGTTGGAACATGGTGGTGAGGTATGTCCTATTGCCATGTTCTGGTGTTTCACCATTTAACTCTTTTTGCATTCAGAACCATTTCATTATGTTGATTGTTTCCAGGTCAAAAGGTATATGTTTGTTTCAATACCCCGTCTCCACTCTAGTAGCCTCATAGTTTAACCATAAGAGAATCATTCACAAGATAATTCCGGCTCTAGAAATTCATGCATGTTTTATGTTCTAAAAGCAGCAGTGATGTTATTCATGACAAAAGCATTTATTTCTTGTGGGATTCTGATAAGTTCTCCATATATTTTGTGCTCGTGTGTTCCCAGCTTATTGCTTCCAAATATGTGTATCATTATCATTGTTATTTCTTTTATTTAAGTGGTGGAAATAGATATTTTGTCGGAATAGTGGTAAACTCAGTGTGTTATTGAGAGCTGGACATGAGACTGGTTGGTCCAATGTAGTCTAATAGATTTGACCGCAAACTTTAAGTTCCATGCTTATATGGGCCATTGACAGTTTTCCAGGTATGGCCAGGGTAGGGGTTATGACTGTCCAGACTGGCTGGTGCAGAGTAAAGTAAACATTTCTGTTGACAATTTTACATCCCTAAATTATGTTCTGGGGAGAAAGTTTAGTTAATGTAAAAGATGTCCACAGTAGTTGGTCTGGAAAGCTTGTTATTAGATCATAGGAATGTAGAACCTATATTCCCATACAGCAATGTAGCTCGAAAGGATTTTCTCTGGAGATGAGTCTCCAGGGGAAGAAGCATTTCAAGCCAGCTTGCTCCTTTCCCGTAGCCATCTCATGTGGAGGTAGGGCCTAAAGGAAAGGAATGGACCTTTTCATAGTTCAGCAGTCATTGATGATTGTAAGTCGGATGGCATTCTATGAGTTACTGTTTACAAGTGAGGGAGGTCGAGTGTTACCTATACAGCGAATCAGCAATGGTAATCCATATTGGGCAATTATTAGGGCAGACACCGAAAGCACTGAATCCTTGTTAGAGATGCCCATTAGAGATTGTTTCCTTTGAAGAGATCTTGGCTCTCACATCCCCACCCCACCCCCCGGTCTAGATAGAGAGATGAGGGATAGTAGCTCAATCTGTTGATGCTGCCTATGAATGCCCATGGAGACTTGTTACAAGTGATGAACCTTTCATCTTTATGTAGATTTAAAAAAAAAAACAAGTTTTGTAACTAAGGAGGATCAGCCTAAAAAAGACTTCTTGAACAACTAAACAAAACTAGACTCATGAAGTGAACGACTCACTTCTTGAGAATGAAAAATAAAGTTATAAAGCTATAACGGGAAGAAAAAAATAAAATAAAAAATAGAGATACAATCGTGGCAACAAACGAGTGTAGAATACATTATGGCTTCTCTGTATCCTAAGTTCATACTTGATCTGAATTCTGGAGACTAGGATAAACATTTGTTTGTCACTTGATTTGTTGGGTTCTCAATTTCAGGTTGTTGAGGCGGAGAAGGCGACAAAAGGTGGTTTGCATGAAAAGCTCAGAATGACAGTTGCGGTACCATTACTTTGGGGTGTTCCTCCTGCTTCTGAAACCCTTCACCTTGCTGTTAAGAGTGGTGGAGGAATTGTAGATAAGGTTTATTGGCAATGGGATTTTCTGTAAAAAGCTAGATTTACACCCTTCCTAACCATTGTTTGTGCATGTTGTACATAAAATTGCTGTAATCTATTACTCTGTACAATACTCAATTGTTATTGTCCAAAAAACAAAACTCAATTGTTTATTCCATAAATCCATAATCCATTTAAGTGCTCCCAATTTCATTATCTTATTGGTTACTTGTGTTGACTGTTAACAGTATCGACATTACGAAGCTACGAACTATTCCATCACCAATATCAATTTTGGTATTTGGTAATTAAGAAGGATAAATTTTTTTTGAACAATAATTAAGAAGGATAAATGAACACTACATGTTTGAGAAATTTCTCATGCAATTGTGCACATATCATTAGCATGACAATGAACAACAACCAACACCTTACTTGTTGCTGTTTAGCATGATATGTTACAATACAATAAAACATTTAGTGCATAAGAACAAAACAGAATACTAGATTT
Source organism: Rubus idaeus (assembly GCA_030142095.1). NCBI lineage: Eukaryota > Viridiplantae > Streptophyta > Magnoliopsida > Rosales > Rosaceae > Rubus > Rubus idaeus. The sequence goes on from CM057970.1 coordinate 8,036,800, forward strand.
AATTTAAGCAATGTTTGGATCGGAGGAAAATAACATATTTCTTTCCACAAATTTTCTTAGATTTATATAAGATATTGGAGAAAACCAAATGAAATTTTGATGAATCTCATGTCATGAGGTTCCATACTTATCTTTCAGGTTGAACATATCAAGCCAGGTGGGGATAGAAAGCATCCACGAATTGAAACTCTTGCACAATCCTGATTCTGGAGACCTGATCGAAGGCACCAACACTGGCACAATAACATCCACCTCTTTGAAAATTCCACTCCTGAGTGTGAAATAATGCAGCCGAAATTCTCCTTTGAATGTCCCATGATCCACCATAATGAAGCGATCGTCACTGATAAGTTTTAGTTCAGTTGAGTTTATTAGTTCAGTTTGAATAAGTCTTGTTGTCCTATTCATTAGGAAGAGTCAGTTGTTAATTCCTATTGTTTTGGGATATTTCAGCTAGTAGTAGGAGTCCGTTGGTCATGGGATTGTCTCCCTACTTTTCTGCAAAGTTGTTTAGTTGTCTGTCTATTTAAAGGCTGCTTCCAGTCAATGAATAATACACTGAGAACGTCAACCAATTCTCTTTCAATCTTTATTGTGTTAGTCTTATTATTTTCACATTTGTATCAGAGCCCCCACTGGCAGGTAAAAGAAGAGACTTTCTTGCACAAAACAATGCTCAGAAAACAACAATTATGCAACTGCCATTCCCCCTTCATTCACTAACCATTACATGCTCATGGAAAATTTCTTAAGATCTAAAGTATTCTTATTAAACAAATTCTATCCAACTGGAGGAGTACGTGAGTATCTTGGAGAGGTTCAAAGAAAGACATGGGAAGATCAAAACTGAAGGATCTCAAGGCCAAGAACTACCTATTTCAAGCCATTGACGTCAATTCTGGAGACCATCCTTGAAAAGGAAACCTCAAAGCAATTTGGGATTCCATGAAAAAAATACAAGGATCACAAAGGTGAAACGAGCACAACTTCAACTCTTCAAAGATTCAATTCTCCATATGCAACAGGAGATCTTCACTGATTATTTTTAAGAGGCTGGGTATAGCCAACAAATGAGGATTCATGTGACAAAACGGAGATGTTACAATCATTGAAAAATTCTTCGATCCATGTCCACGAAATTTATTACGTGCTGTTCATTGAAGAATCTAATGATATTGATGAGATCAATTATGAGTTGCAGAGCTCTTTTGGTCATGAGCAAAGAATGAACAGTGTCATAGAGGAGCAGGCCTTAAAGATTTCAACTTGAGGATAATCACATGGAGAGGATCAGGAAGAGGTTGGTTGGGGCAGGAAGAGGAAAGGCAGAACTATTTCAATCAAGAACAAAATTTTGACAAATCCAGTGTTGAGCTCTGCACAGGTTAGGCCATATCATATAGCGCCAATTTCAATTCACAAAGGAGGAAAGACTAACTTTGTAGAAGCAGAAAAGAAATGCTTTTGATGCATACCTTGACAAAGAGGTAACTCAAACAAACATTGGTATTTAGATTGGTGTAGTAATCATATGTGTGGTGCAAGTCTTTATTTTTGAGTTGATAAAATTTTAAAGACACTGAAGCTTGGGTAATATGGTGTTATGGGAAGGGAGATATTAGACTGCAAATGAAAGATAACATGGAGACAATTGCTTTGCCCGACTTGAAAACAATTTGATTAGCTTGGGGTTGCAAGAGAGGGGATATAAAATCATTATTCAACAGGTCAATGCCAAATCCATCATCCAAAGAGGGATTAATTGTAGGTCAGTATGAACAAACCATTCCCACTGCAAATTCAAACCAAGGTCGACTTGTTTCTCCACACAATTGCAAACCAAAGTTGGCATCGTTGCCACTTTGGTTTGAGCTACACAAAAGAAAATGGGGCTCCAAATTCAATCCCTCACAAATGAAGGTTGATCGCAATCCTTTCCCAAACAAACTTGGGAACCTTCGTTAGTCTCATGGCCAAAAGTTCACACAAGAAAACTATACATTTATGATACGAGGAAAAGGGTATTTCTAGATTTTTTAAAACTTTAAATGTGAGAGACTCTAAAACCATAAAGACGACGTGGGGACAACACAATTGGAGTGGAAAGGAACTACAAGCCTACACCCCCAACAAAGGAGAGCGGAAAAAAAGCACAATTCTAAACATGGAGAAAGTTGAAAAAAACACCCAAAGAGTTTTAGAATGAGTATTATTACTGAATAGGCTTTGACCCACGACACCTAAGAAGTGACACTATTTCGAAAAAAAAAAAATTAAAGGAGGAATTTTGTTGGAGAGGAACAAGCTTATAGGTACAATCCTACCCAAGAAATACTGTTCATGAAAAAACATGAATTGGGTACACACACAAATTCCATTAACTTTGAAAAATGAAAAGGAGATAATGCCACCCTCTGAAACCACCGCTGAAACAACAAGGAAGAACAAAGAGATGTAAGGTTTTCTTTTTTGTTTTAGGAAAAAAAAAACTGGGGACAAAGGGAGGTACAATGAAGAAAGGAAAAAGAAATGTATAAAACAAAATTTGAACTTTTTTTTTGAAGAAAAATTTTTGGGAAAAGTGTAGGGTTTTATTCTTTAAACTTATGGGTTTGGTATGGGGTTTTGGTTTTATTTTTGGGGGTATTGGGGGGGGTGTTGGTTGGTTTGGGTTGGGGGGGTTTTCTTGTGTGCGTCGCCCTGTTAATCTAGGCTCCAAACGTAGCCTACCGTCTAGGGGGGGGCGGTGTTGTTCTCTAACGTTAGCTCTAGTGCATTGAAGAAAACATAAAATTTGCACTGTTAAGGCACGATCATGATAGAATAGATATCGTTTTTGTCAAGTAAACGTGATTTGATCACGATTGAAAACCCTGGAATTTGGAATTTCATAGAGGAGAAGAATTTGAGGATTTTCGAAGGGTAAAAACCCAATATAGACCCAAACTATGTGAAAAACCCTTTTGGACCTAAAATTTTTGTACCCAAAATGGTACGAACTATTGTACTTTACCCAAAATGGACTCCGTAACCCAAAATAGACCCGAACATTGATAATTACCCAAAATGGTACCGAACTATGAGCATTACCAAAAGGACGAACTATTGTACAATTACCCAAAAGGACCCAAAAGGATCGACTGGGAATGACAATGTTCGGTACCTTTTGGGAAAAAATTTATAGGTACCAAAAAACATTTTCCATAGTTTAGGTACTATATTGGGTTTTTACCCATTTTCGAATTAGTCGTTGTAATCGATAGTGATTAACAAACATAGGCGGAAAGGGATGAGGCCATTGAATTGGCCGTAAAAGAGGTGATACTAAAACCTCAATATGAGTTCGACCATTAGAACCAACATACAGTAATCATGGTTTTTAGAATCGAAATCCAGCACATAAAGTTTCAAAAAACACAGAGAAACCATTTGAACATAAAATTGCCCAATAACTCAATTTTCAGAAGTTGAACAAAAAACTTGCATCAAAACACGAACTGCGGTCAAATTAAGAATAGATGATCTTGCATAAATTTTTAGTCGTAAAATCTTTAAGCAACTTCCAAGAAAACATCTATCTGCGATTCACTTAAAGTCCTTGTATCATTTTTTTTTAGAGAAAACTTCACAGTACATACCTTAAGGGATTCAAAATAGTGTTCAAAATCTCTGAATGAATTGTTAAGAATACATCAAGTCTATATCCATGTACCGATCATGCATGGTTTGCACGAATAAAGGAAGAAAACCAGAAGAAGAACTCGAGGTTTTGCGTTCGGCCAAAACAAAATAAATGAAAATTCAGGTTGGCCCGAATGAGTGGGGTTTGACTCGCACCATGGCTCATTTAGAGTTATTATTATATATAAATCAATAAAGCCTCAATTTGTATGTTGAAAATAAATATAAATCAAATATTAAGATCAAAACATAATAGACACATAGATATTCATATGTTCTTAAAAACAAGTCTTAGCGCAAGCTGTTCCCATGCAATTTGGATAAAACCGTACTTATAAACATAGTTGATTAAGATTACAATAAGTATTTTAAGAAATACGCAGCGGAATAAACAATTTTTTTTATATATAGAAAACAGTAATTCTTTCCCCCTTTTAAAAATAAATAAAATAAAAAACTTGCAAATTTGATTCTTAGGTGAGCACAATGGCTCTGATACCAAATGTAAACATAGATAAAGGTTGTACTCATAGTAAGAACACAAATATGCAGATATAATAAACAGAGTATAAACATATATGAACTAACATGAATGAGCCATAATAGATCTTCTCCTCTATGCAATCATATATGCAGTCTCTCAATGGGGCAGAGAATAATGTAGTGATTGCGATTGCTAGAGTAGGGACCTAAGACTCTTTATATAGGCATTATAGGACTTAGTACCTCCCATAAAGGATTCAAAGTCCTAATCCTTACATGCCCGGTAAACTTTAATCATGTACATAATGGATTCTTTAGAATCCAAGTAATGGCCAAAAGAAATCTGTATATAATTAAGAAGGTTATAAACTTGTAATATTCCAACATAGTCCAATACTTTCTGCAAGAGTAGCTAGTTGTTGTCTTATGAACTTGAAGCCATAAAAACTTACACAAAGTGTTTGTTGCTGTCTTTTAAGGCGCTCCAGCAAGAAAAACACTGAGAACGCAAATTAACTTAGGGGCTTATTTACGCACATGGATCATCATGTTAATCAGACAAAAGCACCAGTTGATTTATTTGAGTAGAAGAAACTCATCATTAATGATCCTAGTATGTCGCCAATTCTCCATGGCATAGATCCCCCGCAAAACAGGAGTGGTTGACAAAACAATGGAGTCCTGGTAATAACAACTCTAAATCTCTCATCTCCAACATCAAATGCTAGAACAGAGCCATGAGGAGCCAGTATATGACTTCATTGTGGAAGACAAATGTTGGGTCATCAAAATCAAAATGGATTGGCTCGTCTGAAGTTCAATTGTGTGCAGTTTTTGTGAAGTTCATGGATCACCATCATCCACTCTCATCCTTTCTCCTTTCCTTCTTCTTTTTCTCTCCTCTCCCATGAAACAATGGTTTTCAGATTTTGATTGCAGTGGTAGGTTTTCGTTTCTCTTCTTATAATTGGTTCTGGTAATGGTGATTTGATTTGAAATAATTTTATTAGATTTCAGCCTTGTTTGTTCTCTACGAAAGATTTCGATTTGGCGAAGGTGGCTTCCCATTTAATTCGATCCCATGCTTCAATAGCTAATTAAGATAATTGTCACGGTTGATTTTCGATTTGTCTCATGAATCAGCTATGATCGAGAATGAAAAAGCTATTGCAATTAAAATTCCAGTTAAAACGATAGGCTGAGAGCCTGAGATGATGTGGATAATGGCAATTAAAACTCCTTTAGATGATGTGTAACCTTATCTTACCCGTTCAATTGTTTGAAAGAGGATTTTATATTTCTGTAATTATGTTACCCGTTCAAGCCACCATTGTGATTTTTGTTCTCTATTTTGGGATTAATTATTTCAAAAGCACTTTGGATCTTCGAAAAACAATCACAAACAGACTCAGACCCAGTTTGGGGTGGCTTAAATTAAAAAATAAGCTGATTATTTATTAAGTTAAGCAAGTTGAGTGTTTGGTAAAACAAAAATAAGCAGCTTTAAGAATAATCTCACACTTTCCAAGAGAGCTTATGGAAGTTGGAAATTTGATACTTCTATAAGCAGCTTCTAGCTTTTGTTGTATTTCCCTTTTGACTTTACCTATATTAAAGTTTACCAAACACTTAAACACTACTTTTTGTATTCACAACACTTTTAAAAGCAAAATTTACCAAACACGCATCTACTTAATTTCACAGCTGATTATTCTCAAAGTACAGCTACAGCTGCTTTAAAAATAAGTTAAGCCTCACCAAACTGGACCTCAATCTCTCTTGAGAAAAAAAAATCTCTCTCGCTCTTCTCACAATGCGACGACTTCAGGTACTTTATCTCTTCTTCGATCTCAAACCTAGTTCTCCCTTCCTTCTATTCGTAATAATTACTATCATTAATATAAACTATCACCGAGAATCTCAATATTGTATTCTTTGAAATTTCTCGAGGTTGTTCATATTATATGAAATCTGAAACCCTAATCGCTGCGATTTATAGATATTATATACATAGATCATGGATTCAGATTAAAGTTTCTAAAATTTGATAGTTGATGAGGTCGTTTGGATCTCCCAATGTGTCCGATTTGGTGAATTAAAGGTCACCCATTTTGCAATTACGGCAATTTTCGCCATAGCTTCGTTGGCTTGATTTGGGGGAACGACGATGTCACCGTGTGTCTTGAAATTTGAAATTCATTCATATATGTTTTCTGTGTGATGATGGTGTACGTTGATGATATGGCCTGAAAAGTTTGTAAATCTTTTATTTATAATACTATAATTATACAATTTATTACTGCATATTATATTATACAATATCATTGTTATTTTTCAGAAGTATTTACCACATATAAAAAAGAGAAAAATAAAATGTTCATGTAGGGTAGCTAGCCCCATTTTTATTAATTGGCCCTGCATTGTAGTTATAGTTTTTTTTAGTTTGAATTCCTTGATGAATATGTTATCTGATCTAGTATGATTAGGTTTTCTAATGCTAGTTGAACCATATTCCTAATACTTGTTGCCGGCCTTGTTGGGTTAGATTTACTTTCCTAGTTTAAATCATTGTATACATCTTCTATTTGAGTTTTACGATTTAGAAGAAATATATAGTAGTGAACCTAAATGTTCAGCGAACCACAATTTTTATTTTTAGGGATCATCGGTATATACGCTTTAAGTCCCCGAAATCTCAAAGTTGGCCCTGCATTGTACTCATAGTTATTTTAGTTTGATTTACAATATGATTTACGTTATCTAATCTAGTGTGATTAGGTTTTCTAATCGGGGGGGGGGGGGGGGGGGGCCCTCCCCCCCCCCCTTCGCCCCCCCCCCCCCCCCCATTTTTTCTTTTTTTGCAGACCCCCCCCCCCCCCCCCTAAAAAAAAAAAAAAGGTTTTCTAATCCTAGTTGAAGTTTATTAATTCCTAATCCTTGGTGGTTTATATTTACTTTCTGAGTTTAATTCATCTTATTCTCTATTAAAAAAAAAGTTAGCGAAGTGAATTGTGATTATTTGTCTCATAAGATTTAACAGATGGAAACTGAGTGGTACTACCAGCGCCATGAAAGAGAAACTGGTGTAAAGAAAAATTATTGCACTGAGTCCACGGCTGAGGTAGAGGACGATACTAAAGGTTTTTTTTTTCTTCTCAAAAAGTGATTTAATTTCTTTATTAAAGAATATTTTATATAATATATTATTAATTTGATGCAAAACATGATCACTATATTGGCTATTATTGGTCTCCCTCTGATTCCTGCAATGTAGTTTCACCTTTGAAAATATATTTTCGTTGTTTGATATATGCTAAATATCCCCATTTTGATCCATGCATGCAGAAGAAGCTGCACTTAGGGCTTCATGGAGAACTCGACGCCGTATATTGGTGGAGAGTCATAAAGCATTGATCAGGCTAGAGGAGTTGCAAGATCGTATTCAAATGGTTGAGGCGAGAAAGGAGGCCAAGGCAAAAATGGGTGAACATGTTAGAGAAAAGTGAAAGTGCTAGGCTGCTAGCTCGATCTTCGGATGTGCAATTTGTTTGCTGAACATATGTTGCAGTTGCTGACTTATATATAGAATGCTAAGTTGATGAGGAATGTTCTATATACTCTAGGCCTCGAGAAAGATTTTTAAGTAATTTCTGATTCGTGGGGTTTTGGTTGGTGTATGACCTTTTTTCTTCAAATAAAGGTACAACTTAATTATGTGGTTATGTACTTGCTATCCCGTGCAACTATTCTAAACCCTTTTTCTCTTTTACAAATCTTTTTATCCCCACAGAAAGGTATTAGCTACTAGCTAGCACCCCCCCCCCCCCCCCGGGCCCCCCTCCCTTTCCCACCCCACAACCAAAAACAAAAAAAAAAAAAAATAGGGTTTTTGCTAGCATTGCAAAGTATAAACGACCATGCTCAGGGTAGCTAGCTTGAAAATCATAGAATTAGGGACATAAATGTTTTGCTGTTATATTTTTAAGAAATTATTGATAAAATCACTTTTGGTGACATTGTTCTTTTTTAAGCCACCAAATATTTTTATCTATCATAAAGCCACCAATATTTACAAAAATATTACCGTGTCAATATTTATAAAAATGTCACCGCATTTTTTCTCATTATTTACAAAAATGTCACTGGATACGAAAAACTACTACTAGAGACAAGAAATCTACTGTCAAATAACAATAAACCTACTGTTAAAGAACAATAAAGTTACTATCAAAGAACAATAAAACTACTGTCAAAGAACAATAATGCTACTGGCGAGGAACAAGAAATGTACTCCCAAAGAATAATAAAGCTATTGTCGAAGAACAATAAAGCTATTGTCGAAGAACAATAAAGCTATTGTCGAAGAACAATAAAGCTATTGTCAAAGAACAATAAAACTACTGTCAAAGAATAATAAAAGTATTACCAAAGAACAATAAAATTACTGGTGAGGAAATACTCCAAAATAATAATAAAGCTACTGTCGAAGAACAATAAAGCTACTACACATTTTTGTAGACAGTGGCATTTTTGTAAATAATTAGAAGAAAAAACGCGGTGATATTTTTGTAAATATTAAAATTTGTAATATTTTGGTGGCTTTATGAGGAATAAAAACATTATGTGGCTTTTTGAAGAATATAGGTTATGTAAATAACCTTATGGGTAATTGGCCCTATATTTTTCTTTCCACATTCAGAGTCGCAATTTCCGGATTCATAAAACCAACATATAACTTTTTATGATTGTTGATATTCAAGAACAAGTAAAATTCACCAATCATAATTTGGTGGGAGGATATATTCAAACTGCCTAAAACAAAGCTGGATTCCAAGGATTTTGAGACTAGATTCTGTAGAGGGATTCTGGATTTCAAGGATTGTGTAGACTAGATTCTGGATGAGTAAGCCTAAAATGCCAACTGGAAAGTTTGCGGGTACGTGTAAATTAATGATTTCAAGTCGTGTATGATAGGATTGGACATTTTTGGCAGATCTGAAGTGATTACTGTCTCAAGTGACTAGTAGGTAATCAACTTAAATCACTCATTTCAAGCCTCAATTCCAGAATATTTATTTGCTCATGTGTTTCGCGAGTCCCCAGTATTGTCGTATAAGTGCAAATTTGTGATTTTATGTATGATACATGGGTAATTTTTTATTTATATGTTTTGTGAAATTACTCTCTGGTGTGTCAAGACTGAGATGTTTTGGTGTTAACTATGACTATATATGAGCAAAGATTTGTTTAGAACATGCTTCATATATAATTAAGAAAATCTAAGCTGGACTGTGTTAGTTTGTTCTATTATCTGGTGAGGATGAAATTGATCATTTCTATGAGCTAGCATAAACAATAAACAAGGTAGAGAGACTTGATTCTGATGCCATATTGCAATCTTGTCATTCCTTGTTTAGCCAAATGGGCAACAGTGTCCATGCGATCATGATTCACTGCGCTTTATGCCAAATTACCAACCATCCATAGTGGTTAGGTTAGCTTACTGTCCGTGGTTTCCTAGTACTATATAATTCAAAAGGTATGTCTACCATGTTGTAATCACTGAAAGTCCTCGAGGATTATGAAAATCTTGTCCAAACGAGTGAGAGTATATGGTGGTGGGGGTTAAATGCTCATTCTCATTGCTTGGTGCACAACTGCACATGACAGGACAGATATAAAATTCTAAAATTAAACAAGAACAAAAGCAAAAATATATAACTTGTATGTATGTATGTATTTATAGTTTTCAAATGTTCTCGATCAAGCCATGGTTTAGCTATGTACCTTGGAGAATAAAATAATTTTGAAGCTTACATGTTACATATTCTTCAAATCCAAGAATGAAAGTTAAATTTTTCCTACCATATATGGTGATGGATAAATCCAAAATGCCAAGTGACAAAGCTGGATTCCAAGGATTTGAGACTAGAATCTGAAGAGGGATAGATGACTATAAATGAGCTAAAACTTGAAGTGGGTATAAAATTGAAATTTTTGCACCTATTGAAGTGTACGTAAGAGAGAGAGAGAGCTTCAATATTATGATGTAGAGGAAATGGGGAGTTATGGGGAGCTTCAATTTTTGCACTTATTGGGGTTGTGTCCTTAATGTTTCACCTCTATATTTCGTAAATAATGTTTTCCATACTTAGTTTAGTTGAATCAACCTTTAAATCCCTCTTTATTTTATACATATGTATATATTTATTCTTTGTACTTGTTAATAATTCTTGTGACATTCTTTGTTAGGTACACCATCGATATTCGTTGTGAACGATCCCTACTTATTCTATACTACCGATAGGGTTTTTAAATTTATGCTTGCTTTTTCAACTAGGGTGGACTGAAATTGAGAGAGTGACTTAATTATACATGAAAATAGTTTAATTATACATAAAAAGTTACTTAATTATACATAAAAAAAATATTTCTCCTAAAAGTCTACTCGGGCTATAGCCCAGGGGAGCCCGAGTGTGGCTCCGTCATTGACAACTCATGTGGTAACTATAAAAAAGTCATCGTTAAGGTAAATATGGTCCTCATTAGAGTAAATAGGTTCTCGTTTGAGTAATTAAGTCTTAAAAGTAGTAATTGTACGTACGAAATACGTTAACATACACTAAAATTTTCCCTGTTATATAATATAATCTATTATTAATCCACTGCAAAACTTGATCACGATATTGACTTTCATTGGTCTCCGTGAATCACTATTTTGGGTTCCTGCAATATTGTAGTTTCACCTTGAAAAAATTATTTTCGTTGTTTGATATATACTAAATTTCCCCATTTTGATCCATGCATGCAGAAGAAGCTGCACTTAGGGCTTCATGGAGAGAGCTCGACGCCGTCTGTTGGTGGAGAAGCATAACGCATTGAAGAGGCTACAGGAGTTGAAATTTCGTATTTGGAATCAAAAAATGGTTGAGGCGAGAATGGCAAAGGCGAAAATGGGTGAACATGTTGGGGAAAAGTGAAAGCGCTAGCTCTTTGGATCTGTGCAACATCGATCATGTTAATTCTTTCTTGTTTATCTTAAGAGTTTGCTGTTATAGGATGCTAAAGTTGATTAGGAATGTTCTGTAATTCTAGGCCTTGTGAGATTTTTATGTAATGTCTGAGTCGGGAAGGAGACAGCTCTGAATGAGACACCCATTATAGAACTTAATTTATTCATACAGGTCAATGAAATATTATTCTTCAACCTTTTTTCCGACCCAAAGAAAACAGGTTTTCTTCATGCGAAGTTTCGAAAGCTCCATTTTCGAAAGCATAACGTATCAAATCATAGTCCATAGATGATCAACATGTAGTCTGCTTCAAGTACTGGAGTGTCATTATAGTTACAAAATTATTCTCACATGTCTCTATTAATCTTGGTAACATTTTTCAACAGTTCACATAGTGATTGTCTTCTAGCCGTTCAAGCAATTAATTTGGATGAAGAAGATTTATCATCTCTTGGTAGCCTCATCGATGACATTAAAGCTCTTCTTCATGAATCCCCTTTGGTCTCGGTTCATCATGCTTCTAGAGCCACAAATTTTGTAACTCATAGACTCGCTGGTTTTAGTTATGAATGAAATGTCCAATTAGAGTGGTTTACTATTGGGGGTAGGCTGTGGTACAATGATGTATGTCATACCTCCATTTACTATTTTTTTAAACAAAAAATTACATATAATTGAACCAAAATTACCACATCTGTTTTACACTATTTACATATAATTGAACAAAAATTACAACTTTGATAACAAATTATTCACAAACTTGTAACAATGTCGTAAATGAAGTAATTACCTTTAATAGAACAAAGATTACACACAAAAAAAAAGACTTTTGTTACCATAATGACAACACATTTTGTTGTTATATTTGTAAATTGAGATATGACATACATTCCAGTATTATAGAACTTTCTTTACTATTGCTCCGGATTTAATTCTGGATGCCCTCTTATATGATTGTAATCGTATGTAGTTCTTTAATAAAATTCTTTCTTTTCAAAAAAAAAAGTCTTCATCTTGATGAGATTCTTGTTCAATACCATTTTACGATCCAAGCAATAGCTTATTAGCTGCACATTGATCCGAAGGGGCCGGCTCTCCATATTACGAAATTGATTGCTAGAGACTCCCATCTTAATCGTTGTCTAGACTCTTATACGCACCTTCATGTCCACACACATCACACAGCTTTAGCCACACAAACACAAAAAAAATGAGATGGTGGCCGGCTTATTGTGTGTGTGGCAATTCCTTCCTTATGAACCGGTTGATCATTTTTTGAAAGCTCGCATGGAATTATGAACATAGAAAAATAAGTTTATTTTTTGGGTGAATAGGTATCTCTCCTTGTTGACATATAACAGAAGATCGATACCAGCAATCTGCTAACCACTAATCAGATTGCTAAAATATCTCGAGTCATTGGCTAAACAAAGGTGAAGATCGATAAGAACTTATTGGAAGAACCAACTAAGTCTTGATATTAGTGGATTTGTAAATAGTTGATGACCCCCCATATGACATACCCTTCTATACAAAACACCCAAAAGTCCATCCTGTAGATAAAATTTGGCAAAAAGTTGCTTAGAAACTTCATGGGTCAGTTCATGGCCACAGCTAGCTAGCTTTAACCTTTTTTCACTCCACTTAGAAAAAGACATTTCTAAGAAGCCTTTTCTTCATAGCTTTAAGACAATTGTAATTGTTTAGTCCCATTTATTTAATGCCTATAGCTGGCAAAACCCATTTAGTCTAATCTGCTAGGAGAAGCAGACAAATAACAAATTGGTGAAGAGGTCAATGAAATGCATGCATCTTCTTCAGCCTGGCTTTCTGTTTTTCTTGTAGAAAACAAAACAGCAAAGAAAACACATCTTTGTTTCCTATATATGAATCTAACACTTGCACCACAAATGGCTTCAATTTTCCACTTAATAAATTTTTGTTCCCCAAGTTGGATTTGTTTGTCATTAACTTAAGCTTTTTCTTCAAGCATATTTCCCCCCTCACCACCGCACAAGTCTTAATCCAAAGTGATGTCAATTATTGATACCCACCTCATATGTTAAAAAAACAAAGGCAGATTTAAAATTATAATTATATTTAATTTTCTTTGATAGATAATGGCTAAACACAATTATTCTAATTAAAGCAGCAATACTTTATAAACCATGACAAATTATCATGTTACGTGTGCCATTTGCAGAGCCATATATAAGGTAATGATGCAACTGATGACGCCAATGATATAGTTTATTTTGGCATATTGCCTGTCTTCAATTGTATCATATTCGTGGTTACATATAATTATTAGAGACTGAGATTGGGATTAACATCAAGTCATTTTTAATCTTTAAACTCTAAGTTAGATGATAATATCCACAAAGATCTAACTATTTTTTTTTTTTTTTTTTTTAGAAAAAAGATCTAACTAAGTTGAAATGTTTAAGACTATGGAAGAAGAACAATGCATAATTACAAAACAACTTGGGACATACTTGGCTTTCAGATTCTAAAAGAAGATGGTTTTTTTTTTCTTTTCTCTGAATTAAAGGCAGTGCAGTTAAAGTGTACTTGCTACTAGACATACATCATTTCCCTAAAAGCAATGCACAAAAAGGAAACTTTTTTACCATGTACTGTCAGAAACATACCAACTCCAACCTCTTTCTTTCACAGAAACCCAGTAGCCAAAAATCCTGAAGATCTTTAACCCATCCCTATTCCCTTCCTTCCTTTACTTCTTCCAAATCTTCTTTGATTTCACTCACAGTCAGCATCAGTAGTACATCATGACCTTTTCCTGTGTCTTGTTTTCGTCAAACAAAAAGTTGTTGCAACAACCACTAGTAGTAGTGCTACTGCTAATTAACTGCTTAATCTCTTCAAGACCATAGTCTAATGTAGCCTGATCATGATCAAGAACAAGCCCATTATCTGACACCATAATTTTCTGGTTGTTTTCTTCAACACCATTGTAGAAGTAGTTTTGCAGACCCAATTGTACTTCACCATAACCAGTACCATAGCTCCCATCAGAAGAACTGCAGCTAGCTTCAGTAGTGGTACCCCCAAACATCAAGATGTTATCTTTGGCTTGATAATGTTGCATTATGGGTTGACCCACAAAACTCTCTTGACCCACTTGAAGTTGAAGAGCAGCATTAGTAGTAGTATTTGTACTACTTAAAAGACTTGGTGAAAATGGAATATGGGGTTCCAGATTAGAACTAGTACTGAAAGACCTGGCTTGCTGTGTGTAATAAGTAGGAGAACTGGTGTTGTTGCTGCCTCTGTAGGATGGTGGTGAAGATGATGAGGTTGAAGTTTGGTGGTGAAGAAGAGATGAGAAGGTGGTTGAGTGATGAGGACTTATGCCCATCATGGAGTATTGGCTGAGTTTCTTCTTGAGCTTTGTGTTCCAGTAGTTCTTGATATCATTGTCAGTCCTTCCTGGCAATTGAGCTGCTATAATTGACCACCTGCACTTTAAAAATGTCATTGAGTGATGCAAAAGAAGAATAATGTAACTGAGCACAAGAAACTATGCCTGCAAAATCATAAAAGATTCAAACTAATTGGCATGCATGCAATGAACCCAAGAATTTGATGAGCATATCTTTCATATGGCATATATTCTGGAACATGTGTAACTTTTTCTATAATCCCACACACTTTTCCAGAAAGAAAGAAAAATAATTTCTTTATAGCAGTAGATGTGAAGGATCAAACACTGAAAACCCAGAAAATATGAAGAAAATGGGATAAATTTAAGAAAAAAATGGGTGAGAAAATTGTAAGGTACCTGCTCCCAATGCTAGCAAAGAGGTTACAGATAATCTTATCTTCCTCATCAGAAAACTCTCCATGTTTAATGTTGGGCCTGAGATAGTTAAGCCATCTTAATCTGCAACTTTTCCCACATCTCCTAAGGCCTGCAGTCAATCACAACCAAAGCCATTCACTAATTGTCACAAACAAGTTAGAAGGAAAACTAATCGAAATGACTTCATGTCAAAAAAGAAGCAATAAGTTACCAGCTTTCTGTGGAAGAGCAATCCAATTCCCTCCAGTCCCATATTTTTCTATATACTCTTTAAGCTTTGCATCTTCTTCAGGTGACCATGGTCCTTTCTTGACATTATCCTTGTCACAACAAGGAGCTCTCCCCATCTCTCTCTAGCTACGTTTCTCTGTTTCTCTCTATCCCTCTGTCTCTCTCAGAAACCAAGAGACTCTTTCAAACCAGGCTTGTGGTAATGCACTTATGTGGAAAGGGAGTCCTCACCTTTATGTTTCATGAAGGACTTGGATTTTGGTGAGTTGGGGATATTATTAATTGAGGGATATGAGAAGTCAAAGGACAGGCCTCTCCAATTTCAATCATATATCACTACTTTTTTCTTTTCTAACCCCTCTTCTTGTTTGATTAGCTATGTATGACCCCAAAGTATATAGCCTATCAGAACTTTCCATCATAAACAAATAGAAACTCCCAGGTCTACTGGTCTAGGCCTTACTTGGTCTCTTCCTTCTGCTACAACACAAAAGAATCCAAAGCCTGCTCAGTGTGCCTCAGACCATAACATATAAAATAATGAACCTTTAGACTCACTCACAGTCCCATAATCATGGCATAATGCATGAATTTCATATGTATGATTTTATTTCACATTTTGAAGATAACAAATTATAGCACTTGTTAGTATATTATAGTTCTAGAAATTTGCACAAGCAACTTTAATTATTATGAGATAATACATGCAATTGAAAGTGATGGGCCTAGCTTATAGCTTTAATAATTTCCAAGCCAGTTCCATGTTAATTATTTAATTTAAAACTGACTTTTTCTTTACTAGAAAATTCAGCAGTAATAATTAGTAAATGCTTAATAGCATGTTGGATGCCTGGCCTTGAATGTATATATATGGCTATAATACCCAAGGGGTTGGTGGGTTAGTAAATTAGTTTTGCCATGCACTCAAGTTTGATTTTCATCGACTCTAAAAGTGTCGGCCCTCCTAGCGCAAGTGGAGTTTGGTTGAAAGAATGACCGTGAGATGAGATGTAAACGCAAACATGAGCCGCTCAAACTCATGCTGGCTTTGTGAGCCTTGATTTACCGTTGCATGAGTTGTGGGACTAGTTGATGTGACCGAGGTTTGCCTTCTTTCATTTCTGTTGTACATCAACCTTTGAAGTTGCTTAAGATTACGATGTTTGAAGAGAGAATTTATTTTTGATACCCAAATTTTTTTTTTATCAGAATAATTGAACATTTTTTTTAAATCACCTCAGTTACCATACTCAGTTACCATAGGTTATTTATTTTAGGTCATTTTCCAAGATATGTAATTTACAAATAACACCAAATACAGCTTCATATACGTGGAATGATATTAATTCAAGATTGTCTGATTAGTGGTTTCAATTTTATGTATTATTGACAAGCTTTGTTTGACTGAACTGAAACTTGAACTAACAGCCAATATATATGCCTAATTGGAAATAGTGTAGCTTGCTCTTAGAATTCCTTGAGGTCGTTCACCATAATTTCTGAAATAAAAGAAAGATTCATAAATTATATACAAACCAGTAACCATATTATAATGATCAAGACGTACTTATTATGGTATATTTTGATCAACCCCTGCAAGCAAAAGAAGAAGAAGAGGGTGGCTATCCTATGGAGGATAACTTTTTGGTGTATTTCAAAGATCCTTCAATGAACAAAATATTAGTGGAGCTAAGAAAAGTTTAGGGATATTTAGAGAGTGATTTAGTCATTAATCCGGATTAGCCCTTGTTCTATACTTGTTGTGCTAGGTCTCTTCACTTCATCGGCCAAATTAGGTTGCTGGGTCAAATTTTCTAACATCGTCACCTCCAGTCTAGTTCATACTTTTTGGCTTGCTCATCTAGCTAGGTTTCGGGAAGAAATGGACAGGTTGGCCGAGGTACTTGCCCTTGTTTTCGTATCGAAAGTCTTGGCATTTGGTTAAATCCCCAAACTTGGTCTTCGAATTTAACAATGAGATTCCATATATGTACCAAATAATGTGAATGTTGGTGGTCATGTTTGGAACATATACTAAAATTAATATCCTTGTATGTTTTGGACCGTTGATAAGTCATAGCGTGTGAATTCAACATTAAAAATTTATAGCAAGCTGCAATTTTCCATATACTTGTGCTGACTTTCTCCAGTTTGCTTAGAAATCCGTAGACGACTATAGGGATTAGTCACCAAAATTTCAACATTTGGAACTATGTATGTTTTGTTACTGTTATAATGTGATTTCTTGGTGGATAACATTCGTTAATTGTACTTTGATAATTGGTGTTCATATTTGGGCGGTCACAAAGTCATACTATACATATATATAAGATAGCTAGGGAAAGACAAGTCAGAATATTAACTTAATTAGATTGGTCCAGTTAATATTTAAAGTGAGGCTCTAAAGTCCCAAACCTTTTCCCCTAGCTACTAAAGGACTACTGTTGATGTACATTATGAACTTTGGCCTTTTAGGGTTTAGACTTTAGACTAATGATACAAAGGGTCTTTCTATGGACTGCATCAGAAATTCAGAACCGTGCTTCAATTGGCTTCCTTGCTTCCCAAACCAAAAAAAAAATATTGACAAGACGTTATATATGAGACTAAATAATTTTCGATGTGACTGATTTTTTACAATAATTATTCTTCTAGATAGCCTCAAAATACCCTTTTGCGGATATCCACTTTAGAACCAGTCTGTCTATCACACAAGTTTGGTTTGAATGAGGTAGAAATTAACCATGCTAATTTTTTGCACTATATACACTACACATATTACAAGGATCACATATTACAATTGTCTACAAAGTCAAGTATTATAGGAAAAGATAGAAAATGAAGGACAATGAGCTAATTTGTCTGAGTTCAGCTTTTAGGTATACATATTTTCCAACTTTTAGGCAAAAATCTGAATCAGTTCAGGCATCCTATATATTAGTTTGCCTTGGTCATGACCCATCCATGCACGTTATATGTATGTATGCCTATATGTTTAGACTGTAAATTTGATTATGACACTTATAAAACCATGTGCTTTAAAGTAATATATACAAATTTGGACGCATTTCATTATTATTTTTTATCGATTTTGGACGTATTGCATTATTGTTGCCCTATTCTTTTGAGACTTGGATTTTTAAATCTTTGTCAAGTTATACTATACTTAAAACAATAATATTCATGGCTGACATTTATGTGCTTCTGATTCGCATATTTTGCTTGCCAGTTTGGAGTTTTCAGTAAAGTTGATTATGGTCCGACGACAATTTCAGACACACACACAATATATATATATGTTCATAGAGAACATATTCCCTGCACCCTCCGTGCAAAATCACGTGTAACAAATAAAAAATAAAGGGCAAAATAGTAATTTTTCATTTTAATCTTTTCATCTGGACGGCTAATATTTATTAGACTTTCACATGGACGGTTGAGATGGACCGTGCATATGCACGTTCCGTGCATACAATAATTTTCGATGTTCATAACGTTATTCATATCCATTACAAAAACAGAAATTAATTACAAAAACATCCATTACAAAAACAGAAATTAATTAAATAAGAAACAAAAACAAAGGTCACCATCGACATATATGATTTCTTAATCTTCACGTAAGTAATTTAAAATGTGCTTGGTGCTTTGCTGTTGTTAAACCTCCCACCTAACAAGCAGAGGGATTTGACCTTTGTTCCAAGACTCCGAGTGATCAAATCCTCTAATTACATGTTTTTTTTTATAAAAAAAAACATAAACTCTATTAATTAATAAAAGTGGATTGCAATCCTTAGCATGAGCATTATAGGAAGGAGCATTATAGACCACACAAATTGCCTAATCGATGAGTTTAAACCTAGAACTCTAATCGATAATTCAAAACCTAGAACAATACATACACCGTGCATTATTGCTGTTAGCAATCACCAGCTCCAACAGAAAAATTCTGGCAAGTATTGTCATTGAAACCAATAAATCCAATGTAGATCAAAGAGGACCCATGAAAAGAGAAAGTAAAACCACAATCTAAATTTGCACAACTAATCATGCTTATTCTTATACAATAAATTAAATTGACCAAAATAAAAAAATCAAATCTGACTTTGGTTAATCTTTAGCAGCGCCCCACCAACAATATGATTGTCGTATTGGAACACCAAGGTTGCCAAACCATCATGTTTTCCACCAGGATCCCAAACATTAAATCCATACCAAAACTCCAAAGAAAAGGTAATTCAAAATAGGGGCCAAAGACTGTACTCAAACCATGCAATCCATAGACGAGAAAATACTTCAAGTATTAAGGGCACTAAACAACTTGACACCAAGAGGAAAACCAGACTTGCGCCACCTTCCAGATCTGTCATCTCCTTTGACAAAGAATGAATGAAACTCATCGATGTCTTTCGACGTTAGATTGCAGCACAGGAGGACCCAACCGGTAATAATGGTGATTTCATAAGAAATCGTTGAATACCCAAATCATGGTGACTAGGGTTTTTTTGGAGAGCTCTCGCTCTCATAGGGTGTTTTTTTTTCCAAGAAATCCCCAATTGGGAAGAAGTCATGATTAATTAGAGATAATTATTAATTTCTTGGTATTTTTTTTTACTCCAACTTCTTTCCTCGTTCAACTCGATATTAAGCACATTTTCTTTCGTGCATGTCTTCCCTACATCCTTATGCTTGCAACATGGGCTGAAAATATTGCACCTAATTTCATTTTCAGTTCAGTATTATTGTATTGTATAACAATGGCCGCATCGGAAAGAAATTGTCAAGTCTAAATATGAAAGATTAATTTCTATAGAAATGTGATTTTCCTAAAAACAAAATGGTTGAAAATTATGGAATTAATACATATTGCTAGCTAGCTACGTATCGAGTTGTTTAGATATATAGCTAGAGAATAATTGTTGGTGAAGATCAAACCAGCTCGATCGAAGACTGTCCTCATGATCTAATTATTTTTCTAGATCGATCTGCTTTAGTTGTTATCGATCTTACCTAACAAACACATGCATGATGCATCTCTCTTTCTAAAGTCAATTTTTTTTCTAGGATTAATGATTCCTGGACAACTCCTAACACACAACTTTGCATCATTTTAAGTATTGGTAATTTAAAATTAATATTTAGCAGTAATTTGTAAAGTTTTATGATACCCTACGTACTGATGATTAAGTCTTTTTTTTATTATTTTTTTTTATGATAATTAGCCATGCTTTGCTAACTAGTATGCTTATAATTAATAATTTACCATGTGTACGTACCACTACATAATTAACTAAGTAGTTGACAATGATATTCTACCCCATATAACATTTCTTTTAGTGGGAAAAAAATTAAAAATGAAGTCAACCATATAATTTTGTGAGTACAGCAAATATTATCCTTTTGGGATTTTGCGACTATCTATTTATGCAACTATTTTTTTTTTTTTTAGTTTTCGTTTATCCCCACTCTCTAGGCATAGGCACACATAGATTTTAGGATCGATTTAATTTTTAGGTTTGAAACCTCTAATCTTTTTTCTTCATATTACTTTAGTAGGATAAAAATTGCATGGTGATCGAACGATGAACATGCATGCATGGAAACTAATGAGGGCTGAAATGCATAACTATTAATATATTAAACTAATTGATGTTCTTATTAAGGGATCGAGTTCAACGCTTGCATGTCAACCTGTTAAGGCATCAAGAAAACGAATGCGAACTGAAGAATAATACTTCACAGATAGTGTTTGAGCCAAAATTAACATTTTAGGCTGTTAATCATATTTGATGCAGTCCATGAGCCGAGACCTACTGCCTTAATACCTTAGCATTAATTCTTTTGATTAATTCGCTTTGCTTATTGCCTTTTCTTTCAAGGGATCTTAATTTTACAATTCTTTTCAAGGAAAGAAACCTAATTATGTGAGATTTTATTTATCAAATCCTATAAGGAGAGGAAATCTATAATCCTTATTCAATAAGGAACCGCCAACTTATCTCTATAAATAAAGGCTTTCAGAGCAATCTAAGGCATCACATCCTCGATCAATACAAGCAAATTAACTTGCAAACTCAAAGCCTCCTCGAACAACTTTCAACCTAAACCTCTCCGGAGCAACCTTGCAACCTTACAATTTTACAGCGAAGCTAAGATCACGCCTTAGCACCCTTGTCTTCCTTATTTTGATAGCTTATTTGTGATAAACTAGGACTCTTTTTCGTGATTTGATGCCCCTTTTTCCCCTTGTCAAACTAGGACTCTTAGTATAGGTTATCCTTCTAGAATATGGATTAGATATTTCCTATATCTATATGGATTGTATCTTGTATTCCTCTATATATAGAGGCCATTTATTCATTAATAAAGTTGATCATATTCTGAGTATTCTCTTCTATTTCTCTGTTATTTACGTTTCCCTTAAACAGGCTGAGGTATTTAAAAGCATAGACTTGTCTACACATAAATTAAGAGCTATACTTTTCTCGATGAATGAATAATAGCTATTTGTTAATTAAATTAGCATGAATGAATACCTTCCCTATCCAAGTTGATTAAATTTTCAAACCTATACCAAACACTCACAATGGCTGACTTAGATACAGCAAGGTAACAGGTTTATGTTGCTTATTCATAAACATTAGTAAAGTGTACATTTTTTAGATGGAGGCCGGGATTGCTTTTCTCCTACGTGAACCATCTTGTATGTTTTAACTAAGGGTGGTGTAGTTGTCTATATCACATTTAATGTTATTTTTTTAAATCTTTACACCATGATATACTTTTATGATATAATTTCTCTTTACTAGAGAATACTGTTGTCTCTTCCCTAGACTTTTTGGCCCAACGAAATCATAAGAAAAAAAAAATTATATATTTATATGATTACTAAAAATTAACTTGGTAAGCATACAAACCTAGTTTCCTTTGATACTTAAAAAAGCTAAATCAGTTTTCTTTGTATGTTTTATTTCAAATCGTTTCGATCGAGTATCGGTTTGCAAAATCAATGTCTCTCTAGTGAGAAAGAAGAACAAACCATCGTCTCTCCAATGAATTTCTCATTAAAAGTGGCGGAGAAAGCATTGGACTCTAAGTTACTAGTTGTGTTATGACCAGTAGGGTCAGGCGAAATTACTTTAGTAATGGCTCTTATTGTCGTATCCTTGCGAGGTGAGTCTTTATTTATAATTTTGCCTCCTTTTTAGCATGAATATAAGCAAAAACAAAATTAAAAGGTGGGCTGAAGACCGAATATAAGCAGGAGATGAGATGAGGCCCTTATTGAGCAAATTACATCAAAGCCCAATATAAACTTTGTACTATACAAGTCCAACCGAACCCGGGAATCGAATCCTTCTCCGATTACCACTTGGCCAGTTGAACAAGACTATTACCTAACCGCCCTTTTCGTAATTATTTTACTAGTTACTATTTACCGAATTACTAGTTACTACTACCCTCTGAAATCCAATGGTGCTGCAACGTCCGGCTCATCTTCACCGATGAGTGATGGCCACACTCACTCTCACACTCTCTCAGTTTCCGACCTTCTCCTCCCTCCTTTCTCACAAGCTCGTCGTCTTCGACCCGCAACAGCAACTCAAACTCGGCCGATGGACGACTCAATATCAACCGTCTCCGATACACTCGGCGCTTCGTGCTTCTTCATCCGTCAAGAAATCCAGGTTCCAGACTTGTTTCCATTCCCAAATTTTCTTTCTTTCTTTTTCTTTTTCGCTCTGACATTCTTGTTTTGTTTCGAAAATTTAGGAGAAAGGTAAAGAGCAATGAGGAGCTTTGCAATGAACTCCTGGAGTTCATTGCTGCGGTTGGACTTCCAGAAGGTCATGTTCCCTCCATGAAAGAGCTCTCGCAGAACGGAAGGTTCTTCGTTTGCTTTTTCTGATCGAATTTTCTTTTATTGTTTATCCTCACTTCACGATTGTCATGTTTTGCCAGAATTTTGTCCATTTGCATAACTAGGGTTTATCTGTGAAATTGAATGTCTAATTGGATATTCTCCGGCAGTGTTTTGATCATAATTCCCTTTTGATTTCATATTTGTTTAGTGAAAATTTCCCTCATCGATTGCTAATTGCTTGTTATGCTTTGCATCTACATACATTTGCAATAGGAGGTAATGGATATTTATAATTTTATATGTATAATCTGAAAAACGAAGACTTGACTGGTTGTGTTTTTATCTAAAATGATTCATAGGAATGATCTCGCGTACATTGTTAGACGGAGGGGATATAAACTTATAAGAGAGCTTCTTGCCGACTCGAGGGAAACAGAATCAACAGATATACATGGTAATGCAGATAACTGTATAGCCGAAAATCATGATGCAATCGATGATGGTCGGAAAGATATAGTAACAGGTCAATATATGTTTCTTTTAGTTAAGTCTGAAACCTTATTTTACAGTCTATGCAACTGTTACTGATAGCCTCTCAATAATTTAAAAGGTCAGGATCAAGAGATGAATGATGTGGAATTCTCATCCTTGAGTGAAGTTTTGATCTTGGAAAGTAATTCTGGTAGTTTGGTTAGTGCTCCAGTTCCGAACCACGATGGCAGTGTTCAAGTACTTGTGGAATTTTCGTCAGATTCATTTTCGCAGGAGAAGTCCTCATATGGTTTAGAAGGTGAGAGTGAGCAGGTGGATAATTTGGATGGCAAAGGTCATGTATCAACGGTTCCTATGATTGAAAATCAGTCCAATATTTCTAAGATTGGTCCAGCCTTAAACTCAGACCACCATAGCTATACACCAGTAGAAATGTCCACCAATTCATCATTGGGTATACCAGAAGATTTATCCTTACCGATCACCGTTCCTGTCAAAGAAAATAATTCTGGTAGTTCAAATATTGGTTGGGATCTGAACTCCGATGGCCGTCCTAGCGTGCCACTAGAATCTGGGATCAATTGGTCATCAGATAGAAAGGCCTTACATAGAGGTCAGGATGGGAAGGTTGACAATATGGCTGAAGAAGTTTCCTTGACAACCAAAGTTTCAGTTATGGAAGAGGAAGATCATTCTAGTTCAGATCTTGAACTAACTCAAAACTCTGTTGACGATAGTTATGCACCTGTAGAATCTCCAGAAAATTTGTCCTTGGAGGAAAAGGTGACAAAATTTATGCAGAAGGGAGACCTGGATATACCTGAAGGTAAGTTCCATTGAGGTGCCTTATTTTTGAAGTTCATGTCATTTAATATTGTTCAGTAACATGTCATTTCTTATTAGCTCAGGTGCTCTGTCACTGATTTTGTGGTTATTGTTGCTATAGATGTTCTTTAGCTTTAAAAATTATGATGTATGCTTTCCTTTCATAGTATTTGTTACAGTACAAACATGCTCACTTTTCTTACAATTCATTACTAGACAAATATGTTTACCTTTCATACTATTTGTTACTCTATACAAGCATGCTCACCTTTCATTCTTGTTTGACCTTTTTTTGATTGCTTCTTTGAAATTTATTATGTATTTTGACCTGCTTGATGATCAGATAACATTTATGGCTTATTAAATGAGAGTGATGATGAAGAAATCAAGAGAGGCAATACGTATGGGAATGCTGAAGAAGTTCAACTCGGAACTCCTTCTTCAGAGCACTCAAAAGATGTGCTTGATGGAAGTGAAGCAACATCTAAGAATACTTTGTCTTCTACAGTAGTCGCCCCCCCTCTTAGGTAGCAATTTATACATCTATTGAAAGTGCAATATTTTCTCTACTTATCCGAACTTTTCCATTGCTGTATGTTGTTACTATGTAACCAAATTCTACATGCTAGAATATCTTCAATGGCAGTAAGATCTTTCACTTTTTAATTCCTAATCATTTATTTGATGAATTAAACTATGATTCTAGTTATTCTTTTTGCTACAAGGGACATCTATACCACCATCTTATTTGTCGTCTTCCCTGTAATAAACACATTCATATTACATTTACTTATTGAGAAGGTAGACAGGCAAGGATTTCTAGATCTGTGATCGTTTTGCTGTACTATCCAAGCAGTTGCATTGTTGGAATTGCAGTTTTTAGATTTTTCTCTTATGAAACTGGAATTCAAATGGTTCTGCATAACTGGTAAATGTTACTGCATAATTTTCAGTATGTGTAGGTAACTCACAACATTGTTTATCTTGGCACTTCACTGTTTTATGAATTCTTAAGTTTAACTGTTTTTTTATGCTTATACCGCTGTAGGGATGCTAGGTCATCAGCTGAATGCATAAGTTCTCTAGCAGACAAGGATTTGGATGTTAAGGTCCTTACTTATACCATCTTACTCAAAATTTCAAATTTTGATTGGGTGGTTTGTTTTGACGACAATATACATTGATTATTGTGTTTCTGTGTTACAGACAAGTGAAAGGGAGGATCAACATGATATTAGTCATCTCAAGTTCATGCTGGTACTATATTTATCTGTCTTGGTGTTCATGCTGGTACTATGTTTATCTGTCTAGGTGTCTAGGTCATATCAAGTTCATGCTGGTCCTATATTTATCTGTCTAGGTGTTTATGATCAGTAGTTGTAGGTGTTTCTGTTTTACAGCCAAGTGAAAGGGAGGATCAACATGATATTAGTCGTCCCTATTATCTAAATCTTCTTCTGTTTATATGTGGAGTAGTTCACATGAACTACTGATCATGATCCTGACTATTCTGTTATGTACTCAGCATCAGAAGGAGTTAGAATTGTCTCGGTTGAAAGAACAGATTGAGAAGGAACAGGTAAATTAGCTACTTTTAAGGTTCCTTTTGTTGCCAGACCTTGCTCGTAGAATACTAGAATACCAAAACTGGAGCTTAATCCAAGTATGACATACATCAGGAGATCTTCGCAAGATACATTGCATTAACACAAATCCTAAGGAAAAATAGATGACTGGCACTCTGGCAGTGCAAGAGATAATCAACAGAGTTTCATCTAAGATATATGCATGTCTTTTTTTTTTTTTTGGTATGTTTGCATGTAATTTTTTTTAATGAAGTATCATACTTCTATGGGGAACACATAAAACTCATCTGTTATTATGGATTTTATTTCTGCCTTCAGCATGCCTTGTCAGTCTTGCAAGCAAATGCCGAAACAGCAATCAGCGACGCACAGAAGCTTATCTCCGAAAAAGATGCAGAGTTACTTGCTGCTGAAGAAAGCCTTTCAGGACTAGTGGAGGTATTACATCTGCTATTTTGCCTGATGCCTTGCATATTTAATTATTCTCTCAGAGCATCATGGAAGTGAGTAGGATGTTCTCTTCGCAAATGAAAGACCTAGTAATATTCTCTGATGTTTCCTACATTAACAGATTTACATACATAAATCCCAACTTATGCATGACATAGTTATTAGACTTTGAGATATGATCACAGTTCCTTTCTGAGTTTTAACACTGCTGTTCTCTCTTTACATTGTTTGTATTCCTTTTAACTGTTCCATGTATTGACTGAGTGAAAATAATGACAGGACCTTCCATTGTAAGTAATATATGTTGCATAGTTACACCTGCTGACTGAGATTAATTTTCCTATTTTATCAGGTTGAGATCCAGTATCGTGGGGATGGTGAAATTGTGGAGGTGACTGGTAGCTTCAATGGTTGGCATCATCAGATTAAATTGGATCCACAGCCATCATCCAGTATCATAGACCAAGTTGGATCGAGGTCTTACATTATTTTTGTTTCGAAAATGGCATTAAACTTTTATTTGCTTATTCACTTGTGCTGTGCCCAGTCTACATTTATCATTCCTGAAAAATTTATCCTAATGAGTTTGGCAAATTATTGTAGGTCATTATTGTATTTACGTTCATTTTGCATTCTTTCACTTTAAAATAGCTAAATTTTCCAATTCTGTCTTTTTGGGGAGCCGCCATAGGTCCTACGGCCTAAAGGTTCTCTTCCGTTGAGCTAATTTTTTCTTTTTGTTCTCATAGAAAGTTGGCAATTTGATGATCTAGTTTTCAGTCAGCTTCTATTTTAAAAAAACAAAAAGTAATTTGATTTACTTGATGTTCATAATTTGTAGTAGAATAATGAGCTTATGAATGACTGTATTTACATCTTCATCCAGGAAATCCAGGCTGTGGTCAACAATGCTGTGGCTTTACCCAGGAGTATATGAGGTCTGCACATCTAGCAGCTAAAGGATATGAACCTTTTTATTCTTTGGAGAGAAGAAAGAATATTAACCTTGAATAACTGTCTCTAATTGTGATGTTTTGTTAACTGCAGATAAAATTCCTTGTTGATGGCCATTGGAAGATTGATCCTCAAAGAGAGTCGGTTACTAGGGGCACCATATGTAATAACATTCTCAGAGTTGACGCATAAATGGCTTTGACAGGGAGGCCATCATCTTCTGCCACTGGTAATGTAGTGATATAAATCTCATAGTTCTAAATGTATAGATCAAATCCAATATCAGGCATAGCTGACAAAACAACATTACATTTGACAATCAGACCTCCCAAATGATAGTGGAAACCTAATATTGATGTGTTTGTTGATCATCATGGTGCCTTCTTATGGAGTTCTTCATGTTTTATGTGTTTCAGACAAGGAAGCAGCTAAATTACGTTGTTATTTGGCCTGTCCTCAGGGCAAAGAGGCAAAATCGAAGTCGAAACAGTCTAAAGCCTATGCCATCAGAACGATAAACGAGTGGAAACCACATACACAGAAGTAGAGGAGGCTTCCAGAATCATGAGGATATTTATATACAACTGCCTTTAGTTAATGTGCAAAGTAGGAGCTTTATAGTCTATCCGGCGTAAATGTATATATCTGCTTCACCACAGCTTCATTTTCCTATTGGTTTTAGTTGCCAAAAGTCAGCATTTTCGATTGCAATAGCCTTGTTCCGGTGAATTTCTGTCAGTTAAGACAATGAGATTTCTAATGTTATTAGAACATGAACATTCCCCGTAATGGTGTGAAACTGATCAAGATGCAGCCATAAATATGCACTCCAATTTTTTTTCTATATCAAGTATTCGGAACCTACGACTCTTGTATTCTAGTATTTGGTTTCATGTATTTCAAGAATGGTCGTAGGTTTCACCCTTCAAAGTTGAAACATAGGCATCTGTTTTCTAATTTTTTTGTTTGGCTCGGAGAATGTTGGGATCCCATTGCTTCCCATGGGGCCCACTTCAACACAGAGCTCGTCACTGAAAAGTCCCGAAAGAGATTTGGAGCGTGTTGAAACCACGTGGAAAGGTCATTACCAGTTGCTGTCCATAGCCTCCATCCTCCTTTGTATCATTTTTTAAACTCACAGGCGTGTCTCCTTCCTCGCCTTTCCCATTACTCTTTATACCTCTTTATCTTCACTAACCTTTCCAATTCCTCTAGTTTCTTCTTCTCTTGCTTTCTCTCACTCTGCTTGACGACAAAACCACTCTTCTAAATGGCTATGGTCACCGCCTCTGCTCATTTCTCTCCCAAGCCTTCTTCTCCTTTGCCGCGCACCTCTGCATTTCCCGGTATCCCAACAGCTTCCTCCAGATGCTTCTTCCCTTCGGCATTGGGGCCTGCAATACTACCAAGTCGAAGAAGAGCTCTCTGCTGTCCTGTGATAAAAACCAAAATTAGCCAAGATGTTGATCGTGTTGAGGAGGCTGAGCAACAACAAATACAAGTGGAAAAGGCCAATGAGACTCTCCTCTACTCCAATCTTTTGCCTCTGCTGTTTTTGGCTGCTCTTCCTGGAGGTACCAATATCTTGCTCTTCTTTTCCATTGTCGGTGGGTTAATAACTTCCCTATTTGTGTGACATTCCTGAGTAAATCTGCCACATGACACACGGATATATATATATATATAGACACACATACACACTTCCAATAAGGGATTGTATTTCTCTCCCTTGTATTTGTTGTTGGAGGTTGGGATTTGGGGCCATAATACATGACAGGGATGACACTGACTCACTGAGGTCCTAGCATTTTTTTTTACCAAAGAGGCCCTAGCATAGTTAGGCTGTGGGTTATATTATATCTTTTAGGAATTAGGCTGTGCCTATCACACCTCTTTGGAATACTTTGAATAGCACATTATAAAAGATTGATTAGTTTGGGGATAGTTTTGATTTTCGTTTAGTTTTCTTAGTTGCTCAACTCTCAACTGAAGTTTTTAACCTTTGTAACAATGTAGTGTTTCTGATTTAATGCATGTGTGAAGCATAAATAGCTGGCCTTTCATCACATCAGAATATTTATAACAAACTGGTAATATCACTGATTTTGATACTCTTAACGAATCTAAACAGCTGGTGCTGTGACATCTCTGTTCGACCCTTTCGTCGAACTTGTCAAATCATTTAATCTTCCTGGCTGGCTTGTGCATTGGGGGCACCCAGGCAACATGGTATACCTCTCATAATTATGTATTTATGTTATGCTGTCCACAAAAAAATTTATCTAGAGTGGCTTGACATAATTGTCTACGATTTGCTCTGTGTAGGCTGTTGTGCTCTTTGCTATGGGTGGCTATGGATCATATCTTGGATACCGGATTCGATATTCTGATGATGTGGTATGAAAATGATACCAACTGCTGCATATATGTTGTAATTGAAAAAACAATCCCGGACCTTTTCATTCCCACCTTGATCATGATATGTTGTGATCATTTCAGGAGGAGAAGGCTAAGGCCAAAGACTTGCACCCCAAGCTTCTAGCTGGGATGTTTTTCTTCTTTGCTGCTGGAGCAACTGGTGGAGTAACAGCTCTTCTCACTTCTGACAAACCCATTTTTGAGAGGTACCGGCCATCAGAAATCATGCTTCTTCATTCGATTTCTCTTTTATTTTCTTTGGGTTCTTCTTACTCAATTTTATTTACTGATGTACTGAGGTTGGAAGTAATCTGTATCTATTTTTGTAGCTCTCATGCTGTTACTGGGTTTATAGGCCTTGGTCTCTTGACCATTCAAACAATTTTACCTTCTTTATTTGAGGTAATAATTCTTGAAAACATTGCTTGCCATCTAAAACCTCTTTGAGATGCCACTTAAACTTAATTATTTTTAATTTCTTTCTCCTCTTTCTTTTTCACCTTTTCAGGGTAATCCAAACTTAAGAAGTGTTCATGGGGTCTTGGGTACTGGCATAATGACATTATTTGTAGTCCATGCTGCCCTTGGACTTCAACTTGGTCTAAGCTACTAATATCTTCTTCATGCCCAGATTTCTTGGACTTTCTTCTACTCTTTTAGCTTATTAGCCATATTCTGCACACCCTTCACATTGGGAAGCAACACAATAGAGTAAAGATGCAGCAAAACAAGTAGGATTGTTGTAATATTTCAGCAGAGAAACATAGAGGACAATCAGTGATCTGCTAAAAAGTTCAAAATAATGATATCATGCCCCAAACTGTGCATGTTTTCACTTGGGTGATTAATCCCTGTTAAAAAATAATTTTTAAACCTTTTCCAACAGACTTTGCTCGAACAGTTCAAGTTATTTGTGAGTTATGATTTTTTAAAGTTGAAAAACTTCAAAAATCATAACTCACAAATGAGTCGGATTTTTCGAGCAAAGTCAGTTAGCCCACCTTTTGAAAATCATGTTTTACCAATAATGAAGTTTTGATACTGGTAAAGCTAAAGAAAAAAGTAATGTTCAGAAGGAGGTATCCCGAGGTGTCTCCGACATTTCCAACGATGTGCATGCTAGCGAGGCTAATTAACGATGCTCATATTAGCGAGGGTAACTAATGATGCATGCTCATATTAGTGAGGCTAACGATGCCTATGCCTATGCTAAGGATGCCCACAATGCCCACGATGCCCATGCGATTTTTCAAAGTCGGAAAATTAAAAAATTCATAAAAAATAAATGGTTCGATATTTTCAAGTTTGTCAATTGGAACACCTTTAAAAAAAAACATGTTTTACCAATTGTGAATTTTTGAAATTTTTTTTTGCCAAAATCATGATTTTTCACCTAAAACCATGAGTTATAACACACGATTTTTGGGCCAAAATTGCATGTTCTTATTTTTGCATCAAAATCTTTTCACACTCAAATCATGATTTTTAAAAACTTCTCGAGTTGAAAGAATGCAAAAATTTCGACTAATTTATTTTTTACGATTTTTCAAAGTCAGAAAACTAGAAAATTCATAAAAAATAAATGAGTTGAGATTTTCGAGCAAAGACAGTTGAAACACCTTTTAAAATCATGTCTTACCAGTGGTGAAGTGTTGGCATGGGCACAGTTAAAGGAAAAATGGTGTTGACAAGTTTGGCGTGTCAGGGCATGCCATGACACCTCTAAACGTGTCAAACCATGCCAAACCCAGTTTTCCTTCAACTTTGTTCGTGATAAAACTTCACTAATGTTAAGAAATGATTTTTAAATCTTTTCACTAATGGTGTTTGGTGAGATTATGGCACACAAAAATTCCAAAAAAAAATAAAAAACTACAGTTCTTATGGAGGCATGCCAAGGTGCTCCCGGCACATTAAAATGTGTCAAACTATGCGAAAATCTAATTTTATTCACATTTTTCCGTGTAATTATCTCACATTTGATAAATCATGATTTTTATAAACCGTTACAGGTGACGTAAGATCACCTCATTTGTTTTCTAAAGAACCAAGGTTTTCTATTCATTTTTTCAATGTCCAAAAACGGAACAAATGAAAGATGAAATTCTCCCGAAAAAAAAAAATTGTCCCCCATTAGAATATATTTTAACAAAAAAGGATCAAATAGCAAAGAATATTTTCGATCAAAAAAAGAAAATAGAGCAAAAGCAAAGTTGGTGAGATTTTCTCATAAAAAAAAAAAAAAGGTTGGTGAGATTTAAGTAGTGGAGCCAAAATTGGACACGGCAAATTAGGAAACCTGGCGGGTAATTATGAGCCAATCGAAAGGAAGCAGATGTGAGACGCACAGAGAGTCAGACGCAACTTGCGCTTCTCGCTCCGTCTATTCTCAACTTCCTTATATATACAAACTCAACTCTCCAACGGCCCCTTCCTCTCATCATTCCATTCTTCCTCTCGTTCAAAGGTTAGTTCCTCATTTTCTTTTTTCCATTCAATGTCGTCTTGTCTTGTTACTTTTTCATTCAATTGATTGGATTATCATTTTCCTCTGCATTTGTATTTGATGGTTGATCTCATCAATAATTGCGGTGCTTAGTTAGATCTAGATTCGTTGCATGTTATTGATTTCTGTGTATATGACATAAGATGTCATCCCATAAGGGATGAGGATGAGGTTGGTGTGATCCTGTATTTGTTTAATCAAAATCTCAGCCGTTTAGATTTCTTTGGTTCATATTTTCATGTCAAAATGGAAAATTGATGGAGATGCATATTTTGTTTTTCCCAGTCTAGAAATGGAGACCTTCCTCTTTACCTCCGAATCTGTTAACGAGGGTCACCCCGACAAGCTCTGCGATCAGGTCTCGGATGCAATTCTCGATGCCTGTTTGGAACAGGACGCAGAGAGCAAAGTGGCATGCGAGACGTGTACGAAAACCAACATGGTGATGGTGTTTGGTGAAATTACGACCAAGGCTAAGGTAGACTACGAGAAGATAGTTCGAGACACATGCAGAGGAATTGGGTTTGTATCAGCTGATGTAGGCCTTGATGCCGACAAGTGCAAGGTTCTTGTCAACATTGAGGAACAAAGCCCCGAAATTGCGCAAGGAGTTCACGGCCACTTCACCAAGAAGCCTGAGGAAATTGGAGCCGGTGACCAAGGCCACATGTTTGGTTATGCCACAGATGAAACATCTGAGCTCATGCCTTTAACTCATGTGCTGTCTACCAAGCTTGGTGCCAAGCTTACTGAGGTGAGGAAGAACAAAACCGTCCCATGGTTGAGGCCTGATGGAAAGACCCAAGTGACTGTTGAGTACAGAAATGATAATGGAGCCATGGTCCCTCTTCGGGTGCACACCATCCTTATTTCGACCCAACATGATGAGACTGTCACAAATGAGCAGATTGCTGCTGATTTGAAGGAACATGTGATTAAGCCGGTTGTCCCAGCCCAGTACATTGATGACAAAACCATTTATCACCTCAACCCTTCCGGCCGTTTTGTCATCGGCGGACCTCATGGAGATGCTGGCCTCACTGGTCGAAAGATCATCATAGATACCTATGGCGGTTGGGGTGCACATGGTGGTGGTGCCTTCTCGGGAAAGGATCCTACCAAGGTGGACCGAAGTGGTGCATACATTGTAAGGCAGGCAGCGAAGAGTGTGGTGGCATCTGGGCTTGCCCGGCGTTGTATTGTTCAGGTTTCTTATGCAATTGGGGTCCCTGATCCACTATCAGTCTTTGTGGATACCTACAAAACAGGCAAGATCCCAGACAAAGACATACTGGTTCTTATTAAGGAGAATTTTGACTTCAGGCCTGGAATGATTGCACTCCACCTTGATATGAAAAGAGGAGGCAACTTCAGGTATCAGAAGACTGCTGCTTATGGACACTTTGGCCGCGATGACCCGGATTTCACTTGGGAGACTGTAAAGCACCTCAAGCCAAAGGCTTGAAAAAAGGAGCTAGTTTTGGCAGCTGGTTATTATCGTTAGAAAAAAATAAAGAAGCTTCATAGCATACGTCTGATGTTGAGGTCTGCATATTATGGCTCAATTTAGAGTTGGATTTAGGAGATGTGTGCTCTAAAGTTGAGGTAGTAGCAAATTAGGAACCTCTGTATTAGTTGTTTCATTGTGTTTTTTCGCTTTATCATTTTTTGTGTTCCCATTCTTTCGCATTACCCAGCTTCTTGATTGTTGGGGATTCTGGCATGTTATTGATTGATCAATTTACAAATATATCAGATTGTTTTCTTTCATAGTTGAAAGATTAATTTCTATACTGTTTTGTAGACCCTATAATCATTCATATTTCACGGTTTGAAGAGAGCAAATTCCCATCTTTCATTAGCAACTGAAACCTCAAGATACAATGAAAAAGGATTCTGTAACTTCAATGATAATAATGGATTCTGTAACTTCAATGAAATTTGTCTGCAAATTATACAACCATAGCGAATACAGAGGTACCTAGACATAAAACAGGTAGTTTCAAACTCTTCACGAGTGCAACCACAAGCGATCATGAAGCCGCTCTTCTCCAGCACCAAACATCTCATCTACCCTTTCACCATCTCTGTAAAAATGGAAGGTGGGCGTATACCGAATGTGCTGAGTTGTTTCGGGGCATTCATCAATGTCTGCATAGATGAACGAGAGCTTTGGGAAACTATTGCTCAGCTTGCAAAATGCAGGAAGGATCTGGTTACACACTCGACACCTGAAAATGCGAACAAACCAATATCATCATAACTAGCAGTTCAATCAATATATCATTGAGGCAATACATCGAACACCTGGCGTGCAAAATGCATGTACACAAAAGTTTTAAACCACAGCAGAAGAAAGAAGGAAAGAAGGTGTGAAGATATACCAGGTTGCGCCGTAATTGATAACTGCCTGCAACGAGTTGGGAAGATAAACAAAAACCCAAAATCATTACAAGCGTATACGCAAACAAGACAACCCATTAAGCAATTTAAGGGGATTGCAAATGAAAATTGGGGAGAAAATAAGAGGTGGGTTTTTGTGATTGGGATTGCTTACAGGGGTTTTGGAGGACTTGATTTGAAGAAGAATGTCGCTGAGGGTTTGATCGCTAGAAGCAGTCTTCAGGTTTCCATGGCGATTCGCTGGTAAATCCCCCTCCATTTCCTTCTTCAGTTCTACTCGTCAGTACTCACGAGTCCAAAATTTGTTCCTGTATGAATCAGTTTCTTACTCAAAAGACCCATTATAAACCTCATTCAGAAATTGCTCAAAAAAAAAATTGCCCTTCCGAGAGAGAGGACTTTTGTGTTTGACACATCGGCATCAGAAGAGAGAATATTTTCAACAGGATACTACCGAAAATAATCTAATATTTTTGTCTTTTTCAAATGAGTTTATTCATAACGAGCAAAATTTACACATAATAATCGATTCACTCTACAGGACACGATATATAGGAGTCATTACTTCATACACCTTTGACGGGAGCTTCTCTAGTGATGACCTCTTAAATGAGGACCATTTGAGGACTTTTTTATTAATGGTTATGATATCTATTTTTCGATCACATCTCGAGAAATCAACCGTTCAATGTTAAGATATTCATGAGTAGATCACTTCTACAAATTTTCAACAAAATTTGAAATCGTTAAGGTACCAAACTAGACCAAATAAATGAACGAACCAAATCTGTCAATTTTGAACCATTTATATTCATAAATGGTAAATCACAATTATAGATGACCTAACGATTTTAGATTTCATTGAAAATTTATAGAAGTGATCTACTCATAAATATCTAAATATTGAACGGTTGATTTGTTAAAATGTAATAAAAAAGTATGTCTACTAGAAAAGTCCTCAAGTGGTTCTCATTTAAGAGGTACTCACTAGAGAACTTCTCCACCTTTGACTATCAATAATTCAATAGACACTCACCAATAATTTTTTAAAATTTTCAAAAATTCAATCTCCAGCAGATAACCATCAAAACAATTGCTATTTTTATCGGGGTCTCACAAAAAAATTATTATATGATTTGGTATGTTGTCACCAAAATTTCTAATTTACAGATGAGTGTTATTCGTGGAGGTGGGTAGCGGCAAAGGTGTGGTGGTGTAGGAGCATAGATCTCAAGTGTGAATGTGGTGGGGTTAGCAATGGAGTAGAGGTGTTCTAAGTAAAAGGAAAAATATAAAGGTGAGGAAGTGTATAGCAAAAGAAAAAGGGAAGTTATAAGGGAAAAAGAAAAAGAAAGAAAAAATTAAAGTATATAGCAAATATGGGAGACCATCTTTAGTCAGGCGGTCTAATGTAAAAAGTTGTTGAACTCTTGAAATTAATGAAAAAACATGAGAAAATTTGAATGAAGAGTTTTATATCATTTTGTATGAGGAGTCTTTTAAATAGAACATGTTTTTTTTAGAAACATATCATTTATATATTATCAAAGTCAAAAAGACACATACATCAAACTCATAGGCCTGTAATCAGATCTGTCGGTCAGACAACTAAAGATTTTAACAAATACCTCTCATTGTAGACCACTGAGCTCGTTCAAACAACGAGCCTACAAAGACAAAAACTCACTAATAATCTAAAACAACTAGCAAATCTCATGCCGCCAATGCACGCAATTATGGTACGGCGAAAAGATTCATCAATCAAATGATTATACAAAATTTTCGTATCTGTTGGCTCAACACTCCGAAAAGTAATACTTGAATGTGGAGAAAACACCCTCACTAGGGTCCCAAATCATCAAAGAAACCAACGACGATAGGGAATTATTAGTAGCAAAAGCTACAAACTAGGGAAAAAAAAACTAGTAAAAAAACACGAAATTAAACTCAAGCTAGCAGAGACCCAATGACATAGCTCATGTTCACATCTCCAACGCTAGCAAGGAAGCAGATCAATAACATTGCTACACCACCATCTCTAACGTAGCCCCGTCGTACCAAAGGTGATTTCCACCGTCATGCGCAACCTCCATCGACAAATCCCCCTGAGAATCCACCATCGATGCCACAAAATGAAGCCAGCCCACAACGACCCATCTCTCATCGTCCTTGCTCACCTGTGAACCTAAACAAAACCATGTCAGATAGAATCACTGAAAACCATGGAGGACTGTCACACCCGTCCGACGGCAACACCCCGGAAACACGCCGTTTGACGGAGAATAGAAAACTTGGTGAAGAATAGCAAAACTTGATGAAGAAAACCAAGTTTTCTAGGGTTTTTGGCGGCTAGGGTTTGAGAGCTCTAGGGATGATGCTACCCTTTTCTAACAAATTTTAAATAGAACATGTTGGTAGTTCTTTGAATATTTATTTTTTGAATTGAGTAAATTAGAGAACATGTTTGCTATATAAGGGAACATGTTGTTAGTCTTTTAAAGTTGTTAGTTTTTATGTCAAGTACTAAATATTTTTTTCTCATGTTTGCAAACAACTTTTCTACCCGTAAAAAGTTATTTAGTACTTGACATAAAAACTGTCCAAAGTTGGTTTATGTAAGTGAAAGCCTAAAAGGTAACAACTTAATGTATTTTTCAATAACAGTAGTTCAGACAATAAGCTTATGTACAATAAAAAAAACAACTATTCGTGTCAACGGATGGATCATGGATCTTAAGTTCTTCTTTTTAAAAGTTCTTTTGTAACATCTATTCTAGTCAAGAAAAAAAACGCCTTTGCCGGGGATCGAACCCGGGTCACCCGGGTGACAGGCATACTTACCACTATACTACAACGACCAAGTTGTCAAATAATTCTTAAACTTCTATTTTAAACCTCATAAAAAAAACTTCTATGTTAAACCAATAGCAAGGCCTCGTTCAGGGGACAAGCGCATGTCGCATTCGCCATGCTAGAACCCTTGATCTCTAAATCGACCAACAAAAACATCAAATTTGAAACACCATCAACAGTAAAATAGAGAAGAAAAAAAATCCCACCACACTAGTCAACTAGTTAAACTACCAAGAGTCCAAGATCTAATTGATTCAACTATATTTCTCTCTACGATAATAGATACGTACAATTCATCACTTTTAGGTTCATGTCAAACCTTAATCCATTAATTCTGCAAAAAATTTGCCAAAAAAAATAATGAAATGACCAATTTATCAAGATAAAAGAGTCGGAAAGTTGTTTGCCGCAAATAGCATTGTAATTTCAGAGAACTGAAATTTCGACTAATATTTAAATCCATTTCTAAAGGACTATTTTGTTCATAATAACATGATTGTCAACATTTTCCTCCATTTATAGGGGCTTTGCCCAGTTATCAGCGTCTATAGTCTTGTATTGTGTTCTTCTCTTGATCTTTCTGTTCCCTTCCAATTTCCAATTGCAATGATCTCCTTGTTCCACCCAAATACATCTGAGAGATTCCTCTTTTGTTCCGTCAATGCATATGCATACAAGAGAGACCAGATCAGGTAGGAAACAACTCGGGCATTCAGAAGCATCAGAAGACAACACTTGAAGAATCACCCCCATCAACCCAAGTTGATTTCAGAGAAAGCCCCTGGCTGGAACTTCTGGCACAGAGCTTCTTTGGCTGATTCAATTCGATCTTGGTCCTGCAAACAAATTTCTGAAAAGAGTTATTTCATCGAACAACTTCAAAAATTTAATAGCACACTTGAATCCTTGGGAAATGTTCTTGTACCTTGCCCTTCAAGTAAATTCTAAGAGGCTCACGTCTTGATTTGCGATGGCACCCTTTATGTTTCACATGGAATATTACAATTGGAATCAGATACAAGATATTTTATTCTCATGAAAATCTACAGTTCTCAAAAGGCTCTTACCAATGTGGAGGTCTGGAAATTCAAGGCAAAGTTTTGACAAAGGTTGAGCAATTTCTAACTGCATGTTTTAACAAAAAAGGGAGAGAAAGAAGAGATGATTACATAAACAGTAATATATCTGTATTTTTTAATGCATATATGCTAATACTACTATTACTTCAACACTAAAGATTTCCAGAGTTTATAGGAAAATGTGGACTTCTCTTGAATCAGGACTTCCATATCCAACATTCAGAAAGTTGTATACAATAGTCCACAAAACAAAGACACACTACCTGTCCCTCCTTGGTATAAATAATAATAATTTCATCTCATCTAACTTTATTTCCTACAGCATTCTCAAAAAAAAAGAAAACTTTATTTCCCACTTCAGAGACCATATGCAATCCAAATAATTTTAGTACGAGCGAATGTTTCATAGGTCTGACAATATGGTCGAATAGGCAAAGAGTACATTAATCTCAACCCACCCACATAAAAGTCGTTCACCCTAAGAGGGTTACGATTATAATCTACATGCTCATAATTTAGTTGCAGTACCAGGACATAAAATTTAGAGGTGAAAATTGTCAAATGGAGGCTAAATTAACTGAGCAATGTAAGAAAAAGTACATCTGGGAAAAAAATAATCTGATGGGAGAACAGATCGGCACTGGGAAAAAGAATGAGAGCAATGCTCCACATTTCTTGAAAGAATAATATAATCGAAAAAGGACTCACATTGTATCAGGAGTAAGCAGGCTAAATATTAAATTCCTTAATTTTGCAAGGATTGCAATTTATGTATATATGTATATATGTATATATAGTGTATATGTATACACGCACCAAAACCCAAGACCCCAATTTATTGAAACATCATAGAAGATTGTATACATACATCTGCGAGCTTTGTTGTCAAGCACTTGGATACAAATGGTTGTGTCATTACTAACTCGCCGCTGGATCTCATTAGTTCAATTAGACAGTTCCACTCCTCATCAAGCTCCAAGACATTTGTTGCCGTAAAAATTATTACATTTTTACACTTGATCTACAAGAGACAATCAGTAGAAAATATAATATAATCAGTACTTAATTAACCAAAACATATGTATACAGGTACACACACACACCAATTGGCCAAGAGAAAGGCATTTTTTTTACTAGTGGAATCTTCGATACAATGTCTTAAATTCAAGCACACCATAATTACAAACAAATATATATATATATATGGGTGTGTGACCTTTCAAGCACTCACCAAAGGGACGATCAGCTTTTCATGATGCAACAATTCAGTAATACCCTCGGGCAACAGAGCCATCTGAGAAGGAAAAAACAAGGATAAGATCAATTCATGCTGTGAAGACTCCAGGACTGGGTATATAAAAAATAATTATTATTTTTTCAATGGGCTAAAAAATAATAATCATTGATTGGAAGACAGTGCACAGAAACTAACCACCACAATATTAGAAAAAGAACAAAAAAAATTAAATTAAAGAAAAGGACACAATGAAATCATTCTACAATAAAATGCATATTTTAAGAAAAAGGCATGACATCAAAGTACCTCATTCCGGTCACCAGTGCATTGATCACCTATAAGATGCCTCAGATATTCTTCAAATTCTTCATCAGGAGCCTAAATAAATTAAATTGACCAGCCAAAAATGGTTAGTTGATAATTACAAAACTTACACAAATTTAGGAAAATGTCAATGATATTCCAATGAATACCATTTTATCCACAAGGTTTGAAGGTTTTAAGAGGTTTTGTTTTCCCAAGAATGAAAGACAAATACATCCAATGAATTATCAGTGGGTGCTTTTTAAAAGTTCACTCAAAACACACAACATACCAGACGAACCCCAAAAGCCTTTGCAACACCAGCCAGAGTGACATCAGAATGGAGTGGGCCTACCCCTCCATATAGAAATACCTACATAAAGTAAAATTGTATGAAGAATCAGAACCAATAAAGGCAAACCATCATTCATTAATCATTAAGAAACAACCTAAAGAACTCAGATTGTAATGTTTTACCATATCATTATTTGATTGTTGTCGCTCGACTTCTTCAGCCACGGAATCTATCTGTTATCAGAAAGAATGAATAGAAGATGAGGTAATGACAATAAATGCATGTTTCGAGTTTCACATGTGACTGTGCATTGATTATTGTAGTGGCATACACATACATTGATACAGATGAGTACTGAAAAAAAAAACTCACATCATTTCGAACAACAGTAGTTTGTGATACCGACCAACCAATGGCATGAAGTTTCCTACACAGTGAATGCCCTAATTGATCCTCAACAGTGCCGAACCTGAGCTATCAAACAGATAAAAGAAAAAAAGAAACTTCAGTAATAACATTGGGATGAGAATAAAATGGATACACCAAATTAGAAGCTTGAATTTTTGTATTTTTTTTTCATTCCATCATGCTTTCTGTAGTGTTTTTTAAGTTACCTGATACTATGCCAGTCCTCCAACACTACTGATTGTTTTATACTTTTTTGGTGTAAGGTGATAATAAAGAAAAAATAAAAGAATTGATCATAAACATTACCAACAAATGACTTACAGAATCTCATCCCCCACAGCTATGGCTGAAGCATTGAGTAAGCTACTATTGGGCAAGTCCATACTGTTAAGGCCATTGGCAACAGCAGGCTTCTTCCCACCAACTGAAGGAGGAAGTTTTTTAACTCTCCCCGCTCTCTCTAACCTTCCATCAGAAAGCAAATACGCAGGTCTAAATACTTCTTTGCTGCTGGAGGAATTGTTAATGCTCAATAATGAATTCGGAACTGTGTCGTATATGCTTCCAATTGAAGTATAACTGTGAAATGAAGAAATGTCAAAAGTATAACCAATCAGCCAAATGTTACTAAACAAATATAATAGTAGAATGGAATCAAATGACATGTTATAATATCTGCATCAAGAACAAACTCGTAAAACTCATAAGTATGCTCAGCACTGAGGTAAGCAAAGAATCAAAAGCAAAACTTCAAGCATCATAGAGAAGGTATTACCCTTGATCATAAAGATTGCAGTACTGAACCTTGGAAGTTAAGATAAAGGCCCACACATCTCTGTAATGAAAAAGATGGAAGTCAAACCATCACATTTAATTACGTTTAAAAGTAAGTGGAAAACAAACATGTCCTACTTGTTAGCTCACCATTACTATTCACAGAGATACATATAATAAGCACACTACTCTCAAGCAAGAGTTGAGCACTAGTCTTGCAGTTACTCAATAAGAGAAAACTTATTTAACGAAAAATTTATAACTCCTAATTTGCTTTCTCCCTAGAAGACAACTTTGTTCTCTAACAGCTCTTTCCATTTTCCAAAAAGAAATTAAATAAAGCAGAGAGCATATGGTATATCAAGTATCAAAACACCTGTATGACCAATCCAAGATAGGATTCACCCTCATGAAAGCTGGCCATCCAAGTGAACTAGGAGAGAACTGTTCTTGCCCTACCTGCAAGATTGAAAGTTCACAGAAGTTAAGGCATCTTTGTCAGAAAATTTTGGGACATGATCTGACAGCAGAAACATGTCTACAATATGGTTGTGCCTTTGCCAATATAGAAAATCAAAGTACCGCAGTAGGATCACCAATTCGGACACCAAGGAAAATTGCTCTGATTGGTTTGGCCTTTAGTAAAGCCTCCAAACCAGACTTGAAATCTGAGCGAATGATATCCAGTTGCAAACCATAGCTGCTTAAATAAGATTATGTCAACTTAAGGCTAGATTCTTTACTATTTAATACGATTAAAATATAAATATAAATATAAATGAACAAAATTTTAGAATCTTGCTAAGACTAGAAAATTTTATGATCATATAATGACATTTAAAGACAAAAAACAAACAAAAAGAGGGGAAAGAGAAAAGTGGGAAGATCTCTCACGTAGTGGCTGTATCATAAGTAAACGAGTTGATTTCAGGGAAAGCAGATGGAGACTCGAAATATATTGTTCGTATTGGAAAATCTTTTACACCCCCATTTGTACAGCTTTGTTCCCCTTTATGCAAAAAGTAGCCTGCCCTAAGTAGATGCAGCAAAACCTACACAAACAAGTTATTACTACTATCAATGAGACATAAGACAATGAAAAGATCCAGGAAGAAAATCCCTTGAAAACTTACAGTTGAATCCTTTCCCCCATTGAAGCTGAAGGCGACCTCTTCAATTCTGTCGAGGAAAACACTTAGTACTTGCGTATAGATCATGGCTGATCCTCATTTTTGTTAAAGTGAAGCTAAAACTGTGACCAAACTTAAAGGTATCAGGAGCACCTCAAGAGCTTTTATTTATTTTTGTTCAAGCCATTATTATTGTCCAAAACTGGTTAGATTATCTTGTATAGCATTAGCAAACATACTATGAGTTTTGAATTGAAAGCTTTCCATTTAGTGTGGAGAGTTTTTGGCACAAACACTTTCAAGGTGATGTAAGATGCATTTTGGTTTAGTCTCCCATTGTGCCATTAATGACTAAAAGGATGCAACTCCCAAGATCCACATTGTTCTTGCATTCACGAAGTACCGAAAACCTTTTTACAATCATAAAAATCGCTAAAAGCATGCCACTTTATTATATTAAGGAAAAACAGCACATACTGGGGCAGCGAGAACTCGCATTATCAGATCTCAATTGATAGATTAACAATACAGCTGCTCCCAAGTCCTCAACTCGTGTACTCAAGTGCCCTCATCATCCTTCTTAAGATGATGCCCCCAATGCTAATCTCAAGAGTATCCTTTGTATTTTATAAGTCCTAAAGTTTATATAACTATAGAGCATCAGTGTTCATGAGGTTTTAAAGGATCCTAGAATTAAGATTTCAACAATTCAGATCATTACAAATTTACCCATTGTCTCATCAAGATCGCTAATTTTCGAAAAGAAAAAAAAAAAGAGATTCACTGAGGTAATAGCAATCCTGAAATTATGACAACAAAACTAATGACAGCAAAATAATTACACGTTTCATATTAACACTTTATGTTCCAGACTAGCATGACGGTAGGCAGTTTTAAAATAAATACCAGATATCTATTAGTGACTTGTTTGTCATCTCCCTCTCCATCCTATAATTCTTTGAATTGGCATCCACAACACTAAATGTTCCAGGTGAGCATATAATAAATGCAATTGGTACATTATTAGTAACTTGTTTTTACCATCCCACTAACCTCCTGATAACGCTTTGAACGATTGTAGTCTATATGACATGATTAGTTATTCCTTTCCCGAAAAGTAGTAAGATGGTCAAAATCTGTACACAAGTCTTGCTAGCCTAGTCTGATTTATATTGGCCAAATCGCCAATAACGCATGGTGTATACATCTAAAGAATCTTAAAGGGATAGCGACAATCTAAGAGGTACCGACAAGTAAAAGCAAAGTACATTTTCCTAATATTAAAATCCTTTACTTAGATTCGAATAAGTATTTGACAAGATAGTTCCAAAATTCATATTTAAATGGTTTAAAGCACCTCACAGCAAGAACAGTAGGTGATACGGGACTAAACATGTCCAAAACATCACACAAACGCTGCAGTAACTGCTAATGAAAGACACATAGGAGAAAGTAAACCGATAATAGCTATCACTAGTTCACGACCCATGAAAAGGAGCAGATATAATTTGTCTCAGACAATTTTCTACATTGACTTTATCTCAATTCATTTCACTTCTGAGAAAATGTACTACAAATGAAAAAAATAAATCACTTTTCATAAGTTTCACTATATGGAACTTGAGAGAACACAACCCAATGTTAACCGGTTTGTTACAATTTCGAAACTCCATACCCTTTCTCTAATCCCCACAGTATTAGGTTATGTTACAATTAAAGCCTTGACCTATGGAAAAACAGTACCCAGTTTACAACAAATACAAGAAGAACTTACGAGTAGAGCGCAAGAGCTCTCTGAATAACATAGATAGCGTTGTTGTACTTGGTCTTAAGCCTTCGATCATCACACTCCCTGATTGCTTTGTCAATCTCCATCTTCCCTGAAATCCAAAAATCTGGCACACAGTTATCAAACACTTGACAACAAAAAAAGCAATGGGATTTCACAGATTCAACAACAAATTTGCTTCATTCAGCAAAACCAAGCTAATGGGTATTCTTAAATAACAAAAATCCATCATCTTGAACTAAATTTAGCAAAAGGGTTTTAGGAAATCCAACAAATTTTGCTCCTTTTT
Organism: Rubus idaeus; assembly: GCA_030142095.1. Taxonomy (NCBI): domain Eukaryota; kingdom Viridiplantae; phylum Streptophyta; class Magnoliopsida; order Rosales; family Rosaceae; genus Rubus; species Rubus idaeus. Next base: position 8,081,686 of record CM057970.1, read on the forward strand.
GCTTAGCAATCAAGGAATCGTACCTGAGAATGGTAATCTGAGCAGAAATGGGAAATCTTGGAAGAGAGAGAGAGAGCTAGTTATAACGCTCAAACTCCATGACACACTATTGAATTTGAATAGAAACAATTCTGGGTTTTTGGGAGTATTACGTGTGTGATGGATGCCACAGGTTGTTTATCTCAGAAAATGAAATTGGTTTGGCCGTTCTTCTCTAATTGAAATTTTTTTTTTTGGTTGGCATTTAGAATATGAACTCTACGCGCAGACCCAAAGGGAGCTGTTGAATAGTTGCAAAACCGAAATTGGTGAACCGGATCGGGACGCTACTGTAATAAATAATAGAGCCAATTATTCTCTCTTGGAATTTACACTAAAATTCTTAAATGTCTTGAATATTTAAAATGATGATGAAAATGGAATACATCTAACTTTACATTGGGGAGTAACCAAAAATGGAGGCATTGAAATATTGCAAGAAAAGAAAATGAATTTTCTAGGTAAAGAAAATCCAAAAATCAAATTTATATTACATGCCTCGTGTCAATAATTTTTACCGGAATAATAATATCTTTCTCCATAATCGGTGAGAATGTCCAATATGATATTGTTTTTTTACTTTTTCATAATTGGTTAATTGGTCAACTAACATTTGATTGATTAATAAGATATTATCTTTGACAAGGTGTTAATAGATGTCCGAAGTTCAAATCTCTCCCTCCCCTTGGTTAAAAAAATTAATTAAAAATTTTATAGTAATTTTGGTCAGAAAAGAAAAAAGCCCACATTTGTCAGACCTGGTAATAATCATAATTAATTTTATTTTAAAAAAAACCCACATTTGGGATGGCACCAATCGACAAGCGTCGGGGTCGGGGTCGGCCTCCGGGCAGTAAAAATAAATCCAAAACCAATTCAAAGATGTCAGGGTTTTTTTTTTTTTTGAGAAAGAAAGATATCAGGTTTAGAAGAAGCTAAAACTCATCAGAAAAAGAAGAAGAATGGTGAAATTCAAAAATTAATTAATGATGTCACAAAATTCTTAGATTCAAAGTTTATTTTTATTTTTTTTTTTTAATTCTGATTACAATTTTTTTTTAGTTATATCTTTGTGCTATGATCAGTGTCCTAGGTGAAGTTGCTTCGTATTATCGTGGCCCTTGGGGTAGAACACTTTTTTAATTATCGCTTCTTATTGATACAACTCTCTCAAAAGAAAGATATTACGGATCATACGGCACCAAAAAAATTATAAATAAATAAAAAACAATTAAAATCAGAAAGGAATAGTTGGCTTTTTATTGCAAGAAGATTTGAACCTACACGGTTCTCTTGATTCCCTACCATGATTCCACTAATCCATGATCAACTCGGAAAAGAATGATATTTGTCTTGATAGGCCCATCAAAATCAGAACCACAATAACATCGCCTTGGCACGAACCATCCATCAGTGGACAGTGGACAGTGATACATTGGAAAGGTGGAAACTTGAGTGGCATTCAAGATGTCCCGTCTTGAACCATGAAAACAAAAGAAGCCTTCTTAGTGGAGCACAAAATAGTAATAGGTTGCTATCTTTGCCAAAGGTTTCCCCATAAAGTTTGATGCAATGGCTTGCTGATTGCTCATACAGTCATGCTGATCCTGAGCTTCACTGAACTTCCCAATCTCTAATAAGTTCAGGACTTCCCTCAAACAGGGACTAAATATTTCAGATAAAGATTATAAAGATTTCATGTCTCACAATTCCCACATTGGCAATGTGAGCTCTGGGACACCTTTAAAACTGGATTCAAGTACCTATTCCATTTGGCATAAACGCACAAGCCCTAAAACATTTCTACCATACAAGACATCTACTCAATTCAGATACAGTCCATGCTGCCCAACTTAACAGGAAAGAAATACTGATCTAAGACTCAGAATTCTCTAGATTTTTACCAGAATAAAATGTGAGTGCCATAGTTGATCAACACGTTCACAACAAATAAAAAACACGCACCTTTTCCGTTACCATTGCAAATGAAAGAGTTGTCAGAAAGTAAAATGTTAAATCGCCCACTTTCCTAGGCGAACTACAGAATCTGATTGGTTGATTACACAAATACTTAGCTGTCCTGAAGCAATATGCTAAGATGAATGGACCTTTACATGTAATTAATTCTCCAATGCAATGAGTCTGGGTTTAAGCAATCATGAACAAAACAACAAATCTAACATCAGTTAATAACTTTCAGGTGTAGGTTTGCTTCAGCATCAGTATCCACAAACAAAACTGGGGGAAATTCTTACTGCGCTCCAATCATCTAGTCGTATAGGCCTTCTTCGAGCCATATATCAACTAAAAAATCAACCATTTCCTGCAGAGCCCACCAATATTGATGTTCATATCAACATCACTCAAAGTAGGAAAGAAAGGAAAGCAAACAGAGAAACTTACAGCTAAAGGTATGGGCTCCTGGAAAGGTTCAGTAGTTAAAAGAAGATCCTCATACGTTGTGGTCCAGCTGAAAAAGAAGATATCTTGAGTACTTTTGTCTATATAACCAAAACAAAGAGGACTTTCGTCTTGAACAGGTAACTAAAAAGGCCGTGCATCCATTAAACAAGTATATGACACACATAGCCAAAAAATGATAGTAGCACTTATAAACTGCAACTTTGGGAGCATATGATTCTTTCACTTACATTGCAACTTACATTTAGCATACAAGTGTATTTTTTTTTCTGCTTTTTGTACATCATTTTACTTCTTCATGAATCATGACTAAGAATATGTCTAAAAGAGAAGCCAATTTTCTTTTCCTCAAGGATCACCCTTTACATGGAAGCTTTTCAAGAAACTCTAACATGATGTAACTCACATGCCAGAGTTGGAATTCAATTGTGGAACAGCTACCCGAAAGGTAGAGGGTGAGACAATATAGACTTCAGAAGATACGATTTAGTTGAAATGGTAACTTCACACTTTAGAATAATCACTGATGGAATCAGTACCACCAATCTTTCTTATTTACAAGATTCCCTCAGACCAAAAGAGAAATAGTAATAAAGGATCTGAGTTCAGCAAACAATGACATGAATATAGATAAATCCTAGAGTTTTCCTTCTAGATAATTGGCAGGCGTGACTAAAAGAACTGACGCAGTCTATTAGTACTCAAATCATCAATGTAATAAGTTCAGAAAAACTTTAATAGAAGCATTACCTCATTATCGGTTCTCTTGGCGCTCTTCGTGATTTCTGAGACTGATCACCAACCCATTCTCTTCTTCTCTTCTGCCAAGCTATCTCAGCTGCATTATAAGGATATTCATGTTATTGAAAGAATATATACTAATTCATAGTATTCAAATCAAGAAATAATAAAACTCATAAAATTATCCAGAACAGTGTTAGATAAATTTCAAGCAGCAGACAATGTATAAAACTTGCTGATATTAATAATCTAATGAAGACAGCTTTGACTCATCAAGATAAATGACTTCTTCATATGTTGGAGGAAAGTCCTTATCTGTATGCCTCTAACATGTATCAAATCATGCATCACACAACCAACACCAATTTTCCAACAGCAACCATTATTCACAACACAACTCGGAGACTTATGAATAAATGAGTATAAGGTACCAAATCTCAGATGAACTAGCATAAAGTCATAAACCATGAAATCATTGTTGTGACAGGAAGGAAAATTAGGGGTTTGTAACGAAAAGACAGCTCTTTCTCTTTCCTTTTTTCTTGGGTGGGACTGAATCTGGGAAGAAACGTACCATGGTTAATAAAGACTACTTTCTCAGTAGGCTTCTCTCTACTAGCAATATCTGAAGCATCTGAAGGTTGAATGTCATGGGAATTAGAAATGCTACCATTAGTTTCCATTCTCCCCAGACCGAACAATCATCGCCTTCTAAACCACTGCTCCAAAAAGAAAAAAAGGTAAAGATGGAGAACTAATCTACATGCAAGAAACATCATCAGCTTTACAAGAGAAAAATCTTATGTATCAGTGATCAGAAAGAAAAACAAAGGGAAGACAAAAGGAAAAAAAAAACGACGAAATCAGAGTAGCTTTCAAAACATTTAGACACATGCAGGCAGCCAGGCACTAACACAACACATCAAATCCCTCGTATGGATTCACTAACTATGCTTCATTTTGGGATGAAAGAAAGAAATCAAACCCTTTTGCCCTGCTTCCAAATCACGGAAAAACTGGGTTTTGCATACAGGTTCTAATCAAAGCAAGTTCAGTCCATTGCTGATCATAGCAGCAATTGATGGACCAACAAGGAGACTCTCCTAATCGTTCTCTCTTCTTGCATCTTTAACTCCCTAGCTAATACATTACCTAATTTCATATGATTAGTGAACTATCCACAAGATTCCAAATTGCAGCTTTCACTATTGTTATCTACTTCTAAGGACCCCCATTCCTTTTACAATTTGTTACATTGGAATATTAGCATATTGTAGTCCACAGTAACCCATTTCATTTCCAACAGTTGTATTCTTTCAATCAGTCCAATCAACTCACCAAAGCACAGTATACATTATCAGTTTGCTAATTCACAAATCATCAACTCTAACAAGACATGAACTAGAAATTCCACAAACCAAGTTCAAGCAAAGAAACCCATTATTACTCTTCCATTGATTCAAATGCACTCTTTGAAATTTCAAGACAAGTACTTGATACCCATCAAAGTTGCATGGAAAATAAGGTGGGGAAAAAAGAAAATAATACCTGGGTTTCTTGGAGTACGAGAGGGAACCGTTTTCGCGGGGGTGTGAGAGTAACGAAGGAAAGCAGAGGGTTTTTGAAGATTCAAGAATTTGTTTGGTTAGATAAAAAAGACTGCTTTTTTTCCTATGATAAAACCAAGGTGGAGACTTGAGACTTGGAGTGTCAACTTTTTCTTTTATTTTCTTTAGATAAGGAAGTTGGTGGATTTGGAATTGGGACTTTGGACTTTGGACTGGAATGGCAGTTGGAGTGTTGGACCATCCATTTTATGATCCAATCCGAAACCGAAACCAGCCTGAATTTGCACACCTGGGTCAAAGTGATTTGTTCACAGCCTCACAGTCACTGGGTCCCCACTCTAATCCAGGAATAATGTCTTTTTTCTTTTGCCTTTTGCCTTTTGCAGAAATACCTATCATGAATGGGAATCTCCTTACTTTCCTCAATTGAACAATTTTTTTATTTATAAACGCTACTAGGAAATTCTAAATTTCTCATTTAGCGTTATATGTTTTAATGTGAATTTGTGCGTACATTTCTTAAGCTTGCTAGATGTTTGTCCATTTGGTAGCTTAGTTTGCTATAGTTATTCTAAACTACATAGAAATATAGAATATGGATGTAATTAGATCATGTTTGTTTCATGGGTGCCTATGGTACTCTTCATTATTAATTAATCAACAAGTATGAAGAGGAACAAATTACAAACACCATAAAGTATGAGGGTATGATTACAAACTTTTCCTCGATAATCTAAAATCGTGATAAAAAAAGGAAAATTTACTTAATTTTTAAATGATACCCACTTGTATTTTGAAATATCTTTGTGTTTGTAAATGCAGGGAAACTATGAAAAAAATAGCTCTTTTTCTTTTTATGCACGTTCTTTTTTTCAAGGGCTTTTATGAACATTCTTGGCATGCCAAGAATTCTCCTAGGTTTATCACTAACAAAGTTGCCAACCGTTTTATATTGGGCTTAGATTGGCTAGTCTAGATGGACCACAAGTTGAAACCAAACGAAAATAAAAGCCTAAAAGGTGAGCTTGGCAAATGGCAAAACAACCTTAGAGCGAGATCGGATTTGAATGAAATGTTAGAATAGTGAAAAGATAGACGGAGAGAATTTTGGGCCTTTGTTTTTGCACTTTATAGTGTACTTCTCACTGTATTATAAGATCCTTAGAAAAAATAAAAAAATCGTTTTTAAAAAAATCTTTCTACACTTTATTATAAGTAATTTTTAATTAAAGTTATTTTTTACTAATTTACCAAGAGAGTTAAGAGCAGAGAGAGAGAGAGAGAGAGAGAGAGAGAGAGAGAGAGAGAGAGAGAGAGAGAGACTCCACCCTAAGTTCAGAAAATATTTTTCCATAATCTTGTCCCTTATTGGAATCCAGATCCACACCCCACCTCCACCTCCCACGAGATATGATTTGCAATTTTAAGAGCGGCGGCAAGGTCCACCTTGGGCCTTCGGCCCCTTTGTCCGTTTTTCCTCCTCGTTGATTATTCTTTCCTCGATCCCAACTCATTTTTATATAGTATTTAGTGCAACTTTTATCCGTTTTAATTTATCCGGTAAGAAATTACAACTTTCATCAGCTGTAATTTCTTACATTTATATATTCGTAATAAGAGTTAAATAAAGGTCTTGGAGTTACCCAAGTGGTGAGTGAGAGTGAGAAAATTGATTAAAATTATATTAGGTTAGGAGTTCGATCTCTTCCAATATAACACACACAAAAAAATCAAATAAAAACAAAAACACCAAAAAGCAAGTCAATATCTTAATAAAAATTGCTTGTCTAAATGTTTTTCTTTTGAAAAAAAAATTTGATCTATGGTAATTTTGTTTGCAAAGTATTACTGATTATGATTCTCTAAATCATTTTCCTCATTATGTTTGGTTTTTTGTGAGTTTCTTATGTGTTTCTTTCCTTTTAAAAATACGAACGATTATTGAAAGTGGTTGCATGAGGTGTATCTAAAAAATCAAAAATAGATTCATTTTGGACATGGGGATTATTGTAGACCGCCTTATATATAATTGTATAAATGTCTTCTACTTATATATTATTGGGTATATGCTCCCTTATATATAATTTTATAAATGTCTTCTACTTATTATTGGGTATATCCTCCTATAGACCAATCTAAGTGTCGGTAGGGTAAGCATATAGTCATGTTCATATCACAATGGGGGTTATATCAGACACACACACATATATAGATCACTTGGAGTCTTCAATCAATTCCAAAGCTTTAGGCTTTTAGCAAAGGTTCCTTCACTCGATCCTTTGTCGTATTATATATGATGTATTTCGCATCTAGTGACTATTATATTCAAACTTTCGCATCGTATTCCTTTAGTGTCATAATCAATATTTAATTCTATTGTGCCTTCCATTATTTACTCAATTAATTAAAAACGTTTCAATTTCAGAGCCACACAATAATTATTCTTGGTTTGAGCTTCATCATCTATGTGTCCATCCTCACCTTAATTAGAAGATAGACAATTAATGTTTGGTGACGAAATGTTTGGTCCAATTAATATATTAACAAGCTAGCTTTGCTCGGTAACCACTTTACACCAACAACAATAATTGTGCATCCTTCTTGATAAATTTTTCTTATTCTTAATTAATAGCTTCATTACTTCATTAGTTAGTGACTTAATGACCTTTTACTAAAAGTTAAGAACAGGTCCTTGGCTTGGGAGAAAGATCCCGACCGAAAACAAGAAATTCTGATCGGAGTTAGAAACTTAGACTAGCACTCACAGAGGCACAGAGGGAATCGATCAGCTATTATCGCATGTGCATGTCTTTTCTATGAGCTGTGTACGTCTTTGAACCTTAATTATTTATAACCAATTAACGACCATAGTTTGTGCCTAGCTAGCTATAGATCGATATGATGAGACCAATGAATTGAGGGAGGCTAAAGTTCAACGTGCTTAATTAATATATATATATATATATATATATATATATATATATACTAGGATTTCTTGACCCAAAAAAAAAAATACACTGGGGTTTAAGTAAATTCCTTAAATGTGAGACAACAATGATCATGCATGCAAAATTGCAAACAAAAGAGTGAAAAGCTGTATGAAAATGGATCATATATATGCCGACCTAGAATGACTAAACTAATGGCTATCAAATCCAAGAGATATGAGTGACATGACCATGGACCTAAATCGATTTTGTATCTGTAAGAAATTAATAAGCTAAGATCGAGCTAGGCGGTGTGCAAATGTCTACCCGTAAAGCAATTTACGGTACGTCATGCATGGGACATGTACGTACGTACTACGACTTTCATGAGCTAGCTAGCTAGGGCTTCTTGATCTGTCGGTGGAGTGAGCCCCACATTTCTCTGGCCGACAAATAGTAAAGAATCTACGATATGGGACTTTCTCTATTCTTGGGGACTTGATGTATAACAAATTAGAGTGCCATCAATTGTGATTATACAAGATCGAGCTAGCTAGCACTTCGTTCACCAGCAAACATATCACATATGCACATATTAAGATTTAGTACGGAAGATGTTTCTGTTGTTGGCAATGAAACACAATCCATAGAGAGTTTGCGGTGTGGGATGTACAAATATAACTGCAGTGAAGAAGCGAAACTACTTCCTCTAATAGCTAGAACTCTCTTGACCGACCGGTTAGGTTCATCGATCCCTCTGTAAATTAGTGACAATTTGCTATGCATCCATCTTCAGAATGATGTGTGCCGAATCGAAACCAGCTTGAATCAGATCGATCAGCTAGTAATCCAAGAGAGTTTGCTGTACTTGCATCCATATCCAGAATGCCTATATACGTACTGTTGAGTTATATACTGTGCTTAATTACGTTAATTACTTTACTTGGTGAGTATATAGTACAGCATTTAATTTTGTGAGGCATATATTTACGATGGTCCACAGAATCAAATATACGATTTTAGGGAAATTTATAAAAGGTCCTCTGTATTAAATAAGACAAAAAAAATGTTGGGGGGTGGTCAGCAGCTTCAGGAAATTGGTACAGATACCAGACTATCGATCTGGGTCTTTAATGGTGACCGAGTGGATCTGAGCTGAGCCAAAAGCCAGCAATAAAAGCTCCCAACATTTCTGTCTAGGAAACATAAATGAAAGCAGCCTTCTATTATTAACAGCTTGGTAGTTATTTCCCTTTGAATTTTCCTCTAGTTTCATCATCTCTTCCTTGAAAATTAGATATTCATTATGGAATATATGGTCACCGATCATCATGATACCATAATTGTGCTGAATCATCTATGGAATTCATGTGGATTGATCTTTGAGCTACTCGAAGACAATCAGAGAATATCGATATCTGATTATATGTGGCGATTTACGAAGATTGTGAGTTCTTATCATCAACTATTGTTACGACCAATTAAATGATAAAGGATGTCTTCTTCCGCCTCGTATGCTAGTCATTGAGATATAGGTCAAATGTCTATCTTTTGTATAGGCTAGCTAGTCTTTTTAGTGTTTAGGAGTTAGCATAAGGTATAGTTGATTTATTAGGGACCTATTGTATCGTAGACATTAATGACCTACTTACTTATTTGAAACGAAGAATGAATAGATGAAAATAAACTCCTAAAAGAATCAGGATTTAATCATCTATCCCCACCACGTAATTGAGTTCTTGAACCAATTTGAGAACTTGCTTACTTATTATGAGACTCATATACATTCTGCTTCTTTTTGCGTTAGTAAATACACGAGAAGCCATATAACATAATCATTTTTCAAACTAATTCGAGGTAATTGTAAATGTGTTATATATATTAATGATTATTCCTTTTGTATGAATGAAATTTATTAGTGGGTTTGCCAACTTTTTTTTTATAATAATTCCTTTTGTATGAATGAAATTTAGGGAGCTTCTCTAGTGAGGACCACTATAATGAGGACTTGGTGAAGACTTTTTGATTAATGGTTGTTATATCTATTTTTCGATTATATCTCGAGAAATCAACCGTTCAATATTAAGATATTCATGAGTATATCACTTATACAAATTTTCAACAAAATTTGTAATCTTTAAGGTACCGAATAAGACCAAATAACTGGACGGACCAAATCTATCAATTTTGAACCAATTCATATTCATAAATGGTAAATCACAATTATATATGGCCTAACGATTTTAGATTTCATTGAAAATTTGTAGAAGTGATCTACTCATAAATATCTAAATATTGAACGGTTGATTTGTCGAGATGTAATAAAAAAATAGGTCTAATCGAAAAGTCCTCACCAAGTTTTCATTATAGTGGTCATCACTAGAGAATCTCCCATGAAATTTATGTTCTTCTTTTTTTGTCCAAAATGTAAATTTTAACTGAATCTATTTTATTTTAGGAAAAGAAAATCCTAACTAAGATATGGAAATTGGGAGAGATTTAATCCGATTTTAGGGATAAAGGCTAGTTGAGGAATTACCAAAGGAATTCTTCGGTTTTAGATCCCTCTTAAGTTTTAATTGTTTTTTTTTTGTTAATTTCATGACTAAAACATGTATAATTTTAGGTGTGTTATTAACATATTTGGGTGTTGTTATTAATATATTTGAATGTGTTAATAACACACCATATATACTATATATCTCTATCTCTCTCTATTTTTTGAGTGTGTTATTAACATATTTGGGTATATTAATAACAACAACCATAATTTTTCGGGAATAATCAATCATACAAGGTTTAATTGGGGTAATGAAATCAATAATTCAAGGATTGAATAAAATATATATTTATAAGCAGCACTGAAGTTCACCTCGATCACGAGTCCAAATCAATCGATCTAAGCTTTATGATCAAATCATGCAGAGGTCCCCCATGCATCCTGCATATGAATGACCCACTCCCACATTGATGAACTTCACAGGTTTACTTTCATGAGTTCATCTTTGGATTCATATGTAAGATCTGAATATTATCCCTAAGCTAGCTAGCTGGCTAATAATTATTACAAAAATGCTTCTAATTGTACCAAATTAATTTCTTTTCTCATTACTTGTATCATTATGTTTCTGAAAATTTCCTCTAGTTTTTTCTCCTTGATTCAAGTGTATTGTCACCCACGCTAATAACTCTTTCATAAACTGTTGTGCGGAAAGCAGTTGATGAGTTCAACCCCATATATAAACCTCAATGGGCTCAAAAAGTATCATTTATGTATCATCTCTCCAAATTTAAGTTCGTATATAAGAGAATTATAAGTTACTGACTCATTATTTGCGACTATTTGGTCTAGTGACATATGTCTCTTCTTTATAAATGAGTGATTTTAAGTTCGACTAAATAATTATCGGTTGTTGTGTAATAAAAAAAAAGTTGTGAGGTTTTTTTTTTAATATTAGTCGTGTGCTTTGTCTTCAGTTGACATGAGGTTATATTATATGATCAAATCCCCTTTGTGTATATGGCGCCTAATATAAGTAGTGCTAAATTCAATTTACTTTATACTCTTAACTCAAAATTAATTCACTTCCTTATTTTTTTAATTTCATCAGAATTACCCTTTAATTAGCTCTACAATTTTAATCAAAATGGTTCGACCATCCAAATTGGCTGTCAATGTACTGACTTGGCACACTACCTAGGCGGCATTTTACATATGGGGCCACCTACATTTTAATAATTTTTCCTTCAACCGCTTTCTATCATCTGTGGACTGCGAGCTCTCTCTCTTTTGTATTGGACAATTTTTTTTTATAGGAAGTCTGCTCTAAGTGAGGGGTAATTAGCCAAAAAAATAAACAAAGTCAGGAGTATAACGGGGTTTCAGCCTTCCATGTGGAACTCACAACTAAATTTGGCACGGAGGCTATGCGTCACGTTAGCACACTAACACCCAATTTGGACAGAATTTAAATTTGTGGACCAATTTGATCAAACTTGAGAGTAAAAGAGTGATTAAAAGATGAAATTAGAAGATAAAAAACTGAATTGATTTTGAGTCAAAAGTATAAAGTAGTAAACTAAATTTAGCCCATATAAGTATGTACTCATTGAAAAATATACGCAAGGACAAGTGAGATCTATCGCTTTCATCTAATAATATTTTCCTCATTGGTTTATCGCTGCCATTTTCCTAATTAAAGACGATGTGTTGTGATCGATCAAATGACTCAAAAAAGTTGAGATAGATAACTTGTTATACTTTTCCAAGCTTGACAAAGAAATGTGATTGAAGCCACCATTATACATGATCACGCTACTTTACTTCCCTCATAAGACAAAACAGCATATGAATATAACAGAATATGTATTAAGTGGTGCAAGCTAGAATTACAATTACATTTGACAGAAACAAACATTTGACATCTCATCCTCCAACTTCATCATGGAGCTGCTGACACACTGGTAAGAGAAATGCAAATGAAGGTAAAAAAAAGACACAATGTGGGTAATCCAACAAGGATTGCTTTCAAGGCAAGAGACAGAAATTGCATGAGCTGGCTATCATTGAGAGGCTGAAGGTTTTTTTTTTTTTTTTTTCACTCATCACAAAGCCCAAGTTCATGTGGAGGAAGGAATCACAGAACTAGCTACAGATGCAACACATTTAAGAGACACCCATCTACCCATAACCCATTCTGCATCACATCCTCTTTTTCTAGCTTTCCAACCATGCAAACCAAAGCAAAACTTGTTTCCTCAATTAAGAGTGAGGAAGGAAAGTAGTTGTCAATTATAGAGAGTAAGTACTAGTACTTTTTCCTTTGTCTCTATAGCTATATTTCACATTACCTATATATTAACGTACTTACCCAAAGTCCCAAACCTTACTAGCTTATCTGATGGGGACCCATTTGGATGGTTAATTTCAGTGCTAATTTTCTTATTTATATCAAACTGTACTACCAGTCTACCACACTCTTTCTCCCGGCCATATAATAAACCTGGTCTTCAGCTACCTTTCCCTCATTCTCCTGCATTTATCCAGAAGCAATTATTCTGTGGTTTCCTTTGTACAATTTTTCTCTTCTATCCTTTCATTCATGGCTCTCTTACTCTTCTTCCTCCTAATTGTTTTGGTACCTTCAAGCAATGCTGACTGGCCACCATCACCTGGCTACTGGCCAAGTTCTAAATTCAGGTCTATGAGCTTTTATAAAGGGTTTAGAACCCTCTGGGGTCCTCAGCATCAAAGCTTAGACCAAAATGCATTAACAATCTGGCTTGACAGAACCACAGGTCTATCTCTCACTTCATTTTAATGATTGCTTAATGCTCCCTCTAAAGTAATCACTTGCTAAAGTGTCTGATTCTTGCTCATTAATTTTACTGCAACAGGAAGTGGATTCAAGTCGGTTCGACCATTTAGATCCGGTTACTTTGGTTCCTCCATTAAGCTTCAGCCTGGTTATACTGCAGGAGTTATAACAGCTTTCTATGTAAGATCAGTGAACTTAAATAGTTACACATGCTTGCTTACTAACTTTTAGTTTAAGAAAACTAATGCTTTCACAAATTATCATCAAGCATATATAATGAGTTTTTCTTCAAGTAATTGTGTTGATCATGAATTGATCAAATGTTGCAGCTCTCAAACAGTGAAGCTCATCCAGGGTATCATGATGAAGTGGACATTGAGTTTTTGGGGACTACATTTGGAAAGCCCTATACTTTGCAGACCAATGTTTACATCAGAGGAAGTGGGGATGGAAAAATTATTGGAAGAGAGATGAAGTTTCATTTGTGGTTTGATCCTACCAAAGATTTTCATCACTATGCTATATTATGGAGTCCCAAGGAGATCATGTAAGTATTTTTTTTTGGTAATAATCATGGTTTAGTGCCATCATATATATCTATATTATATATATATATATATATATATATATATCTTCAAAATGCTAATATGCTTTTGTACTTGAAATTAAACTCATTAAAAAGAAATAAGTGTAGGAAAATAGACAAACTATTCATCTATATTGCTTTTGAACTTTGATGAAATAGTTAGACTTGATCTGACATGTTTTGCATTGTCTAGTTTTAAAGGTAAACAATAATCTTGACCCTGCCAATAAAGGCAGCTAGCTAGAATGACATTTTATTCTTTCTCTGAAATGAAGCAAAAGCCAAACTTTGACAGCGGTAGTTACATATTTAATTTCAACATCTCATGAACAGAATTGACTATAACTAAATATTAATACAAGCTGATGAATCAATGAATATGATGTACAAACTTGGAAATTAGTACAAAGAACTAGGATTCAGAAGGGTAAAACGGCTTTTCCCAATTGGGTGATAAGACATGTGTCATTTCACTTTTTAGTTAATAGTTTAATGTGTATTTTTTTTTCTTTTTATCGAAATCGTGGTATTCAAATTTTTTTTAGACCTAAGGATTAATCCCTTGGAGACAATCTCAGAAGTCTTTCTTCCTCTAGTTTAATATGCATTCTTATTTTTTTATATTATTGGTTGAATACAACTATGTGTTTACCGTGTGTACGTGTGTTATAAAGTCATTGAGAGATAAAAGATTAAGTTAGTTTCGAAGAGAAAACGTTGTTTCCATTAGACAGTTTAGATGTATTGATTGACAATAACAAAAGAAGAGAACCAAATCTAATAGTACCAACCTATTGGTTTCACTTGCTTGCCACTAAAGCCAAAGCATGATGCAATATTAAACTAATTCATATTCCAAATATTGTATATTATGTCTATTTTGAGACTCCCTATTTTTATCTGCAATGTTGACTTTGGTGGTAGGTTAATTGTCATATGGTTTTTTTTTTTAGATTCATATAAATAAGATTAATTATTGTTACAGATTTTTGGTGGATGATGTGCCCATAAGGAGGTACCAAAGAAAGAGTGTTGCAACATTTCCATTAAGGCCAATGTGGCTCTATGGTTCAATATGGGATGCCTCATCCTGGGCTACTGAAGATGGAAAATACAAAGCAGATTACAGATACCAACCCTTTGTTGCAAAGTTTACCAATTTCAAAGCCGGTGGATGCTCCGCCTATTCACCCGCCTGGTGCCACCCAGTCTCGGCCTCTCCGTTCCGGTCAGGTGGATTGACCAGACAACAGTACCGGGTCATGAAATGGGTTCAAGTCAACCATATGGTGTATGACTATTGTAGGGACTACAAGAGGGATCATTCCCTAACACCTGAATGTTGGGGTTAATCATATGCTTCAAGATTGAAGTTCCCCTCAACCTTCACTTCATTTAAGTGCATTCTCCTTTTCTTATGTTTTATTCTAATTTAAAAAGAAGAAAATGTGTGTGAATTGCCTTGAGATGGGTCATCAATCTGAACGTCCAAGGCTTCTCCAAAAGAAGAAAATTTGGAATTTGGTGCGTGTTCCATTTTTGTTCACATTGTATGCTTTCCATTTTTTTAATGGTGCATTTGGAGTACATTGGCAAGTAAACAAAAAAAAAACCCCAAAACAGAAAAAAGATAATGGATTCATGGTCCTAGGTGATGAAGCCAAAGAATGGAAGGTCATGGGTTATGAGCGTGTGTATGCACTTGATTGTTTACTTTATGCAATGCCCAGACGCAATTGTCAATTCTTAATAATGCAACAGCTTTTTTTCTTCTTCTTCTTCTTCTTTGTTTTTTTGTTTTGTTCTATATGTGAATGACTGCCATAGAAATATGGGCACTTTGTGATTGGTCATACTCTGAGCTCTGAAGCTGGTACTACTAGTGTGACTCCCAAGAGCAATTCTCAACTGTGTCTTTGTGGATTTATTACCTTAGTTTAAGGCCACTTCTCTTTGCATATGAATGCCACTTGAAATCAGAAATGGGAAATTAAAAACAGGAATTGCAGTGAGATGTGAAAAACTGAAGGAGCATTACAGCAGCACGTACTACTGTCTATTGTGACATCCAATTATAGAGAGGCTATGTTTATCCCCTTACTTACAATAATTGGCGGAAATGTATTGTACTGTATCTAGCTCCCAGATGTTAGAATATTACTGCATGGACTCAAAAAATTTAAGTAGTTGATTTGACAAAAATAAAATTAAAATAATTGAAGATGATAGAAAATGAGAAAACAAGGTATATTAAGGTAAGATCTTTCCTCATTTGCAGTTCTAGTTTGCACCTGCACCTGGGGAGATAATGAGAGAACACACTAATTGTATGCTTCGAACAGACAACACTTTGCAAACTAACAAAGAATAGTGAAGAACCAGAGTTGGATGTTTCGAACCAAAGAGTAAACAATCACCAAACCTCAAAAGTTTAAACAAAAGCAAATCAACAATGTATGTCAAAACTAACTAAAATAATTGGAGATTTGCCATGTAAATGAATAAACTAATTAGGAGTAAGGAGTGTAATCTATATGGGAAAATGGAAAACTACTAATTAAGGACGAATGGTCAGAGAAAAAAAAAAAGAATTTTCATGATTGATATGACATGCTAACGAAAAATGATATGACTCATTTAACCAACCAAAATTTAATGCCCTTCAGATGAACCCTAGACAGAATTGTTTTACCCTTGAAGCATTTTTACATTTAGCTGCATACACAAGTGGATTCTGTCTTCACCTGTATGGTCATTCATTTGATATTATGCAGATCATGTTCGGTCTTACACATACAGTTGTAAGTAAGACCCACATGTTAATCCACAGGGAGCAGAAACCAATTCCTACTGGGAAAATTAATGGTATCTCAAACTATACACTGCAACACCCAAAATTGAGTAAAATTAACAGAAGGGTAGCTCATAATATGCTTGGGGAAAAAAACATGTTTTTATTTGTTTTGGTCTGAGAGTCTTCAGTACTCGGTGTATAGCTATAAGGTTAGAAAAAAATGTTAACCCATTTTTCTGACCTGATTTAGACGGTTTAGATTGCATTATGTATGTACACGCCTTGTACTCAAGAATTTTCTTTGTTTCTCTCAATGAACATGACCTATGAAAATGATTAGTCACCGTTTGAGTACAATAATGCAAAAGCCATAGGTCCAAGTCCAACCGCCTAGATGCTGAAATGAAATAGATGGGGGTTGTTGATGGGGAGCTTTAGAGCTTTAAGTGGACTGAAAAGATGGAATGTTTTAGAAAACAAAGAGATATGGTTTAAGCAATTAGGGTCCATATCCTCTTACATACCCTCTTTGGCCTCACAGCCCTCTTCTTCTTTTGGAATCTTATGAAAAACCTCATAATGAAATGTTAGGTTTGAGTAGTTACAAAGATGAATGATGTCCACCCAACACCAGAAAGCATGACTCATCTTTTATACAAAACATTGCGATGGTATTTTTGATCCTGATAATTGAAATTGTTGTGTGTAGATAGATCATTGTCATCTGAAATCTCCATGTTTATTAAGCTCAATAGAAGGAAACAGGGCAACAAGTTTCTGGGGTCTACAAGGGAAGCATACAAAAGAGTTATAAGACTAGAAGAGGAGTTGTCTTTTGTTGTTTTGCAGGATAGAGTAGTTTCTTGTGTTCCCTATTAATGTTTGGGTGCTTGGAATCTATAGGGTTGTGTTTTATATGATACCTCATGTAGATTAATTGCTATAGTTGAAGAAGAAGAATCCTATTCTCAACTAAAAAAAGAAGAAGATGAAGAAGAATCCAAGTATTTTATAGACAAGGTGAGGTGGACAAGGGATAGAGGCCGTTAGATTGTGCTTTTAACTGGAAAGAATCATGTTTGATATTTGTTACCACTTCTTCAGTTTAATGGCTTCAGAATTATGCATACCAAGGCATGAAGGCAATAAGGGCAGTTGTAGAATCATTTTCGCTTTGGGTTTTTTTCTCCGTTATTTGTTTGTTGATATATATGTTTGTTTGATTCAATTACCACAAGCCGACCTTAGCTCAGTTGGTAGAGCGGAGGACTGTAGTGGGCAAAACCGTCAGATTATCCTTAGGTCGCTGGTTCGAATCCGGCAGGTCGGATTTTTTTTAGCTTTTCCCAAAATATTTTAGACAAAAATTAGTAATTTTAGTACAAAATCCAAACTTTTTCACTTTTCGACATTTTACTGAAAATCTACTTCATGTTCCTCACTATTCAACTTATATCAACTTATAGTATTCAAACTTTTTCACTTTGGGTTATATCTACTTCATAGTATTCAACTTATAAACCTACTAAAATTTTCACAAGTGAAAATCTAGAGCATAAAATAAAAATTTCTGACGAGAAAAAAACAGCAAAATGAAAATCAAAGTTACTGCTGTTTTTTTTTTTCCGGTTGAAAAAGAAACTTGACAGACAATAACATTTACTCAAAAAATAGAAAAAGAAAACCTTTCTTATTTCCCTTTCCTTGCCAGTGAATGCCAAATATACATAGATAAGAACATCGCACTAAATGTAACAATAATCCTGTGCACCTAATATGAATCATGTGATACAAATTACAGCAACTGTAGTACCTCAGCACAAAGCAACTGAAAATTGAACAATTACATAACTGAACATTACTTATTTCATGAAAGCTTGGTGCTGAAGAGTTGCAGTGTGTCACCATTCAAACAACTGAGGAGACCTTTCCTGAAAGCAGGAGTGTACTTCACATCACGAACAGGACTTTGCTGTAAGTTAAAGCGCTGAACACCAGTAAAAGATGGCAACTCTTCTAAAACTAATTCAGAAGATAGTTTATCTTCAGATGCAAACAACCTGCCACGATTTTCCATGTCGATAATTGCAGATTTTGGCAGTCCGATATCACACACGTTGGCGTGTGAAGATCCCAACTTGCGAAAATGGCTGCTGCTGCCCGTTCTCTTTAAGTAAACATGGGAACCCACTGTTCCTTGTCCGATGGCACGTGAAGGAGTAAGCAGTGGTTGAGAAAAAACTGAATCATCAGAAAATTCGACTTTGGGACGATAGCAAGCAACAATGTCATCTCTGCTAGGGCAATAAGCAAGAGATATACAAACTCCTTGGTTCTCTGTTTCAGGGACCAAAATTGGCCTTCACAGAATTGAATTTTAGTCAGAAAATTCAACTGTTAGAAAATTACTCGAGCGATAAAAAAGATACAGTATGCATAACCCATTAGAAAGATAAGGAACTAACAAAAAAACAAAAGGTACACAGATAGATGATTTGAACTCACCCTTTTTCAGCACTACCAAAATTCCACAGACATACACCAATTGACGATGCGGACATCACTGTTCTAACACCAGAGGGAAGAGCTGAGGGAAGAGCTGAATTATATGAAAGGGAATGCACGGTATGAATTGGGTTGCTTGTAAGCCCCTTCAGGGATTCAACAGGCCCTGAGGTTTGGCGCATGTCAAACACCTGAAGATAGCCATTCTGCAAGAACAGAAAAATTAAAAATTGAAGCTGATACTATACAAAAAAGGGCTTTCAAGATACTTAAGACATGATGTAGGGTTAGCCCAGTTATCCAGCATATATAAACACAATGTAGCGCCAGACCTGTAATCCAGCATATATATAATTTGAATCGTTGAGATCCCATGAGCATGTCCAAGCAGCAGCCTGCAAGCACAAATGTCAACTTGACGAAAACAGTGTGTTTTAACAGGTTATTCCAAGCTTCCAGCAAAAAAAAAAAAATATAATAATATCAAACTTCAAAAGCCCGAGATGTTTAAGGTGCAGGCTGCACAGGCACACACAGGTTTGCAGAGACATAAATCACATCAGCCATAATACCGAGTTACACATTTACAAGCCATGCAAGTATGCAACATAGACCAGAAATTACCAATTTTAACATGACAAAAAAAAAATTATTTAACACAATTTTATCACTTTATGTTTCCACTGCAATATGATCAACAAAACCAGCCAACTAGCATTTGGTCTAGTGGTCAGGCATACTGTTGATAGAGGTTCCATGTTCGATTCCCCCTCCCCCATTGAAAATAAATAAATAAATAAATAAGAACAAGAAACAATCTACCACTAGGGATGAAGAGGCCATAGGCCAGCTCCTAAACAAGTTAAGCCATGCCTAGTCTTAGCTTAGCATAAACAATATGTTTAGAAGGTGTCGGCCCTGCCTATAATTCTTTTATTATGGTAAAACTAAGACGTTCTATCGCGAAGCCCCAAAATGATGGGCTGCTAAATTAGTAGAAAATCAAGTCAACAAGAAGGTGCAAATAAGAGCCTCAGCTTCATTAACTGGGCTCCACTAATTCTACCAGTTACACCTGACTGGACCAACTACCACATGCACTGAAAATTTTGTTATATCATATAAACTTACTTTGTAATCTGTACTTTGTTGAAAGCTTATTTTTATTCATATACACCAAACAGGGACAAACATAAAATGACACTACGTACAAATTGCCAAGAATCGAACAGCAGTATAGGGTATTGATAGAATTTAACAGTGCATTAAGCTGAGAAACCTGGACCCCTAAACAATCATGTAAAATGCTTCTGTGCTGCATAGTACAGGAATCAGAATTTAAAGTTGAAGGCAAGACCTTTAGTTTTACTTGGTACACAATGGCATAAATGATGGATCAAAAGTTTACCGGTAGGTCATAGGAAACGATGACATTGTTGCTCTCTGTACTGTAACAAATAGCACAACAAGTGAACAGGGGAACTTATATGAAGAAAATACCAAAATAACAGTTGGGTAAATTGGTGAAACCTGAGAACTGCCAATTTCTTCCCTAGGCAAGCAAAGAGTGCAAGGTTACTGTTAGAAGGAGAAGCACGTAGGTCCCTAACAGAATTTATAGAGCTAGGAAGAAGAATATCATCTCTGTCATATGGAGGTATCAAGCTCATCTGCAAAACCATATAAAAAAATAAAAATAACATTTACGAACAGTTCCTGTAGAAATTATCTAACGCAACAAAAGCAAAACTATATCCAAATCCAGAAAATTTACTTTGGTAAGCACATCCTTTCCACCTATCCCAGCATGCCTTCGTGAAATTAACAAAATTTGGTTAGACGCATCAACTTCAAATAAACGAGCACCAGCTACATGCAACTCCTTCTACAAAGTTCAGTATTATGAGGTTAACGCTGTGTTGGCAACAAAAAGATAATGGAGCACAGTAGCTTAATCAAAACTATGCACACTTCTGTTCGAAGAGGATAAAAATAAATATGCAAAAAAGTGATCTAAAAATAGGTCAAAATTATCTTTTTAACTGTCTATTTATTACTGTATAATACTTAAATTTGTAATGCACTGCCAAAACTATGGAATAATGATGTGGAAGTGGAAAAGGGTTCTCAGATGCAGAAGAAAATCTAAGAATTGCTTCAACTGCTATTTCGAAAGGATAAGATATTGCTCCATGATACTTTACCAAGCCAAGTTGCTTCACCTTATCCACTTCCAATTCATTAACTTTTGCCATCGAGAATAAAACCTTTGCCCCATCTCTGCTTTTCATTTCTTAATATTGTTAATGCCTCTGTAGTTGTATTATTTACCCGATCCTTTTTACCAATGACAAGGTGAATTTTGAATTAATATCACAACAAATCTGGACAAAACTAGTCCACCAAGTATAAAGACAACACAAAAAGATGTATATATAGTTATATACCTCCAAGTGGAAGATGAAAGATAGAGAGGAAGAATAACAAAGAACATAGCAAAGAGCAGGGGAAATTGCACACCTCTAATTTGAAGCTGCAAGGAGATGCTTGTCCACAGAGGTTTGAGCCAAATGTTTGCCCTACTAAATGTGTTAGAAGATTATTAGACATGATCTTGAAGGAAAACATAGTCTTGTTCCATGATGATAGTATTTATTACCATTGAAAACTATTTTATCTAAAACTTCGTAGATACTAAAAAATGGACATTAATGAACTAACCATAAGACCTTCCATCTAAGATGTTGCCGGATACAAATCTTCTTTCACAGACCCCACTAGCATTGATTAGTCCTGATGTTTTGCTCTGATTATCTCCAAGCAAAATGAGCAAAGATGGCAAAGGTGAGAAAGATGTGGACAACTTTAAACTGTGTAGAGATTAAACTATTAAAGGATGATATGTATGGCTAAAGAAGCACAATGTGAGAGAAGAAATATATGACTAGAAACAAAAATAAATTAAATACATCAAAACCGACATAATTGAACAATGTAGATTATATACAATCAGAAGGTAACAAGCTTTGCAATTAAACATACCTCCATAAGTTGTTGAATTTTGCATTGCAGTTCACCCTGTCCCTTTAGCAATTCAGCTTCCCTCTTATACCAACCTGCTCGCTACACATATAAGAAAAAACCATAGATTTTGTTAAGCAAATCATTTGCTTCACAAGGTAGCCAATGAATAATGGAAGGGAGCTACAGACAATATGTGATGAGAAAGTGTATTATGAGAGTGTCAAAATATATCTACCTCCTTCTCAAGAGAAGCACATTTATCCTCAAGTGAACGAATCCTCTACAAACAAGAAGAACCCATCATTCAAATACAACAAGTCCCACTAAGTTTACTTGAAAATATCAGCCACAAAAAATCCAATCACCTTTTGTGATTCTTCGTCAACAGCAACAACCCGTGATGCGAAAAGTTTCCTAACATCTTTCAACTTGCATTTGGCATTGCATTGAGGACACTGGAAAGAAGGGCGGGCATGTACAATCGGTCAATGTCGAAAGAAATCACTTTCAAACTATGTGAACAACATGGGATTGCCAGATAAAATCATCACCTTTCCGGCTCTTTGACCCTGGCGTAGCCATTTTTCAATGCACGACATACCAAATATGTGCCCACAAGGAAGACAGCTACAATCATCCAACCATACAATAGCAAGAGATTCAGTCTAAATGTGCAAGAAAAGAAAAGAAAAAAGCTAAAAGACGAGAATGAGAGTATCACAAAGAAATGAGGTTTAGTGCGAACCAGATGTAATGATCACCGTCATTAGTCCAAGCCTCCAAGCAAATTGAGCAAAATAGGCCATCAATTTCATTCGGATTCCACTGACTGCCCTGAGAGCTCTCTCCATCAATAGCCGCCGTTTCCTGGCTTCCAATCCTTCTCCGCTTCCCTCCAACTTGCTCGGCCAGAAAGCATTCATAATCCGCTTCTCTGGGTTCATCGTTATGAGCCATTCTTGAAAGAAAGAGAGCATAATTCGGATCCGTTACGGCGTCGTCTTCGTCTTCGTCTTCTTCAGAGTCTTCAACATCGGCGATGATGGATGGCTCTTCTGTGCCTTCATCGTCTTCTTGCGCTTCCTCGTCTTCATCGCCAAGATCCACAAAGCCAGGGTGAGGGTGAGGGTCTGCCATAATTGATGAGCAAGAGCGTGCTCAATTAACCTAGGGCTTGAGGCTTGAGAGTGAGAGAAAGAGGGCGAAATTAGCCGTTCCTTGATAATTTGATTTGGTGGGAAATCCAAATACTAGCCCTTTAAGCTTTTAACCCCCGGCTTTTCTTTCTTTCGCCGGCATCACCCAAACATTTCTAACACGAGTTTTCAAGGTCTAAGATTCTTAATTTTTTTTGGACAATAAAGGTCTAAGATTATTGGTTTATATAGGTGGGGGTAGCATTTTGTGAATTAACAAACCAAGAAATTTAAGATTAAGTTTTTACCATTTGTGATAAAAACTCTTTAAAATAAGTACATCGATCTACCGAAAATATTAATTAGAACATAACCGAACTGGTCTGTTGATATCATAAACTTAACTAAACCGACATTTTCGAGTGTCGATTCTCACTTATTTGATATCATAATTCAACAAAAAACTAAAGTGAACCGTTGTAGTTAAAATTAATTATAATCAATGTTCTAAAAGTTGTTAATTAAGCGGTAAGTGAGCGGTGGGGAGGAGTTTAGGCAGTTTTTTCTTTTATCTTAACAAAAAATTGGACGGGAGTACTTAAGTGGCTAACGAAGGGATAGTTCAGGTACTACTAGACTCCCTATGCATTTGTAGATACCAAAAAGTGTATTTCGTGATAGTTCAGGTACAATTTGAGAATTTTATCCATTTAAATACTATAATTTATTAAAAACATGGGATAAAAAAAAAACTAAAAACGTTAACAAGTACTTATAAAGAAACAAAAAAACTTATCGGCCCACTAAAACCCATGACCAATTATTCCTCGCGATTTACCACTAATCAAAGTCTACATATTAAATGCTTTTGTTTACGTGCATTTATATAAGTAGTTACAAAGTTTAGTTAACATGTCACACGTAAACTATGACATGTTGGTTATGATTATTTGAAATAATTAACAATGTGAAGGTTACGAGTTTAATCTCACTTCCAATATGAGATGGGTGGGGTGGGGTGAGAAAAATTATGGCTCAGACCCCTGCTACGTATATAAGATCGCTCTCTGCCGTTATATAGATGCTAGGTAATCCACACCTTGTTTCTCATACCTACTTCTGTGTGCAACTTTATTGTACTGTAACCAATAACATCTTTATAATATATGTTGGGTAAGTCTAATATACAGAGCTGCATAGTATACAACACTTTTTTTAAAATGTAATTGCATTTTAAAAATGCAATTACTGTTTAAAAAGGTAAAACTAATTATTTTGAAATGCAATTGCATTTTGAAATGGCAATTGTATTTTTAGAATGACAATTGCATTTTTTAAATGTATAGTTTCACATTTTTAAACGGAAATTGCATTTTTGAAATGCAATTGCATGTTTTTAAAAAAAAAACTGCATGCTATGCAGTGATGTATATTAGAATTTTTCATCTATGTTAAAGAGTAAATATTAGATAATAAGTGAACCATGCATGTATGTCACCATTAGGCCGGCCAAAAGTGGCGAACAAATGGTTTCTTTTGCCCCGTTTTGTTGTAGCTATAATGAGGGTACGTAATGACATAAACCCTAAATATAAAGATGAATCAAAAGATTGATAGTGGAACAAGCACCTAATTAAACCCTAAATAGAAGCCTGACAAAATTCCTGCTAACCATGAATTTTTCAACCAAAAACATCACATATTCCAAACCAAACGTAGTAAAATTATTGCAAATTGTCCACACAAAAAAGTAAAAACATTGCAGTACTATTCAAAGGGGACTAAATAACTTTTTTTTTCAATGGAAAAAATAAAATTACAAAGAAAAGCCATAAGTGCATCTAACACCTAAACAATCTAGATTAAAAGCTTGATAAGTAAAAATAGTAAGAGAATGCTCCTCTTTATAAGAAAAACAACTCAATTGCTTAACTAGAGAACATAGAATGCCAAACTTAAAGCCAATAAAAAAATAAAAATAAAAACACTCATTCAAAAGCCCACTGGTTCTCACGACGGACCTCCTCCTCTTCCTCCTTGGTGTAGTCATTCTTGATATTGAACTTGGCCCTGATCTCCTCCGGGGTCTTTCCCTTCATCATGTTGGCAACCTGCTCGCACGTCAGGTCCAGCAAGCCCTTGATGTTCAAGTAGTTCGCCGCCAGTATCAGATTGAAAAGCACCTCCTGGTCGTCCTCAATCTCCTTCACGAAATTACTATCCCACGACGACATAGCTTTATCCTCCTCTCCCTCGCTCTTGAGACAAGCAACGCCGCCGTCTCTTTCACCAACGACGGCGTGCTTGTTGCAGTACTCGATGACCTTGGCCAAGATCTTGCCCGTCACGTTCGGGAGAGGAATGCCACCCTCGGCGCAGACGTTGTCCTCGATCATGTGCTTAATGGTCTGCGACTGCAGCGCCACCGCTTCTTCCACCTCGAACAACTCGCCGTCAGAACTCTTCAGGGTGAACATCTTCTTCTCTGCTGCTGCCGACGTCGACATAACGATTTGCTACAAACAAAACGAACGATTCTCGATGTATTATTAATTAACCTAGCTAGGTTATGAGGCCTTATTTATACAGCAAGTTTGAAACCAAGCCCAATCACCTTTTAATCCCAATTTGACGTAATTAAAAGAATGTAAACTTAGCTGTTAACTTTTTTTTTCCTTTTCAACCGAAAATTTTACAAAATGCCTAAAAGGAAAGAATTAGAATTTCTCTATGTATAGTATTTGGTTGTCCGTTGTCGAGAATTAATTTGATATGTCTTATCCAAAATACATTCCGCTTTAAATTCTTTTTGAAAATCTATCTTTTCAAATTGGTTACCAAACTTTGTTCAACGTAGCAAATTGAGTTGAAACTAAAATGGATCACTGATTCGATATTCTCTGATGTGCTGAAAGAAATATTAAAATACGATCGTGGCATGTGGCATGAGAACTGTAAATTAGTGAGGATATGAGCCAGCTAGCCAGGTTCAAACATGCTCTAAGTTCAACAAAACAAAGTCAGCCTATGTAAGATGAGTGACCAAATGACCTACAAATCACACAACAAAATCATTATTTAAAAATAAATTTTATTACAGACAAATAAAAAAAGGTTATACATGAACTTATTTTAAGATGACTTTTTTATTGTGATTCTTCATCTATGAGAAACAATCACCAATGGAAAAAAGTTTATAGTCCTTGGTAACACATTATTGAAATTAGTTAGGTTGAGCATGTTAGGCTAGGCATGGTTTTCCAACTTGATATACCAAAACCGTCCCGAATCATTTTTGTTCAATTCGATCGGTAACCGTGTGTGTAACCAACAGAACCAAGGTAGTCTTTACCCTCATCACTCTTTCATGTCAATCTCTCTTCCCTCAGTCCTCCCTCATCTTCTTCTTTGGCTGTGGATTTGTGTACAAATGGCCGGATATGTACCATATGTACCTAGATCCATAGGCCAAACGCGGCCGAATCTAGGCAAATCCAAGTGAATATAGGTTGTGTATTCCTTTGGATTGGTTAAATGGCATCGTTGGTATTCATTTTGATTCCATAAAGAGAGAAATCAAGGTCGCTTATTTGATTGTCGGTCGATTCTTGCCAAATCACCGAACCGAGCGTTGATTACCTATAATAGTTCACCCCTAATTTACCCATTGATTTTTATACTATGGGTAAGATTTTGGTCGATCTCTCTATGTCGTTGAATTTTAGGGTCATCTACTCATTATATGCGAACATATCTCAAGAGAAAAAAAAAATATAATAAGTCTCACACAATCGCATATCATCATCACTTCACGATAGGAAGCAATCTACAATGATTCTCAGGTAATAATGTCCTTACTTTTTTAAGGGACGAAGTTTTGATTTCAGTCGTTAGATCTATTTTAAATTATTTGATATGACAGCTAAGATCAAAACTCCGCATATTTTTTTAAGTTGCAGAGTTTTGATTTCAGCCATCATATCTGTTTTAAATAATCTGATCCGACGGCTGAAATCAAAACTCCGTACATTAAAAAGTAAGAATCTCCTTAACAAAGAAAATTTGTATATTTATATATACACTACAAGCAATTGTGGTGTGGAAACAATTATCGCAAGAAGGAAAGAGTGGGTTGTGGGTATTTCTATTTATTTAAGTAATAAATAAATTATGTAAATTTATGAAAGAAAATTCTAAAATTTTGGTCTTATTGACAATTTTCCTTTTCCTATATATATATATATATATATTTTTTTTTTTTTTACTTGAAGACTTTTTATATTCCTTTTTTATGTTATCAGTTTTCCTTCCCTCTTGAAGGTGGAACGCGCAAATGATGCGTCGTTTAAATCACAGCTTTTACATGTGATGTTGGAGGTCCGTAACCCAAAGGGAGCATCCAATTCCAATTCCAATTCCAACCAATTCAATCCCTCGTGCTGGTTGTGCTTCAGCACAAAGAGGAAGAAGAAACCACAACAACAACAAGTGGGAATCAGATTACAACATATGTCTCGGACCATCTCCTACATAACTGGCTCTCAGCTCCTCTCTCTCAGACGCCGCCCCAACAATATCGCCATCATCGATGTCAGGTTAATACTCCCACACTCTCTCTCTCTCTCTCAAATTCGCATTCTGAAATTGGTAATTAGATTTTTCGTTCTGTCTGTTATTTCTTTTTAAGGGATGACGAAAGGAGTTATGATGGGCACATAGCTGGGTCTTTGCACTACGCGAATGACACTTTCTATGATAAGATCTCCAATCTCGCTCAAGAGGTCAAAGGCAAAGACACCCTCGTTTTTCACTGCGCTCTGAGCCAGGTACCATCGTAAAGCTGACGTCTTTTTCCGGTAATGAGGTCATTGCATAAACGAATTGCAATTTTCTAGTACAGCTTTTGTGCGTGACATTGTGAACTTGGGTTACCCAGAAACAGATGGATTGGAGTTGTAGGATGGAGTTTTGATCTTAGTGTTATAATTTATTGGCTTGTTTGGGGAGTGCTAAGCTTTTTTGGTGCTTCTGCCAAAGCATCGCAAAGTTGGACGATTATGAATAATGTGCATCCCAAATGCAATCCTATAGAAAATGAGCTGATCAGGTTGGACCCGCCCAGAATTCCTATGCTATTGAAAGATGAATTCTTGTTTAATATGTTTTCTATCTGTAATTACTTGAAAGATTCAGTCTTTTTGACCCTCTGTGTTTCGAGAATTTTCTAATGCTATATAACATAGTTATTTGATCAGGTCTCTTTCTTGAATTTTAGAAGAGCCAATGTGATTCTTTTTTTAGTCCTGAATCCCAGAAAAGATTGAAAAGCTGTCATAAAATGTGCCCTTCACTGGCTGAAGGTCTTAGTCACAAGCTTTTGTGTCAAGTAAATGAATTAGGAGCACAACAGAAAACTAGTCCGACCCATTTTAACTTCACTAGAAAACTTCAATCTTGATGTACTGATCCTCACTCTTTCATGCTTGTAGCTTTCTTGAGAAATTTATACAACGCTGCAAGTTTTATGATGGTTTTGTAGGTCCGAGGCCCGTCCTGTGCACGAAGGTTTGCCAGTTATCTTGAGGAGATGAAGGAAGATACAGGAATTAAAGACATTTTGGTTTTGGAGCGCGGCTTCAATGGCTGGGACTCTTCTGGCAGACCTGTTTGTCGCTGCACCAGCATTCCCTGCAAGGGTGAGACTGAGTGTGCTTAATGCTTTGCTCAAGGGACATACTGGTTGGGAAGCAAGCATGTTGTTTTGCCCATCGCCCCTGTCGCTGTATGCTATCTACTTATGTAATGCTACAAATAAACTACTATATTGACTTCATTAGTCACTTCATATCTTATAGGTGTAATATGTGGTTCTACTGCTACTTCATCTTTGTAACTCACTCTTGAGTCTTGAGCCTATATATACTCATCCTTGTCTTCCTCATATGCTGAGGATTTACAGATTTGAGATTGAAGTTGAATCCCTCTAAAAGATTGTGGCTTATCTCCTTTGCCATTTCCAAATTTGAATTTGTCATGCGAATTTTTTTCAATTTGGATTGCACTTGGGTCACTGCCATCTAGTCCCAAAAAAGGGAAGAGAAAAGAATTGCTCAACCCCATTTCTCTCATCAAAAGTGGCATTGGCATATACCTAAACACATGGAATGCCTCTATGTCATTTTCATGGGTTGCAATTGGTGTAGTAGATTAAGTGATTCCAACAATCCAACCAAACCTACTAAATTTTGTGCGTTGGGATTGGTGATGTACCCAAAACTGGTATTAACAGAAAGCTGGCCCACAATCAACAACTGGCCTATTAGCTCAGCTGGTTAGAGCGTCGTGCTAATAACGCGAAGGTCGCAGGTTCGAGACCTGCATGGGCCATTTTTATTCATTATTTCTTCTCCTTTTGGAGATACTTAAATGACTATTTTACCCCTATCCTCTTTAAACAGACTCCTGTACTCTGTAAACCAACAGCAATTCTCAATCGCATCGCGAACACGAAGCCATCTGATAAACTCGTCGTCGTTTAAAGATGGTAAATTTCTCCCAGAAATCTCATTCAATTCAATTTTCTACTGAATTTACAGTTCTAATTGTGCTTACCCTCTTCCAGGTTTGCTTGATGTGCCTGATACCACTTTTCCTCGTCCCAATTGTCAACGTTCTGCCTCTTCTCTTCGATTACATCATGGTAATTTCATCAATGTCAGAAACCGAATTGAATTGATTTGGGTGACTCCAGAATTGTCCAGCTTACGGTTTCCTTATCAGAGGTTTAATTTTGTGCATTTTTGATTTTTTAGGGAAAAATTTATGGACTTTTGGGATGGGAGTATAGGAAGCCAGAAAGAGCTCCTCCGGCGTGTCCTTATAAGCCTGTAGCCAAACAAGACGGCAAAGTGAGTGAATTATTTTCAGCTCTTTGATTTCATAGTATTAATTTTGATCTTCTTTTATCTTAGGTTGATGGTCATGGTCCTGCATATATAATCTACTCAAATTTGGATGTTTATTTTAGATTTAGTCAGGTTGAGTGTTTGGTTGATATTTTGAATGGATTGCTCTGGTACCAAATGGGATGCAGTATCTCCTGAACTTGGCACTAGTAACACTAATGATATGCAAATGTGTGTTATGTTATTGTGGAAAGCGGTTTAGTGGTGACTAAGGCTTGGTCGAAAAGGATTAGATTGAATTTTCTAGACCTTTCAATGAGAGAAAGAGAGAGAGAGAGAGAGTCAGGGAGGGAGGGATGCCATATAACATTTGAGCAGCCGAATGTGTTAGCTGGACTGAACTGGCTTGGGTCTCAGTATATTATCTATTTTCTTTGGTTTCGTAAGTTGATCACTCGACTAATAAGCGAATTTTCATGTGGATAAATATCTCATCGGGAAAGTGAGGATGAAGCTGTCACTGCTCATGGGCAGGGGAAGCGATGGGTGATGCGAGATCATGTGCAGGGACAGAGGGAAGGAGTGGCGTAGGCCAAGTTCCACATATAATTAGCTCAATGTTCACCCCTGCCTTGCCCTTTCTCCTACTTTTGTTCTGTTTTGTTTTCTTTGTGGGATTTTTGTTTTAGTCTCCTTTTTTTTGGGGGATTTGAGGTGATGGTAGGATTTTCATTTAGTTGAAGAAAAAAAAGTTACATTGAAAACGCTAATTAGTGGGAGGGATAATATGTTCTAATGATTCTTAGAAAAGAAATTTACTCAACCAAACAGGAAAAAACATGTGAAGTTAGTTTACCTCTGAAATGAAGACAGTCACTGGGAATACTGATCAGTTGCATTCTGATTTTGTAGAAACTCCTATTTCTTTTTAAAGTGACAATTACTTCTTTCGTACTTTTTAGTTAGAAGGTTAATAGGATGAAAGATTCAAGAAAATCATTATGGTCTTTGCTAAGGTCATGACATTATGCTTGCCAACTTATGAAAGTTCATATTATGGAATGGATTTCAATTTGATTGCTGGCATTTCTAGGTGCATGATTCTTTGGTAGATACTAATATAATGTATTTGTTGTCCTCGGTTCCTTTTTAGCTCTATATTCACATAAAACCGAAAGATTTGAAATGTAGTTATTACTCTAACACCACTTATCTCGCCCAGGGTTGCTGCTGCTTTTCATGGCTCTTTATGTTCCTGATGTCTATGCATGCATGTTTGC
The DNA here is from genome assembly GCA_030142095.1 of Rubus idaeus. Classification (NCBI taxonomy): domain Eukaryota; kingdom Viridiplantae; phylum Streptophyta; class Magnoliopsida; order Rosales; family Rosaceae; genus Rubus; species Rubus idaeus. The sequence goes on from CM057970.1 coordinate 8,112,930, forward strand.
ATATTTCAAGTATGCTTCAAGTGTTTGCTAAATTTGCATTTCCTATTATTTCAGGTGACAGAAAAACCTGAACCTGGGCCACCAGACTCTGTTCTGGAATCAGCGGCAGCTCCCCGTGCGGTAGATTTGAAGCAAGAGTGAACGTCAAATCTTTCCTCGTTACAGGCATGAACCTCACAGATGTATAAATTTGAGGCTATAAGGGGGGAAAACATCTTGGTCAGCTGTAATGCTGTAACATATGCAGTTCATTAAACTTCCTTTGGAAGGGTTTTCTTTTGAACCCCTGCGTGTATGAGATTGTGGTTATGTTGTCTAAAGACTGCCAAGTCAATATGATCATTATACAATGAGAGATGATGAATTGGTAGCAAACCAGTCTGAAATACTTTCATTCCTCCTCTAAATTGAGCATGTTCGGGCTATTGGGCTGCCAGCCGAACCGATTATCATCCCATTTTTAACAATCACTTTTAGCTAAGCTCAACCAAAACTTACCCATTACGAAGTGAGTTGGTTTGGTCAGTCCATTAGTGTTAAAACTTAGAGACCTGCAAATTCACAATGAGAATCACTCTTCTAATATCAAAGTACTAGTCTAAAGTGAAAGTTAGAAACCACTCTTCTATGTTTTTGTTCCTCCCTACATATTGAGCAGATTTGGGCTCTTATTTATGGGCTCTTATTTATGGGCTCTTATTTATGAGCTCTTATTTATGGGCTCTTATTTATGAGCTCTTATTTATGGGCTCTTATTTATGGGCCTGCAAAGTAAAAATCTAACACAATTTATTTCTTGTATTTTATTAGCTATAAATTTGGGACTGATTGCAGCAACGAATGAAAAGAAATTAGCTATATAATACACTGGACCTGAAAATCTTCCACCTCAAAGTTGTTACAAAATTGTGAGGAAAGAAAGAGGAAATTTCACTACCTCGGCGCATTCGAATTAAATAGATTAACCTACTATCTGCTCTGCCCCCCATTTTAATTAAACAAATCATTTGGGAACTTTGATCGAATTTAGGTTCACATTTCCCCTCCATCGACTTAAAGAATCTCCGGAGATCCTATCAGCCGGTGCATGACAGATCAGCAGAAATCAGGACCACCGTTGGATCGAAAACGACCCAGAAACTAAAATTTATAATTCTAATTTATGGACTTGTCGATTAGGTCCAGCAGACATGGAACATTGCCGGGGCTCATGCTCCATTTTTCTTTATTGGTGCAAAAAATCTGAAATATAATTTTTAAGTGGGTAGGTTAATTAGTAGCTGAGTATGTTAGGAATGGGGATGGCTTTGCAATTTTTGGAGAGTCAAACATGGCATCACTGTTAAAACTATGACCCAACTAAAGCTGTTTTTGTGATTTTGCTTAGGTTGATGGGTTTTGCTTAGGTTGATGGGTTTTGCTTACTTGCCTGCCAAGGCAAACCAGGATATATAATCATTAATTAAGATACATATATAGCTTGATGGTGAAAGTGTCTCTAAAGGTTCTAGTTTAATTGGTTATATCAATGTTGACCGGGTTTACTTGTGAGGAGGGAAAAGACTGTCATTTTAGATATTGAAGAGCTTTGACTAGAAGGTATGAGAAAAGGAAACCAATGCTTAATTAGGGGATGATATCATTTGAAAGATACAGGTTAAGAAAATGTGCAAAGAAATTATACTTGAGTGTGGTCCATGGTACAGATCTTATAGGCTCTGTTGAAGTAGAGCTGTAGAGGATGCATAAACAATATTTATTTATTTTAGTTAGGCAAGGGAAAGAGAAAGAAAAAGAAGTTATAACAGATATTTTAGGTGGATGAGACACTCATGAGAGCTATTAAATAATACCTACCATCACCATGTGTTCTCAAGTAGAAAGGAAGTATGATAATAGTGATTTTAGATTTAAAAATTTATGGAGTGTAGTTGAATGAGTGTGGCAAACATTGAAACATGGTTTTCTTAATAATTAGTTAATTACAATTGGAGGTTTTTAGGTGCCCATAACCTCCCATTTACAAAGATGGATGAGTTCCAAATTCAAATCCTCCAAAAAAAATTTCAAAAAAAACAAGACTTAAATCATTTCTTGCCTATAACTCCAACTATCTTAACTCAATTGAGTAAAGCAAACCTCAACTTAAATTGAGCTCTCCCAATCTTTGATGGAGAGAGTATTTATGTATGTCCATTATATACCCACTTGTATTATGACTGTATGGGCCATATATATTCAGCCGTCCCCATCTTTGATTCTCTTCTCTGATCGTATCTCCGAATGCATCTTGTTATGGAATCCTCGTCCACCCACTGTCTTTACGGTTCTCCTACTTCTCCCCTTCTAAGGCTAACCCTTTACCTTCCCACATTCACTATGTGCCAATATTCCACTCAACTTGGTTTTCTTTACTTAATTTCTTTCCGGCCACCACTAAATGCAGGTGTAACATCAACACTTAATAAACAATTTGACAAGAGTAACCAATTAATTAACTTTGCATTCGATTGGAGGAATCATCTGTATTAAAGATTCGGAAGAATACATCTCTAATCTTCAATAGAGATAGGTTCCAACCATCGACCGATTTGTTATAGGGTAAAGTTGGGTTTATCGATCATTACAAATAAATAAATTGTTATAATATATTTGTTCCAACAATATTCTTTCATTCTTTGTGTCTCGAATCAAGCTTGATAAATTGTCATAAGTACTAAGTAGACTTTGATATTTTTGTACGTTGTCCTTAAGGAAATCTCCAATAGTTGGGATCAAACCTATATTTAGTATTCATATTTGACATTTTGCATCTCCAATGGTGTAAAAATTGAGATCCAAACTCAGTTTGAACTTATCCCAATTATTAAACTCATACTCAAATTGAGTCCATATCTATAAATTTTCAGGGGTCCCAATTGTATGTAGGGTGAGGAGGAGAGAGAAAAATTATTATAGCACTTGAGTTTGGTATTCAATTATTAGAGATGATACCAAACATATATGAATAGTACTCATTCGAAAATTTAGATATAAATTTTGAGTTTAACCATACCATACATCCGCATTCCAATTGATACAGTTCATGCTAAACGTATTGACTCAAATTATCAAGATTACCCAGCAGCATATATTAAATAAATAACTATATTCGATGCCTAAATTTTGTTTCTTCATTAACTTTATATGGCTACACAACAAGGCCAAAGCAATCGCACACATGTAGGAGTCATTGTCTTTGTGACCTTATTGTTTGGTCACAATCGAACCACGCATGCCGGCCGACAACGCAACCGGCCACTGCACAATTGTTTCAACGAGTATTTTCCTAGTCGACCATCCTAATTAAGAAAATGACATGTTTAATTTGATTGATATAAATTAATTAATATATCAACCCAACTTGGATGTTGCTCAATATCTAATCAACCCTTAATTGCTATGTCATTAGAATTAAATACGAATGTTATAAGTGATGGAAACTCATAAAAAAAGAGGGTTATGAAGATAACTGTTGACTTGATCAACTTAAGCAGTTATGAAATGAATCGTTAATGAATGTCAAGTTTACACCCTCTTTATATCTTATCGTGCATGCAGAGAAAATGAACAAATGGAAAGAATTGGAGAGATCGGGATCGAGATGAGTACGCAATTTCGAAGTTGAGAATTCCAACTTAACAAACCAGATTCTGATACCGTATTAGATATATTTTGCTTCTTAGGTCTAATGACTAATTCGTAGTCGGAAATTTTGTCAGAACGTTGTCTCCACCTGACCAGTTACATAATGAATTGAGATTTAACTCAAATTTGCAGTCAGCAGGACTCGAACCCGGACGGGGGTACCATATTTGGAGGCTTTTACCAATTAAACCACCGGTGGTCATTATATACTCTTATTATTCAGCTATCCATTGAAATATAGGGAAATAACCAATAGCTACAAAAACTCACCTTATATTTCCCACTAACACAAATGTTTTTTTATTTTTCCCACTAGCCCCAAATTGGGCCTATTTTACTCCCACCAGGGGAAAAAATATGAAGGCCCACTTTTTAACGACTTTTTTGTTCCAATTTTGCCCCTGCGTCATGCCAAAAAAAAAACCCCTGCGTTCATCCCGTCAGGCTACCCGAGCACATTTCTTCTCTTCAAATTTCGTAATAATTCAAATATGAATCAAATGTCGAATCTAAACTTAAAAACACGTAGGTCTCGACAAGAGGATTGATTTTCATACCAAATTTGTCAAAAACAGTGATCGGAGTCGCCGGCAAATCACTCGAAAACCGCCGGAATACGGGATTGTTTTTTCCTTAAAATCGCCGTCGATCGTCTCCTATTTTCCAAGCCGTGGCCGGGGATTTGGTCGCACCACCTAGATGAGTCGAACGGCACCCATGTCGTGTCGTGATATGGCCGGACGGCGGAGAAACACCCGGGTCAGATGCGGCCTCGCGGGTCTCAACCCGTTTGGGTTGATCTGATATGGGCTATATCCAATCAACGGCCCAGATCGCACCATTTTTATTTTCTTTTAAATAAATAATTTTATATATTTTCAAACTTCTAAAAATAATTAAAAATAGCTCGGGAGTACGAAAAATTCTCCAAAAATTCCCACTAACTCGTTGTGACGTGTATTTTATTCTCGAGTTCTCAAATTGAAGATTTTTTGTGAAAAAATATTCAGAAAAATTCATAACTATCCTTGATAACATAATTCCAAACTTTTGAAAATCATTAAAAATCGCTCAGGTCATAAAATTTCCCGAATTTTTTTCAAGTCCTTAAATTGGAGTTACGACATGAAAATAATTTCTAAAATATTATCGAGTCTCATTAATAACCTACCAACAAAGTTCTATTGAGCACTCAATAGCGTTCTATTGACCACTAAATAGAATTCCAATCTTCCGAAAATCATTAAAAATAGCTCGGGAATTCGAAAAAATTTCTGAAATTTTTTCAAGTTCTTAAATTGGATTTATGACATGAAAACAATTTCTAAGATATTATCGAGCCTCATTAATAGCCTACCAACAAAGTTCTATTGAGCACTCAATAGAGTTCTACTGACCACTCAATAGAACTATATTGACCACTCAATATAACTCTATTGACCACTCAATAGAATTTCAAACTTCCAAAAATCATTAAAAATAGCTCGGGAATTCGAAAAATTCCCCGAAATTTGTTCAACTCCTTAAATCGGAGTTACGACATGAAAACAATTTCTAAGATATTATCGAGCCTCATTAATAACCTACCAACAAAGTTCTACTGACCACTCAATAGAACTCTATTGACCACTCAATAAAACTCTATTGACCACTCAATAGAATTTCAAACTTCCAAAAATCATTAAAAATAGTTCGGGAATTCGAAAAATTCCCCGAAATTTGTTCAACTACTTAAATCGGAGTTACGACATGAAAACAATTTTTAAGATATTATCGAGCCTCATTAATAATCTACCAACAAAGTTCTATTGGCCACTCAATAGAATTCTATTGACCACTCAATAGAACTCTATTGACCACTCAATAGAACTCTATTGACCACTCAATAGAACTCTATTGACCACTCAATAAAACTCTATTGACCACTCAATAGAATTTCAAACTTTCAAAAATCATTAAAAATAGCTCGGGAATTCGAAAAATTCCCCGAATTTTGTTCAACTCCTTAAATCGGAGTTACGACATGCAAAAAAATTTCTAAGATATTATCGAGCCTCACTAATAACCTACTAGCAACATTCTATTGACCACTCAATAGAGTTCTATTGACTCATCGATAGAGTTTTATTGACCACTCAATATAATTCTAAACTTCCGAAAATCATTAAAAATAGTTCAAGAGTTCAAAAAATTCTTCAAAATTTTTTCAAGTCCTTACATTGGAGTTACGACATGAATTTTTTTTTAAATATATTACCGAGTCTCATTAATAACGTATCAACAAAGTTCTATTGATCACTCAATAGAGTTCTATTAACCACGCAATACAAGTTTTGAATAAATTTTTATTGGCCTCTTTGAGGACTCAAGAATAAAGTACACGTCACGACGAATTCACGACAATTTACGGGAATTTTTTCGGATAGCGGAGCTATTTGTTTTGAATTTCGGACGGTTGAGAATTAAGGAAAATATTTTGGCAAAAAGAAAAGTGAAGGCGTGCAATCTGGTCCGTTGATTTCAATTATAGCAATATCTGGACCGTCAAATTTAAATTAATGGAAGGAATATATATAGCCGTCAGATCAAATCTAACGGTCCAGAACCCTTTAGAAAAGATCCGGTCTCTCTCTCTCCTCTACCGCGACAACACCGGAGCCGACATCATTTTCCGGCTACTTCACGACGAAAAAATGGTACTGGCAGGTTCGTCTCGTGACGGTAGTCATGTAGGTAGTCGTGGGTAGCCAAGAAAATGCCGGAAATGAGAGAATTTGAAGAGAGAAGTTCGGGTTTTCTGATCGGGGTTTTCGATTCCGGCAACTTCGGCGCTCGAAACTTGTATTTCCGGCTTCGTGTGTTCGAGGAGATTACATATATGGTCTTAGATTCTGAAATAGACGAACGATGATGGAGAATCGAAGAGGAGGCCGGCGCGGGTCTGTGTGAGAGAGAGACGACGGGAAAGGGAGGGAGAGAAATGCCAGTGGCATTTCGTAATAATGGAAAGTGGTCTGTACATTTTGGTAATTTTCGTTGGGCTTCGAATTTAAATGGGCTGGATGGGCACCTATTTTTTTTGCTTGGGTCATTGGGAAATATATTAGGCTAAATGGGACTACTGGTCAAGAACCCTTGAAATATATATACAGTACTTAGCCAACCCAGAAAAAACCAGGACGCACAGTGATTGAATCACTGAATCAGAAAAGTCGACCAGCATGTCAAAAGTGATCGATCGAGTGCTTTATTTACTGTGCTCAGAAAGCAACCTCCCTCCACGTCACTACTTATTACTGGTTCGCTCATCACCTGTCTCTGTCTTCCGACTCTTCTCTCCCAATAGAAGACATGTGCCAATTACCTGTCAACGGACAACAATGGCTGGCTAGCTAACCCTAGCTTTATTGAAAACCTTAAAGACCAAACCAGGACCGAGCAAAAATCTACCAGTCTTCTTCACGCGATTTTATTAATCAGAATAGACGTTAAAGTCTTCATCTATCTCCCTTAATAATAATAGATATGAGTATTATAGTTGCATTGACAAAGATGCATGAAAATCCAGTTGGAGTCATATAACGTGGGACTCAGGGCACCGTTGGTTTTGCTGCTCTTATATGCGACACACAGGCCTGTGTTTGGATTATTTGAGATCTTTGGGGGGAAGATAAAGTTAACCATGTTCACGAGGATAGACTTCAAAAGTTTATCAGAAAGGAATTTGACAGGGGTAAGAAACGTACCCATCAATAATTTTATCATCGATCACTGTGTGTTTGATAATTTGGATTACTACTAGCCTCTTCTTTTCTTCTACCATTAGTTTCCACAAAGCCACAAGCTATATATGATTTGTAAGGGCCAGATGAAGCCACAAGCAATATAATTTGGCACTTTAGCTAATATCTACCATCTAATATTTTGACTTTTAATTTTGTTGTTTTTTTTTTTCAAATCAGGTAAGATGTTCAACAAGTTTTGTAACATAAGGCAAGACAACTACAATTCGTAAGTAAAGTAAGAAAGTCTACAATTTCTTTAATTAGCTCGCATTCAGAAAAAAAAAAATTAAAATTCGTCATTACTTATGCATGTAAGACTTACTGTTTAGACTCTTACACGTGCATCATCAACAACATTTACATGAGGTCTCAATAAATCTCTTGGAGACATTATCCACAATGGCCCGGCCAAGAACAAAAGAGCCTTATCCCTAAGTAGAGAATCTAATCATCTATATGTGGAATTTCGCTAAAACGTTTTGTACATGATAGCAACATATCTTGAACATGTTTCACCTTAATTGGGGTTTGTGATATTTTATTTTTATTTTTTTGGTCTGAGGGTTTGTGATATTCTGATATATTGTTACCAATAAGTATAGGAATGGAAAATTAAGGAGCAGCAAAATTTCATTACCTAATACCTATGCTTAATTGCTTATTGCTCTTACCAAGTTACCATGGTATAGCACTATGGAGAATGCAATGTCGGTGCGAATATTCCTTCATCACAATCCTCATTGGAATTTCCAACACACGCACTTTACCCAGATCCAAACCCATCGTGGCCGTCCATTTTTATAATTAAATATTGACTATCTACCAAGATTGATGACATGCTACACCTGACCTCAGTCCCTTCCTTGAGAGAAGTCACCATTTTCCAAATTTCAAAGCATTTCTATTTATGTATTAAAAAAAACATTTCTATTTAAAGAATTTTTAGAGATGTTGGATTGTTTTCCCCTTTTTCTTTTTCTTGTTACATAAGATATCAAAATGAAAAATAATTCAAGTCATGAGGGAGAGTGAAGAATTAAAGATTATACTAAGTCACATATTCGACCTCTTCCAATATAAGTATGTAACATAAAAAAAAATACTCAATAGTGAGCATTATTTCTTCTTATCAAATATGTAGTAACTTTCTAAACCACAAATTTAGTCCATAAATTATTTTTTATTGTGTTTATTGCGTTTGTTATGAGAGTTGAGAATTTTACGAAATGTTTTATCTTTAAAATCAAAACTAAAGTTAAAGTTTATTTTTCATATTTTCTTTTCGATTCTAAACAAGAAATTATCAGCTTTTAATTTTGTGATTTTTGTCAATTAAAAACAAATATATTAAGAAAATATTTATATCGTTGTTATTAGTATGAATTATAATATTTCTCATTCACAATGTTGAATAACGTTTCAAGTTCGAATCCGTCTTAAAATGAAAAGGGCAAAATAAATATGGAGGATTAGTGATTAAAAATCTTAATCCCAGAAAATAGGTGATTAGGTGCAACTAATGCACACAAAAGTGAGTGCTCCCCAGAGTGGTGGAAATAGACAAGTGAAGTTTTCTTGAAGCGTCCGCAAAGATAAGCACGTGAGTGGACCGTCCACACAATACAAGACACGTGATGGCGGCTGACGCTCCGCATGTGAGCGCGCGTGACCCGAGACAAGTCACGAGAGGGCGGGCCTAACTAAGTAACTAGTAACTACTTTTCAGATGCCGATTTATCGCGAGATGATTCCAACTTCTCCGTAAACGAGTTATTGAGGTGGCGCCGACTATTTAATTGACACAAGGTCCAATTATATTGAACTGTGTCGATGCCACATCACACTGCGGTCTGGTTTGCTCGCTTTTCGGATAAGATGCGAGGGCACCCAAATTAGAAAGGCAATTTCTTGCCAAACAAAAAATTAGAAAAGGTAATTCATGTTTAGATTTTATAATTTATAATGGGTTTAAAAAATTCCAAGTTCACCAAAGAATTTTTTTTAAAAAAAGTGTGTTTGAGGGCAGGGGACTTAGTTGGAGGAATCCTGCCATCCACCAATTGGTATTTTGGATGAATTTGATAAGTATTTTGGATGAGTTGATCCAAGACACAAATATCTTAACGCGTTTTAAAAGTTACGCAAACTCGAGCTTTTTATATATAATAATTATCAGGTAAATAAATTATTACTTTATAAGATTTAAAATTTTAATTTCAGCCGTTAGATCCGTTTAAATGATCTGCGGTTTAGATCAAAACTTCGCATATTAAAAAATAATTACATTTTTAGCAGATAAACTTTATAAATATATATATATATATATACAGTCTCATTCACATGCGCACGTCCGCATGTAAAGTAAAATACGAACATCCTCATTGCGAGTGCAAACTAATGATTAAAACCGTTTATATTTTAGCTCATCCTTCAAAGATCATTTTGATAAAAAAAAATTAAATTGGAAATTATTTAGCCATTTGATTACCAAATTAATCGTTTCAACTTTATTTGACGGACTATATTTGTTTGTAAACTATACAACAAACATATGGCCAAACCATCTCCAATTCGGTTGATTTTTTGCAAAGATAATTCTTGAACATAAATCTAAACGATGAACGATTCCGATGATTGAGTTATGTTATCAATTGGTCGGGATGCATATGTTCGCATTTTACTTTATATGCGGACGTGCGCATGTGAAGAAGACTGTATATATATATATATATTAGAGGAAAACAAATCAAGCTCTATATTTCAATTCATCTTAAATATAAATTATTTACAGAGAAAGTTAAATCTTTTTAGGGTCACAAGTCACAACACATATATATACAAACTTTCTCCACTATATATGACTATGTACTTTTACAATACATAGTTTTAATGTCGACCGTTAAATTATATAATTTAAACAGATTTAACGGCTGACATTATAACTATGTATTTTAAAAGTGCATAGTTCCATGTAGTGGAACAAAATTATATATATATATATATATATATATTAGAAATTGCTACAGTGCTACACACCCGATGGGTGTGGAAGTGGGTAGTTATCAATGTAAGAGTGAGTTGTTATATATATATTTAACTATATATATATATTTTTTTAACTATTTTATCCCTGAAAATTAAAAAGGATATATATAGTTATTTAATCTTTAGAGAGTATTAAAGTTAAAAAAAATCAGTTATGGTTGACAAAATGAGTTCTCTTAAATGTAGTATAGATATATTTGAGATCTCAACCGGCATTGGATTAAATGCTAGTCAATCACAATAAGTAAATTTCGATATGCTTTTTTTGAGAGAATATATGGTAACAAGTTTCATATGGAATAAGGATTACAATCTCCCACTAAATCATCCCCGAGAATGGTGGAGACATTCGTGATCCACGAAAAATTACCAGATAAAAGTAAAGGAGGGCGACTTGGTTTAATGACAATATACACGAGAGAAACTAGATCCAAAGACAATTGAAGATCAACATTCCAAATCAGACCAACACCTTAGATATTGTGCCCTTATATAATGCCCCGTCTAAATTGGTCTTGAACCACTCGGAAGATCCAGTATGCCATTTAGGTCGAAGATGACATGCAACTTATGGTTGAAGTATGATATTGTAATTAATCTTGCAGTCAGAATGCAACTTGAGATACGTAACTAGTCGTTTCTTATTGTGTTAAATTAAATTGTTGACCGGAAACTCTTTCATATCAATTCAAAAGAGCAAATATTTGGAAACAAGATTCTACTGTTTCACATATTCAATAAGGGAGCTGATATTTGTACCCCATTTTCTTGTCAAACTACTATTTGTACCCCCCTTTCATTATGCAATTCAATTTTGAAATATAATATAAATTTTGTTCTAGTTCTGCCCTCATCCTATTTTAATTTCTTTTTATTTATTTTAGTTTCTACAATTTGTGCGTGAATTTTTTAGAAGAAATAAAGAAAAAAATCAACGTTTAGTATTGGTCGCTTAGAATTCTAGATTTTCCATTTTCAGTCTCTCTTTCGCGCTAAAGAGCGACAAACCAAAAACTTGCTTCCGTCTAAATATCAGCAAAAATGGAGGAAGAGCTCGAACAATCAAGCCTTAATCTTGAATTGCAAAGGAAGGATCATAGATATGGTCCACAATGGTGATGTGGAAGAACTATTAGAGCTTGGCCAATCAGCTAACTCCTTAGAGTACCAAAATCTGGTGAGTTCTTCTTGCAAAATCCCTAGAATGCTAAGCGACTAATACTAAACGTTGATTTTTTTCTTCTTTATTTCTTCTAAAAAATTCACGCACAAATTGTAGAAACTGAAATAAATAAAAAGAAATTAAAATAGGATGATGGCAGAACTAGAACAAAATTTATATTATATTTAAGAATTGAATTGCATAATAAAATGGGGGTACAAATAGTAGTTTGACAAGAAAATGGGGTACAAATATCAGCTCCCATTCAATAAGCACGAGAGTTGTGATTTGGCTCATGCCAATATAGAGTTTATGACACTACTAATCAAATATGAGAGTGAGTTATTCGTGAAAAAATAGGTGTTAAAGACAAATAAAATTCTAAATAAAATTTTGTGCAGAAATTAGTAAAATTGGTAGTGTCCTTTCCTTTTGCAACTCGTGCGAGACGAATTTGTATTTTATGTAAATACGGGTGACAAAAATTTAAACCCGCCAACCCGTCCTTGACCAGTTTTTGTACCCAGGATCTCGTGCCTCCTCCTCCGAGATTCACAAGACACAACTGACAGAAGAGAGAAGGATGAAAACAAAGACTGAAGAAAGCAACGACAACAAGTAGAAGAACAAGTGAAGCACAAGCTCAAGTGAGAGACAAAGAGAGAGAGGAGAGGTCTCAACTCTCTGCTCATCTTCTTCTACTCTTTTTTATGTGTCTCCGCAATTGTACTCCTTTTTGAAACAACAACTCACGAACAAAAGCAAAGAATATATTGCTTCATCTTGTTCAAAACAGAGGAGGAGAAGGAGGAGGAAGAAGAAGAAGACATGGGTATTCTACACGACGACGTCGTAATCATCACAGAGCCAAAGAAAGAAGGCGACCCAACTGTGATTACCATAAATTGCCCTGACAAAACGGGCTTGGGCTGTGACTTGTGTCGCATCATTCTCTTCTTTGGTCTTAGCATTGTCAGAGGAGGTGAGTGAGACCTATAATCATTCTTACTATCTCTGAATTCAACTTCCTTCTGTTTTGTTGCTGAAAAATAGTCAAGAAATTTGAGTACTTTGGTTGAGTTTCTCACCTTCCCAAAGTAAAAGAATGTAAAGATTCAATTTTTATGTCTTTCTATTCCTCTACTTCTTCAGCAACCCACACTGGATTGATAAGCCCTCTTTCAAATAGATTCTGTGAGATGGGTATTTGAGATTTTCCACTGAATTTGTGAAACAAGTTATGGGTCTTTCAGTTTTTGTGAAACAGAAAATGGGTACTTGAAGTTAAAAGTGTTTGTCTTTTTGTTTGTGTTTTGAAGATGTATCAACGGATGGAAAATGGTGCTTCTTAGTGTTTTGGGTTGTTGGGAACTCAGAGACAAGGTGGGGTTTGTTGAAGAAGAGGTTAATGGAGACTTGTCCATCTTGTTCTTCAGCTTCTGGGATTTATTTTTACCGCCAAGAATTGCAGCCTCCAAAGCCTCCGGATGTGTTTCTTCTCAAGTTCTGTTGTTATGATCGAAGAGCGCTATTACATGGTAATTTTGTTTTTAGCATCCAATATTCTCGTTCTGTCTGCATGTATCTTTAGTTGTCTGATTTGGTAAGTAATTGGACTCTATGTGAAGAAATCTATTACAAACAATTTGGAATGAGCAATTTGGTTCTTCAATTTATTGGTGTATCTTTTCAAAAGATGATAATCTTTGAGAAGTCTTAGGGATGATTTGTGAACTAAACCATATTGAGTGGCTACAAAGGAGTGAGAATTGTTATCACGATTCAAAGATGGAACGCCGGGGTTAAGGGTTTGCTACTTGTAATTTTTGTGCAGATGTGACGGTGGGTCTTTGTGAGCTCGAGCTGACCATAAAGAAAGTCAAGGTATCCACCACCCCAGATGGGAAAGTGATGGACCTGTTTTTTGTCACAGACACCAGGTACTATTACTATCTTCCTAAACATCATGTTGGGTGATTTTCTTATTTGATTTTAATGTCTGTGAAGTCATTATGGTTGTAAGCAATCGCAATTTGATTAATTCCAACCGACTGAAAACTTCATATGGAATTATAGATCGTGTAGAACCTCTTCTTTAGATAGTAGAAGAGAGGTGGGGTTACCAGTTGGGGTATGCCTCAGCCACATTTTGCATTTTCCAGATTCTTATGAGATTATAAATGATTTAACACTCTGACATTGTGTTTTTGTTAGGGAACTTCTGCAAACAAAAAAGAGACAGGACGAGGTGTCTGACCACTTAAAAGCTGCTACGGGGAATGCCATGATAAGTTGTGAGATCGAAAAGGTCGGTCCTGAGATTACTGCATGTTCGCAGTCGTCTTCATTTCTCCCATCTGCGGTTATGGAAGACATGTTTCATTTGGAAATGCCTGATGAACTCCCAAGTGGATTACTCACCTCTAGCTGTGTTTCTGTGACTATGGACAACTCGCTCAGTCCTGGCCACACGCTGGTCCAAATCATTTGCAAAGACCACAAAGGTCTTCTCTATGATATAATGAGAACTCTAAAGGATTATAATATCCAGGTAAATATATAAGTAATGTCACATTTCCATAATAGTTAATAAATTCCCTTCCTGCTTAGTTTTTTGGTATGCAGATCAGTTTAAAATATGTACCCATCTTATTTAGATCAGGCTGACTTGTAAATACTAGCATTACCAGTACCCTTGTCAAAGGACAACTTTGAAACCTCATGTTTAGAGTTCGCAGATGCCTTTAGGGTCACAATATCTAATCCTGTGTTTATGATATCTAAATGCTATGATGAACCAGATCTCTTACGGGCGTTTCTCGATGAAACAAAGAAGAAACTGTGAGATTGATTTGTTCATCGTGCAAGCTGATGGAAAGAAGATAGTTGATCCTAGCAAGCAGAAAGCATTGACATCCCGTTTGCAGATGGAACTACTTCGTCCACTGAGAGTAGCTGTTGTTAGCAAAGGTCCTGATACAGAGCTACTGGTTGCTAATCCCGTGGAATTATCTGGGAAGGGCCGACCTCTTGTTTTTTATGATATAACCCTTGCTCTCAAGATGCTGGACACTGGCATATTTTCGGTACTTACCTGATATGTGCTTTATGCAAATGATGATCAGTCTTACGATTAACGTCTTTTGAGGCTGTTATAATTTTATTTTAGTTGATTGTTTTCGTCCATTTTGATAGAAAAAGTGTGTTGTCTTGATCAGTTCATTGTTTATCTCTTATATATCTGGCTAAACATGTTTTGTTGATTGTTTTTCCAGGCTAAGATTGGACGGCATTTAGTAAAAGATCGGGAATGGGAAGTTTACAGAATCTTGCTTGATGAAGGGGATGGCTTGTCAGTTCCAAGGAACAAGATTGAGGAAGGAGTTTGGAAGATGTTGATGGGTTGGGAGTGATAACAAACGCAATCACCGTTGCTCTTGGATCGCTGCGCGCTTCTGTACAGCTGACTTCTCCATGCTACCACATCACAAAATGCAATTGATGATATAGTGAAAAGGCCAAGTCGGTTGCATAGTTCGATATTACAACTTCTGTATAGTATGAATGAGAAGAAATCAGTAGCGAGAAGATGTAAAAAGGAGAGTACAAGTACAGTTCTCGTGGCACTTGCAAATTGTTGTACAAAGGTAGATATATATTTATATATATGGTGCCATTTATTTCATGTTATTATAGTTTTAAGTAAGTCTCTAGTGATGTGGTTGGAAGAAGTTAGGATCAAATGTGCAGTTCAACATTTCCTGGCAGTCTACCTCTATTGTATATAGATCTGTAGGCTCTGAATTATAATAGAAAGGTTAATTCTTCAACCATACCTGAACTCTTGTGCCCCGGTTAATGTGATACCTGACAATTAAAAGTGATCAATGTCATACCTAGACTCATGTTTTGCTATCAACATGATACTTCCGTCTATATTCCGTTAATGGTCAGTTAAATTTAAGGGTACATATGACATTTCACATACTTTTTAATAAGGGTTAAATTCTCCAACCATACCTGAACTCTTGTGCACCGGTTAATGTGATACCTGACAATTAAAAGTGATCAATGTCATACCTGAACTTATATTTTGCTATCAATAGTGTACTTTCGTCCACCCGTCGTTGGTTAAGTGTTAATTTTGATCACGTGACACGCACATGGAGAAAAAAACAGGGGCAATTATGTCTTTTTAACCCTATTTTCCTTTTTCTTTCCTCTCTTCTTTCTCGTGCTTCGTTTTTTTTCCCTCCATTCTTTTCAACTCTTCTTCCTTCATTTCCTTCACACCGAGAGGGAGAGAGGGCTTGAGAGGAGCGCAAATCGATGGGTGCCCAAAGGAGAAGTGCGGTGTGGGCTTGGGTGAGAGGTGCAAAGGAGCCTCGGGTGAACGACATCGGACATGGCTTGAATCGATGGGTGCGCACCGAGGACTAAAATCCGAGCGGGCTCGCCGGGTAGAGCAGCACGGCTCGACGGTGGCTTGAGCGCGAAGAGAACATGATGCCGGCGCAGAGGATGGCAAGATGCTTGATGTCGCTGTACTCGGTGATTGCGTGAATTGTTGGTTGATTGTGGACCGCGAATTTTGCGGTGAATTGAATTTGGAGTGACTGGTTACACGGAGGTGGCGAGCAATGATGCACCGGTAATGTCGGAAGAGGCGCGAGTTGCGCGTGATTGGGTATAGAGAGGAGACAGAGGTGGGTGTAGAAAGAAAAGGAGGATTGAAAAGAAGACAACTGGGAAGAGGGAACCAGAGAGGGAGAAGAGATGGTGATTATGGAGTGGGTGTAGAGAGAAGAGAAATGGTGCGAGAGAGAAAAAGAAAGAAAAAGAAAAGAAAGAAGAAAGGGTCTCCGGGAGAGAGAGGGAGAAGAGATGGTTTAGGGAGACGAAGGGGAGGAGAGGGAAAAAGAAGAAGAAAGGAAAAAAGAAGAAGAAGAAAAACTGGCCGGAAGGGGAGGAGAGGGAAGAAGAAGAAGAAGAAAGAAAAAAAATTGGCGAAAGGGGAGGAGAGGGGAAAAGAAGAAGAAGAAAGGAAAAAAGAAGAAGAAGAAAAACTGGCCGGAAGGGGAGGAGAGGAAGGAAGAAGAAGAAGAAGAAAGGAAAAAAATTGGCAAAAAGGGGAGGAGAGGGAAAAAGAAGAAGAATAAAGGGTAAATAGGTCATTTTCAATTCAAAAATATGCAAAGTACCCGATATAGCCTTAAATTTAACTGACCATTAACGGAATATAGACGGAAGTATCATGTTGATAGCAAAACATGAGTCTAGGTATGACATTGATCACTTTTAATTGTCAGGTATCACATTAACCGGTGCACAAGAGTTCAGGTATGGTTGGAGAATTTAACCCTAATAGAAATTAAGAATAACTCTTCGCCATTGCCAAATGGAGTTCCATCTGTGTCTACTCTACTCTCTCTTTCTCTCTTCTTTAAATTGATGGCATCTATATGTTATAGTTTAAGTGCTCTTACTATACTATTACTTTTGTTTACAAGTTATGAACTTATTATATTGTTTTGAAGGAGAGGACTTGAACTTGGACATTGTTTCTTAAAGTATTGACATGTGCATATATGTAAAATTATTTAAGAACTCCTACCAGCTCCCAATATATTTTTCTATTACTTTTTAAAGAAGCAAAACCCACAGATATTCAATACAGATTCTTTTGATCCCCAAGGAAGCTGGGTCCAGTTTCTGTGGCAAAACCCACTGTCCTTTATTTTTAATCAAAATGTGTTTTCTTGGTTGTCCTCATCCTATTAATGCAGAACTGACAAAGCCTTGGTCTTACTATTTGTATAAAAAAGTTCAGCATGCATCAAATGCATCTGTAGTATTAGTAGATTCTTCTGTTATGTATTTTGTATTCCAATACAGCAACAATTATATTTACTGCATGTTTGAAGCCAAATAATCTACATGGATTGAAAGTGACTTGCAAACCTTTCAATGCTGTTTATGCATTTTGGGCATCTGTCATGAACTTGTGATTGTCTTTTTGAGAGTTCCACTATTCACTCTTTGGAGCCTTACTACAACGATGATGCTTTATTTGTCCCTCTCTGGACTGATTAGAACCCCTTTTCTTGTATTTCAGCATCACATGGTTCACATTTTTAGTATTATTGGCCATTGTACAAGTTGTCTTCTTGTTTCCATTATTATTGTGGTTGTTTCTTTCATGAGAGTTGAGGAAATCTTCACGATCCACTCTTTCATTGGTACGATACTTTTAAGTAAAGGCTGTAATCTCGCTCAATCGAACAAAAATAAGGCTGTAATCTCAAATAAATTATGCATATAAAAGGTGAATCCTAGTCCAAGTTGAATCCTAGTCTAAGTTGAAAGGTGAATTCTTTGCCAGTAAGGTTTTTAATGTCAAAAGTTCCCCCACTTCCACTAGTGCTGATAAGGTCTCAGCTCTAATTGGAGTTCAGTCCAACTTGAGCACTATGTGACACTTTGCTAGAAAGGTTGACAGACTCAGGCAAATGCTAAATGCTAAAGCACATGGGTACATACTAATTGGATAATAAGCAAATTAAAGAATAGAGCACAGGAAAATCTGTTCAACAGAAGAAACATAAAAGAAAACCAATCAGAGAAGCAAACATGTGAATGTTACAAGTACAGCAGTAGCTGGTCTATTTCTGTCTGCTTTTTATCTACTTGCAACTTTTTCTTCTATAGCTTCCCTTGTGCAAGATGCCACCAACTACTCCCCAGAATGTGATTTCCATAAATATTTGAATTCAATCTCAACTCGTTTCTTTCCGAGCTGAGCTTGATAGAGCCGAACAGGAGATCTACTTGAACTTTATCAAGCTGATTTACGGCCCTACTCTTCGAAATATATTCGATTTCAATCTGTTATGAACTTTGTGATTGCCTGTAGAATGGTTTCAAACTTTTTAAACTTTTCTTTTGTCCCATTGATCACTTTATTAGTCTTGTTTGCCACTCTTTAAGAAAAGGTAAAAATTTTTTGCTAGTAAAGGTGTTTCAGGGTTGCAAAAACTTCCACAAGCACAAATAAGGTTTATGAGCTCCTATTTCGTACTGTTCAAATTGCACTTTTTTTAAAAGATAGAAACACTAAATGGAATTTAGATAAATGCTAAAGTACATATGTAATGAACATTTGAAAATATAATACTTTTTTTACAATAACTAATAAGCAAACAAAGCAACAGAAACAAAAAAGAAACTATTCACCAGAAAATAGAAGAAAAGAAAACAAAACCAAACTGAAAAGAACCCATGTAGGGTGTACGTACAAAGTTACTATGTGAATCTTGTTGCAATTTTTGCTTCTATAGCTTCCAGTATATTCCGAGTTTGTGCAAGATGCCAGAAACTACTCCCCAGAACGTAATTTCAGCAAATATCACATATAAGAGGGTCCCTAACCTCTCTGAGTGCCATACATTGTTAAAAACATGCTTCTGGATCCAGTACACCTGTTAATATTTTTTGTTCCAAAATTTATTTAGAATGAGTTTACATGAAAATTATGTCAAAATTATGTCAAAGAAAATCAAAATTCGAAATGGTTTCACTACTTACTAGTGTATTGTCCGTGGATTCATAATACCATCCGTTTACGAATCCTGCAAAGATGCCCTGAGCTGCCATCACAAACACTAGCATTGCATTCATTCCTATCCATTCCAGGAATAAGAATGGCGTCCGACAGCCCCAAACATCAATCTGTTTATTTATCATATAAAAAAGATGGTCATTAGTTCCACTAGAATTGAAAATTTAGAGTGTATTACAAGCTTGAACAGATTATATATTTGTTTTATACCAGTAAGTAAAATCCAGAGAAAACTAATCCAGCTGCACCAGCTGTGAAACAGACATAGCTGAAGCTGTAGAGTTGCTTATTGATGGGAATTCCTGCAAGAAAGCGGACAAGTTAAGAAGATTAGACTGCTCGATGGTTCATTATATAATTTGAGGCAGAGGAATTGCTAAGAACTAGGAAGAGACATTGCTTGATGGTCAAGGAAGCTCACCATCTGTAAAATGTAGAATGATGCCTATGATAATTAAGACAAGCCCCATTGAGACCCATTGTTTTAGCCTCTCTGCGTGACCCTGCATGAGAATTGAGAAACCAACTTCATCATCCTTATTGAATTTCAAAAACTCGATGCAACTAAGAATTAGTACTAATAGTGTTTTTTTAGAGAGATGAGTAACCTTGAAGTGGATCAAAATGTGTCCGTAATGGATGCCGATTGTGCCGCTAAGAATAGCTGAAATGGAACTAAGAAAGAAGCAACAAATAAATCTTTGCCTCTGGTTCTTCTTCATAACTTAGTACTTTAAATTCACTGGTGTTACTCGATCAGTTAACAACTTAACATACCTCAATAGGCCTTCGGGTTCAAACGGACCTCTGCACCAACTTGGAGCGCCCTTTCTAAAACGACCAGCACTGGGAGAACTAAGCGTGCATGCCTACAAAGTTGTCACAAAAAAATCATATTTAATTATTTATCATAAGTAATCTCAATTTTCTTCTCAATTTCAGTCGGAGTCGATCCGGATTCATTTGCTGATCTTCTTGGTGTTAGCATTATGC
Organism: Rubus idaeus; assembly: GCA_030142095.1. NCBI lineage: Eukaryota > Viridiplantae > Streptophyta > Magnoliopsida > Rosales > Rosaceae > Rubus > Rubus idaeus. Next base: position 8,133,220 of record CM057970.1, read on the forward strand.
TCATGTCTAAATGTTAAATAGTACAATCTAAACCCAAAACGTATTCTTTCTATAATTCAAAACATTGCTGTCTTAGACATAAAGCACAAAATCGATCATTTTATTTTAATTCCAACAGCATCAAATATTAGAGCTAACCTTCAAACGGCTCCAAACAGGTTGATTGTAGAGATGGTTTATGCCCCAGACCTGTCGATCCACATATCCGACTGCATTGCAAGCAGGTCCTAGATGTCCTCTCATCCCACACTCAACCTGAAAAAAGGGGAAAAAGAAAAACAAAATGTTGTCAGATATCATAACACATACAGTGAAAATTTCACATATTTAGTAAGTTATTGAACAAAATTAGCATACCAAGTATTTTTTCGCTGATCCATCGTCAAGGTGTACCACAAAACTCCAATCTGGAACGTATAGTGAAAATGTTGTAATCATGTAGACCAGGAATGCAACAAACCCTCCAATCCTGGATTAATTGTAAGACGCAAATTAATAGTGTGATTTTAAGACGTTATAAAAGGGGTATTTAGTTAATTAAGGAATTAAGTGATGTGCTAAATAATTATTTACCACTGCCATCTATATGCTGTGAAAATAGAGAGGGGTCCAGATTCAAGAACAGTTGGTCTGAATTTGGTGGTGAGTGTCTCTATTAGAGCAACAACAAAGTAAACCAATGCTATTCTCTGCTTATCATTTACCAACGTACACACAATTCACAGAAACAAGGAAAAGAATATTAGAGTGGGAAAAATAAAATAGAAGATTAAGGGTTAGAGGGAAATTAACACACCTGGAGGATGCCAAACCATCTAATTTGTTTCATGTCAACTCCATAAGCTAGATCATATGGGGCATGGGAGTATCCACCTGAAAATTTATGCAATTTTTTGTTAGTTAAACAAATTAAGTAGACTTATTCTCTAAAAATAAAAAAACCTTTCCTTAACAGAGAAGGAGAAAGTCAAATTTGCCAGTTACCTTGCAAAATAATTCCCCAAAAGAGAAGCTTTATTGTTCTCAGAATAATCTTCTTGATGGCATCACTGGTCTTGGGAATTCTCTGCAAAATCATAAGAACCAATAATTGGGGGAATTAATTTGTTCACTTAATTGCCACGTATGACAAATATACGAACCATGTAAATGCATGGCTAGCCTCCTCAAGTAGAGAAGCAATTTTGTAATTTGATACACGGCTTGGATTGAAAATCAAGCAATGTCAAGACAAGCTAGCTAGTATTAGGAGAATTCATTACTTAGAAAACTATTGCTATTTCTACCTATAGCCATATACATAAACTATCCCCAAATCAAAGTTCTAAGACATTGAAAGAGGAAGAGTATATAATATACCTTGAGAGCAAGGGCAATGGCGACACCAACAATGAAGAGGAAGAAGGGCATGACAAAGTCAGCCAAGGTGCATCCATTCCATGGCGAGTGGTCAATACGCGCGTATGCTCCCCCGGCATCATCTACCAATATCATCACCTGCATTTAAAAACTTGCCAATTGTTATATTGCTGCATATATGGAAACAGTTTGACATGTTATGCTATTAGACTGAATTAGAGTCGTTACTAAATTCAATGGTATGTAGTAGTCGACTATACTAATTTACATACCACAATGGTAAGGCCTCTGAATGCATCCAAAGTTGCAACCCTATTGCTCTTCTGCTTAACCTGCGGTGGTTGTTCCTCCTCACCCTTGATTTGCTCCACCACCAGAGGCACCGACACAGCGTCCTTCTCCTCCACATGGTCAATGGCATCTCCACTACCGCCATCACTTTTATTTACTACTTTCTCAGTACTGATCAAATCATCCTTCTTATGATCTTCTTCATTGACTGCAGGTTTATTTCCAAACCCTTCTTCCAACCTCTTAGCATCAGCCTCCACCATGTTTGAAACTTGAACCCCTAGATTAAGTTCTTGGATAAGTTTAGCAATATTCAGTTGTAGTAATAATAGTACTATGGAGAGGAAGGAAAAACAAGATTCAGCAAGACAATGACTATACTACAAGGAAAGGCCGGCCTTTGTTGGCTTTGACCGGAGGCAATGGGATATATATATAGTTAAACAGACAATACATATATATATATATATATATTATGGTCGAATGTTGAAATGGTGATCATCATTGTACTTATATATTTACGAGTCGGACAAATCAAGGACCTTGACAAGAAATTAAGACAGAAATATGGTCCGGATCGGATTCCATATTATATATGGTGGCCGCGCCGGTTACGTTGCCTGTAAGTCTGTAACAGCTTATGTAACTATCCTCAGCTCGGACGAAATGGATGGTTAATTTAGGCACATTAAAAATTTAGGGAAGCAAATGAGATTAGATACCCAAATAGTCCTAACCGTAAACGATGGAATTAATATTATAGGGTGAACTTGTACGTAGTCTGTGTGCAACCTCTATTCTGTTTGTTCTTGGACTGCAATCCTTAACTACAGACCTACAGTGTATATTATTTACTACACTTCATAAGAATATTCAACCTCGATCTATCAACTTAATTGAGGTTAATTCATGCTAAACATGAGTTAATTAACATATATATATATAGGTTGGAAATATATCACATATATTATGTTAACTTTAATTATATACATCCAACTTACGTTGATCCATCTCTTAGTAGTTTAGACTGGACATGGAGTCCAACGATTGCCTCTCATAATATCATACTAATTAAGTCCGAGACGTTTCAGAACCTAACTTAGAACCCATACACTAGTATGCATGTACAATTGTACAGTATATACGTTTTAAAATTTTAATCATAAATAGTACTTACGTACAATATAAACAAAGAAATAATACTCTAACAATTGGACGGCCAGGATCAAGTATTATACAGCTAGCTAGGATATATAAATTACAAGGGGGAAAACAATGGCATTAAAGAAAAGAAAAAAAAGAAAAAAAAATTGATTGTGGTTTGTGGCCGGCCTTTGAGGCTTTGAATACTAAATTAGGACCCTACTAAATTAATGAATATTCCAGAACTGCAGCTCACACATTGTGTTTATAATTCGAATCCAACTTTGTTGAATCTCCAAGGCAATGCTCAGGATCCTGAAACCTCTTAATTAATTAAGATCTATATATAATTAAGCTCGGTCCATGCAACGCCAGCTAATACGTACGTACCTATAAACTTTGTCCGTACCCATACGTATAAACACATATGTGCAGTTGAGCCATGAAACTCATACGTACGTATTCGTACAGTATGTATAATATACTTATCATCATCCCAATTAAACCGCAGAAGGAACTAATGACCATATATGTACGTGTACCTAATTAGGCAATTAAGTCATACCACCTGCATCTGAATGTCTTCGGGATCGAATTTTGAGCGTGCTATTAAGGCCGTGTTTGTAATTTTGCCGCATATAAGGGCTGCATTTGATAAATTTTATCAAATAAGACAGATATGTCATGTTTGGAGGTCCAACCGGAAATGTTGTATCTAATCAGGCATAAATAAGAAATTTGATTGAATAAGAAAGATAAATTAAATCTAGCTCTTGTCCCTAACCTCGTCGACATAACATAACCTCCCTTTTCTTCATCTTCCTAACCTGATCGCTTCGTCACAAATTTTCGACCGTCCCCACCTCTTTCTGTTGTCTTTCAGGTAAATCTCTCTCCTGCTGCTATTTTCTCTCTTGAGATTCAACTACATTCTCATATGTAATGCATATTTCTCTTTAATTTAATGGGTTTTCTTTCCCTTTCATTTGATATTGTAAATTTAATTTATAGGTGATTTCAATTTTTCATTAGTTAAGATTTTGTTTGCTCAAATAATGTATATATATATTATTTGACTGATATATACAACAACTTTGACTCACTCCTTGTACCCCTTTCCAGATCTGAGGCCTTCTCTTCAATCCCCTTTCTTCAATCCTGACTAAATTGTTGTGTTGCAATGAGGCTTCGGCAGTAGAGATTAGGTTTATGTAAAATTAAGACTAGATGAGGTATATAATTTTATGGAGGAACTAACGACCATGTATGTATTGGTGGGAGATTGAGCCTCTATGGGTCACTCCAATTCTTGCGGAGAATTTGAGTTGATGTAATGAGTTGTGGTACTCTTTTCTCCTTTTATATTGTGGAAGGTTTTGATGAGGCCATTATATATAACAATTTCATTCCAATGTGAAGAAAAAGTATTTCATTCCCTTGATTGTAAGTTTCTTCACATTGTTTTCTTCACATTGGAATAAAAATAAAATAAAACAATTTAATTTAATTATAATAGGATTTTTTTAACCGGTTTAGTTAACGTACGAATATAGATTTGAGCTGATTGATCAATTTTGATAATATTTTGATCCAATTTATTACATAGTTTTACTTCTTAGGCAAAACTAGATGCCTAACAAAAGCTAATAAAGTAGTGGAACAAATGTCCCAACAATCTCTGCACAAAGGTTGAGCATACAAAACAGACACTCCCATAATAGAGGTTGTCAGTACGTCCACCAACTGAGCCAGACTATTGGAAGCCGCTAGTAAAGTAAACTCCCAATTCTTCACCTTTCTTACCACTTGGGCTAATCCGAGGGACGTGACAAACACAATTTAGATGATGCAATTTTACTTCGATAATTTTCTATTTGGTGACGTGAGCACCAATTATGTGCTGTTTATTTTTATCTTTGAAGTTTATCTTTTCATTTAGTTCAATAATTATGTGAATTATTGTCATATGTTTAATGCCAAAAAAAACCCATCATGGATTGTGTGGTCCAATACTTCAATGTAATCGCATTGCCAAATTATGCGATTCGAATTCAAGTCTCCTTTGAAAATTGATCACGGATCTTTGGCTCTTTGCTTCTCCATTGCAATATGTGGATGGATTTTGTTAACATAGCAAAAAGAAAGAAAGTGACTTTCTTATTGACCCCCCCCCCCGCCCCCCCCCCCTCTTCTCCCTTTTCCCCCTCCGTAAAAGATAAGTTAATTAATGTTAATCCAAGTGATAAGAGAGGACAATAAGATTCTGTTAGTATTAGATTAGATATGGGGTTAGCTCACCTCCAATGTAACTAAGAAAAGTTAACGTTACAAAGTAATTTATTTGACCGGCTTTATTGGTTTGTAAACTAATCTATACAAAAAATAGCTTATCAAAATCTCTGGCTGATTTTTTACAAGAATATTTTTGAAAATAATTTTAAATGATGATTGAGTTATATATGTTGTCAATTGATTAGAATAAAGAAGTGCACATTTCAATACAATGTGAATTCACACGTGAAGAATTTTTTTTGCACTTTACCGATCTGTTGGGCATTCCTGCACTCGAGTTGAATTGGACCACGTACCTGCACTCCTCTCGAAAGAAAAAATTCCTGTTTGGTTCGTGAACGTGAAATGATTATATATTGTGTTGAGAATTACCACCCGTGGTTCACCTAGTTGGCATGGAAATATGGAACATATGATATAATTCAATGTGTGCATGAATGTGTTGAGAATTACGAACTTCTCTGTTATTCTGTAAGTCATTTTCTTTGAACACAGATAACAGATTCGTCTCCATCTGGTGAATGACGCAGCTAATGAGGTCATAAATTGAGCTTTCATTTCCAAACCAATGTGTTCGTAATTAGGTCTCTGTGTTTGGTTCGCTTTCATTTCATGCATGATTTCAAATCACTACCAACTGGGCTTAGCTAGCTTGAGCTGACCCTTGCTGCTTTTGGAAAGTTCAGTTCAAAAGGTCGGGCATCGAATCTTAAGTAAAAAGAAGATATGGTAGATTCGATTGTAACAGGTTTCGGGTGTGATTGAAAGGAAAAAAGTGTGAGTGCGCATGCATGCTAAGTATGACAATTGTGGGATGAGTTGAACATATACAATATTCTGTATTTATTAGTATATTATGCATTTACTAGGATATATTCTTTACGTTAATAGATTGTATATCTAATCAACTTCTTTAAAGTGCGGACTTCATCAATTTTCCTCACTTAAGAAATAAGGCTTGACGATCGATTTAAACTACCCATTTTATAAATCTCTTTTTAAATATGATTCCTACAAAGTGTTAGTCAAATCTGAAACCATTTAGCTGTTCAAATAAAAGTTCTATCATAACAGCTATATCCGATGCTCTATAATTGCATGTTATGATAGAAGTTGTAATCCGACGGCTAAATGGTTTCCGATTTGACAACTTCAAATTTCGACATGAAATCCCTTACCCTCTAAAACCCGGGAGCGAATGAAAATTAATGACTTCATGAAAATCAACCGTGCTACTTCCGATGAGCATCGAAAGCTGATTACTCATTCAAATTTATGAAAATTAAAATTGATTTAAAAATTGATAGGATCGAGCCACTTTTTCCGAAGAAACAGTTATCGCTAAAAGATGTTCCTATTTTTTTTCTTGAAATTTTTGAATGAATTTGTAAACAAAAGTCATTCACCACCGTTTTGATCCCCTCTTGTGAGATCCTAAATGAACTTTAGTTACAAAGCTAGGCGAAGAAAATTGGTTTTGAACCACGTTAAATTTCGACATAAAATCTCTTACTATAGCACACTGTTTTAGATGATGCGCCTCACTGAAAAGATGTCTAATATCATAATATGTGTCATTTGGACAAGTTTCCTCATATGATCTTTGGATACCTCTAAAACCGAGCACGAAATAAAAATTTGTGAATCCATGAAAACCAACAATGGTACTTCTAATGAGAAGCAAAGCTAATTACTAATTCAAATATATGAAAATTAATATTATTTTTAAAAAAATTGATCGGTGCCACTATTACCGACGAAACATTCATCGCTAAAAGGTGTTTCCATGTTTATTTGAATTATTTTTTTCAAATTTTTGAGTGAATTTGTAAACGAAAGTCATTCACCACTGTTTTTATCCCCTCTTGAAAGATTCTAAGATGAACTCTAGTCACCAAGCTAGCTAGCTAGACGAAGAAAGTCGGTTTTGAACTAGGTCAAATTTCGACATGAAATCCCTTAAAATTTCGGTTAAATTTGGCTTTTGAACAATGTCAAATTTTGGTATGTTGATGTTCTTATTAAAGGAGTTTTCAATAAAATATTTTACAACTCATTGGAAAAGTTGGGCATGCGTGATATCTATGCACCAACTTGAGGGAGAGTGTTGAATGAGTTTTAAATATATTTTGCATTTATTAGTATATATTCTATATTGTATTAATTATGGTATATTATTTAGGGAACTTTATAGTAGTGAGATGTTTATCATATATTCACTTACACATGTAACAACAAAATTTGTTGTCATTATGATAACGAGAATATTTTTTTGTGTAATCTTAGTTCTATTAGAGTTAATTACTTCATCTAGCTACGACCTTGTTACAAGTTTGTGAACAATTTATTGTCAAAATTGTAATTTTGGTTCAATTATATATAAATAGTGTAAAACGGATGTGATAATTAACTTTGTTGTCGATGTAATAATTTGGTTCAATTAAATGTAATTTTTGGCTAAATTAAATTGTAAATAAATGTATGGCATACATCAACATATCATAACCAACTCCACATTATTTATATAATTAGGATATATTCTTTTTTGAGAGGAATTTTTTGTTGTTGAGAAAAGCAGAAATTTTCTTGATTAATTGAGAAATACAATCCTTAAAATGGGCATCTTAAAAAAGAGCATTACATATCATAAAAATGGCCTAATCGATGAGTCAAAACAAAAGACTTTAATCGATGATACAAAACCTAGAACAATACATTCAAATTAGATACTTACTTTCCTATTGTAAATTAAAAAAATTCAGAAACAATAAAATCGGGTAAAGAGATTTTTCCTTATGACCAAGTCTTGTGTTCCACCCCGCACCCCCGGTATCAGTAATGAAAAATTTAAAAACAAAACAAGATTATTACTGAATTTCTTAAAGAGTTCCATCATGACAAAATAATGTCCCTTTCATTTTGCAAATTCGTATTACACCAACTCATGCATGTTTCTTTACAAAGACTGTTTGTTGTTTGATGACTTTGATATATATCACCTCGATCATTTCTACACTAGCTAGTCATCAATTAATTCTGTAATTTTGTATGTATGGGTGGTCTGCGCAACACATGTTCAAAAGTTATGAAGGGGGATATTGTCCAAACAAATATTATGAAATTAGGACTGGAGTCCAAAATCTCCACCGGCCTTATCTCCTACCAAAAAATCCTTCCTCCATACCTTGAGGCAAGTCAACTAGCTAGTCAACCTGAAACACCTTTTTGGCCAAATCTCTGCTATATATATATGCACTTGGTGTTAGTCATCTTTGTCCAGAACAAAATTAAAGAAAAATGGTGGTCGCAGATTTTAGTTCTGGTGCTTTTGGCCACAAGGAAATGAGAAGCTTTGGGTTGCAAGTACTTCATGGAAGATGGTTCATGGTGCTTGCTTCAATGCTAATCTTATCCGTGTCCGGAGCAACCTACATGTTTAGCCTCTACTCCACAGTGGTCAAAAACTCGTTAGCCTATGACCAAACAACACTCAATCTCCTAAGCTTCTTCAAGGACTTGGGAGGCAATGTCGGAATCATAGCCGGTCTAATTAACGAAGTCACAGCCCCATGGGTTGTGCTCTTAATCGGTTCGGTCATGAACTTCTTCGGCTACTTCATGATCTGGCTTGCAGTCACTGGTCGGATCTCGGAACCACGCGTGTGGCAGATGTGTTTGTACATTTGCATAGGTGCGAATTCTCAAACATTTTCAAACACAGGAGCTGTGGTGAGCAGTGTGAAGAATTTCCCGGAGAGTAGAGGAAGTGTTTTGGGGCTTTTGAAGGGTCTGGTTGGTTTGAGTGGTGCTATTATCACACAGCTCTACCATGCTTTCTATGGAGGTCACCCAGAGGCTTTGATTTTACTAATTGCTTGGCTTCCTGCTGCTGTTTCGATTCTGTTTCTTCCGATTGTTCGTTTGATAAAGTACGTTAGACAACCGCATGAGCTCAGGGTTTTCTACAATCTGCTTTACATTACTCTTGGCCTAGCTGGGTTTCTCATGGCTTTGATTATCATGCAGCACAAGCTGAAGTTCTCTAGAATTTGTTATATTGGAGGTGCTTCAGTTGTGCTTATGCTACTCTTTCTTCCACTTGCGGTTGTAATAATCGAAGAATTCAAGCTCTGGAAGACAAAAATCAAAGCGGTGAATGAACCAGTTCAGCTCAAAGTAGTATCTGAGAATCCAGCTCCTGTTGAATTAGTACCTGTTGCAACTCCACAAAGCCAGCAGAAGCCTAATTCTTGCTTTCAAAATGTGTTCAAGCCGCCCATTAGAGGTGAGGACTACACAATTTTGCAAGCTGTTTTCAGCATTGACATGCTAATCTTGTTCATTGTTACAATCTGTGGTGTTGGAGGCACCTTAACCGCGATCGATAATCTGGGCCAGATTGGGAACTCATTAGGCTACCCAACTGACAGCATAAGCACTTTCGTGTCTCTGGTGAGCATATGGAACTATCTTGGAAGAGTCACTTCTGGCTTTTCCTCAGAAGTCCTTTTGAAGAAGTACAAATTCCCAAGACCCCTTATGCTCACTCTGGTGCTTCTCTTATCATGTGTTGGCCATCTCCTAATCGCCTTCGGGGTTCCCAACTCTCTCTACTTTTCTTCTGTGATAATTGGGTTCTGTTTTGGAGCTCAATGGCCATTGATATTCGCCATCATTTCCGAAATATTTGGCCTCAAGTACTATGCCACTTTGATCACTGTTGGTGGTGCTGCTAGCCCTATTGGGGCTTTTGTCCTCAATGTGAAAGTGGCTGGAAACTTGTATGATGCAGAGGCTTTGAAGCAACTGAAGGCTTTGGGGAAGAATAGAGAAGCAGGAAAGGACTTAACTTGTGTAGGAGTGAATTGTTACAAATTGGCTTTCATTATAATTGCTGCTGTGGCATTGTTTGGGAGCCTTGTTTCATTTATTTTAGTGATCAGAACAAGGAAATTCTACAAAAGTGATATTTACAGGAAGTTTAGAGAGGAAGCTGAGGCAAATGAAGGCACAGTATCAGCAAAAGCAGCACAAGGGTCAGAGACAGACTTGGATTCAAAAACTAGGTCACAGGAAAACAAATAAGGCAGCTAATTGCTTTATGATTCCATGATTGTTCAGAAACTAGTGGTGTTCTTGTAACTCTAAAGAATTAAACCATTTACAATTTCAAGGTAAAAGTAAAACCTTGATTATTCTGTGTTATGTAAGCAATTCTGTACAATTAGTTAGATCTTAGTTAAACTATTAGAAGAAACTACTAATAGATTCTACTTGCTTATATTATGTTTCTGCTTGTGCTTGCTTTTTTTCCAAGTGCTTTTGGAAAGCAATTAGTACATATACTTAAAAGCAATAACCTCCATCTTATTCTGATCAATTTTGTTTTTCTAGAACTCTTTAAGATCAATCCAAAATCTCACCCTTCGAATGATTACAAAGTTAATCGAGATTGTTGACTGAGGCCTGTGACCTAATCTATGATCAACTTTGCTTTGTTCATATCCTCCTTGGATTCATGTGGGGATATTCTGGATAGGGCATGAAACCTTAGTCTACAAGAATAGATGGCCTAAATCCAAAGTTGGGTCTTAACCAGATTAGAAAGTCTGTCTGTATTAGCTTACTTCAGGCATTTGCCAAGTTAGCTAAAATAAACCTTTGCCCAACTTATTCGATCTCTTATCCCATCAGCCTCCAAACCACCACCAACTTGTGCACAAACCTCCAACTTCTTCTCTTTCTCTAGTTGGCAGTAGGACTCAAACGTTTCTTTCTCATTTTCTTGGCTCATGTACGACTCAAAGTGTTGAAATTGGGTGAATTTAATATGATTGTCTCATATCTGATAAGTGGGGATGATTTTGGCCCTTTATTGCACGCTTGAGAAGACGCTTGAGAGTTGAGACGACTTTATAAGGCAAGATCTTGTTTTTTTATTAAAATTTTAACATCCAAATAATTCTTTTAGCAATCGCATAATAGCTAAGCATCAACTAAATTTGGTTATTTGATTTGGTTCGTTTTAATTTCTTGTTTAAGAATAAGCATGATCAATTGCGTAAGTTTTGATTGTGGTTTTACTTTCTTTTTTCATGGGTTCTCCTTGAGCTAGATTGGATTTATTGGTCTCAATGACAATACTTGCCGGAATTTTTCTGTTGGTTGTTGACAACAGTGATGCACGGTGTAAGTGTTGTTCTAGGTTTCGAATAATCTATTAGAGTTCTAGGTTTAGACTCATCGATTAGGCCAGTTGTATGGTTTGTACTGCTCCTTTGTAGGATGCTCATTTTAAGGTTTGTAATCCTCTATTGAATAATAAAGTTTATACTATTTTTTTTAAAAAGCATCAACTAAATAAAAGAAACAATAAAAAAACAAAACAAAACAGAGACTCTCAATAGCCCCGTAATTGTGTCAAAAAATTTATTCTTTTGTTAAAATGTGTCAAAAAATTGAATTGTAGCAAGAGATGCTATATATGTGACGGACGTGCAAATAACTAAAAAAAATGTTCGACCAATTGTATTAAAGAAGACTAAAGAATGACAACTTGACAAGTGAAGAAAGCTACTTTGCGAATTTCTTCATCCCATCTCTAAAAATTTCTGAATCCGCCAACAACCTGATGGTCCAACTTGATCGCAAGAGAGGGAATGAACGATGTAATCCCCTCTAAGTCATTCATTGTGGAATTGTGGTACCAAATTTTTCTGCACATAAGTTGCATAACAAGGCATGTGAAGCGCAATCATGTCTTTTGACGGATGGCAAAATTTGTGGTATTCTCTTGTGGGATGGACAAAGGAGCTATCTCAATTATGCTTTGGAGCCTTGGAGACATAAGTAGCTGTTGTGCTTTAAATTCCTGGGTTTAGTATGAATCTTGTACCCAAGGTTCTAAAGATCTTCCGATATCCCGATATATCTTTTTTTAAGCGAGCGATATATCTTTTAGAAAAAAATCTTATCTTCTCCCGATATTTCAAAATATCTCCGATATTTGCAATATTTACCGATATATCTTCAAAAATCGCGATATATCTGTAAAATTTTAGATATATAAATAATTAAAATAATAAATAATATATATTTTTTCTATGTTTAATCTTTTCCTAATTTTTTATATTCTTTTTATTCTTTAAAAAAAATTTGATATTTAAAAAATTTCCGATATTTTTTTCCGATAACGATATATCTTTTTTCAACTTCCTGATGTATCTTCCACGACCGATATTTTAAACCTTGCTTGTACCCACTGTCAAACCAGTTCATTATGTCAATGAATGAATCCACAATCTCATTGGGGCTCCAACTCTTCAGTACCTCAAGTTCTTGTACTACTCCACGTACGCCACCAAATAGTGTTATGATAAGAAAACATGTCACAATCACATTGCTGTCTTATGAGGGTTATCCCCACAGGCCCTGCCCTATATAGATTGCGTATTTATGAATAATTCGATTTTGTCTACGATTCATTCGATCTTTTGTATCCTCACCAGCTTGGAATTTGACTCATTTCTCGTGCAATGAAAGTAGATTTTCGCTCCGACTTGGAATTTAACCCGCTTAGGCGTTTAGGACATACTCTAACAATTGTTCAATATATATATATATATAGTCTAGTTAAAAATATCAACACTTTCTTTTTTTCGGGACCACAGTCTTCTAGTTCGGTAACAACATCCACCGACTGTAATAAATTTTGATTCTTGATTTAGACTGTGGATCATACTCTAATTGATTATACACAATCCAATATGATTGTTACTAAATGTCTAAATGAGTTAAGTGGGTTATTTGCGCTTTGGTTGTTACTGACACCCTTTTGTTTAATATTTGTGTTTTGGAGTGTTGACGCATAATTTATTTATTTTTATTTTGTGATTGGTTTTAAATGGTAACCCTTACGATATAGATTACAGTTTGAAAAACACACAAAAAAAGGGGGGGCCCCGCCCCCCGGAAACAAACCCCCGGGCCAGGGGAAACCCCACCGACCCTCAATGTGATAGAGAGAAAAGCTAGCATCTTTTTCGTAGGTTCCTTTTCGAACAAATTCTTACATTTATATTTGAACGGTATATAGATTACAGTTTAAACTAGCATCTTTTTCGTAGGTTCCGAGTCGCGTTAAAATTTGTCAGCTCTAAAAAACTGGCTCGTATGGCGCACTGCTAATTGGCACAACCGATATCGACTTTACTAGCCATCTCTGCCAGTAGTATTGGTGTAGGGTGTTATTTTGAAAGCATTAACCAACTTTTAAAAGAGATTACAATTTTTTTTTTTTTGGACCTAGCCCACATTACAGCCCAACCCAAAATGATGACTGAAATTTGCAAGTCTTTGTGCAACAGACCTTTGAAGCTGTTGGTTTCAGCTTTAGGTTTGAATTCTTGAAACGTAGGATCGAGGTCAGAAATGACTCAGAATGTCACGAAGAATACGTACGTTGGCCTAATTAACTTAATTAATGAGTATCTAATTAAATTGTCTTCCTAATTGACTTAATTAATGAGTAACACTAATTAAATTATCGGAAGGTCATTAATACATGGTATGCATGGTATCATCAGAAGGCCGAAGGCCATTCATACACTTCATTGTTGATGATGACTAGCTTTGATATGATGAGCCTTGCTAACTAATAATTAATATATACCCTACATTAATTAGTGGTCTCTTAATCTCTTATCACTTATAAATTATAATTATCACAATGGCCCATTTTTCTCTTTAATTAGTGGTCTCTTAGTCTTGTTTAGTCATGGCTCTTTCTTTGCAAACAAAATAGAGTGCTTTTATTCATATATAGTTTCATACCTTTCAAAATCGGGTATCTGTACCTCCTCATTTTTGCAAGTGATAGTTGACAAAAATCAACTCATGAAATGACTAATAAGACACGAAAAAGAGAGAGAAGAAAATTTATCTTCTTATTCAACAAACCCATGTAGCGTATTCCTTTTCCATGTTCCATCTAGCTTTCAATCCCCATGTTTGGCTGAGTGGATACTCATACTCCAATCTACTCGACGTACAAAACAGCATCATGAGAAAATTATTTATTTGAATCAAAGTCTCTTTTATGATGTGCATTCTCATAAACATAAACATATCCCAATCATCATTGATGGCTTCATCCAAGATGCATGGTATTATCAGTAATTGCAGCAACTGTGTTGCTCACCTCTCTTCGATCATTGGAAATTAACATTTTCATCTTCATCTTCTTCGGCTGAGCCTATTGATTTCATCAAAAGAAAATTGTGTGGTGAGGGAGGAGATCATATTAGTATATTACACACACAAGGATATCAAATACACACACACACACACACACAATTAACTGCTGATCTTGTGAGGAGTTCTCTCAACTTTGAGATGCATGCTTTACATATGGTGAATGAGAAAATGAATTGTTTTGTATCATTTGGTTGTGAATGAGCTAGAAATTCTTATAGGCTGAGGATATTTTGGAGAAATTAGAGAGGTGTACGTAGTTAGTATATTGAGTACTGAAAGAGTAAATTAAAAATCTAATAAGCGGGAAGATCTAGTTGCCAATTTTAGATGTATGAATAGAAACATGCATCCAACAAAATATGTAGAATTAAACATAAAAATTTGTCACAAGATCATTCATAAATTATAGACACATGCAATTGTATTTAATTACATCGAAATATCATAATTAACTATATATAAGCAACAAGGTAGATATATGAACTAGGGTTAGAACTTGAATATGAAGAAGACATGTTATAATTGCCTACCTGGTCAAGGTCTTCTGCAATTCTCTAAAGTTAAGCTTACCCGGATCTCCTGGTACGTAAAAACTGAATGCTTGTGGTGTAGAAACTGCAGAGGCCTTTAACCTTCTTATATAGGATCCCCCCATAAACTTAAGCAAAGATCGTTAAGCCCCCTATATATCCCAAACATTTTTCTTTCATAAATTAATAATGGTTAAAAACATAAATTTCCTCCTTGACAAAAAACCTATGTTCCAACAGCTTTTCTGCCGCTTTCTTGGCCTAGCACAAAGTGGATGGGAGAATCAAGAACATTGCAACCCAACCCAAAATTAAAATTAAAGTTCTTAATTCCTGCAACTGTGCAACAGAGCTTTGCTGGTGTTGATCAATTAAACTAGACGTGATTAATTGAGTGTACGTCATTGTTTTGATCTTTGTGTCTTATATATACATGACATTGTAAATTGTGGATCATGTGTTTGATTTCATCTATATACAAACTATATATATGATTTTGGATTTTTCCTTATTCCTATATATTCTGCTGAGGCAGTTACAGAGAGGAAAGAACAAATTAAGTCCATATATGGTTGCAGTAGTTGTTGGCCTTTATATCAAAATCAAGATTCCAATTAACTCTTCTATCAGTATATCATAAATCTGGAGTCAATCAATTAATAACCTCACACAACTCTATCTAGCTAGCTAGCTACCACATATAAAATAAGTGATCCAACTAAAGTAATACTGATATCTTATTGAGACCACCAATCATAGTGACTCGTCACATATGCCACGTGACGTGACGGGACCATAAAAAATTCCTCCAGATATCCTCTAGGTGTACGTTGGTGTTTGGGATAAAGCTCCACAAACACAGATTAAAACCAAATTAATTTATATATAATATATTGTATATATCAAGTTCGAATTTCGTCAACTTTGCTATCTCTAGTTCTCTACAAATGATGATGACTGGATTCCTATCTAGTTATGACTTATGAAAAATCAAACCAGTTAGATGGTGATGGCACAGAAGCCTTTAACACAATTGTGCCACATTTCAGAGAACATTGAATATTATACCCTTCACCACTACCACTACCACTACCTTATCTGCTATTATTAATCAAAATTTCAAAGTTCGCATCCTATCAATTTTGCAAAGTGGTTGTTGGGTCTACCGTAGTGCTAAAATTCATCCGCACCTTATATATAGACAAAATAAATATATTTTGTTAGCGAGTGAATAGTTCTAATCATCCAATCTCGTGTTTTTTTGGTTTTTCAAAGAGTATGGTTTCATGTCTCTCCCTCCTTTTTATTTGTACTTTTTTTCTTAATAACTACTTTAAAGAATAAGTCGGAAAGTTTTCAAAATCCTCGGTTAATAGTAATATAAGAATATATCTAAACATGTTTTCTCTGCTAAAGATATCTTTACTTTTTATGTTACGGAGTTTTGATCTCAGCCGTCAGATCGGATCATTTAAAACGGATCTGACGGTTGAAATCAAAACTTTAACACCATAAAAAAGTAAAGACTTCATTTCCTGAGAATCATTGTATATCCAATATATGTATATAAGAAATTTTATTATATTTCATTAACAGCAAATATCTTAGCCTATATGTATCCACGATTCAGACTTGCTACATAATCAATCACATCTTTCTAGCTCATTCCAGAAAGTCAAGTCATGCATAAATCATAAATGCATTGCATGCCTTCAAAGAGCATAAGAGGTCAATCTGCGTGTAAACTATATTTGACTTCATCATTTAACATTTGAATTAAAGTCTTTGGGTTCGATCAGTTTGTGTGACCTACTAGCTATGAAGTACGTGGATGTTGCCGTAAACTACTAGTCTCGTGAATTCAAACTTCAAACTTAAAATCGTGTTGAAAATATTCATAATCACTAAATTTGACAAGTTTTTAATCGATATTCATTTTTAACGAGATTTAACTACTTTATTTTGTAATATAATTTCAAAATTCAAGAATTATTTATAGAGAAAGTTGATAAAACATAAATTTACGGCTTTTACCTGCTAATCCTAATTATTAGAGCATAACATTGATTTGGTTTATTAATAGCAAATACCATTGAGCTAAATTTAGAAAAGAAAAGAAAAAATGAAACCCGCCTAAAAATAGAAAGTTTACTATATTTGCACTCACAATCCTCAATACAGTAAAGGGGCCCACTGCAATCTACAAGGGATCCAATCCAACTTCCCCGGTTGTCTCCAAGGAAACATGGTAAAATCCCATCTGAGATATATAATTTTTCCCTTTACGTGGTCATCAAACAAAAAAAGAAAGTTAAGAAACTCAAAAATTAAAATTAAAAAGATATTGGATTTTTTTTTAATTTGAAAAAAAAAATATACATATTCCTTAAATAAACAAGTGTCAGCAGTGTGCTTGTGTTTTTTTTTTCTTTCAATCATTCCCTTTTTTCAGAAATTTTAATTTTTTTTTTCCTTTGGGGTTTTTATTATCCTCCCCTTACTCCGTCATCACACACACACACAACACTCTCTTTCTCTCTGGCTCTCTCTGTGGCTTTCTCTCTCATCGTGTTGATCGCCGGAAGCATCACCGTCCGATCAAGTCGCCGGCATTCCGGCGATCCGACTCAGATGACTCTCCATTCGGATCCACCACCAACGACTCGTCACCGATTCCAAATCCCAGAGACGGTACATTTCTTCTTCGCTCCTTCCACGGCCTGTTTTCAATTTCGACCCAAAAATTAGCAATTGAATCAAAGCGCTGTTATTCCATGCATGCTGAATTTACGATTTTGACATCTGGTTTCGATTCGAATTTGATCCCAAATTCTAGGGTTAGTTGGAGGTTTAGGATTATTGCAGGGGTTGGGTGGTTGAGGAACAAGTATGTTCAAGAAAATAATCAAGGGAAATAAAAAGACCTCAAAGTCTGATTCTCATGATCCTTCGTCGTACGGCTACGGCCCGCCCGGGAACCGCAATTCCGGGGCGAATGTGGTCGTAAATCACGCTTCCCGGGCCGGGCCGGCTGCGTCCGGGCCCAATTCGGCCGGGGCTGCGGGTGTGGCGGTGTTGCCGCCTTCTGGAACCATCGAGCCTCTCCCGTTGTTCCGTGACGTTCCCGTCTCCGAGCGCCAGACCTTGTTTATCAGGAAATTGCAGGTCTGCTGCTTCCATTTCGATTTCTCGGATACCCTTAAGTCTCCTAGAGAGAAGGAAATTAAGAGGCAGACCCTTTTGGAATTGGTTGATTTTATACAATCTGGGTCGGGGAAGATCACCGAGACTTGTCAAGAGGAAATGATAAAGATGGTTTCTGTTAATATATTCCGCTGCCTGCCCCCGGCCTCCCACGAAAACACAGGCCAAGAGAATGCCGATCCCGAAGAGGAGGAGCTCTACTTGGAACCCTGTTGGCCGCATTTGCAGTTGGTTTATGAGCTGCTGCTTAGATATATTGTCTCATCTGATACTGATACCAAGGTGGCCAAGCGCTACATTGATCACTCGTTTGTGTTGAAGCTACTTGATTTGTTTGATTCGGAGGACCCCCGTGAGCGGGAGTACTTGAAAAACATTCTTCATCGCATATACGGGAAGTTCATGGTGCACCGCCCCTTCATCAGGAAGGCCATTAATAACATATTCTATCGGTTTATCTATGAGACAGAGAGGCACAGTGGGGTTGCTGAGCTTTTGGAGATTCTTGGGAGTATAATTAATGGGTTTGCACTTCCAATGAAAGAGGAGCATAAGCTGTTTCTTGTTCGAGCACTTATTCCGCTGCATAAGCCTAAGCCGATTGCAGTGTATCACCAGCAGCTGTCCTACTGCATAACTCAGTTTGTTGAAAAGGATTACAAGCTAGCGGATACGGTTATAAGGGGTTTGTTGAAGTACTGGCCTGTGACCAACTGCCAGAAGGAAGTTCTTTTCCTTGGAGAACTTGAAGAAGTGCTGGAGGCAACACAAGCTGCAGAATTTCAACGATGCATGGTTCCTCTTTTCAGGCAGATCGCTCGCTGCCTCAACAGCTCTCATTTTCAGGTTTGCAAATATTAATAATCCTATTGGGTTGCTTCATTTAGTGTTTCATATGGATACTTATTTCCTGGATGGTTATTTATTGTCTAGAGTTATGTCTTGTTGAAGTCGTAAACTTATTCTTTAACTTGATTTTAGAGAATGGGTTCTCAATGACTTTTATCACTGTTTTGTGAATATAACTTAATGATAATCTTCTGTTGTGCTTGGTGAAATGCTTTGCCTTTCCATTTCTTTTCAATTGAATATTGTTACTTTGTTCTGCTTTCATTTGTACCAACGATTTCATGGTATTACACTATTAACATGTTGAACTGTTTGTCAAAGCATCTGCCTTGTCTGATAATACCTCATCAATATCCGCTTTTGCATGGTGATTTTTGTTGTAACTTAATATGCATCTCTGAAAAGCTGCCTACTAGAACTTGTTAACTATCATTTCAATTTTCTCACTCCCCCCCCCCCCCCCTTTTTTTTTTTACTAGAGGGTTTGGTGTTAGTCATTTTATCCTAGTTTGATAAATTCACTTATTCTTGTGTTATGCTGCTGTTCTATTATATGGGAGAGGGAACAAGTGTTCCTTGCATCTTTCTCCAAGGGGGAAGTATCTACCTTTATTTTCTGTCATCTTTTGTGCAGCTAGGGCTATTTCTTTCATATTGGCTGTGAATGTTCCTGTTAGTTTTCAGCTGTCTATCTCAACAAGAAAAAGTAGACATAGAAACAATCTAAACTGCCAATTCGAGTTGAACAACAATCAGTGGTTATAGTGATTTGATATGTTTGACAATAAGTTCATTTTATTTATCAAGAGGATTCAATGGTAGATAACATAGAAGGCTGTTTTCGGGTTGACTTAGCAACAAAGAGATTATCGTCTGTGGGAGTTTGAAGAGGGGAGGAGAGAGGGGGCTGTCATGGTATTGTTATACGTTATAAATGATATTTTTGAGAAATGCATGGGTATTATGTTTAAAATACTAGAGTATGTATAATTCCTATTGAAGAAGCAGATCGACTGTAATAACGTGGCAGTTAGTTGTAATATTATCAAAAAAAGTTGTTAGTCTCTAGAGATATCTAGAGGCCATATCATTCAAATACATTATCGAAAGTAATATGTGAGAAGAGCGTTATATACTTATCACAAGTAACCAATTATGATGTCAATATTGCAAAAAAAAAAATTACAGATTGCTGTGTGGGGAATGTCCCCTGGAAAGTAAGCACTATTCTAAGTGGGAATTAAAAGTAGCCATGTGGTGGCACTTTTGGTGGGACGTGTTAAGAGTGTTTGGTTGATATCAATTTGGATGAAGCAATGATGGTGGCGACCTGTTTGATGGAAACTTTACTACAGTTTCAGTTTGCTGGTTTTAAACACTTTTACAGAAAATGCCTGCTGTGGTTGACATTATTTATTGATGCCATCCATCTTCTCGAGCTTTCTACTAACAGCATGCCTGATTTGGGAATTCTGTTCTTTTAAGTTTTTTTATCATGCATGATTTTTTAAAGAGATTTGGCACCTATCCTTATAGTAATGTACTAATGAAACAGCCCGAATGAGAACTATGGTTACATTATCGGAATGCGTCTGAACTACCTCCACTTTTTCATCATATGCATTTATAGTTATTATCTTGCCATGAATCACTCTGTTTCCTAATGCTGTCTAATGGAAGTATTGGTGTTATCGGAACAGGGAAAACTTATTAACTTTTTTTGCATGCTGCCATAATATGCTTATATGTGTGCTACCATGGTACCCTGCTTCGTAATGTGGCAATGTTTTGATATTCTGTAAACAAATCTTAATGAAAAGTCTCGAGGAAGTAACTGTTTGGATCCCTGTAATGGATCATGTTATAGTGTTAAATGCAGGGAGTTATGAGTTAAGAGTAATTCTGCTATTTTTATATTAGTATGTTAGTCCTTTCAAGTATTTAGCATTAATGAATTGGACATTCCAAATCAAACTTCTAAACATTGTATTTTACTCTGAGAATAGCATTTCTTGAAAAATTTTGCTTAGTCACATTTGCGTTGCAGGTTGCAGAACGAGCACTCTTTTTGTGGAACAATGAGCACATTGTCAGTTTAATTGCTCAGAACCGTAATGTTATATTACCAATTATTTTCGAGGCATTGGAGAACAATATCCAAACTCACTGGAACCAAGCAGTTCATGGGCTGACTGTCAATGTTCGAAAAATGTTCATGGAAATGGATGTCGATTTATTTGAAGAGTGCCAAAGGCAGCTTGCAGAGAGAGAGGCTAGGGCGAGAGAGGTGGAAGAACAGCGGGAGATGACATGGCAAAAACTGGCAGATGCAGCCGGAGAGGATATGATTACAGTCTAAGTGATCAACGGGGTTCCATGTACCCGCCAGCACTGGAAAATGAATGGAAGGAAGATGACGACAAGTCTGCTCCGCCTCTCATTTTGGTGGTATTCTTTTTTAATATTTTTTTTTGCGTTTTAATTTTTTGATCTCGATTCCAGTCGTTGAAGATATCAGAAGAAGCGGTGATAAATGTAATTTAAGCTGTATGGAATTTGTTAGCAACATGCTGCAGATTAAGAATGATTTGTGAAATATATTTTGTATTCGCCCCCTTCATATTTTGATTCTTCTGCAGTGTTGAATCTATTGCTTTGTACTTCAACTAACTGGGAAAATTCATCGAGTTTAACTTCTGGAGTTGCCAAGTCTTAGTTTGTCTTTTCCAACAAAACTTATGGTCTTGGTTGGAGACATTGAAGAACAACATCCCTGAGTACCCAAAATTTGGGAGATTAAATTTTTATCTTCAACATAAGGCTTACCTAGAAAGAGTATTGTTCACCTAAAATTTAGAATATTCCGATGTAAAAGACCAGAGAAAAACCAACAAATTTGCAAGTGCTATAATTACTCTGGTTTAAGTCTTGTCTAAAATTACTGTCCGTCTCTTCCGGCTCTCAATGTTTTACAATTTTGATCGTCTTAAAGGAAACTCAATTTGTGTGTGCCTTGCCAATGTAGAATTAATCAATACTTAGTTTGGAATAACGATGTAAATTCTGAATTATGAATTATGTTAGAATAAGATTCTTTATATAATAAAAATTTTATATTGTATTCCTCTATAAATATAGACTTGTATTCATTAATAAAATCATCATATTCTAGAGTGCTTTTGTTTTTTAGTTTGTTTTAGTCTTTCTAGTATTAGCAAAAAAAAAGTCTTTGTACTGAAATGAAATGGTTAAAAAGTTTATAAAACAAAAAAAAAAAAACAAAAGTACTGGGCTTCTGTGTGAAATGACATTTCTGATAATCTCTTATTAGTTTTAGATAAAAACAAAATTTTGAGCATCTCCCAAATTACAAAACCCCCCAACGGCTGAGGTTGAATTACGATTTTGCATTATCCATCATTTTGTGGCTTCCTTCCTCTGCTTCTGCTCTCTTATCAATTCATCACCATCACAGATTCACAGAGTTCATAAACAAGGGTATGTCCCGCAAAGGAGGAGCTGCCACGTCACTGCCGAAGGACGTACCTTGGAGGGCCTCAAACTCCAGACCCGTCCCCAAAATCCACCATTCCCCTCTTCTCCGCGTGGCCCGGAACCCCACTTCCAATTATGCAATCTCCGTCATGAAGGTCCTTCTCTTTCTTTGACATGTAATTGCTGGGTTTTAATCATCTGGGTCTTCATCAAAATGGGTTCTTTTGCAGCACCCGAATCCTGTAGGAAGTGGGCTGGCGATGGACGCCATTGTGGAAGCGGCAGGCCCCGATTGCATTGTTCCGGGTCAAGTCACACCCATCAAGTTACTTGGTCTCAAGGTGCCTACTACTCTGCTCTTTCATTGTACCTTTCATAAGTTTGTAATTTGCAGAATTTGATTAATAGCTCAGTGGGTTAGTCTAGTTTTCATCATTTTGTGTGTACAATACATGAAGTGATTGATATTCTATTTCAAGAATGGCCTAAGCATTGTGTTGCGTTTCTGCGATTTTGGTGGCATATGATAACTACATGAAATGGTTGGTGGCTGTAGGTAGATTGCTACATTTGTGTTATGTAAGTTTAAAGTTGCAGCCTTTTCTGCTTGGCGCCAATGTAGTTCATTTGCCTGTTCACCTTTTGATTTTTTTTTACCCACCTTTGTTTTAAAAGATCGTAATTTGTAGTGTAGGACATTGCTTTATGTTTTAACTTTTAACTAGGTGTATCTTCTTTCCTTTTCTTATATTACCCACCAAATTCATTCCTTTTAAGCTTGCTGCGATTGCTTTGTGATTTATTTTCTACTTTTACGAAGACAGATAGTGCGCTTGAGTTGTCTGTTTGAGAGATCACATTTAAAATTTAAAACATGGAGAAGTCTTTAATGCTGGATACATTATTGTGCTTGTGTCATAAACATTTTAAGTTTTAATTGGTGAACTCTTTACCTTAACTTGGCTGTTTATTTGTTTTTAAACTTGTAGTTGATTCTTGCTTTGCATGCAGGTATGGCCTATTGAAGTTGACCTACAATTTTTGGAACCTGTTGGACGTGAGCTTAAGTCGATTGGAAAGGTAAATCTCCATATTTCGGGTCGGTTTTTTTGGTTTGGAGTTTCCACTTTAAATGTGTAATGAAAGCAGGTAGCTTTAGATTAAAAAACAATAAATTGTCCGTGAGATGGTGTTATCCTAAAAGCAAACTTCTGATGAACTGGTTCCCAGTTTCACAGAATGGAAAAGTAGGAATGAAAATGGAAGAAAAGTATGGCAATTCAAATAATAAAGAGAAGAAAAAAGCTTTAGATGAGGTAACCTTTCTAAGCATAGTAATTGAGAAATGGGGTTTCCCCATGGTAAAACCAGCATGTGATAGAATGGTCCCAGTTTTTCTGGTCTGATTACTTTGTTTGATCTGCTGAGATTATGCTACTTTGTTCTGCTGTATGACCGTATCATTTGAAGAAAAAGAAAAAATGAACTCTTTTGGTTAAATCATATTGAATTTTTGGAAAGTGGGCTGTGCCAACTCCATACTGAAATTCTAAATTGAAAACTCATATTTTCTTGCTGCTATAAGTTATGAGACTAAACCCCAAATCCACTTGGAAGCAATTATCTTCCATATTGGAAGCGGGTTGGGTTTCTAGTTGTATCTGATAAATGGAAGATCTCTGTTGTTAGATTAGGAGTTACTTTTTTTATCAATTTTATGCATTCACCTGCTTTAAAAGTGAATAAGCAAGTTAATACTTTACGCCTTTTAGGGTCTCTTTGTAGCCTCGGTCTCAAAAGTGTAACTTCCATGATTTATTGGTGATAATTCGTGGTTTAGTTTGTCTTGTTCCTGTCAAGTTCTTGGTTTTGACAGGAACCAAAACTATACTCTTTCACTAAATAATACATTAAAATTCATATTTCTAAACGACTTTAATGATTAACACATTGATATTTCTTTAATGCAGTTCATGGATGATGCGGTCAATCTCATGAATAAATCATTTATAGATCGCTAGTACACTGGTTTCCTGTTAACAAGAGGAGAGTGTTGCAGTGAGCAGAAACCTGGCTAGGAAGATTCACATGTTATTACATCTCCCTTTGTGTCTTCTTGCTTGTACGTCTAGTTAAGGAATAGTCCCGAGAATCTAGGTCAGAAGTAGAAGATATCTTATGTTGTATTTTTGCTCGAGAGTTCTCTTTTTCAACATCGTTTTGTCCCCAGAACTCTACGGATGTTTAGTTCTATATGTGACATGAATACTTTTCCCTGAAATTTATATAAAATTAGGTTTTTGAGTAATGTCTGGTTTTGTTATTTTGGAAAAGTGCTTCACTGTACATATACTTCATACATGCAAACGTATAGTTATCAAGCTGCTTATGGTCTTTAAGCATGTCAAGTGGTTTTGAATTAAAGATGAAAACTCAAATGAAGTTCTTGAGCCAATCACTATCATGAAAAATGAATTAAAAGATGAAAATTCAAATGAAGTTCTTAAGCCCTCTCTCTCTCTTTTGGTAAAAAACAATAAACCCTTCTCACTTTGTCAGTTCCTCTCTTTAAGAGCATGATATGCTTCTACTCCAAATTCTGTTCGGATAATATAATGCTTCTAGTCCAAGTTCTCTTCAGATAATATAATGCTTTTAGTCCAAGCTCTCTTCAGATAATATAAAGTATACCGAAGATCTATTAATCTATTTCTTCCAAATCCTGCATTACTTCACTACCTTCCAAAACATTATCTCTATCCTGCCCCTTTTTGCTATAATCATACACTCAAAGAATGCCCCTCTGCTAAGTTTTTCAAAATAGGCAGAGACAAAAGGGCTATCTTTTTTTGTGTCAAGAAAATAATTATTTCCATACCAGAACAACCTGTGCATATAAAGCCAAAAATGTGATGCAAGAAAAGGGTTATAGAGCAACTATCAACTCTAACTTCAGGAGATGACCTAATTGTTGCCATATTAGCATGAAGTTATGTAAGCCAAAGGTGGAGTTCCCACAAACTAGTGTTATCCACCTAGTGTGCCATCTCAGAGATTCTAATCACTCTTACTCTTTCGGCTTTTCCCAACTCTTTTCTTCCCTGCTTCTCATATAAAAGGGTTTAATATCTCAAGGTTTGTCACACCAACAATGGCTTATCAAGCAGCAGTGGAAGGCCAAAAGCTGCGCAAAGGTCCATGGTTGGAAGAGGAAGATGTACGACTCACCATGTATGTAAAACTCAAGGGGGATCGGAGGTGGGAAACATTAGCCAAGGAATCAGGTATATATTGCGACTCCTAGTAAATGTAGGAGATATACACATTTTACATATGTATTCGACAGATAAAGTGAGATTCTGTTTACATGCCTGCAGGTCTAATGAGGAGTGGTAGGAGTTGTAGGTTGCGGTGGTTGAACTATCTCCGCCCCAATCTTAAGCATGGTCACATTACTGTAGATGAAGAGAAAATGATCCTTAAACTTCATGAACTTTGGGGTAACAAGTAAGTTGTGACATCATTATCTTGTATTAATTGTTCATCTTCAACACTAATAGAGCACTGTGGCCTAAGTGGTTAACTAGGCTGAGCTAAGCTTGCCAAGTGTTGCTCTAACTATATCTATCTTGTATGTAGGTGGTCGAATATTGCACAAATGCTGCCAGGAAGAACTGATAATTGGATCAAGAATTACTGGAGATCTCATTTAGTGAAGAAAGCACAAATTCAAGATGGTGCCGCGTCTGCTCGAAACTTGCAATGTGCATTGAACAAGGCCCAACAAGGTTTTTTCTATCAGGATGGAGATAAGATGCCTGCTGATAATAAATATAACTTTGATCAAGATCATGACTCAGTTGAGAATTTATGGGGAACCAAGGAAACTAACTCTGAGGATCTTGGTTTATCGGACTTTGCCTTGCCGAGCTCTCCATACGAAACACGGTTATCAGATTGGATATCTGAATTATCAAGTGAACAAAGTGGAATAACATGGACTCCAGATCATGATAATGATGCATGGGATTGTTCAAGTTCCCTCTGGGATATGAATTAACCCAGTACTTAAATCAGTTTGAAATCTGAACTGATAGATTGAACCTCCAAACTGTAATGCAGTTTGGACAGAGTATGCTGGTGAATAGCTTTGGTCTATTCATCTACCTAGGACAGACTAATGGTATCTAACTATCTACTATGATGAGTTTGGTAAAGTTCACTGTAATGTACATGTACTTCACTTCACTGTAAATCAGAATGGCACAACTATCTTAATCAAATCTATATTATCTCTCTTTCACACTGTTGATCTGTTGCCCTTTCCTTTTGTCATTGTAAATTCTGGTAATGAATGCCTAGTGTCACCAAATTTGTTTACTAAAATCTATATTCTACCATTTTTTTAGATAGGCCGGGGTAAGTGAGGTTCAGAGAGGGTCCAATTTTGAATAAAAGTTCTATTAACATTTGAAACTTTTCATTTCTCAGTAGAAGTGCCATTTTTCATTTTCAAGTAGTGTTCGATCACTCACCTACTAATCAATCCAATTGATTGGTGTGAGGTCGTCGACCAAAAAAAAAAACTTGTCTAAGTTTTCGATCAAAAAACCTGTCATTCAATAAATTCTAATGATTTTTATCCAAAAAAAAAAGAGTATTAATCATGTAGAGAAGAGAAACAAGACCTAATTAAGATACACAGTTGTGTGTGATTTGTTCGTTCAACTTTTATTGATTCCAAGCAAATAAATGATCCTGACTAGGAATTCTGAACTTTTAATTGGAAGCTATGGCAGTAATTGAGCTTCTATTCAACATCGATCATGAGTACAAAAATCCATTAGCCTTTAAGTACTTTTAGTACGGCAAAAATCTAAATACAGTTCATATTGCAACGGTGTTGAAATTAGAGTGAAACTGTCATAAACTTTTTTCAACTGCCTAATGTCATAAACTCTTTTGACATTTACACAACTGCCTAAACGCCTAATTAGGACATGTGAATATCAACACCATTAATTTAGTGTACTCATTTTCTCCACAAGAATGAAAAATTCGAGATTAAAGATTCAAGCATGGACAACAGAGGAGCGAGATAAGGTTTCAGAGGGTAAAATAATAACCAACATTGCATATATAAGTAACTTAAACCTTTAAATCTTTAATACTCCCAACTCTTGACCAAAAAAAAAAAACCCTTTAATACTCCCATTATCTATAAATGGATAAAAAGAGATATAGTACAAAACTCATATATTGGTGGAATGAGAATGCTGCATGTAATCTTGATGAGCAAAAGAGTTGGTCAAGCGTAAGCAAAAAGCATAAGAAAATATTATCCAAACTAAGCAACTAGATCAGAATTGAAAGATACCATGCCTAGATGAACTGAACAGGAGACTCGACCAGTTCTTCATGTTTTAAATTCTCTAGAGGTTTTAAATTCTCTAGAGGTTGTATATATATCATCACCTTCTATCCTGCTTTAAACATTAGTATTTAAGTTGGTAGCCCAGACTGTACTGAGCTAGTGTATGGATATAAAGCTCAAAAGCACATACAAGTATACAACAGTACTCACAAAAGTGGCATAGAAAAAAGTTGTTGAACCTGAATAATAAATCTGATATGGAACTAGATGGGAACTGCATCACCCTTTATCCATATTCATTCACCAGCAGTACTCTTGAATAAAATAGTAGCTTAGAAATTAGATGTGTATATATATATGTGCTCTAGAAGACATCTCA
This sequence comes from Rubus idaeus, assembly GCA_030142095.1. Lineage (NCBI taxonomy): Eukaryota > Viridiplantae > Streptophyta > Magnoliopsida > Rosales > Rosaceae > Rubus > Rubus idaeus. The sequence goes on from CM057970.1 coordinate 8,161,391, forward strand.
TATCCTGATTATAAAGCAGATTAATTATTTAATTGCCATTAGCCTAGCCAAAGCAAAAGGGGGCAATAATAGATTGGATTTGTCTTGCATTTTCTCGTATTGGGTACTAAATATGTTTCCTAATAAAACGTGAATACGTTTGTATGGCTCCTGGCTTGCTTGTTTTCCTAATAACCGAAGAAATTATTCCCGGATTATTGCGAGATAAAGTAGTATGTGTTACACAATCACCGGAACCAAAAATTTTTAAGCATTAGCTAACAAACTAACACATTAGCTAGTATGTGGAGACAGTGAAACACAGGCAAGTATATACGATCGATACAAATAAAACAGAGAATCATGTCAGACAACCACAAACCCGAAACCTTACGTGTTATGAAACTAGGCAGTCAACAATGTTCACCAGGCTAAAAATAAATTGTTATTAAAATCATTGGTTAATTTCTCATTATGATCAAATGCAAGTCGGGGACAATATACAAAAATAACAAGCATGAGAATGAGATCAAAAAGGTGAAGAGAGTTGAGGTGGATGAAAGTGGCTGCATTGGGAAGGTGGTGGTGCTTCCAGACATTTCATCCTCATAATCGGGGCCTGAATCGAAACCTTGGTTGGGTCCTGTGTTCCACTTCCCCAGGTTGTTGTCCCTGCTCATTCAAATTTTCATTATGCATAGTCACATTTTGAGAGCATTTCTTAATTTGCACAGCCTTTTTCCATTTAAATCCAAAAAACTAAAACCCAGTTTCTCAAAGACCTGATATCAAACTTTATGAACTTAGGCAAATGTGCTGTGAGGGTTATAGAAGCCCTTGTAAAGCTTTCGAATTTTACGTACTTAGAAAAGTCCTATTGAGAAAAAACCCTTCTTACAAAAGCACTCAAACAAGTTGTAAAAACATTTTCGGTAATGTAGAAATAGTGTTTTTAACACTTCAAAATACATGATTGATATTATATTTTATATAATTGTCAAAAGTGTTTATAACAATTGTTTGGTGTTATAGAAACCGGTTTTATTTTTTTCTTTGGTGTGAATAGAAACCGGTTTTATTGCTTTGTAAAGAAGATTCTTCGTGAATTTTTATAGAACAACTCTAAGCACAACATGAACAAAACTGCTTCCAGCAAAATCTTTACCCAACTTACAAAAACACTCTTCTACACAAGTAGTCCCAACTCCCAAACAGTCAAATTACCCTAGGGAATATTAAGTGGTTTGAACCCATTCATTTTAATTTCTTGTTACTTTATAGAAGAAGGGTCATGTTGGAAGCAAAACCAAGAAGAACCCAACCTCAAACCATGCAAGATACTCCAAGTTTGAGCTTTGAAATCAACCCTCCTTAAATTAGGGCATGAACTAGTGGTAACTAAATTATTAAAGGGATTCCAATTCCATAGTTAATTAGGAAAAAGTAAAAGTGAATAAAAACAGCAAAAAAGAAAGTGCAGTGAAAAGAAAAAGAGCTAAAAAGGGAGAGAGAGAGAGAGAGAGAGAGAGAGAGAGAACAAGACCTGCCACCAACTCCAAGAGCACCAGCATGCATGATGAGTTGGTCAATGAGGACCGCTGACTTGGGCTCCACACTGTAGGCCTTCTCGTACTTGATCTCCACCCCTGCCCCGGACGCCACGAAAAACGCTCCATTTACCAATATGTCCCCCTCCGACCTCCAGTTCCAGCCCCTCCACTGCCCCTCCGAAGTGTCCACGCGCTTCGTCACCTCCTTCGCGTTCCTATTGGTGGGTGCGGTGTACCGGTTCCCCTGGCTGTTTATGGTGGGGTTCCCGCTCCCGCCAATCGCGTACATCTCCCACTGGGTGAAGTCGTTGTTCACCACGTGGATGTACCCGCGTCTGCACCTGGGCATGCGCTGCACTAGATTCTGCCCGAAGTGATTGAAGGCTATGGTCACCTGCATGCCCGTGTCGGGTAAGTAGCCGTCGCTGTGCCCCAGTAGCATTACTTCGTTGTGGTCCGAGAAGTAATTGTTCGAGATTGTGATTCCTGTGGACCCCATCACTGCGTCGATCAGACCGTCCTTGCACCGGGATAGGCTGCAGTGATCTACCCATATGTCTTTCGAGCCAAAGATGGAGATGCCATCACCGTCCGATTTCGTGCGATACCCGTAGTGTGTTGGACTTGACCGCACGTTAGTATTCCCTGCATGCCCAAAGCAATGGTAAATTCTAAAATTAATTAACTTTGGGTAAAATTTCATATTACTCCTGCTTTTTTTTTAACCATTGGCTCCTATGCAAAAGTAAAAATATCAAAATATGCTCTCCTCAAACTCTCAAAGCACGGTAGAATCTCTCAAAAAAGAGTCATTTTTTTACATAAAAAATTATGTTGTTTTAGACTTATATGTATTTATTGGACAAAAAAAATAAAACGAGTTCAAAATAGTAGTTAGTTTCTAGATTGAAGCACAAAATCAACACATAAAATATAGTCCAATGATTTTGTTCCAACAAAAGTAGCCCCAAGGAAACCTACTATATGTTTGCAGCTATTACCAAATCACTATGAGGCCAAAATACAGACACATGTATTTCGTAAAGGAAATACACGAAACTTTTAAAAGCGAGGAAAAAGTGATAAAATGCCTCAAAGAAACTAAAGTAGCGAAAACCAAATATTCCTTTTATGACTTTCTTTATTTCCCTCTATGATTCATGAAAGAAACCGTGAAATTGTTCTACCTGACTGAACACAATGGTGGATATGCACATTGTGGATGATGACATTGCTTATATACTGCAAAGTAATGCATCCCCCACCGGTAATGTGAACATTAGCTCCACGCCCATCAAGAGTCTTGTAGCTATTAAAGATGAGCTCCTGAGAAAGCCTAATGAGCATGTTGCTGGGGAACACAATCCACAGCGGTTCCGGCTGAATCACGGCGTATCTCAGAGTCCCCGGCCTCGGATTCACAGCATCGTCGTCGGAAGAGTCGGTGACAACGTAAAACTCCCCACCTTTGCCTCCGAGAGCGTACTGACCAAACCCGATTGCGCAATCGGCTAGACGTTGACGGTTGTTGGGCCACTCTGGGTCGCATTTCCAGCAATCGTCGATTGGGTTTCCGGTGAGGCATGAAGAGAACACGTCTTTTTGGGTTTCTTGCAGCATTTGCCTTCTTACTACAGAAGCATTTACCATCCTGCAAAAAATAGTATTGGGTAGTCAGATCTAGAGAGGACTGAAAGAAACAAAGGAAACAGCTAGAGCTAGTTAATTAATGTATGTACCTATGAACTTCTTGAACAACTTCATCTGGGTTGGGATGCTGACCAGGAAGAGTGAGGTTGAGGTAGGCTTCACCAAGAGGAAAGAATGATGTGAGAAGAGACAAGAGGACAATGCAGGTTCTGCTAAGCATTTTTGAAGTGGGATGGTTTGGTAGAAATGTTAGGCCCCGCTCTTTGGAGGAAAAATGGGGGTTAGTGTTGAGTAGCTGAGGAGTGGAGAAGATGGTGAGGTGCTTGTTGTTTCTTCTCACACTCCTAGCTAGCTCTTGGTTCTTACTGTATGGATCCATTAACTGGGTCATTTTTGTCTTCCTTTATAATCATAGCGATAAGACTTTTGGAGTTTTGGGATTCACTTAATGGAGGTGAAAAGGAAAAGAAAGAGAGAGACTATTCACTGTGAGAATCCACTGCTCTCGAGGAAACTGTCTCCAATTTTTCTTTCCTCGACATAACTGCATGGGTATGGAGAATTAGTCATTCTTTTAGGGTTTAGGGTTCTTTTTAATTCAAAACAACCCCCAAAACATTTTTGTTTAATTTGTGACAAAGTAATTTTCATTAACATCTTGTAACATATACAAATACACATTGTAGAGTTAAAAGGTGTTGCTTTCACTCAAATTAATTTACCATTGTAGTAGTGTTTGACATGATCGATGATCGTTTTAGCATTGATTGGTGTTTGGCATATATATTACGGAAAAAAATCACCTTTAGTCTCTGAATTATGATTCATTCGACATTTTCATCCCTGAAGTTTGAAATATATCACTTTAGTCCCTGAACTTTAACATTCTATATCATTTTCGTCCCTGCCGAGGGTTTTCATCGAATACACCTCCGATTCTGGCCAAATCGGAGGACAACACCTATTGGGCTTTGAAGCCCTCCTTGAGGCGAGTTCAACGCCACCAACCTCGCCTCAAACCGTTGCCGGACGGAGGAGAATTTTACGATTAAAGTTTCGGTCACTATAAGCTTTCGGGCTAAATTCGACCAATTCTAGGCCGAATCGAGCTTAGCCCCAATTATAAAAGTTACTCCTCTCACCCTTGCGAACATTTTGGCATAGGTTTTGCACCATTTTGTTCCGGTCATGGACGAAAGTGATAGTTGATGTTGAAGTTCAGGACTAAAGTTATAATTATCCCTATATATTAACCATGCTGATCGAATGGAATGCTGACATGGCTAGGGTTAATACAATACGAAAAGTTAGGTAATGAAGTTAGTATCTCGGGGCGTCTTGAGCCGGACAGTTTGACTTTTGGTCCACCAATACACACTAGTGCACTTACTACTCTACTGGCTAGTGGCTACTGTTAAGCTTCTGCAGTGCTCCAGTTATCCACACTACGGACTCAGCTCAGTAAAACCAAGCTCTGACCGGTCACCTCGTACATCATGTAATGTCACCTCACCGATCAGTAAATTTAATTCAAACAATAAAATTATAATGCAAACGAGGCCATGAAATACGTACGCTCTGGTTTTCAAATGCTTGCCAATAGTAGCTAGTCCTTGATTGTTCTTAAATCTTAACGTACCTTTTTCACGAGCTTTAACCCTGAATCCAGTTATGAATGAATATCTGGGTTGGTTAATTCAAGAGGCAGAGAAGAGAAGGCCCTACATCATAAAGTGCATGCACAGAGTAATCGATTATCAGAATCGAGTAGCTAGCTAGGATTAGTTAATGGGATGGAGCCAGCCTTCTCCTGCGGATCCGGGAACAAATTGATCGGAGCACAGCCTCCCTAATTTTCTTCGACATGGATTCTTTTTCTTCGACACGAGGGGCCTAGCTACTGATTATAAAACGAAAAAGGTTTGGAATAGATAGATGGAAACATCCGGTGCTTTATTAATTAGTTTTCAAATAAATTATTGCCCTAGCTAATTAAACCCCGCCTAATGATCAACATCTACAATTACAGACAATGCCCTAGGCCTCCCCTGCTTAATTTTCTTTTTCATTATGCCACCTTTGATTACTTTTTGTTCTTTTTTATGCTATTAAGATTTAGCTCTCAAATTTTAAGATTTGCTCAAAATGTAAGTGTTAGCTAAAACCTAAACCACGAGTGACATTCGAAATATGTCCATCAACATTTTATTCGTCCGATATAATAATGCTATTTAGCATAATTCTTAGTAAGTTGTACTCTCAAAGTTTAAGCTCAAATTATATATTGGAAAGAAGCAATTGCACGTATTCAAACTGAAGATCTCAATGTGTGTATATATAGGATTGTTTGTTTGCAATAAGGAATTTCGTACTTTTAAAAATAAAATAAAAGATATTAAAAGTGCTTACTGGAGAAGTCCTGATACCTCACACACACACACGTAGTGCACAAATTTGTAGCCCGACAAAAGGGGATGTTTTCTTGGTTAGGGTTTCGATCTCCTTAGCTCATGTAGTGATATGCATGTAGCCAACATTCATGATTGAGATATGAGTAGTACTCTATCTCCGGTGGGAGTTAATGAGACTAACTTAAGTCATTCCATAATGTAAGCTTATTTGATGGAATAAAAGTTCATTTTTCTTCTCCACAAAAGAAAAGAAAAAGGAATTGCACATCAGACCCACTTTGCAATCATATTTCAACAATCCGACGGTTTAAATTTTAGGGTTTTAGACGTATGCATGTACCTCACACACACACATAGTGCACAAATTTGTAGCCCGACAAAAGGGGATGTTTTCTTGGTTAGGGTTTTGATGAAGGCCTTTTCACATACCAATTAAGGTGCACAAAAAGTACTTATGAATTACCCTAAAAATGTGAGTATAGTCGAGATAGTATATGAAAGTAGGGATCGAACCCGCAAGGGACTGGGATAAAGCTGCAACTACAATGACTCAAAACAATTAAAAACAGAACTGACCAGTCAGGAAAACCTGACTAGTTGACAACTCTAGACTATTCCAAATGATCTGAAATTTTGAGACAACTAACTAGACACGTAAAACTAATTACTAACAAAGTTTGAGAATTTTCTGAAGTGATTTGTTATTTTTAACGACTAAATGAAAACAGACTACGAAAACTGACGAAAATAATAACAACTGAAATTAGCAAGGTTTTGTAAATCAATGAGATGAGAAGCTAGGGTTTCGAAATCCACCACTAAACAATCATATATCAACATCATGAATTCAGATTAACAAGTATTGAATCCCCATGGATGACTATGCCCACGAAAGGTCCTCGGTCGGGATGCACTCTCGTATTGATTCTCTCTTACTTAGTATGTTAAGCATTTGGTCATCTGTCTTAACTTATTCCCTAACATGCAGTCTAGCTTGGTCACGCTAAGATTTAACACATCAGAAATCATTAAGTTCTAAGAGAATATGAACATAGCAAGAACCGTAGGATATGGTTCGTATCCTAGGTACCTATCCTTGAAACGATTTCATACAAGTACCGCAACACTTGTCGCGCCGCAAATTAAACACACAATGATACGGGTCGTCATGCATGCGCTTATGGCTGGTCGATCCTAATACATGCTCCTAAGGTCGCGAATCAAAGAAACATATAGAAGAATAAAGGGTTTACGAACAATGAAACCATTATCATCCGGGAAACAATACTTATATAAATCCGAATATCAAAACATCAAAATAATCATGTCTAGGGCTTCAATCTAGCCCTAACTACAAGAAGTTTAGCTACTCATGACGTTACAAGAAAACCCAAAAGAATACATAAGGTGGAAGAAACCAAAAACCCAAAAGGAATTTTGGAATCGGCGAATCCGTCCGGACGGCGAGTATTGGCATCCGAACGTCTGGAGGCAGTTTCGTATTCTCTCTTGCTCTCGGCTGTCACAAGTCTCTAGAGGCAAAAGTCCTTCTCAGCTGCGATTAGGGTTCTTTATATATGATTCCTCAACCCTAAACACTTCCTTAATGGTCGTGGACTTCTTAACTTCTAAGGAAAAGCCCAATGGATTGAATTATGAATGCTCCGGTCTTCCTTGTCCATAAAGGTTTCCTCAAGTGAGTAGAATTCCTTCTTTTATCACGATTTAAGCTAACTTCTCCATATTTGCTTCCAAAACCTACAAAATACGAGAAACCAAATAAATAACTAAGATAAATGGGAAATGTAACGAAAATACTATAATATTAAACACAATAAAACGTCACATAAATGCTCCTATCAGGTTTCGATCTCCTTAGCTCATGTAGTGATATGCATGTAGCCAACATTCATGATTGAGATATGAGCAGTACTCTATCTCCGGTGGGGGTTAATGAGACTAACTTAAGTCATTCCATAATGTAAGCTTATTTGATGGAATAAAAGTTCATTTTTCTTCTCCACAAAAGAAAAGAAAAGGAATTGCACATCAGACCCACTTTGCAATCATATTTCGACAATCCGACGGTTTAAATTTTAGGGTTTTAGACGTATGCATGTACCTCACACACACACGTAGTGCACAAATTTGTAGCCCGACAAAAGGGGATGTTTTCTTGGTTAGGTTTCGATCTCCTTAGCTCATGTAGTGATATGCATGTAGCCAACATTCATGATTGAGATATGAGTAGTACTCTATCTCCGGTGGGGGTTAATGAGACTAACTTAAGTCATTCCATAATGTAAGCTTATTTGATGGAATACAAGTTCATTTTTCTTCTCCACAAAAGAAAAGAAAAAGGAATTGCACATCAGACCCACTTTGCAATCATATTTCGACAATCCGACGGTTTAAATTTTAGGGTTTTAGACGTAGATTTTTTATGCAAAGTTTCAGCATAATTGAAAATTGTTAAGACATTAATAATAGTAATTTATCATTATGATAATAAACAATTTATGTTGGACAAATTTGATTCGTCCACTGATTTGATTTTAGTTCAGTACCTTAAACATTTATTATTTAGTTGAAATTTTGTTGAAATAATTTATGTGTGGAGGCTTAAAACTTAAAATGTTGAATAAATGAAATATAATCGCAAAGTAAGTGAGTCCTACTTGCGATTTTTTAAAATAAAATAAAATATAAAAATATTCTTAGTGGAAATGCCCCGTATAATAAAGCAAGATAAATATATTGATAAAGATGATCACATTTCGTCAAAAAAAAAAAAAAAAAAGATGTGAGGGTTCTCAACAAATACTAATATACATGCATCTCCATGCCATAGCTTAATTAGCTTTAATTGATAAAGAATTAAGAAGACATAGGTACTGACACTAGTTTCAGAGAATCAAGACATACAAGTGAGATGGTCCATTGTTGAATATTTATGTTAGAAAGGAGGAGCTGTATTCATATTCCTTTCCTCTCCAACATGTAAAGTAGCTGCCTAGAATACTCCTATCTCTCTCTAATCTCTATACAACTTTAACTGCAAGCTGGACCCCTGCTTCACCCTTCAGTTAGGATAAAGCATATAAAAAATGCACCCTATCTCTCTGCATATGTCCCCAGCATCTTTTAGGGTTTCATCAGCTTTTGAAAATTTTCACACCCCCTACTCAGAATATACCTTGAAACAAATAAACCCATATATATATAATCTCTCAAGTCTCAAGCCTCATTTTCTAACCAAACGTATCCATGCCTACGTAGTTATATACGTACCCTTTAATTTTGGCTCTTTCGTCTCCAGTAACAAAAAAGTAAGTTTACGCTTCTTCTTTTCTTTTCTGCAGAAACTTTGAAATAATATCATATATATTTGAGACAAATAAGAATCTATCTCCTTTGGATAATGTATATATATGATGTTCTATATTCTAGCTTGTTGAAATGATTGGAGTAGTGAAAGAATTTGCTCACGCCTCATCGGCCCACTAATATATGTTTGATATCAATCACTTTTTGACTCTTATTGCTTGTTAGGTCCTACCTCTTGACTGAAAGAAAAAGCTTATCATGCTGCAATTTTTAGCAAGTATATATCCCAGAATCAAATTAATTTGTATCCCTAAGTTGTTGAGCTAGCAACAATTATTTGAGATAGTGACTTGAAACTTGATATAAGCTTATTCACAGTGATTAATCTAACTTGGTCTATTTCGATGACTCTAACACCTAAATTGTTGCTGCAAATAATGACGTGGAGTGACGAATGTGAAGCTGCATCATTTTGGATTTCTGGTGAAGGCTGTGTAAGTGTGTGGCGTCCCTACCTACTTCAAGAGTATCACTGCATCAACTATATGTCAATCATCAAGATATTTACTATATGTGTATGAACGACTGCTATATTATCCTATAATTGGCCCTCTGAAGATTCTCCTCCTCCTTTATAACGTTACTAAAAATTTATAGATTCTTCTTTCTTATTTTCAAAAAGCTATCTAACCTTCATCGTCATGGTAAATTGTAGCTGGTAACCATTTTTTTCTTACATTTTTATTTTATCCGATTTATTCTTACTATTCTCCAAATTATTACGTGTGAACCATAGAAAAGTCATTTAATTAAGGCCTGCAAAATTAATAATTATTCCTTTAGACAGATAGGTAATTGATTAACTCCATTTGAGAAACATGAGCACTCTTGGCTCTACGCCTCTATGTACGATACATGAAACATGAGCACATCGGCTTTTCACCTTACCATTTCACCATGCTTTCAACATCAACCATGTCAATTGTCAAACATAGTACGTCGCCACATTAATACTTTTGCGTCATTTCCTTTTGCATGAGAAATTGAGAATGAACACCGATCTCAACATTTTCTAAAAAATAAAAATATGACTTTTAGCCACAACCCCATTGGGCACGGATTAATAAACATCTTGACTTCGATTAAATTAAGAGGAACAAATAAAAAATTAAAAATTAACCTTTGCCGAGGAAATAGTCGTTGGCGCAAGTGTTTTTTCTATTTTTTGTTATTATTTTGTAATCGTGAAAAAATATATTGAAAACTTAAAGAGATTTGGATTATCCCTTTTGGAAGGACACTCCTGCGGCTTCTATAAAAAAAATAACAAAAAAAATTGGGTTAAGCATGTTTGAGCGATGGAAGTCATTTTTTATGCACAGAGCACCGTTTGCAGATGTAATAGACATGGAGCACCGTGGCAAAATAGGCACAATAAGCCGTGACAAAATAAAGCTTCCGTGCCCATTATAGCTTAACCACAGAGGTTGTGGCAAACTAAAGGTTGTATGAAGATAAATTCCCGAAACTACAAAATTTGTGGCAAAATTGGACTTTGACCTTTATAATAAGAAAATAATGACTATTAATTTTGAAAATTATATTTATTTGTATATTCATTATATTTCTTGGCAATCGTGTGGTTTGCCCTTTTTTTCTTTTTCTTTTCATTGTTATATTTCTATACATGCAACCCATATCTATATATGTATCAAAGAGGGATTCAAAAGTTTTTCTTCATTGAAACAATACTAAGACCTAGAGGGAGGCGCATTTTGACATACGTCCTCACATGGTCATAATGTGCCTCCAGTTATTGTTGCTAATTATACGGTCTCTTTGAGGCATGTTTTTCAATTTTCATGACTTACTAAAATTCAACTGGAAACAGTACGTTGCCCATACTCATCTCCCTTTCAATCTGCCTCTCCATGACTTACATGCATCATGCATTTCCCCATTTTTCTCATTGATCGAGCATTGCAACAACCGCGTGGTCCTTTCAGGCAAACCCAAAACTGGAGGACTTTCCGATCTGCATGTCATGTAATTTAAGGTAATATATATATTCTTGTCACGTCTCTTGAGTTTGATTGGTATGCATGTCTATATAAACCAATCAAACTTCTCATTCAGATCAGACCATCGTCACAAAGAACTGCTTATAACTTTCTCTGATCATCACCTTCCACAACTGTAAAGTTTGTACGTGATTATTTAACATGAAGCGTCAAAGCAAACCCACCTTCATTTCTTGCTGTCTGTTATTTGTTTCCCTACTCTTCACAAATTGGACATCAGTCACTGTTGGTGCAATATTAACAACGCCGCTGACCATAAATAACGTTTTAAGCCCAAACAGTGTGAAAATCATGCCTCCATTGAAGGTCAATCCTCAAGAAGTTGGTATGCAAAAGGAATGTTATACGTATCTTATTCTATATTAAAAAAATGTTTGATTAATATGATGAGAAGTATTAATTAATCACATACTTAATCAATTGAGCAGAGGATGAGAGAGATTTTGATTACGTTGAGGGAAGCAAGAAGGGGCCAACTCAGTGGGGAGACATCAAGAAAGAATGGGCAGCGTGTAAGAATGGAGGCATGCAATCTCCCATTGATTTATCAAGTCAGAGAGTTCAAGTAAACCCAAGCTTGGCAGACCTAAAGATCACTCACAAGCCTTCTAATGCTACTCTCAAGAGTAGGGGCCATGATATCAAGGTAATCATCTCTCAGGAATTTAAGAAAATTTTGTTTTAACTTGTGGTACGTGTATGCATAATGATAATATGACAACATAACATGACAAATATTCTACTATAGTCTATTTTTCTATTAACACAATGCATATATATATATATGGTACTGCGCAGGTTGGATGGGAGGGTGACGCCGGATCAATTGAAATCAACGGCATTGAGTATTTACTCCAACAAGCTCACTGGCACTCACCCTCGGAGCATTCTATCAATGGCAAAAGGTCTATCAAAAATTGTGAAATGAGTTGCTTCACCTGATCATATATATATTTTATCTTATCTACTTTCTATCGATGTTAAAAGCAGGTTTGATATGGAGCTCCACATGACCTATGCAAGCCCGGATCTGAAAGTCCAAAACAATATTGTTGTTGTTGCAGTCCTCTACAAGATTGGTCCTCCTGATGCTTTTCTCTCTAAGGTGAAATTCCCACTATATATGAACACTATGAGAAATTTGACCTATAGGCACAATTATTTGTGCCTACTGAAGGTGCTCTTATTGCTAATTAGGCACAAATATCAGTTATTTGTCTCTAAATCCTTTAGATAGACACAAATAAAATGTGTCAAAACTCGTTTAGGCACAAATAGCAATTTAGGAACACTTCAAGTAGGCACAAATAATTTGTCCCTATTGCCTTGTTTTCTAGTAGTGGAACCAGGTTGAACGAATCCGCCAAATGATGTTCACCAATAATAATGTAACAATGTTTCATTCATTTGAGCCCCAACGTATTCATTAATTTCTAACAAGTAGTACATATCCGATAAATTAAAGTACATAGTAAGTATAAAGCATGCATTGATCCTTTTGATTAACAACATTGATTACTTTTAACAATCTAAAATATTGCTCGTACTTGTGATCGAATTTGATCAGTTGATGAAGGATGTAGCATTGATGACTAATAAAAAGGCAGAGAGAAGCATAGGGGTGATTGATCCTACAGAAATAATCAAACTGGATGGCAACAAAAACTACTACAGATATGTGGGCTCTCTCACCATTCCTCCATGTACTGATTACTGAAGGCGTTATTGGGATCATCAGCAAACAGGCAATTACTTAATTTGGCCTCCTTTCTTTAAATTTAGTTAATTAATCTTCATATCAATTTCTATTACTTGGGCCTTTGCCAGGAATGAATGTGATCTAGTACCTTAATAATTAACATAATTTTAATTGCATCCAGATTGGAACCGTTTCAAAGGAACAGATAAATATACTTCGAGTGGCTGTGCATGATGTAAGTAGCATTAATTAATTAATAATTTGGTTAATGTATGACTTAATCAATTAATTTGGTTCTTAATTAATTATATTCTAATTGCAGTATGAAGAGCTGAATGCAAGGCCAGTACAGCCACTCAATATTTTTCAAGATATCCAAGTCAGTGACAACAGCGCAAGGGACAAACACAATTGATCCATCATCGATGATATCAGAGCGAGCTAGCCAGCCAGTTAGAGTTTGATCGTCTGAAACATGCATAATGAACCTACTCAGAAACATGAATAGCTCCATCACAAACCAAAAAAAAATTATAATTCCTCTCTTGTTATTTCCGATTTGTAACCCTAATAAAATTACTATATAATTGGAATAATTGCATTGTTTGGGATCAATTGGTGATGGATCTCACACTGTATAACTATATAACTATATAACTATATATATATATATCTGTATAAGACTATAAGTGATCAATGACATGTGAATCCACATTGTGATTCATATATAGCCTTACTTTCATTTGTAATCTTCTATTGTATACAATATATCGATCTAAAAAGTCTCCAATTAATTATATACTTCTCTGATCATATATCCTTTCAACAGTTCATGCACTTACTAATCACATATGAATAAAAGGAAAGAGGTTTGGCTGCTTTGGCATATATATCAGAAATGAGCCAGAATAGATAGAGAGAAACATACGGTGCTTTATTAATTAGTTTTCAAATTAATTATTGCATTCCCTAGCTAAACCCCGCCTAATGATCATCATATATCTACAATTACAAACAATTTCTAGGCCTACCCTGGTTAATTTTGTGCTTTCATTATGCCGCCTAATGATTAGTTTTTGTTCTTTTTTATGCATAGTTTTAATTCCAGAATCTCCAATGGTTTTTTATGGAGTACGTGCATGAATCTCACGATCATGGAGGTTAGAGTACGTTTTAGGGTGTCTAGCTTGGTTTAATTAGCAAGATGATTTTACCTTGTACCAAGCAACGAGCCCTCTTTATTAATTGCAACAGTTTATATGATATTGATACTTTTACGTTACAATGTTCAGTTATGTGTTCGAAGAATATATTGCTGCTTAATACCTGATCGATCAATATTAAAAATTTAGGATTGATCGAGTATTTTAGGGTATAAAATTGCAAGATGCATGTGAGTTAGGATTTTAGCTCTCAAATTTTGAGATATGCACAGGCTACCTAAAACCTAGACCATAGCTTAATTAGCTTTAATTGATCTAGCTAGGATTAAGAAGACAAAGTTAGTAACAACTAGTTTCAGAGAATCAGACATCGATCGAATTGGGATGGTCCATTGTTGAATATTTATGTTAGAAAGGAGGAGCTGTATTCATATTACTTTATCTCCAACATGTAAAGTAGCTAGAATACTCCTGTAACTGCAAGCTGGACCCGCCCTTCTGTGCATATATATGTGATATGTCCCCAACATCTTTTAGGGTTTCATCAGCTTTTGAAAAATTTCACACCCCCTACAGATCGAATATACGTTGAAAAAAATAAACCCATATATATATAATCTCTCAAGCCTCATTTTCTTTTATTTTTTTGAGGAAAGGTGAATGCATTAGAAAACGAGAAGAGAGTTACATCGAGGGGGACGTAATACCAAAACCTTGAGTACGGGGACAAAGAGGAATGACATCCTCTATAATAGAGGGAGTGTCATCTAACCAAAACTCATCAATAGTAGAAAAACTAGCAATGTATGCCAAGCGATTGACAACACAATTTGCTTCACGGTACGTAGATGTGGCGAATATTGAGTGAAGTGATAGCAAGCATATACTCTTTGCAATCCCCCACAATATGGCCAATCTTGGAAAAGTCCTCAGCAGGATTCAATAAGGCCGTAACAAGAGCAGCACAATCAGTTTCCAAAGTAAGCTCTTTCCACCCTTGGTGAATAGAAACTAGCAGCCCTGCCCTGAGCGCCTTGGCTTCAACTTGAATAGCAGAGGAAACAGTAACAAAACGTAGTTATATATCCTTTAATTTTGGCTTTTTGGTCTCCAGTAACAAAAAAGTAAGATTACACTTCTTCTTTTCTTTACTGCAGAAACTTTGAAATAATATATATATATATATATATATATATATATATATATATCTGAGACAAATAAGAATCTATCTTCTTTGGATAATGTCAATATATGATGTTCTATATTCTAGCTTGTTGAAATGATTGGAGTAGTGAAAGAATTTGCTCACGCCTCATCGGCCCACTAATATACACATTATACGTTTGATATCAATCACTTTTTGACTCTTATTACTCGTTAGGTCCTACCATCTTGACTGAAAGAAAAAGCTTATCATGCTGCAAGTTCTAGCAAGTATATATCCCAGAATCAAATTAATTTGTATCCCTAAGTTGATGAGCTAGCAACAATTATTTGAGATAGTGACTTGAAACTTGATCTAAGCTTATTCAAAGTGATTAATTTAACTTGGTCGATTTCGACGACCCTAACACCTAAATTGTTGCTGCAAATAATGACGTCGAGTGACGAATATGAAGCTGCATCATTTTGGTGAAGGCTGTGTGAGTGTGTGGCGTCCCTACGTAGTACGTACTTGAAGAGTATCACTGCATCAACTATGTCAATCATCAAGATATTTACTATATATGTATGAATGACTGCTATAATATTATCCTATAATTGGCCCTCTGAAGATTCTCCTCCTCCTTTATAAAGTTACTAAAAATTTATAGATTCTTCTTTTTTATTTTCAAAAAGCTATATAAGTTTATAACCTTCATCGTCACGGTAGATTGTAGCTAGTAACCATTTTTTCCTATATTTTTATTTTTACCCGATTTATTCTTACTATTCTCCAAATTACAGCTACAGGATAAGCTTAGAGAAATGTTCATTTGATGAGATACTGGATGCTTACCTTAACTACTGCTGTTGGTGGGGATCTGGATCCTTTCGAGGGTCTACGTGTGAATCATAGAAAATTCATTTAATTAAGGCCGGCAAAATCAGTAATCGTTTCTTTTGGTTGATATGGGATGCATGAAAAGACCCAACGTACCAAAGTTGTCTGTGCCAGAAATAGTCTTGCATAATTTTGGGCATGAAAATTTTTTAGATTAACCTATCCTCCTTTAGACAGATTTTTTTTTTGGACGGATGAAAATTTCATTGAAAACTGCACAAAGCAGCCAGGATCCTCCTTTAGACAGATAGGCAATTGATTAACTCGATCCATTTGAGAAACATGAGCACTCTTGGCTCTACGTAGAGATCGAGCTATTGATTGTCGATCACATGCATAGTGCCAGGATATCAGAGTGGTGACCAAAATTACTTTGACAATTCGATATTTTAGTTATACCAAAGAAGTATAGACCGTACCTGCTACCTCATTTTGTTATAGTGAATTCACTTTCAAATTTTGTCATTAAATGCTTATAACTTAATCTATTAATTTATCTACAAATCTAGGTACTAGCTAGGCAAGAGCCCAGTTAGATAATTTACCTAATTTCAAAGAAAATTAGTTGTCATAAATTAATTTACCTTCAAATCTAGGTATTAGGCAAGAACCCATGTAGATAATTTACCTAATTTCAAAGAAAATTAGTTGTCATGAATTAATTTACCTACAAATCTAGGTATTAGGCAAGAGCCCAGGTAGATAATTTACCTAATTTCAAATAAAATTAGTTATCATGCATTAATTTACCTACAAATCTAGGCAATAGGCAAGTACCCAGCTAGATAATTTACCCAATTTTTAAAAAAGTAGGTAAATTAATGATGTAAGTAAACTAGTGTAGGTTAATTAATTTTATCAGAAAATAATTTAGGTAAATTAATCTCATCAAGAAATAATATAGATAAATTAATAATTCTCATGGAAGACAAGTAAAAGAGGAGCTCAAACATAGCATGAACATTTAATATAATACAAATAACATCCAATAAACCTCATTCACTAAGCACCAAGAATACCAACACTAGAATACCGTACCAATGATATTTACATAAACGAAAATGAACGATAAACAAACCTTGAAACTCTTGAGCCAAGATGCAAACAAAGAGATATGTAACGTATGAATTCATTTTTTTTTTACATTTTTCTTCAGCATGAAAAATGTTGATATGATTATATAGAATGACGAATTCATAATTGGAACTTAATTACCCCAGCAATCAAGATGTACATAAAATAGAGGGAGAAAATTATGTTTTACCAAATTAAAAAAGTCAATGGCTGGTGAATATTAAATATTAGGGTTAAAGTTATATTTGGCATCTCAAAATGTATAGGGCTGACTCATCGATCTATAAATAAAAAAAATATTAGTTAGCATTGATTCAAGAGACTAAATTCACAAAAAATAATTGACCATGATTTTCATTTCAAATATAAAATTGGTAAGGAGTTTTTCCAAATTTTTACATTAATTTTCTACATATATATTTTCCATATATCAGCAATAACATTAATTGTACTAGCTAGTTTTCTAGACCCCATGTCTGTAAATGCATAGGCGGATTCAAGAAAATTCCTTCATCAAGCAATACTAAGAGCATCTCTAAAAAATCTTTATTATAGGGACTCAAAAGTTAAAATCTCTATAATTTTTCTTCCGTAGTTAATTCCAACAGTTTCTCTATCATATTCTCTAGAATTTATTATTTACAATTAAATATGGTATTATTTTTAAATTTAAAAAGTATTATCAAATAATTAATGATGAAAATGAATATATTTGGAAAGGGGAAAGAGAAGAGGGTAAAAATTTTCAAAAATATGTTTCCTATAATTTTAGAATTTGCTATAAATATAGGGATTTTTATTTTCTCTCTCATCACTATCTTTAAAATAGAGATAGGTATAGAGAAGCTGTTGGAGCAAAAAAAAAGTCAATTTTCCCTAAAATAGAGAAAAAACAAATTATAGGGAAACTTGTTGGAGATGCTCTAAGGGCGAGAGGTGCATTGTGACATGATATCTTTGAGGCATTTTATTTCATAACTTGCTAAAATTCAACAGAAATTAAGCAGTTATCGACACTATTCATCTCCCTCTCAATTTATTTTGTGAGTTATGTTACTAATATATGTAGTATAGAGGTTGAGATCGGCAAGAATGGTGGGAAATGGGCAACCAGGCAACAAATGGAGGTAGAAGACGACCCATTTTCTTTATCCAATTATCCCCAAACAAAACGACGCCATTCTTAATAATTGATTTCATTAATGAATTGCCATCGAACGACGTCGTTTTTGGATGCTGATCAACTTCTTCTGTCTTCTCTCAATTTTGTTTTGGACAATGCTTCTTCTATCAATTGGTCTCTCCTCGTTTTTTTTTTGGTCTCTCTTCTCTAGTTCTTTAGTTAATTAGTTATCTGTCAATTGCTCTGGGCTATACCCGTATAGCGTATAACATATTAACATAAATTTTTCTCTGAGTTCTCTCCTTTATCATAAATTCATAATTGCAATATTGGATTTCAAAGAAGATGACGGAAAAGAAAGGGAAATGAAAGGAAAGGGAAAGGAAGAAGAGAAAGGAAGGAAAAGAGGAAAGGAGAAGAAGAGAGAAAAATAAGGGCTCGACTGATGAAGAAGAGAAAGGAGGGGAACACGATAATATGAGGAAGAAGAAAGAGAGAACGGCTGGGGTTTGCCCTTTTTTTAAACAAAAAAAAAGCCTTAGGTTGATAAATAATTAAATTTTGTATAACTTGCTAATAAATAATGTGAATGGTCTAGTGGAAAATGACTTAACATGTTGTTTTTCATTTCCCTTTCAATGTCAAGGCGGTATCAAATTTATTTTTGAATTGATTTATTTTTTTACCCAAAACGTAGCGAAGCGGAATGTTTCAATTCATAGCTTTTAAGCGATTTCATTTACTATTTTTTTTTTCTTCATATTATTTAACTTTCTAACTTATCGTTTACTTTGAGAGTGTCCCCCCCCCCCCCCCTAACATTTCGTTCTAGATCCGCCACTGCATTGACTTACATGCATTTATCCGTTTTTCCTCATTGAGCATCATAACAACCACGTGGTCCTTTTAGGCAAACTGGACGACTTTCCGACGTGTCTTGTAATATAAGGTAGTACATTTTCTTGTCACGTCTCTTGAGTTTGATTGGTATATGTATATAAACCGATCAAACCTCTCTTTTAGAATAGAGACCATCGTCACAAAGAATTGCATATAACTTTCTCTGATCACCACCTTCCACAACGTACTGTAAAGTTTGTACGTGATTAACATGAAGCATCAAATTAAACCCACCTTCATTTTTTGTTGTCTGTTCTTTGTACCACTCTTCTTCACACATTGGACATTAGTCACAGTAGGTGCAATATTAACAACGCCGCCGGCCATAAATAAACTTTTAAGCCCAAACAGTGTGAAAATTCTACTTCCGTCCTTGGTCAAAGCTCAAGAAGTTGGTATATATGCAAAAATAATATACACAATCTAGCTTATTCTATATATTTTACAAGCATGTTTAGTTAATATGATGATGACAGACAAGTATTAATTAATTGCATACTTAATCAATTGTCCAGAGGATGAGAGAGAATTTGATTATGTTGAGGGAAGCAAGAAGGGGCCAGCTCGGTGGGGATACATCAAGAAAGAATGGGCAGCATGTAAGAATGGACGCATGCAGTCTCCGATTGATATATCAGATCGGAGAGTTCGAGTAATCCCAAGTTTGGGTGAGCTAAAGATCATTCACAAGCCTTCGAATGCTACTCTCAATAATAGAGGCCATGATATCAAGGTAATCGATCAGCTCGATCTCAGGAATCTATTATTATTATTTTTTAATGTGTGGTACGCATAATGATAATATGACAACATAACATCACAAATATTGAAATATAGTCTATTTATATATTAACACAATGCATATATATGGTACTGCGCAGGTTGGATGGGAAGGTGACGCCGGATCAATTGAAATAAACGGCATTGAGTATTTACTGCAACAAGCTCACTGGCACTCACCCTCGGAGCATTTTATCAATGGCAAAAGGTCTATTAAAAATTGTGAAATGAGTTGCTTCACCTGATCATATTTTATCTTACTATTTTCTGTCGATGTTATATGCAGGTATGATATGGAGCTCCACATGCTCTATGCAAGCCCGGATCCGAAAGTCCAAAACAATACTACTGTTGTTGGAGTCCTCTACAAGATTGGTCATCCCGACCCTTTTCTCTCTAAGGTAAAATTCCTAATATATATATATATATATATATATATATATAATTTTTCTCCACTACATAAGACTATACATTTTTAAAATACCTAGTTATAACGTCAGTCATCAGATCTGTTTAAATGTATAATTTTAATGCATCATACCTTTTGATTACTAACATAATTCTAATGCATCCTTTTGATTAATAACATTAATTACTTTTGACGATCTAACATAATTGCTCGTACTTGTGATCGATCAGTTGACGAAGGATTTGCGGGCATTGATGACTAATAAAGAGGCAGAGAGAAGCATAGGGGTGATTGATCCTTCAGAAATAATCCAACTCGGTGGCACCAAAAACTACTACAGATATGTGGGCTCTCTCACCACTCCTCCATGTACTGAAGGCGTTATTTGGACCATCAGCAAACAGGCAATTACCTTAATTGACCTCCTTTCTTTTAGTAATTAATCTTTTTTTTTTTTTGATCAAAGTAATTAATCTTTCTAGTATCTAGAACTTAATTAGGGTTTGGACAAGACGTAACTAATGTGATCTAGTTCCTTATTAATAATTTGCATCCAGTTTGGAACTGTTTCAAAGGAACAAATAAATCTACTTCGAGAGGCTGTGGATGATGTAAGTAGCTTTAATTAATTATCAAGCATGTATGTATGACTTAATAAATTAATCAATTAATTTGGTTCTTAATTATATTTTAATTGCAGCATGCAGAGATGAATGCAAGGCCATTACAGCCACTCAATCTTCGAGAGATCCAAGTCAGTGACAATAGCGAGAGGGACGAACACAACTGATCAATCATCGATCAATGATATCAGCAGATGAGCAAGTTAGCCAGCTAGCTAGAGTTCGATCGATCGTCTGAAACATGCATAATGAACCTACTCAGAAACATGAATAACTCCATCATAAACCAAAAGAAAATTATAATTCCTCTCTTGGTATTTCCGATTTGTAACCCTAATAAAAGTACTATATAATTGGAATAATTGCATTGTTTCGGATCAATTGGTGATGGATCTCATAGTGTATAACTATATATATATACAGTCTCCTTCACATGCGGACGTCCGCACGTAAAGTAAAATACGAACATATACATCCTGACTAATTGACAACATAACTCAATAATTAGAACCATTCATCCTTTAAAATTATTTTCAAGAATTATCCTTGCAAAAAATCAGCTAAATTGGAGATTGTTTGGTCATCTGTTCGTTGTATAGTTTACAGACAAATACAGTCCGTTAGATAAGGTTTAAACGATGAATGTGGTAATCAAATGGCTAAATAATTTTCAATTTGATTTTTTTTTTATGAAAATGATCCTTGAAGGATGACCTAAAATATAGACGGTTTTGATCATTAGTTTGCATTCGCAATGAGAATGTTCGCATATTACTTCACGTGCGGACGTCCGCATGTGAAATAGACTGTATATATACAGATATATATATATATATATATATATATATATCTGTATAGATGATCAATGACATGTGAATTCACATTGTGATTCATATATATATAGCCTTACTTTCATTTGTAATCTTCTATATATATTGTATACAATATATATAAAAAGTCTCCAATTAATTATAGGCATAATTGTCAAAATGCCCCTTAAACTTGGCCATAATTGTCAATTTACACCATGAACTTGCAATTGCGTCAATTTACCCTCTGAACTTGATAAAAATTGTTAATTTGCGCCCCATACGTCAATTTCAATCTTTTATATCTATTTTTGTGACATGATCTTCACATGAGGGATTTTTGGTTATTTTATTATATATATTTTTAGAAAAACACAAATATATATAAAAATTACATTAAAAAGGTGAATTTTTAGAGTTTAGGTGAATTCTTAAAAATTACATTAAAAAGTTGAATTATTAATTCTTTTTAATGTAATTCTCATAAAAAAAATATAAATATACATAAAAACTACATTAAAAATTTAAAACACAAATATACATAAAAATTACATTAATAACGCAAATATACATAAAAATTACATTAAAAAGGCAATTTTTTAGAGTTTAGGTGAATTCTTAAAAAATACTTTGAAAAGTTGAATTCTTAAAATTTTAATGTATATTTGTGTTTTTTCTACAATAATATCCTTTCAATTCTTACTAATCACATATGAATAAAGCATGATTAATCTCTGCTGATCTTCATGGTCTTGATCTTGTGCTTCCCTTTTGGATGTCTAAGATGTTAAAGTTTTATTTGTGTAATAAACATGCAATTGGTCCATCTTTCAATTTCAGTAGCTTATCCACACGTACGTTTGCTGCTTGCATTGCCACATGTATGACATAAATCGAACAACATGTCTAATGACATAAATCTCCTCTTGTAAATGAGAGTCCTAATTAAGTTCAACTATCGTAGTTATTTACTAGTTGTTGTATGATTAAAAAAAAAACAGAATATCTCAAGCTACAATGTTTTAGCTAAGATTTATCTTTGTGTGTTCTCTGCTTCTCTTAGCTACTGTGCATCGTCTTCTTTGTAGACGTTGTGTTGAGGTTTGGTGAGTGCAGGTACAGATCAGAAGCAATATATCAACATAAGCTACAGTTCACCTTCTTGAGCTTCATTAGTACTTATGAAAAGATGAATTATCAGTACCTAAAATACGGGTTATTCATCACTTTAGTACCTGACATACAAAAACTATCACTTTGGTACCTAACATTTAGACCCCGACCCAACTTTAGTACCCACCGTCAATAACCCCGTCAAACCTAAGCCCATGTGATTTTTTTGCATGGGCAAATTAGTCATTCCCTTCATCTGATTTTTTTTTTCCGGACTGATTTCTTCCTCTTCTCTCTCTCTCTCTCTCTCTTCAACCAAATCCAAATTGTTTTTTTCCTTCCTCTCTCTCTCTCTCTCTCTCTCTCTCTCTCTCTCTCTCTCTCTCTCTCTCTCTCTCTCTCTCTCTCTCTCTCTCTCTCTCTCTCTCTCCCAAACTCGTCTCATCTTCCTCTATCTTCAACCAAACCCGGAAACTTTTCCTTCCCCTCACTCTTTCAAAACTCATCTCCATCTTCCTCTCTCTACAATCAAATCCATAAATTTGTTTCCTCTCTCTGCAATCAAAAAAAAAGAAAAGAGAATTACAAAAATGCCCATAAAAAAAAGTCAAAATGACATGACTTAAACGGTGTTATAGACGGTGGTTACCAAAGTTGGGTCGGTGATGAAATGTCAGGTACCAAAGTGATAGTTTTCGTATATCAGGTACCAAAGTGATGAACAACTCGTATTTCAGGTACTCTTTATGATAAAAACTCTTATGAAAAACATGACATTAAATTTATAAACAGAAAATATATCAACCGGAGGCCGATTTGATATGAAATTATAAACAAGCTCTTGTTTTTCCTTTTGGCCGCCGGGATGACATTTAATTTCCTTAATAGAAATTCTAAAAAACTTACAACGCACTACTCAAGTTCAAGGGAAGCTCTCTCAATCTTAGCAAGATTACAAAATTGTTCTGAAAGTCAATGCTTAAATTGTGTGTGTGTGTTTTTTTTTAAATAAATAAATAAAGAATTAGGCGAAAATTTAAACTTAAATTGTGTTTCCTTTTAATATAATATATAAGAGATGAAAAGTCAGAAGAGTGGTTAAGACTTAAGAGCATTGCTAAGTTGACCTAAACTCAAGTCAATCATTGTTTTCTAATTCTCGAGTATTTTGTCCTTTTATGCAATTCTAATATATATGATCGATCGTTGAATCCTAAGATATATGATCGATCGTTATACAGTTGTACCTTGTACGTACGGTGACGACATTCACAGTCAGACGCCTTAATCAAAGTCTTAATCCTAAGATATCTTCATACGTTAATCAAAGTCAACTAATCTACATATTTATATATGCTAGCATCATCGATTATATTTGTAATACGATCGCTGCAAGCAAACGACGGCTCGCACAACGTGTTAGAAAACACAGGAACTGTCGAAAACAATGTTCCTGGGAGTTTTTATTGTCTGTATAAGTAGTTGAGAGTAGTTTTCACCCGTACTTAATTGGAGAACTTCCTCTAGTTGACATTGGACAAATAATAAAATGTCGACGTACTGTTGCAAATGAAAATAAAAATACATTGATGCAAATTAACATGATTAGATGACTCCAGGAAGCGATGAAACATGCATGATCTTAGTACGGATTTGATCAAGTCAATTGATAACGATTGATCAACAATATATATATTATTGTTTTTACATTAAAAGTTATATATCTATATAAACTCTTAATTACTTAGCTGCAGAAACACCAGAAGTCACCATTGATTTGCAAACTCTTTGCAACTCTAATTTGTTGAAAATGATGATGAATCAGAGCAAGTCCATCTCCACTTGTTTATTTCTGCTGCTTCTTCTTCTTCAATATCTGCACCCAACACCCATTACAGCTCAAGAAGTTGGTACGCTGTGCCAAAAAAATCACATACAGCCTAGTATTGTCAACATTATTGTTTATTATATTGTCTCTTATGATTATTAATGTTAAGGATTTTTTTTTTTGCAGAAGAAGAAAGAGAGTTTGATTATCAGGAGGAGAGTGAGAAGGGACCAAAGCACTGGGGGGAGCTTAAGAAAGAATGGGAAGCATGTAAACATGGGAAACTGCAATCTCCAGTAGATTTGCTGAATCAGATTGTGCAAGTACGTCCAAACAAAGGGGAGATGAAGCTCAAGTACAAGCCTTCTAATGCAACTATCAGGAATAGAGGCCATGACATTTCGGTGAGGAAGTAACTCTTTAAAGGTTAAACCTAATGTTATCGGCAGCCTCAGAAAGTTACATTGCTACGATATTAAGTTTGGATTGCTTAATGACTTTCTGGGAGCAATATACTTGTTTATGATACTTGTTTAGTTGTTTGCACAATATACTATCCTATTTTAACAATTTTAACTTGTGCATTACACACCTTTAATCTCTTGAAGCCTTTTCAATTGATTTTTCTGGAGTGATTGTGATTTGTGAGTCAAGCCAGTTCTTGTATTAACTTTTGACTGAAACAGATCCAGTGGAACCTAGGTGATGCTGGATCAATAGAGATTAATGGCACAGATTACTTTCTACAACAGTGCCACTGGCACTCACCCTCTGAGCATACAATTGAAGGTAAGAAGTTCGACATGGAGCTTCACATGGTACACCTAATCCCTGATGCAAATGTCGAAAACAACATAGTTGTGGTTGCTTACCTGTACAAAGTTGGCAAGCCTGATAAGTTTCTCTCAAAGGTAAAAAGCCCCGAAAGATTGGTATTACTGCGATCTAAGTTCACCGAATCTGATCGACCGAAAAATGATGTGGTCGTCTTTCATTTATTCAATTTTCGGCACCAACATAACACATCATTTCGTGAACAAATTTGGTGACTTATGCATCACTGAAATCTCTAATCAATGTATGTTTTAAAGATCTTCAATCTCACTTGTTTTTACATTTTCAGGTAAGCAAGGATATCAAGACCATGATTGATGTAAAGGAAGAGAGACATAGAGGGGTGGTTGATCCAAGAGATGCGAGGAAGGGTGGCAGTAAATTTTACAAGTACATAGGCTCACTCACTGTACCTCCTTGCACTGAAGGAGTAACTTGGATCATACACAAAAAGGTACTATGTACTTCCTCAATACCAACCATCGATTTGTTAGAATTACCTGAAGGTTAATCTTGTTAACTGTCGTGATCATCAGTTAACTACCGTTTCAAGAGAACAAGTGGAGTTACTTCGAGAAGCAGTTCATGACGTAAGTAGCCTAACTCTGTCAAGTAATAGCTATTTGATCTGTTTTTGTTTTGCTTCCCTGTTCTGTTTTTTTCACTCTTAGGTGTAGTGTCTCTGTTTACTTCATATTGTCATTTGAATCCAGTTTGCAGAATTGAATGCAAGACCATTACAAGCTCTCAATCGCCGAGATGTGCACTTCCATGGCCCCGAGGCTCATATAAGGGGTTGAGTAAGGACTTGCTTGCACAGACACATATACCAGCTTCATGAGCTTTGGAAAATCCTATATGATCCGCTTTGTGTGTAATAACTAATAAGAGTAGCAGTTCATAATCACAAATGATCACTCAATGTACGTAATTTTTCTTTCCAATGTGAGTGAGTTCTTGTATAATATTGGATTGTATAAATCCTTCACAAGTGAACCTGAAGTATAAATTTTTCCATGAGAACCCTTTGTTGCATACCACAACCAGTCCAAGTCTAATTTTTGATTGGCCTCAGGATTGGAACTCTCAATGGATAAGAGACAAATGCATATACTAAGACTAGAGGAAAAAAATTCGTAAGAAGCAAAACTCCAGTAACCAAGTATCAAAATTAATTTGGATTGTGGTGTGGGTTTCTTAAACCCAAATAACACTGGTGGCAAGATCAGTCTTCAAAATTGCATTCGAGCTAGACTTTCGATCATGAGTGTCAACCTCAAGCAGCTCAAGAATCAAAATTTCATGTCTTCGGAAAATCTTAGCTACAACTCTAACTTTACATCCTTATAGCCACTCTGCTATACCTCTATCGAGTCATCATCGCTGTCAATTTCATCAAGGGAAGATCTAGTCTCGAGGCTCATACGTCTTGGGATGAACACATTATAGTAATAACTCACAACGCTCTTCTTGCATTTGTCAGGGAAACGCTTAAAGGCAAGCTTCCAAAAGCTTGCTTCATTTGATAGTGGATTTGTTCTGACAAGAGATTCAAAGGTTCTCTGTTCTTTCAAAGTCCACGACTTCGAGGCAAATTCTCCCATTTCGTCAAACTTCCAACTCCAGAAGGCAGGACCAATCTGGGACTGCAAGCAAAGTCTTGCTTCATGAATATGGTGTTTGACACAATCAACAGATCCTGGAGAGACACAAGAACAAGACTCAGGTCTCCCTTTCCCAATTGTTTTCACAGTGGCTCCTCCACATTTCCCCCCTTTGATGGGCCACATACGCGTGCCCAACCACTTTGACACTTTCGCACCATAAAGCTTATTCCTATTGACCTGTCCTATCCACTCTGGAACATTGGCCTGAAAAACAGGGCCAATGGGAACAGACCTTCGAAAATACTTACCATCGGAAAATAGCAATGTCAGTATTTTGCGAGCCTTCAAATTTCTATTTTCTGACCTCGATGAAGCTGTAGAGTGAGCTGAAGAAATAGATCTTGGAAGATGATCATCACTGAGAATCAATGACCTCAATGCTCTTTCAAGTTCTGAATCATACTCATCTAAACTCAAAGAATCTGGATTGTTGTCAACTGTATCGTTAGCTTTCACAGTGGTTACGTTATAGAAGTTGGAGTTTTCCGGACTTAATGTGCTCGAACCATAGACTGATTCATCTGTATCAATGAGGGGAGAGGCAGAATAATCCTTACAGGGAGCACCATATATTTCCATATCATCCAGAATGGTCAAATTGGGACAACCTGGATTCCCATGATATTCATCCTCATTTGTCAACGAACTTCCAGACATGTGTGAGTTACAGAGAAGCTGTGGTCCGAAAGTTTCATTCTTGCCATTTGTATTGGCTAAGCATGAGACAGAATGCCCTCTACAAATTCTCTTGACACTATGATCATCAGATTTCTTGGTAGCCAATACAGAAGCGCCTGCGAATCTACTACCTTTTAGGAACTGATCAAGTTTTCGCTTACTCTATAGAAAACAAAAGGGGAGAAAAATGAGGTGAAGAATGAATTTCAATTTGAGAATAACTTCTCTACTAACAATCCTAAAAATGTAAGGCACATTTCAAATTCAAGACAATATCACTAACAGATAGTGGAGCTATTCTAAGTCTAAACTGTTATCATGTAGCCAACCAGTGTTTTATTATTCTAACACACTGATATTTGTACCATGTAAAGCTAAGCAGTTTAGGATGTGGTCAACTATTGTTTGATTATTCTAACATCCTAATTTGGTTTAGCTAAATAGTATCATTTAAAGGTTAATGGTTTGGTCAAATAAGCAACTACATTTATCACTAATCAAACAATGTGATGAGATGATTCAAAAGAAATGATCAATGTGTTGAACTTACCCGAGGACAAACGTCATTACCAAGAAGCAAAAGTTTCCGTAGCTCAAGACTCTGATTCCATAATTGTCGAGCTGAGCCTGGGGATGCTTTACAATCTCCAGGGTCCATTGCAAGCCCTTTTAACCACACCAATATGTCAGAATCAGTATAGGATCCAAAAGACGATTTTGTTTCTCTCTTCTGATCCCTTAGGGGCAGAGCAGCTTTCCCATCACTCCCTTGATTATCATGACTACTATGACTTGTCAATAATGACATTTCAACAACGTTTTCCTAATAAAAACCCTGCATAAAATTTTCGCACCTTCAGTATGTACTCAATGTAGGAAAAGAATAGTAAACAGATTCATATAGCAATTTCAATATCAACAGAGATTGATAAACCACACTTGCCAAGCAATGTGATAAGTCAATTAAACAGTAAATCACACATTTACAACTGTAACTGGGTCAAGGGGTCCGAAACAACGCTGGAAGGAGTCAAGTATTCATGCGTGGTCTGACCTCTTAACCTTCTAAAGTTCCACATGAACATAATTCGTCCTGTACAAAGCTTACTTCAACTTTGGTGAAATGACTACTCAGTTGAGGAGTAAAAACTTCAATTCAGATGAACAAGAGACATTCTTATTCTTGGAATGGGGTTTCCGAAAAACATTACAATCCTCAGGCCAAAGGGAAAAAAGTATTCATAGAATCCAACATTCTTATTCTTGTATTTGGAAATGGTGAGAATGGAAATCTCTCTATCACAACACCAAGATAATTTTGCTTTCTGAAAGATAAACATAACTTGTCGTCCTCATCATAATAACAATAACTTAAAACCAACTCTTATCTGGGTTTGCAAATCCTCCAAATTTTGGGTTTTGAAGAGAAAGCCAAACCCCAAAGTCAATACAATTTCCAGTGCACAAAATAAAAAAAGGCGCAAATTAAGTCAGAAAAAACTCGAAGTTCACCCATTCCACCCTTTAAGCGAAAAACAAGTTGGTACAAAAATAAAGTTCTGATCGAGAACTTTCATTTTACCGGAAATTTGCCGACGCATTTTCCGTCAATGTATTATCGAAAATGGGTGATTGATCTAACTTTGCCCCATTACACGAAGGTTTGAGAAAGTAAGGAACTATGTGGAAAAAAAACGAATTGAGTGTGGGGTTTGTGTGTGCATGTAAATGTAAATGTACCTGTGGCGCAGCCGAGTACGACGGTTTCGGACTCTGTATTTCTGTAATTCGTGGATTCTGGTTTGCACGTCTGGTCCCTGGAGAAACATAGAATTGAAAAGGAAAGAGAGGAGAGAAGTAAGGCCTTTTGTACTCTTGGAGGATATCTTAAGTGGGCAGCTGTGACAAATGATACATATGACCCACTAATTAAAATTTGGCCCGGTGACATAAAACTCTACTTTGTGAGTGAGAGGGCTAGAGCATGTGCAATGAGGCTTATTTAGCTTAGTCTATGCTAAACTATAGGTCATAGAAACCAAAAGTAAGTTCCAACATCATCATTATAGCTAAACATATGCTGATTTTTGGAAAAGGCTAAACTGAACATGTTCAAAAGCTAGGCTAAACTTTCAATCAATGGTCATGATTGAATAGTGATAGGGATCAAAGGCTGATTAACAAATTAAATTTTAGACTTAGACTTCATGGCTGGAAACACAAAAGTAATGAGAAGTCTAAATTGATGAATACTTGAATAGTGTCAATTTAGGAGCTTAAATTTTAATTTAGACTTTAGTTTTTAGACTTTATGGGTGAACATGCTCTTAGAGTTCGACTCATATAAGACTACTTATTAATTATTATACATTATAATATGACATCTTCTTATTGGTTGCTTGAACCATCCCAATGGCCCAACGACCTGGCTAAACAGCTAATTTATAATACAAAAGCACTAAATTCAATAATTGTTTTGAGTTTGATCACATCTGTTGCTACCATTTCATATCTTTACCGGGATAGGCCCAAAGTAGCTCACTATCACCGGGAGCAGCCTTCTTATAGCCCCATGGCTGACTCGGTAGGGCACCTACCGACTCGGTAGGGATCCCCTACCGAGTATACTGCCCCAGGCCGCAGTCGAAGCCCTGGCAGTACCCCAGTGGTACCGGTAAGACCAGGCCGGGTGTACCGACAACAAGCTCTCCCTCTGGCTGCACATAGACGTCTCCTGACCAGGTACCGAGAGTGGCCAGCCCCACCGGTACCGGCACGGCCACCTGGCACACGTGCTTGTCCACTACCTTGCAGATCACACTAAGTCGCACACCCATGCTGCACTAGGCGCCGCCGTCCCTCGATGCGCACGTTGAGGTAGTGGACCAGAGAATATTCCTCGTGTCAGGGGATGTCCCCCACGCCAGGGAAGCTTGTCTCCGACCTCACCTCATATATAAGGAGTCCTCGCTCCTCATTCAGGTACGTTCTCTCCGAATCCCAAACCCTTTGCTCTCAAATACTCATCGGTACTAACTTGAGCGTCGGAGGGTCTTCGGTCGGTACACGCCGACCTCCCTGACGAATACTGCGCTTTCAGGTACCCACACACGAGACTACCGGGCAGTTGGGAAACGGCTGAAACAACATCATAAGGAGTGACTTTAATACTATGCAGTCTGGATTATATAGAAAGTGTTTTTTTAGAGGAAACGACAAAAGCTTTATTAATCTTGAAGACGATTACAATGTAAAGTAAGATGCAACAAAACATCAAATAGTAACAGAAACAAACATAACAAGATGCACAAGTGCACCTGAAAATAAAATAATCATAACATAAGCAGAAGCCTGATATCATCAATGCATTGCCCTGTATCAAGTACAATAGCAAATGCGAACAAATAATCATAACCGGTGGTGGTATGGGGTGTCACGCAATTCTAGTGTAACAATTGACGAAATAGAACAATTTTACGTTAAAATTGGGAAGTCCTCTCACCTAGAGTATAGTGAAGCTTGCCAAGGGTGTCAAAAATCTCGGCAGATAACAAACACACTCTATTGAACCGGATCCAATCAATCCAATACCAAAACCAATGATCTGGACTCCAAAACCCATAGCGGCCTGGATCCCAGATTTGGATCCGACACCCACCTGGATCCCAAATACGAAACCCAGACTGCCCAAAATCAAACAGCCCAAGAGCCAAGCCTCCTATATGAGTCCAAGTCCACCCTGCTGTACTCTCCACACCCAAATCACCGCCGCCAATACCATCGCCAACCCTAGACCACCGCCGACACTGAAGACCTTGTCGGAAGCAAACTGCCTTACCCCGAGAAGTCGGCACCGAACCAAAAACAACTCGGACTGCCACAGAGCCAGACCAGATCGAAGAAAGGAGGCACGATTTATAGCTATCGGCCACTGGACAATGGAGACCAACCGGATCTGAACTTTCCCAAACCCAAAACCAGCCATCAAAAACCCAATCGCTAAACAAACCCCAAAACGCAGTAACTCTAATCGCCGTCGACGACCCAAAGCCCCCAACATCCGAATCCAACAACCCCAGCCACCATGAACTCTGTTGCAATAAAACACGGTTCCCCAAGGGTATAGAGATGGAACCGGGATCCCAAATTCGACGTGCCTCTCCCAAACCCAAGAATGAATGAGCCACCACCAATCCAAGAACGGAATGAGCACCCCCAGCCCCAAATCGAGCAGAGACAAGGAGAGAGGAGGAAAGAGAAGGACAACAACCAATAGGTTGAGAAGAGGAGATCCACGAACCCAAGGGGCTCAACGTCCAGGCATCACGAACGCAGGCCACAATACTCGACGGGCAAACCCTAGGGTTTGCCGCCGCAGGGAAGAGAGAAAAGCTCTCGTCATTACAAGTTATTTTTATAGAAAGTGTTAATAACACACCATTCTTAATTTTTTATCATTTTAATTTACTTACTTTTTGTCAATTGTCATATCTATCCCTCATATCCTCTGAAATTCTTTTAACGTCTAAGCCGACCAAAATATAAAATAATTTCAACTTTTGTAGAAGGCGAGATTCGAACTCTTAACCTCTTATTAGAAACCTCTGTCCTTCAACCACCGGACGAAGAACTCCCCTTGTTATATTATATAAGAGGACTTGTAAACAGTTGCATTAAACATGGGAAACTGGTCTAGCATGATACAAGAGGCTCACTAGTCACTAGGAGTACTAAAGGAACAATACAAACATTGGTTACAACTAAGGAAGCCCAATAAACAACAAAACTAAAAACAAGATTCAACCCACTTCATCTTCCATCGAGCTTCGCCACGGTTAGAAAGTGGTGAGATGGATCCATCGCTGTTATCAAGTAATAGTTAGTCTGTATGCCTCTACGAAGCTTCGGTCCAGCACTCATAAATGGTGGAGTTGTAAACTTAATTCTAAATAAGTATGTTGTATCAAGTTAAGAACACAAATATAATTAAGACAGTTAATGCTAACCCGTAGCAGATATGGTCGAACTTGATGCTTCTCCTCTGAGCGATCCTTTATGCAATCTCCATATGGAGCAGAGAGTAGTGTGATGCTTATGGTTGCTAGAGCAGGGACCAATGTCTCTTTATATAGGCATTTACAGGACTAGATACCTCCCATAAAGGATTTCTAGTCCTAGTACAAATAAGATTTATGATACAAATAATGTTAGAACGAACCAATATCCAGTACACAAACAATATATATATAATTACAATATTATAATGTTAACGAAATAAAATTGAAAACAACAATAAAAGGAAATCAAATTTTACTAACTTGATAAGATAGAGGCATGCGTAGCAGTGACCTAAGACAGAAATTCGCCCCCACTCGTGCTGTAGTTCGGACGTCTATCTAGAGGATACAACTATCTAGAACAAGTTCTTGCACAAGAACTTGTTCCTTGCGAATTTACTTTATGTTTCTCAGAATAGCAGAAGAAAAGAGGAAGAGGGAGAGGACGAAAAATTGATATCTAAACAACGACAGAGGTCATCCTTATAAAAGTCTTGAACGGGAAGTTGCGTCGGCAGTTGCAACCTATCGAACAGTTGCAACTGTTTGATTTTATCCGAAATTTATATTTCAAAAATATAAATATTAAATAAAAAATTAATTCGGATTTAATCAACCGAGCCCAATAAAAGGCCCACATCTCACTTTTCACCCATTTAACTTTTTACATACTTAATCCCATATAAAGGGTATAGACCCTTAACATTTCTTCAATGTGGGACTAAAGTCCCACAAGTTCCTACAATACCCCACATTTTCTATTCAAACTTTAATAATACCCCACATTTGAAGAGAAAATAAGATAATTAGGAACTTATCGTTATTCCGGAGAACTTAGATAAGATATGCATTGGAAAGGTGTCTTTTGGACTTGAACCTGTCGTAGTGAATACGTATCGGATTTACTTTGTGAAGTAGTGAACGCAAGTCTTGAACTATTCACGTTTTGTAGTAAATCGAGACAACAAGTATCACACATATCATATCAAGACATATTTCAATTCTTATGGTTGTGTTCATTTTGGTCCTGAACAACTCCTTACTTCATGAGGTTTTTAGAGAACGTAGCCATTTTGGTTCTCACAGATGCGACCCCACATCAACCCCATATAGGTAATGCTAATTAAGAATAGTCCATACTATCCCACTTGATAAGCTATTAGCATTATTAAGAATATTAATATTCATCCCTTAATCATCAACGGAAAACACACATTAGTCCATCTTAGGAATAGGCATAAGTGTGTGTTTATGCATCTTGAGTCTTCCTCAACTAGTTTGCCTATTGAACCTAGACCATGGGATCTCCAATGTTGCTAGGTTAGGTTTCCGCCAAGTAATGACTCATTGTATTGGCTTTAAGCCCATTCCCCTCGATGTGAATAGAACTTGCTCTCTATTAAGGCCTTTAGTCAAAGGATCCGCAATATTTTCCTTTGATTTTACATAGTCAATGGAAATGATTCCATTTTTGAGCAAGTCTCGTATTGTCTTGTGACGTCGCCTTATATGCCTTGATTTGCCATTGTAGATTTGGTTCTTTGCTCGTGTAAGAGCAGCCATGCTATCACAATGTATGCAAATGGCCGTGACAGGTTTTGGCCACAACGGAATACCTTCTAGGAAGTTTTTGAGCCATTCCGCTTCTTCGGCGGCTTTATCTAATGCTACAAATTCCGCTTCCATCGTCGAACGTGTATTCACGGTTTGTTTTGATGATTTCCAAGAGACGGCTGCACCTCCAAGTGTAAATACATACCCACTTGTGGACTTACTCTCCGAATTATTTGAAATCCAATTCGCATCACAATAGCCTTCCAATACGGGAGGATATTTGTTATAATGCAATCCATAGTTTATTGTATGTTTTAGGTACCGCATGACTCTTACTAAAGCAATCCAATGATCTTGTCCCGGATTACTAGAGTACCTACTAAGTCGACTTATAGTATAAGCCAAATCCGGCCTTGTACAATTCATTATGTACATCAAGCTTCCAAGAACTTGTGTATACTCCAATTGAGACACACTATCACCTTGATTTTTCTTAAGATGACTAGAGGGATCAAATGGAGTAACAACCGGCTTATCATTAAAGTGTCCAAATTTTCTAAGGACCTTTTCTATATAATGAGATTGGGTAAGTAGGTAACCATCCGAAGTCGTTTGAATTCGAATACCAAGAATAACGTCGGCGATTCCCATATCTTTCATATCAAAACTGGAATGCAACAATTTCTTGGTTTGATTAATTACATCCTTACTTGTTCCCATTATAAGCATGTCGTCAACATATAAACATACAATGACATATGCGTCTTTGCATTCCTTTACATAAACACATTTATCACATTCATTTATTTTGAATCCATTTGATAATAATGTGTTATCAAATTTCTCATGCCATTGCTTTGGAGCTTGATTAAGTCCATAAAGGGACTTGACTAATTTGTAAACTTTTTTCTCTTGACCTTTAACAACAAACCCTTCGGGTTGTTCCATGTAGATTTCTTCATCTAGTTCACCATTTAGAAATGCGGTTTTCACATCCATTTGGTGTATTTCCAAATTGTGAACAGCCGCTATAGCAATTAACGTCCTTAATCCCATATAAAGGGTATTTCCAAGGCCATCTTTTGACTTTTAGATATATGTGTGTGTAGCCCAATAAAAGGCCCACATCTCACTTTTCACCCATTTAACTTTTTACATACTTAATCCCATATAAAGGGTATAGACCCTTTACATTTCTTCAATGTGGGACTAAAGTCCCACAAGTTCCTACAAATAATAGCCAAAATATAAAGTGTATCCATCATGAATAAGGAAAATAAACTAGAATAGAATAACATTGTCTAATTCCTTATTGAGTATCGATAAGTCCATAAAATTTTACAGGAGTTTTAAAAGAGATCGAACTCCACTCCTCCGTCCGAAAAGGGACTGGGTTAGACTAGTGTTAATAAAACTGTTCAGCTCCGATTTTGGGTTCAAAGCACCAGATCGAGTGAAGTGTGGTGACCTAGCCTAGTCGTAACCAAATTTATCACACTTCCTCCCCACTTAGAGTTGTTGAGTAACTAAGTCCTAAAAGTGGTAATTGCATGTAATATTTTATGACTTTACGATACATATTACAATTTCGATAACACATGTAATAACTACGAAAAAGCTCTTGTTAAGATAAATAAGTAAGGTCTTCATTGGTGTAAATAAGTTCTCGTTTAAATAATTAAATTCTAAAAATTGTAATTGTACGTATCAAATACGTTAACATATAATAAAATTTTCCATAAAGCTTATACATTATAAAAATCCAAACCCTAGAACAGAGAGTAGTACGTGTGTGAAAATTATGAATGAATCTGACAAGCATTGTTTCTATCTACTATTAATCCATGAATGGAATCTGGTCGACAAGCCAGCAAACAAAAAATTCAATCATGCATGCATAAACAGTGTGGTGCTGCAATTTGGCAGTTGCAGATCGAAAACCATCCATCACATTTTCGGTCGCTTTAATACTTTTAACAAGGCCCCTGCCCAGAAATACAAGATTTTCACCAGTTGTGGTCCTTTGGCACCAATGAAATTTGGTATGGGAGTCGGAACTAAGGACACCCCACACCTTTTCACGTTAAT
Organism: Rubus idaeus; assembly: GCA_030142095.1. Lineage (NCBI taxonomy): Eukaryota > Viridiplantae > Streptophyta > Magnoliopsida > Rosales > Rosaceae > Rubus > Rubus idaeus. The sequence continues at coordinate 8,197,832 of CM057970.1, forward strand.
GTCATGTAAAGGTTCTTCTTTGTCCCCGAAATAATAGCTTTGTTCTGGATAGAAGTTGAAAGAGGCTTCGGTGGCCTTGAACATATGAGAGCTGGATCCACTTAAGAATTCAAAGTAATCATACCATATGAACCACACAAACACGTGATGTGAATCGTCACTCCCAAACTCGTCGAGGTTGTCGGAGTCAAAAAGATGGAAATGAAATTGATGGCTTTCACCACTGTTGGTTTTGAGATTGCATTTACATTTAAAGCTGCCACTCCATGGAAATGTTCTCTTCATCGTATCCTCGACCACAACGCACACAGAGAAACCAACGTTTGCAGCGGACCATGGTACAGGAAGGTTCAACTTGATTGAAGATCCCTCTGTCTGATAGGTGAACCATTTCGGAATTTCATTTCCCGGACATACAACTGTAACTGAAGGATATCCTAAAGGATTCTGTAACATATATATAGATGTGTTAAATTAATGTAAGTGTGTGTGTGTGTGTGTGTGTGTGTGTGAGAGAGAGAGAGAGAGAGAGAGAGAGAGAGAGAGAGAGAGACATACGGAGTTTTGTTCACGGTTCATCGATAGTGCAGTTGCCATTCGATGAATTCGACTCTCTGCATTATCCATTATCTTTTTCCTCGCATTCTCATCGAGACTTGGGCAATTCCAAAATATGAATTTCTCTTTGCGACCGAATTCCACATCTTGACAAAAAGCATCTGTGAGTTTATTCGTTGAACATGACACCATCTTCAGCGACCTGCAGTTACTTGCGTTCAACTTTTCAACAAGATATGGGAGCTTTGGTAAAGATTGAAGGTGCTTGCAATCACTTATGTTTAGGGATCTCAGCGCAGTAACTTGTTCGATGCTTGGAGGTATGATCTCAATCGTGCTTCCAACTAATTCTAATCTTCTAAGCCTAACCAAATTTTTAATCGATGAGGGAAGCTCTTTCATTTTTGTGTGTTTCAATCTAAGAATTTCCAGACATTCCACAGGCTCCAAGATTTTTGGCAAGCTTTTTAGGTGAGAACATCCATTGAGAGAAAGATCCGTAAGAGATTTCAACTTCCAAATGTTGGTTGGCAATTTTTGTATTGCAGTCCAACCTATATACAAGATTTTTATATTGGGTGGTATCTTTGAAATCATCCTAAGCTTCTCCGTGCTTGTTAGATCCAGACAAGTAAGCTTGGTAAGATTTTCAAAATATGAAGGAACTTCAACAATTTTACAGTAGCCAAGATTGATGTACTCAACATTTAGACTCTTTGAGAGATCTGGAACTTCAACCAAACCTGTACAAAAGAGATCTATCGTCTCAAGACTCATTGAGAGGTATGGAACTTCAACCAGCTCCTTTGAGTAACGAAGATCAATCACTTTTAAGTTCTGAGGATTCTGTAACCAAAATAAAATAAAATGAAACTTAGCATGAATCCGAATATATATATATATATATATATATATGCAACTTTTTTCACACAAACATTTAATGCATGCAAGAACTAACTCAGGCATACCTGGCCCTTATGCCAAAGTCTCTGGAGTCCGCTATACTGCATATGAAGCTCAACAAGATTGTCTGGGCGAAATTTTGATGGAAAATATTTCAAAGGGTATTCACTCCAGCAAAGATATCTAAGGGCATCAGGAATGTGGAGCGCATAGGAGTCCTTTATGAAGATGTTGGAGGAATTATAACCACAAAACTTTAAGCATCTTAGATTATGCATCTTTATGAAGGCTTGAGGAGTCAAGTTGAGCTTTTTACTCTTATCCATGCCGACAGAAACAGAAATGCTTTGAACAGTTTCAGTTCCCTGATAATCAAGAGCAAAGTGTAAATGAGCATATACACATGCAATCAACACATGAATAAATAAATTTGTAGAGATCTAACTTGTTCTCATAAACTAGTTTTTCCCAGACTTTTATTAAAAGAGCTAGAGTCGATGCATTAGCTCTTACCGTATCGTTTTCCAATACATGATGAACATCCTCGGGACTGTACAACCTGCTCCGCCTTCCAGGCTCTGTAGGACATTGTTCAAGGACAATTTCTCGACCCATTTGCTGTATCAAATTATGCATCCGTAAGTGGTTGTCTTTGATTGATATGAGACATTTATCAACAAGAACTTCAATTCCCCTATCCGCAAATAAACCACATGCATTTAATTCTCGTTTTACATCATTTTTTTTCTTATCTATATGAAAACATGCAATATCAAGAAATATCTCTCTCTCGTTGTCTTCTAATCCATCATAAGCTACTTTTAACACATTCTGAATTCTTTTGTTGGGAAACTTTTCCAATTTATTCAATTCACTTTCCCATTCTTCTTTGTTGCTGCAGTGAAGGAAAACAGAACCGAAAACAGTCAGAGCTAATGGAGAACCGTTAGCATAATCTACCACCATCCTTGAATATTCTCTAAAATCTGCTTTACCATGGATATCTTTGAAAGCTTTCAAATTGAAGAGCTTAAGAGCTTCCTTAGAATTTAATTCCTTGACCTCATATATCATAACATCGTGCTCAGCTCCGTTCGTCAATAGTTTAGTACTCCTTATTAATTGTTTATCTATAGTTGTAATAATGATTCTACTGCCGGGGGCAAACTGAACTTGATCTGCAACTAAAGTTTCTACTTGGCTTATATGATCCACGTCATCAAGAACAACAAGGACCTTTGTACGAGAGAGCCTGGTATGAACAAAAGTCGATCTTGTAGATGGAGTGCAGTCTTCCTTTAATAATTCACGAACAAGTTTATCTCGCAAATAATGTAGGCCATTCTTCTTTGATTCTTCTCTAACATTTGCGAGAAAACAATAAGCTTCGAATTGAGAAGACAGTCGGTCGAACACAGCACTAGCAAGGGCGGTCTTCCCAATACCACCAATACCCCAAATACATACAGTGCGAAAACAAACATCTACAGAATGGTCAACGCATAGTAACGATTCAATTTTCTGAATGCGACTTTCAATTCCAACCAGGCCCGTTAGATCACTTGACGGTTCAAGACTCAATTTCGTCAAAATATCTTGCACGACTGTGTGAACTAATTCAGACTCCGACCTTGCATATTTATGTGACCAAGAAAAAATAATTACTACTTAGTCATGTATTCGATTAATCATAAGAATAGTTTAGCACTAATTTTAGAGTTACCTAGTACGTGAATCAAACCCAGCTAGATTGGCTGCTGTTGTCAAAGCAGTCTTCCACTTGTGCACCTTGTCCATTCTGCCCTTGAAACGTTTTTCATGTTTAACAAATGCAGCTGCATAACTTCCCCTATTGTGCTGTACATGTGATGGATCTACTTTGTAAAAAATGGGTATAACACACTGTCCATATCTCTCCCTGCATTCAAGTATATGCACAAGTTCGTCCAAGCACCATGTGGAAAAAGCATAATTTTTAGAGAAAATGATTACTGAAAACTTTGATTCCTCTATTGCTTCCAGAAGGGCTGGTGCAATCTCCTCTCCTCTCTTAAGTTTGTAATCTATATAGGTCTTGATTTTCTTCCTAACTAAAGCTTCGTAAAGATGGCTGGTAATATTATCACGGGTGTCCTCGCCTCTGAAACTAAGAAAGACATCATGATTTTGTTTAAGGTGCATAGAAGAAGAAGAAGCTATATTACAGACAAATCCACGCTTCAGGAGATTCACGACACGCTTCCTTGGCAATAGCACATTGTCCACAATATGAGTATTTGTGCTTCCTCGGAAGAAGTTCCTCGTAATCGAATTATGACAATGGTTACCTTCAAATAATACAAAAATAGTTAAATGGTTTGAATTTAACAATAGGTCCTCATTTACACTATATATTTTCCTTCAAGTTTGATAGATTTTAAATAATTCTCACAAAATTTCAGTTGGGTCTATTTTACTCCCAACAAGGACAAAAATATTAAAATGTAATTTTTTGTGACATTTTTACCCTTGAGCTGATATTAACTCTTTGTCTTTCTTTCTTTCTTTCTTTCTTTCACTCTCGATCAACCATGGTTAATCTCGTCGTCGGAGGTTTAGAGTGTGTGTGTGTGTGTGTGTGTGTGTGTGTGTGTGAGAGAGAGAGAGAGAGAGAGAGAGAGAGAGAGAGAGGCGAGATGAGAGAACTCGAGGGAGAGGAACGGAGGTCCGAGAAGGAGATAACGGCGGTGGTAGAAATCGGGCTACGACTCGCCGATTTGGCTCGATTAGTCACGGTGAGGCTTCGATGACAGAGATTAAATGACTGCAGATCTCTAGGTGTCCGAGAGAATATCCGCCGAGATGGAGGCGGTGCGTTAGGCCACATCCCGGTGTCGTCAGTGGGCGCACGACCTGAGCTTGGCTCAAGGGAGACCGGCGGTGACTCAGTGAGGCTCGGGCGGTAGTTCGAGGAGACCAGTTCTCTCTCAATCCACTGCGTTTTCTCTCTCCTCCGAGCTCTCTCTCACCACGGTGATGATCATAGAGGATGGTGACTGGGCTCTCTTTCTGAAATCTCTCTCATCAAGCTACCTTTCCATTAAATGCATATAACAGGTGTGCTAATGTAGATGGTCCGATACAATTTAATCCTAGTGAGAACTAATTGAAGTCTATATGTTGAGAGAGAGAGAGAGAGAGAGAGATCCCAAGATAATTCTTTAGTCTTACTGCTCTTGCAATTTTGCTATAATTAATTATTATAATGAATTTTCTTGGACCTGAAATTTGGAGAGATATGAGGTGTTTTCTATTGACTATTGTTGTCATTATCCTGATATATTTGCTAACCAGATTCCACCTATGGTGTACTGTAGGTAATCAGATTATCTGCTGCCACCCAAGAGTATCCTTAATCGATCATTTGCAATGTTCATGGAGTCAACCCCAAGTTTCTTGAGATAAGCAAGAAAAAGCTAGAGCAACAACAAAATGGAAGCCATGCCTTCAACAAAAAGCTAGAGTTGGGAGGATGAAACATGTGAAAGAGCTAATGTGTAAACTTGTAACATATTGGTTTCCGCGCTTTGTGAAGCTGGGAATCTTGATGTTGCAGACGATTTCATGTGTCATATAAGCAGTATGGGTCTGGTTGCCAATTTTTTTTTTATTGTATGATAAACGGGTATTGTAATGTGTTAAGAGTATTTTCTTTGTGGTAGAGACATTCAACTATATATCTATTTTTGGTTACAATAATCATCTATATTTGAAAACTACGAGTATGAAATTGTTTAATTTGGTTACCAATCATGTACTAATCATCAACCAAAATGCATCTAAAACTGTTATTGACCTTAATAAAATTTTATTGAGGTCAATAAAATACACAAAGGTGATGCTCCTTTATTCTTTTCCTCCTACCACGAAAAGTTTCAATTCCTTAAAAAACATTATTGAGGTCAATAAAAACGAGAAGTATCAATTCCTTAAAAAAAATTATTGAGGTCAATAAAATTTTTCAATGGCAGTTTTGTAATTTTTGTAAAATGTATAATACATAAACATAAATTGGTCAATTAATGGACCGGGTGGGCACCGCTTTTTTGCTTTGTCCTTGATGGTAAATATTTGTTAAAAATTGTCCTTATCGGTCAAGAACCCATATATATATATATATATATATATATATATATATATATATATAAGAAAAATCGTCATATGATACTTAAACTATCACCAAATGAAATTTCTGGTATCTGAACTTTCATAAAGAATCTGGTAGTATGTACCTGAACTATTTCTTCATTAGCCATTACAGTACCTCCGTCAAATATTCCGTTAAATGGGGCAAAACTTGTAATTTGGTGACTAGAGCATGGGCAAAACAGTTATTTTATATATATTTAATTATCAAATTTTTTACTATTAATTTTTTAAATTAAAATAATTTATGAAAAAAAAAATTTAGATTTATATAACATAATCAAATTATGATTTTTATGTCACAAATATTCAAGATTAAAGATGTGAAAAAATATATTTATTTTAAATAATATTTAGTGCCATTAGGTGGTTTTATTATTAATTTAAAATAAAAATAAATTTATAATTATTTTTTAATATAATAAACAATTTAAATTATTTTTAAATTTTTAAATTACTTTTTTGAATAGGAGTATAGTTTATTTTAATTTTAAAATTAATAATAAAACCACCTACATCACAACTAATTATATTAAAAACATAAAAATTGGCAATATATTGTATTAAAAATATATTAAAAAAATGTCGCATCTTTAGTCTAGAATATTTGTGGATAAAACTCTAAATTGATTTTGTTAATATAATATTTTTCTGGTATAATTTATTTTGGGAATTGAATATAAATGAAATGATTGTTTGGCCCATACTACATAAACAATTTAACGAAATATTTAATAGAGATGCTATAATGGCAAACAAATAAATAGTTCAGATACCACCAGATTCTTTATAAAATTTTAAATACCAAAAATTACATTTAATGATAGTTCATGTATCATATATATGAAGATTTTTCTCATATATATAATACATATACAAGAATTTTTCTCTACTACATAGGACTATGTAGTAGAGAAAGATTGATATAGCACGACTTAGTATATAGCACTTCTACTGTGCACTAGGGTATAGTCCAGTTGGACTAAGGTAGTGTCCTGCCCAGCACATACCCGAATTCGAATCTCACCCTCCCCACATTCTCGAACTTTGGAGGCCCCTCCCCCTCATTTAAATATATATATATATATATATATATAGCACATAACACTGAATACATGAAATGAAATCAAAGAGATGAGAATCACACATAACACTACTAATTAAGTTCACACAAAATCAAGACACTACTACATATTAATATATAATTCTTCAAAATCTTACATCTCTCTTTTATTTTCCATATCCACTTCCACACATATCGGATTTGTTCACACAGTGAGATACATAGGGGTGCGAGATTGAATTTGTGGATGACATAGCATGAGAAATTGAACATGAAGGGACACCATATTTGGGATTCATTTTGTTTTCTTGAAGAAGAAGAAGAAGATGGAGAGAGAAGATGTGTGAGTTGCGTCAGTAGCTAGGTTTAGCTAATTATGAACTTTTTACGAAATGACATTCGTGCGTCAGTAGCTACGTTTAGCTAATTATGAACTTTAATTTTTACGAAATGAAAAATGACACATATCAAACGCCTATTAGTCCACGCAAAACAGTTCAGACAAATCATTTTGGCTAACAGTTTTTGATTCAAAGTTGACAAATCATTGAGGAATTTTTCTATTAGAACCTCTAAATTTACTCACTTGATTTTATAATTATGACTATGCTCTTTAGAACCATAGTCATAATTATTGCTCTATACATCAAAATTCCTTTTAAAAACTCCATTCATTTATACAACATGAATCTCTTGCCAACAAAAAAATAATCAAACAACACCAACTGTCGGATTTTAAAATTTAATATTCAATTAGCAAGAATAACAATTTCAATAGTTGCTTAGATTTTTAATTTTTTTGGCTCATTTGGATGATATAATAGGTTTTTTTTATTCTACCTCGATCACTTTCTAAATGCGTAGTGAGATTGAAAAATGAAAATCAATGAAACAAATAATATATATTCATTTTATTATCATTATTATTGAATGAGAGAAAAAATGTAAGTCTTTTTTACAATTTGTTGTCTATAATAATCATTTTATGTTAGGATATATTATATCTATGTCATTTAATAATTTATATAAAAAAAAGAGATCCAATGAGCAAATTTAAAAGTTTAAATAAAAAACTCCAAGCATTCTGTTGGTGTCGACTGAAAATAATACCATAATTTGGTGACGTCCAACATAAATGTAATTTTGAAAAGGTTGTAGGAAGGTGGCCGGTTGACTTTGCTGAAGATGCATGTAGTGTGGAGATAGAGGTGCAGTGGTGTGGTGGTGGAAGAAGGTAAGAGGTATAAAGAAAAAGGAAAAAAAAAGAAGAAGGGTAAAACACTCCTAAACCCTAAAACGTACTAAGAGTTTTATGTGAAAATTTCAAAGGAGAAGTCTTAATACCAATATGAAACTGTAAGAGCATCTCTAACAATGAAAGTTATTTTTATTTGCTAACATGATTAAAAGTTAAATATAGCTAATAATTTTTTAACTTCTGCTCCAGCAGTTCTAGCTATATGTAAGTTAGATTGAAAAAAAAAAAAGTTGAAAATGAAAAAAGTAGACGTTGGAGCATTTAACTTGTAGCTATTTTCTCTCTCTTCTCTAGCTAAATATAGGTAGAGGTTTTGGTAAAAGTTAAATTTGACTTTTATTTGGTTATTATGTTGGAGTGCTAAATTGTCTTAAAATTAGTCAAATTTTAAATTTATTTTGAAATGAATAATCTATTGGAGATGCCCTAAAAGTTTTACATGTTGTTCTTACCCTAGGAATAATGAATGTTCACTCTCTTCACTTCGATCCCCTAATTAACATAAATCCAAACATAATATATGAATTTATGACATAATTAACATAATAAATATCCTAATTCATATATTAACATATATTTGATTTTTTGATATTGAATTTGTGGATTATGTTAATTAGGATATTGATTATGTCAATATATGATTATTCCTAATTAACATAATCCAAACTGTCTATTGGAATGGCAGGGAGTGCGTGTCGCGATATGCTAGCTAGTATCATATAAACCCAAACAATCTATTTTTAGATATCTCTCCTGAAAGATCATATATACTTAAAAAAAAAAACTAAACTAAACAAATTCCAGAAAGTTTAATCATCTAACAATGCTCTAACAAATGGCAAGCACCATTTTTCCGATAAAAGATTGAATAATCATAACTAAAAAATTTCGTATTTGTTTGATTTTTTGCAAATATAATTTTTGAAATAAATCATCTGAAAATGCTATATAGGACTTATTTTTTATATACATCACTTGGTTATGAGATTGGGGATGATGAAGAAAAGGAAATTGAATTAGATAAGTGACTATAGGACGCACCTTGTATATTCATCTCTTGGTTATGATTGAAAAATGAAACTAGGTGCCCTTCGATCAAATGCCTTCTCGATCGGTACGTAGTAAAAATACAGGCTGCCTGCTAAAGTGATCGAGTAATTAATAAACTTAAGTATTAAGAAATTAAATGAGTTTTTCTTCGTCCGTTGTTTGAAAATTCAAAGCAAGACGAATATGAAGGTGAAAATAATACACCAATTAACCAAGGACAAACGAAAACGTACCGGGCAGAAATCTAAAGACAATATATACCTTTTGTCTTCTTCTCTTGTTTGTGTACAATCAAAGTAAAAACAAAAGTATTATAAGCTGCGACGAAGAAACTGTCTGGGTTAGATATACAGCAAAGACTGCTTACTGCTATGAAGGTATATATAAGAAGGGCACTGAATGAGGATGAGAATCGATTCATCGAAACCAACTATTTATATTCGTCTGATCTAATTTTAAAATATAGAATGGAAGAGCTCACCTCACACGCTCCCCCATTTTCCGGCCACAATGGATACATTGACGTATTGCCCAAGGTTTTATTTGTTTTTGATTTGGTGTTTTGTAAGTCAATGGGATGAATTTCTAAGCATTAAATTTAACATTAAAAAAAATTAAAAGAAGTAAAAAAGTTGACAACCTTTTTTTTAGGAGCTTTATCACAAATAGTACCTGAACTTTACCTCTATTATATACGAGAACGTCTTGAGTGTTTTGGGCACTGGTGCTTTGGATTTTTTAAGACCTCACTTATAAGGGGCAAGATGGAGATTTACAGATCCACCGATCCAGATTATTGCTGACATGCCCAAGCACTAGTGTTTTGGGTATTGTACAATTTTCTATTATATACATAGTACCTGAACTTCACTTTTGATCACAACCAGTACCCAAATTTTTTTTGTTTTCATCCTAAATGATATCTGGCATTACATTTCGTCAATCTGCCGTAAAAAAATCTAAAAAATCTAAAAAATTTGAAAAAAAAAAACCTCCATCCCTGCCGTCAAAATTTAAAAACAAAAAAAAAAAAAAAATTAGTTCTTGTTTTTTTTTTGCTTTCCAATTTTATCTATATTTTTTTTTGAAATTGAATTTATTGAATCAAAAATGAATACAATCATTTAAAATGGCGTCCCTTATAATGATGGGAGCATGACCAAACCAAGTTTGGTTGACATCTGAATTTAAAGTCGACCGAGCTAAGAGGTGAGCTACCTCATTCGCTTGTCGATTTACATAAGCAACCTCATAATTCTGATTTTCCAAAAGTAATAGCCTCACATCCTCAATGATGAAACTCATGATAGAAAAATCAGCAATACCTTGAGACTGAAGAACTTGTACTAAGAGTAGGCAATCTGTCTCAAAAATCACCTTCACATACTGAAACTCCTTAGCTAATTTAATGGCCATTAGAAGAGCAATTAATTCACTATGAAAACGTGAACTAATCAAACATAAAGGTCGTGCAAAGCAAGCAACAACATCACCACTTATATTTATTTATTTATTTGTTTGCTTTCCAATTTTAAATATATTTATTTATTTGTTTTTCTTAAAAAAAAAATCAAAATAACTTTTGTGCAACGATCCATAAACAAAGAAATAGCTCGAAGAAAGAAATTATTAAGATAAATATAACTTTGAGACTATTCTTTGGCTTGTGCACGAAAAAATTAGAGATCATATTCGCTTTTCAAAAAATGAAGTAAATGCTAACTTTAGAAATAAGAACTGAGATGGTGAATATTTTCTAGATAAGTTCAACAAGTATGTATAAAAAAAAACTTGCACATCAAAAAAGATCATGTGTTTAGTTTCAATGAGATTATAGCACTCCTCTTGGTTGTATTTCTGGAACTTTCTCATATATTTCAATTAGTGTGGCAAGCAATTTTTTTTTCTTTTCATTTTGGAATGCGTCACGTAAACTTTGCAAAATTGTGATAAGGTAAGAAACAAAAATTGTCATTTCTCCTAAAAAAAAAAAGGGTAAGCAAATCAAGGTTGGAGAATTGTTTTTTTTTTTATTAAAAAAAATGAAGATTTGAAGAAATGGTAAAAAAAAAAAACATGTGAGCTATTGCACATGCATTTTGATGAAAAAATAGTTCTTTCGGAAATTTTTTAAATTTCCCACTTGAGAAACAAGAAATACTTTATAATTCCATGATAATGAGTTCGATGATGTTTTGAGCACCATAAGGTTACGCTGTTATATGTTTTATAGAAAAAAAATTGAAGAAAATAAAAGAAAAATAACTGTTTCCTCTGAATTATTTTAAAAGAACAACCGTTCCCGACAAATTTTTCGTCGGGAAAGGTGTTTCCGAATTTTTTTCAAAGAACAACCTTTCCCGACGAGTTGTTCGCCGGAAAAGGTGTTTTTGATTTTTTTTTTTTAAAGAACAACCTAATTGGGAATGTGCATGACTAAAGTATTAGGATCAAGGTAGAAGTAACATGAAAGACATGAGCAAAAACCACCATCAATCCAAACTGTACCTAGGGTTGGCAGAAATCCCCAACGGGGCGGATCCCCATGGAGCCCCGACCCTAACGGGGGGAAGATTTCGGGGACAAATGGGGAACGGGGACGGGGCGACCCGATACCCGCTTAATAAGATCGGGGATGGGGCGGGGATGGGATTGTGATCCCCATCCCCATTTAGACCCGCCCCGATAGTAAATAATTAATTTAAATTTAAATAAATATATATGTAATAAAAATATGAAGGTACCAAAATAGTCTCTTGTGGTTTTTTATAAGTTGTGGATATTTTGTTTATTCTTGTGTGTTGTTTTTAAGTCTTTTTTTTATTATGTAATTAAGATTGAGATAATTAACCATATCATTTATGTTTTTGTATTTTATGAATTATGAATTTATTTTTTTATTTATTTTTATCGGGGATTTGGGGCGGGGATGGGGACGGGGAATCCCCGATAATTTTTATTGGGGATTGGGGCGGGGATGGGGACGAAAAATGACTACGGGGATGGGGACGGGATTGCTATCCCCGTCCCCGACCCGCCCCATTGCCATCCCTAACTGTACCTCTCTCTCTCTCTCTCTCTCTCTCTCTCTCTCTCTCTCTCTCTCTCTCTCTCTCTCTCTCCCCCCCCTACCCCGTAACCTCTCTCCTCTCCCACTGCACCATAAGGCTCCCCCACCTCCGGCCACAAACTTGTGTCACCGCCTCCACCAACAAAATCAGAAGCTGAAGGCAAGACAAATCCACCCGGGCTTAAAGCCACACTCGTCGGGAAACCATCGTGAAGATCGTCGGAAAAGCTTGAAATTTCAAGCTTTCGTTCCGACCTCCTCCGGCCACTTCTGATCATCCAAACCATTTAGGCTTTAAAGCCTTCCATCATAGAAATCCCATGGTACTCTCGGTTTTCAACGTCAACCGCCGTACATAGAGGATCGATGTCATTGACTTTTCGGGTTTCGAAACTTCCGGCATCGATATCTCTCGATTCACTTCAAATCTCACTTTGATCTAGTTACACAAATTCATCCTTATGTGCTCTATATGTCGATATATTCTTTGTGTTGTTTTGAGGTGGTTGACGGCAGCGCCGAGGGAGAGGAGAGAGAGAGAGAGAGAGAGAGAGAGGCTTTTTGTCTTCAATTTTTTTTCACAGAAAATTGACTGTAGGTACCACTTAAGATGAAAACAAAAAGTTCAGGTACTAGTTGTCATCAAAAGTGAAGTTCATGTACCATCTATATAATGAAGGTAAAATTCAGGTACCATTTGTGATAATTTTTTTTTAATATATCGTGATATGTTGTTGAGAAAGATTTGAAATTAGAACTTCATTCACTATTGCATGTGAAATTAGATCATGCCAATAAGGTCTTGATAAGAACTACATATCTTGATCACACTTTTTCTTCCCATGCGGTTATTACAATACTTTTTTTTTGTAAATGATATTATAAAATTTTCCTGACTTTTTGAGAAAATCCACAAATGCTCTTCTCCTAGATCGAGCTGGCCTTTCAAGGTCACTCAAAATGGCAATCCAAGTGTCTAAATTTGGCACCCACAGCGAAGTGACATTGTCAAAATAAGTTGACCTAAAGCAACACTACACCAATCCTCTCTCATGCAACGCTAAAAAAGCATAGCTTAAAAACAAGGATATACAAGTGAAATATATTTTTTTATAAATCACATACACCAATTTCCAATTGTATCCTCTTCTATTACTAGAAAATGACCTCTAGTTTAAGAGTCACCTTCTAAGACATGATTTTTAAAAGGTGTTATAAATGACTTTGTTCGAAAATCTCGAACCATGCATTTTTTTAATGAATTTTTTAGTTTTACGACTTTCAAAAATCGTAAAACAATAAACGAGTTGATATTTTTGCATTCGGTCAACTGAATAAGTCCTTGAAAATCATGATTTGAGTATGGGAAGATTTTGGTGCGAAAATAAGGACATGCGATTTTTGGGTAAAACATGGTTTCGGTAAAAAAATATTCTAAAAAATTCACCATTAGTAAATTTTTTTTTAAAGTGTTCCAATTGACAAAACTGAAAAATTTCGAATCGTTTATTTTTTATAAACTTTCTAGTTTTTCAACTTTAAAAAATCGTCTGGGCATCATGGGCATCCTTAGCATAGGCATAAGCATAAGCATCGTTAGCCTCGCTGGCATAAACATGAATCGTTAGTTACCCTTGTTGGCATGGTCATCGTTCGAGGTGTCGGGGCCACCTCGGGATGCCTCATTGTGAACATCATTTTTTCTTTTAATTTTACTTGTGTCAAAACTTCATCATTGTTAAAACATAATTTTTGAAAGGTATGCCAACTGACTTTGCTCGAAAAACCCTACTTGTTTGCGAGTTATGATTTTTTAAGTTTTTTGAATTTGAAAAATCATAACTCACAAACGACTCGAATTTTCAGAGCAAAATTAGTTGGAAAAACTTTAAAAATTATTTTGTAACTTTGGTGAAGTTTTGTCACGGACAAAGTTGAAGAAAATGGGGTTGACATGGTTTGGCATGTTTGGAGGTGTCACAACATACCCAAAGCTTGCCAACCCCCTTTTTTGTTTAACTTACCCCCTGCCAAAACTTCACCGTTGGTAAAATATGATTTTTAAAAGTGTTCAAACTGACTTTGCTCAAAAATCTCGAATCGTTTATTTTTTATGAATTTTCTAGTTTTCCAACTTTGAAAAAACGTAAAAAATAAATGAGTCGATATTTCTACATTCTTTCAACTCGAGAAGTCCTTAAAAATTATGATTTTAGTGTGAAAATATTTTGGTGCAAAAATAAGAACATGTAATTTTGACCGAAAAATCGTTCGTTATAACCCACGATTTTAGATGAAAAACCATGGTTTCTGCAAAACATATAAAAATTTCTCAAAACTTCACCATTCGTAAAACATGGTTTTTAAAAGGTGTTTCAATTGATAAAACTCAAAAATATCGAATCGTTTATTTTTTTATTATTATAAATTTATAAGTTTTCCGACTTTGAAAAATCGCATGGGCATCGTGTGCATCTTTTGCATGGGCATATGCATCGTTTGCCTCACTAGCATGTGCATGCATCGTTAGTTAGCCTCGCTAATATGAGCATTGTTAGTTAGCCTCGCTAACATGGGCATTATTGAAAGTGTCGAAGGCACTTAGGGATGCCTCCTTGTGAACTACATTTTTTCCTTCAATTTTACTATTGTCAAAACTTTTCCATTGGTAAAATATGATTTTTAAAATGTGTGTTAACTGACTTTATTTGAAAAACCCAACTCGTTTGTGAGTGATTTTTTAAAGTTTTCTGACTTTGAAAAATCATAACTCACAAATGACTCAACTTTTCGAGCAAAGTCGGTTGGAAAAGTTTAAAAAATCATTTTGTAACATTGGTAAAGTTTTGTCACGGACAAAGTTGAAGAAAAATGGAGTTGGCATGGTTTGGCACGTTTGGAGATGTTTGGGCATGTCAAACCTTGCCAACCCCTTTTCCCTTTAACTTAGCCCCTGACAAAACTTCATTGTTGGTAAGACATGATTTTTAAAAGGTGTTCTAACTTTATTTTTTATGAATTTTTTAGTTTTCTGACTTTGAAAAATAAAAAAAATAAACGAGTCAATATTCTTGGGTTATGTCAACTCGAGAAGTACTTTAAAATCATGATTAGCCTGTGGAAAGATTTTTGTTTGAAAATAAGAACATATGATTTGGGCCCAAAAACACAGTTTTGGCAACAACAAAAAAAATTCTCAAAACTTCATGACCATTCGTAAAACATATTTTTTAAAAGGTGTTCCAATTAACAAAACTCTAAAATCTCGAATCGTTTATTTTTTATGAATTTTCTAGTATTTCAACTTTAAAAAAAAATCGCATAGTCATTATGAGCATCCTTAGCATAGGCATAGACATCGTTAGGCTCGCTATCATGGACATGCATATTTTGTTACCCTCGCTACCATAGGCATGCATCGTTAGTTACCCTCAATAGCATAGGCATCGTTGGAAGTGTCGGGGGTACCTCGGGATGCCTCCTTGTGAACTTCACTTTTTTTTTTTAACTTTACCAATGTCATAACTTTACCATTTGTAAAACATGATTTTTAAAAGGTGTGTTAACTTACTTTGCTCGAAAAACTGGATTCGTTTGTGAGTTATGATTTCTAAAGTTTTTTGACTTTGAAAAATCAGAACTCACAAACGATTCGAGGATTTCAAGCACAGTCATTTGGAAAAGCTTTAAAAATTATTTTGTAACATTAGTGAAGTTTTATCACAAATAAAGTTGAAGAAAAATGAGGGTTGGCATGGTTTGGCACGTTTGGATGTGTCACGGCATGCTCGGGCATGCCAAAGCTTTCCAACCCTCTTTTTTCTTTAACTTAAACCTTGCCAAAACTTCATCACTGGTAAGACACGATTTTTAAAAGGTGTTCCAACTGACTTTGCTTAAATATCTCGAATCGTTTATTTTTTATGAATTTTCTAGTGTTTCAAATTTGGAAAATCGTAAAAAATAAATTATTCGATATTCATGCGTTCTGTCAACTTGAAAATTACTTTATAATCTTTATTTGAGTGTGGAAAATTTTTTGTGTGAAAATAATAAAATGCGAATTACCGGGCTTGGGCCGGGCCGGGCTTTAATCACAATATGAAAGCCCAAGCCTAGCCCTAGAAGAGGGCCTGATCGGGCCGGGCCGGGATGGGCCTAGCGGACCTACTTGGGTCGGGATGGGCCGGGCTCAATATTAATACCTGAAATTTCAAAAGAAATAAAAGTTTTGCTGTTATTGAGTTTTGAATCTTGCACATGGGTGACCAACATAGGCACACAAACCAATCCTACTGACTTGCACTTCTTATATAATTAACATGCTTTAGTCTATATATCTAGTATATATATATATATAACTAATATATATTATAAAAATATAACTAACTTAAACTTGAAAATTATAAAAATATTCATGGACATACTTCAAGATGTTAGTGACCATTCCCAACTGAAATTTCTTCAAGTTTTATTTATATGCATATATGGTAAATATTTTCATTTTGTCACTCAAAAGCTAAATATATTTTTAATTTAACCTAATTTCAATAAATAAAATTGGGCACCATAGAAGTTTTCAAAAATTATGAAAATATTCATGGACATACTTCAAGATATTAATGATCATTTTCCAATGGAATTACTTCAACTTCTACTTACATGATTATTTGGTGAATATAGTAGACAACACTAGTAGGCATATTTAACATCATTTACCAAAATGACATTTCCGCTAATTTTTCTTTAATGCCTCTTTCTTAAGTCCGATTTTCATGTACTCCGCCACCACACGCTCACATTATCGACTTCCATGTACCCATGTAAAAATATTCAACCTTGAATCACGTTTTAGTATAGTTTCTCTTTGAGAACTCTAGTTAATAAATATAGGGGTATCAATGACCATTATGCTTGACCATGCGGATCAAAGTTGAAACGAATACGGAAATTCCTAAATTTTTAACTGTAGACATAATATATTTCATTTATCATATCCAACGGTTCATTTGATAAATTTCATTTTCCTCAATGAAATGTATATATTTATTTATAACCAAGGAATATAGTAAACAATACTAGTATGCATACCGGGATTGGGTATGATCCAATAAATCGTAAATGTCTAATGGTATATTTGACTTTCCTCATGTATTCATCGTATAGTAATAGACACCGTGTGAAAAATTGGCCTACTTCATGGTTCGTTCAACTTCGGTCAATGTGCTCAACCCTTATTAATCGTCATTTATCAAAATACTATTTATCTTAATTTTGCCTTAATGGCTCTTTTTGATGTCCGATTTTTGTGTGTTAGATGACCACACGCTCATATGATCGACATCTATATACCCTTGTAAAAAGTTGCAATCCCGGAATCCGTTTTAGTGTAGTTACCCTTTGAGAAATCTAATTAATAAATATAAAAGCATAAGACTCTATATAGTTATTAACTTATTAATTATAAGTAGTTATTTTTTTATGAAAATTATAATTATTTATTAAGAGAAGTGTAGGTGAATTTAAAATTTATAAGTTGGTTTATAATTAAATATATATTTACTAATATATAAGTTTAAGCAGTACATAACTACATATATACATTAAAACATGCAATATAAGCAAAGGGTTGGTTAAGTAGGATTGGTTTAGTGGTGTTTGTGTATAAGCTATGTTCAAGGTTCGAATCCTATCAACAACAAAATATTTATTATTTTTAAGTCTTCATTCTTACAAAATATAACATATAATATATAATATATTTGTAGATGAGCCTACGGGCCAGGCTTTTAAGGGCCGGGCCGAACTTGGTGGGCTTTTCATGGGCCGGGCTAGGCTTTGAACCCCTTGTTCAAGCCCAGCCCTATATTTATCCGGGCCGGGCCTTACATGGGCCTACACCGGGCCGGGCTTGGTCTTAATGGGCCGACGGGCCTCCATGGGCTAAATGGTGACCCCTTTATACGGTTTTGGGTGAAAAACTATTGTTTGGACAAAAAAAAAAATTTCTCAAAACTTTATTATTGGTTAAACATGTTTTTTAAAAGGTGTTCCAATTGATAAAACTTGAAAATCTCGAATCGTTTATTTTTTACGCGTTTTTTATCACATATAGTACCTGAACTATTTCTGAATTATATATTTGGTACTTGAACTTTAATTTTGTCACAAGTAGTACCCAAAGTTTTCAATTTTGTCACAAGTAGTACCGAAAGTTTTCGATTTCATCTCTTGTAGCACCTAAGACCATTTTTGTCACAAATATATGCGCATTCTAAAAAATGAAGCTAAAATGGAAAACTTTGGGTACTGCTTGTGACAAACATTGAAAAATTTGGGTACTACTTGTGAGAAAAAATTGGGTACTACTTGTGACAAAAATTGAAGTTTAGGTACAACAAGAGATGAAATCGAAAACTTTGAGTACTACTTGTCACAAAAATTAAAGTTCATATACATACAAATATAATGAATAAATAATTCAGGTACTATATGTGATAATAACCATTTTTATTAATTTTATAGTTTTCTAACTTTGAAAAATTGCATTGGCATCGTGGGCATCCTTACCATAGGCATATGCATCGTTAGGCTCGCTAGCATAGGCATGTATTGTTAGTTACCCTTGCTAGTGTGGTCATCGTTAGAAGTGTTAGGGGAACCTTGGGATGCCTCCTTGTGAAGTGCACTTTCTCCTTCAACTTTACCAGTATCAAAACTTCACCATTGGTAAAACATGATTTTTAAAAGGTTTGCCAACTGACTTTGCTGGAAAAATCCGACTCATTTGTGAGTTATGATTTTTTAAGTTTTTCGACTTTGAAAAATCATAACTCATAAACGAACAGAGTTTTTCGAGCAAAGTCAGTTGAAAAAGCTTTAAAACTCATTTTGTAGCATTTGTGAAGTTTTGTCACGGACAAAATTGAAGAAAGATGGGGGATGGCATAGTTTGACATATTTGGATGTGTCACGGCATGCTCGGGCATGCCAAAGCTTTCCAATCCCCACTTTTATTTAACTTAAACCCTGCCAAAACTTCATCATTGGTAAGACATAATTTTTAAAAGGTGTTCCAACTGACTTTGCCGGAATATCTCGAATTGTTTATTTTTTATGAGTTTTCTAGTGTTCCGAATTTGGAAAATCGTAAAAAATAAATGAATCGATATTTTTGCATTCTGTCAACTCGAGAAGTACTTTATAATCATGATTTGAGTGTGAAATTTTTTTTTGTGTGAAAATAATAACATGCGATTTTGGCTCAAAAATCGTGTGTTATGACCTACGGTTTTTGGTGAAAAACCATGGTTTCGGCAAAAAAAAAAATCACAAAACTTCACTATATGTAAAACATGTGTTTTAGAAAGGTGTTCCAATTGATATAAATCATAAATCTTGAATCATTTTTTTATATAAATTTCCTAATTTTTCGACTTTGAAAAATCGCATGGACATCGTGGACATTCTTAACATGTGCATAGAGATCGTTAGCCTCACTATCATAGGCATGCATCATTAGTTATCCTTGCTAGCATGTGCATCGTTGGAAGTGTCGGGTTAGTCGCCTACTCTCCTCGTATAGGGATAACATAGAATGCATTAAGCAACTCATATATATAGTTAATGATTAAACTAATTTATATAGTTATTTAATTTTTAAGGGGTATTAAAGTTTTTTTTTTTTAAATGGTTATGATTGACAACATGAGTTCTCTTAATGATAGCGGTATATATATATATATATATATAAATGATTCACAGGTAAGAGTGTTCTTACTCTATAAGGTGCGAGATTTTGATCTCAGCCGTTAAATTCATTTAAATGATTTGATCTGACGGTTGAAATCAAAATTCTGCACTTTAGAAAGTAATGACATTCTTAGTAGATAAACTTTATATATATATATATACAAAAGAATAGAGCAATAGGTGTAGTCTAGTTGGACTAAGGTAGTGGCTTACCCAGCTGAAACCCAAGTTCGAGTCTTACTATCCCCACATTTTTCCAACTTGATGTCTCTTGCCCCTCCACTAGGCCAAAGGCCTTCTTTAGCCCCCCAAAAAAAAATGAGGTTATAAGTTCTATCACAAGCTTACAAGCAACAACTAACGACTCGGTATTTCAATTCTAAATCAAGTGTTGATGAATTTAATTAGTTACGACTGCATTTGTTGAGTGGGTTATAGATTAAGCCGATTTTTAAAGTTGGGCATGACAAAGTTGTGAAAAAGACATCTTATTCTTTCCTTTTTTTCCTATACTTTGCTAGCTAGTTAATTGCCACCCAATTATCTTGACATCTTCTCGCCGGCCAATTGCTAGCTTCTTTCATGAATATTAATTTCATATCAAGGGTTCGATAGTTAATTGATATCTGTGATTAAGCATTTAAGCAGCAGTTCTTGTCCTGCAATCAAACAAGACTTTGCCGGTCTTTTATCTTTGGCTATAGGAATGTCAACCATGACTTTGTCGACTTTGTCAGATAAGTCATACTGGAATCAATTTCATTATTTTCATTCTCATTTAAAGCACGTAAACGTGTCATAAGTTCTTGATTTTAATGTTATGCCTACTTGTATCCAATTCAATGTGAGTAGGTAAATATTGGGATGTCAAAAATTTGAATATTTTTTTTTTTGGGATTAAATTATTGTTACTACCTTGTACTTTAGGAGTATAATCAAAATACCCTTAAACTTTCAATTTCATCAAAATAATTCATGTACTCTCAAACAACAACAACAACAACAACAACAACAACAACAATAATAATAATAGCGGCCCCTGTTCGTGGCGATAATCATGTAAGTAATTTGCCAAAACCACATAACTGTTCTGCAATTGCTTCTTGGTTAAATGCAATAGTACTTCTAGCGGTATTGCTTTAGTTCGTGGCGATAATCATGTTTTAGGGCTATAGGTTCTTTTGGAGTTATTTTTTTGGTTGTGTAAGATTGACAAGGGTTCAAGGTTGATTTTGGTGATGTAGGATTAATAGTTGTTAATGCGGCTTTGGTTTGCTTTAGTTTTGTCATGTTGGCTTCATTATTGTTACTGTTATGTTAAAGTTAGCATCTTGGCCAGTAGTATTTGTTGAGTTTTTTTATTTATTATTGAAGTTAATCTAATGCAATTGGTTGATTTGATAAATAAAAAATCAATAAAATAAAAAACCATGCAATTGTCTCCTCCCTTACCATACATTTAACATGATAATTGAAAATAGCATTATGTATGAATAAAATTAGGAATATTTTAACACAAAGTATCATGACAAAATGGCCACTTCTTTTTGACTGAATTTGCTCATGCATGTGGCCTGTGACGCCATTTACCACACGGGTAATGGAAATTAGTAGTGCTATGTATAACTATTCACGGTTTGATTATAGTTGCTAAATAATATCTCGGGTTGGGGTATGTGTGATATAGTTCTTGACTTCCTGTTTGTTGAAATGGGAGGTTTTAAGAAAATGTATGGTATCATTTTTTTGACTGATTATGTTTTAACTTAGTTTTTTTGTTTTGTGTTTTTTACCAGTTATATTTTAATTTAGTCTTTTTTGTTTCCAAGGTTTGAAGTCATTGTATTGAGGAAAATCCCTAGGATTTGTAATCAAGTCGCTCACGTTGTGGCTAGAAAAGTTTTAACTTTCGTTGAGGCGAATTATTGGAAGGAGGCCGGGCCTCCTTGGCTGGAGGAAGTAGTCATAGCGGATAGCATTGATTGACGAGATCACATTAACCTCTATGGTTGTAAACTTGTAATGGACCGAGTCTTAATGATTGTAATGGACCGAGTCTTAATGGTTGTAAACTCATTAGCCTTATTTGAATCTCCTGCCGAATCTTTCACTTAATATAAGGATCTAGTAAATCTAGCAGTTTCTGATTACCAAAAAACTGTCGCAAATTATCTAACAAATAAGAAATAATGCGAAAAAGTCAAGGAATTATGTGTCTATATTTAGTAAAGGTCTAAAGGAGAGATAGATGGAACTAATTAACATGAATCCAGGGATGAAGAAGTGAACTACTCAAGGCAGGTATGCTCAAGTACAGTTACGATCAAATATAAATATAGGAAAATGATTGTTAGCCTCAATTAAAACTTTAAGTCTTAGGCCTTAATCTGAGACGTTGGCATGTTATGTCATTTACACGTCGTTTGTCATTTGTCACCTCATGTTAGTTAAAAGACTATCGTACACATTCTAAATCATTGGCTCTAAATCATCTCTTATTGATTTTATTTTCAAATTTCAGAATAATTTTAATAAACTTTCCAAAAAGATAGACGATTATCCATATCATCTTCATCAATAAATAAAGATAATCTTTATGTTTATCATGTTCTCAAATCTAGATCTCGAATTTAGCGGTACCCATTAAGGATGGGGGTAATCAATCAAACAATATAATATATATATATATATATATATATATATATAGACTAGAAGGATTATGATGCAGATTCAAATTGAAGATTGAAGGGCAAAGGATTAGAAAAAGAGATTAATTAAAGAAAAATTTGGATGTTTGAAAGATTGAAGATTGAAGATCAATTTGACTTTGTTTTCTAATTAGGGTTCAAAAATTTGGGTTTTGAAATTATAATTAGTTTGGTAAAATATATATATATAAGGGTAATATTAATTTTGTAAAATTGACATGACAACATAGGTTGATATGGATATAAAAAATAGATATTATGGTTGATATGGAAATTCCACATAGGATTAAGCCCTAAAATTGTAAGCCTTAATTGAGGCCCTCTACATTGTCCATAAATACTACATTAATCGCAAGAGATGTATATTTACTATTGCACATTTAGTATATCCATTATTCATTACAGAAGTTGTGATGGTTAGATCAAAGAAATCCCCTCTTCAGTTTTTTGCTTTCACTCTTTTTCTTCTGTACTGGCAACCCATCAGAGCTTCCCATGGTGGTAATGCCAAAATATATAACTATATGCATTCATCATCATAATCATTACTTATTGAGCTAATTAATTTGAGTTTTTGGTGCAGAGAAAGAAATAGGGTATGATTATAAGAAAGAGAGCAAGAAGGGACCAGAGCACTGGGGAGAGCTTAAGAAAGAATGGAAGGCATGCAAAGATGGAAAATTACAATCGCCAATAAATTTGGTGGATAAGCATGCCAGGAAAGCAATCTCAAGAGTAGATGATCTTAAAATGAGTTACAAGCCTTCAACTGCAACCATGAAGAATGAAGGTCATGCTATTGGGGTATGGAAGCTAGTGCCTAGCTAGCTAATATTGTTCCAATTTTTTTCTAGGTGACGATAATGTAATTCGATCCAATTTTAGCTTCATGCACTTTATCAGTTCAACTCTGTCTCAACTCTGTCTATATATATATATATATATATTAAATTGTTGCAGATTGAATGGGAGGGTGATGCTGGATCAATTCAAATTAATGGCACTCATTACTTCCTCAAACAATGCCATTGGCACAGAACCTCTGAACATTTCATTAATGGCAGAAGGTCTCTCTTTCTCTTTGCTTCTCTGTTTGAAAAATCCAAACTGCTTCTACCAATATGTCTAACGTACAGAGTTTTTTTTTGTTTGCTTTGTTTTTTTTTTTTTAAATCAGTTACAATTTGGAATTACACATGGTTCACCAAAGCCGGAAGAACAATGTAGCTGTAGTCGCATTCCTCTACAAAATTGGTAACCCGGATCCTTTCCTCGCAAAGGTAAAGTTAAGGCTCAAAACAGCAAAAAAATTAAAATATATATATATATATATCAAAAAGTCAAGAAACTGCTATTTATCCCAATATTTCTCTATTCTTTTTCCCAACATATGCATATTTCATTATACCAAAACCCAAAAAAATAATAAAATAAATATTTTGTAGATCTAATGTGATAAGAGGAATGTTCTTCTTCTTCCTCACTACCTTTCTCCTTACTCCTTTTCGTTACATAAGTGTCGTGATTGGAATTTTTCATTTTCTAATTAAATCACCATTTAAAATTATTTGTACAAAAAATCAACCAAATAGGTAATCTATGAGTGATCTAATGATTATCAAATAAAAAGACAGTTTTGCAAGAGTTAGACTCGCATGAAAAAGAGTCTATTTATTTGATACCCTTAAATGACTAATAGATTTTCAATTTCGTTAACTTTTGGCATATATGATTTTTAAAGAATTACTAAAAAAATGAACTACTCCAATCAACCATTATAATTCAGAACGATACAGAAGAAGAATGGTTGAAAAAATTGGTGAAAAAAGGTGCTAGCATTTTTAATGTAATAATACCAAACTTGAGCTACAGCATTGGTTAATGAATAACAGGAAACTAGTGGCATAATTTCTGCCATTCCACCTTTCAGATGAACAATGATGTAACGTCTCTAACTGGTATAGAGAAGGAGATACACTTGGGAGTGATTGATCCAAGATTGATAAGATGGCCAAGCTTACTATTTTACAGATATATGGGCTCACTCACAACCCCTCCTTGTACTGGAGGAGTTATTTGGAGCGTAAACAAAAAGGTACAACCTCGATCTTCATCATTCACCTTAATCCTAACTAAGCATTTCTTCAAAACTCTTGTAATTAGATTCACATTTTGATATCAGGTACTTACTGTTTCAAAACAACAACTGGGGTTAATTGAACAAGTCGTCTATGATGTAAGTAACCTATCTTTGTTGATTGACCTACATCAATCTACACATCACAACACGAATCACATTATATTAACTTCTTATGTCGATTAACTTGATCGAATGCAGCATACAAAGATGAATGCCAGACCATTACAACCGCTTAATGGCCGGGATATCACTCTTTTTGGTCCTCGATGGAGCTTTCGTAAATGACAACCTCAATTATTTTTCTTGTTAAATTAAAGGAGGCTAAAGGAGGAGGCCAGGATTTGAACTCTGGAATTGGATATGTGAGTTGGGTTCAGATTTCAGAATATATATCACACTAGCCTTGGAGCTTCAAGCCCCCACGAAATTAATTTACATTTTCTTGTTGCAATAATTTAGGACCTTATTTTAATAAATTAGGACTTTTCTAAATAAATTAGGACTTGCTTATGTAGAGCTTCAGAAGCCGTGGTGTCACTGGTGTGCAAGGCTATCTCAGTAGGTCTTATAATGATATCAATTTGCCTTTACTTTTGTCTAAATTCCACTAAATGTATATCACTGTTTCCTTTCCTTTCAGACTTTACTGCAAGTCTATTACTAATTGTCCAAGTATAAAGCGAATTACTACGTATAACATATGACCTTATCATTTTTGTACGTAGTTTGTTCTTCACACTTCCAAGAAGTCATTATACACTTCAACTAGCTTTAATATTGCTTTCTTATTCTCAAACACTCACAAGCTAGAGATCGAAATGAATGACTATTAATTATATGAAGAATTTGAATGACTATTAATTATATGAAGAATTTGAATGACTATTATATATAAGAACTCAGTAAGAGCAACTTCAACAAACTCTCTATTTTAGCTTTTTAATTAGCTAGAGAACATGATCATTAGAAAAACTTAAAGCTAAAGAATATGTTAGAGTTGCTTTTTAATGCAAAATTAGTTATAATATTACTAAAATCTCATTTTAACTACTATGTTGAAGATGTTATTCTCTTTTTTATATCCTAAATTAATAGAAATTTAATATATTAAGTCCACTTTCGACGTATTTTTCAAGAAGTTAATTTGTTTACACGTTTAGCAAATTTGTTTGGGCTAGATTATGTACGTTCTTGGCTGTGATTAATAACAATGTCCGGTACGTACGGCTGTACCTTGTTTTATTTCCATTACATATCTCTAAAAAGATGGGATGTCCTTGTTTTAGGTTGTCTGAATAGGGTGTTTAATTTAAAACAAAAGCATCTCCAGCAAAATTTTCAATTCCTATATATAGTTTTCTTGTTAGCGAACAGACAAATTTCTCATGAATCAGAGTCAAAACTTGCATAAATCAAGGAATTAATTGGTTACGTACGTGCATGACTGGCTGGTGGTTTAACTACGTACTGTAAGTTATTGGTGTATTGATCTCATTCAGGTAATGAACCGTCTAAGCTTTCCTAAAAAAAGTATGCTTTGCTTCAATACCTACCGATGAATAACACCATGCCTAAAAAAGTAAACTAGAATTGCAATGTCATAGAGCATTTATAGCATATTGAGATATCTATTCCTCGATCATATAGGATGACAACATTGTGCATAATGAAATTCGAGTACCAATTACATGTACTGTAGTTGGTACCGTGATTGAGGAAGCTCTTCGAATTTCATTTTTCGTATTAAAAGAGGAGCTTCCCTAAAAAAAACAGAGATCTATCTATCTCTTGCCATTTGCGAAAGATGGTTGGATCAAAGCAATCCCTTCTTGGCTTTTTTGTATTTACCTTTTTCTTTCTTTGCTGGAACCCGACACCGATCAGAGCTAATTCTGGTAATGTCAATACATGCATATCCTTGCATTCTACATTCTTATTTTTCGTCATAATCATCATCATCATCATAATGCTTTTGGGTTTTCTGTGCAACAGAAGCAGTAGTAGAATATCTGAAAGAAAATCCGAGCGCAGTAGCAGACTTTGATTATCGGAAAGAAAATCCGAGGGCACCACAACACTGGGGAGACCTTAAGAAAGAATGGAGCACATGTAAATATGGAAAAAGGCAATCACCGATAGCGATATGGGAAAAGAATGCCACCAAAGTAGTCACAAGTTTAAAGGATCTCGTAGTGAATTATAAGCCTGCCAATGCAACTATCAAGAATGAAGAACATGCTATATCGGTAAGAAACACATACTCCTATCTAATTGTTTATGTTTAGAATGAATGAAATCCATGGCTTGTACATCATTCATTGTATAAAGTGTATAACCCTATTTCAACCTAGAAATTTTTTTTTATTCTTTTTGGAATATACAAGGTTAAAATGTTGCTCTTCGATCGTTCCTACGAATTTGTGAACATGCAGACTTATAAAATCAACTTCCTCAGTCAAATTCATTTCTTAATTTATATGTAGGAGCTGCCAATGATACCATTAATTCTTAATTTCTGTATTTAACTGACTTAATGCAGGTTCTATGGAATGGTGATGCTGGCTCAATTCAAATCAATGGCACACAATACTTCCTCAAACAATGTCATTGGCATCACCCCTCTGAGCATATGGTCGATGGCAAAAAGTCTCTCTCTCTCTCTAAAATCCAAAATGTTTCTCTCTCTCTCTCTCTCTCTCTCTCTCTCTCTCTCTCTCTCTCTAAAATCCAAAATGTTTCTTGAACTATAAATGTATTATGTCTAAATAATATTTATATTTATTAGGTTTGATCTGGAATTGCACATGGTTCACAAAACCCAGGACAACAACAAAGTAGCTGTAATTGGATTCCTCTACAAATTTGGCGAACCCAATTCTTTTATCACAAAGGTAAATTCTAATTAACATATATGTGGGTGTATATATCCAGTGAAACCTGGCCTACAAGAAAAATGACAGGATATGAGATTAATGTTGTTATTCAAATTTCAGGTGACAAAACATATCACTTCTTTGATTGATGTAGTAATGGGGATACCCTTGGGAGAGATTGATCCAAGGAAGGTAAAAAAGGCTCATTTCCAAAATAAGGAGGCGAAGCCGAAAAAGGCCAAGTCCAAATTTTACAGATACATGGGCTCTCTCACAACCCCTCCCTGTGTTGAAGGAGTTGTTTGGCACCTAAACAAAAAGGTACAACCTCTTCATCAGCCCTAAACATTTTCTTCGACACTCGGTACATTCGCATTTTGTTTGTAGCCAAAAATGAGAAGCAAAGCTAATTACAAACTTCCCTCAGGTACAAACTGTTTCACTTGCACAAGTTAAGCTACTTCAACAAGCAGTTTTTAGTGTAAGTTATTACCTTATCTTTGTTAAATGATCCCCCTGCTAAAACTAACTACACAACCATATTCACATCAAAATACATATTTTGAACACATATATTAACTTCTTTTGATAAACTCGACTGCAGTTTGCGGAGAATAACGCAAGACCAATACAACCTCTCAACGGCCGAGAAATCAAGCTCTATGGGGACTATCACTAACCCGGGTGGATCGGACTTGCGTAACTAACGAGCTCAATCTCATATCATCCATGTAATAATAACTAACAATAAATACTTAAGAGCTAGTAAATCATTTCCTTCATTTCTGGAAAATTCTTTATGTACTTCAAAACTGTTGTACGTGTCAAGTTTATCAGAAGGTGTCTATATTAGAATACTACTGATTCTTTTCAATCAATCTACTATATATCAGCACCAACCTAGACATATAACTGGATTACAAATCTATTATCATGATACTACCAGGTGAAACATTTCCCATTAATCATTCAGAGTATTCTCCTACTATAAAATGTAACCATTTGGCCCAACGTACGTACCCAATGGCATATAGAAACTGGCCGGCTCAAGTAGCTAATTCCCTCGATAGTAAAATGAATGATTCATTATTTCATTAAGAATAGTTTGAATTTTTGGCATCCAAACAGGTTCATTTCTGCCAAAAAAAAATCTATTTTTTTGTAAGTTTTCCAGCGTACCGTACCTTTTTCTAAATAAAGTACTTGCACGTACACGTAGATGAAGCCATACCAGTCTAAAAATTTCTACATATGCTTCAAAAGTTCAATGTTATTCTGAACAACCCTAAATTTGACTTGTTTCCACAAGAATCCCTTCAGCCAGTATTTATCCTTTTGGCACCATGAATCAGTCCTCCGGTATAGGAGTAAGACACAGACAAGTTGACCCCAAATGTGTCACCCACCCACGATGGATCCCTCCCTCCCTTCCGAGATTGTCTTCACCATCACCACCACGTCTCATCCTCGCGCTCCCTTCCGAAACCAACTTTTTGTACATAAATAATTTCATATCTCAAAGGTCAAACCCTGAAATATCCAAAACTTGAATTCAAAAGACAAAGATTATAGGAGTTTAATGGTGTTCCAACTTTAGTCTCTTCTATCTGTGATTGACTTGGGAGGGATTAATTGACTTAAAGGCTAGGTCAGTTCCGAAATAACATTAAGACATGTACGAAATTAAAAGTGTCCCTTCAAATATTGGAGATATATACATTGGCTCTCACAACATCTCCTCATCGATTAGCCCTAAGCATTTCTTCAACGTCTTTGTAAATCCACATTTTTGTAGCCTAAAATGAGAAACAAACCTACTCATAAACTGCCCTCGGGAAAATATTGCTTCATCATATCGCAAGTCAATAAGCTACTTCAACAAGCTGTTTTTGTTAAATTGTTGGACTAATTACAAAAGACTCCCGCTTCTCCAAAAAAAAAATTATAGAGTCATTTTCAATTTCATACTCAAATATCAATATGCAAACTTGCAAAGTATGAAATCATAAATGAAATCAATTGTGAGGTATGAAAATAACAAAATTTGATACTTGTGTATAAAATTGAAAATGACTTCATAATTCGAGAAGTCTTTTGTAATTAATTTTAAATTGTTATTTTGTTAAGTACGTGATTCGTTTCATAAAAGTAAACCCGGTCACTCTGTACACATAAAAAAAAATTGACCACATAATGAGCCAGTTTGAGACTTCTTCTTTAACTCGTATGCATTTTCCAGAGAATAGTGCAAAAACCAATCAATACAAGTGAGAGATTAAACATAAGAATGCATATATAAACAATGTAGTTCCATTATTCTGAAGGTTGAACCTCAAAATCGACTGGTTTCCACAAGAATCGCATCGACAAGTTATATAGAAGACAACACGTACGCGTCAGTCTTGTAGTAGTAAAAAAGAGACAACTTAACCCCGAATGACCCAGGAGCCCTCCCTTCCGAGATTGTCTTCACGACCACTACATCATCTTCTTCCTTGCTCTCTCTCACCGATCCAAGTTTGAAACTGATACTTTGTTGGGTCCCTTTGTCTTAAAAAAAGTTGGGCAACCTCTTCGTTCCGATTAGACTTCCTTCGTTGTCATTGTCCCCATAGAAGAGGACCGAGGCGTCCAGCTTGTCGTAGAATACTCCAAGCTTCGTGTTAGGGTTTATGGCGAGTAGCGTGACTTCACACCATACGACGGTTAACTCGGAGTGACTAGTCGTGTTGAATAAGGATACTGCAGCTGAATCGAATTGAAACTGAGGTTCTTCAGGTTTGAACTTAATATTCTGGACCACGCAGCTACAGATGAGGTATGCGACGTATGCCGAGCATTCGAAAGCGACCACCATGGGTAGGACACAGAAGACGCCAAAAAAGATGGATTCCAAGTTACACATGTCCCTTAGGGACCGACGACGGTCTTGGGCCACCGGAGGAGCTAGGGCCAAATAAGGAGGTTTCGGCCATATCAGAATCTCCGACCGGGCATACACGTGAGTACTTACGGACGTCTGAGGGTCTTTGATTGGCCATATGCGGTGGATGACGTTTCGTTATGCTTTCAACCCTACGCGGATTCTGTTAATGAAGTGGTGTTCTAATCCTACGAGGATAGGGGTTGGATACTTGTATCCACATCACACTGTTTAAATTCATTTTATAACCAAAAAATTGGTACAAACAAAATATGTCAGTATATTAATCAATTAGTTTTATGAAGTGAGGTGTTCAATTTTGATTAACATTTTACAATAATTTAACATGAGCGTTCAATTCTTTTATTAAAAAAAATTAAAACGATTTTGTTTCCTTGTTTTAATTAATTCTTTGTTTTATCAACAAATCTAAAAGGAGTTCAAATGATAGTCCACACTATGTAGAGAAAATGAGAAAAACCTCCATATGGTACCTGAACTATCACCAAATGTAATTTTTGGTACATGAACATTTCTAAAAAAAGAATTGTTTATTCAAATCTTAACCTATAATCTAATATATAAAAAAACACAAAAAAAACAAACCAACCAAAGGATGAATTATAGTACATATACATTATAGTACATACCGTTAAATACTTATGTGGCATAGGTAAAACAGTAATTTTATTTATTTTCAATTTTAAAAATAAATGATACAAAAACAAAATTAGAAAAGTTTTTCAAAATTCAAAACTAAAAATACGAAAAATTATTTTTATTTTATAATATAATTTATTTCCAATTTTATGTTTTTAATATAATTTATTACCAAGTAGGTGCTTTTCTTATTAATTAAAAAATAAAAATAAACTATACTCAAAAAATTAATTTAAATTTTTATTATATTAAAAAAATGATAATTTATTTTGATTTTAAAATTTAAATAAATTGTACAAAAAAAGATTTAAATAATTTATCCACAATTCAAGATTAAAAATGAGAAAACATATTTTTATTTTTATATATAATTTATTGTCAATTTTTATGTTTTTAATATAATTTATTATCATAGGTGGTTTTTTTATTAATTAAAAAATAAAAATAAACTATACTAAAAGAGTAATTTAATTTTTTATTATATTAAAAAAATGATAATTTATTTTGATTTTAAAATTTAAATAAATTATACAAAAAAATATTTAAATAATTTATCCACAATTCAAGATTAAAAATGAGAAAAATTATTTTTATTTTTATAATATAATTTATTACCAATTTTTATATTTTTAATATAATTTATTACCATGTAGGTGGTTTTGTTATTAATTAAAAAAAAATACAGTATACTCAAAAAAATAATTTAAATTTTATTATATTAAAAAACAATGATAATTTATTTTGATTTTAAAATTTAAATACATTATACAAAAAAAGATTTAAATAATTTATCCACAATGCAATACTAAAAATGAGAAAAATTATTTTTATTTTTATAATATAATTTATTACCAATTTTATGTTTTTAATATAATTTATTACTATGTAGGTGATTTTATTATTAATAAAAAATAAAAATATACTATATTAAAATGCCACAGAAGCACTTAACGGAATATTTAACGGTAGGTACTATAATGGCTAACGGATGCATAGTTCAGGTACTACCAGGTTCCTTTTGAAAGTTCAGGTACAAAAAATTGCATTTGGTGATAGTTCAGGTACCATATGGAGGTTTTTCTCAGAGAAAGGATGAGCGAGAGCTCCTCTCGAAAGCCTAACGCCACTAGTGGCGGCTTCCATCCGGAGGTATTCAGTGCTTCCCTATCAGCGATCGCTCATGCGCTCGACTCTATTGGAGTCCTTTGTGACTTAGTCCAGTGGCCGTAGGCCGTTTTCCCTTCTTCTTTTGATCGGACTGTTGGCAATTCGTTGTGGATTGGTCCTCTTGTTAATCGGATCCGGGTTGTTCTTGCCGTTGGTCGCATGTCTGTGTGGTGGTGCAGATCTGGAAGCTTTCAGCAGGTCTAGGGTGGCCTTAGCAATTGGGTTGCCCAAATCTTTGGGTAATATGGTTGTTTGGGTCTGGACCCTTGGTATAATGGATTCTTATTCTTCAAGGATTACAATTTGGGATCCTGGAGGAATTTTGTCTGCTGGATCTTTGTTTTCTTGTAAAGCAGTCCAAAGCGATTTAATTCACAGGTCTCAAGATCATGACAATAGTTATCTTTCTGTTGTTGGTAATTATCTTTGGGATGTTGTGGAAATATTTTTGGATTTTGCTAAAAGTTATTTAGTTGTTGCAGACAAGATTCGATTGTGGTTTTACTTCCTTTTTTCATGGGTTCTCCTTGAGCTAGATTGGTTTTATTGGTCTCAATGGCAATTCTTGCCGGAATTTTTTTATTGGAGCTGGATATTGCTGCCAACAATAATGTATGGTGTATGTATTGTTCTAGGTTTCGAATAATCAATTAGAGGTCTAGGTTTAGAATGATCGATTAGGTCACTTGTGTGGTCTGTATTGCTCCTTTTTAGGATGCTCATATTAAAGATTGTAATCCTCATTTAATTAATAAAGTTTCTGCTTTTCTCAAAAATCTAAAAGGAGTTAAGTTTTATTTTTATATCGGAGAAAAATATACAAGGGTGTGTTTGGATGAGATCCATGTAGTTTAATTACGTTGGTTTCTCTCCTCCTCTATCTCCATCTCGATCACCTGAGTAACGCCATCTGGTTAAATTTGGTGAATGCAATTGTTCTTATACTTCTTTTGTTTCTTATTCTTAGCATTAACATGTATATTCGTTATGACAAGGACTGAAATTGACATACCATGCATCCTGATATTAATTTGTTAAAACTTATTATATAAAATAATAAAACAAGGAACTGACTAATTAAATGCTAAGAAAGGTAATTTAAAGTGACAGCTAGTATGTAATTGACATTGTCATAGGGATTTGATTGTGATTAAGGAGATGAAATTTTGTGATTTGTATCCGGATGTAGAAATCCTCTTATTTGGTAGAGATTTATCTATACAAGTATACTTATGTGATTGAGGAATCTCGATCTAGAATTTGCGACCAGAAAAAAAAAATAATAAGAATCTCGATCTAGAACTTTCTTGTTCATTTTCATAATCAAAATTGCTATTTAAACCCCAAACACAGCTCATGGGCGTAGCAATTCTGTCAAACAAGTCATTTGTGAAAGATGGCTGGACAAAGAAAGCAAATGTTATTAGTTTCGTTCATCTTAATTACTTTTATTTTTCATCTGTTTTGGAATCAAACTGATATTGGAGCTCAAGGCTTCTTTTAATGTAAAATGCACATACTTCCATTCTTAGTCATCGTAATATCGATGATTTGGGTTTAGGAGGGGAATTATGAAGGGACCAAAGAGGGGAACATCTTCAGGAATTAACGATCATGTACAGGTCAGGACGGAATGCATATACGTACTTCAATTCTAATTCTTCTTCATCTTCGAAACTATGGAGTTCATTTGGGTTTTTGATGCCAGGGAAGCGTAGATTATGACTATAGAAGTAGAGTTAATAAGGGACCAGAGCAATGGGAGATCTCAAGGAAGAAGTTAGAAGGTTAATGTCTTCAGCTTTTGCCTCTTTCAAATCTCAATATTTTCGATCAATCTAATACCACCTGCAAGCCTATTTTTATATTTGGATCACAAATTTATTATCATGATGTCACTGCAATATATTGAAACATATTCCATTGATGATGAAGCGCAGTACAATTTATTATCATACTTCTAAAAGCAACCATTGTCCCTTTCCACTGGCATCTAGAAATTCGCTCAAATATGAGCAGATATTCAACCAGAGAACCTACAGAGAAACTAGTAGGCAATGAATAAGAGACAAGCACTAACTAATTCTCCGACCTTTGTGACCCTAACCGACCCAATTTAGGAACTAATACATCACAAGTAGACCTACAAGTTAGTCATCTCACCATCTCTGAAACCCTTGATGAGCATGACGCTGGCCCTCCTTGTGTCTGCCTCGTATTGTAGGATTTGCATTTGAGGCATTTGTGTGCCACAATGTGAAAACTTACCTCTGATGATTCCCCACAATCATTGCAGAGGATCCAAACCTACAGATTTACAAATCCAGTAAGAGAGATCTGTTGAATTTAGTCACCCTAGTTGCAAAAGTCGTGACAGTAATCATACGGGTACACTTACAATCTTATTTTGATACATCTGAGGCATTGGAGTCGCAGCAATCTGAAATTGATAAGATAGAGATTAGTAAACTACACCAGATAGGCAACTACGAAGACACATAATTGCAATCAATCATCAAGTCATTTACCTCCTGGTCAAGTTTTTCCCACACACGTGACATATCACAGTACGATTTTGAACAAACAGGGCAAGAATACCTGCACGGCAATATACAATTAAATGAATCAAAACAAAAGCTTTTGTATATAATTTACTAACAATTCATATCAGACTCTAATATTTCATCCTTACATATTTGGAACAAAAAACTGACTTACTGGAAATGCCTCTCCATCTCTTTCACACATTCCAAATGTATAGTGTGCCCACATGGTAAGACAGTAATGTCTGCCATTGTATCGAAAAGAAACTGTGCAAATAACTTATGTGAGTTGGTACACTACAGAGCAGAAAATACCATATTAATACTATGAAATAAGTTGCCTAATATCTTCAAAAATTTACCTCAAAGCACACAGGGCAATTATGATGCATCGCTTTTTCCACACAATTGTGTGAATCCTTCAGCACTGTTGAGTAACAACATCCTAAAGCACATATAGAGATGATCCAATTTAGACTATTGAAAGGAGCATGCTTTAAAGGATTCAGAAGTAATAGAAACACATGGTTAACATCTTACCACAGCCGTTGCAGTGGAAAAAGTTCTCCGCGCCTCCAGTTCTGTAATACCAATTGAAACGCACTTAGACACATGCAAATGCTTGACCAAAAGTAAGACAACGAAACGACAATGAAACGTAATCCTGATTATGACATTAAAATAAACAACATACGAACAATGAACAAACAATAATCAAGCGAACAACAAAAATTAATGACAGGGAACGACAAAAAGTGCCGCAAAGAGTCTAACCTGCAGATACCACATTGGTCACAATGATACTGCTGTTTTGAAACCTAGCAAAACAAAGTAGATTTCTAATGATGCAAGTGTATTCAAGGCAAGGATTTTTTATCTACGAGAATATGAACTTAAGCAGCTCTCCTTTTTCATCAAATAACAGCTCAGAGACTTACGTCATCATCAAAAAACTTGCATTTGGAGCAAAAGTAGTTTCCCATGCAAACCCCACATTGGCTACAGTGCTGTTGAACCTGAAGGAAAGTAAGAAATTCAGAAGTCATTAACCTCAACCTTGAAAATATAATTACTATAACTAGTATCAGAACATTTTAAAGACAGCTTACATCTTGTTCTGTGTTGCACAATGAACAGATGACCTAAATGACACAAGCAAATGAAAATAAAACTGGATTAGTGAGCCTTTACCACATGAACTTCTAACTTCAATTGAAAACAAAAAAGAAGTATAAGAAAAGGACCGGTTCCAAGTTGGCATAATATCTCCAAGTATTCAAAAGAGAAATAAAAGATAGATGCTGAACCTTATCCACAAACTTTAGATCTTTTCATACAAACCCTTCAACGTTACACCTCATTAGTACATTTAAAAGAAAAGTCAACAGATATACATGTTAATTCCAGAACCCAGATAATATGAAATCTACTTAAAAAGGTCATAAAAATGACCTTTTATTCCCAATCTTTTTCAGTAAACATGTTCCCCTTAAGTTTCTTTTTCTTTGCCATAAAATGAACACTTCAAGCGGTATGTTGATCTTATTGAAGTTTATAGCTTTTAAAACTAAAAAGGTAGACTTAAAAGAAAATATTCTTCCAAAAAAGAACAGACTATATGCAAATCAACTAACCCTTTTCAGATCATGGCGAGGAACGTCATGGCGATCAATTGGATCAACTTTCAATGAATTCTACTCCAGAAAGAAAAGAAAGAAAAAAACCAATTATAAAATGGTGAATTATAACTATCACAAGCAGAAGAAGAAAGAAACTGACCTTGGATTCGTTATGGCAATGCCTGCAATCAAAAATCTCATCACAACAAGGTGCTATGATCTTGCATCTCCGTCTATAATGCATACACCTTCAAATTCATTCACCAACAAACACTATTATAAAAAAAAAATTCAAATCGAAAAGACAATTCATCTCAGGAAAGATAAAAATTACAGAAGAAGAAGAATAGATTACCCCAATTTCCCAGATCCCTTCTCCGCCATAGACCGTTGATTCTGCGGAGGAGAATGTTCGTCGTCAACGGACATCAGGGGCTCGAATCCGCTCTCCATTTTCTCCAAAATCGCCTATCAATCACGAAATCCAAGACAATTGAAGCTCAAAGAAACTGGGAAAAAAGAAGGAAGAACCAAAGGCACAAGGCTTACCTCAGAATCAGAGCGAGAGAGAGAGAGGCAGAGAGGGTGAAGAGAATCTGGAAACCCCCTGATGCTGATATGAATTTGATGCTTTCCTTCCTTCCGTTTTTATGAGAGTGAGGGCGAGGAGACACGCTAGCGTTCGCTGGCCGACATTAATGTAATCTAATCCAATCTTCTTTAAATGTAATAATTGCACTCTCAATTAAATAGTCCAGGATGATGATAATGGATTAAATTAATTCTTTAATTAATCCAGGACTAAAGCGGCGTCGTTTGTTGCTTCGGCTGTGTACTACTGGTTGGCGGGAAAGCCGGTATGATTTTACAAGTAGAACTGAGTTAGTTGGTTTATATAGGCGGAATGTGGAGGGTAATAAGGGGATTTACGCGGGGAATAATGGATAGGATAAGAGTCGTTGGGCTTGCTGACTGGATCTGCTTAAAGACCCGGTCCCGGAATCAAGATGCTGATCGTCGTTTTGTGGGGGGTACACAGTATCGGAACGCTTTTGGGACGGTGATGTCACTTTCGTGACGTGTCGGCTAACTCTGGGTATAGATCACGTGGTTAATGACGTGAGTGTTATCCAAATCTACAGTGGCTGCTACGCCTACGAAAGTTTCAATGTATTCGATATTGCCCTAGCTTTTTTGATAGAATGACGGCCAAAATCTCAGACATGTCAATGTTCGCTTATGTGAAACCGTCGCAAAATACACCGACTCTCACTCTCATATGGTTTATCTCGGTTTTCAGTATGAGTTATGAGCTGTTGAAAAAATCGTTCTACTTCTACAACGGCACTTCTCAATAAGGT
The DNA here is from genome assembly GCA_030142095.1 of Rubus idaeus. NCBI lineage: Eukaryota > Viridiplantae > Streptophyta > Magnoliopsida > Rosales > Rosaceae > Rubus > Rubus idaeus. Next base: position 8,235,665 of record CM057970.1, read on the forward strand.
TCATTAAGGTCCTCGATCAAATACTCCCAAGTCCAGTTTTTTCTATTAAGAGCTAATTAAGCCAATAATGTTCCGCCATGTAGACCTCCCTCCCTAGTGTCATCTTTTCTTGATAGTGAGTCTTCAGTCAAGTTGGTCGGACCATCGGAAGATACAACGCATGCAACTTTAAGTCTGTAAAGAAATGAGATATTTTGGATAAATAATTAAAGGTGATGGAGATTCAAACTAAAGATTTCTACAAACATACATTCTGCTTAGGAGAAATGTCTTAACCACTAGACCCAAATGCTAGTTGGCCAACCCAATACTTACTCATCCTTAAATCCTAGTTTGTCTGACAAGATCATGAAGCCAAAATCAGCATCGGACTCATCAGTGCACTTCTGTAACGATTTGTTGTATAGTGAGGATTAATGTTGTTGTAGACTTGTTATACAAGTCATGAGGATTAATGAGGATTATTAACTCTTTAGCGATTGGCTTTTATTGTGGTTTTCTAAAGTAGTACTTTCATACCTATTTGGAAAACACTTCTTACTTCTCATAAAGAAACAAAGTAAAAAATCATTAAAAATCTCATCATGGGAAAAATTAAATACATTTGTTATGTTCATAAAGGCTCTCCAACTAGCTTTTCATCTTTGAAGCACATCAAATAGTTTAGCTAGTCTCAACTCAAATGGCTTCTTCAAGCAGATAGAAAGCCAAAGGTGTTGCATGTGAGGTTTTTGACAAAAACTATAAGTTTTGACGAACATAGCCCTGAATTTGGGGCACGTGACTTTGCATGTGAGGTTTTTAACGGCAAAGTTAAAGTGTAAGACGGTACTAAAGGTGAGTAACCAAAGTAATATTTTTTTAAAAGTCAATAACCAAAGTGTTGAACATGTCAAAGTTGAATGACCATTTATGATTTTTTACCTATGTAGAATTGTGACAATCTTAAGTGTTCAGTATATGTCACCGAGGAAAATGTATTGGAGAGAAATTTGCCACCCACCCTCTAATTTAATGACACGTTTCCACTTTTTTACCATAGTTAACTCAAGAAATTAAAAAATTATTTTAGAATAAATATGAAAAATAAAAAATGGTTCTAGGGGTTAGGGAATAAGATTAATTAGGGGTTATGTGTTATGGGTTTTGGGTTTAGAATTAATAAATTCTAAAATAAGTGGAATAGCATTTTTTTTTAAGGAAAATGCTTGAGATCCCAAAAAGTTATACAAAAAATCAATACCAAATGACTTGGCACATACCACATCATCATCTTAATTCTAATAATTTCCAGCGTGTCTTTCAATTTTATCTTTTTTCCATTTAAAAGAAAAATCAAGAATTTATTTAACATTATTATTTTGTTTATTAGAGAACTTGAGGATGGTATCAGATGAATATGGATTTGCACTTAGGGTTTGGTTATAAGGAACTCTTCTCCAGATTATTCAAAATGCAACCGAGCGATCGAGGCTTGGATTATTTCTTCATCTTAGTGCATAATTTCGGGTAGGACAATATAGATTCCCCCTACTCATTCATATATAACTCCCCACAATATCAAATAGTTGGAGCCTAGTAATTTCAATCACCATATGAAAGTAAACCACGATATAAAAAAAACATATATGCAGAAAGATGGATGACCATGGAAGCTAGCAGCAAGCAACAAGACGATTAGCCTTGATGAGAAAGGTAGGCGTTCTGCAATTTAGGCTCTTGGTAATTAGGTTAATCTCATCACACAATTTTGTCATGATCATTTTTTGATTATGCCAATTAGGTTAATCTCATCACTTTTTTTTTTTGGTAAAGAAGTAATTCTTTTTTTGCTAATTTGAAGATGAAATTAATTAAATAAGCTGAAAATTGTTTAATTGAAAGTGAAGACATGGAAAATGCCACATCATACGACACATCATTTGGTATTAGTTTTTTGTATAACTTTTTGGGATATGTAGCACTACTCTTTTTTTAATTGCAAAACATTTTTCTTTTTCATTTTTATAAAATTTTGTATTGATTTAATCATGGTTTAGAGTTTTGGACACATGACATTAAATAAGGTGGGCATTTGACACCCTAGTTAATGCCCACCATAGTTTAGGTCAGCAGCAAATATGCTCCCAAAAGCCTCCATTGGCTGTATAGTAAGCTATTGTCCTTTGACACCAATCAATAACGTCTTTAGGCTCAAAACACACCATTCAAAATCTCTATAATCAACCTTAACTAGTCTTTTCTTCTACTCCAAAAAAACCCGAATTCCTATAGTATAGAAAAAACTAGGAATGGTGCCCGCGCGATGCTGCGGGGTTAAAATGCATTTAGAATATGTAGAAAATATTAAAAATATACAGGAAATTGTATATATGAAATTGCATACATTTTTATAATGCTTTGTTTAGCAAGTTACAAAGAAAATACGTACATAAGGGCGAAGTCCAAAAAAGTTTTGTTAATTATGCACTGCTCATTGTTTATATACATATATATACAAACCGCTAAAATTTTCCTCTGCAGCTGAATCTTTCATTGCTCTTGTCTTTTGTCATCTGCAGTAGTCTTCATTTCTCTGTTAAAAATTTGAAAAATGGCAGCTGTTAGTGCAACGACAGCAACTCACTTATAAAAAAAACAACTTTCAATCACATCCATACATAATACTTTTAAAGTTTTCTAGGGTTGAAAGGAAAAATGTACTCAAATACATGCATATTCTATTTTCTGAACTCTTCAGTACTACAAAACTCTAATTTTTTTTTGTCAAGGTACAACTCTTTGACCGTATGTTGCAACTCAATAAGCACTTCTTAATTCAATAAGCACTCAATAAGAAAATGAATTCAACAAAAACACTTGAGAACGAAACAAATATTACAACTCTTAAAATCACATGTTACCACTCGGTGCGCATAGCAATAAAAAGCAGATTATAGCCTCTTTTTTTTTAAGAAACAAATTTTATTTAAAAAACCAAAGAATACAATACAGTACAGTGGATAAGAAATCCACAACCACAGAAGGAAAAACAAAACTAGTCCCCAGAAACCCCTCACAAATACCCAAGAAGAAAACACTAACACTCTTAAACTGCAGCTGCTCTCCAGTCCCTCAAAATAGTGGAGAAACTATAATCCTTAAAGACCTCAGATACTGAGGCCCATTATTAGGACGTGAAAATGATAAACACATAGGAAACTTCCCAGCCCAAAATTTCCCGCCAAGATATAATTTTCTCTCCATTTCCCAGCCAAGTGTTCAGAACTTAAAATAAACAACTCAAAGCAGGAAAAATTGCCTCATCTTATAAAAAATAGAATAATTTGAAGTATGTACGCATCATAACGAGCCAAGAGCAGATTGAGACAATGGACTGGCTTTTTGAGATGCTAATATTTATTATCAGGTCCTATCTTGAACAAAAAATTCAGACACTCTTTCGAGGTCTGCATTAGAGGACACAACACTCGTCGTCCCATGAGGACCTTTTTACTACTTGAAGTTAATAAGTAACACTATTTATGCATAACAGCCAAAGAAATACTCAACTGAAGACATAGTTTAAACAAATCCTCTATAATTGTTTTTTCATTGAATGAAGATTACCAAGAGTTATTATCTTTCCCCTAGCTACATTTCTAATCAATCAATCAAATAGACAGACAAAGAGGTAAACTAATAATGGACTGTTTTGGCTGGTAAACAATTAGATATCATAAACATTTATTTCTTTTCCAACGACTATAAAATTAGCTAAAATATGCAAACTTTATGAGCAAATTATTTGCAAATTAATCTCTCTCCCTGAACTTAATAGAAGAGACACAAAGGAGAAGTCTTCAATCAGCACTTAGTGAGATTCCAATAGTGTAATCACTTGTAGGGTCAGTCATAAAACTAAAACATGCAAGTTGCTCAAGTTGTTTAATCGGTTGATCCTAGTTTAGAGATTTATTATATGGCATAATATGTATTGTTTCTGGTTGAAATATATGTATAGGTCTCCTATTACTTTGGAGGCGGGTTGCTCTGGTATATTGTTCTCCATCATTGATTTTATTTATATTTCTGCCAGCTAGCTGTACTTAGTGTTTGTAGAGTCTCATTCACCCAACATTTGCATGTTATATCATAGGCTTAAAAGGAGCTATGCTAAAGTAGAATGCCAAGGGGAAAGGAAAAAAAAAAGGTGAATAGTTGATGCCTTAGACCCCTAAGGTAGTAGATTGAGAACAAAAGCATGTACTTATGTACACTAATTTGTGCAGAAGTAACCACAACCCCTATTTGTGGAACTATCAGATTCCAAAATTATAGCCACTATACTTTGGCTTTCATTTTAACCAGTATCTTGTTAGAAAAGGCGGATAAAAACAAAATGACGTCTATAGTGAATACAACATTTTAAAATAAAACCAAGTAAAAATATATAATGTTAATAAAAATCCCTAGATATAAAATTACTGCTTCCAAATAGACTCATTCTTAGAAATGCAAATGAATGTAGGATGAGCAGCTTCAACATGAACACAGAACTCATATATAATTAAAGAAATTAATAAAAAAATCTCTGCACCTTGAATTTAGCATTTAATATCTCCTCAAACTGTTTCAAGAGTTTTGGTGGAGAGCAGTTGTCAATCTCAGCTGCAATGAGATATTTAACCCCTGTTGATAAGTTTAAGCATTTACGTACCATTTAGTCTTTCGAAATTGGATTTTGACTTTTGAGAAAATAATAATTCATAACAATTGCAAAAACAATGATCTATCAAGGGAACTACTTTCTCAGAAAATTATACGTAAACCAATTGTAAAGCAATGATAAGATGCACCCTAAACATAGCATTTTCAATACCTCAATCAACAGCATTTGAACCATAAACGAAAACAGTCAAGAGACTGAATATCAACTATCAGCTAGGATATTCCTTCTTATTGAAGTCTACATAGACTTCAAAACCTAGAGGCTCATGAAATAAGTCAGAAGATACCAAAATCCACAAAGTAATCTCACACTCCGACGGATGAAGTTCCTTCTTTGGTATTTCTTCTCTATTTACACTAATAATTTATTTTCTCTGTACCCATTTTCATGTCATTCCTAAACATTCTACAACAGACTACATTATTAGTTTAGCAGCAAAATCCTAGTAGGATCCGGTTTGTGGCAATTTGTATCAGCAGTTCTCAGCACAGCAAATAGTGCATGTTCCGTGTTGTCTAGGGTGGTTTGATTGTGATCTAGCAACCTATGATGTAGGTGATTTCTGTTTTTTTCTTGTTATTGTTTGGCCAAGGATTCTTGTTGTAGACCACAATAATTCTGTGGAATCTATTTTGGTAGTGCACTTAACAATTCTAGAAATTCAAACTAATAATTTCAGTAACAGTAAATCAATGTTGAAATGATTTCAAACACCTGCTAGAACATGCAGACATAAAAACCCAGAAAACTAAGCATCTAACTTTGCCAAAAAAAAAAAGAAGTAATTGAGACCGAAACCTATAAAATCTCCTAAAAACTTTCGGCTAAATTAGCTCATTGAAAAGGGCAAAAAGGAAAAGAAAACCCAGTTTAAGAGAAAGAAAGGAGAGAAGTTCTGCACCCAAAATGAAAACCCCAATCCAATTCTAAAGACTTTAAATTGAAATAAACTGATCACAGCATAAAGTGTGTGTTGTGGTGTGAGAAACACAAAAGACTCTCCTTTAACAACTAATAAAATATCTGAACAACATAAAGTTAGTGCCTCACTCAAACACAATACCTGAGCTTTCACTTTAGAAAGTTTGCTGATCTCCTCGGGGTGATCCACAGTTCCACACAATATTGTATATGCTCCTTCAGTTTGGACCTATATCATTACCACAAAGTTAATGGGTTCAGAAACCACACGATTTTTTCTGGATCATCATACCGTACTTCCACAATCCACATATCTTGGGGAATTAGAATACTTCATAGCAAAGCAAAGGCGCATTTTGTTTGATGAATGAACAGGATAAAACAATAGTACGTTACCCAAATTCCTTGTTCAGACTATTTGCAATTGCTGTTGCAGCTTTTCCTCCACCATATCTATTGGTAAAATCCTCCTTGATTCGCTCAAGGAAGGCAATAGGAACTTGTCGACCAAGAGCCTCAACTGCGACTACAGAGTATGCTGTGGCATTCAAAGGCTGAAGTTAGTTCAACTCATATAGAGTAAATGTAATAAGATCAAAGAGATGAGCAAAACAAAAATAATCTAAGGAGAAGAGACGCATAGAGACACAAAAAGTAGCAAACCACATTCGAAATAGCATTTGAAACCTGGGTTACAATCATGCCAAAACCATTTGAAATAGCAACCTAAGATATGAAAAATCTAGTAACTGCAAATTGTGTACTTAAGAGTTAATATGGCTTTGTCTTGTATTCATTTATTGGCCTATATTTAGTTGTGGTCAAGAGGCTAAAGTTAATACAAAGATTCAGAGAACTTTGAGATTTGCACAATTCACAACATAAGTTAATACGGAGAAGAAAAGACCTTTAAAGAGTAGTATTTTTTGGATCTGATATAGCTCCGACTTGGTAATATTACTTTACCTCGTTAAAACAGGCCTTTAACTCCCAAACATTTTGGGTAGAAATCATACCCAAAATGGGTACACCATGAAATCTTCCACAACACCACAATGACATGTACTCCTATTCAAAGCGATTTCAATTAAGTATTAGAACACACATGCCTGAAGGATAATTCAAACTCATTATACTTTAAACAGATTCCCAAATAGAAATAAATGATATATTACTATCCGGCCTCCAGTAATTGAAAACTTTTGATGATGAGAATGGGATAAACAATTAAGCATACATGTTCACTGGAATTGCTATTTCCAGTAATCCTACTCTCTTCCCTGTGAAACCAAATTTACAAAAGTTGGTAGTTACTGTTTCAGAGTTGGTAGATACTGAAAATCTAATTTCTGTAAATCAAAAGTATGAAATCCTTTTCATGCTGTTCAAATCAATATGCTAGAGAGAGATAGAGAGGTACTGATTTAGATCTACAAACAACCAAACTGTTGATATATAAAGACTAAACCAACTTTTGTTTGTTGACATGAAAGGTAACATTGTGAAACTAAATTACAGTTAAGATATGAAGCTGGAATGCCTTTATAGAGGAGGCTACCCAAGGCACTATTTTTCTTTCTTTGTATAAATGACTAACCAAATCAAGGTTATAACATAAATGATGTGACTTCATACTTGAAAGATAAAATCAAAAAATGGCCGCCATGCAAGTTTTGTAGTCTGAAAAATGATCCTTATAATTTTTCTTTAGTTGTCTTCGTTGTAGTAAACTTCAATAGTTTAGTCCTAGAGCTTGTTATTGGAGGGTTGTCATTTCTAATGCAATTGTTTCATCGGCAGATATGTGAACCTTTGATAGATGAGTTCTCAAAGCTAGGGGGATTAAATGTGGCAGCCCAAAGGAGGCAGGGAAAGGTAAAAGCAATATTTGACTCTTATTTGATCAGAGTCGGACTATCTAGTAGTAGTTCATATGGCCTTTTTTTCATCTCTATTCATTGAAATTGTCCCTTTTTCTGGTTCAATATGATAACTTATTAGGCTTGACTCTCTGATCTTACTTACAAAGGGTTGGCATACTTATATTCCTATCTCTCTCTCATCCATGGCTTGCAGATGTTGCAGCTTTGATTGTGTTAATTGGCGACATTAGGGCTCTTTGGGTTTACATTTCTAAACCCTGTACACACTCCTGCACATATAGATTTCCACATTTTGCGCTATAAATACACCAAATACCAGGAAGAGTAACATGTTCAATTTTGCAAAAGCTTTGGCCATGTTAACAATCAACAGGGAGAGAATGAAGACAGAGAAAAAATTTCAGCTTTTTCCAGGCAAGAAAATAAAGAAGCCCATTAAGTGGTGCCCAGTAACACAAAGAATGCAAAGCTAATGCAAAGAATGCCCATTAATAAAGTTTCATTAATGAATCCACACTCCCAGTATACAAAGCTAATAGAACTCAGGGAAAAAAATGCAATCCTCCACACATGGATAGCAAGTTGGATTTACACTTGCATTCCTTAAAGACATCAACTCTAAAAATCTTTAAATTTGAAGTATTGTCCAATTTGTACCACTTGTGCAAAGTGACCAAATACGGGTTCTAATGCCTGGTTCTCCAAAACGTGAAGACCTAGGCTCAGATAGTCCAAGCCAAAAAATTACCCTTTCTGGCAAATGATTCCAAGATATGGCCTTTTAAGTAGAAGAAATTGTTTATATAAAGGCTCAGAGGAACTTCCAATCAATAAGAACCATCCAGTTAATTAAAATAGTCAGAACCATCGAACAATTTTGATTTCAACATGTCAATGTTCATTACAGCTGTAAAGTTTAGTGATCCTAATTATTCCTTTCAGATTCTCAGAACAACAAACTGTAAACTCTGCATTAGCATGAGAATCAAAAGGAAAATTGATGACATCAAATCAATATCTATCTAATCCTAACTTGGGTGTAACCCTGTTTACCACCTAGTTCCTCAAACCTAGGTCACCGCAACCGCAAGGCAATGTAATTCGACTCAATATAGAATTATAGATAAGTCTCCAAATAAGCATCCACATTTGAACCCAGAAACATTTTTATGCGATGCTTAAGAAAATAGAAGAAATGAATGCTTGAATCAATAAGATGCATTAACACTTACAGTTAGCTCTCTTATCAATCGCCTGCATTCACACTCTATCGATTCTCACTTTCCAAGCAGCACTGATCTCACTGAGAACAAAACATAAAGGAAAAAAAAAGGAGGGTTGACATTAGATATGCATAATCCAAACCACAATCAAAGCTTTTCAAACCCAGAATTATAACATGCAAGCTAAATTCTTTCAATTCTAAATAAAACCCAGCAAGATTACCAAGCTCAGCCAACCAACAACCCAAACCACAATCAAAGCTTCGAATCATAACATTAACATGTAACCTAAATTGTTTCGATTCTAACTGAAAACCCATTAAGATTGCCGATTCTAAATTACATGTGATAACAGAATTTAGTAACTTGAGAGAACTATCGGGTGAGAAAAAAGAGATGGGGGACGACGAAGGGTATCAGTGAGAGAGAATGCAAAGAAAGACGAGAAGAAGAGAAGGCTCCTCTGCTACGGGTTCGATTCCATGGAGATGAAGGCAGCGGTTCTCAATTTTGGAGTGAGAAAAATGGAAGCCGCAGACTGGATTGAGTCATTGAGAGGAGAGATAGCAATGGGTGAAGGTCGATAGTACTCGATACTTTTTTCAGTCAAAGAGGACAAAAACATGCAACTTTCTCATCGGCTCGAGGGCTCGTGAACAGTAACCGGCAAACCAAACTTTAGTATATATCATCTTAGGCCTCATCATTTAGCCCTAAGGCCCCAATGAAGCCCGCCGGCCCGTAGGCCGGCCCGCCCGCCCTAAAGATAGGCCCTAACGGCCCGACCCCGTGTGGGTAGGGTAGGGTATGGGCTCGGCGTCGGCCCGCCGCCCTCCGCCCGCCCCATAAGCCCCGCCGCCCTAGCCCGGCCTGCCCGCCCATTCGAGCCCCCCTATGTGCCCTAATTTTTTTCTAATTTTTTTTTCCTCTCTCTATCTCTCTCTGATCTGCTACGAACCTCTCTTTTCTTTTCTTCTTCATCTTCTTTTCTTGTCTTCTTCCTCCGACATCACCTCTCTCTCTTATTCTCTTTTCTTCTTTCCTCTTTTTACTTTTCTTCTTCCTCTCACATCATCGCTATCTCTCTCTCTCTTCTTTTTTTCCTCTATTTTTCCTTTTCTTGTTCCTCCGACATCAACTCTCTCTCTTTTCTTTTCTATTCTTCTTCCTCCGACATCGCTCTCTCTGATTTCTCCTTCACCCACCATCATCGCCGAGAAGCACCGATCATTCTCTCTCCAATGGAAAACCACCGATCTCCGCCAGAAACACCGATCCTTCTCTCTCCCTCTCGAAATCACCCGAAGCGAAGGAGGAGAGAGGGAGGAGGAGGAGGCGGTAAGAAGAGAAAGAAGAAGGAGGAGGAGATCTCGAGGAGAGGGTGAGAGGAAGAATGAGAAAAAAAAAAACCCCCTCTCGGCCCGCCCTGGGCGGCCCTGCCCGCCCTACAAGCCCGTAAGGGCTGCCGGGCGGGGGGCTTGAATATTGGCCTGCCCGGCCCGGCCCGCCCGACCCTAACTATAGTTGACTTTGACCAGGCCCGCCCTAACCCGCCCTAACCCTAAAATTTGGGGGACCCCTAGCCCGCCACGCGACCCCTATATCATCTCCCATGCATCTAAAATTGCACAATACTCAATAATATTCACAAAACTTAATTATTTGTGAAACAATTATAGAAATATATCAAGATGCAAAGAAATATTCCAGATTTTTCTTTTTGAATATCTTATTAGCCGAGCAACATTTTTTTTTTACATATCAAATCTTTTTTTTTTGGACGATCAAATCTTATTAACCAAACTGTAATCGTATTTCTTTGATGATGCCATATCAGCCAAATGAGTTATCTCAATATTAAAGTCCTCAATTAATAAGATTCATTGGAAATGATGACAAAAAATAACTAAGAAACAAGCTGTTGTAATGATCAAAACAGCCATAATTAACTTTCTCAAACCTACAATCCCATTATATAGGAGTAAAACTGTGCAATATTGCAGATGACAAAAACTATGGAAAGTAGCTCTAGAGTGCTTCATTCCCAACTGCGGCCATTTCCAACCACTACCCTTGCTGTGAAACGTCTCTTTTCCACCACTTGTTGATGCATCCGTCGGTAAAATGCCTGACGCACTACTAAAATGAATAAGCCAATTAAAACATCAACAGTGAAACTCATTTTTTGGACTCAAATTTAGATTCAAATTGGCTGGAATTCAAATTTGAGTCCATCGGAATAATGTACGAACAAACTTACTTTGTTGGTTGCCACAGTGGTGCATGACTCATTTTTGGACTCAAAATTCAGTCTCTCTTTTTAATGAATTTCTCTCTCCAAAATTTCTTTCTTTTAGTTGGGGGAACCTACAAAAATATATCTAATTTTTAGTCTACTTCAGGCAAATTGCTAATCAAACTTGCAAACTTCAAACCACCTCCAATTCCTATTATTGGTGCCATCAATAAACTCTTCAGTTGATATCATCATCGATTCTTAGGCAAAAAAACACTTTTGACCGTACATATCCAACTATAGAATTTCGTGGCTGAATGTAAGCCGCTCTAAAGTATATCAAGGCAGAGGTATTTGGAGGCTCTTTCGTGCATGGCTTTTTCTATACGTAAGGGGATGAATTTCATCCAAATCGAAAAATGAGATTAACGGATCGTCTTCAGCAGAATCTAGAAAACAAATAACATGAGTTGCTCATAGTGAGACTCTATAAAATACTCTTTTCAGAAATAATCCGAAATGACTTCACTATAATTGATTTGTGGCCACAACCATATATAATGCCCCCCACTGAGACCTCAAAAGCCGGTGGGTGTCCCAAAAAATTGTAATTTGAATAGACAAATAATGAGAAACCTATACGAAATCTACCAATAAGAATTGGTAATATGTAACAATTCCTTTTACTAGCGGACAACAAGAAGTGTCTGATGGTGCTTAATTTCCTAACTATAACATATGGTGTAGATAAAGAAGCAAGAACACCGCCATTGAAGAAGCAGTTGAAGCCCACTCTTTGGAAGGTAAGGTTGAGTCATTCAAGCTCTCCTCTCTTCCACAGTCAATATAAAGGACCGTCCTCTTATTGACATCAAAAGCAATGACGAAGATAGTGAGGAAATACAAAGCAAGGACGAAGATAGTGAGTAAAAACAGAATAGTCATTCTAAAATCTAGACTAATAGAAAAAAAAAGTACGTGAAGTAAAAACAAGGATGAAGAGTTGGACCCAACGAAGAGGAAGAAAAGAGAAGAGTAGTATATAATCTCAGTTTTGCCTTCGTAGAGAGAAAATAGAGAGATTAAAGTGAAGCAATAGAAAGGTGAAGAAAACACCGTTGCCAGTTCAATATATATAAAAGGTCGATGCATGCTTTCTTTTATACCATAGTACTACACACTGTTCATATCGTGCGAAGAGACCACTCATATAAGCATTGAATGGAAAAGCCATTGAAGTACTCGGTACTTATGACACTTATTACAGCGTCTAGTCTATGTCACTTATTTAGACCATCTTCCATGGTAAGCCAAATTTTCCTCTCAGCTTAACAACTTGGTAAATTCCAAGAAATATGTTAACCAATGGCAAAACAACTCCCACCATAAGTCATCCAAGTAAGCCAAATTTTAAACTTTTGGTGTGCAATGACTATTTTTCACCTAAAATATATGTTTTCAATATATTCGATATTAGACTCAAATAAAATATCTCAACAAATAGTATAATTTTTATTACTAACAAATTTATAAACCTTGAAGAAAAAAAAATGTTTGTAGCTAAAAGCTATTAAGGACACACATGTAATTGTAAAATTGTTTTGTTCAAGTTGAGAAGGACAAAAGAGGAAAACAAATGAAATAAAATAAAAAATAAATGCGGATAACTTACTGTTTCCGTAAGCCAAATTTGGCTTACAGAAACCATTGAATGTCATATTTTCTCTGGGGTTTACCAACAATAGCTTACCATGGGAGCCCAAAATACCCTACTTCTTTTTTAAATAAAAAAAATACCCTATGTTTGAGTTTTTTTTCCTACGGTGGAAGATTGTTTATAAGCGAGATGTCCAACATTTATCCATCCATACTCAATCTCCACTTCCATTTTGAAACATAATGGGCCCTTCTAACCAGGATGATAACCAAAGACTAAAGCAACTAAATAAACATTTTCTTACAAATCTTATTGCAAGACTTTTATTAAGAAGGGGTCTCCGGTTACAACTGATACACTCGAAAAGCCTCCTTAGATGTCATTGAAATACTCGGTAATTATGACACTTATTACTGCGTCTAGCCTCTATCATTTATTTACAAAGGCTGAGGTGTTGAGAACTCTCTCGTACATCTCTTTTTCCGTACGTAAAGGGATGAATTTCATCCAAATCGATGGATGAGATCACCGGATTGTCTACAACAGAATTTAAAAGGCAAATATCATAGAGTTGCACTGTTGCTCATAGTGCAACTCTATAAAATACTATTTCTGTAAATAATTTGAAATAACTTCACTATAATTGATTTAAGGTCATAATTGGTGTTTTAATACTATAGTGCCCCACAATGAGACCTTAAAAGCCGGTGGGTGTCCTAAAAGATCATAATTTGAATAGACAAAGGAGAAACCTATATGAAATCTACCGGCATGAATTGGTAACATATAACAATTTCTTTTACCATCGGAGAATGGGAAGTGTCCAATGGGGCTTAATTGCATTGGTATAACATATGGTGCAGACAAAGAAGCGGGAACATCGCCACTGAAGAAGCGGTCGGAGACCCACTCTTTGGAAGGTGAGGTTGAGTCTTTGAAACTCTCCCCTCCTCCACATTCAATATAGAGGACTGTCCTCTTATCGACTGTAAAGGCAAAAGAAAATGAAAAGAAAGTAAGGAGGAAGAAAAATAGAAAATTCATTCTAGAAGTACAAAAAAAAAGTGAAGTAAAACCAGTTAAAGAGAGCCAACGAAGAGGAAGATGAAGTATCCAATATCCTATCTCAGCTTTCTCTTCGAGAAGAGAGAGAGAGAGAGATTAAACGAAAGCAATTGAAAAGTGACAAAAACAATGTTGCGTGTTCAATATATATAAAATGCCCATGCACTGATGCCCGCTTTCATGTATGACGAGGTGAAGAGACCACTTATGTCACATAACTCATTCAACTCTATAATTATGAAGCTAACTACTTCTCTTGCTGACTCTGTTTTTTGGCATTCTAATTGATTTCACTATAATTGACTTCACTATAATTGATTTGAGGCCAAAATTGGTGTTTTAACACCACAATGCCCCCCAATGAGACCTCAAAAGACCTTACAAGCCGGTGGGTGTCCTAAAATATCATAATTTGAATAGACAAAGGAGAAATCTATACGGAATCCACCGGCATGAATTGGTAACATATAACAATTCATTTTACCATCGGAGAATGGGAAGTGTCTAATGGGGCTTAATTGCCTTGGTATAACATATGGTGCAGACAAAAAAGCGGGAACACCGCCACTGAAGAAGCGGTCGGAGACCCACTCTTAGGAAGGTGAGGTTGAGTCTTTGAAACTCTCCCCTCCTCCACAGTCAATGTAGAGGACTGTCCTCTTATCGACTGTAAAAGCAAAAGAAAATGAAAATAAAGTAAGGAGGAAGACAGAAAAGAAAAACATAAAATTCATTCTGAAGGAGATGTTCAATATTCATGCATCCATACTCAATCTCCACTTCCATTTTGATGCATAGTGGGCCCTTCGAACCAGGATAATAACCAAAGACTAAAGCAACTAAATAAGCATGTTCGCCCAAACCTTATTGCAAGACTTTTATTAAAGAAGGGTGTTCAGTTACAAATGATACACTCAAAAACATCCTTAGATGCCATTGAAGTACTCGGTAGTTATCACACTTATTACAGCGTCTAGTTTCTATCACTTATTTACTAAGGCTGAGGTATTGGGAGGCTCTTTCATGCATCTTTTTTTTCCATACGTAAGAAGATGAATTTCAATCCAAATCAATGGATGATATGACCGGATGGACCCCAACATAATTTAAATGGCAAATATCTTTGAGTTTCTCATAGTGCAACTCAATAAAATACTATTTTCGTAAATAATCCGAAATGACTTCACTATAATTGATTTGAGGCCAAAATTGGTGTTTTAACACCACAATGCCCCCCAATTAGACCTCAAAAGACCTTAAAATCCGGTGGGTGTCCTAAAAAATCATAATTTGAATAGACAAAAGAGAAACATATACGAAATCTTCCGGCATGAATTGGTAACATATAACAATTCATTTTACCATTGGAGAATGGGAAGTGTCCAATGGAGCTTAATTGCCTTGGTATAACATATGGTGTAGACAAAGAAGCGGGAACACCACCACTGAAGAAGCGGTCGGAGACCTACTCTTTGGAAGGTGAGGTTGAGTGCTTGAAGCTCTCCTCTCCTCCGCAATCAATATAGAGGACCGTCCTCTTAATGACCTCAAAAGCAATGGAAACTGAGAACAAAGCAAGGACGAAGATAGTGAGGAAAAACATTAAAGTTATTCTAAAATCTGGAGAAGTAGAAAAGAAAAAATTGAAGTAAAAGCAAGGATGAAGAGGTGGAGCCAACGAAGTGGAAGAAGGGAGAAGAGTAGTATCTAATCTCAGCTTTGCCTTCATAAAGAGAAAAGATAGAGATTAAAGTGAAGTAATAGAAGTGTAAGTGAAGAAAATAACGTTGTTTGTTCAAGATATATAAAAGTCTCATGCACGCAATGTTCATATTGTGCGAATGGATCACTTACTTAAGCATTGAATGGAAAAGCCATTGAAGTATTCGATACTTATAACACTTATTACAGCGTCTTGTCTCTGTCACTTATTTACCAAGGTTGAGGTATTGGGAGACTATTTCATGCGTCTCTTTTGTCGTACGCAATGGGGTCAATTTCATCCAAATCGATGGATGAGATCACCGAATCATCACCAACAAAATTTAGAAGGAAAATATCATAGAGTTGCTTATTGTGCAACTATATAAAATACTTTTTCCTGAAAAAATCCGAAATGTCTTCACTATAATTTATTTGTAGCCAAAATTAGGGTTTTAATACCACAATGCCCCCTATAAGACCTCAAAAGCCTGTGGGTGTCCCAAAAGATCATAATTTGAATAGATAAAAGAGAAATCTATACTTAATCTACCGGCAGAAATTGGAAACATATAACAATTTCTTTTACCAGCGGACAACGGGAAGTGTTCGATGGTGCTTAATTGTCTAGTTGTAACATATGATGCAAATAAAGAAGCGGGAACACCTCCACTAAAGAAGCGGTTGGAGACCCACTCTTTAGAAGATGAGATTGAGTCTTTGAAGCTCTCCTCTCTCCTCCACAGTCAATATAGAGGACCGTCCTCTTATTGACATCAAATGCAATGGAAAATGAGAACAAAGTAAAGACGTAGACAGTGAGGAAAAACATAAAAGTCATTCTGAAATCTAGAGTAGTAGAAAAAAAAATGAAGTAAAAACAAGGATGAAGAGTTGGAGCCAGCGAAGGGGAAGGAGAGAGAAGAGTACGTAGTATCTAATCTCAGTTTTGCCTTCGTAGTGAGAAAATAGAGAGATTAAAGTGAAGCAATAGAAAGGTGAAGAAAACATCGTTGCCAGTTCAATATATATAAAAGGCCGATGCATGCTTTCTTTTATGCCATAGTACTACACACTGTTCATATCGTGCGAAGAGACCATTCATATAAGCATTGAATGGAAAAGCCATTGAAGACTTGAAGTACTCAGTACTTATGACATTTATTACAGCGTCTAGTCTTTGTCACTTATTTAGACCATCTTCCATGGTAAGCCAAATTTTCCTCTCAATATAGCTTACCAACTTGGCATATTCCAAGAAATACGCTAACTAATAGCAAAACAACTCCCACCATAAGTCATCTAAATTTTAAACTTTTGGTGCGCAACGGCTATTTTGCACCTAAATTATATGTTTTCAATATATTCGATATTAGTCTCAAATAAAAAATCTCGTTGAGATCTTCATAATAGTATAATATTTATTATTTATATTTTTTTTAAGAAAAAAATTATTTGTAGCTAAAAACTATTAAGGACACACATGTAAATGTAAAATTGTTTGTTCATGTTGGGAAGGGCAAAAGTGAAAAACAAATGAAATAGAATAAAAAATAAATGGGCATAGCTTACCGTTTCCGTAAGCTAAATTTGGCTTACAAAACCATTGAATGCAATATTTTCTTTGGGGTTTACCAGCAATAGCTTACAGTGGGAGCCCGAAATATCCTTCTTCTTTTTTAAAGAAAAAATTACCCTATTTTTTAGTTTTTTCCCTACGGTGGAAGATGGTTTATAAGCAAGATGTTCAACATTCATCCAGGCATACTCAATCTCCACTTCCATATATTCCTTTTTCAAATGAGGATGACATGTGGAGGCAGAGATGGTTCTGAGATTTTAGGGGCCCTGTGTGAGAATAGAAATGGGGTGTTCTATCTACCGTCTCGATGAGAGAGATTGTGGTATGTTGACGTTTAGCATATATATATATATATATTTAAAATATTAGATATATTAAAGTAATTTAATGATTGAAACTTATTATACAGGTTAAAAGGATATATTTTAAAAATAATTTTTTACCCAATAACGTTACATTTGCCGTTTCATATGTAAATCGTTCACAAACTTGTAACAGAGTTGTAATTATAATAATTACATCGAATAGAACTAAATCATGATTTCTTGTAAAATATAAGTATGACTACAATTAAGTAAATTATCTTATTGATAATGAGATTTGCAAAAGAAAAGACTCTAGTTAATTATACAATGAATAACTATATTGCAAAACTAAGGACTTGGACCATTTTTGCCTAAATTGCCACTTTTTATCTCAATTGTCGTAAAATCATGTAACATTTGCCGTTTCATATGTAAATCGTTCTCAAACTTGTAATAGTGAAAAACACAAATAGAACCTAGATTACCACTTTTTGACCTCTATTGTTGTAAAATGATGGAATATAGTTTTCAAACTTATAATAGTAAAGTATTAACACAAATAGAACTTAGATTACCACTTTTCACTTCAATTGTCGTAAAAGCATGTAAAATGGTTTATAAAGTTGTAATAGCGAAGCATTAACACAAATATAACATAGTTTATCATTTTTCACCTCAATTGTCGTAAAAGCATGTAAAATTAATTTCAAACTTGTAATAGCGAAACATTAACAAAAATAGAATCTAGATTGCCACTTTTTACCTCAATTGTCATAAAACCAAGTAAAATGGTTCTCAAACTTGTACTATAATGCAAAATTGTCGAAAAATTATGTAAAATGTTTCTCAAATTTGTAATAGTGAAATATTAACATATAGAACCTAGATTACTACTATTTATCTCAATTGTCGTAAAATCATGTCATATAATTCTTAAACAAATAATTAACCTTTAAGGACGATGGTTACGTAATAGAAAACCTCATTTCCCTGATAAGGGCTCGCGTCCTATTTGGTATGTGTGTGTGTGTGTGTGTGGTTTTACTACTATAACAACACATTTATTGTCTCATCAGTAAAATGATTCTCAAAATCCAAGAAAATAAAGAAGGTTCAAGAAATGTGTGAACAAAGAAAAAGGCTGGAGAAAGAAGACGAAGTCTACTTCATCTTCAGATTCAAGGGAGAGTTCCTGGGTTTGGGAACACTTCACAAAGGAAGACCACCCCATCATTGAGCTGATTGTTGGAAAGGAGGTGTGTGTTGGGCATATCCGAAGAGCACAATGTAAGATTTACACTACTCATCTTGCCTGCAATTCCAGTAGCAATGGCACTAGCTCTCTTAGGAAGCACCTTGAACCAACATTTCCACCGATGGGAAAGATGCTTTTGTGGTACATTGGACTCAGGAAAATTGTATTTCAGATGCTACTGAAATGATAATAATCGATGAACTACCATTTAGTTTCATCGAAAGACCAGGTTTTAGAAGATTTTGTAGTGTACGTAGCAGTTCCTAAGTTTGTAATCCCAAGTAGGGAAGTGATAGTGAAGACATTCTTGAGAATGTATGAATCAAAAGGAAGAACTTAGGAAGGAATTAAGCAGCCGTTGTGTGAGTTTGACAACCAAAACATCAACATCGGTTCAAAACATAAACTACATGGTACTGCACATTTTATAGATAATGGCTGGAAAATGCACAAGAGAGTGCTTAATTTCCATGTTATTTCAAACCACCAGGGCATTACCATAGGAAAGATTCTAGAGTCTTGTTTGCTTGGTTGGTCAATAAAGAGGGTTTTAACTATATCAGTAGTCAATGCTTCAGCAAATTAATATGCATGCTGTTGATTACATTAGAAGAAGAAAAAACAAAAGGGGGGGGGGGGGGGGGGGGGGCTAATTTGGACAAGCAGCAAGTGTTTGGGGGAAGTTTCGATCTACATGTGCATGTGGTGCTTGGCTCACATTGTAAACCTAATTGTGAGGTCTGGTTTGCATTTTTGGAGGGAAGAGCCGTTCAGCCTTTTGTGCCATCTTCCTTGATCCTGCTCCTGTAAAATCTCTGTTGTGTATCTTTATTTCTGCAAATTTCATTGCCGAGATTACACCATGACATAAAACAACCATATCTACCTCTGCATTTTCATAGTCCCGCTATCCAAAATTTTCACCCTGGAAGCATATATATATATATATACAAAAGTAGCATATTGAGTCAAATATGCTCCAACACCATTACCATCTTTGAGGGAGTCTAATAGTATTATTCTAGTAGTGTATGACCACTAGCTATGTATTTAATTACCTAATGAAGATGAAACATCAAAGTCACTTGCTATTCAGTAAGTATCAAAACCATCTGAAGGAAAGGCCACGCCAAAACACGGTATACCAATATATTGCCCAAAGCCCCAAACCACAGTACCACCCCAAAAGTAAAAGTTAGAATAATTTTACCCTTGATTGTCCACGTACAGTTCAGTAACATTCCCGCCAGCTATGTATATATCTAAATAACACGAGTCAAAATGACTCGCCATTTAGTATCAGTCAAGTAAAGTATCACCATCACTTACCATTCGGGCATTCAGCAAGGGAATTGTTGTATGTAACCATATGAAGATATGAAAATTAAAGATTTGAAAAGTTCAGAGCTAGCTTCCTTTTATATATATACACTCAATTTACGAAGAGTCTTCTATACTCCTAGGAGCACCTACTCCCCTGTACTGTTCAGCGCGTCCTACCCACGCAGACGTTACCAATCCGGCCACCGTCAGTTGAACCTTTTTGAAACCGCATCGGCCAGTTTATCATTCGAGGGCTGAGTTACAACTTCGGTCGATCTGCTCCGTCAACGCCGTCGCCAACCTCACATCTCTCACGGCGCCATTTCACCTAACCCAGATCGCTTCTGAAATTGGGCATCCACATCGCCGACGCTGCTTCGCCGAACCCGCTCCTCTCGACCCAAGCTGAGCACGATTTCTCTCTCTGTTAAAACGAAACAGAAAAGAAAGAAGAAAAATAGAGAGATGAAGATGAGAGAGGAAGTAAGCTGCGAAAAAGAAAAGATGGAACCAGAACCAAAGAATGGCAGAGGCGAAAAAATTGACTTGAAAACAAAGAAGAATGGGAACAAGGGAAAAGAAAAAAAAGGAGACCGGCGTTTCTCTTTCTGCCATCGACCCACTCACCACCGTGGCTATTACGACAGATCGACGCCGCAACCTCCCTGACGCTGTTGTACGCTGCTAGTCCCTTCTCTCAATCTCGCCGTGCTCACCCGTGTCGCCGTCTCCGTCCTCAGTCCTCGCCATGACGCCATCACCTCAGCCCGACGTCTTCCCCAATCAAGCTGTCAGATCCTCTTTTTTTTGTATAAGGCTAGCCACTGTACCATCCATTAATTCCGTTAGTATTCTAATCAACGGTCAGATGCAGTGTGTGGCTCTGATTTACCCTTGCAGTTCAAAACATAGTCGCGTGTCCTACACGCATGCAGGAGTATATACTCCCTGGAGCATAGAAGATTTTTCGCTCAATTTATACAATTAATTATGTAGTCGTTAGAGACTAGAGAGCAACAAGGGGCGTGAGGATATTTAATAATTCTTCAACCCCATCTCTTTACCAACTTCATCGATCGTGTTCTAATAATTCTAGCAACTCTTTTTATTTTTGTGGGTCAATGATTGTGGCAATTGGGTGCATGGGACACACGACGTCGCTGATGGATCATATGCAGTTGGTCGGGTAGCAAGTATTCTTTGGGAGCGTTTGCGCAGAAAGCACTTTTATCAGAAGCATTTTTACTAGAGGTGCTTTGTGGTAAAGCAGTTGAAAATTAGTCTTCAGGAATCAATATGGACATGTGCTTTTTCTAAAAGTAGAAACAAAAAGTACAATGATTAACCCCAGAAAAACTCTTCATTTGCAATCACTACCTAACTGAAGTGGGAAACACGTACAGAGACTCGATCGATCACATCCTTGCTTTGCTTGCTAGGATTAAAACGACGTACATCGATCTGGTAGAGACGTCAATTTAGTAATTTACTAATGAGTTTACATTTTGATTAACATTAATGATTTTGAAAACAAATATATACGTATGCATCAGATAAAAATAACGATAATTTTATAGTGTTGTTATTAACATACCATTTTTTTTTATCTCTCTCTCTTATTTTTATCTCTTTTTTTTAGTATTTTTAAGGTGTGTTATTAACACTTTAGAGTGTGTTAATAACAACACTCTAACTTTAAACTGTTTGATCAATGATCACTGTTGTAGAAAGTTACGGTATGGCCAAGGGCGGTGAGCGATGTGACCCCAAATCTTCTTTGAATTAGAAGATCTTAGGAGTTGGAAGGTAGCAATATCCAATCTGTGGCCAGCTTCAAACCACGTCCTGCACTTCTACCATAGAGATTGAGGATCGACAGACGGATTGCCACTTACATACTTCAAATTTGGGTCTCTCTTTCTAACTGCTGTTTATGAAGAAGACTAATGAAGTTGAAGATTCGCAAGAATGATAATGAAAGAATTAGGTCGACAAAGAGGACATCAAGGAGGAGATGATAAAGCTAAATGTTTAAAGTCTTAAGAGGCTGGGTCAGAATATAAGACCGGAAAACAAGCCGAAGATTTGGTTGAATAATGACTAGTGTAGATATTAAATATAGACGATGAGAATATTAAATGAGAGCTTTCAGCTTTAGGGTTCGAAAACGAAAGCTAGCTGCAGCAATATATACAATGGAAGGGTGAGGACAAGCTTCGTGGGGGCCAGTACTCGATATAATTATGGAAAATTTTATTCCACTATATCGGTCCAGACTCCGATCCAGACCTTTCACGTGCTTAGCTACTTCAAGAAAGTTCATGATTTTGTGATCGATTTATTAAGAATCTCTATGTAAAACGCAAGTAAGGTAATGCCTGCCATATGCACTACTACTAGCGATCCTTAATTTTCATCACAGTCATCTCATTATTTGGGTCGGTCACGCAAACAATATTAGACCAATTGGCTACTTTTGGTCTAGTGGAAGCATGCTAGGCTGCAAGTGGGGCGAACGCTACAGTGATACTCCTGGTAATAGGAGGTCGTTGGTTCGAACCCCAACTTGTGAAAAACATCCATTGGGGAGAGACCATACCTCAATTGCTCCCGACCTCGGAGTGGTAGCCCACTTTGGACCACCATTTTTGTAACCAAAAAAAAATATATATTAGACCAATTGGCTACTTTTCAGAATCACATGTGATTGAACATGCAGATCATGCAGTAGTTTTGTAGATTTGACTCCAATCTAGAATTCATAGTCATGGCCATGTTGATGCAAGCTCTTAATTAGTCACTAAAATTTGGCTGGTGAAAATGATTTCAATTCAACCTTTTTAGACCCCTATAATGTTACGTTACCGTATGATGTAGTAATATTACGTGTATTTAAATTTGCGCTTAGCGTATACTTTTAATTTCATTTTTTCAAAGATAATACTAGTGTATAGCAATCATTTGATGACAAAAATTAAAAACCGATCTCTTGCATTATATTTGATACAATGATAACGCACGTGCATTTCAAAACATTTTACCAGTCTGTTGGAAAATCTAATTAATGAGAAGTTCAGTAATATTTCGCACTCTAAATTTTTTCATAATTAGTTCTCCTATTTCATCAGATTTAACGATGGGAAAATATATACATATATATACATATGTGAAACAGTGACTGACATGATTTGAGTTTTTTTTTATTCAAATTAATGTGCATATGGAAACAAATTAAGTACTATTCTTGTCAGTGGGCGGTGGTCCAATTAGTAAGTGAATTCTATAGACCACTGATTGATGAAAACCCTACCAAGTTGTTGCTTTTTCTCAGAACCCTAGGATCCAACTAAGTAACTAACCGAAAATTCTTGGGTGCTCCCTAGCACCAAAACTCCCCACTTTTGCACCATTGGATTAGACACTTTTCCTAACTAACAGTTATACTAATAATTGACAAGTAAAACAGTATTATTAGATCAAGTGCATTTGGACTTAAAATTACAGAAATTAAATAGAATAAACTTGAATTAATCATACAACCGGAGAATACAGAATAATACAAGCACGGGGATGACCATGATGATCATGATTTAATTTCTTAATATAGAAAAATCAACGCTCCAAAATGAAACACCTAAAACTCGGAGAGAATAAAAAAAAAACCCTCATACACGGAGACTTGATCTCATTCTCTAGGCGTATTCACTGGTGGCCAGTGGCTCGTGGCCGTTGTGGCTGATGAAGAAGAACTCGTAAACGAGCCCGGCAATACCGCCGCCGACCAAAGGTCCGGCCCAGTAGACCCAGTGGTTTTCCCAGCTCCAGCTCACCAAAGCAGGTCCGAAAGACACGGCTGGGTTCATGGAGGCGCCGTCGAATGCCCCACCCGCCAAAATGTTGGCGCCAACGATGAAACCAATCGCGATGGGCGCGATTGTTCCCACGCTCCCCCTCTTGGGGTCAATGGCCGTGGCGTACACTGTGTACACCAACCCGAATGTCATCACGATCTCGAAAACGAACGCGTTCCACACTCCCACTCCAGAGGAAAGGGCAAAAGCGGAGGTAGTCTGCGAAGCACAGAATCAAAACTCGTAAGCTAGGTCACATAATTAATAACCAACCGAATTAACGAACTTGTTGAGCAATTTAATTAGTGTTGCACGAGAAACTCACCTGGCCGTTGGTGACGAACTTCAGAAGCAAGCAAGCGACGGTGGATCCGAGGAGCTGAGCGATCCAGTAGAGGATGCCACGTAGGAGAGAGATGTTACCTCCGACAAAGGCACCGAAGGTGACAGCAGGGTTGACGTGTCCGCCGGAGATGTTGGCTGCCACTGAAACGGCAACGAAAAGACCGAAGCCGTGAGCGAGGGCGGCTGCGACGAGTCCGGAGGGAGTCGTGGCACCGTCGTTGGTGAGCTTGTTGAAGGCCATGCCGGAGCCTTCGCCGGCGAAGACGAAGATGAGAGTGGAGATGAACTCGGCCAACGCGGCCTTCAAGGCGTCAGGGTGGTAAGTATCCTCGGGTCGGCCCACGGCAATGTTCCGGATCGGCATGGCGGCGGATCGTGATCGGACGGCGGAGGTTTGAAGCTGAGTATCAAGTAGTTCAGTGGCTACTTCACTGCTACTTCTGAGTAAGTCTTCGTTTGGGGAGTGTTGCTCTTATATTGAACTGGACAGGGGACTGTTAACCGGCTACTGGCGGTTACCGGTAGCAAAGGGGTTGGAATGGAGAAGCTGATTGGTGGACAGCCTGTGAAATAGCGAAACGTTTTCCAAATTTTTGTTTTCTTATTTTTGAGTTTGAGTCTATCTCTGTTCATACCAGCGAAGCACTGCGCCTCAAAGTGGTTGTTGTAGTGACACGTGGACACGACTGATAGGGACACCTTAACGTGCCAGGGGTACTGGATTTTGTCTTCCTCTGTTTCGTCTCTGGAATAATCCAATTATGCGGCTTTTAGGGCATTTTAATAAGAAAGTTTTTCAGTGTGAAGGAAATTTTATTCTTGAATTATCTCTTCTTTTTTCATAAAAGAATATATATTTATATATATATAGAAGTGATTTATGTAAGTGTGGTCTAATGCCAGCCTTTGCTCTTGGCCGAAATTGCCATTCCCTTTTTTAGGTTTTAGTTTGCTGAAATTGCCATTTTTCTTTTATTTTTCTGGTAAACAAAATGAAATGTAATCGAAAAAATATATAAATAAATGCCTACTAAATAAGATTATCACTTGAAGTGTGCATATATTACTTAAAGCGTAAATTAATTGTATAATTGTAATGGACATGGGGTCAATTTACATTTTAAAGCCAACTTTTAAAGGAAGCATAAGGCAAAAGGCAAAAATGGTGGAAAGGGAAGACAATGACTTTTTGTTTTCCTTTACATGAATTCTTTCTCTTTTTGTGAAATGAGGAAATGGGAAATGTTGGAATTAAAGGTATGGTTGAAATTTGTTTTCTCTTTCTATCTTTTTGAAAGGTTTGAAACAAATTCATTCCGTTTTTTTTTTATATGTTCAAGTGGCAAAATCATATGTGGGAAACTCTGGAAAAAAGCAAGGGATGATAACTCTATGATCATGCTAAAGTTTCTTTCTAGAGAAGATGTTATTTTCATTTTTGAAAACTTGTCCAATAACTAAAATGGCAGGTTTACATAAAGAGTAATTTAGTAAAAGAAACTCCTTGGATATCATTAATAAAAGATAGTGAACATTATCGATCTAATATCTAGGGAGAGGCTCTAATGAGGATCAAATAATGAGGACTTGTTGAGGACTTTCAAACTCAACCGGTAGATGAGTATTTCAAATGTTAGTTGATATTTAAAAAACTCATTAAAAATTCATCCAACGGTTGAGTTTGAAAGTCCTCAAAAAATTTTCATTATTTGGTCCTCACTAAAATTTCCCGTAATATCTGTGCTTTTGAAAGAAAAGAAAAAAAAAATTGCGTGCAGCTCGTGTTGCATATAATATATAGTTTTTTTGGACAATGCATATACTATATAGTTTATCCAAGCACTTTTATAATCATTTTGTGATGGTTAGTGCACGTTTTTTTGGATAATGAGATCTTGAAGACTTGAATACATGTGGATTCGGATGTGATCCGAACAGCAACTTGTTCTATAGTCTATATATGCTTCTATACATAAACAATAAATAAAGAGATTAACAAGTTTTGAATGTATAATTTGATCAGTTAATCATGTTTTAGGAAAGCCTATTAATTATATTGTCTAACGATACCACTTGATTAGGCCATTCAAGATATAAACATCCGTAACTTGTACCCGTTTTACATATATAGTCAAAACTCTAGACAGTCCCAAAGTGAAGGTAGCCCAACATTCACTTATATGTGTTTTTATTTATAATTTCCGTAGTGGTCTTTTATATTTCGACCGTTCAAGATTTGTTCGACTGAAAATTTCGAGTCTATACCGGATTACCGGCTAACCAAAATTTAATTGGTTCGTACAAACAACATGCTATATAAAGACCAACCATGCTAGAAATTCTCCTTTTTTTTCACATGGATTCATAACTAAGAGAGGAAAATTTGACAAAAGTTCAATTAAATGACCTTCATATTTTGCAAGCACTATAGAGAAGGCACAAGCTGTGGCCCTCATAACAGTTGTTAAGAGTTATGAGTTATCGTTTCGACAGTTCGACAATTGAACCATCATTTTGGTATATGCCTAGCTAGCTTCGGATCACATATATATCCATATTGTTATATAATTATGAAAGTAGACCTACATGCATGCATCTAGATAAAATTAATTAAATTGGAGATGGCCCTAACCATCACCGACCGGAAGTAACTGATTACTCCTACGTCGGAGTTGGTCGGCACTGGCCGGTTCAATAAATTTTGATTTCTTAAGCAAATATAGTACTGATGCAAAATGTTACATCCAAATGGGACCAAGAAGGAGATATGTTGTTAATCGATATAATTAATTTGTACTTGTACCAATACAAAACGTGACAAAGTGTTATGAGGATGAAAGGTGACAATTCATTTGTGTTGTTTCCTTTCATGTAAGAACTTAAGAAACTTGTCTTTTACTATGTTATTAACTTTTTCTTTATTTGATCCGAGAGTAAACCATATATTCATGCTTTTAAAAATGTAATCCTTAAAAGAATTATCTCTAAGAAAAAGTTGATGATGTAACAAATGTGTGTCGAGTTGATTTGCATATATATTAGACCATTGATATTAAGTAAGTTGATAAACAAATTGGTGCCCGAAAAATATCGGATGTCTTATAAGTGTGAAGTACATGAGTTGATCTTGTATTTTATTTTAGTTAGTATATAAATTCCTAAGTGTATAAAAAATTAATGGATATCATTATTTTCAATTGGTATAGTTTCATATTCAATTCTACGTATATATGTTAATTTGTTTTTTTTTTTCAAATGTGTGTACGTTAAATTTTAAGGTGAGCAGCAAATTGAGCAAGGAATGAAAGCAAAGAGAGAAAAATAATACTAAAGGTTTGTTATGGTGGAGCTTGTTTATCTCTCCACTCGCAATTTATGAACTCATAACTTATAAATGTCATAATTAATCGAAAGGCTTTTATCATAAACAATATTTAACTTAAGGGTTGTATATTACTTTGATACCTGACATTTAAAAACTATAACATTAGTACCTGAACTTTCGAACCCGACCTAATGTTGGTACACACCGTCAATAACTCCGTTTAAAACATGTCAACGTGACTTTTTCCTTGGATTTTTTTTTCACGGAGTTATTGACGGGTACCAAAATTGGGTCAGGTTTGAAAGGTCAAGAACTAATGTGATAGTTTTTAAAGAAAAATACTTATGTCCGACCCCTATATTTTTTGTTACATTCGATGATCTATTTGCATTATCTGACCGTTCATCTTTTAAATCAACATTTCAAGATCATGCCTGCAAAAAAATCATCCAAAACGGATATCGTTTACTTGTGCAATTGCATTAAACAAATGGACGGTTGTTAATGAGAATATTAACTTTCACCAAAACCGTTCATTTGTTTGATATTAACTTTCAACAAATGTATGAGTTAATGATCTTCAATTTGGATGATTTTCTGCAGACATGATCTTGAAATATTGATTTAAAAGATGAACGGTTCAGATCATGAAAATAAATCATCGAATGTAACAAAAATGAGAGGGGTCGGACACATTAGATCCGACCCAGGTCGGACATAAGTATTGTTCGTTTTTAAATGTCGAGTACTAAAATGACGTACAATTCTTAGGTCATATATTGTTTATGATAATTTTCCTGAATCGAAATAGGTTCATTTTGTATATTACTATTTAACTATTGTACGTTTCTCTCAAATCAATCAATTAGAGATTATTTAGCGTTTCATACACATCAAAATCATCTATTTGTCGAATCAAGTTAAATGATTAAATGATGCTTAATTTGATTGATGTGGCTGCTGGGATTAGAGCCCAGGTCTGCACGGCCACAACGTGGAATTCTCACCACTAAACTACGTACGGCCACCGGCGCCGGATTGCTGTGCAAATTAAACTACATGGACCAGTATGAGCAAAATGATTAAGGAACAAGAGATAGTGGA
Source organism: Rubus idaeus (assembly GCA_030142095.1). Lineage (NCBI taxonomy): Eukaryota > Viridiplantae > Streptophyta > Magnoliopsida > Rosales > Rosaceae > Rubus > Rubus idaeus. The sequence goes on from CM057970.1 coordinate 8,264,152, forward strand.
GACTGGAGGGACCAACAACCACCGACCTCTTACTTTTGAATACAAACACTCGAGATATCAATGAGGTCCATGCATGCACAGAACCATCGAGAAGGCAGCTTAGTTATTAAAAAACATAAAGATCAAGTTTTATAAATTAGTAGCAATGATTTAATTTGTGGCCGGGTATATAGTGCTTCATGCATCCTTTAAGCTTTCTTTCTCATCAACTAATTAATTTACCATCCAACTACCTATTTGGTATTGAGCAACCTGCATCCATAATTCAAAGGCAATCACTTGTACTAGTCAGCTAGTCTTAAAACTTTATTATGAATAAAGTGCATGAATAGGCTCTCTAGCTAAGAACTAATAGTTCCACTTGAGTCGGAGAGGTTGCACATAAGAAGAAGCAAGAAATTCCCAATTGGATCAATCCGTCTCTCTACTAAATACGATTGCACCACTTTCAAAGATGAACAATACTTATGTCCGACCTGGGTAGGACCTAATGTGTCCGACCCCTCTCATTTTTGTTACATTCGATGATTTATTTTCATGATCTGAACCGTTCATCTTTTAAATTAATATTTCAAAATCATGCCTGCAAAAAATCATCCCAATTGAAGATCATTAACTCATTCATTTGTTGAAAGTTAATATCAAACAAATGAACGGTTTTGGTGAAAGTTAATATTCTCATTAACAACCGTCCATTTGTTTAATGCAATTGCACGAGTAAACGATTTCCGTTTTGGATGATTTTTTGCAGGCATGATCTTGAAATGTTGATTTAAAAGATGAACGGTCAGATCATGAAAATAGATAATTGAATGTAACAAAAAATAGAGGGGTCAGACACATTAGGTCCAATCCAGGTCGAACATAAGTATTTTTCTTCAAAGATTATTAGAAATAAATTCTACAATTCGATAAAACTTGCGTAACAAATCAAATACACAAACAAATTAATTGATAATATTATACTAGGAAAATTATTCAGTACACGCCGCAATTTGTACCGTCCAAATTAGACTAAACGATGGATACTGAATATTTTCCGATCATACCAACTGCGTGATGTTTAATCGATGTAAGACAATTTTAGAATCAATTTGAATTTAATATAATAAGGTGAAATTATAATTAAATAACTCTTAAATTTTGGAGGGGGAAGGGCGGGAGGAGATTTAGATTGAGTACGTGTAGGTGGAGCACATGAAGCATGATGAACGTTAGGCTGGCAATGGCCCTTGGAATCGGCCAGTCTACAGCTGTTCCAATTCCACATTAGGGTTGGTGTGTGGGCACCATGTGATTGGTGGGACCTCTTTTACTTTTCACCGAATTATTGGGACCAAAACTGGACCATCTGATGTGGCGTCTGCGAGTCAAACTTAGTCAATTTTGATTTAAGTGATGAAGTTAAAAATCCAGATCAAGCGGTATATGTGTGTGATATAATAATGAACAAAGTGAAATAGACGGAGTCAGTAGAGTGAAACAGACAGAGCAACTAAAGTGAAAGAAAGACGATAATTAAATTAAATAACTAAATTAATATTTTTGAAAGTATAGTAATTAAAATATCGAATTAATTATGACCTATTAATATGCCAGACTAATTAACCTTGTTTATTTTCTTTCGTTTGTTATTCTTTTTAAGGCCCCATGTAACTAAAAAAAGTATGAAATTGATCATAATTGAGTGATTATTTGTGATCTTTTGCCAAATTCGTATTTTCATAATCTAACTATTCATCTTTTAAATCACCATCTAAAGATTATCGAAGCAAAAATTTAATCAAATTAGAGATCGTTTGATAATTCAATAATATCAAACAAATGGACGGTTTCGGTGAAAGTTAACATTTTCATCACAATCATTCATATGTTTGATATAATTGAATAATCAAATGATCTCTAGTTTGATTAAATTTTTGCATAGATAATCTTTAAAGGATGATTTAAAAGATGAAGGGTTAGATTATGAAAATATAATGTGTAATGAGCAAAAATTAAATGAGTTTGGATAAAAGGATTTTCTCTTTATCGACCACAACATCATGAGTCACTTATCTAATGTATGCATATGTAACTTAATTCCAAAATTTCTTCATGGGCATCAGTCCAAATTATGCATGTCCTTTTTGGCTATTGAAAGTCATACAAGGCACGTCACAAATAAAAAGAAAGAAATTAACACCATTTTGGGTTCATTCTCTCAAGTCTTTATATTCTTATACACAAAAACAAAATAAACTCGTACGTAGTTTTAATTTATTTTTTCAAAAGAAGACAAATATGTAGTTTTAGCGTCGAAGACGATCATTGCTTGCTAGTGATTTAAGATTGTGCTCATGATCTTTATGTTGATATATTCATCCATGGATTCCTGATATTTTCCTCTATTCTATACTGCCTTATCTGTAAGCTAGTTTTTATTTAAAAAAAAATAAAGGAAGTTATCTTAGAGATAATGAGAAGTTACATGTAGACAATATGTGAGAAGTTATATATATGTAGAGAGAGTAATATATGGAGTAACTCGTAGTTTTAACAAAGTGAGTTCTCCTAATAATTAACTAATCATTTGAATACACACGATGTGTGTGGCAGCAAGAAAGAAAAAAGAAACAAATAAAATTCTGAAGCAAAGTTGCATAAGATTGAACAAAAATCTCACCAAATTAACAACCTCAATAATAACTCAAAACTTGCAAAGAAACATGATCGATGCAACATAGCCTATGAATTCACATAATTTGTCTTCCTCCATTATCTTCTTCTTCCTTTTTCTCTCAGTATTGCAATAATTGCTGAAAATTTAGAGCAGTTCATGGAGAAAAAATCAATTAAGATAAAGGGAAGGAGACAGTTTTTTTTTCAATGAAGAAGGGAAAGAGGTAGTTGGGAATATGAGAGAGTAGTTTTTTTTTCGATCCTCCAAATTGTAATTTTGGAGTTTCGTTTGTTTCAAAGTTAGCATAGGAAATGGTCATGCTTTGATGAGTCTTCGATTGTCTCTTCGTGCTGAGTTATGGAGACGGTTCGCCTTGACTTTTGCTCGACGAGATCTGTGGGATCCGGGCCGGTGCTGGCTTGCGGTGACTTCAATTACTGGTGGGGCGCTGCTAAAAATTAACCCAAATCAGATTTGGTTCTTTGATTTGAGTAAATTTAATTTTTTTTAAGAATAAACATGATCAGTGTGCAAGTTTATACTGTGGTTTTACTTTGTCTTTTCATGGGTCCTCCTTAAGCTAGCTGGATTGGATTTATTGGCCTCAATGACAATATTTGCCGGAATTTTTCTGTTAGAGCTGACGATTGCTGACAACAGCAATGCACAGTATATGTGTTGTAGGTTTAGAATCATCGATTATAGTTCTAGGTTTAGAATCATCAATTGTGCCACTTATATGGTTCATATTGCTCATGCTAAAAATTATAAACATCTATTGATTAATAAAACTTTTGTTTTTCTAAAAAAAAATGTACTCTTTCTTTTGGCTGAACTATGTGTATTTAAGTAGTTTTACTCTGAATTTCCAAAAAAAAAAGTAGTTTTACTCTGACCATGTAGAAAAGTAACATGCCTCCTGGTAAACAATATTCAAGGTGAAAAGAGAAGTCCAATCAATTTAACTACATTTTGTCAATATTAATGAATGTACGTTGTTGGTTTAAGGCCATCTCCAGTAAGGGTGCTATATGGTGACCTCTAGCCCTTTTAGGCATTTTGTGGTCTCCAACAAGGAATTTTTAGAGGGCTAGAGGGGTAAAATAAGGGCTAAGGGGGGAGCTAGAGGGCTGGAAATAGCCCTGGGGTGACCCTTTGATGGAGCACAAGGGCTATAATTTAGTCATGTATTATTGGAGACCATTAAATTATAGCCCTCACTGTTTTAAAAAAATAATATTATTTTGAGGGCTATAATTTAGCCCCGGGACCCAATTTAGCCCTCCTTACTGGAGATGGCCTAAGTTTCAACGCAGTTTGGGCGTAAACCAAACCCCTAATGACGACCCATCTCCATGTTGAAGGCAGCTTCTGTAAAGAAATCTGTGTCTCCTGTGAGTCCTGTCAACTTAGTTATAAACACCAATTTTCTTAGGTGTTGGGTGCGGTGCCTCCGAATGCAGTTTATTCTGCCTCCAAGTCCAAAGAAACACGTCGTCTGTCGTTGTCATCAAGTCGATGAGCTTTGACGTTCAAATGGAGATGCTGGTTGCATTGGTGAAGTGTAAACCGTTGGGGAAGCATACAAAGATCATCTGGTCTCTAATATTATTTATCTTTACTCATTTAGGATCAGAACTACTCATATGATCATATCTCCCTTGAACACCAAGAAAACATCATTTTCCTTCGAGATATTTAGATAAACATCCTTTCCATTTTTATTTTCTAAGATATAATCCGTTGACTTTTCGGTTATTAGATTTAGTCCAATATTAAATTTGAGATGTCACATAAGATATTTTACTGCCATAGTTTTTCAATTATTTACAAACTATACCATAATCAGAAATATTTAAATAAAAAATAAATATTTAATTTAAATCCCCATAATTAAGCTTAGAATTCAAATTTTAGTTATTACTAAACTATAATAAATGAGAATAAATTCGTATAATAAATTTTATCATTCAAATTTTCATTACCTTAATTAGTTATTGATAGAATAATCAAAAAAGTAAAAAGTAAATTACTAAGTTTAAAAATTGTTAATGTATAAAATATGTAACTTTTTTTTGAACGAAATATATAAAGAGGTAAATTATTGTGTTAATGTATAAAATATGTAACTAAAAAAATTTATAAAAATATATTACTAATTAAGTTTTTCATTAAGAGGTAAATTATTCATAAAATAGTAGGTTAAAAAAAGTAATGTGTAAATTAGTCATAAAAAAGACTAGGTAAATTGTTCATCCAAAAAAAAGTAGGTAAATTGTTCATAAAATAGTAGGTACATGTACATTAAAAAAAACTAATATGTAAATTAGTCGTAAAAAAGACTAGGTAAATTATTCATGAAAGAGTAGGTAAATTATTATATAAAAAAAGTAGATAAATTGTTCATAAAAAAAGTAGGCAAATTAACAATAATACTGTAAAATATAGGCCGATATACATGAATGATTAGTAGTCTAGCAGAGAACCATAGTAAAGAAAATATGTCGTTTATGATCGGTAACAAAATATATATCAACCAAACAACAATAGCAACAAAAAATAAATGGAAGATATCCTCATGACTATTGGAACCAAAAGAATGAGGAAGACATACAAAATCTTGAGACTCTAAACTCTACGGTCACCGCACTGCTTCTCCCTAATCCTCATTTCTTAAAACGAATTCTCATATCCATTTTCTTAAGAAACAATGGTGAGAAAAATTGTTATAGTTGTTTGTGAAAAGAAATTTAAATAAAATAGTAATATAGTGACAAAATATCAAGAAATCATTATTTGCCTTAAAGAATTCATGCAATATTGATTAGGTTAAAGGGAGAATCAAGATGCAAGATAGAGGGAGGAAAAAGAGTTCTTACCATTTTGAGTAGTCAATGATGGTTTAAAATTGAAGATTAGGTTAAAGGGTATTGTTGGCATCTTGAAATATAGAAGGTTGACTCAGTGTTCTCAAAATGGAAAAAAGCTTAGTTGACATATAGTCAAGGGATTAAATCCATCAATGAAAATTTACTTGGTTTTTAATTAAAATTTAAAAAGTGACAAGGAGTTTTATCTAATTTCTCCTTTTCCTTCAAAACATATAGAAGCTCACCTCTAGTACTAGAGGACCAGATAAAGGATGGGCGCACCTGCCTAATATTATGCATGCTGAGTTCACAAGCTAGGTGTCCCGGTCAGTGATATTTGCTATCTTGCCCTTGTACGTAAAGGAGTATTATTAATCTTTCTTCTGCCTTGATCAAGAATTTTGATTGGATCAAAAACAACCAAATACTTGTAAAATGTTTCCCATCCTCTCCTAACTTAATTATTTCAGCGATAAGATCATCTTGCCTATCGGAATTAGTCCATGATACGTCTTTTGGCCTGCAAAACACATCAACTTCTCTTGTCATTGCTGCCACAATGCAATTAGAACATTTCAGATCCGAAGAGGCCACCGAGGTTTTTCTGATGACCGGCAACGGTGGCAGCATTAATTACGATACGATAAACTGTCATCAGGTTCAAGAAATTAATAACTTCTGCACCGGTGTATACCCCATTCACTCATTATCAACCAGGCATTAAACATAACCTGAGCGCGCATTTTTTAAATTCGCTTGCAGCGACTACATAACTACGCCATAGGCTTTTTCTTCAACACGCCCTTTGCTGCAAACCAGTTCCATTGTCTTCACTATATTCACATACGTACAAAAGAAAGTAGTAATCTCAATGGTCTTCTCTAATTTTATACTCTAGTAAATTAATGTACTTGTAAAAAGTATGATATGCACCATAATCAAAGTAGAACACGTAATCGTGTAACTTAATTGGAATTATAATCAAACTAGAAAACACTATTCAAAGCTAAGAAGCTTAATCAAACTATCTAAACAACACTCCTAATTCTAGGAACCCCATCAAGGTCGTCCACTCGTCCATAAGCATCTGATAGAAAGCCCATATCATTCTCATGAGTCATGACTCCAACAATATATTCAAGCTATCGACCACTAAATTCTTCTCTCCAAAAGATGCCCAACAAGTTAAATTTCAGCTCAATGCATATTTCAAGCATGACACGAAAATAACAAGCAAAAAAACATCCGAAAAGATTTCTTTTGATCTGAAAAGAAATTTTTGATTCGACTTGTAGGATCAGAACTACTCATATGATCATACCAAGCCATCAAGCCTCACATGTGAACCCACATGCCACATTCACAATCTTGGGGCTTGCAAAACTGAGTGTGGTGTGGAAAGTAATAGAAATAAAACATTACTCTAAATTCTAAAGAGTTATGAACACCTAAAGTTTGGTATTCCGGCACCCCCTCTCAATATGGTAAGAACTTCAATTGTCTCTAACTTCTGGCTCTAGTGTGTTTTCTGGGCATATCTTAAAGCTCTTTCAGGAACAAAAAATCTTGACAAATTAATGCAATTATTTTTTACTAGTTTATTTCTATAATATTAAGTTCCGCTCAATTTATAGAACTTGGAATACTAGTTTACGGAATATTCGGCCTTCAGGGCATTAAGCCCCGATATTTAGGTTTGGTGACAATGAGCTTGTTATTCTCTTCGTCACAAGTTTCGAGACGGTATAACATAGGCCCATACTAGACGCATGAGCAGAGAGTTATGAAGACTTGAAATTTGGCCTTCTGGCGCCCCCTCTTAGTATGGTAAGAACTTCCATCATCTGTAACTTTTGGTTCCGGTATGCATTTTGGTCACGTAATAAACCGTCTTGAATCTCTTGGAGGGACAAAAAAAATTATGTTTGCAATTATTTTTTATTTGTTCATTTTTATTTTTTAAAGAATATAGAAGACCAGTTTACAGAATAATTGCCCTTCAAGGTGTTGATGTCGATATTCATGCTTAGATGTAACAAGCTTGTTCTTCTCCCTAATTCTCCTTGTCACAAGTTTCGAAATGGTATATCATAGGCCCTAATTGAATACATGAGCAAAGAGTTATGAAACTTGAAGGTTGACCTTTCAACACCCCCTTTTAATCTAGTAAGAATTTCCATCATCCGTCACTTTCGTCTCTATAGGTTTTTCCGGACACGTATATATCATCTTGAAGCTCTTGGTAAGACAGAAAATCCAAACGTTTGTGATTATTTTTGGTTCGTTCATTTCTAATTTTTAGGTTTCGTTCAATTTAGAGAATCTTGAAGACCAATTTACGGAATAATTGGCCTTCAAAGGCGTGGCGTGCCGATATTCATGACTGGTGGTAACAAGCTTATTCTTCTCCCTAGATAGATCTCCTCGTTGCATCTAAACCCTTTAGAATAAACCATAAATTTTAAACTCTAAATCCTAAACTATACCCTAAGTGAAAATCCTAAAACCTAAATCATTGCTTAAACCATACCCTAAACTCGAAATCATACCTTAAACCATGCCCTAAATTAAACCCTATTAAGGGTCAAATCCCTAAACTCTATATCAAGCAAAGGGACAGGGACAAGTACAAGAACTCTAACCCCTAAATTCTAAACCCTAAACCCTAAAGTCAAAACCCTAAATTCTAAATTCTAAAATCCATACCCTAAACTCTAAATCCTACTCCAAACCCTAGCTAAACCCGTTAGGACGAAGTTAATAAACCATAAATTCTAAACCTTAACTCATACCCTAAATCCTAAACCATACCCTAAACTCTAATTCATACCTTAAAACATACCCTAAACCCTAATAGGAATCAATTCTCTAAACCCTAAATCAAGGACAAGGACATAGACATGGACATGGACACAGACGGGGACAGTGACAAGGACATGGACAAGGAAAGGGAAGAGGACATGAACCCTAAACCCTAAAACCCTAAACCCTAAATCATACCTCAAGCCCTAAATCCTAAATCATACCTCAAAACATTAACCCTAAACCTAAAGTCAAAACCCTAATCCTTAAATCAACCCCTAAACCCTAAACTCTAAACCCTAAATTCTAAACCCTAAACTCTGAACTATACCCTAAACTCTAAATTCTAAACCCTAAACCCTAAACTCTAAACATTAAACCCTAAACGCTTAAATCATCCACTAAACCCTAAAGTCAAAACCCTAATCCCTAAACTATATCCTAAACCCTAAATTCTAAGCCCTGAACTATACCTTAAACCCTGAATTCTAAACCCTAAACCCTAAATCCTAAACTATACTCTAAACTCTAAATTTTAAACCCTAAACCCTGGCAGGGACAAGGTCTGGGACATGGATAGGGATAAGGACAGGGATATGGACAAAGACAGGACAAGAATATGGACATGGATAGGGACAGAGATAAGGGCATTGAAATGGACATGCACAGGGATGGGGACATGAACCCTAAACCTTAAGCTATACCCTAAATCATAAATCATACCCTAAACCCTAAACCTAAATTCAAAACCCTAAATCATCCCTTAAACCCTAAAGTCAAAACCCTAATCCTTAAACTATACCCTAAACCCTAAATTCTAAATTCTAAACACTTAAATCATCCCTTAAACCCTAAACCCTAAAGTCAAAACCCTAATCCCTAAACTATACAATGAACTATACCTTTTTAGGCACGTATATACCTTATCAAAGATCTTGACGTGTGAGATTATTTTTACTCCTTTGTGTCTATTTTTAATGTGTCACACGTTTTAGAAAAGCAAGAAGTCCATTTTTCGAACTAATTGACTTCAAGGAAATTGAAAGTAGAGATTCAAGCTTAGTGGTAATGAGTTTGTTTTCCCTCTTTTTTCTCCTTGCCGCAATTTTCGAGGCGATTTATCATAAGCCTGAATCGGACGCTTGAGCAAAGAGTTATGAAGACATAAAGTTTAGCTTTTCGATGCCATCTCTCAACTTGGTAAGAACTTTCATCGGGCGTAACTTTTAGCTCCGGTATTCTTTTTGGGCACGTAATATACCGTCTCAAAATTCTTAGTGTGATGGAAAATGTTCAGGTTTGCAATTATTTTTTTACTCGTTTATTTATATATCTTAAGTTTCACTCAATTTATAGAAGTTGGAATACTAGTTTATAGAACAATTGGCCTTCAAGGCACATGCTTGTTGGTAATGAGATTGTTCTTCTCGCTAGTTCTCCTTGTTTCTGCCATTTCCTGATGGATCGGGAGGAACGGGTCAGATACCTTCGGTAGCCACAATCACACACAAAGGACATAGAGACAAGATTTATAGTGGTTCACCTGGCTCAATGCGAGTCCTAGGCTACGTCCACTTTAGGGGTTTCCACTATGGTGAATAATTATTACAAGTGTTTGGCAGGTACCGAGAGGGGGTACTGGTAAGGTACTTAGTCCTGAGAGGGTCCTTGGTACCGAGATGGACTCGAGGTACCGATAAGACACTTAGTACCGAGAGGATACTTGGTACCGAGATGGACTCGAGGTACCGGTAAGACACTTAGTACCGAGAGGGTACTTGGTACCGAGAGGGATTCGAGGTACCAGGAGCTTGGCTCCCAATGTAGAGGCTGAAGTCAACGTGTCCTTCTAAGTGAGGGATGAGTCCCTTTTATAAGTAAGGGATCTCCTCTCCTCTTACATTTCTCCAATGTGGGACTCAAAGTCCCTTATGATATTCTATGGTGGGGAGCTCCCTTATAGATGTGGGACTCCCTCACCTTACATTTGCCTATCATTCCTTGTCTTTCTCTAGCTTGACCACGACATACACCGCGTCGGTGATATGGTAGCAACAGAAGCCCCCCAAGTCCTTAGTTAATGAGTCTTCTTCTCCAAGGAGGGTTCTTGACTGAGGACTTAATCCAAATAATGGTCAAGCTGGACGCCAGGCATGGGGGTACCGGCAAGGGTACTGACCAAGGAGGTACCGAGAGGTACTGAGGGGTGATCCGAGGAGGTACCGAGCAGGAAGGTACCGAGTATTGGGCCTCGAAGTACCGAGCAAGAGTTGCTGAACCGAGCCTGGAGCTTCGAGGTACCGAGCAAGAGCTGTTGAACCTGTCAAAGAATAAAGTAAATAGTTTGTGAAATGTTCAAGGCAATGCTCGTGAAGCATGTGTGAACATAGGGAGCTTGTCCCTGTATCCATGCATAAAAGGAAGAAGTTGTTCGAGGTCGCGAGTTAGATGGAGCAAGAGCAAGTATGGTCGTATACGAGCTGCCGGAGGCTTTGCCATGGGCATGTGTGCCTGGACTTACTACAAGCCGGTTCAGGGACCGAAGGCATGTGAGGGCTTACTGTTGCCTCACATGTCTAGCCTGGAGTCGTTTGTGGCGGAAGCATGTATGTACACCATCTAATCGGACTCTAGCGACAAGCTTCCCTGTTACACACAGATATCATCATGCAAGTATAGTGCTCATAGGTACGAGGGTACCGAGATGCCGTGGTACCGGTAGGTACCGGCAGGATTGCTACCATGGTACCGGTAGGTACTGGTAGGATTGCTACCGAGCTGAGTGATCAGCATTACCAGATGGGTGCGGACAAGTATGGACAAAGTATTAATATGCATGAGTATGAGTGCAAATAATTGTAATCGCTTATACATAGGGGCATATACCGAGGGACATATCGAGGCACATATCGAGGCAGCATGTAGGGGCACATTCCGAAGGCCATGTCAAGGCACATATCGAGGCAACATGTAGGGACATATACCGAGTGACATATCGAGGCATATACTGAGGCAACAAATTACTCAAAAGACTCATGCAAATAATTAATCAATGTCCATAGTCATGACCAATGCATGGCAATAATAATATATCAAGGTACTGCTGGGTACCGATATGTTCATGGCACATAGTGGTGCATAAAGAGTATGGACTCTTAGCAATTAAGGGTGTTGCAAAACCATTATAATTAAATAAAGATAAGGAGACTTATCTTGTGTGAGTTGCTGCATGTATGCATTTCAGAGGTACCGAGATGGACTCGAGGTACCGTCACCGTTCATGATCTCTGCAGGTGAGTGTAGTCACTTCGTGGTACCGAAGCATAGAGGTACCGACATGAATTTTATACTGTGGGTGTCCATTACAGGTGTTGTCGGCAGCACTAAGGTAAGCATGTGCGGTGTATAATTGTTAATTGTGAAACAATGTTGAGCATGCAATATTTTTTTACTTTTCCAAGTCTTGTCTTATGTGAATCTCACATGTGCAGCAAAAGCAAAGTGACATCGGTAATGCATGCAAATGTATAATTGCAATTGCAATTGCAAGTTTGACTTTTCAAACTCCATCAAACCAAGCGGCATAAAGTATTCTCTTTAATTAAAGCCATGCCATGTCAACATTCTTTGAGAGTTTCTGCCGAGAAGAAATAGTCTCTGCAAGCTGAGACCACCGAGTTACAGCTTTTTCACTAAGTACCGATCACAGAGGCACCGAGATGCAGCTTTTTCCTTCTTCTTTTTTGCTGGGTACCGAGTTCATTCACAAGGTGAGCATGCCGGTAAGAGGATGAGATTTGGAGCTGTCGTGGTGGTACCGGGATTGCAGGGCTGCGACCTCCCGTGATAGATTAATTGATTCACCACAACCTTTTTCTTTCTTACCGAGTCCCCCATTCCCCAGCCCCCCAAGTTACCAGTGAGGAGAAATTGAGTGACCGGTGACTTGAAGTGGACTTGGTAAGCTTGTACCGGGATGGATGGGCAGCGAGGATGGGAGCTCGGGTGGTGCCGGCGTTGTCGACCGACATGGCAAGGGGTGCTGCCGGTATGGGTCGTCGGGAGTTGCTGCCGCAGAGGCTTGGTGTGGTAGGTACCGGCGGCATTGCCTGTCGGCAAGGGGCATGGTTGTTGTGTTCTCAGGAGAGACGACGCTCCCGGTGAGCTTTCTCGCTTCCCGTTGCATAGCTTGAGTTTTCTTCGGTACCGGGCATGATCCTTTTTGCATCTCTCGAGGAAGAGGAGTTGGAGGTACAGGAAGGACTTGGTTCTCCCTTGCCGGTGAGTGCAAGAAGCTAGGCAAGAAGAATAGTGGTCCTGGTTGCCCAAAGCAATTGGGTGTCATTCTCTTCACACCCAATATTTTTTTGTTTATTTTTTTTTTCTGAAGTAGTACCGAGAGAATAAGGGTGTTTCATTTCTCACTTTTCTTATAGATACCGATTAGGATCCAGTACCGAGAAGGACTTTTTTTTTATAAAAAGGTACCGAGAGGATTCATCGATACCGGGAAGGTCTCATTTTCTTTTGCTACCGGGAACAAATAGAAATACCGGTTGGCACCGACAAATAGAAATACCACTCTGGTCTCGGTACCCTTGATTTGATTTTTTTGTTCTGCTATGCTTGTGGTGATGGGCTCCGGATAGATAGATTTGAAATAGGAAGGAACCGACAAGACTTTTTGTTCGGGTTCCCACAGACGGCGCCAAATGTTTCTGCTATTTCCCAATGGCTCGGGAGGAACGGGTCAGAGACCTTCGGTAGCCACAATCACACACAAAAAACATAGAGACAAGATTTATAGTGGTTCACCCGGCTCAATGCGAGTCCTAGGCTACGCCCACTTTAGGGGTTTCCACTATGGTGAATAATTATTACAAGTGTTTGGCAGGTACCGAGAGGGGGTACTGGTAAGGTACTTAGTCCTGAAAGGATCCTTGGTACCGAGATGGACTCGAGGTACCGATAAGACACTTAGTACCGAGAGGATACTTGGTACCGAGATGGACTCGAGGTACCGGTAAGACACTTAGTACCGAGAGGGTACTTGGTACCGAGAGGGACTCGAGGTACCAGGAGCTTGGCTCCCAATGTAGAGGTTGAAGTCAGCGTGTCCTTCTAAGTGAGGGAGGAGTCCCTTTTATAAGTAAGGGATCTCCTCTCCTCTTACATTTCTCCAATGTGGGACTCAAAGTCCCTTATGATATTCTATGGTGGGGAGCTCCCTTATAGATGTGGGACTCCTTCACCTTACATTTGCCTATCATTCTTTGTCTTCCTCTAGCTTGACCATGACATACACCGCGTCAGTGATATGGTAGCAACACTCCTCATCTCAAGGTTTGAGATGGTATATCCTAGGCTCGAACCGAACATTTGAGCAAAGAATAATTAAACCTAAAGTTTGGCCTTTCGGCGCTCCCTCTCAATCCGGTAAGAATTTTCATCATTTGTATCTTCTGGCTCTAGTATTCTTTTTGGGTACGTAATAACCCGTCTCAAAGATCTTAGCATGACAAAAAATCTTAAATTTTGCGATTATTTTTTACTCATATATTTCTATTTTTAAAGTTTCCCTCAATTTATAGAAGATTGAATAGTAGTTTACAGAACAATTAGCCTTCAAGGTGCTAAAAGTCAATATTCACGTTTGGTGGCAATGAGTTTGTTCTAGCTTTTACCTAGTTCTCCTCGTTGAAAGCTTTGACATGATATATTATAGGCTCGAACTGGACTCCTCAGCAAACAGTTAAAAAGACCCAAAGTTTAGGGTTTTGGAGACCTTAAGGTACAACTTCAAGTACTTGCCCTATATCCAGATTAGCAGCACACCCACAACACCAATCACCACTACAATCACATATAACACCACCAGCACGACTTTTCGCCTGAATTAGTATAGCAAGAGCCATCAACATTTTAATTAATTTAACCTTACCACAAGGAGGAGGCTGGTTCGTAATTAGCTTTTCCTTAGGTAAATTTCAAGTTCATTCATGAGTGCACTTTTACTTCACTGAAGGTTTAAATTTTTTTGGGAGATTTGGAGAAGACGTTGATGTACTATACTATCATACTATGTGCAAAAACATGAACCATTGCGTTAGAAAATTCCTTGGGAATTAAAACAAGTGGAGAATTTAATTTGTGAATTGTTCTTGACCACAATCCATCCAATTAACTAGTCAAAACTCAAAAGTCAGCATATATTGCCAGCAGAGAGCACTCGAGACATGCAAAACCAACACACACCTGATCACTTCATGGCAATGAGGAGGAGCAGAGAGGATAAGAGCGCGCAGCATTAAGCTAACACGCCATATAGTCCAATCACCTGCAGGCACCACACGTACGATTGATTCAGTGCGTGCTAGCTAAGAGACAATTCAATGCAGACCATTCGGATTAGGATTTGATGAGACCCGTTCCATCTCCTTGTATAAATACTATACTATTGCTACAATGCTACTGCATGTGCCCCATTGCCTCTGATAAAAAAACTTGCCTCCGACTCATCATCACCACCATGCCTCCTCCATATCGAACCAATGTGGATAAGAGCCTTGAGGCAACCTTTGGAGTTGTTGCGTCCATTGTGCCTCTTCACCTGTGCCTAAGTCTTTTTCCAGTCATGGTTCAAATTTGGAGGGTACGTACAGCTGCCCAGAGACTTTCGGCTTTGCATTGGGGATTGCTCAACACTATAGCCTTCCGCGATCTGGTCTACTATCTGCTTGCGTATGAGCTTAATTACTACACAGTAGCGAGCTTCTTTTCTCCATGAGCTCAAGGTACTACTTTTATATATATATATATATATATAGGTGTCTCTATTTCTAATTATCTTAAGCTTTTTATTAAATTTCTGTCATTTAGTATCTTCAAACTTCAATCTTTCGTGCACTTGCAAATTTTTAGTATTTTAGGACTCGTATGCATTGGTTGATTAAGGTCTAAAATATACCAAATTAAATCATAGTTATCATGCATGTTATGCTAAAATGGTGTTGTTTATTGAATTGGTGTTTTTCAATCCTCAGTTGGGTTAAAAGGCATCGATCAATTAGAATATGCACTCGAACAAGATTTTACATGATCAATTATCCGAAATCATAGTTTCATAACGTTAACAAGCATCACCTATATGATAGCTGGGAGATCGATGGTGACAGTTTTGGTGAAAACGAGACTGATTTGACAGTTGATGTTAACAAGCATTAATTTAATTGACCACAAAAATCATCAATTTGGTATTTCAAAGTAGGAAACTGTGGCTTGGTTGAGTTTCGGAGCAAAGATGGAACACTCGAGACAAAACCAAAACGTACACCTGGACGCCATATGAGTCCAAACATACGCAAAAAATTGTCTTGTGCAACCTTACCAGAGACACCACACCTACAATTCAGTGCTATGAGACAATATACAATTTAGGGTTTAGATCGACCGTCAGCTTTAACAGATAAAGCTAGCAATGTCATGTAAAAAAGATAGAGAAGGGAGAAATTTTGAAATTGCATACTGATCTTTCAAAACATGTATTGTCGGCTGTAGGTATTAATATATACTGAATGTGATGGTGAATGTCTATACAAAGAACCCTAGAGAATATTGGACAGCGCGGCTGTCCTAGTACATGCAGCTCAAAATAGTACTATGTACAGGATAGGAGTAGGTCTGCCATTGTTGTGGAGGTGTGGCACTATTAACGCTGAGAAACTTTGTCTCAATTCCAAATTCATCTTTTCTTTGTTTGAATGTGGAATATGCTCTTGATCCATGTTGCTAGAGCTGAGTGTGCGTTGATCACCATCTGATTCATTGTTCTTGTACTGGTGTGTTTTTTTGTTGAACTCAAGTGCACAAACTTTTTGTGCACTTCATTGTGTTTTTAGTCATCCTACAACGATCTGAAAGTGATTACTATATGAGCATTTTCATGTATTAGGCTTACATAGATTGCGTGCTAGGTTATCGATGAAAGTCCTCACACTTGCAATTTGCAAATGATAAAGGACATTAATTCTTTAGCACTGTTTTGGGATTTTTGCTGCACAATTTATCCTGCTTTTATTTGGGGTTTCTAACTTTGTACTTATGATATTTTTCAGGACTTCAGTAGCATTTGAGGAGGTTCTCACAACTAATCAACCTTCAATGACATAGAGCATGGAACATTTAGATGGTTTTCTTTACATATATATATATATATATATATATGTTGTCTAATTGTAGGACTGTTGTGGTTTAGCTTTACATGTACGCGCATGTAATGCGGTTTAATTGTGCGAATTGTTATGCTATATAGGCTTTAAAATTGTTAGATCTTGAGCTTATTTGGACTTTGTTTAAGGTGATGATTGATATCTAGCTATGACCCTATCTCTCTCAGCTTGTCTCCTGCTCAACTTTTATGCCCATGATTAAGTAGAGTACCTGAATCTGAGCTTAATTTACACATGTTGCATCTTTATGCTTACCAACTAAAACAAACGGATTTCTTGAAGAGGGAGAGTTTGGTTTTCCTTTCCCTTATAAATTGTAAAGGTACTGGATCATTCCATAAAAGAAGGGCAGTTAGCAACACTGGCTTTGCTAGCTAGCTATAGCTGGCTTATTTCCCCCCGTTTAAGTTTTGTCAGTTATATGAAACAGATGGGCAAAACAAAGTTTTCGTTTTCTTGCAAACCAAACAAGCTGGGAACCTAATCCCACTACTCTCGGTTCAGGTTTTGGTGGTGCCAAACTCATCCCAATAGCCAGTCTCTCCTTAGAGAGTAAAATTAAAGGGAGTGCCCAAAAATGTCACAACAATTTTAATTTGTGAATCTAATATATGTCAAATCACATATATACCGAAAGAATTCATTCATCAACAACTACATGATCAAAGTAATTGGACAAGTAAAAGAATCAACAATTAATTGAATGATATCAGTATAAAAACAATGTTAAAATAATCAAATTGGGTCACATTTTCTTTCCTTCTAAGCTGTACGTTTAGTAATGGCAACCCACCAACGGAGAGGCAGAGAAGACAATGACTTGTTCCTTCTTGGAGCTGGCAAATGGCAATTTGGTCATTTCGAGCCGCTCTTCTTCCGGTGCAGGAAGATTAAGATCCAACTGCAAAACACTTCTGGGTCTCTTATTGGATCCTTGAGATTGATGTCTACTCATGCTTGTTGCTGTTGTTGTTGCTGGTGTTGTTGTAGAGTTCATGAAAGTTCTGTGCCTCCTCATATGACCCCCAAGAGCTTGACCAGAGGTGAACTCAGCCCCACACACTGAACACTCATGAACCTTGCTGCCTTTGCTATTCCCAAAACCCCTATTTGATATTTGTAACGAAAGCGTTGTGCTTGTTGTGTTGTTAAACTGCTGCTGATGATGATCAAATTCATCTTGATGATCTTCCATAAACGACAACGCTTTCTTGGGCTGCGCTTGTGTTGTGTCGATGACATTATTGGCCTTGGGTTTCTTGTGACTTGCTCTATGGCCCCCAAGTGCTTGAAAAGATGAAAAGCACCTGTTACATGTCTTGCACTCATACACATATAACCCAGGAGCAGTATCAGCAGCAGCAACAGCCTTAATTGGCTGTTGTTGTTGTTGTTCAACTTTTCGGATTTGGGTTTGACCCGACTGAGCCAAAAGTATCAAACAGTTTGCCATGTCTTCTTCTTCTTCTGTAGTGCTCATCTCTGTGAATTCAGCTGAGGTGGCTGGCGAGGCGGTTGTGTCATCATCTTGACCAACTCTAATTGGAGTGCTGATCATGCCCAATTGATGATGATGATGATGATCGTCAACATCATCACCACCACCTGGACTAGATGAGCTTGAAGCTGTTGTTGTTAACACAATCGGAGATGACAGCCTCTGACGCTTCGTGCGCTTTCCTTTGATTATCATCATCTGTGTCTGATCCTCTTCATGATTTGCAGCTTCCATCATCATCATCATCGATCGATCTTCTAGCTAGCTAAACACCTCCACCAGCACAGCCCGGCCGGAACACCGAAAACTTTCGGATGACAGAGAGAAAGAAGAGAGATGGGTGGGTGAAGAATGAAGCAAACGTTTGAGAAAGTGGGGTGTAATTATAGTGATGAATAATGGTGGTGAGGAAGCGAGTTTCAAGTGGGAGTCTATAAAAAAGAAAAGTTAGTATATAGTAGTAACCGTGTATTTGCAATTGCCAAGCTTGGCGTTTTTCCAACCTTGGAAGTTATATATAGATAGGCAATATATGAATTCCTATGTATAATATCAATGATGTATTGCACTATATATTTATATACATACAGGTGTGTAGAGAGAGAGAGAGAGAGATGCAATGTAAGTATGAGGAAGCGAGGCAAGGAGTGAGATTCGGTTGGCTTTGAAGCAAACCCATTACTTTTTTCCAACGATTCCTTTCTGGAGTTTCAAAATTGGTTTGCATTGCAAGCCTGGACTACCACAGAATTTTTGCTTTTCTTGCTTGAGTGTGTTTTCTTTGTTTACACAAACTATTTTTGGGGTGCTAAACAGTGAAGTTTAACTAATTCGTAAAAACTGTTCGTATCATATTTACCGATCGCATTGCTATTCGCCCCACTAAAACGTCTCGCTTACAAATTAATGTGATTAATCAACAGTTCAGTTTAACTAATTTTTTGTAAATTGTTGGTTGAGATCCTTTTGTGACTTGTGAGGAGGGGAATTTCGTATTATTGACTTAATCAAATTAAGCTGCAGCAGTAGTAGTAGTACTACATGTGCAGTTGACCCACCCACTTCATATTATAGGGCAATCACTTCTTGGATGGACAATAGACCCAAAAATCACGCCACCCCTATTATGACGATCCAATTATTTGATTGACATTTTCAGCTCTATTCAATCATTAGGGCTGATAATTAATTCACAAGAGTAGAAATAATAAAGCATAAAGATAGATATAGTTCTACTATGCACTCGAGAGTTCGGATTAATAGTCGAATAACATAACATGTTACACTATGATCAAATACATTTCTCGTTTTGTATATACTTGTGAGCTAATAGATGAGTTGTGTTCTAAAGAGCATGCTGCATGAATACTCAATCTCTCCTCCAATGGTTGCGTAGAAAACTATAACAGCAAGAGTATAAGTACAACCAAGACAACATTATATTCTGGGAAACGGAAAGGGGAAAAGAGAAAAGGTTTCTTCTCCCAATATGTAACAATACACACTTTTACGTTCCTTTCTTTTCAACTCATAACACTTTTCAATTCTCAATTTATGAGCTTATGAACAGCACTAGAAATAAAGTAAGGCCGGTCAGTTTATTCTGTTTGTCCAAAAATGAACCAACCAATCAAAACTTAAGTTTCTAACTTTAATCTTTTCAAGCGCTACATTACAAAGGGAAAGCCATATATGCATGCCGTTATATGGAATCCGAATCCTCTGCTGATTTAATTGGCACTCATCGGTCTTGTGCTTATGTTTTATTTAATTATCTCTGTGACGTTAACATGAGACTCTAAACTCAAAGAGGTGAACCATTTAACCCTAATGAGACATCATTTTATAAGACAATGGACATGAAATCCTATCGTTTTCACATAGCCTCTCTATCATCATATAACATCGAGTGGATTGACACGTGTCAATTTGCTACTTGAATTTGAATGGAATAATGAAGCAAAAAAAATGCATATTTAATATATATATATATATATATATATATATATTTTGTGGGCGGTGACCAAATTGAAAGGGATGTAGTTGATGAGGTAGATAGTGTGAAGTAGATGGTGAAGAGGAATGGGTTTAGAAGGAGATCAGATTCTTGGCGTAAAGAATAATTGGGGAGGAGGAGGGGTTGTGAAGGGCACGTAAGGGCAAAGGCCAGCATCAGCAGTGGTTAGTGACCCAAAGTAAAGGATCAAATTCAATTATTGTTTAGTATTTTTTGGTTGGTGACATAACATGGGGTTTGCTTCACTAATTCTCCTTTCGTATATACTCTTTAATTTCTTGTATATATATATATAATCAATTAATCATAATTCCACTTCTATACTACTAGCCTACTGCTACTACTACTCATCCACTCCTTATCCTCAAAAGCTTGTATATATCTAAAGTATTAAAATATCTATTGTACAAAGTATATTGGAGTGACTAGTGACAGTACCCATTTTTTAAAATAATGTGTTCATATATAATTAAGGTTGATATCTTCACTCCACTTCACATGTGCCAGCATTACTCATAGACAAAATTGAATCTTGCCTATTGGAGACCCCAAAAGAACACACATAAATATAAGAACAAGGTCAATTTTCTAGTATGTATTTAGTTTTGATACATAACATTAGAATATGTATGTTACTATGTTAGTACATATTTGTTTTACTCATGTATATGTTGTGTGAAGCCAACTTCGTTACTAATGTTTTCACTAACTTTGGTCATATTAAAGAGTTCGATAAAATATGAATTCATCTTATTTCTTTGAAAATTTTCTCAGCTTACAACTTTCATCAATTAACTTCGGATTGTAATTAAGGCTTTTGTCTGTAATTTATTTTCTCCTAAAAAAAAGGGTGGGCACAAGCTATCATGTTCAAGAAAACATGATACCCATATTCCTTCATATATGCTCTTTTAGCATATAATTTACATTAGTTTGGACACCGAAGGATCTTGACATTATGCAAGAATGGTATGGACACATGTGAATATGTGATAGTGAGTGATAATGCAACACCCCGAGTGACCTAGCTAGTTAGGCACTAGCTTCCCGAGAAGTATGCCTGCCTTCTGGCTTCTGTCTCTATAGTGTAGTCTTTACTAAGGTAGCTATTAGTAGGATAGGTTTAGTTGTTTCACATGAACCATGAGACAAGTTTTTATTCCCCCTAATTTGGCAAACCTCATATGGCCTTCCCACTTAATCATTGAAGCATGAATTAGAGGGCATTGTTGTTATTGGTTAACTCCATGAAGATAGAAGTTATCGGCTAACATGCAGAATAAAATATGGCCATATACTTTCTTAGATGTTGTACACTATGCTAAAATTGTCTCAAATAAAAATTAGAAGTATGATTGAAGTTATTTATTGAATGCTAAATACCTCTGTGAATTATGAAAGTGTTTGATTTCCTTTCTATACCTGTTTTTTGTTGTCATTTAAACTATGACAACGATTATATTGAAACATTTTCAAATTTCACTCGAATAATGTATGTGTCTATCACGTGACCAACTTTTCAGTAGACAAATGGATCATATTGTTAGTCTTTTAAACGTAAATTGACTTTCTCTAAGTGTCGATAACATTTTAAAGAAAATATTGCATATATAGTATTTAAGTGGAACTTTTGTTCTAACACGTGACATTATGAACAAAATAATGACTTGTATGCCTTTCGAAAAAAAAAAAGTATGGGGAGATAAGTGGTACAACAAGAGGCATTTAACACAAACCCTTTAAGCCGAAGGTGAACTTAACAAATGTGGCTCAACATGACTAGGTTCGAGTACTATACGACTATACGAGGAACGGTTTGATCGTGTATGATTTGTCATATTAATTTTTAGTAATTTTATTTTTTATATGAAAAGATATAACAAACAATTTATTTATTTTTCTAGAACCTTATTTTCATTAATAAAACGATATAACAAGACATAATTTATTTATTTTTTATTGAAGGTATTAAATTAACACATACATTCACATCTTTTAACCCACCTTTCCTTTCTTTTTTCTCTTCTCCTCCAATAGTTTGGATTTTCATTAATGAAACAATCGAATACAACGCCAATCCAATAAATCCAATAGCCATACTTCCATCACGTTGCCATACCATTCCAATCAAACATACATCCAAATATCAACATTTCCCAAAATCAAAACTGAACAAAACTAATATATTAGTAAAGCCCCATTTTTTTGTATCAAATTTAACACATAGAAACCCAATCAAATGAGTCTCTACTAAATCACCCTATATTCATGTATTATACTAACAAACACTATTTAGACGGGATTGCACTAAGTTTCAGTTTTTTTGTTGATTCCCTAAACAAATTTTTATTTTGATTTTTGATTTTGGGGAATGAATATTTAAACTTAAGAATCTTATTTACTATTGTGTAAAGAATATATATTATTAAACCAAATTATTTATTTATTGGTTGTAATTTTCCTCGAAATCAGTAACATTTTCTTCTTACTCATCTCAAATACAAGTAATACAAGATAACTGAAACTTTGGGCTTGTGCTGAGTCCCTAAACAATTATTTTTTTTTTTTTGGGGAGGTTTTTAAACAAAACTTATCACCATTGTGTAAAAAATACGGGTACTTTTCTCAAACCAAGTCAAAATAACTGAAACTTTGGGCTTGTGCGAGCCCCACCCCCCCCAAGTGCCTAACTCTAATTATAAAGTGGCGCAATAATGGTACCCTACTGGCCTCCTTGCAAAATCAGAAGGCGCAACGAAACCAGAATGGCGGTTCCAGGGAGGGGTTTAATGGAGGCAGACGACAACGATGACGAAAACGCTCTGTTCGAAGAAGAGGATTTGGAAGACCTTGACTCTCACGCGCCTCCTCACCTACGCGCCATCGCAGACGCTACTCAGCTCGGTGACCTTGACGCCCTCCGACTCGCTCTCGGTACTCCGCTTCTAAATTATCACACCCACCTTTTCTTTTTCTTTTTAGCTGATTTTGGACTTGGGTATCTTAATTGGTTGATAAAGATTATGCTTTGAGTTGGGAATTAGCCCAATTTTGTTAGACTTACGGACCCAGACAACTTGAACCGAAGAATTATACTGAAAGCTTGAAATGAAGTTAGTACAGATTGGTTATATCACCTCAAGTTTGTTCTTTCAGTGATTGATGTACTGAAAATCTGTGACCTTTATTGTTAGGGGCTTTTTATGTGTTTAATGGATAAAGCATGGAATTTCATACTGGCCCTCTTGGTTAGGTTATTGTCCTGTATTCAAATGCTTGGGAAATAATGTGACATTTTTGTTCCTGGGGTGTTTAATTTCCCCTGTTTGGTTTCTGGATGTCAATCAAATTTCTGATGATGCTTGCCCTTCTTTTCTGATTGTATATAGATAACTTAGAAGGCAGTATTGATGAACCGGTGGAAGATGGGGACACAGCTCTCCATCTGGCTTGTCTCTATGGTAAACTTCCTTGTGTCCAGGTCGGTATGCTTAAAGTTTTTCTCTTTATTTATTTGTTGGATGCATTAACTTTGAACCGAGAAGAATTTGACTGATTGTTTGTTCCAATGTAGTTGCTTTTGGAGAGAGGGGCAAACTTGGAGGCCAAGGACGAAGATGGAGCGATTCCTCTGCATGATGCTTGCGCTGGGGGTAGGCTTTAAGAACTTGATACCGGTATGTATTGTCTTGGTAGTCATTGTTTGACGTATCCTCACATGATTGATGCAGGATACACTGAAATAGTTCAACTTCTAATTAACACTGCTAATGACCCCGAGCGTGTAAAGAGAATGCTAGAAGCAGTGGATGCTGAAGGTGATACTGTGAGTAATTGAGTATAGTTAATCAAATCATACCTGTTTTACTAGGAATATCCATTGGCGTAAAAAAAAATATTCTTGAATTTCCCATATACCGTGTTATCGAAAGTTGTAATGAAACCTTGTTTCTTATCTATTCCACAGCCTTTACATCATGCAGCGAGAGGTGAGCATGCTGATATTATAAGAATGTTGCTGGCTTCTGGAGCTTCTCCTACAAAGGCAAACCTATACGGAAAGGTTGGTCTTGGAGTGTTAACTCTACTTCCCATCTTTTCTGAGTCCTCTGCGTTGCGGTGTTTCTGATCAGTTTTCTTTTGGCAGATCCCAAGTGACTTACCAGAACCAAACACAGAAGCCAAGGGAATTTTGGAGGCTGCTGCTGGTGCTATGGCATGCCAGTAGGTTTCCCTTGCTGCAAAAAAAATATCTAGATTTCATTTAGGTTATGTTGAGCTTGCTTCTATGGTTGCCTTCTATAGGTCAGCAATCAAAATGTTGATCATGGCCTCTTTGTTTATTATTATTAGTTTCAGAATTTAGAATACTAAATATAGAAACCAGCACATACTGTTCCAATGCAAGGTTTCAGGGATGTGAGTATGCAGTGTTTTCGCCTTCACATTATTTCATGTGTGGTCACCTTTTCGAAGCTGTTTTCATTGGGACATTACATCAGTGCAACTGTTTTCATATGAGAAAAACACAAATTTACCTTCACCAGTGGTTAGAGTTCATATACCATTGAACTAAATCCTCTACCCTAAAACTAATGTGCTGCTAAGATTATGGCTTAATGTCATCAAGGACAGTCTGCAGCCGAGCTTAATCAATGTGATTACCAGTTTACCACGTTTGCAATCTAAACACCAAGTAATTGGTTGCTCTTCCTCCCAACCCTCGAGTGGTATATTATGTACGAGTTGGTAATACAATTATTAATGCTAAGATTTAAAAAAGTGAATTTATGACCTATGGTTTTCTGCGACGCTTCTATCTAAAGCCCGTAAAAATGCACTTCAAATCTTGTACCTCTTTTGAGAGTTTTACTAAATTGGTTTTTTAACAAACAAACAGTTGGCCTCTCCTTATCTTCTTTGCACTCCCGCCAAATGTGAAGGGACTTACTTGCACTCATGGTCATGGATATACCTGTCACTGTAAGCCTTCAAAACCCACCTCTCCCACCCAAACAGTTTCAGACCAAAGACCCAACACCAAAAGACTGGAACT
The DNA here is from genome assembly GCA_030142095.1 of Rubus idaeus. NCBI lineage: Eukaryota > Viridiplantae > Streptophyta > Magnoliopsida > Rosales > Rosaceae > Rubus > Rubus idaeus. The sequence continues at coordinate 8,289,285 of CM057970.1, forward strand.
TGATCATAAAGCAACATGCCAAGCTCAAAAACGACCATGCAATCCTCTCGACATATACCCACATGGAATCTCTAGGAGCAGCACCGGATAACTCTTCTCTGCCTCTCGTTCTCAAGGCATGTGCGAGGCTCAGCGCCGTCGAGAGAGGGAAGAGGATACATTCGAGTATAAGGAACTCGGGTTTGGTTAAAGATGTAAGGATTGGAACTGCCCTTGTTGATTTCTACTGCAAAAGCGGGCTTATTGATGATGCAGTTAAGGTGTTTGATGAAATGAGCGTGAGAGATTTGGTTTTGTGGAATGCATTGATTCATGGGTGTGTGGGGTGTTGTTGTTACCAGGAGGCTATATCCTTGTTTAAACAGATGCAGGATGAGGGGTTGAAGCCCAATTCTCGTAGTGTGGTTGCATTGCTTTTGGCTTGTAGGGAGGTTTCGGAGTTGAGATCTGGACTAGAGATACATGGCTATGGTTTGAGGAATGGACTCCTTGATTTGGATGCTCATGTGGGTACTGCTTTGATTGGGTTTTATCTGAGATTTGATATCAGAATGTCGCGCCTTACATTTGATTCGATGCTTGTGAGGAACATTGTTAGTTCGAATGCAATAATGACCGGGTATGTTGATGTTGGGGAGTACTTGATGGCCTTGGAGCTTTTCGTGCAGATGCTTGTGGACGGGGTTAAGTTTGACTCTGTTTCAATGTTGGTTGTGATTCAAGCCTGTGCGAAAATTGGATCTATGGAATTGGCCAAGCAAATTCATCAAATGGCCATAAAGTGCAGCTGCAGCAATGACCTTTTCGTTGTGAATGCATTGCTGAATATGTATAGTGAATGTGGATGTCTTGAGTTATCACGAGCATTGTTCGAAACTGTTCGAAACTGTGATGTAGCTTTGTGGAACTCCATGATATGTGCATACATTGAATATGGTTTTTATGAGGAAGCTATGAGCTTATTTTCGAAAATGCGAACAGAAGGAATCATGGAGGAAGAAAGAACTATCTACATAATGTTGTCGTTATGTGAAGAATTATCTGAGGGCTTGAGAGAGGGTAAAAGCTTGCATGCTCTTGCACGCAAGAGTGGTGTGGAAATGGATGTTTCTCTGGGAAATACATTGTTAAATATGTATGCTGAATTTAACTGTGTTGAGTCTGTTCAGAAGGTTTTTGCTGAGATGAAAGGTTCAGATGTTATCTCATGGAACATTCTGATCAGGGCATTGGCCTGCAATGGATTAAGTGATGAAGCATGGAAAATATTTGGAGTCATGCGAGAATCTGAAACCAAGCCTAACTCGCACACCATAATTTCTGTCCTTGCTACTTTTGAAGATGAAACTTGTGTAAATACAGTGCGAGCAATTCATGGTTTTGTGATGAAACATGGTATTGAAGTGGACCTATCTTTGAGCACTGCACTAACAGACATATATATGAATAGCGGTGATGAAGCAGCAGCTAGGACTCTATTTGAGGGCTGCCCCCAAAGGGATGTGATCTCATGGAATGCTATGATTGCCAGTTACATCAGAAACAATGAAAGCAACAAAGCGCAGTTACTTTTTAACCGAATGATTTCAGAAGTGAAACCCAACTCCGTTACGATCATAAGTATTCTCTCATCATGTACCCAAGTTGCCTCTCTGCCTGTAGGTCAATGCTTGCATGCTTATGCAATTAGGAGGCACTTCTCATTCGGCTTGGATTTATCTCTTGCAAATGCGTTTATATCAATGTATGCCAGAAGCGGTAGTATGCAAAATGCTGAAAAGATCTTTAAAAGTTTACCAACAAGAAATATTATCTCATGGAATGCCTTGATAACTGGCTACAGCATGCACGGTCATGGAGATGATGCTATTCTTGTGTTCCGACAAATGTTACAAGATGGTTTCCAACCAAATGGGGCGACTTTTGTAGCTGTTCTATCTGCGTGCAGACACTCCGGATTGATAGAGTTGGGACTGAATCTTTTTCACACTATGGTACATGATCTTGAGATAACTCCTGAGCTTGTTCACTATGGTTGTGTGGTCGACCTTCTTTGTCGTGCAGGCCGCTTAGATGAAGCTAGAGAGTTCATTGAGTTAATGCCTATTGAACCAGATGCATCTGTGTGGAGAGCTTTGCTCAATGGTTGTCGAGTTAATTCTGCACCTAAGTTAGCTGGAGCAATCTTTGAGAAACTGGTTGAATTAGAACCCATGAATGCAGGGAATTATGTGTTGCTATCTAATATATATGCTGCAGCAGGTCTATGGTCAGAGGTGACGAAGATAAGAACATTGCTCAGGGAAAAGGGATTGAAAAAGCCTCCAGGAACAAGTTGGATTGTTAGTAAAAATCAGGTCCATTATTTTGTTGCCTCAGACACATCACACCTTGAATCAGAAAAAATTTATGCAAGTTTAGATTCTCTGTCAGCCGTGATCAAAGAAACTGGTTATATTCCTGATCTTCGATGGGTTTTGCATGACGGAGAGAATTAGGCTGAAAGAGGTGTCAAAATCTTGGTGTTTTTTCATATTGCTGAGGGTTGTGATGGTTCTATTCATGAATGCGTCTGTGGTATTAAAGTGAAGACCTTTGCCTTATTTTGAGACCCTGCTCATGGTGGATTATTTTCTAGGCTTGAAGAACAATTCCCTGATCTTCCAGGAATATGAGTTCAAAAGCATGAAGATTCGAAGAAGCTTGCTTCCGAGTTACTGACCAGATTGTTTATGACCACTGATATAAACATTGAACTGTATATACATGATTCTCAATGATTTCATTCTTGCCTCAGGCAAAGCATAATTCTTTTTTCTTTCTTTCTCTGTTACAAACACCCACATGTCCATGAAATGTATTAAATGTTGTTATATCAAACATTTGTTGCTACAATAGCCACTCTAGAAGTAAAAAGCTCATGAAGCACACTTTCTTTTTAGAGAAGATATCTCCAACTTCATTCCACAATAAAAAAGAGAAGAAAGCTTATATTTGAAAGAAAATACAGGCAATTTTGTTTCTTTAACATGATTGAGAAACAAGGAAAACACATATACACAAGCTAATACAGATGTTATTTGAGTGCTAATTTATCCATTGTGATGGTACAAATTAACAATTATACAACCCAATAACAAGACAGCAGTAGTAAACAAGAGAGAGAATAAATGGAAATTTACATATACATGATCTGTTCACGATGTGAGAGTCAAACTTCATATTTAAAGTCCCAGTCCTGGCATTTTATGAGCAACAACTAGGAGGAGGCGCTTGAATTTCCTGTTTCTGCTTCAAAATGTTTCTCTTTGCTACAGTTGAGCCTTCTTCTAAGAGACTAGGAACCTCCATTATCTGTTACGAAATCCCAGCTGGTTAGAATTGAGAAGAGAAGAAATGCATCACATGTCTAGATCTCAATTGTTTTCTCTATATTATCCCGTGCTGGCTGCTTATGGTCTTAAGTAATTATCAATAGTTATGCTGCTAAAATATATGGACAAGTTTATAGGGATATCCATCAGTCAGTAAAGTAAAATACTTGTACATCTGGCTAGCTCAAATTTCTTTATTAAGTTCAAATAACCACATAAAATGAGCTTATCTGTATCCCTGCTATATAGTAACTAGCTAAATGACCACATGCTTATGTGATAGAGAAAGTCAGTGTCAGGATCTGTAGCGGAGCTAAGATTTCATTATTTGGGGACGGACTAACACAGATTTTAGAAGAAATGAAATGAATTTCTAAAATATGTGTAAATCATTACAGAGCAGATAGAGACTTGGGGAGGCCAGGGCCACTCTGGCCTCTATGCAGCTCCACCCGTGGTGTATATAACGTCGTCTTGGTTTATTTAGTACTAAGGAGTAATTTTCACAGTTGGTTTAGGAGTAGGATTTCCTCATCGATTCTCCGGTTTAAGATTGATATTTGTCAGGGACAACTTTGGTTTTTAGCGTCATTAGGGTTTCTAGATATAAAAGGCACTGTATAGTCATATTCTTAAAAAGAAATATGAGAATACAAGTTGGCAAGTTAGTTTCTTCTTTTCAGTTAACAGTGAATTATCAAACATCTTAAATATGATACAAAGTCATTAAAAGGAAAAACTGAAGTACCTTCAATGCAAGTTCTTCAAAGCAATGCTCCACATTTTCTCTAGTTTTAGCACTACATTCAAGAAACAAACATCCAAGATCTTTTGCAAGAGCAATCCCCTCTTCTCTACTCACAGCCCTCTCAGATTCCTGAAATCACACATAACTTATTTCTTATAAGATCCAACAAATTAATGGAGACAACAAGAAAATGCCTTATCTTTTTTACATCTACATTCAGGTGTATCTTATTATCTTGTGACATATTATGAAAAGCATGGTGCTATGTAATAAGACATTGCTTGCTGTCTACTTGCTGCTGGAGAGAAAATTTCCCAATACTATGGTCTATAAGAAGGAGCACTGTTTTCTTATTTTCAGGATGAAGTTTTCAAGCATAAGACAGAGGAAGTATGAAACTTACTCTATCAACTTTATTCCCGACAAGCACCTTGACACAGTCGTGATTAGTTGAGTAGAGTTCCACTTCTTTAGCCCACACATCTGATAAGTTGGTAAAGGTGTCTCTCCGAGTCACATCATACACTACAATGAAGCAGAGAATCATCTGTTAACTGAAATCGGGCAACTATAATTTGCAAGGTATTATGAGAATTTTAGATTTAAAAGAGGCGGGGAGGCAGGGGGAATGTACTGTACTCCTACCAGAATTCAAAAAATTTTAGTAGTTCTATAAGCCTATAAGTTAAGAACCAATCAAATTCCATTCTCCCCTTTTTCATAATTCCATAAGCAATACGCTCAACAAACTTTAGGTAATAGTTACATGAGAAAAGTTAACAATAACAAGAGAAACGGGAGAACTTGCTCTGCATTTGCTAGATGGAACCAATACCACATTTTCCTTAAAAAAATTGAAAAATAGATATTACGGACAAAAATTATGTGATTTTTGATTGCATACCAAGAATGATTCCTTGGGCACTTCTATAGTAAGAGCTTGTTAAGGTTCTGAACCTTTCCTGTCCAGCTGCAGTAGACAATATGATTTGTCATGTTATCAAACAAGTTTATTTATACATCATTAAACTTCATAAGTTAGATTATGAGAAGAAATGGATGTCAGCTCTAAAGTCCCTCAACAAATTTAGACCATTTCCCATGATTCCCAAGTAGAAGGGTCCAAAATCAAAATTGCATCATAGAATGAAACAATAGAAAAGTTACATATACACTACCTACCTGTGTCCCAAATTGTCATCTTTATTCTCTTCCCAGCTACAGTGAGCAGCTTGATTTTAAAATCCACACCTGCAAACATAAGAACAAAACACATCACATGCATCAGAATGGCTGTGTCAATCAATCCAAGTATGCACAACAATATAGGAAAATGTTAAAGTTACCAACTTCCCAGGGTCCCCTTCTCAGAAATTTACAAAAAGTTCAATTCTTTTTTTTTTCTGAATCAGACATGCATCAACTTAAGAACCGACTAATTGAGTTGCATTACACAAGAAGAACACACACAAAATGTGGACAGCTATGAGCCTATGACTGAGCAAAACACAAGAACCCCAATTCATAGATCCAACAGTTCATCTCATTGATAGTAAAAATCAAAACCAGCAAAAGGGTTTCTTCCACAGCCATTTTTCTCATCACCCAAATGAAAATGTTAAGCTAAAAGCAAGATATGGAAAATGGGCTTTGAAGGATCACCAATAGTGGGTGCAAGATCGTCGACGGAGTTGGAGATGAAGCTAACAAGAAGGCTACTTTTGCCGACGGCTGAGTCTCCGATCAGCAAGATCTTGAACGACAGATCGTAGTTGCTGCTCTGCCCTGAAGAACCCATTTTGGTGATGATAAATGCTTTTTTCTGTCGAAGTGTCAATGTCTCTCTCTCTCTCTTTCTCGCAGAATTACGTACAGTATATAATGGTGGAGGAGAGAGAGAGAGTGTGTGTGTGGTCTTTTTGAAAAGAACGGAATGAGAGGAGGCTAAAGAAAACGGCTATACCTGAACTACAACAGCTGACAAGTGACAACTACCAACGTAGTTATTCGGTTATTCCTTTTTCTTTTTCTTTTCTTTTCTTTGCTTTGCTTTGCTTTTTATATTAACCGGGGATTTGTCCTAAAACTCGTTTCTTTCCTTCTTTCTTTCTTTGTGTGCATTTCAGTACTCGAATTGATTCTTTTGGCACGCAAGATAAACTCGTTTATTATATTTATGCATGGTGGAATCATTGGAATGGTGTCATGAACTTCCCCTAATGCGTTAAAAAGCAAAAATACCACTATTCAAAAGCATCATTCAATACTAACGCTGTAAGTAAATTATTCAAGGATGAAATATTAGAATCCATGATGCTTACAATGAAGAAGATAGGCATGAAGCCGGGCCGGTTTATAGCACAAGTGGTCGAGAATATAATATATTTGTACATTTTAATGTTAAAAGTTTGAATTTCCTTATACTTTTAATTTTTTTTTAATAATTAAAGATGATAAGTATGATAAGTGAGAAAAATAAAATATGATATAGTCGAACGGTGAATGAATTATTAACCGCCAATGGAAAAGGTTTTGTGTGGTCTTTGTAGGACTAATTGCCATTGGAGGTTAATTTGAACTTAGGATGTTGTCTCACTTCATCTATGTTATAATTGTGCTAATAAAAAGAAAATCCATGTTATAACATAGGGCCTTGCTACACAATTTGCACCTTTTTTTTTTTTAAATGATCAAAGGATTTCACTCATACCCCGACTCGAACATTTAACTTTGATCTTAGGTAAATGATCAACTAAGATTTCACTTCGTCCACCCCTTAAATATAAGGAGTGACGCACATTGCATTTTAATATTTAAAAAGTCTAAAATTATCTCCAAAGTTAGAAAATATAACTTTTACTCCAAATTGCATGTTTTGAGTCTTTAAATGAGATTAAGTGCATTTATCCTCACCTTATGCCTCAACTTTAAAAAAAAATTAAATGCATTATGTGAATTGAATCGATGATACATTATCAAATAAGGGTCTCGAGTCATGTCAAATATCACGTAATAGAGTCAAAATGTCATTTTATGTTACTTTGATAAATGATTGTGACTTTTAAACATTGAGTGCAAGGTGAATAATACAAAACAAACAAAATTGGCTAATATGTGTGTGATTTGATCAACTCTCTAGTAGCTTAAGGCAAATCTACTTGTGTGGTTATTTGATATTTGATCAAGTATCTATTCTCATGTACTTCCCATTCTCAGTTACTTTTACTTACCATGCCATTTACATTTACTATCTAGTACAATATCCCAAGTATAATGATACCTATATATAATGTATGAATTTGATATTTAGATTTAGAGGACCGGATCAATTTGAATTTTCCAGGAGCAGACTGGTCCTCAAATGAGTCGAAAATGGAAGAGAAAATTGCATTAAAATATGAAAGCATGGGAGAGAAACAGCAAGAATAATAATGTAGCACCTGATGGTGGGGAGGCATTATCATTGTATGGTGAACAAGCAAGCGATTATAACCAGAAGAAAAAAATGGAAGTGATCCCACCATATAACATTAGCCCACATTATTCATTCATGAGCTACAAAACAATATGTCTCTTATCTTCACCTACCAAAATAACCATTCATATCCTAAACCAACCAGGCTTAGCTAAATTAATGCCATCTTATTTTCTTGTTTCTAGGTTTAAACCCCAAATATATATGCATGCCTGTCTCCTCTGGGCACACATCTAAAGGACAAACTCCACTTCCAGAAAAGAGCCCTTTGGTCCAGGCTTTTATATATGGAATCGTCTTACATGCCCCACCCCATCAGTGCTCCACTTTTTCAGAGGGATCCAATGGCCAGCAAGTATGCTTCAGATGGATGTAATGGCCAGCAAGTATGATCCAATGGTCAGCAAGCATGAAGCATGGATAGGTAGAGCATGTAAGAATTTTCCTTTATATATATGATGAAAGCGGCATTTTCTTTGTATAATACCAGAACTAGAACAGTGCTATACATTAGTCGGTTAGAGTGTTAGACTAAGTTGAGAGATATTAGTGTAAAATTAGATACTAGTATTTGATGAATCTTATACGTACGCAGACATGTAGTACAATAATTGTTAAACTTTGTGACCCCATCATTAATTTGGAGAGCTAATGATGCTCAAGTGGTCCCCAGTCCCCACTAAAGTTTTGAGTCACGAATAGAACTTAATTAAGAAGAATAAATACATATCATTACAGAATTAGCAGAAAACTACTATATACAGGAGGAGCTAGGTAGCTCGGTTTAATTTGGCCCATCAACGTTTGGTACATGCCAAAACAAAAACGTTTGGTACATGGTGTCCCTTTCTTTACAATACAAGCTAGCTACGATCGAAGCACCTCAGGTCACCCTCTACTCGTTGATGGTTACCGGCATCGCCATCAAACTAAAACAAGTAGACAAACCATATCTGGTCGAAAACTATATACTCATTAAGTATTACAGAGACTTGTATCATGAAAATATGATAGTAGAACTATATATATATATATATATCGGTCATTCTTTGCTAAAGAGATTTTTATTTTTTAAGTTGCGGAGTTTTTATATAGTCTTCAGATCAGATCATTTAAAATAGATCTTACGGTTGATGATCTGATCTGGTGGCTGAGATCAAAACTCTGCAACTTAAGAAAGTAAATACTTGAATATCATTGTGTGTATATATATATATATAAGAAAGATTAGTTATAGCTACTGCTTAGGTCCTGAAACTCATATTCATCCATATATTATGTGCTAAAAACGACTCAACTTCTAAAAAGAAAGGGAAAAGGTGGTTCTCAATTTATACTCTGTCCTTTTTGGCTAGCTAGGCAAGAACCATATGCTTGACTAAGACAGATTTAACATACAAATTTAGGCGCATTTTGATAAACTTTTGGGTGGAATTTTAAAGGAAAAATAGTGTTTGGGAGATCACTCATGATCAAGGTGGTTTGTAACTCAAGAAAAGTTGAAAGATATGTAACAATAATAAATATATATAAGAAGTGATTAGACCCTTAAACAATGAGAAATGAGAATATGTCGGGAAACATTTTGATGAAATTAGAAGTTTATGACTTAACTGATTAAATCATTAAAGTACATAGTATGATTTTTTATACTTTGCTCCCCCCACCACTTATATAAGTTTTTTACTTTGCCCCCTCAAATTAGGAAGTCTAATCGGAAATCAAAGTTTTATGAAAGTTTTGTAACTTTGTTTACCATTAGGCTTTTGATTAATGCTTTTGTTCTTATTAATCAGAATTAGGATAACATACTTTTTACTTGTTCTTGTAGGAAAGACTCAAAGAGTTTGAAGTCTATATAAAGGTTTTTGCTCCGATTGTATTTTCTCTCTATATTCTACTTTGTACCTGTGGCGTAGCTTATCATCGATTTTAGTTCGAGTGTTTATACCAACAAAAAAAATATTAGTTTGGGTGTCCTCAGCAAAACAGAAAAAAGAAAGAAAAAAAAAAGAGTACCCAGTTTAAGTGGGCCTGGGTTGGACTTCCATCTAGCCCAAATCATATATAAAGATTATCGTGATAAAGATCAGCAGAGGATCTGTCTATCGAGGTTCTTCTCCCGAATCGAAAACCCGGTGAAGCCGAGTAAAGATGGACAGAGAGTGGGGTTCAAAGCCCGGCAGCGGAGGCGCTGCCTCCGCCCAAAACGAAGCCATCGACCGCCGAGAGCGGCTCCGGCGACTCGCCCTCGAGACCATCGATCTCGCCAAAGATCCATACTTTATGCGTAATCACCTCGGAAGGTACCTTTTTCTTCTCTGTGAAACTAAATTGTGTTTATATTTCAATCTTGTTGTTCAATCTTATAGTTGTTGTTGGGGTTTTGTAGCTATGAGTGTAAACTTTGCTTGACCTTGCACAACAATGAGGGTAACTACTTGGCCCATACACAGGGAAAGCGCCACCAGACCAATCTCGCCAAACGAGCGGCGCGGGAGGCCAAGGAAGCTCCTGCTCAGCCCCAGCCCCACAAGCGCAAAGTCTCCGTTCGCAAGACAGGTGCGTATTTCATATTTGTTTCACAAACATTTTGTCGAACACCTGGTGGGCATGTGAGAATTTGGTCAATAACATGTTTAAACTTAGTGGATTTAGTTGATGGATAAGCACTAGAAACTTTATTTTGAGTTGGGGTTTTTGGGTTTTAAGACTAATTTGCATTGGCAACCTGTGTGTTGCATTGAGTGGAAGGCATTATTGATATTAAACGGGGTCTCAGTTAACTCATAACCATATCTCTGTTATGTCTGCTTGCAGTGAAAATTGGTAGGCCGGGGTATAGAGTAACGAAGCAGTTTGATGGAGAGACAAAGCAGAGGTCTCTTCTCTTCCAGGTATGTGTTCGTTGTTTTATCTTTGGTTATGTTCTCATTCCTGTATATGGGAGTACTAAGAGATGGAGCTAACTATTGTCCGCAATTGTTCTTATTCTGTGCAGATTGAATATCCTGAAATAGAAGATAATGCAAAGCCAAGGCATCGTTTTATGTCATCTTATGAGCAGGTAGGGTTCCATATAGATGATCAGAGTTTGTTGACTGAAAATTTGCTTGTTGCCTGCAATTCAGGACCATCCTTCTCCTCTTCCTTTTTTCTTAAATTTACGGATGCCTGTGTTTTGTTTCTTACTTAGTGTATCAGTGCATTGTTTTGATCTTCTTCTTTTTTTACTTTTCATGAGCAGAGGGTCCAACCCTTCGAGAAAAGGTACCAGTATCTACTGTTTGCAGCCGAACCATACGAGATAATTTCTTTCAAGGTATATCTCATCATCTATGAAATGGTAGACATCCTATGTATTGTTAGATTCAGAAAATTTACTGGGCCTGAACGTTTTAATTTTTTTTTCAGGTCCCTAGTACTGAGATTGACAAATCAACTCCAAAGTTCTTCTCACATTGGGATCCGGACTCCAAAATGTTCACGGTTAGTTTTCTGATCCTCTACTGCTTCATGTCTTTTTCTTTTATGCACTTGGGAAACATTGTATAGTGTCTAATTGCACTGTCAACCTGGTTAACGGTTACTCCTTTATGTGGTTGTTCACTTGTTCTAACATACCGTGAACTTCAAATGTTGGGTATCTAAGAAAACTCATTTGATTACACAAGTGAGCCAAACTCTTGGTCTCGGCTCAATGTAGTGTTACTTCCATCGGCAGCAATTGATGACACCTTCTTAAACACCCGCCTACTAGTTGGATCAATCTGGAATTTGCAATCTTTTAGGAGAGCAGTCTAGTTTAATGTTTTATGCTTTTTGCTGGTTGAATCTTTCTTCTGATTTTAGTTTCTGTGATGTATAAATATGCAGTTGCAGCTATATTTCAAAACTAAGCCGCCAGAGACGAACAAACCTCAACCTCCCCCTACAGCCAATGGCACAGGTGCTCCTGGAGTTCCATCAAGGCCTCTGCCCCCACCACCCCAAGGTCCACCTCCTCCTCCTCCACAAGGATTAGCACCTGGTGCACCTATGGGAAATCCTCCTAGAGCGCCACCACCTATTCCTGGATCTTTACTGCCACCTCCTCCTATGGTAAATGGCCCTAGGCCTATGCCTCCTGGTGGAGCTCCACCTGCCCCACCTCCACCTCCCTTTGGTAATAACACAATGGTGAATTTCACTCCTGGCACTCAGATGGGTAGACCACCGACTATGCCACCTCCTCCACAAGGTTTCCAAGGGCAACAGATGCAGGGCCAGGGTCTTCGTCCTCCTCCTCCACCTCCTAGCATGGGCTAAAGGGAACCACATTGCCAAAGCATTGCAACAAATGACAATTTGAGCTAAAATGACTTGTGGTAGCTAATACATTATTAATGAACTTTAATTACTCCTTTGGGTGTTAGAAGTTCTGTGCCCCATTTTTCACCTGTAATAGCCTGTATTAAGATTTTAAATTGAAAAGATTTTGAAAAGTTGTAACGATATCCGAGTCTTTAGCAACTTTGTATGATTGCAATTTCATGTGAACGTATTGCATTTGCATTATGAATGGTTCTTGTCAACCCGTATCTTAATTTGACATGAACACGAATTTGCTCAATCCTTTTATGTATTTGCATATCTGGTTGGTGGCTGTCAGTGATTAATGATTGAACACGATCCGACAATTGGGAAAAACTGAAAAAGAATTCAAGTACATGTACTAAGCAAAAGAGTAACAAACCAGGGGCAGAGAAACAAGTTCAATTCAACCAAATCATTGTGATGATTCAGCCCGATTACGATTACAGGGATGATGCTTTCCCCAAATGCACATTCCATGGCCACTCATGTCAATAGTGCTTTAAGGCATTCAAACAGGTGGCCTCATCTAAAGAACTCTGATTCTCAGAGGACTCTGAGAAGGGGTCTCGTTGCGGCGTTGGATAAATTCTTAACTTGTTGTAACATTTGGAGGGAAGACCTTCTGAATGAACTCCAAGAAGCGCCGGGAGTAGAATGTAGGATCCACAGCAGAGATGGATAAGGAATCAAACTGGAGAGATTTGTATGCGTGTTCAATCTTCTTACCCATGTTGTAGTCTTGCAATATATCAATGATCCCTAGATATAGCACAACATCATACACTCCATGAAACATTTGCTCGTCTCCCTGATTCTCCATAATCTGCTCTGCCCTTGATGGCATGTTTACACCCAGTTGAACTTGTAGTCTGTTTATTAAGTTAAGAGAGGGGAAACAAAAAAAATATTCATATGCCGCAAGAGTAACGTTAAAATACTACATATTAAATTGACACCAAGGAATGCTCTCATTATCAATTCACTTCACATGCATAGTTTTTCAATTGAAGATTGAACACAGTTATATTTGCATGGGGTTATATAGATGTGGAATGCCCATATTATCTGAGGCATCTGTGAAGGCATGAAAGGGGCAATACAAGTACAAACCCATCAATATCATACCTTGCAGTACCAGGTAAAAGAAGATCCACTTCCTCATAACCAGTAGATGATGATGCTCTCAGTCGGTTACCTCTGATGTGAGGTCCCGCAACAACACTACCATCATCTGTTTCGCGAGGGATTAAGACAAGTCCTTGTGGGTAGTTGATCTCATCCTCCAGAGTCTCTGTCATTGAAAGCCCAAAAGCAAAAGTTTTGTTGTTACTCGTTAGTCATAATGGAAAAGCAACTCTGCATGTTGTAGATACAAGCAGGAGGACAATTATATGACATTGACCTTCCTCTGCAACCATTCCCAATCCATCAGCTCTAGTGCTTGTATTGTAGGACGTGTGAGACCGCAGATGTTGAGGGGCTCGATAATGCACACCAAGGAGAAGACTATAATCCATTATGTGTTGTGCCTCCAGAAATTTGCTGTCAGTCTCAATCTGACTGCATATTAAAGAAATCATAATGAATATGGGTAGTAACAATTAAAGGACAAATTAGAATTTAATGTGAAAGAATCGTGCATGTTAAGAAGGCCAATAATGCCTACCTAATATTCTTACAAGAGTCACTGAATTGGGCACTTGGAAATAATCTTTACTACATTTTTTATTTTCACAAATAAAACTATGGATAATTTCTTACACCAAGGAACTACTACATATAAAACACTAGCATGCACCTATAGACTGCACATAAGAGGGAAACAAAAAATGACAAAATATACAACGAATTACCACTTACTTCAGTCACTAGCGTGCATCTATAGACTGCACTTAAGAGGGTAACAAAAAATGACAAAACACAATGAATTACCACTTACTGCAGTAAAGACTCCCGCCAAGAAGGTTCCAAATAAAAGCAGTAGTTTAAATCCAAGTCCTTTAGCGTGGTGTTTTCATCAATTTCAATCTTATCTGCAGAACGCCCAAGGGATGAACCTTTCAAATCAAATCTTCTATGTATTCTTAACTCTGTGCAGAACATGTTTCCCATCACTACAAACCGGAACTGCAAAGAATATAGTCTTACAAATATCAGCCTTTTAAGTAAAACAAGCAATCACATTCCTAGAGAAGGATTCGTAAAAAATACCAACAGGGCAACTCGTTACAGAATCAGCTCTTAGACAAGGTGATTCAGGCATATATTACTTCCAATGATATTTTATTGGTTGTAAATTACATCCAGCTGTGATATCCTATGGAAACATACATCTAAAATGGCAACAGATAAGAATCTAAAGGCACTGTGCCCATTACCTTTTGGCCACTTGAAGGTTTAATCCTATGAAGACCAAAGAATTTTGTGATGAGGGTGTTCTCATATGTCTTTACGTGATGATGATAACTAGGAAGCATCCGTAGAAGAACCTACACATCAGAACTCTGGTTACCTCACTACTAGGTGATTAAAACAAAGAGATGAGAACCTCAATTATAGCAAATCTATCATAATTCTTCTACTACAATGGGTTGTTGACAAAGAAATAAATAGAAATGCATGGAGCATAAATTGTCTTATACAAAAGATAAGCACACTAAAGTAGCAGCCATTCCTGACATCACAGTAGTAATAAAGGTTAAAGACAGACAATAAGATTTATCAAGAATCTTGCTAGGAGAAGGAAGAATTAAAAGGCAACAAGAACTTTCACTATATTATTTGAAAATTAAAACTCAGCAAACAGGCTCAGTAGGCACCAAGAAGGTAGCAATTAAGCAATGACACATCCAGTCATTCTTAAACAACTAAAATTCCCTCAAAACCTTCGGTTTTCTGTTTATTGAGCACAAAATCATGAAATGTACACATATGAATCTAAGGCTCTTTGGCGCTTTGCTTATACAGGTAAGCCTCAAAGGAAGCAATAACTGGTTCTAGTATGAATTCATGCAGAAACTTTACACATAGAGAAAACACAAGACTTCATGAGCATTTAGTCATTTATCTACATCAACAGAAAATGTATATGCACAAGCCTAACAGTGATTACAAACCTGAACTTCAGATTTCCTGAGTGTCTTAATCATAAAACGATCATCTTGAGATAAGAAAAAGACGCTACCACTTTTTCCAGGAGAAGAAAGTTCTCTGAGAGCATCATTTCCACAAATAGACATCATGTAGTCGGCAGCATCAATTTTGAACATCTCCCTTAGATTCCTATAAATTTTATGAAAGGTACAATCATTTCATCATAACTATAAAGTAATGGGAAAATATAGGCAGCACATTATCTGCATAACAGCTGAAGCACATTATATATGCTTAAAATAAACACACACACACACACACACATCTATGTCCACAAGTATACAACCCAGTTTTGTCAGGGTTAGGTCTTAGTTAAGTTGATTATACATATATACAACATGTGCATGCAATTAATCATAAAGTAAATGGTATTTCTTTTCTTCTTAGCTTTTCCAAAAGAAAAGTGGCTCATGATTATAATAATCCCAATTATGGAGCGTATCAAAGTGTAAGAAACAAATCCCAAAAATGTAGTTGGTCAACGAAAGAAGAAAATACCATATTACAGTAAAAGCATCAAACAAACACATAAGCAACAGGACAAAGTTCAACAAATGATAACTCACCTAAAGACCATTGGGCAATAGTCTTTCCACTTAAAATCTACTGATTGATGAGGTGGTGTCAATTGAGAGCCTTCTTTTGGAAAATTCATCCAAAAACTGGCCCGAGGACCAAAATCCGATGCTCGGACTTCTCTCCTTTGTATTGGTGTAATCTTACCGACAGTATACCTGAGGCATGGGTGAGAAGCAAATGTGAAGGAGAACCCTGTTAGATTCTCAAGCCACTCATTGAGTCATTCAGCTTCATAAATATGATATGTGTGTGTATATATATATATATATATATTTTTTTTTTTTTTTCTTTGCCATCTGTTCCCAGTCATGTTTGTTCCAATCCAGCAGGAAAGAAAAGACACAGATCATATTGCTTAGTAAATCTTTGCTCATCCAAAAGGGAGGAATTAGTCGAGCAATCTCATTTAATTAATTACCATGCATCTAAAGCAAAAGATAACTGATAAAGAATAAAAATCACTGTTGAAGAAATCTAAGGATCGCAAGTAAAATTTTTTTTTTTTTTGGATCGCAAGTAAAATGAACGTACCTGATACCAAGCTGCAAACTGAGCATTAGATCGTAACTTCTGTGACCTTTAATGATTGCTTCACCAGGTCTCTTAACCACTTTTGCTAGTTTCTTTTGTCTCCGCTTTGCTCTTCTAGATGATGATGAGAAGGAATTATTTATTACTAGCTCACTGATTAAGACACCTTGCATATATTCTCGTTCCAAGATTGGAATGTTTGCCTCAGCATCATTTTCTCCACCTTCGGATAAAGTTGAATCATGTGCAATCACTTTTTCTATAGATACCTCAAGACTCCAACGCCTTTCCAAGGAAACATTTCTATTATGAGATTGTTCCAAATTCAAAATATTTCTCTTAGATAATTTATCAGCTGAAGCACGATGAGATCCCTGGATCTCCCCGATCTTGACATTTCCCATTTCTGCTGAAGTAGCATGATGAATATGTGCATTGTTTTGCAGCTTCTGCTTTCTTAAATCTGGCAAGAGCCCTCTTTTCCTCAAAGCATTGAGGTAAAGTTCTTCTACTGCTGGAAGTCTGCTGCCTCTTGGATAAAATGATCCTTTCCCATCCTTTAAACCCCGAGTCCAAGTTCCAACATAGAAGCCTCCATCACTCCATGTGTATACTCCAAATCCATGCATCATGCCATTCAGCCAGCTTCCTTCAAATGAGTCCCCATTTGTCCAAGTGAGAGTTCCTTTCCCTGACATTTTCCCACCTTTCATGTTTCCTATATAAACATTTCCATGCACCCATGTATACTTACCTGGCCCTTCTGGCAATCCCTGGATCCAAGAGCCTTCAAAGATATCTCCATTAGGATAAACTTGATATCCCAGACCATGTTTGAGATTCAAACGCCATCGTCCCTTATAATTCAAACTATCTGATCCAATGTACGTCCCTGCACCATGCATATATCCACCTGAAAATTCGCCCTCATAAGTGGCACCTGAAGGCCATGAAGTTTTTCCAATTCCATGTCTCATCCCCCGTCTCCACTCACCCTCATATATGCAGCCATCTGACCAGAGATACTTTCCCGTACCCTCGGGGATGTTGCCAAGCAGCGCCCCATAATATGTTTCGCTATTTGGAAGTAAGAGCTCTGTGACTCTAAATGAAGCAAGTTCGGAACTATGAGCAACTTCACCATTATCTTTTATGACCTCTTTGTCTTTGTCCAAAATAGTATCAAGAGATTTTGTTCTATCTGCATAAGCTCGAGCTCCTTCCAAGTTATCGTCAATGGCCGCAGGGCCAGACATGCATAATTCCCCAAAGATTTCGGTACCTTATACAATTACAGTTGCCCCAGAATTCTCATAGGCCATATGATGATATAGGATTCTGTAAAAAGTCATAAGATTGATGTAAATATACAATGGAACTCCTTGTCCTCTGATCTACTACCAGCAGAGAGATTAGAGACTCTCTATCAAAGGCAGTTATCAAGTGCTTTATGGCTTTTTGCAGGAAAAAGAAAAATCGAAGTGAACTATATTAAGACTTGACACACGAATATAACAAAAAGGGAAATCATATTGATCCAGTAAAGAAATGCAACCAAAACTTATAATTGGGGAAAAGAAATGCTTGAGTACTGAAACAAATGCACAACAGTTAACCCAGACATTTTTTTTATTTTCAATACTTTTTGCTAAAACTGCTTAGAAAGAACAAAAAAAAGGTGGATCCAATACAACAAAAGATTCACCGCCATGAATATATAACCAAAAGCGATGAAATTTCAAACTTTCTAAGCCGAAGAAAAACAGGGCACATAGTAGTTTCCAAAAACTGCATTTTTAACATACCCAAAATTTGGGGTCCCAAACAATACAGAACCAGCAATATTTGCAGAATATCTCATACAAAACAAGGCAGACAATACTTGGTCTGAAGCCAACAAATTATCCATGGTTAGTCTGATATTGTAGCTACAATTTCTCACTATTCCTAATACATTCATATAATTTTTCTCTTTAAAATAAAATTAGAGAGATAAAGAGTCCACATTCATATCCCCCATTCATTTCTTCCTAGAACGAAAGCGATTCAGAAAATCAATATACTGCAAGAACTGGCTCTTCAGCTTCCTTATTAAGCAAAACTCTACAGCTTTTTATAGTTGACTTTCTTCCCTCTGATTTCCAAAAACAGAAAAGCTAATCTCAGCTCCAGAATCCATAGCCAAAAAGCCACTTGAACAAAAGCAAATCCACTATGAAACAAACTTAACCAAAAGCCAATCCATATTCCATTTCTCAAACTTTTGCAGACAAGAAATACGCATACAGAAAGAGAAAAGAGTACCTGGGAAAATGAGAGAAGTGTGGTAAGGAGCTGAACATATGGGGGTTGGTCTTTGGACTTTGAAGCTTTGCTTTCTCTCTGTTTTAGCTTGAGATGATGACCAAGTAATGCGAATCCCAAAGACCCAAGCACACGATAATCTGTGTAGCATCCACAATATATATTTAATACCCAAAACGGAAATCTAACGCCAATATCGTCTCGGATTTATATACGACGGTTGCGTTCAATGTCGAGAATACCCACGTTAAATGTTTGTAATTCGTGTTTGAAACATGGAAATTACGTATAGGGTAAAAAAGAAAAGTTATGTCTTGTACATTACTCAACCAACAATTATATGCTTGTCCATCACATACCCTATAAGGCTATAATTTACTGCTTCATAGATTTCGTTCTTCGAAAATTCTATCCTATCATTGGACATTGGCATTTTTTTTTTCTGCTAGGGTAACCAAACCTCCTAAAATAGTATTCTTTTTGTCAACAATGAGAGCAAACCCTAGGTTCACACAAGTGGGGGCCGCGTCTGCTCGAGTCACCTCTCTCAAAGTACTGGAGGTCCTCGATCACCGACCGTCTTCCCCAACGATGGATATCTCGTCTTTTGCAGTGGCGTGGGTTAATGTTAGGTATCCATCGTTCGTGTTGCATCGGAAAAAACATTTTCTACTAAAGAATGTTCCAATTAAATTCAAAATATTTCTCTTAAAGAATTTATCGGCTTTACGGTTTAGAATTTAAAATATATCTCATCTTCTCTATTATCAATTATTCGGTTTACTTATCAATTATTCTGTGTAAAACTTTCACTCCGGTATTGATTATAACATCCTATAGTGGCCTGTGACTAATAAAGCTCTAACTTAGAGTAATGACAGTAAGGTAAGTGGAAGGCTAGCAAGTGGCACATTCTAATCCAAATCTTATTCTAGGTTAAATCAAAAACACATAGGGGTAGAGATAATGTTACATATAAAGCCACCTTTTACATACACTATAGTGAATAAACAAAGAACAACTTGCATATTTGAGTTTCATACCCGTTTCTCAATGATTTGTATTTGATCGCCCTCGATTATGTATGAATAAGTTAAAAAGTATTTGGCTCCTAAGATACAAGTTTTGAATATTATTATGTACGTTTACTATAATTCTTCTGTTTTATCTACGTACTTATGGCCCCACAAACATAAAATTTTAGCACCGCCCCTACATACTAAAATCTTAAAGAATAAAGCATTAAGATATTTACGATGATACGTATATATTAATTTCAATAGACAAATTTAAAAGAACTTGTAATCGAGAAATGTATGATTTTGTAATGAAAAAAATATATAATTTGCTTGTTATATATCTCTATTTAGAAATAATGAGTTAGGTAGGGTTTTCCTTCCAAGAATCCAATATTCCAATTGGTGTTCAAGCTTAATAGTATCATTGTTGACTTACCTTGTTTAGAAGTTTAATATATACTAATTGCCTTATCAATTAACTTAACAATTAGTAGATGATGAAAACCCTATTTTCAAACCCAAGGATTTGACCTTAACACAGGGATGGACCATGGATGAGCTAGCTAGCTCACATCCAAAAGGGCACTCATCTTTTAGGTGACATTATCATTTGAGTAGGTGCCTTTGCAACCTACACGGGTACTAACTGTACGTTGTTTCTCAAAATTTCAATGGCTTTTTTCTTTTTCGATCTTTTTTTGGTACAATCAATGGCTTTTTTCTTTGTGAAGAATGATACGTACTAACGTAGGGAATTGCCAAATAAAAAATAAAAAAAATCATATGTAGGGTTACAGTTACACCGTTAGGTAATGATCGAACTTTCTTCATAGTTGGCCGGTGAGGCCTTGGAGTCATTTGTTTGTGAATTCTTGCACTATACGTGGCCTGATATTTATTTCCTGTTTGGATTTATATAATCAAGATTTGGATTAGTATTAAAATATCAGGGAAGATGGATTAAGATAATATTGGTTAATGACATAGTGAATAGTAGTTCTAAAACGTAGTTATGTGCTTAATTTAATATCAATGTCGCCCATGTATTATTAAAAAAAGTTTTGGAAGGCTTGGCTGAATAGATATATAAACAAATTTTGGAAGAACTATAGCTAGAATGGGAATGTAGCCAATCCTGGTAGGACACATTAATTATTAGTCTAGAATTTGATTGATTTGATCATTAATATAGAATTGTACGTGATCGATGATCGTTAATCTATTCTAGTAAAACACTTATATGAACACAAGGAATATATTACAGTACTAAGCAAAAGAACAAATTACTAAATTAGACATAGATCTATAAAAATATTATTATTGCCAGAAATTATGACCTATCTAGCGATGAACGTACTAGGTCAGTTTGGTTTTAGTTGAAAATTAGACATATAAAATTATGATTTTGTTTTAATTCAAAGCGTAAACCTTTACAATGAGAGGGAATTAATAAGGAATCCAACATAAGCAGGAGGATCCCCATACCAAGAAAAGATTTAATGAAGAACTTAAAAGCTAAATGTACCAACTTATGGGGCAACTTAATTGATACATGCATTCATGAAAAATGTAATTACATAAAGAGATGGGAAACTTCTGAAGAAGAGAGACTGTACGAGAACAAATTTGCTCACCATCAACAATGGATGGTGATATTATTGCCTCGATCAATAAATATTTGTCATGTGTTTCACAATATAACTATGCATGATTAACGAAGAGAGACAAACAATGAAAAAGAAAACAATCTGAAAAATGTTAGTCATGGTTATACAATGAAACACATGATAAAAATGTTTCCTGATTCCTCAAATTCGTGAACCAAACATGGCCTTAATTGTCTTCTACTTCCAAGTAAAAACTAGTAAATTAAATTCCTTGTCGTTTCCTCTTACAAACTATACAATTAATTTAGTACCTACCTTGGCTGACCAACATTTTTTTTGTGATTTCCGATACTTTCATTTCCTGATTCCTCAAATCCGTGAACCAAACATGGCCTTAATTGTCTTCTACTTCCAAGTAATAATACCAGTAAATTAAATTCCTTGTCGTTTCCTCTTACAAACTATACAATTAATTTAGTACCTACCTTGGCTGACCAACATTTTTTTTGTGATTTTTGATATTTTGAATACGCATGCATGGAAGTTGTATAAACCTCCAAGTTCAATTAATCAAGTTTTGTTATTTTATTTTTAGTGACAATATGATTGTTTGATGTCTAAAATATGTAATGAAAACGATTGTTTCCTTTCATTTTCTCATTCTGAAATAAATATAAAATAGTAGGTAGATGGTTTTGGACGTAGGCCGGTAAACATCTCAATTAATTAATCTAGCTCGATCTTATATTTGGTTTTTAGTTTATACATGGTATTGCATGCCTATGAGTTGTCGATCAAAAATACACGTACGTAGTCACAACTGAGTTTGGATCGTCTGCTAATGTTCTTGGCTCTATGTTCTTAAATCGTGCTAATGTCTAATATTATGATGTCAATCTTAAACCCATGCCATCACTGACTGCGTCCAGAACTTTCTTTCTTTTCTGGGTCGAATTCAAAGCTGCCACTAAAATTTGGATTGATGATATTATCGTTAGGCGGCCGGCCGGCCGGGCCTCTAGCACATGGGAATGGTCAGACAAGTAGTCGGTGGCTGTATGGCTGGTGACAGGTGACTGGTGAGTAAGACAGGTTCGTGATAGATAATGGGGCCAAAAATCCACCAAAGCTTTTAGCTAAACAACTCACTCACTCCCACTCAAACCCTGCCACCCTTGCCCATCAGTTTCGTCACCTAGCCTTATGATTGTCAAAACCCTAAATTGGGGTACGTACTTGTATTAAAATAGAAACTAGATAGACATAGATAGATCGATGGTATATATAAAACTAGAAATATAGGATACATAGTAGTATAGTACTAAGATACGTCGGCAAGCCCGATCCTTAGAAGACACGAAGGTTTTTGTTGCTATTAATTTAAATTTTAAACCATATTTTTCGTGAAGCAAATAACGTTGCTCATCGTTTGACACGTCTTGCTAGTTTTTTTTTATTTGAAAAACTTTAGAATGATGAAACTCACTTTATTATTGATGATGTTCTCTGTGAAGATGTTTATAAGTAATCATACTCGAGGTTTAGACTTTACGTTCCTTTCAATGTACAACCATTATCGTTCTTAATCTAATATTCGTTTTTCCCCCAAAAAAAATTGGTATTTATATGGATATGTAACAAATCATTAAGTTGTCACTTTCCAAAGTTTCCAACTCCCATTTCTAACTTTTTCATGCCGGCGGCCGACCATTTCCACCGCGGATCAGGTTTTTCCAAGTCATTGATTAGGTTTTTCTTTTCCCATTTCATCAATTATATTATTTTTGTTATTTAATTATTTAAATAATATATGTTAACATGCATATATATATATATATATATAAATTGTGGCCTGAGATCTCACCAACTCTGCATGCATGAAAGCTTTTTTTCTTCTTATATATATATAAGAAGATTTCTGTCTTTGACCCACAGATATTTTTTTATTTTTTGGAAATTGTCATTTTTGTAGTTTTGTTTATATATAAACATATATATATATATACAAAATGTGCCTTTCATTCTTTCACATTCACTAGTTCAGCGTCTGAAAATATCGTAGATGGTCTTGCTTAATTTTTGCAATGTGCTAGTCGACGATCTCATAAATAACTAAAAAAAAATATTTTATTTTTTGCATATGGCCTTTTCTCCTTTTGTCTTTTAAGAAAATTAAGAATCTAATTATTAGTAAAAGAAACGATAATTGAGGGAAAAAAAACTTGCATATTTTTTAACTAATATATATGGACCTACGACAGAGTAATCATGTATTAATAAAACAAAAATTAAGCAAGACCATCTACGATATTTTCAGACGCTGAACTAGTGAATGTGAAAGAATGAAAGGCACATTTTGAATCAACCCCGCTGTTAAGAAGTAGGGAGAATGAGATCGTCGACTAGCATATTGGAGAGGAGGCTAAGATTCAAAATGCAGTAATTTATGTCTTTTATTTTGATATTTGAGATTCAAGATGTTAGAGTTTCTATTGAACCCAGGAACACACAATATAAGGCAAAACTCAAGTTGATATGTCTCTATCCGGCCCTCTTTGTGGCAGCGGCGACTAGGGTTAAGACCTTAGCCCAATAGTTTATGATCGTAGCCTCCTCTCCAATATGCTAGTCGACGATCTCATTCTCCCTACTTCTTAACAGCGGGGTTTGTTTTCCTCTTGAAGTCTGCCTGCGTGTTTCTATGAGTAGTGCCTCTGGGCTCTTCGATACTCGATCACCACGGCTGGCGGTGTGGTTTTGTGCACGTTGGCTCTTCTCTCTCTAGTTCGGTGCCTTTGGTGGTTGCTGCCGGTTCGTTTGGCAATGATGTTGTAGATTCTTCCTGCTGGCTATTTACTCGAGTAAAAATATTAAGTGATGAGAATGTGAATCCCAGATTGAAAAAAATATGACATTGCAATAGAGGTTATAAGGGTTTGACCCTCTCTAACAATTCCCAATTAATTTTGATTGTAACGCTTAGTTTATTTACTTTGGTAAATATTTAAGTTTTCTTAGTAGTATTCTAGGTTTCTCCCGCTGATAATATATTGGTCCCTTTTTGGTTTTTTCTGGGTGCTTTACCAAAGCATAACCAATTTTTTCGGTAATTTTCAGTTTTAGTTTTTTTTTGTTGGATATTTTCGCTCCGATGAATACCGGTCGATGATTGGTCGGATCGTACTATTTGGTACAAAGATGCACCTCTAAAAGCATCTCCAACAACTTCCTAAAAAATATATATTTTAGGATTTAGGAGAAATTTCTCTTTAATTCAAAAATTAAATCTTTATAAATTTTACCCCCTAAAAATCACAGTTTCCCATAATATTCTCTATAATAATTACACATGGATTATTATATTATTTCTTTGAATTTGAAAACGTTTGTCACACACAATATTCTAAATATCGTTAGGCGCTAGTCGGGCGGCGGGGAGGGGCCTAGCACCTAGGCGGGGATTAGTCAGACGCCTAGGCGGTTTTATACTTTATTTTAATTTTAGGACTAGATTCTTGTTACTATCCTAAACTTTAAAGGTCTCATAAGTTCAGTCCTTGAATTTCTAATTTTATCAATTAAGTCATTGCACTTTCAATTTTCACCCAATAGATCTCTCCGTCTAATCGAAACATTAAATTGCTGACGTGGCGCTAATTTGGGCCTAATTAAATTATAAAATACCCATTATACCCCTGGCTTCTTTCTCCCCTCTTCCAAACCGGTCCTTTTCTCTCTCTTCCCCGACCACTATGGGCACCCCAGCTTTTCTCTTTTCTTCAACCTCTCATCTCCTCTCTCAAATCTATCTCAGACACAACAACAAAATCAATCCATTGTCAGATTCTGGATTCAAGGAGAGCGAGAAACACGCAGAGAGAAGAGAGAAAGTCGATATGACTTCTCTCCTCCCGCCACCGACTTCCGAGCACAACCGCAGCTCACCACTGGTGCATACAAGCTTGCGGGCCTTCCCTTAATCGAGCCCAGGCTTTGTGTCTAACGGCGACGTCACCGAAACGAGGCCTTACGCGCCTTTGCTGCCCAGTCCCGCCATCGTCTCCTAGTAGGCTAGCACCACCCGTCGTCTCAGGCGCCTCGACGTCACCAGGAGAGAGATTGAGAGATCGGGGAGAGAGGGAGGAGAGAGAGAGAGAGGTCAGGGATAGGGAGAGAGAGTGAGAGGTCTGGAGAGAGGTCAGGGAGAGGGGAGAGGAGATTTTTTTTTTTTTTGTTTTTTTTTTCGATAGAGAGAGAAAAGGGTGAGATGAGAGAGAAGAGGGAAAAGGAAGTGAGGGGTATAATGGATTTTTC
Organism: Rubus idaeus; assembly: GCA_030142095.1. Classification (NCBI taxonomy): domain Eukaryota; kingdom Viridiplantae; phylum Streptophyta; class Magnoliopsida; order Rosales; family Rosaceae; genus Rubus; species Rubus idaeus. Next base: position 8,314,745 of record CM057970.1, read on the forward strand.
ACAGTTGAATTGGTCTTAACATAGTGCCACGTCAGCGATTTAACATTCCGATCGGAGGGAGTGATTTATTAAATGAAAAATTGAAAGTGCATGGATTGAACTGATGAAATTAAAAATTCAGAGACTGAACTGATGAGACCCCTAAAGTTTAAGGTAGTAACAAGAATTTAGTCCTTAATTTTAATATACAATATATAATTAACTAAATAAATGGCTACTTACAACAAAACTATATATGTATTAAGAAATATAAACATACAAAATTGATGTATATAAAAAGTACTATAATTGATTGAAAACATAGGTAAAAAAAAATTCTGATAATTTAAAACCCGTCTTTGCCCGCCTAGGCTGATTTGCAACTAATTGAGGCGGTTGACCTCCATGATTTATACTCCTTATACAACGTCAAAATCAAATAGTTGATTCCCTATTTTAGGAAATTTGGAGATTTTAGGAACCCAAATCTCCTACTCTTGTTGACCAAAAAAAAAATCTCTCACTCCGTCTTCATTTTCTCTCAAATAGAGAAGAGTTTAGGGAATCTTTTTTTTTTTTGGACGAAAAAAAAAAAAAAAAAAAGATTTTAGGGAATCAGTTGGAGGGAAAAAAAATAGCTTATAGAAAAGTTGTTGGAGATGCTGTAAGCGACTAATCACAATATAATAATGAGTTTTTAATCTAAAAAATTAACCCAAGGTCCAAGGAGCTGAGTATATATGTTCCACTTATTGTATAACGGTATAACCCAAGTTCTATTAATAATAATTTAGGCGTCCAAGCTGATGGGGAGGCCTTCATCCTTAGCTTTAAAAAAAAATCTCAAAAATTAACCCAAGAAACTGAGTATTAATTAATTGGCCGGCTAGCTTGTGGCAATTATATGCATATATATCACCAACAAAACCTAGTGGAGACTAACTAAAGTAATTTGCACCAAGCATGCACCATCTAATTAATATGATAATATTGTTCGAAAAAGGAACGACCACTAGATTCAGCTAAAGATTCAGAAACTCCATTGTTAATGATCGAATCAAATTGCATGTACGGTGTACGTACGTTGATTAGCCTCCCGAAACCTACATTATTCATCACCTTCGTCCACTTCTCGATCAATGTCTCGATGTGGATTAATTAAATATGCACTGTGCGAGATCAAAACTATTGGAACTTCAACCCTAAAGCATCATGCTCAAGACGTTAATTCCATACATGAACTTAATTAAAAATGGTGATATCAAGACCGACTAGCTTGTATGATAATCGATATATATGCACAGCTTAGGCATATATATATATGCACACTACAAATTAATTAAGTGCATATATGGGTTTTGCTTTTGAATCGTGCCCATCCCTCGTATATATTAACCATGCATGCATTGTGATCGAACGGACGGCCGGTATCCGAGCACCCTTCGATCGGCCTGGTGGCCGGAGTACGTACGTACGTGGGTTCTGCTAATGAATCTTCATCATATAAATAAATCGATCACAGGCACACCAATATATACTGCATGTATTATATGAAGTCACTTGAGAAGTTCAGAGATGGTCGGATATGTACGTGGACTTGGTACATTGCATTTTCATGGGTGACATATATTAATTTGGCATAAGATATATACACCCACACATGAAAAATAGTTGATGTAAGCTTCTCACTACCACAATTTTGGGCATTAATTAAGGACGACATATATGGAAACAAATTTCTACGTGTCCGAGCTCTCTACAGGGAAATATGAAAGAAATACAAAACATGCAGTGATGCAGACATGCAGCTATATATATGGTTCTTATTTTTCAACAGTTGTGACTTATTTTTCACCCATGCTTTGCTTTGCCAAAAAAAAAAAATCACCCATGTTTTGACAAGCTTGGAAGTTGGAACGTGGGTCAAATATCATAGGTGAAAGGATTATTTCTTTCTTTGGTGGGATTATTTTGTATATATTATCGTATCTCGTGCTGTGATTGTTTAGTAGTTTGTGCCACAAGTGCCGTTTTGATATGTTTAGTAATCATTTGGGCCTGCTCGCACCAAATTTAAAGATTTTTCTAGGGCGTCGCAAGACGTTACAAATTTTGTGTTTCAGATCCTAAATTTTATTTTAATCCGGTTCCAGGATTGTACTTCATGTTCTTACATGTGCTATCGCTAGCTACAGTTATCTCTGACAGGCTTGTTGAGAGGCTGATGTCGGATTCTTGGAGGTGAGATGCAGATCATGGTGACATAGCTATTTTGTTTTCTAGTTTTGTTTTTTGGTTATTCGTTAGTTCCAATAAGTCACTCTTGTATTAAGTTGGAGTTTCAGAGTTTGTTTTTCAGATGGTTTCCTTGTATGGATCTTCGTCAGAGTCATGGTTGTGGTTTTACTATTGTGTCATGGTTATGTATAGCATTGTACGTTTTTGGGGACTAACTCGTGCACTTTATCATCGGTGTATTTATGTTGTTAATGTGTTGGTGAGCCGTCCTTACATTTGGTACGTCTGAAAATTTGAGACACAGAGTGGAAGAGAGTGAAGTCTATTAACCTTATCATTGTAAGCATAGAGAACAAAAGAACTACAAAATCTTGAACAAGAGAATAAAAATGAATTAATTTGAACACATAATTCATATGCCTTTGTGACGCTTCAGTCGCTTCTATTGAGGAGTCAATGAAACCACCATTTCAAAACTTGACGGCTCCTTCTTGTTAGAGCAAATGCATCAATGACCTAAAGTTCAATTGCCAATCAACTATTCATTCAAAATTGGTAAATTATAAGAGACAATTCTAATGCCAATATATTATGTAAACTTAAAATTTAATTAATTTTTCAATTTACGAATAAGATTAATCATACACTATTTAATCTACAGAGATAATAATTGGATTTCTAACTAGCCCAAAACTCCAACCCAAGGCCTAGGTCAGGAAAGCCCACAGATAACGGTTTCCTTAGACTTAAAACGGGACAGAGAAATATTTTTCAACATTTTGCTTGCCTTAAACCCTTGCCATCAAAACCCTCAACACTCTCATCGACAGCGGCAAAGCAAGTTAAACCAAAACCATGGTGAAGTCGTACCTCCGGTACGAGCAGGCTGCGGCCTTCGGCGTCATCGCCTCCGGCGATTCAAACATCACGTACGACAGTTCTGGGAAGCACCTTCTTGCTCCTGCCCTTGAAAAGGTGGGTGTGTGGCACGTACGACAGGGCGTTTGTACCAAAACCCTCACCCCTTCCACGGCCACCAGTGGAAAATCTATCTCAGTCACCTCCATCGCCTCCTCGCCTACTTCTCTGGTAAAGCTTCGTTTTTTAGTCTTGACTCTTTTCTTCTTCTTTTTCTCTTGCAATTTGTTGCAGCTAACAAAAGGTTGTTTTCGAAATTTTCACTGTCTTCTAATTGTGGAACATTGAATAATTGGATTCAATGAGTTCAATCTCTATATCTTGGGAGGGAAGATTGCACTTTGTTTGTGCTGAGAAAGAGGAAATGCTTAATACTCTGCATCTGAATTGTTCAATGTCATTCTAATGTTTGAAGATGGGCTTGTCTGAACATAGAGTAGCACAAAAGTTTAATACTTTGTAGCTGTGTGGCAATGTTTTTGGTTGTACTAGGCTCAATTAAGCAGAGGATTTTGTTTTAGCTCAATTTGATCCTATCGATGTGAATTTAATACCCGAAAGTACTTTCATTTCTCTATGTTGTTTCTCATACCAAGTTTTTAGAGAGATGGTAACATGACAATGAGGAGTTTGCTTTGATAGTTTAGATAAAATTGAAAAACTTGTTATTGTCAGTTTTTTGCACAGGTTAGTATCTGAGGTAATGAAACCAGTTTTGATTGCAGATAGCTACTGGGTATTCAGATGGTAGTATCAGAATTTGGGATTCTGAGAAAGGAACCTGTGAAACCACACTGAATGGGCATAAGAAGGCTGTCACTGCCTTACGGTATGACAGACTTGGATCTAAGCTTGCATCTGGAAGCAAAGATGACGACATTATATTATGGGATGTGGTCGGTGAGACAGGCCTATATCGCCTCCGTGGGCATCGCGATCAGGTATGTTATTAGTTATTACAGTTGTTCAAATAAAACTTATAACTCTTGCTTATACTTTTACTGGCGTTGCCTATAACCCTTAATTATCATCATTTGTCATGTTCAGGCTGCAATATTTTAATTTATTTATGTTTGCTTCCTTTATGTAGGTCACTGACCTTGTCTTCTTGGATTCTGGTAAGAAACTCGTTAGTTCCTCGAAAGATAAATTTATGAAAGTGTGGGATCTTGATACCCAGCATTGCATGCAGACAATTAGTGGCCATCATAGTGAAATTTGGTCCATAGATAGTGATCCAGAAGAAAAATATTTAGTCTCTGGGTCTGCAGACCCGGAGCTTAGATTTTACACAATTAAGCATGACTTGGAAGATGACCAATCCATCTCTAAAGGGAATGGAACTGAAATAGTGGACGGTGGAGATCCACCCGCTCATAATAAATGGGAAGTTTTGAAGCTGTTTGGTGAGTTTCCGCGGAAAAACAATGAGGGTAGAGTTGCAACTGTGAGATTCAACAAGTCCGGAAATTTGCTGGCTTGTCAAGTGGCTGGAAAGACAGTAGATATATTCCATGTACTGGATGAAGATGAATCAAAGCGGAAAGCGAAACGCAGGCTTCACCGGAAGAAAGAAAAGAAATCTGCAAAGGGGGCACCTGATGTGATGGAAAATGGAGACACACATCGCGTAGCTGGAGAAGAAGGAAATAGTCCTGCTGTTACAGTCCTCGATGTTTTTAAGCTTCTTCAAACTATTCGAGCAAGCAAAAAGATATGTTCCATCTCTTTCTGTCCAAACACTACAAAGAGTTCAATGGCTACAATAACTTTGTCATTGAACAATAATTTGTTGGAATTTTATTCCATTGAAAGCAATGCAGTGAACAAAACACTTTCCATAGAGCTCCAAGGACACCGATCTGATGTCAGAAGTGTAGCACTCAGCTCAGACAACACACTCTTGATGTCAACTAGTCACAATGCAGTAAAGATTTGGAATCCAAGTACTGGTTCCTGCCTGCGAACTATTGATTCCGGATACGGCATGTGTGGTTTTATCATTCCTAATAGCGAGTATGCACTTGTTGGAACTAAAAGTGGAACAATGGAAATTATTAACATTGGAAGTGGCACTTGCATTGAAGCAGTGGAAGCTCACGGTGGCTCTGTCATGTCAATTGCAGCCATTCCCAATGAAAATGGTTTTGTCACAGGAAGTGCGGATCATGACATTAAGTTTTGGGAATATGAAGTTAAACAGAAGTCTGCTCAAGTATGTAATTTATACATTATGTTCTTAATTGAGTATATCACTATATCTTTCCAATACATAGTTCTGGAGCATGATACTACTGTTTGATCATATTGACATCTTTGATGTTCAGAAGTAGTATTGTTTCTATTTATTTCTCAATCAGAAACGAACTCTCTTACTCTATTAGGCCTGTTCTATGAAATCCATAAAAAGCATTGATGATATGCAAACTGAAATAAGTTCAGCTTCTAATACTTATGATTGTCAAGTCATTTCAACAATGTGGAGTCTGCAGCTTTGACCTTGGAGCATCTATATTGATACATTATGTGTATTTATGCTCGTACATTCATTGCATTTATGTATGGAGGAAACAAAGAACTGTCATCTGTGGCTTTAAGTTTGAAAAAATCTAGTGAGTGAATGTGATCATTAATGATAGGTATCAACATGAAATGTCATTGTTGATGTTGTTGGCCTCCATTAATGTCTTTTCCCCCCCTTATAAACGTTTATATATTGATCAGGTTAGTTATACTGCCTTCACTCTGTTTGAAACAGGATTCCAAGCAGCTAGTGGTGTCAAATGTAAGGACTATGAAGATGAATGATGATGTCCTTGTGGTTGCTGTCAGCCCTGATGCCAAATATATTTTGGTTGCACTATTGGATTGCACAGTGAAGGTCAAATTGGATATTTTGATGGGTTTTCTTATTTATGTTCCTTCTAGGTTGTGAAGTGTAACAGCAAACAAACATATTATTCAGTTATGAAATTGGTGTGTCAAAAATCTCTATGTGAGTAGGTGATATGGTTGTTAGTTTCACTTTTCTTTAGCATCGGTACACTGAATTACATTTTCACACATGTAGCCCAATTCTGAGATTTATTACCTCTCATAACAAGTTAAGATCCTTGATTGATGATGTAAAGTTAGAGCATTATAAAATGGCATCTGAAACTATAAATATACTGAGGATAAGGATAATTGATCTTATGTGTTAAAGCTATCTGTGATGAAAATTATAATAAGAGATGCTTAGAATTACCTTGGATCACCTTGCATGGTTTGAAGAAAAATAAATTGGTGGTCCCCGTGATATTACTTTTCCCTCCCTGTAATAGTTTTGTCGAATTTGTGTAATCAATTGGTGAATCTACAAAATTATTTTTATTTATATATTTATTTATTTATTTTCAGGTGTTCTTTATGGATTCACTTAAACTTTTCCTTACCTTGTATGGTCATAAGTTGCCTGTGCTATGTATGGATACATCATCTGATGGAGACCTGATAGTGACTGGATCTGCTGACAAAAATTTGAAGATTTGGGGTTTAGATTTTGGTGATTGTCATAAATCCTTATTCGCTCATGAGGACAGGTGCAGCTTTATATATATTTATATACACACACAATTTTTTAATGAATGCAAGTTTGGATGCTTGAAGTTCTACTAACAATTTTGATGAACTGTTTTCATGATGCAGTGTAACGGCGGTGCGATTTGTGCAAAATACACATTACATGTTTAGTGCTGGAAAAGAAGGCATAGTAAAATATTGGGATGCTGATAAATTTCAGCTGCTTTTAACTCTTGACGGACACCATGCTCAAATTTGGTGCCTCGGAATTAGTAATCGTGGTGATTTCATTGTCACTGGATCTCATGACCGATCAATTCGTCGCTGGGATCGCACTGAAGAGCCATTTTTTATTGAGGTAATTGTTGTTTTTTGAGGAAAAAAGTAACGTAGCACTGTAATAATCATTAATTCGTTATATTAAATAAAAGCTTATCCTGTACTTTGTCTATGCTTTTGTGTACTGAGGCCTTAGGTTAAGTATGCGCCTTCTCAATAAGACATGTTCTCACTTTATTAAGTGCTTCGTTCGAAATTGCAGGAAGAGGAAGAAAAGAGGCAGTTGGAACAGATTGAGTCTGAACTTGACAATGCATTGGAGAACAGGTATGCACCAAAGGAAGAAATCCCCGAGGTGGGAGCTGTGGCCTTAGTAGGGAAGAACTCTAAAGAAACAATTACAGCTGCTGATGCAATTATTGACGCAATAGATCTAGCAGAGACAGAATTGAAGCGACTTGTGGAACATGAGGTAGATTTAATTTTTTTTGCTTGATCATAGCCATTATGATGTGCTTTATCTGTGTGTGTGTGTGTGTATTTACTACATGGCTTTGTTCATAATACTTTCCATTACATGGTTGTGCCCACAATATTCTTATACAGTGTTTTAGCTTGTCTGCTGAATACGTGTTCTTTCATAAAAATAGAGAAAAAGAAATGTATCATGTTTTCAAGTAACAACTTAACAGCTCTCAGCAGACATTATATCAATTCTTTTATTGTAAACGCATATATCACTCCGTACATAATATTGACCGAGTTTAATAGGCATCCTTAGTCTAATTTTTTTAATTAATGCATGAGCTCTATGATGAGTGCATCATTAGAAATCAAAGGATAAATTTGGTGTTGGCGGTCTCCTCATTTATATGCAGCATGATTTATTTAATTAGATTCATGATGGTGCTAGGGATATGCCTTATAAAATTGCCAAATAAGAAGGATGAGGGTTGCAAATCTTAAATGAGCACACTGAATACTCAAAGCATGGGTGCCCCCTTTTGGTATCTCTGATGACCTTTTGGGACTTTGGGTCACTAACTGCTAGTCGTGAAAATTATACTTGTGATTTTAACTCTGAAAGCTGTTATATAATTTCATTTTATCACCATTGAATGGTTTCACATGTAATTTCAGTCGGAGAAAAGCAGGGGAGGTGTTGCTGAGTTTAACCCAAATAGTCTTATGAATGGGCTCTCTCCATCTGAGTATGTTCTTCGTGCACTTTCAAATGTTCAGACAAATGATCTGGAGCAGACGCTACTGGTATGCTTGTGGTGGGCACTAGATAAGCACACTTAAAAAGAAGTGAAATTTCATTATTGCTTAAAATTTAAGAGCTCGACTTGTTTGTTTTGCTGGTTTTTAATAATTAATTTCTTCACATGTAAGGATGGTCTTTTTTTTTTCATAGTTGGTTTTTAGCTGGTTTTTAATGATCCTTGCATTCGAAGAGAATGTAAGGACGGTCTAGTTGTCTTGAATCAGCATTTTGAGTAGTATACCTTTATATTTATATATTTTGAACATCTTTTAAAATCATTGTTATAGTGATCCATCTTTCTTTCCTTTCACATTCTATTCATTCATAGAACCTTTATATATATATATATAAAGTCTAAATCAAACAGATGGTAATATCTACCCAGAAGAACTGAAAATTGAAGGAGGGGGGGGGGGGGAATTCCTAGTGCACATTTCATTGCCGCAAGCTTTCTGTTTTTTTGGGAGATTTTACTATATATTTTTCCTTTGGTTATGCATGGCGAGTAGTTTTTCCTTTGTTGGTTTAATTATTATTAGTCGAGCTTATTTGAACAGCAATTCTTGTGCAGGCTTTACCATTCACAGATGCTTTGAAGCTTGTGTCTTACTTGAAGGACTGGTCTTTGAATCCTGATAAGGTTGGTGTATCTGCCTTGTTCAAAGACTCAAGAATCCATGGAAATTTATTCATTAAACATACTTGTATCTTTTTGCACAGATTTTTTACGTATGGCATATTCTTAATCATATCTTCATATATCCTCTTGCACTTGTACACAACACAGTCATGCTTATAAAATTAGGATGTGATTCCTAAGAACTATCACACTTCAGTTTCGGTATTCAAGGTGTAATAGTCACGGCAATGTGTTTTTAAAATTGGTGCAGGTTGAACTCGTTTGCAAGATTTCTTTAGTTCTACTGCAGACACATTTTAATCAGTTGGTCAGTACGCCGGCGGCAAGGCCTATGTTGACTGGTTTGAAGGAGATTCTTTACCCCGAAGTTAAGGTATTTGGACTGTTCAGCATTTGTACTTGGAAATTGTATTCATTACTTTTAAATGTAGTATTTTAGTTGGTAAAGTCTATATTTTGGGGGCTGGCTAGCAAAGAGTTAATTAGTCGTGAGAGACGTCTGCTAAGGTTTCCTTTCTTATATTAAAATGTAAGGCTGTATTGTTCCCTTCTAGTGCGGAGAAGTGAGGCACTTGAACAGTATGTATGTATGCATGTAGTTTCTATCTGAAAAATTTCTGTTGAGATGAGGATTTAATCTCTGTCAGGAACGCAAAGACATCATTGGTTTCAACCTTGCAGGGATGGAACATCTAAAGGTGCGGCTTTAATCTTTGAATCTCCTTGTGTATCCTTGTGGTTGTTATGGTATTTATGTTTTTTAATTGATTCCATATGATGTTTCAGCAACTGATGGCTTTGAGATCAGATGCATTATTTCAAGATGCAAAATCAAAGTTGCAGATAATTCGTGCACAGCATTCGAAGCGTCTAGATGGAAGGACAGGCACAGGCACAAGAGAAGAAAATCAAAGTAAGAAGAGGAAGACAAAAAACAACAAATCAAATGATGGACACGCTTGGGTATGATGTTGTAGTAAGAGATTATTTGACTACAAGTTGGCCTGAGAATTTCAGCCGTGACATTAAAACATGGTAAGCCAACTATGGTGAGGGCCTCAAAGATGGATGCCTATCTCGCTGTCAGTTTCATTGCCTGCCATCCCAGATTTTCAAGCCAATGGATATCTGCTGTTGGGACGTTTGCAGTTTTGTAACTCAAGTGATCAAACTATATTCTTATATAGTCCTAGGAATTGCAACAAAATTTTGATTGATGCCAACAGTGGGTACCTTTGTGCTACAATAAGGAATTATTATATGGGTCAAATGCATACATGTGGTGGAGATTTGAGTAATTATAAACCCAAATATTGTGCTCTACTGATGTTCTCAAGTACGATTAACAATTATGTTCTTCAAACTAATAAAAACATGTTTGGTTACATGGAAAATGATGGACTATGAGCATTTCCTTGTAAGGACCGAGGGACAATCCGAAAGCTTTGATATTTCCATTATTGAACAATTCTGAACTCTATCAAAGTTTTATTGATCTCATATATATAAATAATATATATAACTTAAAGCTCCCTACTATATAGGAGCGCTTTGCTTATGACTTGTATTATGGCCGGACAAGGGACAACCTTTTCATTTCCGGCATACACATGAGAGATATATATGAATATAGAAGCTTATTGCCAGTATGCTTATTATGTTTCCTTATCGGAAGTTTTTGCCTTCAAAGGTCTGGCCAAACTGCCAATTCTTGGGGGTTATATGCCATGAAGTTGAGTGTCTTTTATCACTTGCTTCTACTCTGAAGGTCAGAGACTCCCCAACCAACTTGGCATCAGTAACCCACCTCTGACCCCACATCCGCTTCATCGTTGTCCATCGGAGCTTGTCATCGCCCTTCACTTGCAGGCCGATCACATCCCCAGCAGCTCCCACATTCCACACCAACACTTCATTGAAGTAAGGATTCCCAGTTATCGTGAAACGGATGCCTCCCTTCTTTTGGCATGGAACCCTGCAAACAAGTAATCACTTACAATTGTAAACATGCATGTTCATCATCATTTTTCCCCCCTCAGCTTATATGCTATGATATTTTACACGTTGAATATGGGAATAATAAAAGGACAAATGCTTTCTTCGAGTCCATCTAATTTGGATCATTTGGCTCTCTCATATGAGGACGGTCATGTCTCGCAATATAATTAACATGCAAAATATTTGAGAAGCAATAAAATCATTCGGAAAATTCTAACATGCAGGCATGCAGCCTTGCATTCTATGCAACTTGCTTTTTTAAAATATAATTGCATATAAATATATTACCTTCGGTATACGATTGGAACTATGCCAGCCTTGTACTCTGCAATGTTGAGGAAAACAGGCTTGGCTATATCGAAGTGCTCGCGTGGTGCATTGCACCATCCTCCATTGTCACTTGGAAGGTTATAGTTCGGTGGGCAATGGTTGGTTGCCGTAACATGAAGAGTTGGCTGCCCAGGCTTGCACCATTGTGGGGAGTCCACGCATTGGATATCGTAACAAGCACCACACGACTGCCCGTTGTTGAACAACGCATCGCTCAAAGCCACTGTCTCGAGGCCATAGCCTTCTTGAACGACGTCGTGGTAACCACAAGCACCACCTGCGTCCAATTGTGTTTTTCAAAAGATTAATTTCAAACTATTATAGGGTTATATTATTCTTGCTAGATATCTGACATGAGTACGTACGTCCACCAATTGACAGTCTTACAACAAGCATATATAACATGTAGAAATCAGTTTTTAGTGACATTTTCCATTATTATGAAATACTAAATCGTACCAAATGTGCCGGAGCCGCCTTCGTAGAATGTGGCATGAGCATGCTTCCAAGGGCCAGCTCTGAACCTTGGCTTATGTTGCTTAATGGGAAATCCAGTGACATGGTCCGGTAGTACGAGAAGAAAGAGAAGCAATGAACCCAAGAGGGCAGAACTCAATGACGCCATTATTGACCTTTTCAAATCTAGCTTGTTTCTCTTCAATCACCAAAAGAGAGACAAAGCTTGATATCGTATTTGGTTTGAAGATTCTTGTGTGGCTCGGTTGTGTTATATAACAAAAGATTTTAGTTATTTTGTTGCAGTTGTTTCAATTTAGTTAACCTCGTATGGATGGGGCAGATGTGCAGTTTAGTTTTCGTTTCTACCTCTCTTTTGAAGGCCATTGCCATTGCCATGCCAGCTAACTAGCTATATGTATGTTTATAGCCAACTAATATTTACCTGTATCTCTCCCTCATTCTTCGTTTCGTTACTAGCTCGAGAGTCCTTAATAATAGGAGCGTTTATGCGACCTTTTATAGTGTTTAATATTATATTATTTCGGTTATATTTCTTATTTATTTTAGTTATTTATTTGATTTCTCGTATTTTGTAGGTTTCGGAAGCAAAGATGAATAAGTTGGCTTAGATCGTGATAAAAGGAGAATTCCAATCACTTAAGGAAACCTTGATGGACAAGGAAGACCGAAGCGCTTATAATTTAATCCATTGGGCTTTTCCTTGGAGTTAATAAGTCCACGACTATTAAGGAAGTGTCTAGGATTGAGAAATTCATATATAAAGGAACCTAGTCGCAGCGGAGAAAGACTTTTGCATCAAACTCGTGAACAGCCGAGAGCAAGAGAGAATACAAAACTGCCGCCTAGACGATTGGACGCCATATTGCCGTTCGGACGGATTCGACGACCAAAATTCATTTTGGGATTTTGGTTCTTTCCATCTTCATGTATTCTTTTGGGTTTTCGTCTAAAGTCATGAGTAGCTAAACTTCTTGTAGTTAGAGCTAGATTGAAGCCCTAAACATGAGTATTTTGATGTTTTGATATTTGGATTTAATCAAGTTTTGCTTCCGGATGATAATGGTTTCATTGTTCGTAAATTGTTGTTCTTATATATGTTTCTTTGATTCGCGACTTTAGGAGCATGTATTAGGAGTGAAGCATAAATATGTGTTTGATGACCCAGATCTGCATGTATTTTATTTGTGGTGCGACAAGTGCTACGGTATTTGTATGAAATCGTTTCTAGGATACTTAGGATACACACCATGTTTTAGGATTCTTGCTATGTTCATATTCTCTTAGACCTTAATGATCTCTATGTGTTAAATTTGAGCATATACCAAACCATATTGCATATTAGGGAATAAGTTTTGATATTCATACCAAATGCTTAACGTACATACTAAGTAAGAGAGAATGAATGCGAGAGTGCATCCCGACCAAGGACCTTTCGTGAGCATAGTCATCCATGGGAGTCAATAACTTGTTGATCTAAATTCATGATATTAATATATGATTGTTCAGTGGTGAATTTTGAAACCCTAGCTTCCCATTCCATTGATTCACAAATCTTTATAATTCCAGTTTTATATTTTCGTCAGTTTTAATTATCTTTTTTCCTTTAGTTATTTAAAATACCAAATCACCTCAGAAAATTCCAAAACTTTGTTAGTAGTTAGTTCTTTGTGTCTAGTTTATTGTGTCAAAATTTCAAGTCGTTTGGACTAGTCTAGAGTCGTCAACCAGTTGGGTCTTCCTGATTGGTCAGTCTTGTTATTTGTTTGTTTTGAGTCATTGTAGTTGCAACTTTATCCCAGTCCCTAGCGGGTTCGATCCCTACTTCCATATACTATCTTCGATCATACTCACAAGTGTAGGGTAATTCATAAGTTGTGATTGTGCACCTTAATTGGTGTGTGAAAACACCTTTATCACTTAACTAGGACCAAGTCAATTGAAAGATATCATTGCCCAAAAATATATGGCACTAAGATGATAGAGAAAATAAGCATGAACTTTTTCCATGGAAAATTTGATTAACATAAAACTAAAGGCCAAAGCACAATCTAAAAAGAAAAATGCAAAAGGATGAGAGGTACAAAAAATCTGCAGGCCTTGATATATACAAAGTGGCCTTGCTTTATTCGTGAAGATGTTATGATATGTGTTCCTATGCGAAATTCTTGCCTTCATAAGTCTGACCAAACTGCCAATTACTGGGGGCAACATTTAACGAGGTTGCAGTTCTTCCATCACTGGCCGTCACTCGGAAGCTTAGCGACTGCTCGACCAATTTTCCGTTGTAAATCCACCGCTGACCCCACATTCGCTTCATCGACGTCCATTGAGGCAGCTGCTCTTCACTTTTCACTTCCACTTTGATCACATCCCCAGCACCTCCCACATTCCACACCAACACTTCGTTGAAATAAGGATTCCCAGTTATTGTAAATTTAATGCCTCCTTCCTTATGTTCACATGGAATCCTGCATTATGACAATGAATAAGTACGTACAATGAGCCATTAACATGTATTGAGCAACAGCAGATTAATCAATGACATTCATGTTAAATCCAATAAAACCTAGCTATGAAGTATACATAAATATTTGTGGATATATAATTGCGCATATATAAATATGTAATTACACTCTTGGTCTCCATAATTTCGGACATTTTCCATTTTTCGTATTTTCTTAACTTTGCACTTGCGGTGCAAATCTTTAGTAGACTGATTAAGAAAGAACAATGCCAGTAGTTGAACCATATTTAAATGGCATGACATACCAATTGATGTGGCAATTAAACATATATAACTTAACTTCCACATCAAATGCCACGTGATGTGATTTATATGTAGTACGAACACCAAATAATTTGCACTTTTAATCACGGGAAAAAAGGTATATGATAAGAGAATCTCTCCCACTAATTTACATACCGAAAATAGCAATAGAACAAGTGAATGTAATTTACCTGCGGTATGTGACTGGAACGATGCCAGCCTTGTACTCGGCAATGTTGAGAAACACAGGCTTGGCTATGTCGAAATGCTCACGGGGTGAATTGCACCATCCTCCATTGTCACTGGGCAAGTTGTAATTGGGAGGGCAATGGTTGGTTGCTGTAACAGTGAGAGTTGGCTGCCCAGGCTTACACCATTGAGGCGAGTCCTCGCATTTGATTTCATAGCATGCACCACATGTCTGCCCCTTGTTGAACAATGCATCGCTCAATGCTACTGTCTCCAGGCCATAGCCTTCTTGAACTACATCATGGTATCCACAGGATCCACCTAGGATGCTCCAAATGTTTCATAATTAGTTAAAGGCCGGGATTAATTAGCATAATATGATCGACATAGTACGTAGCATACCATATAGCAACCAAGCCAAGAAAAAATGAATTCGATTTGAGGATGCAATACACGGTTTGGTTGGCATGCACAGCATCTCCGAATAGGCTAGTCGTTCGGGATGATGGCAAGCATCCAGCCCGTGGTTATAAGTGGTATGATCATTAGTTGGATTCGGAAAATTTCTCTTGCCAACAATTTGAGAGTTACTGTGTTATCAAATTATGACTCGAAAACTTTGCTTTGGTGAAATTAATATTCAATTAGTCTGATGTACAATGTACAATACAAGATTCCACATAATCAACGGTTCCAAACTTCCAACCACAATTTAAGAACATAAGCCAAATTCTGTTGCAAGTGTAAGGTTTTATATGTTAAAACCTATGAGCTCGGGTCTAAACAACTAATTTTAAGACAACATAAGATGTCAAATATTTGACAAGAAGCTTTTAATTATATCCGAATTCCCACATAGAGGGGTTTGATTTGGTTCGAGTTTTTGTGGGTGGGTAGGTATCATCGTCTAATATCAGTAATATGCCAATCTTTTAGGGTCACCACCATGCATACATGGTACTCATAAAAAGAATTCTTACCAAATGTTCCGGAGCCTCCTTCATAGAATGTGGCATGAGCATGTTTCCATGGACCAGGCTTGAACTTTGGCATCTCCTGATCCTGCTCCTCATCAGCATTGACAAGGACATCATGTCTGCTAGGTACTAGTCCAACAAGAAACAAGACTAGGAATGACCCCAAGAGTGCTCTCAAAGGCAATTTCATGGCGTAATTAATTAGCTTCGGATAACGATGACATTAACATGGCTTTGGCAGCTTGATCTATATATATACACCTCTTTTTCTATTTTAGATTCTCCCTTTGTTCAGGTTATTTTTATCAGCGGTGAAATTTCGGTTAAATTAGTTGGATTCTGATGTTTATTAATTCGTGCTTCTATAATCAAGCTACACCCTCTGCTCTATTATAGTTTTCCTACCTCTCTTTGAAATGCCACTTCCGGCTATTTATGTGGCCTTCATCAATCTAATTCTCTCACGATAAATGGTAATCATACAAACTAATGGATTTGTAAAAAGAGATTAACTTCCTTTCAGCTCAAGTAGCGGAGGAACTAAATCGATCCGATTTAAATTCCAGCTTAAAGTCCTTAACTTGCATGGTATACTCTCTTCGATTAACTCAACAATACAAAGTGTAGTGTTACCACTCTCAAAGGTTATCACATGACGTCCCAAAACTATTTATCCTTATGACACCCCCGGGCAAGAACCCAATTAAATTCTGTTTGTAACATTTTGAACAACGACAAATTCGTTTGTGGAATCGTGGGCAATAGTGATTGTAATTTATTTTATTTATTATTTTAACGAATTTTTTTTTTCAAACCGGGGGATTCTTGGACTCTTAAGTCCTAAACAAGATGTTGGCTAACACCCTGCGGCAACAGCCCAATTGAATTTGGTTTTTGAGAAGCATTTCGAACAGTGATAAATTCTTGTGCTAGTGGATTTTAAAAATATAAATGGAATATTTAAAATTTTTAATGACTCTTTGCTGGAGTGCCAACGAAAGTGTTGTAGTTCTAATTGGTTGAGACTCGAGAGGCACTACCTATTGAGCACTAGACCGGAAGTAGACATTTTAGTATTATACATCTCAAAGCAAAAGAAAAAATATTATAATAAAAAAAAAGGTTTTTATTATCTGAACTATTTCTCAATTATACATTTGGTACTTAATTAAACTTTAATTTTTGTCACAAGTAGTACCTAAAATTTTAATTTTTGTCACAAGTAGTACCCAAAGTTTTTTATTTCATCTCTTTTGGTACCTAAGGCCAATTTTTGTGATATTATATGCACGTGAGGCGCGTGCTAAAAAAAAAAGGCTAAAATGGGTACTACTGGTGACAAAAATTGAAAACTTTGGGTACTACTTGTGACAAAAATTGAAGTTCAAGTACCATTTAGAATGAACTTGAAAAGTTCGGGTATTGGTTTTGATCAAAAGTGAAGTTCAGGTACTATGTATATAATTAAGGTAAAGTTCAGGTATCATTTGTGATAAAAACCCTAAAAAAATTGAAATGAAACACTTTTTGCCGACGAAATTATCGTAGGCAATAGTGTTTATAAAAATTTATTTTTATTAATTTAACAAAATCTTTTCTTTCATACCGGGATTCTTGGACTCCTAAACAAGATGTTAGCCGGCAAGAGCTCAATTGAATTCGGTTTTTAAGAAGCATTTCAAATATTGACAAATTTGATCATGTGCTATTGCACACGTACATATTTTGAAGTAAAATGGAATTTTCCAATTTTTTTAGACTCTTTGCCGGAGTGCCACCACATACAAATTTGTCCTCTTGGTCACGTTAATCTATTGGTGGTGGTGGTGTCTTGTGGCTCTAATATGACATATTTAGGTAACGACTTTTTATGTCAAGCCCCAATAGGACAAGTAATTATTTATAATTAATCTCGCCTTTGTCGAAATAAATTCATGTCTTCCGCTCAACAAAAAATATTAGGGGGGAAACCCTTCATATAAATTAAAACTAGCACATATATCTTCTCTTAATTTTTACAGGATTAAGAGTAAACCTTTTACATCAAAAATTTGAAATTTGAAATAGAAAAAAATGTACAAATCGTATACAGCACATGTGCTTTACAGTATCGATAGTTAATTTTGTAGCTGGAGAATCCCTTATTATTCTGATAGACCTCGATCAGAAAACTTAATTAGCACCTTTCTAATCGTCGAACCCATAGTAAATAATGATCAATTACTTAGCGCCTTTCCTAGAAAAGTATCAATCAATGTATACGTACATGAAGCTACCAATTAAGCAGGTTTCCTAGAAGAAATTCTTGCCTTGGAAGGTCTGGCCAAACTGCCAATTGCTGGGGACTACATGCCATGAGGTTGTGGTTCTTCTATCACTTGTCTTAACTCGGAAGGTCAGTGACTCGCCAACCATCTTTTGGTCAGTCACCCACTTCTGACCCCAAAGCCGCTTCATCGGCGTCCATTTCAGGTTCTTCCTGCCCTTCACTTCAACGCTGGTCACATCCCCAGCACCTGCCACGTTCCACACCAACACTTGGTTGAAGTAAGGATTCCCTGTTATTGTGAACTTTATGCCTCCTTGCTTTTGGCATGGAACCCTGCAAATTTAAGCAAACCCTAATTAATATATCCCACTCTGTTCCATTTGAAGAAATGAGCATGATGGAAGCCCTAGGTTAATTCGAGTCTCCCTCCCCCGATTTTATTACCTGCGGTACATGACAGGAACAATTCCGGCCTTGTACTCGGCAATTTTGCTGAATGAAGGCTTGGCTATATCAAAATGCTCACGAGGTGGATTGCACCATCCTCCATTATCAGCGGACTGCTGGTTATTCGGGGGGCAATTGTTGGTGGCCGTGACAATAAGAGACTGCTGCCCTGGTTTGCACCACTGAGGACTATCCACACATTTGATTTCATAACATGAACCACAAGCCTGCCCATCGTTGAACAATGCATTGCTCAACGCTGCTGTGTCCAAGCCATAGCCTTCTTTGACTACATCGTCGTAGCCGCAAGCTCCCCCTGCGACCACAATTGGTAAATGTACGTTATAAAACTAAGATCGATACAGATATATTGATGATCGATTTAATGATAATAATGCTACTACGTATACCGGCCAACTTCTTTTGTTAAAAGATAATGAACAAGCTATAGATCGAGCATTATTCATACCAAATGTTCCAGAACCTCCTTCATAGAATGTGGCATGAGCATGCTTCCACGGGCCGTTAACGAACCTTGGCCTGTGGTTGCGAGCAACTACATGAAGTTTGTCATCACTACGTGCACCGCCCCGTACTGCTGCATTGTAACCAACTTTTTTCCATTCATTTGCATGAACATAATGCGGCAGCACAGGAAGAACGAGTAGTAATGAACCCAAGAGGGCTTGAAAGAGAGATGCCATATCTATATATATGTTTAATTAAATCTCTGAAAGTGATTTGTGTTTTTCGGTTCGTTTTTACGTTAGATTTTTGTGCAGCTAGCTAGGGCAGATTTATAAGGGTCTGGAATTTAGATAATGTTTAATTTGTAATGTCGCGTCTATTTCGGTTTACTTGGATTTGGAGGGATGCAAGTGATCCGGGTCGTTATCATGCTCCTATAATTTCACAAAAGTGAATATTTAGTCATCGGCCAAAAACGTGGTCAGAAAAAAAAACCAAGAAATATATATGGCAGTGGCCTGAAAGATTTTCTACCTTTAATTTTGTGAGTATATATATCCTCTGCTAATCCCTCAGTGCGTGTGTTGCATAACACATTAATTAGATTTGCTATTTCCGGCGGCTAGATTTGGTTGTAATTAAAACCATTACTGGGTTTTTCTTTGGTACAAGTCCGCAAGTAACCAAATTTAGAGATGAGCATTGTGAACTGAAAGACTAAATCGAACACGAACGGAGCCAAACCAATCCGGTTTGGTTCGGGTTTTGTTTTATTTTTATGCTGCTCAGTTGTGAACTGAACGGGAATGGAGAAATATATCAAACATTCCCCGCTAAGGTCAACCTAGCTAACCATAGAAGATGTATGCAACAATTATTTTTTTTAAAAAAAAAAAAAAAAAAACAAAAAAAAATAAAAAAAGAAACTCAATAAGGGGGGGGGGGGACACACCACCAGCACCCCCAAAACAACCACGGAAAACAACGCCAAAAGAGACCAAACCAACAAAAGAAACAACACACCCCAACCAAAAAAAAAATAAAGTAAAAGGAAAAGAAAGGGGAGAAAAAAAGAGGCACACAAACATTTCAAAAACCAAAACACAACAAAAAGAGGGAACAAACAGCTCTCACGTAATCTCTGAATCAACAACCACCCACCCACCCCAACTAAGAGAAAACAGGGAGGGGGCAACGTACCTACCGCAGCAACCAAGGCCGCACAATCACTTTCCACATCACAGTCACTCCACCCTTGATGAATAGCAATGAGCAAGCCAACTCTACAAGCCCCCACCTCCATATGAAATGCCGATGAGGCATAAGGAATGTGTCGAGCAAATGCCGCCATGCACCGCCCATAATCATTTCGAACCACCACACCAAGCCACCTTGCCCCATGGCAGCGTTATAAGCTCCATCAGTATTGATTTTCAGTCGCTCACTAGGGGGCCACTCCCATCGGCAAATTGATCTCTTAACTTTCTTACTCTTGCAGTGATGAAATCTTTGATACTCCTCTAGAGACTTAGCAGGCTAGGTAGCCATGAACAAAGGATTAAAATCCCCAGCATTCCAAACTATATTGTTGCGCTCATTCCATATCACCCAAAAACTCATGAAGAGGAGATCAATTTGAGAAGGCTGCAATCAAAATTATTTTTAAAAAATGAAGTTCAATTATCCAAAACCACTTGTAAATTAGGGTTTTCATTATCATTTTAATTATATCCGAGAGTCTATATTTGTCTGCATCCCAACTAAAAATTGAAACACTGTGTTTATCAAACTTGTATTACCAAAAGTTATTTTTTGCCAACCAAGAAATATATATTGCACCAAGGGACACTCTCAACTAAAAGTGTCCTAGCTTGGCACCGTAGCATTGGGGTAAAAATCACAAAAGCGTCTCTCACCCAATTCAATCTCAACAACGAGAAGGACACTCGCAACTACAACTTTGGTACCTTACGCTCGACGTAGCCATCGGAAACACCAAGCATGTACACCACCGTAGCATTGAAGTCAGGGCCGGATTTGAGATTTTGAGACCTGAAGCGAATTTTAAAAGTTGTGTTCTCAAATTTTAACATGTATACATTTTTTTTTATATAATGATACAATAGAGTAATCAACACAAATCCAAGAAAAAAAATAATAAACAAAACATAATATCCAAATAATATATATTATGATCAAAACTAATAAAGTTGAAGATGTTCCAAACAAAAAAAAAATTATATTAGGTTGTATATATATAGGAATATATAGTGTATATATAGTATACAATAGTATATTTATAGTATATATTATACACACACATAAAAATATGATTTCAAACTTTGGTGACCAAAGTGATATTTCCGAAAATTCGGTAATGAAAGTATCAAATATATCAAACTTGTATAACCAAAAGTTATTTTTTGCCAACCAAGAAATACATATGGCACCGAGGGAAACTCTAAACTAAAAGTGTCCAAACTTGGCACCGTAGAATTGGGTAAAAATCACAAAAGCATCTCTTGCCCAATTCAATCTCAACAACGAGAAGGACACTCTCAACTACAACCTTGCACTTGACGTAGCCATCGGAAACACTAAGCATATACACTACCGTAGCATTGAAGTCAGGACCGGACTTGAGATTTTGAGACTTGAGACGAATTTTAAAAGTTGTGTTCTCAAATTTTAACACGTATATATTTTTTTTATATAATGAAACAATAGAGTAATCAACACAAATCCAAGAAAAAAAACAAACTTAATATCCAAATGATATATATTATGATCAAAACTAATAAATTTGAAGATGTTCCAAATAAAAAAAGAAATCATATTAGGTAATACTATATGTATACAATTAGTATATATATATAGTAATATATAGTGTATATATAGTATACAATAGTATATTTATTGTATATATTATACACACACATAAAAAAATAATTTCAAACTTGGGTGACCAAAGCGATATTTTTGAAACTTCAATGATGAAAGTGTCGAAGATATCAAACTTGTATGGGTGCACCTTCCATGTTTGGGGCTATGGGATGCATTTGCAGAGGGGGTGGTGGAGGAGAGACATCATCAAAAGATATCCAAGCATGCCACGTGTCCAAACATGACATGCTTCATGGCAGAATTTTCCAATAATCAAAAGTTATTTTTGCCAACCAAGAAATATATATGGCACCGAAGGACACTCTCAACTAAAAGTGTCCCAACTTGGCACCGTAGCATTGGGTAAAAATCACAAAAGCATCTCTCACCCAATTCAATCTCAACAACGAGAAGGACACTCTCAACTACAATTCAATCCAAACAGACCAAAAACAACAAAACTAATCATTCTCATCAAAAAAACAACAAAACTAATTCTAGCACGATTTAGACAAAAAAAACAAAAAAAAAATCTTCCTAAAGGATGAGCTATTCCCAGAATGTCATCCCGAGATCTTCAGAGTGATTATCTTTAACAAGAAAATCATCAACTAGAGTGATTTTCTTGCAAGACTGTGTTTACTGATATGCTTGATCTCTCTCACTTCCTAAAGGATGAGCTATTCCGAGAATGTCATCTCGAGACCTTCAGAGTGATTATCTTTGGCAAGAAAATCATCAACTAGAGTGATTTTCTTTTGCAAGAAAATCATCAACTCATCAAGTGGATGATTTTCTTGCCAGATTGTGTTTCCTGATATGCTTGATCTCTCCCACTTCCTAAAGGATGAGCTATTCCCAGAATGTTATCCCGAGACCTTCAGAGTGATTATCTTTGGCAAGAAAATCATCAACTAGAGTGATTTTCTTTGGCAAGAAAATCACGACTCATCAAGTGGATGATTTTCTTGCCAGACTGTGTTTCCTGGTATGCTTGATCTCTCCCACTTCCTAAAGGATGAGCTATTCCCGAATGTCATCCCGAGACCTTCGGAGTGATTATCTTTGGCAAGAAAATTATCAACTAGAGTGATTTTCTTTGGCAAGAAAATCATTAACTAGAGTGATTTCTTTTTTGCAAGAAAATCATCAACTCATCAAGTGGATGATTTTCTTGCCAGACTGTGTTTCCTGATATGCTTGATCTCTCCCACTTCCTAAAGGATGAGCTATTCCCATAATGTCATCCCGAGACCTTCAAAGTGATTATCTTTGGCAAGAAAATCATCAACTAGAGTGATTTTCTTTGGCAAGAAAATCATTAACTAGAGTGATTTTCTTTTGCAAGAAAATCCTCAACTCATCAAGTGGATGATTTTCTTTCTAGACTGTTTTTCCTAATATGCTTGATCTCTCTCACTTTTTAAAGGATGAGCTATTCCCAGAATGTCATCCCGAGACCTTTAGAGTGATTATCTTTGGCAAGAAAATCATTAACTAGAGTGATTTTCTTTGGCAAGAAAATCATTAACTCATCAAGTGGATGATTTTCTTGCCAGACTGTGTTTCATGATATGCTTGATCTCTCCCACTTCCTAAAGGATGAGCTATTCCCAGAATGTCATTCCGAGACCTTTAGAGTGATTATCTTTGGCAAGAAAATCATCAACTAGAGTGATTTTCTTGCCAGACTGTGTTTCCTGATATGCTTGATTTGGAAAAGAAAATACTCGGAAAAGAAATTTCCCACCAAATCAAATTATCAAGAAACGGCTAATTTCGCCCTCTTTCTCTCACTGTCAAGACTATCAAACCCTAGGTTAATTGAGCACGCTTTAGCTCATCAATTATGGTAGACCCTCACCCTGGCTGGGTGGTAGGGGAGGGACATCATCCAAGCATGCCACGTGTCCAAACATGGTATGCTTGGAACATGATAGAATTTTCCAATAACAAAAAGTTATTTTTTGCCAACCAAGAAATATATATGGCACCGAGGGACACTCTTAACTAAAAGTGTCATAACTTGGCACCGTAGCATTAGGTAAAATTCACAAAAACATCTCTCACCCAATTCAATCTCAACAACGAGAAGGACACTCTCAACTACAATCCAATCCAAACAGACCAAAAACAACAAAACCAATCCTTCTCATCAAAAAACAACAAAACTAATCCTAGGACGATTTGGACCAAAAAAACAAAAAAATCTTCCTAAAGGATGAGCTATTCCCAGAATGTCATCCCGAGACCTTCAGAGTGATTATCTTTGGCAAGAAAATGGTTGCAAAATATGTACACTATCGTAGCATTGAAATGGTTGCAAAATATGAGATTGAAAGTTTTGCTTTTGTGAATTCCCCGCCCTACACAAAACGGGACAAGAAGACGACTATTATGAATTTGGCTTTATAGAATTGATGTGGTGGCTACTCTGTGGATAAGAGAAAAGATACAAGTTTACAAACGTGAATGGATCTGCAGGCTTAAGCTTCCTTTGAGTTCTAATCAAGCATCACCATCTCCTAATTTCGAGGCTACAAAGTGTTTTGTTTAGGACTCAAGGCTTTTTTCTTAGTTTTTTTTTCTAAATCCGACTCTTTTTAATTTATCTGATGTAAATTAATCCAACTCTTTGATTTCTATCCATAATATTTCTCGGATTGTATGTTTTGGACCGAGGGTATTCTTTTGATATTATTTCTATCAATAATAATAATATTGATCCTTCCCCGTACGACAGTTTGGCCCTTTAACTCTAGGGACTAGGGATTGTGATAGTTATGGACAAAAGCTTCCTGGACTTTTAAAATTTGAGAGACATTTTGGTTAATTGCTAGCTACCTGGATTAATTTTCTTGTATGGGAATGACTTCATTTACCGATGGTCCAGCTGATGAGACTAATTTGACTGGAGTGGCATGGGTGAGATCAGACTCATGCCTGATTTATCGACTAAATGGAGAACTTCATGGTCGTAAGCAGATTTATTGAGGTTTCAGATCGACAAGTATATCTTCTCTTTGTAAACAGTATATATGCTTACGTAAAAATTTATTTATTTTAGTGATAGTGTGATTAACAAATATTGTGTGTTTAACCTTGTTAGTTTTAATTGCACTAGTAGTTAAGAATTCTTTAGGGTTGGTAACAAGCTACGTACAAATGCATATATTTATCAACTTATACAAACTATCGGCAGCAATAGACTTGATTTATTATTCTTCAATATTTTCCAGGTTATAGAGGATGAACCAGGGGCGGATCCAGGATTCGAAAGTTGGGGGAGCTAATCTTTAAACGGTCAAATTTTTTTTCTATGAGGCAAAATTGTTTTTTGGTCTTTGAGGAAACCTCATAAAAACCAGAGTGAGTCAGTGAGATATACTTACAAATAATCAAAATTGGAATTGAATGATGGAAAACTGATTGGGAAAATCGGCAGTTCAGTAAGACTGCAAGTCGGCAGTTGAGTGAATCTGTGACTGAGAACTGAGAAACTAAGAAAGTCATGAAGACGTCAAGGTAGGCAAAAGGCAAGAAGCCAAAAAGCATAGCAGAGAAGAGAAGTGGTAAATACTCACTTTTGATTAGTTGATTCGTTGATTCATTGATGACTGATGATTGATGATTGATGATTTGATGATGTCTTGAACCAGTTAGCCGCTAAGAAGTGAAGAAAAGAAGAAGAAGAGGAGTAGAACTCGGGAAATAGGCGTTCAGCTAGCCAACTAGTGTTTTTTTTAATGTAAACTATATATAGGTATTTTTTTAATGTAGGAAATGGTTCTTGCCGACGTGCATCTTAAACCAGTTGAAGCACGGGAATACTGCCCTTGAGAGGTCGGCCTTACGGAGGGGGGTTTCAGAAATTTTGAAAGATGAATTCAACTTGGTATGTTAGATTGTTAGATTGTTAGGTGTATCGGCATATACTTCGGTTATTTCGGTAATAATCGATTCGTTTTATTTTCGGTAATTTTTTTTGGTAATTGGTCGGTAAATCGGTTGATTGTTTTGGTTTCTGTAGCAACTTTTTTCGGTTTTTTCAAATTTCTAAAGCCTTTACAATTGTCTCATCCAAACATACAATTCTAATCAAATACCTAGCTATAGACATTCTTATTCCAAAAGGTCCGTAATCCAACCCAACAGGTGCCAAAAACAAATTAATCATAACATGTACAGTTTCAGTGAAGCTTGTTTATTTTGTTTCTAATTGTGTTTATATTAAAAAAAATTAGAGAAAATTTGATTATAGTCCAAAAATCATATTCTACTTTGGATGTAATCCAAACAAATATTTTTTTTAATTACAATCTAGTGACTCACATACCACATAAAATTTCTTTCATTTTCAATTTTATCTAACTAATTTTCGACTGCAAAATGGGTCAATCTACAAGCGATTGCCAAACTTTTGTTCAACTTTAGTACGAGATTGCTAAAGCTAATCTAAGACATTAGAAGATAACACAACCGTTGTAAATCTATTTCTATGCACCAATTATGTATTCGATTTATTATTTGATGAACTTTCTTATTTCCATTTTGACAAAATCAGCTCCAGTACGAAAACACTTTATGGCATGGGATTGATTCCCATGACATTTCCTTGAGACACATGCAAATAATCTCAATTAGTAAAAACCTAAAAAAAAATTCACAAAAACTGTGATAAGATATATATTACACTCATAAACGGTATATAAGATTTTTTTGGTACAAATGGGGTAGAAGTTGCTTGAATGCTTGTATATGACATTCCTCTAATGAGGATTCCCGTGATTAAATTTTTTTGTAGGTACGTAGACTTTGAAATGGCAACTTAAGCAACTACTGGAAGTTTGGAACAGAGCTAGACCAAAGGAAAGATACAAGACAGTAAGCTCAATAGCGGTATATAAGTTGCTTGTATGCATCTTTGTGCTTCGTGTAGTAGTCGATCTCGGCCTACAGACAAAATTGGGAACAATACGAGTATTCGTAATTTGACAAAACAATATGAAAATCTTTTAGATCATCCTTTAATAATGTTTAAAACCTACCTTGCGGACTCCCTTTATGGCAACCAATAGCTTTTCCCCAATTAAATCTTTGAAGAGATCATCTTCCTTTAGAGCTTCTAGTGATTCAAAAAGTGAAGTTGGTAACCTTTGTAGTTCTCCATCAAGGCTAGAAGGATTTGTATCTGTTAAATGAGGAAATATTATAAAAATGTGAGACTACAGTAAAACATCCCTCCAAATGATCAAAAAGGTATGCATTACGCATTCAAAAAGACCACATCTTCCAATGTTCTTCAATTCTCATGACAGTATGCAACTATGCACTAAACTCATGAAAAGTCCACGGAGATGTTGAAAAGAAGTCAATATTGCAAGACATAATTAGTGAGGAAAAAGTAATACTGTACAGTGAAAGAACAAAGATTTTCATTCCAGAAAATCAGTTAAATGCATCATGGAATTAATTTATTTCAGTGCAGATTGAATGTCAAAATGCCCCACAGGCCTATATGTATTGTGAAGATTCTAAAACAATCATTATTACACAATGCATTGCACACTTGAATAGAACGAGACTATCCAGAAATACTACTATAGTCGATTCGAGAAATTTTGAGATGAATATCATATTTATAGCCAACTATGCTCATAATATCGAAAATCATAAATCATAAATGAAGTAGTTAATGGTGGGGTTACCATTATCCTTTTTGTAGTGACGAATCTTGTTTGATACGTAATCTTACCAATAGGTTCAGGGAGACAAAGATGTCTCCTAAGACCATCAATGCCAGCAGCAAGTATTGCAGCCAAGCCCAAGTGTGGATTTGCACACCCATCAAATGATTTGATCTCAAAGTTGCTCACCAAACCAGCTTGAATTCCAGGTGGGCATGCAGTTCTTAATGGAGCTTCTCTGTTGTCTTTTCCCCAGCACTTGTATGCTCCACTCCAAGTATTAGGTTGTATCCGGTCATAACTACAAACAGATAATATAATATAAATAATTAAGAGAAGACGATCCAATCAAAGAATTTATTAAACTAGAATAACAAGTACGTCTCAAATATGCTATCTCCGACTAAATTGTACACCTGAAATATTCTGGAAGCACAAACACAAAATTTACACATTCATATCCACTTAAGGTATTAATATTGTATGATAGATTGTTCTACAACTTTGTTTTTCCGGCTCCAAGAGGGTTCAGTAAAACTGACCCCTGAAAATGGAAAGATTTTAATGAAAAGCTTGAGAAATTGGAAAAACAGGGCGATTGAAGTGATATGTAAAGGATAATAATTACTATGCTCCAGCAAGAACAAGAGCAAATGGCATAGTCTGGCGGCTTTACGAATACCTATTTGGAATTGGTGCTGTAAATGCCAAAATTGCAGGGAGATGAGATAAAACCCCTGCCATGAATTCCTCCCCAACCTTGGACATTCCATGCTTAGAGGATCCACCAGATGCCATAAATACATTTTTGCCATTCTGCCACAAACTCAGATGTACATGGGCTCCAGAGCCAATCTCATCTAGTGCATACCTGCCCAAGAGACGACAGAGTTATGCAGAGCCTCTTACAATATGGAGCATGAAGAAGAAAAAATTTCACAGCGGTCATGATTAATGAGGATGCAATTTTACAGAATAAAACATGTAAGAAGTAATATTCACCCTTACGGCCTTAATAGACATGCAGTCTCCACAGACCATGATCCACTTTACACAAAATTCCCAAATCCAAAAATTCTTTCAGCCTAGTTGAAATCTATAGCTTATTGCAGTAATTAATCTAGCTATGTATGAAAAATTAAGAACCTACTTTGGCATAAAGGTTGCCAACAATCCGTGTTTCCTTGCAATGGCCCTAATAACTTCTCGCGTATAAATCAAGTTGTCAGCAGCATGCAGACAAGCTGTGTGCCCTAGAGCCATCTCAAATTGACCTTTCCCACTTTCTGCATGTAACTACAGTTTATAAAATGGATAAAACAGTAAGTAAAATCTGGTATTTGTTTTTTTCTTGTTTGAACAAAACGAATATAAAGGATGGGCCGTGAAGTGACCAAGCCACCTGTATAAAAATAAATTGCATAACTAGAAGTGGAAGATAGTGTTATATTGTTTGTAAACTGTAAATTTAAAAAATACACCTTATTAAATGTAAAAAAAAAAAACCATTTTATAAATATTTGTAATAACTAATTAGGGTGGAGGCTGGAGAGATACTATTACTTAAGTTAGCTACTTAATAGATCAGGACTATGTTCGTCTGTGTGTATACATATTTTATGCTTCTATTTCAGGGTTGATCACACATGCCTCAAGGACAAGTTCAAGCTATCAAGCATGAACAACATATACAGATATGCCTGGAAAAACAAAATCTTTGTTTGTCAAGAAGCAAAGATCAGTTCACCAAAAAATCAAGATCACATAAAGAAATTAAACCCCTATAGATGTACATCCTTAGATAAGTCTTAGTCATGCGAAATGGTAAATTTTTACCCAAATGCAATAAAAATAAATGAGAGTGTTCGCTAGCCGTGTCATTTTCAATCTGGAAGGACAGTCATCCTTATTATTTTCATTAGGAGTTCATGTTCCCATGGTTGTTTCAAGGATGCATATCGGAAATCAAACCCTTAAAGGTTGCGTAGAACAATAACAAATAATAAAAGAAGGGATGATAGATAGCTCCCATAAGCCAACGAGGATTATTCCAAGGGACAATTTCATCATACAAATACATGAAGCAATGATAGCATGAGTTTTCTTGTGCACCTGTTCTACAGCAATATTCAAGGACTGGAAAGCAGCAATAACTTCGTGAAACAAAGGGGAAGCAGCATCATATGCTGATGGGGAACAGTAGGGTGTTGAGTCAAATGGCACCCATTCTTCTTTCCCATCCCTGTACAAGTTTTTTATTTGTGTACCACAAGTCAAAATTTGTATAAAATGTCCATGTTACAAACTTACCTAGATATGGGAGTATCTCATACCTTAGTATACTCTTCAAGAGAAAAAATTCATTTTCAAATCCTGCATTCATTACCTGGACAAATAGCATTTAAGTTTTGTTTTTATTTCAAATTGAGGATAGAAAACATATATAAAATCTATTAAAGAAAATGGATAAGTGTACAATAAAGGTGAATTAGCAGTCCTACAATGTGAACAGAAATTTAAAAGAAGACTGGCAGTGCAAAGCCCTGTGAACTGTTTTTCTAAGAGCATCAACACAAAGCTTATACCACGTTATTAGAATCCCATCTATTGACATGTAACCCATACTTTATCCCTATGTGAGAGCGAATCCTTTTCATAGGAAACCTCTACAACCACTTTCCTAGAAGAGCCACAACATTTTTTCAGAATTCCCACCCCTAAGCCTATGTTGTTCTTAAGAGAGGTATAGGTATGTAAGATACAAACAATCTAAACATACCAAGTTGAATTCATCTTTCAAAATTTTTGAAACCCTCCGTAAGGCCTCTCTAGGGCAGTATTCCCATGCTTCACCTGGTTTAAGATGCATGTCGGCCAGAACCATTTCCTCTTGTTCTACCCTGTTGAGGAAAATATTGATATTTAATAAAATAGTCATCAATGTGTCATATGCTACCAGATTTAGGAGCAGTGATTTTGTAAATGTAAGTTCATCCTCTATAACCTGGAAAATATTGAAGAATAATAAATCAAGTCTATTGCTGCTGACAGTTTGTAATTTTGTATAAGTTGATAAATAGATGCATTTGTACGTAGCTTGTTACCAACCCTAAAGAATTCTTAACTACTAGTGCAATTAAAACTAACAAATTAAACACACAATTGTTAATCACACTATCACTAAAATAAATAAATTTTTAGGTAAGCATATATACTGTTTACAAAAAGAAGATATACTTTTCTAAAACCTCAATAAATCTGCTTTAGTACCATGGAATTCTCCATTTAGTCGATAAATCAGGCATGAGTCTGATCTCACCCACTCCAGTCAAATTAGTCTCATCAGCTGGACCATCGGTGAATGAAGTCATTCCCATACAAGCAAAAGTCAAACCTATGCCATTTTTCGTAACAATGTCATTGAAGCGCTTAGCAGGAACAACCTGAATCGATGATGAACAACAAATGAGAGATAAATGAAATCAACACAAGTAGTCCATGCAAATGCAAGATGTACAAAAAATATATGTTGGGAGATCGCTTAGCAGTTTAACAATGAGATGAATCTTATTTTTAGTTTAAAAATAATTAATTGAGAGAATCATTCTTCAAACATATTATTTTTGTCTATGGAAAAGATCCTCTCTTCTCCCAGCTAAGGTGTTACTTTCTCACTTCTGAATGCAAACTTTTGCTGACGTGAAGACAACAAAAATACTTCTATTCTAACAATGAAATTGAAAAGAAAGGAACTCACACGACATCTTTGTTGTCCTGATGCATCAGACCAGAAAACACGAACAAGTGAGACATCATTTTCTGAGTCATTACTCTTCACCTTCACAAATTTAGAGGATACACTATTCTCTGAAGCAGAAGATTTGACAGCATGATCAATCTTGTAAAATTGAATTGCATTTTGTGAAAAGATGTCTTTAGCTGCTTCAATAGCCTCCGGAATTGAGAGATCACCATCGGCACAGGCATCGCATAGGACAGAAAAGACAACTTCACGTGCTTTTTTTGCACCTGTCAATCACAAACATGTGTTTGCACTAATTCTCATAAACAACTTTCTATATAAACATCTTTGTATACTACACTCATCATGATCAAGAGTAAGTGGAATAGTAAATTTATATTCTCTTTAACAAACCTAAGTAGAAAGTTTCAGGAAATGCATAGCCATCGCTGCTGAACATGACCTGAAAATAAATTTATGGTTCAACATCGGATTTTTTATAAGTGCAAAAGCATGTGCATGGCGATGTACATACAGATAAAACATCTTTTCACCTTACCACTCATATGAAGACACTTCTAGAAACATGGATAAGGTTCAGAAACTAATCTGGAGTCTATTAACAAGAACAATCACATATACCCTTGCTGTAGAGTCTACTTGATGTCTGTACTTATTTCATACGCTAATGCTTAACATTTTGTATAGCAGTGCAAAATCTCTTTATACGTGTCTTAGAATGCATATTTTCATTATTTCGTCTTTCTTTTAGGCTTCAACTATATATACTGTTACCTTCTTAATTGGAGCTAGCTCCAAAAGTTCTTTGAGTGAAGATACCATCCCATGGACACTGAGCTTGGGTATAGCCAAGCCAAAGTCAAGGTAGACCTGTAGGTGAAAATGCTTATCATCTGCAAGGACTTGCCAGCTTACATCCAATGCCCAAACTAATGTAATTCAATGAAACTGCAATATCACCTGGGAATAAACAGAGGCTAGATATGATGCTTCCTTTGAAAATGGGTAGGATGCATGTAAAAGAACAATACGGCTTTTAGAAAATCTCTTGTCCTCAAGAACAGCCCGGAGATGAAGGGGATTGGATAGCCTCAAGTCCAAATCTTTGTCTCCAAAACTAGTTACAGGTGAAAACCGTTAATTATTAATAAGAAGAGAACATAATATTTTGGACAATCACAGAAGCATACAGATCACCTAAGAGCTTTTGCTTTCTAGTTCAAAATAGGGTGGGAAAGTAGTACTAGTACTTAAAATCATAAATTTTGTTTTGGTAATTCCAAGAAATGGATAAGCCTGAATCTAGTTCCTTCATGTTTCATTATTCCTAAAGAAATCAACATTAGTGTTTTTCTAAAATTGACTTAAGCTTCTTACATGAAAGAAGTAGTCAGCTAACTAGAGAAGTATTCCTTCAAATAGCCAAAACAAATTCAACATTTTCCTTTTTATAATTAGCAGCAATCATTCAGAGGACAATGCAGAACCATTTTAATAATTTTAAGACTTTCCATTACCCTGTATGTATCTGCACTGGCAAGTCAAATACTAGAGCAACCTCCAAACTACGAGTGAAAATATAGTCGATAAAACTTTTATTTGATATTCGAACAGGCTTTCCAGCTGCAGAGATAGAATAATTAGCATACCTTCCGGTTAACACAGAGAAAACAACATCTAAATGCAATACTCACCCTTTACAACCTCAGAAAGACCTTCCTCAACATCTTTCCTAGTGACATTTGTATTAATTTCCAGACCGCTGCGATATGCAGCTATGCTTTTCAAGCCAAAAATCTTATCAGCAAATCTGGCATAGGTGTTAAGAAATCAACTAAACCAGGGAGTTCACTTATATCTCACTATAAGAAAAAGTGACA
This sequence comes from Rubus idaeus, assembly GCA_030142095.1. Classification (NCBI taxonomy): domain Eukaryota; kingdom Viridiplantae; phylum Streptophyta; class Magnoliopsida; order Rosales; family Rosaceae; genus Rubus; species Rubus idaeus. The sequence continues at coordinate 8,347,765 of CM057970.1, forward strand.
AACTATACCACAGACTAACTGAAAGGATATGACTTCAAATTTCCAACAAATGTTTCACTGAACACATCCAATGTCCAAGAAGATCCACCGGGCAAATCCTAACAGGGACACACAAAAAAAAACACAAAAATGAATATGATTTGTAGCACGCTACGCCCAGACTCCATAGAACTGATGATATGATTAACAATAAACTGAAACCATACGATTCTCAAAGCAAAAGACACCTCCTTTGCAACTAGATTTCCGAGAAAGCTACTCAAATCTCATACAGGACATGATGTACGATTCATTGACTATATCTGAAAGTAGAAGCAATTCAAATTAACATTTAGAGCGTACTACAAGTGTCTCACTTGATTAAGAATCTGTTCAGCCAGAGATTCAATTCTCAAAATTCTCCCAACAACAGGTGCGAAATTCTTATGCCAATCAATGTCATGCATTTTGTCAAGCTTCAATCCATCGTCAATAAGTATTGCAGAGACTCTCGCGGCTTCGAAGCATCTGGAGCTAATGGCCGGTAAGCCGGCGACTCTCCGATGCTCTGCAACCGCATCCAAGGTTTTCTCAGAGCCGTAGAGCTCCGCAACATCCTTCAAATTTCTCTGCAATACGAAAATCAATCTAGTACATCACATCATCAAGAATCTAACTTTGACTTGAGTTTGACCGGGTTGAGTGAGTCGATTTTGAATCTAGTCCATTCAGTAAGAGGCGCAAGATAGCAGGGGAGTGAAGAAGAGAAAAGGAAGGGGAGTAATACGCACCTTGAAGGAGAGGGAATGGGGTGCGTAGGATAAGGCGTCGCCGTTGGCTTCGGTGAAGCAACTGATGAAAGGGAAGGCGGAGTCAAGGGCGACGATGTTGTGGGCGTGGGCGTCGACTAGCTCCGCCTCCTCCACCGCCTTTTTCAGCTCCGTGAAATCCATCTCTGACAGTTTGACTTTGAGCGCCGAGCGACTGAAGTGGCAGCGTTGAACTTTTTTTTTTGGCTAATTGGCAGCGTTGAACTTGAACCGGGAAAAGTGGGGAGTCCCTATCCGTTTACAAGTTTTCATAGGTGAGGTCATATTTATTTATATTTATGTCAAAAATTCTTAGGGGACTTGATAAATAAGGTCATAAAGTTTAACCTTATGTTAAATAAGTCCATAAGTTCTACTTATGTTAAATTGGTCCACTTAACTAAACAAGGACATTAAATATTATAATTAATTACCCTTATGTCCCTTAAGGTCTTAATAACTCATTTAAAATAAAAACTAGAAAAGTTTTCTCTCTCCAACTAAAACTGACCCTTAAGCCCACACCAATCTCCAAATTTCATTTTTCCCACGAAATCTCCTTGATTTTTTTTTTGCGGGAGTTACAAAAACGTTATCGTTATGCTTCAATCAATCTTATATTCACTTAACCAAGTTACTGAACATGTATCAAGTCACTGAACATGTCACTGACCAAATCACTAAACACGTACCATGTCACTGAACATGTCACTGAACATGTCACTGAACAAGTCACTAAACACGTACCAAGTCATACAAAGTCACTGAACATGTCACTGGTCAATGATGGCCTTAAGAGACGAAGACTTGGATGATCCCAAGAGGAGAGAGAGAGACCAAATCACTAAACACGTACCATGTCACCGAACATGTCACCGAACAAGTCACTAAACACGTACCAAGTCATACAAAGTCATTGAACATGTCACTGGTCAATGATGGCCTTAAGAGACGAAGACTTGGATGATCCCAAGAGGAGAGAGAGAGACCAAATCACTAAACACGTACCATGTCACCGAACATGTCACCGAACAAGTCACTAAACACGTACCAAGTCATACAAAGTCACCGAACATGTCACCGGTCAATGATGGCCTTAAGAGACGAAGACTTGGATGATCCCAAGAGAGAGAGAGAGAGAGAGAGAGAGAGAGAGCGCTTGGAGGCTCTAGAAGCACGGGTCCAAGAGAGAGGAGGTGATGGCGGCGGGCGGGAGAGAACCGGTGCGGCTTGGTTGATGCGATGCACGAGCCGAGCTCGGGATGTGCGGCGCGGACAGAGATGACAACTTCTGCAGGTGAGAGATTGATTGGGTGCTTCCGTGCTTGGGTGCGGTGTCTCGGTGGTGATGGTGGTGAGCCGAGAACAGAGAGAGGAAACGGCGGCACGGGGCCTAGGCGGTGGCTTAAGTGAATGAGAGGCTCGCGGTGGCTTGATTTGCGGCGGCGTCGGCGATGGTTGCAGCAGGGATCGATGGGTACAATGGCGGTGCGTCCGGTTCGGTGATGGTGGTGATGTGCAGCCGGCCGGGTGCGGCGGACGGGTGTTGGGCTCGGTAGAGCTCAACAGAGGGCCTTAATGATTCACGGCGAAGCATGGTGGTGATCCGTGAATTGGTTGTGAGTGGTGAGATGCAGATTTGGTTGGTGTTTATTGATTGCTATTTGTGTGAGTGATTGAGCTTCAGATTGTTAATTGCAAGTATTGTGTTGAATTGACAGAGGAGGAACGAAAGGGGTAGGGAGTGGTTGATTGTGGTTGTGAGATTGAGCTGGGATGATGATTTTGTGAATTGCAGAGTGATTGGAGGAGGAGAAGACGGGTCTGTAGAAAGAATGTAGAAAGAAGGGCAAGATTGGTACGAAAAAAAATAAAAAGCCAGCCATGTTGTTAAAGCTGGACTGAATTAACATAAATTTAATAAGGGTTAAATTCTCCAACCATACCTGAACTCTTGTGCCCCGGTTAATGTGATACCTGACAATTAAAAGTGATCAATGTCATACCTAAACTCATGTTTTGCTATCAATGTCATACTTCCGTCCAACATCCGTTAGTTAAGTGTTAATTTTGATTACGTGGCACGCAAGTGGAGAAAAAAACAGGGGCAATTACGCTATTGACCCTATTTTCGTTGGTCAGTTTGAGACCAACGACTTCCTTCAATTCTCTCCTAAAACACATTCCCTCTCTTACATTTTTTTTAGAATCCCTCTCTTACATTTACATTGCCTTGTGTCCTGTCTGCAAATCTTAACTCCCTCCCACTGTTCATCAAGTTGTTGTGCCCACTTCCAAAACAACACAACAATCAAGCTCCCACAACTTGCAGCCTTCATTGATCACTGTGCACCTGCAAGTAACCTCACCAGCTCCACCGCAGTCTTCTCTGCACTGCCCAGCCCAAAATCACAGAAGCTCATGTTCCACCTATGGCGTCCCCAGATTGATCCTCGGGTCTCTCGGATTGTCACAGCTACACCTGCAATTCCACATCCACAATCACACAACCTTCAATTGAAGGCACCCAAGCCATTCTGCCACCCTCACAGTCGCCGACACCCTTCAATTCGATCACAGAGACCACCGCTCTCTCACCTCAACGGCGACCCAAGCCGAGCCCGTGCTCTGCTTATCCTCTCCGCGCCAATCATCATGTTCTCTGCCGCTGCTCAAGCCACCGTCGAGCCCGTGCTCTTGGCTTCACCCACGGCCGAGCCCAGCTCGGATTTTAGTCCTTCCGCCGTGCCGCACCCATCGATCCAAGCCATGTCCGATGTCGAGCCATTCCCGCCATCCTCACGCCCCGCCGGCACCCCTTCAATTCGATCACATAGACCACCGCTCTCTCGCCTCGACGGCGACCCAAGCCGAGCCCGGCTTGGATTTTAGTCCCTCAGGCCGTGCCACACCCATTGATCCAAACCTTGTCCGATATCTTTCACCGCCGAGGCCGTCCTCTGTGCTTCTCACCCAAGCCCGCGCCGCCACTTCTCCTTTGGGCACCCATCGATTTCGCCTCTCCCTCTCAAGCCCTCTCTCCCTCTCTGCTATGAAGGAAATGAAGGAAGAAGAAGAGTTGAAAAGGAGGAAAAAAAAAACCAGAAGCACGTGAAAGGAAGAAAAGGACAAGAAGAGAGGAAAGAAAAAGGAAAATAGGGTTAAAAAGACGTAATTGCCCCTGTTTTTTTCTCCACTTGCGTGCCACGTAATCAAAATTAACACTTAACTAACGGATGTTGGACGGAAGTATGACATTGATAGCAAAACATGAGTTTAGGTATGACATTGATCACTTTTAATTGTCAGGTATCACATTAACCGGGGCACAAGAGTTCAGGTATGGTTGGAGAATTTAACCCATTTAATAATTTATGGACTAATTTAGGATGGACAAGTATTGAAGTTTAATTTAACATCAAACTCTCTCTATAGGACTAATTTATCATTAACTCAAATTCTTATTCCATAATTGATGTCATTTTTGTATGCACTTAACAGTTAGGTACATAAAACTAACTAATAATTTAGATACCTGCAGCGTTTCAGGTAAAGTGTGTGGACTGCCTTGCACGTTTTTTTGTAGATCGATCCATGCAGTTTCAGAACCAACAATGGGGAAATTAAGCCATGAATTCGATCTGAACATAGGAAGCATGGTTGAAAGGTTTTTTTTAGCTTCTCCTAAAATTATGTCTAAAGAGCTCAAATAAGAAACCCATATATTGGAAATTAAATGCTCTTAGTTAGATCATTTTTCCCATTTTTATAATTAGTGTGTTACTATTTTAAGTTTCCCAGTCATGACAATTTTATGAGAAATTTTAAAACGATCCGTTTTGATCACTATACGCTCCTACAAGCTAGGATCCTCAAATCTTTCCATTCTTATAATATACATACTGTCATATTGTTCGGGGATAGCTACTCGATTAACATACTGTCATTCTTATAATAGTAAAGTATTATATGTTTCCAAAGGCATATCATCAATATATTACATCCCAAACCGATGTGACATCCGATGGTAATTGTGGATATAGAGTCGTAGCTGAGGCAATGAGATTTGGTCAAAAAGCTTGGCGTACTGTACGAAAAGATTTGTTGCGAGAATTGCAAAGTATGCCTTCCTTGTATAAGAATCTTATTTTTGGGCCGAAACGGTATTTTGAGCTTGAGCACGCACTTAATTTCGATAAGAATGGTTATGCAAAGAAAGAGTATTGGATGAGCATGCCAGATATGGGGTATCTAATTGCCACATATTATAAGGTGGTGGTGGTGATCTATTTATCCAATGTACAATGTGTTACCCTCCTCCCTTTGATGTTGTCATCTGAATTGTATGATGATGAGAGATTTCCATAGGCTTTGTCAAGATAGGGAATAAAGGACATTTTGTACAGGTATTGTATGTGCAATTAGAATTGTTATTCTTTACAGGTTAATACTTTTTATTATAAAAAAATGATACTCCTTTCTTTTGTAGGTAAATTTGTTACCAGGGTTGATACCTATACCAATAATTTCAAGTGAGTGGCACCTGCATAATGATAAAACTGCACAACACTTATACCTTAGATACCAAGCCCGTGAAGAGCAATTCAAACAAGTACTCTCAACTACGGATAATGTTTGTGCTACGAAAACCATGGATCTTGATAGTGATTCATCATCTGAAAAATGCTAGAAATATGTAATATTTGTATTCCGTGTTAGTACTGGTTTTTGATGATATTATGTAGCAATTTAGGTTGGTTGGATATTTTTTTTGGTATTAATGGTTTTATGCAACTATGTATTTTGGATCCTATTTAATCTTCAGATACTTCATGGATGAGTTGTGTCTATTTAATCTTCAAGAGTTATATGCAACAATCTTGTCTTGTCTTCATTGATGACGAAAAAGATATACAGACCAAGAGAAGGCTAAGCCTAACCTCTTAATGAAAGAGAACTCAAAATACAAAAGAAACAAGAGTGACAATCCAAAGTACCAAGACAAATGGAAAATTATGTATATTGTAACTGCCTTAGTACGTTAGGAAGAAGAACTAACCAAACTAAATACTTTAGCTACCTAAGACAGTAATAGAAGTCGATCAGCAATGATAAGACCAAATTTAGCCCAATTGCATTAGGACTTGAAAAGAGCAAGAACCAAAATCCAGTACGTGCAACAGAGTTGTTCTGCAATGAAACAAAGCAACTTAAGCAAGGGATCCGGAGCAAGTAGAAACACCAAACCAAGAGAGCTGAAACTTGAACAAGGCATCTAAAGAGAGAAAATCGCAACTTAACTTAACCATTAGATGCCTTGTTCAATTCCCAATCTGCCATTATATTACCCGGGTTAGAAATACAACATAAAAGAAAAATTAACAAAAACAAAGGGAAAGCTAAGTAGAAAATAATTCGGGAACAATGAGATTCCAAAGGGGTAAGCATGAGCAAGAACAAAAATAAGAGAGGTTTGGGGGAATTGGGGGTCCATTTTGAGATAGAGAGTAGCAAGAGGAACTCAGTAGCAAGAGGAACTCAGTAGCAACAAGTTCATAGAAACTAGGGGTGATAGTAGGTTCTTAACCATGTTTAGCCAATCTTTGATGCTCAAAAACTTAACTAGTGAAAAAAGGCTTTATAGTTTATATTCATATTAATGATGCAATACCACAACTCCATTAGACATACAATTGTTTTTTTCTTTGATATACAGGTAAGTAGGTAACTGGCCTGCACATAGAGGAAGAAAAAAGCTAAAAATTAAGTAGACAGTATACTATCGCCAAGAGGTCAATTTGAAGAATCATCAGACGAGTGAAGGCCAATGAAAATGTTAAAAAAAAAAAAAGAGGCAAAACCCAGATGAACCCATGAACCCAGATGACCGCCATAAAAAATTGACATGGACAAATAAACAATTTCAGCCTCTTTCATTTTTCCCACATTTTCTCGGCAACCAAACAGAGAATTAGGAATAGAAAAGAAGAGTAAGAACAAATAGAATTGCAAGGCGAAAGGAGATGGAACTTACCGATTCCATGGTCAATATCGACGACGAGCTTCTCACGCTTCAGATTATAGCCCACAACACCGCTGCTTTGGCCGTTGGAATTCGCCATCAAGGTCCCCATAAACAAACGCTTTCAACTCTGAGAAGAAGGATTAGTAATCATTCGTGTAACCAAAGAGGAATGGCTTTCATGAAAATTTATTAAACCTATTGAGTTTTCTTTTTCAGTTCTATTATTCTCTAATTAAAATCAACAATCTTTTTTATTTTTTGTTTTTTGTTTTAAAAGAATGTAATTTAAATAGGATGACATCTTGGAAATTATTTGGCCTAAAATGATGATGTGGCACTTTGCCACATCATTTGGTATTGATTTTTGGTATAACTTTTTGGTATCTTAAGCATTACTCTTATAAAATTTATTATTTTGGAGATTTAGATTAATAAATAAACCGATTTTTTTTTGTTTATAATTATTTTGTCTTTTAAATTGTTCAATGACTTCTATCTGATGTTCAATTGTTTTTCTGTCTGTGGATTCGTTGAATTGATAGCTATGTTGCCTCCCGTTTTCATTTTTATTTTTGACAACATAACATTGGATCATGTAGCTTTTTATTTTGGTACCTGATCAGTTGGTAAGTGTAATTTGAGGTTGGTGTTGTTTTTAATTCAGTTAGTCCCATTTTTTAATTTACTTTCACTAATTGTAAACTCTGTCTTATTATAAATTAACTTGTGGATTATTCAGCTAATCTATTCCAAAAACAAATTTCTTTGCCTTTTTGTTGTTCTATAATCTTGAATAATCTTTTCAGTTCATGAGCCTCTCACTACATTTTCATTTGTCAGAATATGAGAATACTTTGTGGATTTTGGTATCTTCTGACTTAATGAGCCTCTCGGTTTTGAAGTCTATGTAGTCTTCAATAAAAAGGAATATCCTTGCTGATAGTTGATAGTCAGTCTCTTGATTATTTTCCTTTACGGTTCAAATGTCATTGATGTATTGAAAATGGTATGCATAAGGTGCATAATATCATTGCTTTACAATTGTTTTACATATAATTTTAACACATATCATTGTTATTGCAATTGTTATGAATTATTATTTTCTCAAAAGTCAAAATCCAATTTTGCAAGACTAAATGATAAATGCTTAAACTTATCAACAGGGGTTAAATCTCCCATTGCGGTACTAGGAGCTGAGATTGACAACTAGTCTCCACGAGAACTCTTGAAGCAGTTTTACAAGATATTAAATGCTAAACCCGAGGTGCAAAGAATTTTTATTATTTCTTTAATTATATATGGGTTCTCTGTTCATGTTGAAGCTGCTCATCCTACATAAATTTGCATTTCTAAGAACTGACCATATTTGGAAGCAGTAATTTCATATCTAGGAATTTTATTAACATTATAAATTTTACTTAATTTGAGTATATAATACAAGCCATGGAAAAGAGAATACTATTATAATCTATATATTAAAATTTGTATTTAGTATTTAAATTCATTTGTTTCACTACTGCATATAGCATTTAAAAATGAAATAAATGGCAGTGATAGTCATAGAAGCTTGAGCAGTAAGTGATGTAGACTATAGGCCTCAAGAGTCTTATGAAACTGTTAAACTCCTTCTCTTATATATTTTCACTGAGGTTTGGCTTACTTTCTTCCTGTACTATAATTCCTAATTGTTTTTTCAGGAAGTAATAACAGAGCGTAAGGGCACTGTTATCACAATTTCTAATGACTGATACTTAGTCAACCAAATAGTTAATAGAGTGATTGAAGTTAAAAACAGAAGATTGCAAGATTATGCAAGCAATTACAATGTAAGCAGTCTTTACCCTCAGTTTACTTGAGGTTTGAAAGCATGTGATGTGTGGATAATCATTTTGCTGTAAAAATAATTGTTTTCTGAATGAAGTGAGCTAAAATTGCTTTAAAAAATTATTTGTGTTGATACTTCTTGCTAAAGATGATACATTCCTTTGGTTTAGTTGAGATATTGGTAATAAATAGGGTTTGTGTTGATACTCCATGCTAAAGATGACATTGAGCTTAATTAATCATTTTTTTGTTCCAATGAATGTTCCTGATATTGTCAATTTGTCATGATGTTTTCTGTATCTGTGACCAAAAACTTCAGGCATATTTATAAAATTTATTATTTTAGGGATTTAGATTAATAAATGAACCGTTTCTTTTTTTTGGTTTATAATTCTTTTGTCTTTTATATTGTTCTACATGTTGTTCAATTGTTTTCTGTCTGTAAATTCCTGGTGATTATGCTTAACCTCTTTTGCCATCTCTCTCTGTGGATTGATTGAATTTATGGCTATTTATTTGGCCTGTTGCCTCCTCGATCGTTGGTTTTTATTTTTTTATCATTGGTGATTTTGTTTTGTAATTTTGCTTCTGTGGAAGTTGGAGGTCTATTGGTGGGAGATGAATTTGCTAAATTTGGCTGCCAGCGGAAGGAAAACAAAAAAGCAACATTTAAAAAAAAACATCTTTAAGATATGAGCCATAACAGGAAAACTGAGTACTATCCTTATACAACCAAGAAAAATCCACTACTGATCCGTAAACTCACCAATGTTTTGCTGGTGGAGGAAGATTTTACAAGCTTTCTCCTTTGCTTGCCTCAAGGTAAAAATTTCTTCTTCATTCTACGTTTGGTGCACAACTTAACCATGGACAATGGTTTAAGATCCCAATTTAACTTTGTGCCGGACAAAAGAAGATTTTTTGTTTTTAAAGCTTTAAAAGCTTGGTTCACCAAAAGATTTTCCTTCAATTATTTTTTTCTTGCAGCTGTCATTGAAGAAGCACACAGTCCTTGCTTAGATCAAGTTGAATATTTGTTCCGTCTTCATTCAAGTTTTGTTTTAAACACTTTGATCATTTCAGTGATGTAATACATGTGAAGTACATTTAATCACATAACACCGCAGCAAAGCGCGGGCTTTCTGTCTAGTTAGCTTCTATATTTCAAGAGAACAAAGAGGAAGCTCGGGTTTGGGGCGGCAACGATAGTGTCAGTGATGCGATTTTCAAAGCTGGAGGGACGAAATAGGAAGAGAATGATGGAAAGTGGGTCGAGAGGAAGAGCAATATCTGATTTTTATCCCCAAACAGTGAAGATATGGAGGGCAAAAGCGTCATTGTCGTTGTTGATTTTTTTCCCTGATCAGGTCGGCTCGAGCCGTAATGCAAACGGCTTATGAACAGTGATTCAGACCAGGGGAAATAGTATATAGTAAATAAATGCATGCTTTTGCTGTTGGGCTGCTCTCCACTACAAATATACATATATCTTTGCCATAGCATCTTAACTACTCCCACATGCAATTAGGAAAATTCTAATATACAGATCTGCATAGCATGCAGCTTTTTAAAAAAAATGCAATTGCATTTTTGAAATGCAATTGCCGTTTAAAAATATGAAACTATACATTTAAAAAATGCAATTGCCATTCCAAAAAATGCAATTGTCATTCTAAAAATGCAATTGCCATTTTGAAATGACAATTGCATTTCAAAATAATTAGTTTTACCTTTTTGAACAGCAATTGCATTTCAAAAAAAAAGCTGCATAGTATGCAGATCTGTATATTAGACTTACCCATGCAATTATACATATAATATATATTAATTCAGCCACCAAGTCAAGTCAAGCACCTCCTGTGCTTACCGAACATACAATTAAGCCAAATTCATGAGAGATATTTTGGTCTAATTAACTAGCTAGCTAGATCAGTCAAGTGACCAAATCTGTCAATTTGACATTTCTGAATTGGAGTTTCAAAAAATTGTCACTCCCTTAAATTTCCTCTGCAACTTGGACCCGCAAGCTAGTAGTCATTCACATATATATGGAAAAGAATAAAAAGTTAGGCCTCCATAAAGCCTATATAAACCCCCTCCTTGGTTCACAACTTCATCATCAAATTGAGAAAATCAATATAGCTTAATTGACAGCAAAGCAATTAAGAGCATTTCAATATGATGATGAACACCCGAGTACTCCTCAGCCTCACCTTGGCCATATTCTTCGCAGGTATCGTATTAATTTGCTTTTTATGTTTGCAGTTCTCGTAACATATTCACTTCCAAATATGTGAATGCATTATGCATGCATGCATTGATGCCCATGCCAACCTCCATTTCTAGGGTGCTGAAGAAGAAAAAGCTATACGTCTTAGATATTGGCAGCATACGAATGTATGTTAAATAATTACATATTTAACGTACATATGTACGTATATGGACGCTTAATTGAGTCGGTCTTTGCTGGTTGAATGCTACTCCGACAACTTTGATTGCATCTGCATGAATATTGAATAACATATATCATAAAATCTTCCGATTTGAATGATCGATGTTAAAATACTTAACAATGTGATATTAGACTACTGAAAGTGTCTAGCATGTACGTAGTTCAAACATGTTTGCCATACCCTAATTCCTTTTACTAATTGTATCAAATTTTGGTTTAAGCAGGTGCACATGCAGCTACGATCACCTTCACAAACAAGTGCCCCTACACCGTATGGCCAGGAACCCTCACGACCTCCGACCAACAACCCCAACTATCAAGCACCGGCTTCGAGTTAAAAACCGGAGGCACCAACCAGTTGACCACTCCTGTTCCATGGAGAGGCCACTTCTGGGGCCGAACCGGATGCTCCACTGCTGCCGACGGAAAGTTCACCTGCGCCACAGCAGAGTGCATCTCCGGCCAGGTCAAATGCAATGGAAACAGCGCAATCCCACCGGCAACTTTGGTTGAAATCAATATCGCGGCAAACGGCGGTCAGGACTCCTACGACATCAAACTCATCGACGGCTTCAACCTGCCCATGTCCGTGGCCCCACAGGGTGGAAACCCGCCTGGCGACTGCAAGTCCTCCTCGTGCCCAGCCAACGTGAACGCCGCCTGTCCGGCTGATTTGCAAGTGAAGGGCTCCGACGGGAGCGTGATCGCCTGCAAGAGCGCTTGTGTGGCGTTCCAGACGCCAGAGTACTGTTGCACACCCCCCAATGACACTCCCGATAAATGTTCACCCACAGACTACTCTAAGATCTTTAAGGACCAGTGCCCTCAGGCCTATAGCTACCCTTACGATGACTTGACCAGCTTATTTATATGCTCCGGTGGACCTAACTACGCCATTACATTCTGTCCATGAGCATATGCATAGAGAGAGGAAATTACAGATAAAGGGAAACTGATAATGATATATATCCCTTTTCGATATGTTACAATAATGGGGATAAGAATAAGTTGTATGAATCTTGACATGTTGATGTTGTCAAGAATTTGTAATAGTATTTCGATGGAATTAATAAAGACATGAATCTCTTTCAAGAATGTGTAAACCCGCTAACAAATATGTACGGGTTTGTAGCAATTCTTTACGATTTACAACTCTTTCCTTAATTTGCGTCCAACACGTATGTGAAAATTATAAATAAATAGATACCCAAAAATCTCCACTTTCATTTCAAGGCCGGCTTTCAATGTTTTGTTTCACTGCATAAGGTATGGATTACCAGTGGAAGTCTTGTAGTGCAATCGTGTTCATTTAAGAGTTGGGAAAAGAGAACTAGTATCACATGTGTTTGTTTTTATTTTATTTTTTTGGATTAAACATCATTATATATTGTCTTTTAGCTGAACTCAAAATCTCCCATATTTGTCATATTTTATATAAAGAAGCTAGACTTAATTATGACGAAATGTGTTTATTTCGATCAAGCTAGATTTGATCTAAAAACTTATTTTTATGGTACAAAAGAAATAGATTAAGGAAATGAAATAGGTATGGGTCTAGCAACTCCAGTCTAATAGAAGCTGTTCACGACGAGGACGAAATTAAAGCCACTAAAATAGATAAACGCACCCAGAGCCAAAGACAAAGCAAAAGTAGCAATACCATCATGAACAAAGTTTCTTTCTCTCGATAAATATGAGTTACGTCGTAATTCCAATCCAGACGAAGGAGATCGAGATTGATGCAACAGATGATGGAGATGCACATCGATCTGTTAATTTGCTTCTTAAACCTACGTACATAACTTACAAGCCAGAGTTAACATGCATGCAGGTACTCTGGCAAGCTATGGGGAGGGATTGCAAGTGCAAGCCAAAGCAAGACGACTGGCATGGGTATTGATGCAACACGTAGAGGGTCAAAGTCTCAAGGAGGTCTGTCAGTATATGGTGTGGAAGCTTAGCTTGCCAAAATTTTATTCCCTGTGCTCTTACGCAAAATCATTAATCACTCTTATTGTGTAGTCTTTAATTTGTGATTATCAAGAGGACTCGGTGCTTCATTATATATGGTCATCAATGTCAAGCAGCAAGAAATAATGTGTACGTGGAAGTTTTCTTTTCTTAGCGAGGTGTGTGTATATAAGACTTGGTGTGATCGAGCCTACTTTCACTAATCGATTTTTGCAAGGAATCGAGAGATTGAAATAATATTTGGTGCAATTGTTTTCCGAGTCATAGGAATTGGAAGCTTCATGAGGCAGCCACGTACTTTGAGTGGTGCGCGCTGCTCTAATTAGTTAACCATTGTTTTCGTTCTTATTCTGACTTTTGCTCAACAATTAATGAATGTGAGGAATGAAGATGGTCTTTTTTAGGTTTACGTGGATTGGCTCTTCTCTATGGTTCGAGATTGGAAACGTATATGGCTAAAAGTGGATTCCTCCGTTATCAGTCGACGCGTCTTTCACAACTTTCCCAATGATACTAACATTAGGATTTGATTCAATCTCCATCTCTTATAAGTGCTTAGAATTTTTTATTCAAATTTCTCACTTATCGATTTCTCTAGATTTCATTCACCATTTCACCATCTGGAATTACAAAGGGTTTGGCTTCCATTAAATATGTACTTACTGGTATTTTCCCTTAGGGGCTGTGGTAGTGATGTATACCATACATCTATTTATATTTTTTTTAACAAAAAATTATATTAATTGAACCAAAATTACTATAATAAAAACAAAGTTATCACATTTGTTTTACACTATTTACATATAATTGAACCAAAATTACAACTTTGACAACAAATTGTTCACAAATTTGTAACAATGTCGTAGATAAAGTAAGTAGTTCTAATAAGTGGCGGACGCAGGAATAAATATCACCGGGGGCACACAAAAAAAAATTAACGAACAAAAAAATAAAACTACATACAAGTCTATAACAACTGTATTTTTAATTAAAATTTTAATTAAGATAAATAACATTGAAACTAAAGAAAACGAATGATCTAATCAACAAGAAGAAGAAGTAAATTTAAAAACCAAATAGAAATAGTTCCAGGTATAAGATAATCAAATATTACAGGAAAAAGAGGATGTAAAACATGAACAAAAAGAATACTAAAATAAAATTATACTGCAGAAGAAAAATAATTGCTAACTGATCTGCTACTCTGCAAGACAACAAAAGAAAGAGGAGCAAAGTAGCAAAATGGACTCTGAAACACCTCCAAACTAGAGGCCAGCGGAGACTAATAGAGCGCAACATCCACAACGGGAATTTTGTGTTTTTGGCAAATCTCATTGGAGGTATTTTTTGTATATATAATCAATATGGGGCTAGTGTTAAGTGTTGGGGGTCAAAGTAGATATTGGGGGGTTACTGACATACATATATACAATCATATATGTAGATATTTGCTATTTTTTTTTAGAGTTACCGACATACATTTATATATACAATCATATATGTAGATATTGAGGGTCAAAGTAGTAGAATCTTGAGTAGAATATCAAAGCACACTAGGGATTATAGCCTAGGTAATATATAGAATTTAAAATTTGAGGGGGGGCACGTGCCCCCACCGGTCCCTATGTGCTTCCGCTAGTGCCTCTAATAGAACTAAGATTACACAAAAAATACTCTCGTTATCACAATGACAACAAATTTTGTTGTTATATTTGTAAGTGTATGTATCACATACATCACAATATTATAGAACTAGCTTCCCTTTCCGTTAATATATATTATATATATAACTGGTTAAAATTATTGTTTTTCCTATGCTTAATTGTGTGTTTCTCCATATCTGATCTTTACTATTAATATAGCTAGTTTTAATAAAGATCGAGAATTGTGGAGCTTTGTCAAATTTTGTTGTGGCCCTAGCCTTAATCGGTGAGTCATTTAAACCTCTTCCCTAGGGTTTTGCATGTTTAATTTCTGAGAGCACGTACGTACTGTTAATTTGTTTGTTACTGGTTTTGGATCTGGGCAAAGTTTGAACACCATGTATATTAGGATCTAGACAATTAATGAGGTTACGCTTACATTCTTTGACTCTTTGCTTAACCTCATTAAGGTCTTTGGCTCTTTGCTTGTTGCACTGCTTGCAATTTCCAGTACTATACAATTTAAAATAAAAGAAGCGTTTATTTTTCTTTGTATGATTGGAATTAATTTGCTATTCTTTTTATCAGGCCATCAGGAGCTAAAATAAATTTTGAAGATCCACCTACAATGGGTATGTGTTGCAGCACAAGTGATGGTAATGCCTTACTGACTAAAAAACTTCACCGATTGGAATTAGGAGATGGTGAAGCTGCGGATGGAGTAGTCTCTGTCTCGAACAGGTGGTCCGAGCATCTTCCAGACGACTTGATTGAGATGATCGAGAAACGTCTATCACTCATTGATTCACTAAGATTCTCGATCTGCTGTGTGTCCATCTTGGAGAAGTGTATTGTCACAATGGTGTCAACGAGCAACCCAAATTCCATGGATCTTGAAATGTGTTCGGTCTGTGGACTTGACAACTGCAAATTATAGTCTGTATAGTCCAAGTGAAGACAGCGCGCGTCTACAGTTTCAAGTGTCCAAAGGAGACAGCAGATGCTTCATATCGTATAAGTTGCATAGGTTCTGTTGATGGATTGTTGGTAACCAAGGAATATAAATTTATAAAGCTTGTTCATTTGGATCAGATTATGCAGGTCACCAACTACTTGTTGAATCCAATAACAGGTGCTCGGATTATGCTGCCACTCCTCTCTGAAAACCCATGGATATCTGTAGCCTCTTCAAACCCAACATGTTCTGATTGCATTGTTGCGACAATAATACAACCAACGACATACAAGTTGGCATTTTGCAGGCCAGGTGATAAATCATGGACTGACCAATTAGGTCCCATGCAAATTTGGAATTTATTTTCGTTGCATAAGGATGGCAAGTTGTACGCACTTGCTAACGGGCCAGGGTTTGGAATTCGATACCTAGTTGTTTTCGATCCGCTAGCTAGAGGTTTTTTCTCAATCCAAAAGTAACATAGGGCAAGCAATTTGAAATTGGAAGCTTAATTCAACAGCACAGGACTCTTCCTTCCTTGATGATATCTTCTAAAGGTGAGATTTTACTTTTATGGAATCAGTATTTTAATCACGCGCGAATTTGGTTTATGGTATCAGTTGTGGAATGCAAACCCTCCATTTTTGGTGTGCAAGTTAGATCTTTATAAGTCCATCTCAAGGCACCAGCATCTTGATTCCAATGTCAAAGCTGACCAACTCAACGCCGATAAATAAAAAAAAAAAAACAACAACTCATCATAGCCAATGTGCAACTGCTATATGGTTACGATGCTTCTCCAATAAGGGCTTTGACTTTTTTTTTAAAGTGCGGACACCCTCATTTACCTTGATGTAATGGATAGTAAATAATGTAATCAACCAACACGTACTTATTCTTCCGAATTGATAGCAAATGATAAACTTAACAGACTACAATTTTGGTGTAAGCCAATAAACCCCAGGATAATCTAGTCTCGACAATTTTGCATGTCTTACATCAATGTAATTGTCTGTTGAAAGATACGTGCATCTTCCATCAGCTAAGTTATAAATACATATCACACCAATGACCAGTGTTGTTTCTCGCAAAACATATGCAGTTTCCACCTCCAAGTCCATTACACGCCTCGTCGTTCAGTTTTAAATGGCATTCTTATTTGTTGTAATTTTATTTGAGTATTTCAAAATACCTTTCATTCAAATTGTCATTGAAACCTTCATTGGATCGTTGCTCGCAATGGTAAGAATCAAACCTCCATTGGACCGTTGCTTGCAATGGTAATAATTAATCATTGATTCTTATTAATTGTGGTAGAAACGTTGTATAGAATCAATTTGGATTATTACTACCATTCATTTGGTTCACAATTAACTTTGCAATCATTCTGCTGGTCCATTCCTTCATTATAATAACATTTGATTAATTTCTTTCCGTTTTGATTCTTGCTGATCAATGCTAGCTAGTAAGTAGTAACCAGCTGCTACATTCCTATTTGGTATATATACGTTACAAAGATTAATTGCTATCATCAAATCTTTATTGCTTTGATCATGTGTATACTATATATATATATATATATATATATTCTTGAAGCTTTCCAGATCAATACACACGACAGAAAATCATTCAGTCTCATTTCATTATTCTATTTCGGAATCAAAAGAAACATTCAAGTTGTTTGATACAATCCAAGTACTGATGAGTGTGCACTTACAAGGATCGATGAAGGTTTGTATCCTGCAGGGTAGGGTGTCATAATTAACCAGCTTAAGACATAGTCTTCAAGAAACAAATTTACAGTTAAGGACAGTGACTACACGCCTTAACCTACATATTGGTTCGATACAACATTTTTAGTAATGCTAGCTATTTTTAACAAAATTTTAGGTAAAGTAATTGAAAAACTATTTTAACTATCCAGTTTGAAAATACATTGCACCAATGCTCACTATTTTAGCTAATATTGAACTCAAATTATTTTTTTAGTGAATAAAAAATAGCTTTAAATGTATTTAATATTTATACAAAATAACAAAAAATGAATGTTTTAAATTAACAAAAATAATAGAGAACTTCATCTTGCTCTCTCTATTTATAAGCCATATAGCTAAAAGCTAAAATAGAGAGTCACTTAGGAGGCTGGTGCATTTGTGTGAAGTCTTGAAAGTGTTAATTAATTATTATTATTAAAATATTTTGTTAATTAGTTTTTAGTATAGTTTTTATAAAACAAAAAATTATTTTTTTTCTCTCTTAATTTCCAAATTTCAAAGCTTGAGTTCTGATTTTTGTTTTGTTTAGCTATTCCACTTCTCCAAGCAGGAGGTGGCTTACGAATAAGTGTTATCGGAAGTCTAAGAGTCTAGAGTCTACACTAGGTATTAATCAACTACTTCTTTTCTTTTCTTTCCTTAGCTGTTAAGAGATTTGTTAGTAGAGAGTTTCTAGGAGATTGCGATTAAGCTTGAGGCGGTGGAGAGTGAGAGTCGGTGAGATTAACAAAGAGAACTGGAAACTACCAGTTGGGAGGAGAAGACGGAAAGAAACGAAAAATAAGAGAAAGAAACAGAACGAGAAAAAAGAAAGAAAGAAAGAGTGAAGGAGAAAAAGAAGAGAGAAACTTGAGAGAATTACAGAAAAAGAGTGTGAGGAAAGAGGATTAGGAACGATTTTGTGTGCAGCAGCAAAGGTAGATTATATTTCAGTTCTGGTTTCTGTTTTGAAGTCGTTTCCTTTAATGTTCTTGGTGTTTTATAATTAAATTCGATGCTTTAATTCAATTTCCGTTCTTTAATTCCAGATTTGTTGATTAGAAGTTATTATGCTATTAGTTTATGTTAGTATGTAATCAAAGGATTGAAATCGAAGTCAACTTGAGAGGTTAAATTCGGGTTCAATTGTCTCAAGAATAGAGTTCTTGAGTGTTTGGGTGTCTAAAGCAATTTCTGGAGTTTTGATTTAATATTTCGATTTATATTTGATGTTTTGGGTGTTCTGGAACTGAACCAATGATCTTATATTACCTATTTCGAAGCATGAACATCACTTTTGAAGGTTTAGAGATCGACCAATTGGTGCTGGAACTGTTCTGCTTTGCTGGAAATTTCCAGAAAAGGCTTATTTTGTTGTCATGTTGCGGCCCTTGTAACTAATAGCTCAATTCTTTGTTTTACAATCCAATAGTACTTTTACAAAGTTCTTATGTCTGTCTTTAAATTCGTTTGAGAAACCCTGATTTTGGACAAGTTTTGAAAGGTGAATTAAGTTGACAAAAACCGTTTGTTGTTCTGTCGACAAAGAACAAGGCTGCTGACTATATTGTTTACTAAGCCTACTTTGAGTTAGCATAACTTTTTACCCAGGAATTTGTTTTTAAAACTAAAACTATGGTAGTAAAGCCTGTTTTCCCATCTTTAAACTAGCTTTAAAATCTTAAGTGTTGGTCAATTTGTTTTGGACGAAAATGTTTATTAAAAATAGAAATTAATCACAGTTTTTTTAAAAACAGTTTTCCTACTATTAATTGAAGTTTGTTTTGTGCCTTTTTCTATAGTGTACTTCTCGTGTACTAAGACTGTCCAGTAAACCATTTTTGGTTTATTTTATAGTTTCAATTATTTTAGAACTAAAAGTAGTTTTGTGGCTTTATTTACAATTTTAGAATGAATATTTTACTAGGATTGTACTATACTTTTAGAATCGAAATTGAATACATTTAATTCGATTCTAATGTTTGTTATTTTTATTATTGTATGTACCGTATTGAATGACTAAGGTTCGGGAGACTTAACTGGAGTCCCGGAAGTTTAGAAAGTAACGACTGAACTCGAGTTTGCGTCTGGAATTCGAGGTAGGGTCTCGGGGAACCTTTTCTATAAAATGTTAATAAATTGGTGAATGTTATCGGTGAATTGTTTGATGTTGGTTGAATTATCTGTTGAGTGTTATTGTTTTTATTAATTGGTGAACAAACATGTAATATGTGATTTTATGTTTCAGAAACATATGTTATTTAATTTCTATATTATGGATTATAGAATTATCGTACATAATGCATTGTGAGAAATTGTGAGGATGCATTGCAAAATGATATGGATAATGTTTCTGCCGTTTCCCAACTGCCCGGTAGCGTCGCACTTGGGTACCTGAAAGCACAGGATTGGTCAGGGAGGTCGGTGTGTACCGACCGAAGGCCCTCCGACGCTCAAGTTAGTACCGGTGGGTCTAAGAGCAGAGAGTTTGGGATTCGGAGAGAACGTACCTGAATAAGGAGTGAGGACTCCTTATATATGAGGTGAGGTCGGAGACAAGCTTCCCTGGCGTGGGGGACATCCCCTGACACGAGGAATATTCTCCGGTCCACTACCTCGATTGTGCGCATCGAGGGACGGCGGCGCCTAGTGCAGCATGGGCATGCGACCTAGTGCGATCTGCGAGGTAGTGGACAAGCACGTGTGCCAGGTGGCCGTGCCGGTACCGGTGGAGCTGGCCACTCCCGGTACCTGGTCAGGAGACGTCCATGCGCAGCCGGAGGGAGAGCTTGTTGTCGGTACACCCGGCCTGGTCTTACCGGTACCGCTGGGGTACGGCCAGGGCTTCGACTGCGGCTCGGGGCAGTATACTCGGTAGGGGATCCCTACCGAGTCGGTAGATGCCGCCGGGCGTTGCAGAGATTATGTTCTCGGTAGGGGAGCCCTACCGAGTCGGTTATGGGGCTACAAGGAGGCTGCTCCCGGTGATAGTGAGCTACTTCGGATCTATCCCGTAAAGATATGAAATGGTAGCAACGAAGTCCCCCAAGTCCCGAGCAAGAGGAAGCTCATGGTCGGGGACTTAATCCGAAGTTCATATCGGGATGTAGCGAAGTGTCGGTGGGGCGGCCGAGGCGACGCTTGGTACCGTCCCATGTAGTCCCCCAAGTCCCCGAACAAGGGGGTTCCTCCCGGTTGGGAATTGTAACCGCTCCGAGTTTCAAGGGGAGTTGAAGCGTCGTGGCCGTTGAGCTCCTCGGCGTAACTGCCGAGGTAGTGGGGTGACACGCGTCACGTCCCGGCCGGTTTGGAAAATCGTGGGGAAGCTCAACCGTCGTGTTGCCATGTGTCGCCATCCCGGGCCGCGACGGTTCACGTCGTACGGTCAAGATGGGTTGACTCCCGCTATATATATGGGGGTGAAGAGAGTTCACTTCACTTCATTCTTGCAAACTTCATTTCCAGAGCTCTGCAAGCCGTCGGTAGGAGAACGAGAGCGTGCATCGGTAGTGCAAGTGTGATCACTCGGTACTCGACTTTCAGCCTTCAGCAACTGTAAGTACCGATGCCTTGACCCCTTGTATTTAGTTTTTTGCTTTGCTTTTGTAACGTAGTTTGAGTACCGGTGTCCAGCCTTAGTACCGAGCTAGGTTGCATAGGCATAGGTTATCCCTACCGATAAGAACCTTGGTCCATTTTTGCAGATGTCTGACTCAGGGAGCGAGAGTGGTAGCAGTGGTAATGCCTTCTCTGGTGAAGAGCCAGAGAGGAGCGTATCGGTGGAGGAGGCTGGCTCGGACTCCAGCTCGAGTACCGGGACCAGTAGTTCTTGCTCGCCAAGAACCAGTCGTTTTTGTCTGGAGGGTATGATCCAGACGGTGGTGAGGGGTGTCACTACCGGGGAGGACCTAGTCCCCCTTGCTTTAGAACCATATGTGAAGTCCCGAGCCAGTAGTAGTAAGAAGGGTCCCGTACTGGAGGGGTTTGCAGTGGACCGGTTAAAATTGAGCGCGTCTACCGAGGAAGACCTGGTAGCCCTCAGGGAGGCCTTCAATATCCCCAGCTCGGTGACGATGCGCCTACCGGAGAAGGGGAGCTCGGAGTGCTTCGCTGTACCGGGTGAAACCTTGGTACACCCGTTTTTCTTCGGTGAGGGTCCGAGGATTCCCCTCCCGGCGTACCAGCAGCGGTTCTCGGCCGAGGTTGGCCTTGCCATCGCCCGGTTGAACCCGAACACCGGGCGGTGCCTGAACGCCTTGTGCACCCTCTACCACCACCGTGGTTTCGGTGAGCCCGATCCGGCGGTGTTCTTCAACCAATGGGTGCTTGAGGAGCATTCCAAGACGGACAAGGGCTGGTATAAATTGAAGTCGGTACGAAGCCGGTGTACCGATCCTCCCCGAGACACCGAATGGAGGGAGTTCAGCCACAAATATAAGAAGGTGATCCGATGCTTGTCCGGCGAAGAAGGCCCTTGCCGGGAGGGTATGACCGGTACACACGACGTGGAGAGCCACGAGTTTGGGAGTCCCGAGATAGTTAGGGACCCGCTCGTCTTTGGCAATCCCACGTCCCAGCAGACAGGGAAGAGCAAATACTTCTTCATCGGTGGGGAGTGGGAGTTCCCGGCTGGCTCGGTACCGACCGAGAAGAGAGTCCCCCATAGTTTCAAGGATGCCCCGGTGGGTAGCCCTTATTGATTATAGATATGTAATAGTATGATTAGCCGATACCGGTATTGACCCTTGTTCTTTTTTTGTTTTGCAGTGGATCGGTCTTGGAGGAGGCTTACCGAGAGGCAAGAGCAAGAGATTCGGTGGATCCGGGAGCATATTTCAATTGTGCTAAGAAGGTCCACGGTGCTCCCGAATCGGTACTCCCTCGATAGCTCCGGTTTAGCCCCCACACCAAACCCATGTAAGTATTGCCCGTATCCTTGTACGTTCCAACTTATGGACGCACCTAACACCGGTGGTTCTTGTGCGGTTATTTACCAGTACCGTCGGTACCGTACCCTCAAAGGCGACTCAAGCATGGTCCGTGAGCGAAAGGACTTCTACCACCGAAGAAAGCCGTCGGTGGGGACCTTGCACCGAGCCTCGGCCGGTGGTGGAGGAGGTGCCGGCTGGTACCGGCCGAGGTTGGCGCCGGTGCCGACCTCGTACCGAAGAGGAAGAAGAAGAAAGCCCACAAGGGTCGGTCTACCGCCGAGGTGGAGGTGGAGGCCGAGGTGGAGGCCGGTCCCGAGACCGAAGTTGCATCCGAGGGCCGGATGGGTCCTCCAAGAAGCGTACCGCCGGGAGGAGGTAATCTTCGGTCACCTTTTACTTTATTGAGTTTGTGTACCGGCACTAACCATTGTTGTAGTTCATGAAACAGGTGAGGAACCACCGGAAGAAGCGAGAGGGTGCGGGAGCCGGTGCTGGCGACGGTGTGGCCCGGTTGCGGCGGGTACCGGCACCACCTTGGACCACCTTGGCCATGCACGGCTCGGAGTCCGTTTCAATCTTCGGGAGGGAGATCCCGGCCGAGAACAATGCGCTGTTCCGCGGCTGCGTGAAGAAAGCGGCCGGAGGATCCGCTCCCGGTGTCCCGGCTTCTTGTCTTCCCGGAGATGAACCTCGGGGACCGGAGGGATCTGCTCTTCCAAGGTGCGCAGGGTACCGTTGCTTTACCCTTTTTTTTTTTTTTTGGTTTTTTTTTTTTTTTTTTTTACCCCTTGTTGTGTCGGTGCTGCAGCTGGCATACGAAGAGCTGGCCCTGGATCGCCGGGTTTGGAACGAATGGCAAACGTTGGGTGGGCAGGTGGCGAACCTGCAGAATGGCTATGACACCATGTTTGGCCAGAAGGAGCGGGCGGTAGCTGCGCTTGACGGGACCAAGGCTGAGCTCGAGAGGACAAAGGCTGAAGCCGGTAGGCTTGTCCAGGAGGCCGAGGATAAGGCCAAGGCTGCGGTGGCGGCCGAGAGTGCTCGCCTCCAAGTTGAGTTCGATCGTCGCCTGGAGGCGGCTCTCGGTGAGGCTAAGAAGGAGGCCATCCTTGCCTACCGTCGCGACCGGGGTCGAGCTGTGGAGCAGGCCACCGCCTATATTGACGGTGGTGTGTACATCCTTGGCAAGATCAAGGAGGCCTTCCCGGAACAGGACTGGAGTCAGCTCCCGGTACCCGAGCTCACCGACGATCACGTTGATGATGAGCACCGGGGCATCCTCCAGGAGATCGAGGATGAGCTAGCCGGTGGTCCCGGCCCATCCGAGCCGCGGTCGCGACGCAGCGCCGAGGAATGAAGTCCCCCATGTTGGGTGGTACGGCCAAGGGCCGTGTAATTTTTATTCTCCCCTTTTTTTTGTTGGGGGTTTAAACCCTTTTTTGAACATCACTCCCGGTAGGGGGTGCCTATCGGGAGGCAGTACTTGAATTGGCCATAAGGCCCTTATTTATTGTTTTGAACAATGGCGTGTTTCGCCTTATTCTATGAATTCTGTTTTTTTTTTTTGAACAAGTGCTCACTCGG
Organism: Rubus idaeus; assembly: GCA_030142095.1. Classification (NCBI taxonomy): domain Eukaryota; kingdom Viridiplantae; phylum Streptophyta; class Magnoliopsida; order Rosales; family Rosaceae; genus Rubus; species Rubus idaeus. The sequence continues at coordinate 8,371,692 of CM057970.1, forward strand.
GAGGGCTGGTTTTTTCGGTCTCGCTCCCGTATTGTTTTCTTAATATTCATATCATGTAGGTAATTGATACCGGTAGAATGATGAATTTATCGTAACAAAACTTATGCATGGGGGTCGCTGGTACCGGCCACATGTCTTACAGAAGTTTGGCATGGGGGTAGCTGGTACCGGCCACATGCTTAATAAGATAATCAAAACTTATGCATGGGGGTCGCCGGTACCGGCCACATGTCTTACGAAGTTTGGCATGGGGGTAGCCGATACCGGCCACATGCTTAATAAGATAATCAAAACTTATGCATGGGGGTCGCCGGTACCGGCCACATGTCTTACAGAAGTTTCATTTTTGTTCTTGGCGTTTATGCGTTACCGGTAGGGGAACAAGCATTCATGAAGACAGATTTTATAGTGGTTCACCTGGCTCAATTCGAGGCTTAGGCTACGTCCACTGTAGGAGTTTCACTATGGTAAATAATGATTACAATTGTTTGGGAAGTGGCAAAGTCCACTTAGCCGGTATGTTCCGGGCTTTATATTTTTCTATGGGTAGTAGTAGCGAAGGTGCTCAATATTCCATGGATGTGGGAGCATGCACCCGGTGGAGTCCATGAGTCGGTAGGTTCTTGGCTTGAGGACTTCGACTACCCGGTATGGGCCTTCCCACCGTTGATTGAAAGTCATGGCTGTTGAGTTCTTCGTACTTTGCCTTACCCTTCGTAGTGCCCAGTCCCCCAGTTTGAGGTACCGGCACTTTGCCTTCGCATCAAACTTGCGCTTGAGCTGGTTTTTGTGCTCTGCATTCCGGAGGTTGGCTTGTTCCCGCCGTTCCTCGAGTAGGTCCCGGTTGAGGCACAACTGTTCTTCATTTTCATTTGGATCATATGTGTCGATCCGGTGTGTGTGTGGAATTGATTTCAACCGGTACCACGGCTTCGCACCGAAAGCAAGGGAGAATGGCGTCTCACCGGTGGCGGCCTTGTACGAGGTGCGGTACGCCCAAAGAACCTCCGGTAGTAGTTCGGGCCACGCGCCTTTCTTATCACCGAGCTTGGTCCTCATAGTTCTCTTCGGGATTTTGTTAACTGCCTCCACCTCGACCGTTGGTCTGCGGGTGGGCTACCGATGCAAAGAAAAGGGTGATGCCTTTCTCCCGGCGAGAATTTCCCGAAGGATTCGGAGTCAAATTGTTTACCGTTGTCGGTGATAATGACTTGAGGGATACCGAAGCGACAGATGATGTTTTCCCAAATGAAGGACTGCACTTGCCGGGAAGTGATTGATTTAAGGGCCTTGGCCTCTGTCCACTTGGTGGAGTAGTCGGTGGCGACTACCACGTGTTCAACACCACCGGTACCCTTGGGCATGGGCCCGATTAAGTCGATTCCCCACTGGGCGAAGGGACATGGGTTGACCATCGTCTCCAGTGGCTGGGACGGTTTTGGTACGTTTGGTGCGTTGAACTGGCAGGATTTGCATCGCCTTGTGAATGAGAGAGAGTCCCGAAGGAGTGTTGGCCAGAAGTAACCAAGGCGGATGAGTTTGTGGGCCAATGCTCTTCCTCCCGGGTGGTTGCCACAGATGCCCTCGTGTACCTCCCTGACGGCGTCTCGAGACTCGGCCGGTCCGAGGCATCGTAGGTATGGTAAGGAGTGAGCTCGTCGGTAGAGATGGCTGTTAATGATGAGGTACCGGGAGGACCGGAATCTTATTTTCTTGGCCTCATCATTATCTCTCGGGAGGGAGCCATCACGCAAGTACTCGAGGATTGGTGTCATCCAGTTCGCCTCCTCCAGGCGCAGGTGGTTGACCTCGGTGGGCATTGTCTCGGTGCTTCGGCCTTCTAGGATGTCGATAGGTACCGAGTTGCCAACGTTGGGGTCAATAGCGGAGGCTATTCTGGCCAAGGCGTCAGCCCTTTGATTTTCTTCCCTCGGTACCTTCGTTAGCTTGAAGCATGAGAAACCGGCAGTGAGCTCTTTCGCCAAAGTTCTATACCGGGACATGATGGGACCTTTGGCCTGGTAGTCCCCCGAGACTTGGTTGACAATGAGCTGTGAGTCGCTGAAGACCTGGAGCTGCTGGGCTCCCATGTGCCGGGCCAGCCGAAGGCCGGCCAGGAGTGCTTCGTACTCGGCCTCATTGTTGGAAGCCTTGAAATTGAACCGGAGAGCACTCTCGAGCCGAGATGTGTCGGGACTACCGGTGTGGGGAGTGATAAGAATGAGTCCGGCCCCGCTACCGTGGGTGTTCGAGGCACCATCCACATATAATTGCCAGGTCGGTAGGGCGGGATCAAACTGTGTTTCCTCGCCGGTGGCCTGGGCCGTCTCGGCCGAGCCAGCTCCCTCTACCGATGTGGGTGAGGACTGCACAGAGGTGAATTCAGAGACAAAGTCGCCGATGCACATGTGCCTTAATTGCTGGTCGAGGTCGGTAGGTGATATCGAACTCGCTGAGCTCGATGCTCCACTTCATGAGTCTGCCAGATGCCTCCGGCTTCTGCAGGATTAGCCTGAGTGGGTGATCGGTAAGCACCACAATGGGGTGCGCCTGGAAGTACGGGCGAAGCCTTCTGGCTGAGATCATGAGTGCAAGGATGAGCTGCTCGATTTCGGGGTACCGAGTTTCGGTATCCACGAAAGATTTGCTTGTGTAGTCCACCGGTAGGTCCTCCTTGTTGTGGCTCCTGACTAGGATCGAGCTCACAGCAGTTCTCGATACCGATAGGTACAGGAAGAGAGGTTCGCCCGGTGCCGGTCGGGCCGAGCAAGGGTGCTGCTGCCGATATTCTTTCAATGCAGCAAAGGCTTGCTCGCACTCGGTGGTCCGGCCCTCGAACTTCTTCCCGGTCTTCGAATTTTGAAGAATGGGGCACACCGGTCGGTAGACCGTGATATGAACCGGAGAGAGAGCTGCGATCCTACCGTTAAGGCTCTGGACGTCCTTGAAGGTTTTGGGAGATTCCAAATCCGGGATCGCTCTGATCTTCTCGGGATTGGCCTCGATACCCCGGTGGCTGACCATGAAGCCAAGGAATTTTCCTTCGCCTACGCAGAAGACGCACTTCTCGGGATTGAGCTTCATCCCATAGTCCTGGAGGATGGAGAATGTCTCCTGTAGGTCGGTAAGGTGATCGGTTTTCTTTAGGCTCTTGACGAGCATGTCATCCACGTACACTTCCATGGTCCTCCCGATCTGCCTGGAGAACATGCGGTTGACCAACCGTTGATAGGTGGCCCCGGCATTTTTCAATCCGAAGGGTAGGACCTTGTAGCAGTACAGACCTTGGTCGGTCATGAAGGAGGTGTGTTCCTGGTCCTCGGGATCTAGCTTGATTTGGTTGTAGCCTGAGTAGGCATCCATGAAGCTCAAGGCCTCATGACCGGCAGTGGAGTTGACAAGCTGCTCGATTCTCGGTAGAGGAAAACTGTCCTTGGGACATGCCCTGTTGAGATCGGTGAAGTCGATGCACATTCGCCACTTCCCGTTGGGTTTCTTTACTAGCACCGGGTTGGCTAGCCATCGGGGGTATTGAACTTCCCGGATGAAACCGATACTCAACAGTTTGTCGACCTCAGTCTTCATTGCTTCGTACCGTTCTTGGTCCCCGACGCGCCTCTTCGCCGTACCGGCCGGTAGGCGGGATCGATCCCAAGCTTATGGGAGATTGTTGCGGTAGAGATACCGGCATATCGGCGTAGGACCAAGCGAACACCGAGGCGTTGTCCTTGAGGAGCTTGATCAAGTCGGTACGCGGGCGCGACCGTAGGCCGGTACCGATCTTGACTACCCCGTCGAGCCGTTCGGGAACAAAGCAATCCGTTCTACCTCCTCGTGGGGCTTCCCCCGTATGACTACCGCTCCTTCCGGGGATCATCCGGCCGGTCCGCCGCCGCCGCGTTATTACCGGGTGCGACGCCGCACACGTCCCGTAGGGGGCGTCGTGGCTTTGTCTCTTGGGCGTAGTAGGACCGGGCCGGGCCGACTTCCCCGATAGAAGCAACTCCGGCGGGAGTAGGGAACTTCGGCATGAGTAGGTGGTAGCACACGCAAGCCCCGATTTGGCGAGAGGATGGGTCTACCGAGGATGAAGTTGTAGGAGGATTCACAATCCACTACCAAGACGCGGCCGATACCTTCGGGACCGGGTACTGTCCGACCTCGACGTTGAGCCAAACGCTACCGAGGGGTTGGACGAGGTCTCCCGAGAAGCCGATGAGTGGGTTTACCGTCCTTGAGATGTTCTCGAGGGGTAGGTCCAACTTGAGGTAGGCACTCTTGAAGATAACATTGGCGAGCCGCCACCGTCGACCGGTACCTTGTGCATCGGGTCGGTATGGACCTTGGCGGATATCACGAGTGGGTCATCGTGGGGGGTCACGATGCCGGTTTCCTCCTCACCGGAGAACCCTATGTTCCAAGGTTCTCGTTTCCGCCTCTTCTGCACCGGCGCGGACTATACCGAGAAGCATTGCGGAGTGCGCCCTTAGCCTCCTTCACATGAGATCCGTGTTCGGAGCGGGTGGTACCGAAAAGAGTAGGGCCTCCACTCGATGGTGAAAATTTCCTTTCGGTACCCCGAGGGGTTTGGCCAACATACCGGGCGAGTTTCCCGTCTCGGTGCAACTGCTCGCAACATCCCTCGGGGCTTCGACACTCCTCGCATCGTGAGTACCGGACCGATGGTGGGTGCGGAATTCACCGGTGTTGACCCGGTTGTCGGCATATGGTGGTCTCTTCCACGGCCGAGGGAAGAGTTGGGGGTTCTCTTTGTAGATGTCCTCCATTGGTTTGTTGAACACGGTGCACACCGGTAGGCCATCATCGGCAAGGTCCCGCCGGTTGGATTTCTTGGACCGGTTTTGCTTCCAAGAATTCTTTTTCTTGGGGTACTGGTTGTACCCGGTTTCGGTCCGGCCGTGGCTTGGAGTGTTTATCCGGTTTACGCCGGTAGCCGGGTGCACGGCCATCCGCCCCGGTAAGCGGGGGTGCGCTCGGGGTCGAGTAGCCGGAGCTCTGCCCCTGGCTTTGCTGACTGAAGTAGGGCGGTACTCCCGGCTCGCTGTGGCCGGAGTCGACCTGATATACCGGTCGATATTGGTTGTTCTGGGGGGCTTGGTATTGGTGATTCTGCTCCCGATGGGGAGGATCATACCGTTGATTGTTATTCTGGTTCCCCGGTTATTGTTCCGGTTGTTTCCCCGGTAGTTGTTGCCCGGTTGCGCTTGTTATCCTGCCTAGGTTCTTCGACCTTGGGCGCGCCGACCGCTCCGATTCGCGCGTATCCCGGTAGGGTCCACGGTCACCGTGGAGGCCTTCTTTGCCTTTGTGCATTTCATTGAGATGAGACTTTCTCTCGTAGGTCGGATAGTAGGCGCGGGCGTACGGGCCGGTTCTCGCTCACGAGCTCGGTATAGGTGAATACCGTGCTCGTGGAGTTCAGTTCCGAGGAACTCTCCCGGTTCCAAGCCATCCCGAAGATCCGGGCTGCGCGGATGTCATCCTTGGTGTTACGGCGCCGGTAGACGGCTTTAAACCGTTCCATGTAGTCGGCCGCCGTTCGCCCGTGGTTTGCTTGGAAGCCGGTGAGCTCCCCTACCGAGTAGAAGAAACCGGACTTGGTGGCATACTCGGTGGTGAAGGCTTCGACTAGCCGTTCGTAGCCGTCGATGGACTCCGCTCTAGTTGATAGAACCATAACATGGCCTCCCGAGTCGAGTATTGACAAAGGCATGGCACCGGTCCTCATCGGTGTAGCCCCCGCCGTTGTAAGCGGATTGGAAAGCAGTCACGTGCATTACGGGTCTTCCTTGCCAGTGTAAGGATCCAACTTCAGATTCTTGAAGTCCCGGTTGTGGGCATAGATCCTCCCGGTAAAGGGACCAATGGGTTTCTTGGCCATGCCGAGGCTAGACACGCTCCTGGTGGTACCGGTCTCGACCTTTCTGAGACGGTCGTTCAACTCTCGGAAGAGGCTGGTCAGTGTGTCTTCTTCTACCCGTGGCCTAGGGACGACGGTAACAGGTTCCTCACGGAGGGTGTCACGATCCTCGTCGGTGTCTTCTTCGTCAGCGGAGTGGACCACACCCTCAGCGTCAAGGAACGAGACCAGGGGAGTCGGTAGGGGCCCGGCCCGCCTATCCGGTACTCGATGCCTTGGTCTCGGAGGAGTGTCAACTCGGGAGAGGTGCCGACACCGATTAATCGGGGTCGCCTCCCGGTGAAGCGCTCCCTCGCCAGATTTATCTCCCGGGCACTAGCCTCTTGAGCGCCGAGCCGGTCGCGGCGCAATCGCTCATTGCTCTCCCGGAGTTCTCGGATCATGGCTTCGAGTCTCGCCACCATGGAGGGCTCAACCCGGTGGGACTCGGGGGTTTCCGACTCGGTAGAGTGGACCGCTACATGTGCCTCCTCCGGAAGAGGCCCCAGACCAGCTATAGTCAAGGTTTCCTTCGCGGATTTGGACTTCTTGGTTTGTTTCGCTGGTTGTGAGCCATCGCTAGCCGATTTTGTCATTGCTCGACTGGTAGAACACCTCACGAGGTGAGTATGCTTTGGTTATGAAGTGGTGGAATTGTTCCCACAGACGGCGCCAAATGTTTCTGCCGTTTCCCAACTGCCCGGTAGCGTCGCACTTGGGTACCTGAAAGCACAGGATTGGTCAGGGAGGTCGGTGTGTACCGACCGAAGGCCCTCCGACGCTCAAGTTAGTACCGGTGGGTCTAAGAGCAGAGAGTTTGGGATTCGGAGAGAACGTACCTGAATATGGAGTGAGGACTCCTTATATATGAGGTGAGGTCGGAGACAAGCTTCCCTGGCGTGGGGGACATCCCCTGACACGAGGAATATTCTCCGGTCCACTACCTCGATTGTGCGCATCGAGGGACGGCGGCGCCTAGTGCAGCATGGGCATGCGACTGCGAGGTAGTGGACAAGCACGTGTGCCGGTGGCCGTGCCGTACCGGTGGAGCCGGCCACTCCGGTACCTGGTCGGGAGACGTCCATGCGCAGCCGGAGGGAGAGCTTGTTTTCGGTACACCCGGCCTGGTCTTACCGGTACCGGCGGGGTACGGCCGGTGCTTCGACTGCGGCCTCGGGGCAGTATACTCGGTAGGGGATCCCTACCGAGTCGGTAGATGCCGCTGGGGCGTTGCAGAGATTATGTTCTCGGTAGGGGAGCCCTACCGAGTCAGTTATGGGGCTACAAGGAGGCTGCTCCCGGTGATAGTGAGCTACTTCGGATCTATCCCGGTAAAGATATGAAATGGTAGCAACAGATAATGAAATCCAAAGTGATTGAGAGAAAAGAGAGTGATCCTTTTGTGTAGTTGAGTTACTCAATGGGGTGCTAGGTTCTATGGTATGCCCACATGTGCACAAACAGGGGAAAGTATGCCCCGTGAGTTGTCTATCTAAAAAGATAGAAACTCTTACAACCGCCCTAAGGTTGCAAAACGATCTTATCGGGTTTCGGAAATAGCAACCATGAGTAAACAAGATGACTAACAAAAGAGAAAAGTGCGATGAGTGTGAGAGTAGTTCTACGGTGACATTTCATTCATGAATTGATTTAATTTTTGATAACTTGTTTGGGACACTTTTTTTATTATCGCTTAAAAGGGTTTGGCCCTACTGAGCGTAAGCTCACCCCTTAAAAATAAATTGGTTGCAGGTGCTGGAAGGGATATGTAAGATAGTAGGAAGCATAACTTGTACTTATTTTCAGTTTACCAGTATGTGTGTGCTATAGGTTGAGTAAGAAACAATGGTTGTGAAGTGATGCTATCTCTTTTGTTTTTATGTAACCATGTACTTGAGCGCCTGTGCTTTAAGTACTTCTTTGGTTTGTAAAATAAATAAAGGTACGAGGTTTGCGTACTTTAGTTTTTCTGTTGTGATATCTATCTCATTCTAATTATGGATACAACTTAATCTATAATTAGAATGCGATTCACTCCTTAACTCGAAATTAAGCCTTTACTCGAGTTGGAGTGTGACAAGTTGCTAAAATAGCTGAAAAACTAAATATGTTCTCTAAAATAGCTAAGGAATTAAGAGCATCTTTAGCAATGTTAGCTATTTTTAACTAAATTTTAGCTAAAGTAGCTAAAAAGTTATTTTGGCTAGCCAGTTTGAAATTACGTCTGCACCAATGCTCTCTACTTTAAATAGTATTGAATTTAAATTATTTTATTAATGAATAAAAAATATGTTAAATGTATTTAATAATTACACAAAACAACTAAAAAAAGAATGTTTTAAATTAACAAAAATAATAGAGAGCCTTATCTCGCTCTCTATATTCAGAAGCCATATAGCTAAAAGTTAAAATAGAGTCACTTAGAGCATCTTTATGAGAAATTTTTCAATGTGCCGGTCACGCCACGTGGCCACTGTGACCGACCACACTGATTGGCCACTGCCTTTGTTTATTATTTATTCAAATAATATTTTAATCCGAAAATATTTTTTTATCCTATAGTGGCCAATCAGTGTGGCCGGTCACAGTGGCCACGTGGCGTGACCGGCTCACTGAAAAATCTCTCCATCTTTACCAATGCTAGCTATTTTTAACTAAATTTAAGCTAAAATAGCTAAAAAACTATTTTGATTAGCCAATTTGAAAATATGTCTACACCAATGCTCTCTACTTTAGCTAGTATTGAATTTAAATCATTTTTTAATAAATAAAAAATATATTAAACGTATTTAATAATTACACAAAACTACTAAAAAAGAATGTATTAAATTAATAAAAATAATAGATAGCCTTATCTCGCTCTCTATATTTGAGAGCCAGATAGCTAAAAGCTAAAGTAGAGAGCCACTTGGCAGGCTGGTGCAACTGCTAAAATAGATGAAAAACTAAATAGACTCTCTAAAATAGCTAAGGAGCTAAAATAGAGAGTATGCTAAAGATACTCTTAGGAGATTGGTGCAGTTGCTAAAATAGCTGAAAAACTAAACATGCTCTCTAAAATGAAATAAACAGAAGTAGTCCATGCAAATGCAAGATGTACAAGAAATATATATTGGGAGATCGCTTAGCAGTTTCAAAATGAGATGAATTTTATTTTTAGTTTAAAAATAATTAATTGAGAGAATCATTTTTCAAACATATTATTTTTGTCTAGGGTTTTTATCACCCACAGTGCCTGAACTTTCGCCCACCAGACTGACAGATGCCCAGACTTTTAAAACGATCACAGAGGTGCCTAGACTTCTAAAACAAGGACTTTGACATACCTCAATCTAGATTCCGTCAAACCTCTGTTAATTAAGAGGTTAAATCGGTAATTTTGCATTATTTGCTTTGTGAAATGACTTTTAAAGCCTTCAGGTAAGAGAAAACCTAAAATAAAATTTGTCTAAGACAAGGTTTGAACCTTAGACCTTAAGCATACAACTTTGCAACTCAACCACCAAGACAAATGTTTTTCTTATATAATTATATGAAAATATAATATTTAATTATGTCTTATGCGATCCCAGCACATACACTTCCTCATTTAAATATTTAATTTATCTCTATCTTCTTCTTTTTTTAATATTTAATTTCTCTCTCTATTTTTTTCTTTCATTCTCCCCTTTAATATTTATGTTAAATATTGGGTCCATCTCTTTTTTAAATATTTCGATTAAATATTTAATTTATGTCTCTTTTATATTTTGGTTAAATATTTAATTTCTCTCTCTATTTTTTCATTCTTTTAAATATTTCTATTAATTATGTAGTCCCTCTCTTTTTAAATATTTTGGTTAAAAAGAAAAAAAAATCAGTTAAATATTTAAATTTTATATTTTTTATATTTTTTTTAATAACTAATCCCTCTCTTTTTAAAATATCAGTTAAATATTTAAATATTGTCTCTTTTTAAATATTTAGGTTAAATATTTAAATAAAATAAAAAAAATTAAATATTTAAATGAAAAAGTATATGTGCTGGGGTCGAGTAAGACATAATTAAATATTATGTTTGCATATGATTAAACAAGATAAACATGTGTCTTAAGGTCTAAGGTTCGAACATTGTCTTAGACAAAAATTTTATTTTAGGTTTTGTCTTACCTGAAAGCTTTAAAAGTGATTTCACAAAATAAATAATGCAAAATTACCGATTTAGCCTCTTAATTAACGGAGGTTTGACGGAATCTAAACGGAGGTATCTCAAAGTCCTTGTTTTAGAAATTTGGGCACCTCTGTGATCGTTTTAAAAGTCTGGGCATCTATCAATCTGGTGGGCGAAAGTTCAGGGTGATAAAAACCATTTTGTCTATAGAAAAGATCCTCTCTTCTCCCAGCATAGGTGTTACTTTCTGACTTCTGAATGCAAACTTTTGTTGACGTGAAGACAACAAAAATACTTCTATTCTAACAATGAAATTGAAAAGAAAGGAACTCAAACGACATCTTTGTTGTCCTTATGCATCAGACCAGAAAATACGAACAAGTGAGACATCATTTTCTGAGTCATTACTCTTCACCTTCACAAATTTAGAGGATACACTATTCTCTGAACCAGAAGATTTGACAGCATGATCAATCTTGTAAAATTGAATTGCATTTTGTGAAAAGATGTCTTCAGCTGCTTCAATAGCCTCCGGAATTGAGAGATCACCATCGGCACGGCACAGGCATCGCATAGGACAGAAAAGACAACTTCACGTGCTTTTTTTGCACCTGTCGATCACAAACATGTGTTTGCACTAATTCTCATAAACAACTTTCTACATAAGCATCTTTGTATACTAAACTCATCATGATCAAGAGTAAGTGCAATAGTAAATTGATATTCACTTTAACAAACCTAAGTAGAAAGTTTCAGGAAATGCATAGCCATCGCTGCTGAACATGACCTGAAAATAATTAAATTTATGGTTCAACATCTGATTTTTTATAAGTGCAAAAGCATGTGCATGGCGATGTACATACAGATAAAACATCTTTTCACCTTACCACTCATATGAAGACACTTCTAGAAACATGGATAAGGTTCAGAAACTAATCTGGAGTCTATTAACAAGAACAATCACATATACCCTTGCTGTAGAGTCTACTTGATGTCTGTACTTATTTCATACGCTAATGCTTAACATTTTGTATAGAAGTGCAAAATCTCTTTATACGTGTCTTAGAATGCATATTTTCATATATTATTTCGTTTTTGTTTTAGGCTTCAACTATATATACTGTTACCTTCTTAATTGGAGCTAGCTCCAAAAGTTCTTTGAGTGAAGATACCATCCCATGGACACTGAGCTTGGGTATATATAGCCAAGCCAAAGTCAAGGTAGACCTGTAGGTGAAAATTAATGCTTATCATCTGCAAGGACTTGCCAGCTTACATCCAATGCCCAAACTAATGTAATTCAATGAAACTGCAATATCACCTGGGAATAAACAGAGGCTAGATATATATGGTGCTTCCTTTGAAAATGGGTAGGATATATGCATGTAAAAGAACAATACGGCTATTAGAAAATCTCTTGTCCTCAAGAACAGCCCGGAGATGAAGGGGATTGGATAGCCTCAAGTCCAAATCTTTGTCTCCAAAACTAGTTACAGGTGAAAACTGTTAATTATTAATAAGCAGAGAACAAATATTTTGGACAATCACAGAAGCATACAGATCACCTAAGAGCTTTTGCATTCTAGTTCAAATTTCAAAATAGGGTGGGAAAGTACTACTAGTACTTAAAATCACAAAATTTGTTTGGTAATTCCAAGAAATGGATAAGCCTGAATCTAGTTCCTTCATGTTTTATTGTTCCTACAGAAATCAACATTAGTGTTTTTCTAAAATTGACTTAAGTTTCTTACATGAAAGAAGTAATCAGCTAACTAGAGAAGTATTCCTTCAAATAGCCAAAACAAATTCAACATTTTCCTTTTTAAAATTAGCAGCAATCATTCAGAGGACAATGCAGAACCTGTTGATAGGGTAAAATTACCCTATGACCAAGCTAATTCTAAATATTAAAGGAGGTCAACAAATGGTCAAGAGCTCCACAAATAGTGGAGTGCTTCCATCCTACCAGTGCTTCCATGCTACATGATCTTCAAAGCTAGGGCACAAACCCACAAGAAAGCACTTGCTTCACTTAGGGCCACAAGCCTGATAATATAATATGAGCATAACAAATAGACTAGAGGTCCTCATGAGTGCTCTACTTAAAGGAATGCTCGATATGAAAGGAATGCTCCAATGCTAGGACTTCATGAGTGTTAGTGATATAAACTCTACGGATGAGCTATGAGGTCCTTAATAGCCCATGAAGGCTAAGAACACCTATAAGGTGTGTTGCTACCATTTCATATCTTTACCGGGATAGGCCCTGTGCAGGGCCCGAAGTAGCTCGCTATCACTGGGAGCAGCCTACCTATGAGCCCCCTCACATAGAATTGATCTGCTGACTCGGTAGGGATCCCCTACCGATCACATAACCTCTACCTCGCCCCAGCGGCATCTACTGACTCGGTAGGGAACCCCTACCGAGCATACTGTTATAACGGCAGGGTAAGCCCCAGGCCGCAGTCAAAGCCCTGGCCGTACCCCAGCGGTACCGATAAGACCAGGCCGGGTGTACCGACAACAAGCTCTCCCCCCGGCTCCATATGGACGTCTCCTGACCAGGTACCGAATGAGGCCAGCCCCACAGTACGGCACGGCCACCGGCACACGTGCTTGTCCACTACCTCACGAATCGCACTAAGTCGCATACCCATGCTGCACTAGGCGCTGCCATCCCTCGATGCGCACATCGAGGTAGTGGACCAGAGAATATTCCTCGTGTCAGGGGATGTCCCCCACGCCAGGGAAGCTTGTCTCCGACCTCACCTCATATATAAGGAGTCCTCACTCCTTATTCGGGTACGTTCTCTCCGAATCCCAAACTCTCTGCTCTCAAACACTCATCGGTACTAACTTGAGCGTCGGAGGGCCTTCGGTCGGTACACACCGACCTCCCTGACCAATCTTGTGCTTTCAGGTATCCGAGTGCGACGCTACCGGGCAGTTGGGAAACGGCAGAAACAAGGTGGACAAATATATTAATGGACCACAAGTCCATGACTGAAGGAGTGCTCCACTATAAACCCGAGAGGCTATGAGCCCAAGAGGTCATCACGACCCAAGAGGTCTGACTCAAGGAGTGCTCCGACTATGAGCCTGAAAGGCTATAAGCCCAAGAGGCCATCATGACCTTTGAGGTCTTAGAATTTCTACAAAGAAATCAAGCCCCAAGAGGGCTGGGCACAAGAAGACCAAGTGGTCGGCCCAACATGACGTGGACCACTAACCAAGTGCTAACTACTCAAGGTGACGATTGCCTCGACCTGAGTAGACTTCTAATAGGACCTAGATCATAATCTAGGTGCAGGTGGTATGGTAAACCTAATAAATTTACAAGTCCTAAGAGGACAAAGTGCTCAATAAAGTTAATTCAAGCAATGGAATCTGATTGTTTGCTTGTTGTGCAATCTATTACTTCGACAGAAGAAAAATCATTCTCTTTTGAGTTTGATTGTTAGGAAAATTCTAACATGCAGCTCTGCATACTATTCAACTTAATTTTTTTTTAAATGTAATTAAATTTTTGAATTGCAATTTTTGTTCGAAAAATTAAAATTGAGAACAATTTTATATGAAACTGCAGTCAATTTCACTTTTTTGAACAACAATTGCAATTCGAAAATGCAATTACATTTCAAAAAATCATATTGCATAATATGCAGAGCTGCATGTTAAACATACCCCAATTGTTGATGATATTTGGGTACTACATACTTGAGCCTTGCCACAAACAGTAATGCGACATATATGCTCATAGAACCACACAATGAATATACTATATACTTTATATATATAAAGTGTGGACAACATTGCCATTCAGTCATATTGGAAATCATTTGGTCGTCCAAAATGGTGAAACATTACTGATAAATTACAAGCCATTAAATAGGGCAACGTCTATAGTGCTCCGTAGTATCAATGCTCTACTTTTTGAAGAGCCAAGATTGAAGGGTCAAGGTTGACAACAAAAATCTAACGGATATGATTTATCCAACAGGGGGAGGCACCGATACTGCGGAGCACTTAAGAATTTTCGATTAAATAGAACTGAAATGATTAAACTTGAAATCCAACAGCTAAATGATTTATAATTCGACTAAATTTTTTGCACGAATTAGATTTTAAGAGAGACCTATAAGTTAGGTACGTCAAACTTTATTTTTCAAGTGAACCTACGGAGATTCTTCTGTCCATGACAGGAATGTCCATGACATCAATCTCAGCCGTTCATTGGAGGATATTAAATCCAAGTCGTTCGTTTATGCTTACTTTGTATTTGACAGTCAACGTGAGAGTTTGGATCAGATCTAAGGGTCCAGATAACCCCAGACCTTTCTCTCTTCTCTCCTCTCCGCGACACGGCGACACCGCCGAACTCAACTTCTTTCTCCGCCGTTCATGGTGTGAAAGTGTGAAACCAGTACCAATAGATCTTGAGGAGAAGAGAGCCCGAGAATTGAGGAGAAGAGGTTGGCACAAATATCGCGTCGGAGATCCGAGTTTATTAAGTAGTCGCGGTCGATAGGGAGGCGGATTGCGGCGGAGGTGAGTTCCATGGGCTCGGTCGGGGACGGGTTGTTCCCGGTAGACACATTTTGGGATTATGGCGGAGGGGTCGCGCCTGCCGCCGAACCCGACTTGAAGTTTCTTCGAAACCCAGATTCAGATTTGTACCAAAAAAAAACATATACCTCAAATCCATGATTCAAGCACAAATATAAGTCGTATTTGAGCAAAAGCTGTGCATTCCCATGGCATTTTCCTCCTAACCAAAATCCCAAAGCCCCCAAGGCTTCTGCAACCGAAACCAATACAAATGGAGAAATTCAATGCCCAAAATCACAACCTATCATATCATATATCACGCAATTTAACAATCAACCATATAATAATACACATGTCCAAATCATGAAAAACCCAATCGGATCTGGGCATATTGGTGAAGGAGACGAAGAATGCCTAATCGGATCTGGGTAGCTTTATGCGTTGACTTATTTTTCTACTCACCTTGGTCCACTAACGGCGTCATTAAATCTCACGGGCACGTGACAGGCACGCTGTCATGGATAGCCACCAAGGTGGACAGAAGACGCTCTGGTGAACCTATCCGCATTTTTTAAAAAGTGTAAAGACCATATATACAGGACTTGCACATTGACTTTGCTGTGTAGTCTTTTCTTCTTCTTTTATTTTTTTATTTTTTTATTAACGTGGCATTCTTATCTCCCTTTTACTTTCTGTTAACTCTTATGTCACTTTCATTATACTTTGGTCAGATCGATCTTATATCACATTCACTGATTCACACGTTGCCTAATGTACTTGTCACCTCCTAGTGCCTTGTTTTTCTTTCTTTTTTTAGCAATTAATTAGTGCCTTGTTTTCTTAGGCAGCTTAGATTAATTGCATAGTGCATATATATATACACTTGGTCTTGTACGTAGAACCTACTATTCCAACTCATCCCATTTGACAACATCTCCTGGTTTTACTAGTACATCTCTGGCTGGTGATATTCCATAATCATGTGTAAAATTCTTTAGCATCTCCTTCACGGCATAAATATACAAAAATATCTAATTAATTAGGCCCGTCTATCACGTACGGTGTTGGCCTGGCTTGCCTTTCTCCATCCATTGTGTGACAAATTTCATGCTTTACTTGTACAATTCAATGTTTTACATAATCCTCTGCTTCCAAGTCAAGTCGATCTCATCAATTAAGGTTTGTCATTTAATGCCGATTCAATGTGCATGAAGCTATACTCAGAGATAATGATCGAAAGTATCATATACAATCTCCAAAACTCCGATGGTGCTCTATCTTTAAGTATTTTTGTTTTTCGATTATCAATTTTTTTTATAAAAAAGCTAAAAATTAAATTAAGAGCTACTTTTAGAGTCATAAAATCTTGTTCTAACTCAATTCAATACGTTATTTATTATTATTTTTATATATAATATTTTAATTTCATAATTATGACAAATTTATGGATAATTTATGGGTTCATCCCTGAGATGATCTAACTCCTGTCCATTTGTTTAAGAATTGGATGGTTGAATAATTTTTAGTTCGATTAATTTTTTGCAAATATGATTTATAAGAGATAATTTAAAATATGAACAGTTGGATTATGAAATTATAAAGTGAAAATACGTTAATCACAATAGAAGATCGTGACTTCTTAGTTTCACTCAAGATGTAAACCCAAGAATTATTCCAAATGTATGGACAAACAAATCATAACATAAAATATTTCTAATTTTAATGCACTAGAAGTCACTAGGAGCCACTTTCTCTCTTCTCAAATTTAGGAGCTCCAAGTGATTTCCTTATTTTAAGAGCATAAGTAGAAAGTATGGTTGAAAGATTTTTTTTTAGCTTCTCCCAAAATTTTATCTAAAGAGCTCAAATAAGGAACCCATATATATATTAGAAATTAAATGCTCTTAGTTAGATCATTTTTTCCATTTTTATAATTAGTGTGTTACTATTTTAGGTTTCCCAGTCATGACAATTTTATGAGAAATTTTAAAACGATCCGTTTCGATCACTAGACGCTCCTACAAGGATCCTCAAATCTTTCCATTCTTATAATTAACATACTGTCATACTGTTTGAGGATAGCTACTCGATTAACATTCTCCACTTGTTGAGTCTTGGACTATCCAATGCTCTTTATATTATTTGGTAGTGCGTGTCTATTGATCGAGCAATCAATTAATTTTTAAGTTGTTTACAGAAAATGTGTGTCGTGGATAACTACCAAACATTATGAAAGTTTTCACATACAGTACGTATCAAAAGTTTCTACATCTAGTCACAAACACCCTGCGATCCCAAATTCTCAAATAAGACAGGGCAAATTGAATTTTTTTGGGGAAAAACAAATTATGGAGAGTTTAATGAGCAAATTAGGGGTCCATGCCATTTAGAATTTATTTGGTTTTATAGCTGCAGGCTAGAGGAACATGAATAGTAACCAAAATAATTACGCGTGTATTTTATTTATTTTTTAAATTTAAAATAACTTATAATGAAAATTCAAGAATCTTATATAACGATCTATCAAATTGTAACAATGAAATAATCTCAAAAAAGATAAATTGTTAAACCAATTAAATACAATTTTGAGACATTCTTTGGTTTATCCATGCAATGGTTGCCAGCTGCCTCCGAGGAGCTTTGAAAGTTCTTCTAATCATCTTAATGAGCAAGCAGCCGGGAGTCTCCTTTAACCTGTAGTTTAATCTTTTTAATCTTTTAGCCTACATCAAACCGTTACGCAACCTACGGCTTCAGCAGTCAAAACCGTTCGAGAATGTTAGAGATAAATGTTGCCTCCAATTTTCAACTAAAATTAAACTTTCAGTATCAATGGGAATGTTGCTAAATTCAATCGCTAATTAACTAGCTAGCTAGATCAGTCAAGTGACCAAATCTGTCAATTTGACATTTCTGAATTGAAGGTTCGAAAAATTGTCACTAGCTCCCTTAAAATTTCCTCTCTGCAACTTGGACCCGCAAGCTAATAGTCATTCACATATATATGGAAAAGAACAAAAAGTTAGGCCTCCATTAAGCCTATATAAACCCCCTCCTTGGTTCACAACTTCATCATCAAATTGAGAAGATCAATATAACTTAATTGACAGCAAAGCAATTAAGAGCATTTCAATATGATGATGAACACCCGAGTACTCCTCAGCCTCACCTTGGCCATATTCTTCGCAGGTATCGTATTTGCTTTTTCTGTTTGCAGTTCTCGTAACATATTCACTTCCAAATATGTGAATGCATATATTATGCATGCATGCATGCATTGATGCCCATGCCAACCTCCATTTCTAGGGTGCGCGCTGAAGAAGAGAAAGCTAGTATATGTCTTAGATATTGGGAGCATACGAATGTATGTTATATAATTACATATTTAACGTACATATATATATGAACGCTTAATTGAGTTTTTGATTGAGTCGGTCTCTGCATGCTAATTGGTTGAATGCTACTCCGACAACTTTGATTGCATCTGCATGAATATTGAATAATATATATCATAAAATCTTCCGATTTGAATGATCGATGTTAAAATACTTAACAATGTGATATTAGATTACTGAAAGTGTCTAGCGTGTACGACTGTAAGTAGTTCAAACATTTTAGTGTCTAGCGTGTACGACTGTAAGTAGTTCAAACATTTTTGCCATACCCTAATTCCGTTTACTAATTGTATCAAATTTTGGTTTCCAAGCAGGTGCACATGCAGCTACGATCACCTTCACAAACAAGTGCTCCTACACCGTATGGCCAGGAACCCTCACCTCCGACCAACAACCCCAACTATCAAGCACCGGCTTCGAGTTAACAACCGGAGCCACCAACCAGTTGACCACTCCAGTTCCATGGAAAGGCCGCTTCTGGGGCCGAACCGGATGCTCCACTGCTGCCGACGGAAAGTTCACCTGCGCCACAGCAGAGTGCAGCTCCGGCCAGGTCACATGCAACGGAAACGGCGCAATCCCACCCGCAACTTTGGTTGAAATCAATATCGCGGCAAACGGCGGTCAGGACTTCTACGACGTCAGCCTTGTCGACGGCTTCAACCTGCCCATGTCCGTGGCCCCGCAGGGCGGAAACGCGCCCGGCGACTGCAAGTCCTCCTCGTGCCCAGCCAACGTGAACGCCGTCTGTCCGGCTGAGCTGCAAGTGAAGGGCTCCGACGGGAGCGTGATCGCCTGCAAGAGCGCTTGTGTGGCGTTCAACAAGCCAGAGTACTGTTGCACACCCCCCAATGAGACTCCCGATAAGTGTCCACCCACAAACTACTCTAAGATCTTTAAGGACCAGTGCCCTCAGGCGTATAGCTACGCTTACGATGACTTGACCGGCACGTTTACATGCTCCGGTGGACCTAACTACGCCATTACATTCTGTCCATGAGCATATGCATAGAGAGGAAATTATAGATATATAAAGGGAAACTGATAATGATATATATCCCTTTTCGGTATGTTACAATAATGGGGATAAGAATAAGTTGTATGAATCTTGACATGTTGATGTTGTCAAGAATTTGTAATAGCATTTCGATGGAATTAATAAAGACATGAATCTCTTTCAAGAATGTGTAAACCCGCTAATAAATATGTACGGGTTTGTAGCAATTCTTTACAATTTACACATCTCTCTTTAATTTGTGTCCAACACGTATGTGGAAATTATAAATAAATATATACCCAAAAATCTTCACTTTCATTTCAAGGCCGGCTTTCAATGTTTTGTTTCGCTACATGCATAAGGTATGGATTACCAGTGGAAGTCTTGTAGTGCAATCGTGTTCATTTAAGAGTTGGGAAAAGAGAACAAGTATCATATATATGTGTTTGTTTTTATTTTTATTTTTGGATTAATTAAACATCATTATTGTCTTTTAGCTGAACTCAAAATCTCCCATATTTGTCTTATTTTATATAAGGAAGCTAGACTTATGACGAAATGTGTTTATTTCGATCAAGCTAGATTAAGGTATTTCGAAATATTTTCTTTTTTTTATGGTACAAAAGAAATATATAGATTAAGGAAATGAAATAGGTATGGGTCTTGCAACTCCAGTCTAATAGAAGCTGCTCACAACGAGGACGAAAAGCCACTAAAATAGATAAACCCACCCAGAGCCAAAGACAAAGCAAAAGTAGCAATATATACCATCATGAACAAAGTTTCTCTCTCGATAAATATGAGTTACATCATAATTCCAATCCAGACGAAGGAGAGATTGATGCAACAGATGATGGAGATGCATATCGATCCGTTAATTTGCTTCTTAAACCTACGTACATAACTTACAAGCCGGAGTTAACATGCAGCCATGCAGGTACTCTGGCTAGCTATGGGGTGGGATGGCAAGTGCAAGCCAAAGCAAGACGACTGGCATGGGTATTGATGCAACAGGTAGAGGGTCAAAGTCTCAAGGAGGTCTGTCAATATATATATGTTGTGTGGAAGCTTAGCTTTGCCGAATTTTATTCCCCGAGCTCTTACGCAAAATCATTGATCACTCTTGTTGTGTGGTCTTGAATTTGTGATTATCAAGAGGACTCGGTGCTTCATTATATATGGTCATCAATGTCAAGCAGCAAGAAATAATGTGCACGTGGAAGTTTTCTTTCACAAAATCAGACTTGGTGTGATCGAGCCTACTTTCACTAATCCATTTTTTCCTTCATGTTAATTGCGTCAATTGTAAGGAATCGAGAGATTGAAATAATATTTGGTGCAATTGTTTTCCGTGTCATAGGAATTGGAAGCTTCATGAGGCAGCCACTTTGAGTGGTGCGCGCCGCTCTAATTAATTAACCACCCACTGTTTTCGTTCTTATTCTGACTTTTGTAGTTTGCTCAACAATTAATTAATGTGAGGAATGAAGATGGTCTTTTTTAGGTGTACGTGGATCGGCTCTTCTCTATGGTTCGAGATTGGAAACGTATATGGCTAAAAGTGGATTCCTCCGTTATCAATGGACGCGTCTTTCGGAACTTTCCCAATGACACTAAGGGGATGTATATGAATTAGTGGAGTTTAAGAATTGGAGTTTGAAAAATCCCTAAAAGACAACCCTTGACAACCACAACCAACAACAAACCAAGACTTTCGATTCCATGGATTTCTAAAACTTCCACTTCTCTTATACAGTACCCCCTCTTAGACTTTCATTCAAATTAATTTCTCACTTATCTATTTCTCTAGATTTCATTCACCATGTGGAATTACAAAGGGTTTGGCTTCCATTAAATATGTACTTATTGGTATTTTCTCTTAATATATATTATATATATATATATATAACTGGTTTAAATTATTGATGTAGGACAAGAAATTGGTCAATTTAGTCATAAAAAGATTAAAATAAAGAAGCGGCGCAAAATCAAGAGAAGTGAATGGATGATTGGAAATTCAAGGTTTATGAGGTTGCTAGTTTCTGAAATATTTTGAAAAATTGTGGTTTTGAACGTTTTAGGTGACTCTCGCGAAAAGTCAGATTTGGACTGTGAATCTGATTTGGCTTATCTTTGGGCTGCAGTGTCCATTTTGGACGCATGATACCTATCCGAAAAGGGAGCCCCGTCAAATTTAGGCCTAATAAATTGATTTTCTAAATCCGATTCGACATTTAAGTTGTAGAAGATATTCTTTTTATTTTAGGATTTTATTTGCCTTTTAAGTTTAGATGTTTTCTTGCTTTGAAAGACTTTAGGGTTCCTAGCTAGCTAGATTATGTTTAGGACTTTGATGCCTATATAAGCATCATCTATGCTTCGTATTATTCCGTTTATCATATCATCAAATTCAATAAAGTTTAGAGATTTTCTCTACTTTCACTGGTCTTTACCAGTTTTATTTTTTTAGGGTTTAGACGCTAATCTTACCCATCTTATCTTGTGATCGCCGCTGCGTCAATTATTATTTTTCCTATGCTTAATTGTGTGGTTCTCCATAACTGATCTTTACTATTAATGTAGCTAGTTTTAATAAAGATCGAGAATTAATTGTTGCGCTTTGTCAAATTTTGTTGTAGCTCTAGCCTTTGATCGGTGAGTCATTTAAACCCCTTCCCTAGGGTTTTGCATGTTTAACTAATTTCTGAGAGCACGTACGTACTGTTAATTGTTTGTTACTGTTTTTGGATCTGGGCAAGTTTGAACACCATGTATCTTAGGATCTAGACAAATTAATGAGGTTACGCTTACGGTCTTCGACTCTTTGCTTAACCTCATTAAGGTCTTTGGCTAAAGCTTGTTGAACTGCTTGCAATTTCCAGTACTATACAATTTAAAATAAAAGAAGCGTTTATTTTTCTTTGTATGATTGGAATTAATTTGCTAATCTTGGAGCTAAAATAAATTTTGAAGATCGACGTACAATGGGTATGTGTTGCAGCACAAGTAATGGTAATGCCTTACTGACAAAAAAAACTTCACCGATTGGAATTAGATCGAAGAGGGTGAAGCTGCGGATGGAGTAGTCTCTGTCTCGAACAGGTGGTCCGAGCATCTTCCAGATGACTTGATTGAGATGATCGTGAAGTGTCTATCACTCATTGATTCACTAAGATTCTCTGCTGTGTGTCCATCTTGGAGATTGGAGAAGTGTATTAATTGTCGCAATGGTGTCAACGAGCAACCCAAATTCCATGGATCCTGAGATATGTTCGGTCTGTGGACTTGACAACTGCAAATTATAGTCTGTCCATATAGTTCAAGTGAAGACAGCGTCTACAGTCTCACGTTTCCAAAAGAGACAGCAGATGCTTCATATAGTATAAGTTGCATATATAGGTTCTGTTGATGGATATTTGATAATCAAGGAATATAAATATATAAAGCTTGTTCATTTGGATCAGATTATGAAGGTCACCATCTACTTGTTGAATCCAATAACAGGTGCTCGGATTATGCTGCCACCCCTCTATGAAAACCCATGGATATCTGTGGCCTCTTCAAACCCAACATGTTCTGATTGCATTGTTGCGACAATAATACAACCTACCCCATACAAGTTGGCATTTTGCAGGCCAGGTGATAAATCATGGACTTACCAATTAGGTCCCAGATTTGGAATTTATTTTCGTTGCCTTCAATTCCATAAGGATGGCAAGTTGTACGCAATACTACGCATTGGCTAGCGGGCGAGAGTTTGGAATTGAATACCTCGTTGTTTTCGATCCGCTAGAGGTTTTTTCTCAAGCCAAAAGTAACATGTACAAGGGCAAGCAATTTGAAATTGGAATTATATAAGCTTAATTCGACAACACAAGACTCTTCCTTCCTTGATGATATCTTCTAAAGGTGAGATTTTACTTGTATGGAACCAGTATATTAATCACGAATTTGGTTTATGGTATCAGTTGCGAATCAAATCCTCCATTTTGGTGTAAGTTAGATCTTTATAAGTCCATCTCAAGGTATGTGCTATTATATATACAATGTTTTAATCACTTGATAAGTTTAAGAGATTAGTTTTTAATTGTTTTAGTTATAGGAAAATATGAAGAAAATATATTTGACATAAAATGTCCTTTTTTTAATTGAAAATTGATAAATCAAGCGATTTTAATATAAGAATCTTTTTATTAAAGCAGTACGAAAATTTAGAAAATATTCGAATCCCGACAATTTACCAGGACCACCACAATAAAAAAATGGGCAAAATTGAAATCTCCACATTATTTTCTCATATTCTTTTATATTTTTATATTTATTTTTTTTAATTATTTTAATAATTTATTTATATTATCTTAATTTCTTTTTTTTTTTTTGATGTAGGCCATCCCCTCAACAGCTTCACCACAGCCACATCGCCCATCTTTCTTCACCTCCTTTTTTAGCTGCACTCACCCTCATCAAGCTCTCCACTCATGATCCGAACTTAATCCCTAACCTACAATTTCAACTTAGGAATATCCCCCCCCTTAAAAAAAAAAAAAAACTCTCACTCTCCTTTCTTCTTAAGACCATGAACTTCAATTCTCATCTCAAACCCAGCGCTTCCTGCAATTATCCACAGCCAAAGCCCAGACTACCAATTATCATATCATCAATTCACGGCTCTGCACCCACCTCCAGCATCAGCTCAATACCATGACAGAACCGATTCAATCCACAACCAAATCACACATCACCTTCAATTCAAGGCACCCAATTCCATCAACAACCACTCATCTTTCTCTGCACCCATGGCAGCCACGCACATCTCGGCATCACTATGCTCAGTCCATCAAACCACCATGGAGCCCTTCCTCCTTCTCATCCACCGGCAACCTTGCTGCCCAGCTCCACCGGGAGCCCACAAATCGAAGCCCAGCCGTGAGCTCCTTCTCCCTTCACCAACCACGGCAGCTCCACCACCACTGGCTTCCGTGAAGCCCAGCCGGACTCACGCACCTGCTCCACTCGCCATCATGCGCCCAACCGTGAGCTGTGATCACGCCTCTTCATCACACAACACCACCACCCGCCGTCATGCCGCAGCAGCCAATCCTAATCTCCTACAGTTCTCTGCAGGGAGATGAGGAGGAAAGAGAGAGAGAGAATGAATAAAGAAATCAGAAAGGAAGAAGAGAGCACGGAGAAAAGAAGAAACCAGAAAAGAGAGGAGAAAGAAAACGGCCAGAGGAAAGAGAAGGAAGAAAAGAAATAAAAATGGACTTGGGCTTCTCACTTCAAACCCAGGCCCAGCCTCTTCACCAAATGATTTGGTCTCCACTTTCACAAGCCCAATCGTTTTGACTCTCACTCTCCCAGGCCCAAAGCCAATAATCCAAAGCCCAACTCTATCACCCCCACATCCAAATCAATTATGACTTCCATCATCCACCGTCACCGCTACTCTGGTTCACGAGACTGTATTTTCATAGACAGAGTAATTACCTAACTTTTATTTATTATATCTATACGTTTAATTTTATTTTGAATTAAATATTTCGAATAAATTTTAATTTTATTGTAAATATTATATTATTATTTTTAAAATCCTAAACCAAACTTTTTTGAAGTACCTTGAGTTATTTTCATGTAGTTTTCTTTTATCACCATCACATGCTAATTCAGAAGTGAATGCTTGTACTTAAACTTTACTACTTTAGGTATTAAGTATTTGTCATGACATGAAATTTTTCAAGGAGTAGTAACCTTGAATGAAAAACATGAATTCATATCATATCTGGAAGGTAGTAAGTTAAAATCACCTAGAACTAGGATTGGTTTGTTGCTTAATTATCTAAACTAAAGCCCTATGCACTAAGACAAGGAATATATTGATACTTAACTATTGATTGTTTTAGATATTAATTCTAGACTTAAGGTTTAGAATTAATATCATAAAAGAGTTTAGGCCTTAGCAGTCTTACCCGGAGCTAAGAGGATAATTGGATAATTAGATGATTTTTCTTATTTAAGTGTCAATGCATGTAAGTAAGGTCAATGGTGAACACCCGTTTTTTTTTTTTCGTATTTAATTCTCTCTTTTTTAGCAACCAAAAAAACCAAATATCTGAAAACTCTTGATATATGTATATTTGATAATTTTTGTAAATATTTTTCTTTTGAATAAATTAGCAAATAATCACAATCCTATGCGGGTAATGACCCTTGCTTCCACTATACTATTCATCGACATTCATAGGTTGCAAGGATTTGTAAATAAATAAATATACATTATCTTGATAGCGGTTTATCCCTTATCACAAGGCACCATCATCTTGATTCCAATGTGAAAGCTGACCAACTCAACGTCGATAGTACTAAACGACGAGGCGTGTAATGGACTTGGAGGTGGAAACTGCATATATTTTGCGAGAAACAACACTGGTCATTGGTCTGATATGTATTTATAACTTAGCTGATGGAAGATGCATGTATCTTTCAATAGATAATTACATTGATGCAAGAGATGCAAAATTGTCGAGACTAGATTATCCTGGGGTTTGTTGGCTTACACCAAAATTGTAGTCTATTAAGTTTATCATTTGCTATCAATTCGGAAGAATAAATACGTGTTGGTTGATTACATTATTTGCTATCCGGCCATTACATCGAGGAAAATGAGGGTGTCCGCACTTAAAAAAAAATGTCAAAGCCCTTATTGGAGAAGCATCGTAACCATATAACACTTGACATGCTTTTTTGTTTTTTTTTTATTTAAATGGCATTCTTATTTTTTTTTATTTAGTATTTCAAAATACCTTTCATTCAAGTTGTCATTGAAACCTACATGACTTTTTTTTTTTAAAATAGCAAAAACTTTATTAATCAATAGAGGATTACAATGCTTAATATGGGCATCCTAAATGAGCAGTATAGATCATACAAGTGGCATAATCGATGAGTCTAAACCTAGAACTCTAATCGATGATTCGAAACCTAGAACAATACATACATTGTGCATCACTGCTGTCAACAACTAACTGAAAAATTCTGGCAAGTATTGCCATTTAGATGTGCCTATTTGATTGTATGAAATTAATTGTACACTTGTTTTCCACACACTTGACCCGAGCATGAATAAAATGTGCATGTTAAACACTTAGCAAATTTTGTAAGTCTTGGTATATAATTTTTATTCTCCTGATTATAACTTTTGGACTTGCTGAGGGTTATGATTGGAAAGAACATATGTTGCATGTTTCCTTTCTATCGTATTTTGTTTTCCCTGTATTGTGTTTTCTGTTTGCTTAAGAACAAGCATTAGTTCAAGTGTGGGGGTGTGATGTGTATGTAATTTACGTACATAAAGTGTATTTAATCGCTTGAAATGAGCTTCTCTAAGAGTTATTAATAATGTTAAAGTCTTGTTTTTGTGTTTTATAGGATTTTGGAGCAATATAATGAAAATGAGTCGAAACATGAAAAAGAAACGAAAAATGGCAAAGGAGGATTGAAAGATGATTGCAATCTTTGAAACTGAAGCAGCTTGAGCGAAACAGCCAACTTCGAGGAATAAACTGTACTAATCCAGAATGAACTATAGAGAATGTACCTTATATGGATGGAAATCTATGGATGTCTACTTTCCACATAATTTTACGGTTCGTGAAGATCTATTTTCTGGGGAACAATATTCAAATTTGAATAGACGAAGGTCAGTCTGCCAAAAATGAAACTCCTACAATCAGCCAATTTGGAAGCTGCTTTTTAATCATTGAACTATGGGGCTTCGAACTCTAATTCAATCCCTATAAGTCTAGTTTCAATGCTTTTAATTTTATCTAAAAAACTATTTGAGAGAGATAGCCCAATTTGAATAGGCAGATCGATCACAAAGAAATCAATTCTCTAATCTCTAGATCTTCTTTCTCTTGATCCTTCTTCCACTCAATTTTTGCTCATTTAGGGTTCTTTCTGCTCCTCATCTGCTCCTAAATAATCTTTAATTTCATTTTTATTGTTTCTCTTTATTTATTTTATTATTTTTCCTTCACCTTTTGTCCCCTCTTCCTCCCTATAAATACCACTTCATCTCTTCATTCTAATCACCCCAAGGGGTAGACAAACCCTCCCCTTCTCTTCTCCCTCTCATTTTTCTATTCTTATAATGTTTAGTTGAGTTTTAATTTGTTGTAATATTTATTTGTGTAAATAATCAACCACTATATGGAGGGTCTATTTTTTATATATTCATGTAGTATATATTTGAATAATCACCTCAAGTGACTGGTTTTATATTTTTAATAATATGGAGTTTTATAAGCCATACATATTTTACTTGCGATATTGCTTTAATTTACCATTTCTCAATAATTGAATGATTATCTTTTCACTAATTATTATTTTAATTCTTATATGTGTTTTTTGTGCCAACTTAGATACATATATTATTTTCTATTGCTAGGATTATATTACTACATCATCATATAATTCCAATTAAGTAGAAAATGAATGAATTAAGACTTATTCATCTGATTAGATTCGGTGCATAAGATATATGCCATTCTTATGTCATGTTTCTCTCTTCATCGTAATGATTCTTGATGTTGAATCTATGAACTGTCATCCTAGGTTACATTTCGAGAACTAAGTTAGGAGTCATATACCTAAATACCAACTATAGAGAACAAGGATAAGTTATTTATTACTATTGAAAGAAAGTATTAATATCGAGAATAGGTGAATATTTTATTTTGAACTATATTTTTACTATTTAGGTTAACTTTATACCTACTTTTTATTTTGATTGGATTTTTTGATCATTTGTACATTATTAAGAGGCTAAATAGGAACACCTATCTTTATTTTTTTTTTTTTAAAACAAAAATCCCAAAAATTTTATCTTTATTTTTTTATTTTTATTTCTTCTATTTATAAACAAAAACATTTTACATATTGTAAATAGAATCTTGAATAGATTACAATGAAACAACTTATGACCTTACTTCCCTGTACTTTCAAATTGTAGGAAGTTAAGGTATATATATTTCTTTTTGCTTTAATACAAAAAATCATACTCTTTTATTATTCTATTATCAAAGAAACATTAAGTTTTCATACGATCAAGTATGGGTGTATACCTCAGACAAGTTAGAAACAAACATTCTAAGAAACATTTTTAGCTACTATTTTAACTTTTTTAAAACTTAATTTAAATTAATATCTAGCTGATAATATTCAATTTTTAACGTATACATTAAATACTAGAAATATTTAATATTTGAGAAAAGTTAAGGTAGGAAAAGAGGAATAGAGAGATACTAACAATTTACTTTAAGGTATACACCTATATACTATTAATACTAACTTTTTTTAACTTTTACTAAGTAATGAAATATTAATGACTTTATTTTCGTGTATTAACGAATCGTTTATTAATATAGTACTTTATAAAATATTCAACAGTGAAAATACTGACAATGAATTTAGAGTATTATTAATTATATAAAAATAGCTAATTATTAATATTACCAATAAAATGTTTAAATAACAAATATAAATATATATAAATGGAAAATAATAAATTTAAAAAGATAAACATATATATAACTAGCATTACCAAGAATAAATAATAATAAACAATAACTATACAAAAATTTACTTTATTAGATGTAGAGGAAAAACTAGTCAAAATATATTTTTATTTTTAACTAATTGATAAATATGAATAAAAGGAAAGTTATATTCAAAGATCTCCACCTATTACTCTTTTTTTTTCAACTTTTTTCACTTTTGTACTTTTCGTCTTATGCGCTTCCTACATTGTCTCCAAAACTTCTAATGTACTTGGTGTAGTGCCTTTTTTTTTGGAGCAATTAGTGCTTTTTTCTTACGTAGCTAGATTAATTGATAGTATATATATTTAGTTTGTAGACCTACTATTCCACTAATCATATGACACATTTTTTTTTATTTTACTTCTCAAAAATTTCTAAACAACTCAAATAAGGGGAACCCATTAGAGATTTAGTTAGACATTTCCCCATTTTATAATTACAATACTGATAATATATTTTTAACATATTTTCAAATTTTTTTTTTTTAATTAGTAATTTAGAATTTATATAGTTTTCTACTTTTATAGCACAATAGAGGAACATAATAGTAACCAAAATAAATACACTTTTTTTTTATTTTTTAAATTTAAAATAACTTATAAGAAGATATAGGAAATGAGATTAGAGAAACAATGAGGAATGGGACTTTCAAACAACTAGGGTTTTAAAGTTAGTTGATATTTAAAAAATATTAAAAGCTCATCCAACGGTGAGTTGAACCTCAACAGCCTCTTTCTCACTAAATTTTAGAATATATATAACGACTATCAAATTGTAACAATGAAATAACCTCAAAAGATAAATTGTTAAACCAAAATACAATTTTGACATTCTTTGGCCTATCCATGCAAAGAGATCAACGACTATATTGGCTTAGTGAAAGTTGTGATCAAACGATCAAGATGATTTGAAAGCAAGAACTGAAATGGAGAATATCCTCCATAATGGTTGCCAGCTGCCTCCAAGCGGAACTTTGAAAGTTCTTCTAATCATCTTAATGAGCAAGAGGAGTCTCCTTTCACTTGTAGTTGATTTTAGATTAATCTTTTAGCCTACATCAAACCCTTACGCAACCTACGGTTTCGATTAGCATGCAAAACCAATCGAGAATTAGAGGTATATGTTGCCTCCAATTTTCAACTAAAATTAAACTTTCAGTACCAATGGGAATGTTGCTAAATTCAATAGCTAATTAACTAGCTAGATCAGTCAAGGGACCAAATCTGTCAATTTGACATTTCTGAATTGAAGGTTCCAAAAATTGTCACTCCCTTAATTTTCTGCAACCCGCAAGTAGTCATGCGCGCATATGGAAAAGAACAAAAAGTAGGCCTCCAGTAAGCCTATATAAACCCCCACCTTGGTTCACAACTTCATCAAATTGAGAAAATCAATATAAGTTGATTGGCAGCAAAGCTATTAAGAGCATTTCAATATGATGATGAACACCCGAGTACTCCTCAGCCTCACCTTGGCCATATTCTTCGCAGGTATCATATTTGCTTTTTCTGTTTGCAGTTCTCGTAACATATTCACTTCCAAATATGTGCATGCATTGATTCCCAACCTCGATTTTATTTAATTTCTAGGGGTCTGAAGAAGAAAAGCTAGTATATATATATATATATATATATATGTTTATATTGGGAGCACACATACCTGTTTAATTTTACCCATTTAAATAATTACATATTTAATATCTATGGCTTAATTTATTGGTTTGTTGAGTTGTCTTTAATTGGTATGAATATATCCAACAACTTTTCACATGAAAGATTGTCAATATATTGATAAACTAAAGTGTTTAAAGCAATTTAAAAAGTAAAACCGAAATTTAAGCAATTTCATTTGAATGACAATCTTTTAAATCACAATTTATTTAAATGACAATTATTTTAAAGAAAATTGTTTTAAATGCAGTTAATTTAACCATTACATTTCAAAAAACATTCCAAAAAAAGCAGAAGATATTAAATTTTCCTTACATGAATATCGAATAACATAGTAAAACTTTCAATTAATGATGTTAAAATAACAATATAATAATAGACTACTTAAAAGGGGTTAAATCAAACATTTTTTATACCCTAATTCCTTTTATTAATTGTATCAAATTTTGGTTTCCAAGCAGGTGCACATGCAGCTACGATCACCTTCACAAACAACTGCCCCTACACCGTATGGCCAGGAACCCTCACCGCCGCCCAACAACCCCAACTATCAACCACCGGCTTCGAGTTACAAACCGGAGGCACCGACCAGGTGACCACTCCAGTTCCATGGAATGGCCCTTCTGGGCCCGAACCGGATGCTCCACCCTGCACGGAAGGTTCACCTGCGCCACAGCAGAGTGCAGCTCCGGCCAGGTCACATGCAACGGAAACGGCGCAATCCCACCGGCAACTTTGGTTGAAATCAATATCGCGGCAGACGGCGGTCAGGACTTCTACGACGTCAGCCTTGTCGACGGCTTCAACGTGCCCATGTCCGTGACCCTGCAGGGCGGAACCGAGCCCGGCGACTGCCGCCCTCCTTGCCCAGCCAACGTGAACGCCAACTGTAGGCCGGACTGCGTGCGGGCGCCGACGGGAGCGTGATCGCCTGCAAGAGCGCGTGTCTGGCTTCAACCAGCCACAGTTCTGTTGCACATTTCCCAATGAGACTGCGATAAATGTCCACCCACAGATCTCTCAGAGCTTTAAGGACCAGTGCCCTCAGGCTTATAGCTACGCTTACGATGACTTGACCAGCACGTTTACATGCTGGCGGACTAAGCCACTTTCTTCATAATTATAGAGACAGGAAATTATAAATAAAGGTAAACTAATAATGATATATATACCCTTTTCGTACGTATTTCAATAAATAATGGGGATAAGAATAAGTTGTATGAATCTTGACATGCATCTATTTGTCAAGAATTTGTAATAGTATTTGATGGAATTAATAAAGACATAAATCTCTTTCAAGAATGTGTAAACCCAAATTTGAATGTATTATAGATACAAACGTTGATTTTATATTAAATATTTTTTAATTACAAATTAAATGAAGGAATTGACATTTGCCCTTTAGGTTTTTTTTTTTTTTTTTCTTCTCTCTTCCTCCCTCTCCGTTGCCTCCTCTCTCTCTCTTCACTGTCGCCTGACATCTCCCTCCTCCGCCACCAAATTACATGAGACTTGTCCCATTTTCTTGTCTCCTCGAGCTCTTCCAAATTATACTCACGTCTTATATCAAATTTCAGTGTAGGAAGAGAAATGAAGGAGAGAAAAACCTAAAATCAACGATGAACGGGACTGTTCATCGTTCCCGTTCACGATCCCGATCAATTCGATCTAATATACCTACTGGGCTTTGAATCCCTCGTCCTTACGAGTTCAACGCCACCAGTCGTGGCTCAATACGTTGCCGGACGGCGGCGAATCGACGGTTTGAAATTTCAACCACCTCAAGTTTCCAAGGCGAATTCGTGCCTTTCCACTTCGAATCTGATTTCGTGATAGATATAAAAGTTGTTCCTTGCGTTGTGTTGTACATTGTGGTAAAATTTGGTGACCATCGGAGGTCATTGACGGCGGCGCCGACGGTGGTCGCCGGTCGTAATGGTGTCGGCAACAGTGAGGAGAGAGAGGGAGAAAGGGCAAAAATGACAAATTATCCCCCGGTACATACCGATTTCGGTACATTCCAGCCGACCGTGTAAACCCTAACAAATATGTACGGCTTTGTAGCAATTAATTCTTTACAATTTACGCCTCTCTCTTTTGTGTCCAACACGTGAACAAATAAATAAATAGATACCCGAAAATCTTCACTTTCATTTCAATGTTTTGTTTCGCTACGTAAGGTATTACCAGTGGAAGTCTTGTAGTGCAAACATGTTCATTTAAAAGAGTTCGAAAAAGATAACAAGTAGCATGCATGTATATATTGATGCAACAGGCCGGTAGAGGGTCAAAGTCTCAAGGAGGTCAGTCAATATATGGTGTGGAAGCTTAGCTTTTATGGGGTTCCTACGAAAGTCAAAAGTTTTCTTTGTTTGAAACTATGAGGCTACAATTTTTGATCATCTTCCGGATGAGATTCCTTGATGGAAACCTTGAGTCTATCTCAGATAGCAACTACAATTTAACCCGGCCATCTTGAAAAGCACGATGGGGAGAATACCGGCAAGCATCGAAACTGTTTCTGGGCTTCGCAACAAGTGGTTGACCAATGGAATCTGAAAATGAAACCGAGGGTTTTGCCGGTTACCCCCCAACTCATGAAGTTGTTGGTTTGGAACACCCGAGGCTGTTCGGGAAGGATTTCATTCACAGGCTATGTTTTATGCTCGTTTAATTTTTTGCACCTGGACTTATTATCTCTAGTTGATACTAGAGCTTCAATTTAATCAAAGTCTAGTATCATAGCTTCTTTTTTTCTTTATCAAATATAATTCATTAATATCAGCAATTGCAATAGCAATTACAGTCTCAACTAAGGGAATACATCCACAATACTACTACCAAAAGACTAGAACTAGATATTCTTACTCTAAACAGAAGGAATGAACTAGTCAAAGGATTCAAGCGGGATCGGAAATGTGAAGATGATTGGGACAAATTGGCTAATAAATAGGATAACTGGTCGGGCCCACCTTTCAGATATCCCTTCCTAACATTTTCCATTGACATCAACATCAATGTATTCATCACAGGCTGGTAGGCAATCACACGGCGAAAAGTCGGTAAAAGACTGGGTCCTAAAAACAAAGGACCGATCACCCAAAACTTAATTTTCTAAGCTGTGTTTTGATATTAGTTTTTTTGTGATCCTGCATTTGCCATTAATTGTGGTGGCCTTGTCGTATGTGTGGAAGCTTAGCTTTTATGGGGTACGTTCCTACTAAAATCAAAAGTTTTCTATGGAGAACTGGCTAGCTTGCCGAATTTTATTCCCTGTGCTCTTACGCAAAATCCTTAATCACTCTTGTTGTGGTTATCAAGAGGACTCGGTGCTTCATTATTTATGGTCATGCATGTCAAGCAGCAAGAAATAATGTGTACGTGGAAGATCTCTTTTCTTAGCGAGGTGTGTATATAAGACTAGCTTGGCCGGTGTGACTGATCGAGCCTAGTTTCGCTAATCCATCTTATCCTTCATGTTGCGTCAATTGCATATATGGGATCCAATCAGAAAATATTTCCATCATTCAACTTTTAATTAGATTTCCTATAATCAAGCATTTATTCAATTTTTCGTTACAATATAATATACCTACTATTTAAATTTCCATTAAGAATAAATTCCTATAACTAATTACAAAAATACGATTATTCAAAAGTTTTGATAGTATTCACTTACAAATTAGTTGTCATGAATTAATTTACCTACATAAAAAAAATTAGTTGTCATGAATTAATTTACCTACAAATCTAGGCTCTAGTCAAGAGCCCAGCTAGATAATGTACCCAATTTTGAAGAAAATTAGTTGTTATGAATTAATTTACCTACAAATTTAGGCACTAGTCAAGAGCCCAGTTAGATAATTTACCTAATTTCGAAGAAAATTAGTTATCATGAATTAATTTACCTACAAATATAGGCACTAGGCAAGAGCCTAACTAGATAATTTACTCAATTTAAAAAATGTAGGTGAATTAATGAAGTAGGTAACTAATGTAGGTTAATTAATTTCATAAGAAAATAGTTTAGGTAATTTTTTAACTTCTGAAGTTAAATGATTGTGAAGTTCGTAAATTTCATAAAATCTGAGCCTTTAAAATAATTAAACAGGTAAGATAAAGCCACATCATCTAATACCAATTTTAGGACTTTTGCCGTTATCCACATGCATTAAAAAAGAAAGAAACATATTCCTTCTAAGTCAATCGTTTTAACTGGGATTTTAATTGATGCCCTTAGGGGGGTGTATTGTATATTTGTATATGGATTTGTATGGATTTTTTTTAATTCACAGACTTTCTAAAAAGTCTACAGACTTTTTGAAAAGTCCACAGACTTCATAGACTTCTGTTGATTTCTTAAAGTCACTGACTTTTACCACAGATTTTTTATTGATTTATGAAAATCTATAGACTTTATTATGAAAGACTTCTACAGATTTCAGAGAAACTCAAATAATATTGTGACCCAAAATAATTTGAAAGCAAAGAAAAAATCTCTCAATATAATTAACAGAACTGAAGGTATATATATCAAAAACAAAACAAAACAAAAACAAACCAAAATATACCAAAAAATAGAAGGAAAAAAAATTATCAAAATTTCATGTTTAAGAAGGGTTTATCGGCGGTGCAACTAACAGAAGATGACGAGAAAGAGACATAATTAAGATGAAGCCATTTTTGGATTATATTTTTATTTCTAAAGGGAACACTTCTGTAACCTTGGGCATAATAGCACAGGCCGGTTTTGTTGGATTTCAGGCTAGTTCAACTTATTGGCTAGCTCTCGCTATTCAAAATTCTAATATAACCAGTGTTACACTTGTTGGTGTTTAGACTGCAATTTCAACACTCAATGTTGTATTTGTCTATCTGAGGTCAACACTTGCAGCAATTATGTACTATAATATAGATATGTATATATATATAAGAAAAGCTTCACAGCAATCACTTGCTGCATCAAGATTTCTACCAAACATGAGACCAGCATTTACCAAGGAAAGCTTAAAAGGCTACCCTGCGTTCATCATTAGGGAACATGTATGTTTTTCGAATGTATACACAGACTAATCACATTAATTATAACTTGCAAATCAAGATAAACCAGTATAAAAGTTCAAATCTTGCAAAAGAAAAAAAAATACAAACTTGGAAATCTTAAACAGAGACTTATGTTTGGCAAGGAATCGTTTAGAAAAAACCTAGCCTACTTTAATCTGTCATTAACTCCTTTATATACTCCAAACCCCTTCTGCATGTGCTCTCTCTCTTTATAGACGAAACCAAACTCAATAAGGATCTCAGGGAGGTTTCAGTAAAGTGTAAATATAATAATTGCGCTGCATTAGCACAAGATCAACATCACATATGGTGATTAATATCGATCAGGCTAGCTTACTGGTTTTGGTGCTTTTAGGGTTTCATAGATCAATTAGACAAAAAAAATCAAACTGAACAAAAATAATGAACATATTGGTATCAAAAAATTCCAATACCACAAAGGATTATGGAAAAGATGGGAAAAAAAAATCAAGAAAGAGATGATGGAGGACCAACTTGTTCTCACGCGTAGAGAAAGGAAATGAACTTTGATGGACTTTTCTCATGCTCAAAATCTTTGCTCTGATGGCTGGAAAATTTTTGGACTTTGGTATTTATACTTAACACTAAAAAGTCCATAATTTTCCATGGTTTTTCAATTCCGTATATATGAATGATATTTTGAATACCCTAAAACTTCTATTCATTTTAAAAAGTCATAATTGAATACCCCTAGACTTTGGTGGACTCCATAAAGATTTTTTAAAATCCTAATTGAATACACCTAGACTTTTATGGATTATCAAAAGTCTATATTGAATACACCCAAACTTTCAGATTCCATGGATTTCTTTAAAACTTCCACTAATTCCATATACAATACACCCCCTTAGTATTTGATGGAGAAAGGATTATGCTTTATTTCTTAGAAGGAAGAGAAGAAGAGAAGCTTTATTTCGTAATTGTTGGCGGGTTTAAACATATTCCTTCTCATGGCTGATTCGATCATGAGACAAATAGAAATCAACCGTGACTATTAATCTATTATCTTAATTAGCCATTGAAGGGATCGG
Source organism: Rubus idaeus (assembly GCA_030142095.1). NCBI lineage: Eukaryota > Viridiplantae > Streptophyta > Magnoliopsida > Rosales > Rosaceae > Rubus > Rubus idaeus. The sequence goes on from CM057970.1 coordinate 8,408,090, forward strand.
ATTAAATGGGAAGCCACCTTCGCCAAATCGAAATCTTTCGTAGAGAACAAACAAATTTATTCTTGACCTTTAAGATTCAAGGCTGAAATCTCAAAGAGAAATTCAAATCACCATTACCGATTATAAGAAGAGAAACAAAAACCCAGCACTGCAACCAAAATCTGAAAACCATTGTTTCATGCATGGGAGAGGAGAGAGAAAGAATGAGCGGAGGCGGAAGGCAAATTTTTTTTTTTGCCTAAAGGCATACGAACTTACCCATAAATTCAAAACAGCTAGCCCGACCACCGTCAAATCAATTAATTACCCATTTATTCCCTCAGCACCATCGACAAAAATACCATACCCACAACCCCATCTGACATTATAATGCATATACGTAACTATAAATTATGAAATAAATCAAATAATTGCAACAACTCAGTAAACTAAAAACAGATAAACTGAAAAAATATAGAATATGGGGTATTAGAGTAATGATTAATGAAAATACTTTAGGAGTTGGGAAGTTCCTCTGTAAGACTAACTATGTTCAAATGTTCCTGCAATCCTTCTATGAAGCCTATGAGTGCAGTATATTATCCGTTCAAACTTTACTTGTTGAAGAAATAAAGAATAATTGATAAGAGTAATACTGTAATGGAGACATGGAGTGATGACATATTATTAAAAACTAAACTAAAACTGACATGTCTGCAATTCATGCTGCAGTGTTGAATCTGATGCACATATAACATCAGTTCATGGACATTATTATATAAAAAACCAAGTGAGCTTGGTCAAAACTTTATATGCAAAAAAATTAATAAAAAAAATGTTACCCAACTTAAGCTGGGTTAGCGTCCCCTTAGTTCCGCCTCTGAGAATGAGAGTGGATCCAGACTTCCGGTCCGTGAATGAAGTCGCTGTGCTCGGTAAATTTTTTTAGCCAACGGAGAAGACAACAACTCTAACGTCAGTTTCAAAAAAAAAAACACAAAAACAGAGCCTACATGATCTGGCATTATAAGATCCGTTTGATTATATGGAAGATGGTGATCTAATGAACTTCACAAAAACTGCACACAATTGAACTTCAGAGGAGCCCATGCCAATCCGAACAGTTTTGACAGCTTGTCTTTGGGTGTATGTGCTTGTTACAAGTTCTACAATTTTGAATGTAAAATTTGAATCTTGTAAATAGAATGGAAATAAGCTATATACAAATGCGCGCATCTATCCACATGGTATCGGTTATACAAGGTATTGGCAACAATAGACATAATTTATTATAGTGCAATATATTTCAGGTTATAGAGGCTACGCATTTACAAAATTCAGTGCACCAAAAAAAAAAAACTCCGGTAGCGTATTAATTAGGGCCAATTACCTATAAGACCATTTTGGGTGGCCTTATGCTTCAAAAAGACACCAAATATTTTTTACCCAAATAAGGCCATCAATATTTACAAAAATACCACCGCATCAATATTTACAAAAATACCACCGCATCAATATTTACAAAAATGCGATGTTTTGCTATTATTTACAAAAATGTCACTGCATACGGAAACAACAATAAAGCTACTGTCAAAGCACACTAAAGCTACTGTCAAAGAACACTAAAGCTAAAGCGTACTAAAGCTACTGTCCAAAAATAATAAAGCTACTGTCCAACGACAATAAAGCTACTGTCCAACGACAATAAAGCTACTGTCCAAAAACTATAAAACGTCAGTGGCATGAATCGTAATTTTGAAAATTTTAATGTCAGATAGATAGGGTTAAAGTTATTGAGTAGCCTTATTTGGGAAACAAAGCTACTGTGGCCTTTTGAAGAATAAGGCCACCCAAAATGGCCTTATGAGTAATTTTTTATATTAATTATAGACTTATAGTGCACTATTATTTTTCTGGTTAATGACATGGTTGAATAATTGAAAAATGAGATTATTCAAGAATAAACATTGAATGCTAAGATTATGCATTAAATTTCTGGTAGTAGATCCATAATCAAAACAATGTTTTTGATTGTTCTAGAAGAAATGAAACAAAATATGCGGTACAACTAGAAATCATGATCGAGTTGTCCCGTAATAAAACCGGTTGTTGCTGATACTTACTTCTCTATCTTCCATAACCCAAGGTTGAATAAGAAAGAGATAAAGAGGGTCCTAATGTTAGCCTGATAAAAAAAAATAAACCACATTACCTCCCAAAACCGCTCCAGCCTTCACTCGCACATGAAGTTGACAAGACATTTACCAACGATCTCCTCCATCAAAATTATACTCTCCTCAATTGAAATTTTGCCACCACCTTCCATTAATTGAATTGATTTTTGTTTTGTTTGTTAGTTTTCCATTTGGTGAAGAGAATCGGTAGTTTTGTGTGGAGGTTGCAAGTTCAATTTCTTTAAGGTGGAGTTGGTGACTACCTATTGCTTCTCAAGTCCTCGATCTTTTTTTTAATTTTTTTTTATTATAGGATGTCAGCTTACACACATACGTATATTAAGGGAGTCGAATCTAGAATCTCTCATGCATGAGACAACTTTGGTGCCAAACCACTGCACCGACTACCTTGGATGTGTACTCCTAGATCTTGAGTTGTGCTCAATTTTGTTGTGTGTTGTACTTGAATATCACTAGAAGTATGTTGACCTAGTTATTGAAACTTTCAAGACATTGTATCCTATTTCTGATGCCACTAGTGTGAGTGTGGTGATATGAGCATAATATGTGACGTTTATAATATTAATTTTTATATTATTTTGGCTATATTTTCTATTTATTTTAGTTATTTATTTAGTTTCTCATATTTTGTAGGATTCGAAAGCAAAGGAGAGGAAATGGTAGAAACTCAATTTGGTACCTGAAGTATTGCGAAATGTATTTTTTAGGGAAAAAAGCTAAAATGGTACCTGAACTATACCTTCATATTATTGATGGTACCTGAACTTTAATTGTTGTCACAAACGGTACTTGAACTTTTCAATTTTGTCTAAAGTGGTACCTGAAGCCATCTTCGGTTAACCTTCCGGCCAAATCAACTGAAATGAGGGTTAAAAATGACATTTAATGTCACTCTTTGGGGGAAATTCGGAGATTTCATGCTTAAGAGAGAGAGAGAGGGTCTGAGAGGAACTAGAGGTTGAAGAGAGAGTTGACTGAGAGATAGAGAGCAGAGTCATCGAGAGAGAGAGAGAGGGTCTGAGAGGAACTCGAGGTTGATGCCGGCGGTGGATGGATTTGTTGATGACGGCAGGGACGGTGAACGACAGAGGAGATCGGAAGTGATCGACGGCAGGGATTGATTTGGGTGTCCAAATCAGAAGAGGAGCAGAGCACGGGCTCGGCGGAAGATTGGGTTTCTTCTCTGGGCAACATGAATTGAGCAGCAGCGGTGATGGCTTCACGGTGCTCCAAGATAGACCGGCGTCTTCTGGGCTCGATGGCTTTGGGAATGCAGCGGAGGAAAGAATGCAGAGGCATGACCGGGCTCACGGGTGGTTGGAACTGCAGCGACGTCGGCCGCCGGGCCGTCGGGAGAGGAAGGAGCACGCGACCGGTCGAGTTGCAGCAGAGGACGCGCGCCAGAGGACGGGTGTCCATTGAAAGATGCCTAGAGCAATTGCTCATGGTGGTTGTTGTCTTGTTGATTGAAGTATTGGTAGAGGAGCTCGTGGGAGCTGCATTTGAATTGATAGTGATCGATGGTGTGGTTGCAAGCTGTGGGTGAGATGAGGGGCTCTAGGTGAGTTGAAATCGAGGCGGTGAGAACTGGGCTTCGCGGTGAAGCTGGTTTGCTTTAATTATGGGCAATTAAAATGATGGTGATGACGACAAGGTGCTGCAGAGCTTCGGTGGTGTGAGTGGAGGCACGAGCCTGGTTTGGTGGGTGTCCAAATCAGTTTGAATGGCCATGGTGGTTTGAATTTCTTTGGGCAATCTGAGAGGAAGCACCCATGAACTGGGCATGTACAATTGAGTGAGGAAGAGAGAAGAGATCGAGTAGAAGAAGAAGAAGAAGAAGAAGAGGTTTAAGTGAGGGCAAATCCGTCATTTCAGTTGATTTAGTAATCACAAGCGTCTCACGTGACATTTTTGGCCGGAGTGCTGACCGAATGTGGCTTTAGGTACCACTTTAGATGAAATCAAAAAGTTCAGGTACCATTTGTGACAAAAATTAAAGTTCAGGTACCATCGATAATATGGGTATAGTTCAGGTACCATTTTAGCTTTTTTCCCTATTTTTTAATACCTACAAATTTTTTTTACCCAAAATTGTACCTGAACTATTGCGCTGTTACTCAAAATGATACATCTGTTAACCTGGTCGTTAAGTATGATCCAATTATGTACCATTTTGGGTAATGACACAATAGTTTAGGTACTATTTTAGTTAAAAAAAAATTATAGGTATCAAAAAGTACATTTCAAAATAGTTCAGGTACAAAGTTATGTTTTTACTCTAGTCCAATTAGGTAACATATATTTCTCATCCAAATATGCATCACGTAGGCAAACTTAACGACCAATATATTTAACGGATGTACTATTTTAGGTAACGGTGCCATAGTTCAGGTACCATTTTGGGTAAAATAAATTTGTAGGTACCAAAACATACATTTCGCAATAGTTTATGTACAAAATCAGGTTTTTACCCGAGAAGAAATTGGTTTATATCGTGATTAAGATGAGAAATTCTAATGACTTGAGGAAGCCTTGATGAACTAGGAAGACCGGAGCATTCAATATTTTATCTATTGGGCTTTTTCTTGGATTTAATTAGTCCATGACTTAAGAGAAAGCGTTTAGGGTTGAGAAATTCATATAAAAGGAACCTTATTCGCAGCATAGAAGATTTTTTTGCCTCGAGAAATAACTCATTCTTTATGTTTTCTTTCCTAGCCATGTTTGGATACATTTCTAGCAGTTAGGGCTAGATTGAAACCTTGGACATGATTATTTTGATGTTATGATTTTTGGATTTAATTAAGCTTTATTTTTTTGGATGATAATAGTTTCATTGTTCGTAAAACCTTAATTCTATTATGTGTTTCTTTGATTGATCGCCTTAGGAGCATGTATTAGGATTGACCAGCCATAAACATATGTTTGAGGACCCATATCTGCATATGTTTAATTTGTGGTACGATGAGTATTGCGGTACATGTAAGAAATCATTTCTAGGATACTTAGGATACATATCATGTTCTGAGATTATTGTTATGTTCATATTCTCTTAAATCTTAATGATCTCGATCTATTGTGTTAATTTGAGCATGACCAAGCTAGATTGCATATTAGGGAATAAGTTATGACATTCATACCAAAGGCTTACCATACTAAGTAAGAGAGAATGAATACGGATTGCATCCTTGACCAGAGACCTTTCGTGAGTATAATCATCCATGGAATTCAAAGTCTTGTTAATCTAGTTCATGATATTGATATGATTGTTCAGTGGTGGATTTCCAAACCCTACCTTCTTCACATCATTGTTTTACAACCCTTTTATCAATTTCAGTTTTTATTTTTGTCAGCTTTTATTTTTTGTTTTCTCATCCATCTTAAAAATATCAAATCGTCTTCAAAAATTTTAAAACTTTGTCAATAATTAGTTTGGAGTGTTTGGGGAACGTTTTGAGTGTTTTGCGCATGCTCTTAATTTTTTAAGACTTCACTTATAAGGGGCAAGATGAAAATTTACAAATCAAACGATTCAAATTATTACTAACATGCCTGAACACTAGTGCTTTGAGCATTGTAGAATTTTTGCTTAATTGGGTGAACGTTTGTTGGGTCTTTGACATTAATATTAACCAAAAAGAAAAAGAATAAAAGAAAGAAAGAAAAAAAGAAAGAAAGAAAGAAAGAAAGAAAGAAAGAAAGAAAGAAAGAAAGAAGGCATTACAAGTTTACAATCCAGTCCAGTCGGAGCAAAAAGCCCGCTACTCATTTTCCCTCCCAGAAAAGAGAAGATATAATTTTCATTGTCCCAAAAAAGAAAAGAGGAGAAGAGAAGAAAGAGTATACCGGTCAAGTATTTAAGGGATAATACTATGATGTTCATTTGTCCTAATTCAAGTAGGAGGGGTCACATGAGTATCTTTTTCAAACTTGCATTAGGACAGATGAAAAAGATACTCATGTGACCCCTCCTACTTGAATTAGGACAGATGAACATCAAAATATTAATGCAGTAACTGCCCTCAAATACTTGACCGATATGATTGCAGTTGACAGTTTATGAATTTGCCATAAGATTGCAGTTGCAACTAGCAGAAAATCTGTTAGAAATACTAAGCTTAACACCAGAACCGGACTTGCAAATAAAGATATGACTGAAGAGAGAAGACTTGCAGCCAATTGTAAGTATAGTTAGGGACTTGGGGTTAAATTTGTTGAATCGGTAAGTTTCAAATGATGGTTTATGTTTGTATGACTATAGAGTTCATCATACAAATTGCGGGGAGTATATAACATGATTGCAAATGTGCCAAAAGAAAAGCTAAAGAAAGGAGTTACTAGCGCATTTGGAAACCATGCCGAAATAGTGCACGTGTTGCACAACAATTGGATGTTAGAGCCATGATTGTATTGCCTTAGCGTAAACCGGAGCATGGCAACGAGCATGAGCATGAGCGGCAGGTACTTACACTCCTTGTAGATTTGGCTTAAACTTGCACAAATTAACACCACTAGATGTAGCTTTCTAAATTCATAATTATGATGCAATATATTTTTTGTTGCTTATGTACAAAGGACTCCAAGTCAGTGGAGTCATTGCACAAATATCATCCCAATGTGACTCATAATGGAAAATCCATTTAGGAGTCTGAAGATTTTGCCAAAAAGGTAGCTGAAGATCAAAGAATCGCCTACATACCTCCATGTGATCATCCTCAGGATTCTAAATATCTGCCGATATCCTGATATATCCCCCGATATATCTTTTTTTCAAGCGAGCGATATATCTTTTCGGGGGAAAGTCATATCTTCTCCCGATATTTCGAAATATCTTCGACATTTCAAAATATCTTCGATATTGGCGATATTTACCGATATATCTTCAAAATTCGCGATATATCTGTAAAATTTGAGGGATATAAAAAATTAAAATAATAAATAATATTTTTTTTCTATTTTCTTATTTTTTATATTATTTTTTTTTATTTTTAAAAACCGATATTATAAAAAATTCAAATATTTTTTTCCGATAACGATATATCTAGCAATATATTTTTTTTAACCTCCCGATATATCTTTCACGGCCGATATTTTAAACTTTGATCATCCTAATATGATAATAGGTTATGGAAACGTTGGAATAGAAATTATCAAAGCCAAAGATTGTATATAGTATAGATATTTCCTACATCAATACATATTGTACTTTGTACTCCTCTACATATAGAGACGCTTGTTCATTAATGAAATACATCATATTCTCTGCTTATTCTCTCTTGTTATTTACATTTCCCTTAAACAGTAGAGAATTTAACAAAAGTTAAATTTAACTTTTATTTAAATAATCTGTTGGAGCTATGTTTTATCTCAAATTTAGTTCCGACTCAAACAATATCCAATTTCGTTTCTTGGTCTGGGCCTTTGGGCCGTTCAATTTGGCCTGGTCATGCAAACAGATCCTTTTTTTTTGCGAATTACCTATTATAAATTAAATTACAAGAATCCTTCAATTTTACAAATATATACAAAATCCGTGGATACTTAACATTCAACGATACCATGAGATGGTCATAAAATTCGTAGGTGTTAAAATTTTTATTTGGTGCTAGTTTAGATATCTTGTGAGAAGATTACTATTCGTTTCAATGAAATCTTAAAGTCTTGACTTGATAAGTTGAAACGCCCAGTGCTGTTGGCTGTTCCCTTTATTCTTTGTATTAGGTTCTTATTTTATGTTGGAATTTGGATATTGAGAGCATCTTCAACAACTTATCTATATTTATCTATTTGGACTGTTCATTTTGGTGGATTGCACTTTATACCAACAACGAAATGAATTTTTTTTTTTTGCGAATTACTTATTATAAATTAAATTACAAGAAACGATTAATTTTACAAATATACAAATCCGTATATACACCGTATTAGACGATACCCTGATAATTATATTTGGTGATAGTTCAATTATCGTGTGAAAAGATGACTCTTTGTTTTAATGAAATCTTTATTGATCGTTTATCGAAAAAAGAAAAGACTAAGTATTTATTATTATTATTATTTTTTAACTATGAACGGTAAATATGGTCCAGGGAAAATGAAATTCACCTCTGTGTGGCAGACTGGCAGGGCAATTTACCGTTGAAATGATGCGGGGGCCAAGTAACTGTTAGACGGTCTCAGCTGTCTTTCTTCTTGTTGAAAATCTGCCTTTCTTTTCTCTTCTGGTTCTCTCATGGCGTCGTCCAGCTCTGGAAGTTCAATTGCAGCTCCAGGTACTTTGATTTGCCAATACAACAATCAAATTGTGTTTCTTTTCCTCATATCGACACTCTCTGATCGCGAAATTGTGACCGTTTGGTGCACAGAGGCCGTTCAAGTTCTGGTTTCGTTGCTCGCAGATGAGTCCCCCAATGTCAGAGAAGCATCCATAGCCTCACTCAAAGACATTGCCGCTCTGTACTTCCCCTTTCTCCTTCTCCATCTGTTAAATTGAGATACCTTTATATCTATATATATATTGATTATTTAATCGCAATTGCAATTGCAGGAACCCTCTTTTAGTGCTCGATTGCTGCTCGGCCATTTCACGAGGAGGACGACGGGTAATCTTCACTTCTTTTGGTCTAATTTCTTGGCATTCAAGTTAAGGATTTTTTGCTTCAACATCTTTTCTATTGGAATGGCTGTTTCAGCGCTTTGGTAATATGGCCGGACTTTTCCAAGTGATGGCATATGGAGTCCGAGCTTTGGACAAGAATGATGTCGAGCCTTCTTTCATGACTAAGCTCGCCAAGATTGCCACCGCGGAGATTATCTCCTCCAAGGTACTTTGTGTTGGTTATTCGGATGATGCTTTGTAGATTTCTTAGTGGAACTGCTTGCCCGATTCAATTGGAGTATTCTCTTTCATGTAGGAGCTCAATGCAGACTGGCAAAGGGCTGCATCAGGCCTTCTCGTTTCAATCGGCTTACATTTGCCTGACCTAGTAAGTGTCTTAGTGCAAGTAGAAACTCACATTTTTCGTAAGCGCTTTTAAAATGAGTGTTTGAGCTGAAAAAAAGAGTCATATTCTAGTTTGTTGCTACCCTTGTATGATATCTTAATCAGAAAGTGTCAGGAATGACTTGAACACTGATAAGGCACTTAGTTACAAGAGTTACTTTGAGGCGTAAATTGTAGCTGTATATGGGAAAAATTGGTTCCCAAATCATCCAAAATCTGACACCTGAATAACATGTGATGTAGATATAAATCATATAACATAAGGATTTAGCCATTGAGTTCTGCATTACTTCTAACTTTGGCTATTAGGATGAGAGAATATGATATGCTAGTCCTCCTGTTGTATCTTTCTTTTGCTTCTTGTTTCTTTCTGCTGTGAAATTCTTGTCCTGAGGTTGTGTTTGTGATCCTCTTTTATCAATACAAGGTTGTTTTTCACTTTTTTTGTGAAATAAAAAAAAATGATAGAATTGTTTGCTTTGGTACTTTTGATATAGGATACAATTATAAGGGAGGAGGAGTTGGTTCTGTCGTTTTTAAGAAAAATGACGTTGCAAAGAGTTGATTTTTTTTTTTTTTTAAAAAAAATTTTTTTTTAAAAACCAAAAATTTAAAATTTCAAACACCTAAAAAAACACTACCAACAAAACAACACAAAACTAAGAGGCCCCTATTAAGACCCCCCCCCCCCCCCCCCCCCCCCCCCCCCCCCCCCCCCCCCCCCCCCCCCCCCCCCCCCACCCCCCCCCCCCCCCCCCCCCCCCCCCCCCCCCCCCCCCCCCACACCCCCCCCCCCCCCCCCCCCCCCCATAACCCCCCCCCCCCCCCCCCCCCCCCCCCCTCCCCCCCCCCCCCCCCCCCCCCCCCCCCCCCCCCCCCCCCCCCCCCCCCTCCCCCCCCCCCCCCTTTTTCCCCCCCCCCCCCCCCCTCTCTCCCCCCCAAAACCCTTCTCCCCCCCCCTTTCCCCCCCCCCCCCCCTCCCTTCCCCCCTCTCCCCCCCCAAAAACACCCCCCAAAAAAAAAAAAACCCGAGAAAAATTTTTCTCCCCCCCCCCCCCCCCCCCCCCCCACCAAAGGGGAGGGGCCCCCCCCCGAAAACCACCCCCCAAAAAAACTTTTCACACTCTATCCCCCCCAGCAACGGGGGCAAACGGAAATCTCCATAACCACTTTCCAATCAAAGGCTTTGTTGGGATCGACTGCTTCTGCATTTAAATATAATTTGTCTTCTCTGGCACATTCCTCGATGTTTGTCTTTTGTTGTTAGCTGATTTTAACATTGTGAAATGTTTGATTTAAAAGATTCAGCAACCCAATATACCATACTATAGAAGCTAAGATTCATGAATCTCTTCCTTCACAATGAACAGAGTTTTTCATGGAAAACAATATTTCAGGTAACTTTTCAAGTGATAATAGCAGTTAGAAATGAGGTTTGATTAGGCTTGTAGAAAAATGCTCCGCATGTGGTGGTTCTACCGACACTCGCATCCCTTTTCTTTGGGTTAAAGGAGCTGGGCCAACCCTTATTCTAGTAGAAAGTCGTATCTCACACTTCGCTATGACTTTTCTTTTGGTTAAATTATAACGTATTAGTTGAATTTTCTTTTGACGATGCTTTAGATGTATTTGATTGACGAAAGATCTTTGCTCTGCACACTATTCTTTGTGGGTGAATCATTGATGAAACATTCTTGACATTGTATAGAAATCAATTGTCAGTGTTGTCAGTTAGATCTCTCTCCCTTCCTCTGTCCTTGCTCTTTCTGAGATTCTTCATTTAGCTGTCCCTTACTTGATTGTTCTTCTTGTTTATTGATTTTGCAGATGATGGAAGAAATATTTCTTCATTTGCCCGGGCCAAATTCAGCTTTACCAGCTATGGTTCAGATACTAGCAGACTTTGCCCAGGCTGATGGTTAATTGTCAAACTTTCCTTTTCTGCTTTCCAGCTCGGAAATGCTCATCTGTTACTATTTTTCTTTTGCTTTAAACTGAAATTTGTGACAGATCATTTTACCTTTTGAAGCTTTGCAGTTCACCCCACGATTGAAAGATGTGCTTTCACGGGTTCTACCTATTCTCGGAAATGTGCGTGATGCTCACCGGCCAATTTTTGCTAATGGTATGTTGAATTGTCTCCTCCTCTCTTTGCTTATGATATGAGGAAGTGAAATTGGAGTAAATTGGAATAAACAGGTTGTTATACCATTTACTATATGTTCCAAACATTGGTTAGAGGTGTGCAATATATCTTATGTATTGCAGTGGCTAACTTGTATATGTCAAAGACGGGTTAAATTTTATGCTTTCATCTCTAGGTTATGGCTGTCAAGTGCCTAACCAACCAATTTGAACCTCTAATAGATTTTTAAATGACTGGAGAAGATTTATGAAATTTGTAATGATATTGTCTCCAGTCTTGAGTTGAGACAAATTGAGACTAATAAACTGATAATAATAAGCTGGGGCATGTTATTATATTAGCATCTAGTTATGCATAGATACACATGTGTGACTACCTATGTATTTTCAGTTCACTTTCTCCTTGCTGGTAAAACTTTGCTCTGTTCTTTCCCTTAGTCTTTGACAAAGTTCTCAGTAAATGGTACTACACAAATTCTATTCTATACTATTTTCTCTGGATGCTCACTTCTTTTTCCTATGGTTTTCAGCTTTTAAGTGTTGGTGTCAGGCTGTATGGCAATATAGTCTGGATATCCCTTTGCACCCATCTCTGGATAGTGACATAATGTGAGATCAAGTTATACTTCATGTTACAGTTTTTCAGTCCCAATTCTTTCATTTTAAATATGCCATTTTTACATTTTGGTATCTTTGTTTCTTGAATGAATAATTATCATATACTGCAGGTCATTTCTAAATTCTGTTTTTGAGCTTTTATTGAAAGTTTGGGCAGCTTCTAGGGATCTAAAGGTTCGAAATTTGTTCTCTGTCTGTTTCTTATTGTAACATCTTTCTATTTTGCTCAAACTTTTATTTGCAGCTTTACCTTGGTATTGATCAACTAAAAGTTAATCTCAGTCAAATATCTCTCTTTGAATATAATCCTTATTTTCAAGTGCCTTCTACTTTCTTAATATGCATCATGTTTATATTTTTTTAACAAATATAAGTATCTTTCTGATAAACAAAAGTTTAAAGGCATAAAACTTTGGACGAAGGGCACAGATTTTTACGAATAACTCGAGTGGATACTAGGAAAGCAGTTGTTATAGTAAAATGTCTGAGTATCAAAATTTTAGTGTCTGCTACTCGTCAAAATTTCAGAAAAGCATTTCCTCATCCATTGTTCCTATCTGCATTTATTTTTCCTTTCATACTGAAGAGAGTTGTTAAAAAAGTTCAGAGAAGACTAGAAATGCAGATGCTTATAAAACTGCCCCGATGTCGAGTGTTCCATGTGACTACTTGCTTTTGGTTTTTGATTATATCCAATGTTATTGGGTTTGGTAGGAGACCCTGGTTTTTAGCTGGGGTCCACCAAGCAGGTTTGGGGATTTCTGGACATAAATTGTTTTTTTCATTGATATTCCTTCTTTTTCCTGGATCTATGAATTTTTTTTTTCCTGCTAAGATGACTCATGGTATTTTACTGTTATGAAATTTGATTTTATAATTTACTGAAACCCTTTTTGGAGTAGGTTCGGATATCTTCTGTAGAAGCATTGGGTCAGATGGTTGGCCTTATTACCCGGACCCAACTAAAGGCTGCTTTACCCAGACTTGTCCCCACTATATTGGAATTGTAAGATTGATTGACAGTACTTCTGGTTGTAAATGTTTATGATGCTGCACTATGCATGCGTGTTTTGTGAACAAGTTTTTGGTACCAAAGTTTGTGACTTGATATTTATTTATGATGCACATAGCATGTTATGACTTGATATTTCACTTATGATGCACATAGCATGACTTGATATTTCACTAGATCATGTTATGATACATAGCATCACTAATTTTCTGCTTGTACATCTACATCAGCAAACGTACTACTTTGTTTTTTTTTTTCCCCTGTTGATCAGGTATAAAAAGGATCAAGATATTTCCTTTTTGGCAACATGTAGTCTTCACAATCTCTTAAATGCCTCTGTACTGTCAGATAGTGGTCCTCCATTACTTGATTTTGAGGTATAGCTACTATATGCTGTTCTTTTTATTTATAGTCAGTTTATTGGTTATAAAGTCCTAGAATCCTGTTGTGGTTGTGGGGTCCTTGCAGTCTTTTGGGGTGTTGTGGATGGAAAGAAATAGAAGAATTTTTGAAGCCTATGAAGGGGTTGGGGTTGAGTTTTTGTGGGAGAGATTAAGATTTTGGGTAGCTCTTTGGGCATCAGTTTCTTAGGCTTTCAAGATTATAGCTTCTCATGTATTTTAACGGACTGGAGGGCTGCAGTTGTTTAGGTTTTTTCTATTTTTGTTTTTTTCTTTTGTGAAATTTTTCTCTTTGTTTTTCGTGGTCTCCTTATCCACTGTATTCCTGTTCTCCTTTGTGTTTTAATAAAATTTATTTCTTCTATAAAAAATAAAAAAAGTCCTAGAATCCTGTTATTCTTACTGCAACTCTTGAGTTTGTATATAACTGATGGTTTTTCTGTTCAACTTTGTCACTAAGTTTCAAGAAATGAAACACCTATTTACATTGTAAATTGGGACCATGAATCAGGCTTTAGTTAATAGGAGGTCTTGTACATCTTAGGATTTAATTACAACATGTCTTGTTTCTGTTGGAGTAGTATTAATGTTTCTTTCAAACACTGTTTTATTCTTATGATGGTTACAGGAGCTCAGCATCATTCTATCAACACTCCTTCCAGTGGTTTGCATCCATAATGACAACAAAGAAAACTCAGATTTCTCAGTTGGATTGAAGGTTTAGAAAACATATTTCCTTATGTTTGAATAAGATTTTGATTTCTTCTACTTGCTAGTTTCCATTAGGGACCATTATTGTTTTAGTTATTATTTTTTTCATCTGTCAATTTCTTGAATTTGTAGGTCTTTCGTTTAGATCTTGACTTTATTTTTGTATCTTCTTCCCTGATTCATATTGTTGTGGTTCTTACTCATCCCACATATTTTTGACACTTCCTGTGTATAAAGTAGGATCAACTTTGCATTCTCTTTTCCCAGCTTTTGCTGCTTAACAAAAGTTGTTTCCTGCCTTTTGCTTCAAGGACTTTGTCCACATAGTTTCTGTTGTTTTATACTGATGTTAATGGCTAACTGTTTCTTTCCAAACGTTTGAGTTCTTTCTTTTCCTTGTGGCCAGACATATAATGAAGTTCAACGTTGCTTCCTGACAGTTGGTTTGGTATACCCTGAAGATTTATTTGTCTTCCTTCTTAATGTGAGTATTCTCTTCTTCAAAGTGTTCCTTCTTACTGCCAAGTTGATCTAAAGTAAACACGATTTGTCATTCTATTCTGCAATAGCTTACAAGGTTTAACTTAAATTTTGATGACCTTTGTTTAATTTTTTTTTATTTTGTTGTTGATTTTTTTGGGGCGCATTTCTGCCACCAGAAATGCAGATTGAAGGAAGAACCTTTGGTGTTTGGTGCACTATGTGTTCTAAAGCATCTGTTGCCCAGGTTTCTTTACAGTATGTTGTTTCTAATTACCATGGTTGATTCTTTTACATAATCTGACATTCGTATAATTTTATTTTGGAGGCTATCTGAAGCTTGGCACAATAAACGGCCCTCACTTGTTGAAGCTGTAAAATTCTTGCTAGATGAGCAAAACTTAGGTGTCCGAAAGGCGCTCTCAGAGGTATGTCACTTTGAATTATGAAGTCATAGTTGTAGGCCCTACACTACCTTTTTAATTACCTTTGTCTTCAGATATTATCAGTAAACACTTTTGTCTTTCCTCTCTCCTAACTTCACGTTGCATTACTTTGTGCAGTTGATTGTCGTTATGGCTTCGCATTGTTACTTAGTTGGTCCATCTGGGGAGCTGTTTATTGAATATCTTGTGCGTCATTGTGCTTTAACAGAAAAGGATATAAGTGACTTTGAGAGGTCCAAGGATGTTTCAGGAAACACTTATGTTCCGTTCCAATACAAGCGATCGGAGGTTTGCATCAGACTATTGTTTTGGAAATTTCAATGTGGCTACTGATTCTACATAACTGCCACAAAATAAATTTATGTTTTTATGTTGCAAACATTCTATGATTTTTACTAAGAAACAAAAATGATGAAACCTTGATGTCAAATACAGTTTTGAAAAGGTGAGAGAAAGGAGGCCTGGGAATTGGGAATTTAGTAAAACGGAATATTTCTCTTTTGGGAAAGTGGCTTTGGAGATTTCCAATAGAAAGAGATTCTCTATGGCATATGGTGATAAGAAGCAAGTACGGTTTTCAGCCTAATGGGTGGGATACTATTCAACCTCAATTAATTTCAAGTAGAAATCCCTGGAAGGATATTTCTGCTCAAATGAATATGTTTGCCCCTTGTTTTCAATTGACAGTAGGCAATGGGAGAAAAGTACGATTTTGGGAAGATGTGTGGCTTCAGGACCAACCTTTTAGCCTTACTTTTCCTAGAATTTACAGATTGTCAAGGTTCTGTAATTCCATAATTGAATCCTTAGCTATTCCAAATACCTTCCCGGTGAGCTGGAATTTTGGTTTCAGAAGAAGTCTAAATGATGAGGAGGTGGGGGAGCTGTCTGTGTTACTGGTGTTATTAGAGAGAGTCAAATTGGATGCTGCTAGAGTGGATACGAGAAGATGGAAACTGGAGACTTCGGGATTCTTTTCTTCTAAATCTTTTTATAGATTTCTAATCGAGAACAGTTCTGATCCTGTCTTCATGCCTGCTAATCTGATTTGGAAGTCAAAAGTCCCTCACAAAATCAAGGTATTAGGCTGGTTGGTGGCGCATGGGAGATTGAATACTTGTGATCTACTTCAAAGAAGGAGACCAAAAGCTTGTTTCTCTCCTCATTGGTGTGTTTTGTGTAAAAAGAAGGGAGAAAGTGGAGACCATGTTTTCGTACAGTGTGAAGTTGTTTCTCAGCTGTGGGAAAGATTATTTTTAGAGGCTGGTTTGTCTTGGGAGATCCCAGATGGGATTTGTGAGTTTTTAAGTGCAAGTAGATTAGGTTTTGGCAGAGGTAAAAAGGCTAAGATTCTATGGGGAAGTAGTGTTCTTGCTGTTATTTGGGTGATCTGGATGGAAAGAAATAGACGAATTTTTGAAGATTACAGAGGGGTAGGGTTGGAGGAACTTTGGCTTAGAATGAAATATTTGGCTGCTCTATGGTCTTCATTTTCTGTGGAATTTAGAGATTATAGCACCTCTTTAATTTTGATTGATTGGAGGGCTGCTGTAGTCTAGAATTAGTTTTCTTTGATTTTTCTCTTTCCTTCTTTTAGCGCTTCTTCTTTAGTAGTCTAGAGTTAGTTTGTTTTGGTTCTTCTTTCTTTTGTTTTTTGTGGATTTCTTATCCACCCTCATTGTATCTTTCTGATGTTTCTTTAACAAAGATGTTTCTATTCAAAAAAAAAAAGGTGAATTTTTGTTAAATGTTGTAACTTGTATCCAGTATTTAATCATAGTGCATTCAAGGGGTCAGGCTTGTAGAATGGATAATGGATGTTTCTAATAAAGTAGTGCTTGTTCCAAAGTTTGGTAATCTCAGATGCTTATAGCGTTAATGTTAGCTTCCTCTTCTTAGGTGAAAATTGGGACACTTTGTCCAATGGAGTTGAGGGCAATAAGTGAAAAAAGTCTTCTTTTGCTGACTATTACGATCCCTGAAATGGAGGTATGCCAGATTGTCAATTCTACATTCAGTAGATCTTAAGCCTTAACTGATTGGTTGAGCTTATAAAGGGGTTCTTAGTATAAGCATAAATGCTACTGTTAACTAAGTTTTCTTGATGGCATTATTTTCCTGCAGCATATACTTTGGCCTTTTCTGTTGAAGATGATTATTCCACAGGCTTATACTGGTGCAGTTGCTATGGTAGGACTTTCTCTACATCCTCATTATATATCCCAAGGAAGGTTGCTTTATATTTCTCAGATTCAGCTGTTCGCTTGAATGGAAATTTACTAGTTCTTGGTGAAAATCTGATTCAATGTATGCATTTAATATAATTGCCTCTGGAATTTGAATAATTTATGCTGCTACAGGTTTGCAGATGCATCTCAGAATTGTGCAGGCATAGATCTTCTAATAGCGATACCATGTTTAATGAATGCAAAGCTCGTGCTGATATACCAAATCCTGAGGTTGACTCCTTTCTATATTTAATTTTGGACTTTATCTTGTGCATCACCAGAGAACTGATCTTAGCAATCTACATATTTTACTTGTGTTTTAGGAGCTTTTTGTTCGGTTGGTGGTGCTTTTGCATGATCCTTTAGCGAGGGAGCAGCTGGCAAGTCAGATATTTGACCGTAAGCAAATATTAAGCGTGTTTTAATCCTGGCAATGAACTGAAGTTAGCATGTTTTAATGTGTTATGTCAGTTTACTTTATACCCAAACACAATGAGTCCCAAACATATGAATCCAGTCTCATTCATTATTAACTGGTTTAATGTGTAACCCATGAACTGAAGTTTACTTTATACCCAAACACAGTGAGTCCCAAACATATGAATCCAGTCTCATTCATTATTAACTGGTTTAATGTGTAACCCATGTGATGAGATATATTTACAGAGTGGGGAGCAGTCTCTACTGTCCTTTGTTAATTTTCAGATTGTTGCTTTAAATTAGAAGGTTTCAAGGATTTTCATGATATTGTTTATGCTCTTTCTTTTAATTACAAATTTATTATGTTCATATCATGTCAAATTACTTTTAACCCACATAACCTGGTAAATTGAACGAGTCCATACATATAAGCGCAAACTCATCCACTGTTTTTGACTGATTTAGTGTGCAACTCACCCTACAACACCACCCATTTAGTTGTGTGAGAGATATATTATCAGAGTGGGGAGCTTCTTAAATGTTAGACCTGTGTTTGTTGCTTTAAATTAGATGGTTCGGATGATTTTCAAGATATTGTGCAGTTTTTTTTATTTTCGAAAGAAAAAATGGGGTTGTTTGTACGCTGGTTTCTTTCACCTTGTATTGTTATAATTCTAAATGATGACACGTTTGCTTTTTGTGCCTTGCAGGTCCTTTGTTATCTGGCACCTCTTTTTCCAAAAAATGTCAGCTTGTTTTGGCAAGATGAGGTAAATCATTATGCAGTTAGAATTGAGTAGTTTTGTTAGAACTGGAAGGTTTTATGTTCGTGTTATAGTTTTTCATGCATTTGAAGTGAGTGAAAAACTTGTGTGCTCACACATATGCACACACATATAAGAAAACAAAGATGATATGGATGTATGCAACCAGGGACTACTATATATAAGTACTATCATATCTCTTTGAAACTACATTGGATTAACAGGTGGTAAATACCCTTGTGACAAGATGTTTATGTGTTTTTAGACGTAGAATCAGTGCTGATATTCTTATTTGTGACAACATCTTTATGTGCTTTTAGAAGAAAAAAAAAGTAGTGGTGGTGAAGTCTTTTTCAAATAAGACATCACCACTACTACTTTTTTTTTGGATGGAGTTTCTTGTTCCCTCTTGTGAACTTCCTCTTATGTGAATAAAATTTAGCAAATATTTGACATTTATGTGCTTAATTTTCCTTTTGGTTGTATTCTTTTGACCCATTACAGGCAAAATAAAATGACATGGTATTGTAGTCTAATTAATTATTTTCTCTGGTAAGCTCTAGATTCCAAAATTGAAGGCATATGTTAGTGACACAGAAGATCTAAAGCAAGATCTTTCTTATCAAGAAACTTGGGACGACATGATAATCAACGTAAGTGCAATGGACATCTGAATATCACTGATATATGTTCCTTTATTCATCATTATTGGTGATTTTTCTTGGAAAATTACTTGTGCTGGCTGTTGGAATCATACTCTACTGTAGATCATTTAGGTGATGTTGAAAAACATAATAATTCTGCTTCTAAGTTCTAACATGTACTTGTACTTTACCATGGCCATTGAATTTGAGAGTTATTGTTCCAGATGAAGTCAATGGTTATTTTCTAAATTGTATCATTCAGATTTTGTAGAAAACTGAGCTTACATATAGACTTGTCCTGTTGTAAGACAAAAAGTGGCTAAATATAAAAGTTCCTGCTCAGTGACAAGTTAGGTTGATTTATCTCTTTGATTTCGTGACAGTTTTTTGCAGAATCTTTGGATGTGATTCAAGATGCTGACTGGGTGATATCTCTTGGAAATGCTATTACCAACCAATACAAACTTTATACATCTGATGATGAACACTCTGCACTTCTTCATCGGTATTATTCCTTTCAAACCTGTGTTGCTTTGCTTGATATAATGAAGTACTGTTAGATCTGATATTGCATATTTATTAAGCATCACATTCCTGCATTGCTGTACATGAGTCTCTGACCGTTTGTATACTATTGCCATGTCCTTAAGTAGGTCCCACATGTCAGGGTGTCTGTTGGGTTACTACCTCTCTTCACTACACTATGTGCTATGAAGAAGAAAAAGAAAGCTAAATGCATGAGCATATATTGAACAGAGAGGGCTGGTGCCACTAAGGACGGTTGCTCAACTCTCCAGCTTAGTGGTTAATAGCTTAATAGAGTAATAGGCATGGGTTTTTTCTGGGGTCCACGCACGTAGAGGTCTTGCATGGTTGATATTGAACAATCATGAAAGGCACAAGTTTCCGTAGCATTTCTCATTGCACCTTAGTTTATTGTGGTTCCTTATTCCTAACAACAAAATTGTGAAGAATGATGAAACACAAATTTAGTTAAGGCAACTACTTGGCTTTTTCTGCATTTTGATGATTTAGTTTCATATATTCTCAACATCATTTTACTCATAATGCGGAACTTCCATGGGCTTCTAATGGTTGGTGCCCTTTGAGCTTATTGTCAACTCAAGACGCCATGTCTAAATCTCTGAGTTGGAAGGTGTGTTTAAATTCAACTATAATTTTTATAATGCAGATGCTTTGGTGTGTTGCTTCAAAAAGTTAATGACAGGGCATATGTCCGTGATAAGATAGATTGGATGTATAGACAAGCTAACATCACAATTCCAACAAATAGGCTTGGTCTTGCAAAAGCAATGGGGTTGGTATGTTATATTCCTTTGTTTATTTTCTACTCTTTCCATCTTTACTTCATTCATGATTGATTGCCTTTGTCCTCTTCACTTCCAGGTCGCAGCATCCCACTTGGACACAGTCCTGGAAAAGCTGAAAGGCATTCTGGATAATGTTGGGCAAAGTATCTTTCGAAGGTTTTTGCCACTCTTTTAGAGTGCCACATATGCATATATTTGTTAGTTTTCCTTGCTTGGTTTCTCTGTCTATGTCCCACTCTCTTCCCCCATGCCAAAAACGTCCCAGCTTTCTTTATTTTAGAGATTTTTGTTCTTTTCATACTATGACGATTACTTTACCATCATTCCATGCTTTTCAATTGTTATCAAGTGTATTCCCGCAGATCATTAAGAAACTCCATTACAGTACATACAAATTAAGGAACAAGAAATTCGGTACTGATGTGTATGCTGCATGCATTGCAAGGTGTAACTGTGCAAAATTCCTCCATTCACTGGAAACTACTAGACGCTACAAATAAAAATTGATGTTTTCATAAGGAAGTCAATCAAAATTCCAAACTTCTCTCCAAGAGCAGAAGTTTACTTATGGATTTTATAGTTGCTTAATCTTCCTAGCAAAACTTGGGGGAGCGGGTGGAAAACATGTGGCAAATATCATCTGCAATTGTTTTTTTTACCACAGCACTTTGTATCTATAATGCAAAAGGAAAGTTCAATGTGTTATTTCTGAAAACATAAAACTAATAAACTATATACCTACCACAAAACAAAGTTGAATCAAATCATTTTCACGTTGTGTGGTATTGGTGTGTTCAGTAGTAAGAAATGTGAGAAATTGTTAAGTGCAATGTGATTTACCTTTTCCTTTGTTTCTTATGGAAGTCTTATCTTTTTTAAATAGTAATGCTCAATTTACATTTAATGTATATTTTTTACTGAATAGATGTGAAGGCAGTTTTTTTGCTCATTTATTGCAGATTCCTATCTCTTTTCTCGGATGATTTTAAAACTGAAGAGTCTGATGACATACATGCTGCTTTGGCTCTAATGTATGGATATGCTGCAAAATATGCTCCATCAACAGTCATTGAAGCCAGAATAGATGCACTAGTTGTATGACATCTTGTCCTTTCTTAAGTTTCCTACTACCAAGAAAGAAATATATTCTGTTTTATTCCCTTCTTCGTATTCTGTGAACTTATATTGAGAGACCACTAAATTATGACAAGTGTTAACAGTAAGAGTAGAGAGTTGGTCCAAATTAAATCTCTCTGTGCTTCACAGAAGCGCAGCCTGTTTCATTGTTGTTGGTTAGATATATGGGCCCATTAATAGGTATAAATAGTTATATATGCATATCCTTGGCTAACTTGTAGTTCTTCAAAATATTGCAATCTGTGTGTAAACTCGCATATGCTAGAAATAGTCATATGGTCTCATGTCTTCCATTTTAGTGAAAGCAGTTGTCAAATATGAAGAGCTGGTTCAATAAAATACATAATGCATCTTACCTAATATATTTTGTAGGTATCCTGTTTATGGCCTTTAATTTTTGCTTTCTTGAACTAGTTATAGTTAAGCATTTGCTTTTCGGAAAAGATCTTAACATTTGAAAGCTCTTTCCAGAGATCATCTTTGCACCAACATCACGCACACACTCAATTGCAAACACATACAAATTCTCTACCAATTTGGTGCACAATTCCTACAAACAGAATCACATGTACATTAAATGCATGCCAACATTTGGCAAACATCAATATTTGATTCTGCCTATCAGTTCCTCAATTCTGAAGAGAAACTTCAGCAGCTCTTTCTCCCAGGAAAGTGTATGAATAATGCAATAAGAATCAATCGAATAAAAGGAGGAAGTATATGTAGTCCAAGTTAATTAGGTTCACAGAATTTTGTTGGCGGTTTAGTTTTTTTTCCTTCCTATTTATTCTCTTGTTTAGAGTTATGGCCTTATAATGGATTTAAAAGGCCAATGTATTTGTAAAATTTGTTGATTTTGAACAACCTATATATGGGTTACTTATTCTGCTTGCAGGGGACTAATATGCTCTCACGACTTCTTCATGTGCGCCACCCTACTGCAAAGCAGGCTGTTATTACTGCTATCGATCTTCTAGGTTTGTACAAGTCATTAGAAATATGGTGTCATTTTGTTTTTGTACTCTGCATAAGCAGCTGCCCATACATGTAATGCTTATGTTTTGTTGGGTGTTTTAACATGTTCATGATGCTCGTAGTGTTGTTAAGGTTTTAAATAGTTGAAATGGTGTGAATGGTTCTTGTTCATGTGATGCTCATAACTAATCCATTTCCAAAGGAATGTTGTTCTAGTCATCATTGAAAAGGTTTGTAGTATTGAGTCCTGAATGTTGAATACCATATAACTAGATGGTTAATGTATCTATTTGTTGATTGGTGTGCTTTGAAGTTTTACCTTTAATGTTTATTCCTTTTTGGAAACTTGAGATATAGATTGATTTGAGATTTGATCACCAAGGGTGTGCACATGCTTGTTTCTTTTTTAGAAAATGTGCCTGCTTGCATATTAGTAGCGTAGGTGGCTGAATTTAAACTCTCATAGAAGCGTAGGTGATCACATTATAGATATTGCTAATGCAATATGGCTATCAATATATTGGTAATCACATTATACATGTTTATGTTCGGAAAAAGCTTGATATTGCCCCCAAAATGCCTATATTATTTCAAGATTAGACCAAGGGAATATTATCATTACCATAACCTGCAATGCCATAAAATTGCTATGCTATGCTCAGTGCCATATGGTCGCCAAAAGTTACAACTGATGATATATCTGTTGATATTGCAGGTCGCGCCGTCATTAATGCTGCGGAAAATGGTTCATCATTTCCATTAAAGAAAAGGGACCAAATGCTAGACTATATATTAACTTTGATGGGCCTAGATGAGAATGAAGATATTTCAGATTCTACTCTTGAACTTTGGGACACACAGGTTAGTCATTTATTTGGAGTGATTGTGTCTGGGGTTAGCAGAGATATTGTGTTTCTCATTCCAGAAAACCATGGATTTTTCATAATTTCGAGGGACATTCTTTTTTTACTTTAAAATTAGGAAAATACGGGAAAATTGTTTCCTGCAATATATTTTGAAAATTTATCCTTCCTACACCCCATACATATAAACTTTTATCTTTCCTGCACGCATATATAAGATCATTTGAGATGCCTTAGAAACATCATTAAAATTGGTTATCTAGTATTGTTTCCAGTTACAAATAGTTCTAAGAAATCCAATTCAATGCCATAACAACATAATTGGTCAACTTCTGTTGTAACCTTTTCCATTTCTCTTCATCTATTTACAATTCTGCAGGCCCGTGCTTTAAGTGCATGTACTACGTTGGTCTCTGTGGAGCCAAAACTAACAATTGAAACCAGAAACCATGTGTTGAAGGTTTGTTGTTTATTATGTAGATGCTCTATTTACAAATGGAATCCCACATCTTGGTTGATTGTTACTGAATAACTCTTAAATCTGATAATTTGACAGGCCACCATAGGGTTCTTTGCTTTACCAAATGATCCAGCAGATGTTGTTGATCCGCTTATTGACAACCTTATCACTCTATTGTGTGCAATTCTTCTTACAAGGTATCTTAAATCACATGGTCTATCCTTATCCCGATTTCTTAATCTTTGGAAACATCATTCTGTCATCATGTTTTAGTCTGTTTAAACTGCTTTGTGTTTTGTTTTATTTTTCATTGAAGAAGCCAGAATATATTGGTCTTCTTTTACAATGTTGAAATTATATAATGAGATTATATCTGATTTTGTATTATTATTATTTATGTTTGCTATATATCATGACATCTTTTGGATAACACATTTATGAGTTTCCATATCTGGAAGTTCTAAGCCTGTATCTCAAAAATCAAAATATAGATTTTGGGCCTCTTCAGCCAATTGGTTTTGGTTGGATGCTCTAACTTCAACATTTTATGAAAGCGGGCAGTTTAGATATCGAGGGTTGTGCATATTTTATGTTTTATCCTCTTATCTTTCTTTCTTTTTTTTAATTTTTTTTAAAGAGATATAAAGTTTCATCAACTTGAAGAAATGTACAAACTAGTGAATGAGCAACCTGACCATACAAAACAACTTAACTGCAAACACCACAGTTAGCAAATCCCATAATATATCTGAAAGAGAAATCCCCTTAAGTTTGCAGTTACCAAAAACCACAGAGCTGACCAACTTTCAACTTGGTCCCAAATTCAAGTAGTTCTCATAAAGTCTCCTATTATGCTTTGTTCTGTTTACCCAAAAACAGTTACTAGCCCACAAAATTTTTGGCTTCTTTCTTTTTATTTGTTTTATGAGAAACAAACTTGTTTTGATAAAAGAGGATAAAAAATAGGCGAATAGCAATGGACAAGACACAAAATTTTAGCTTTCCACCCTTTCCTCAAGCCCTTGAAAGTTGAAACGAATGCTGGACAACTCAAACCGCCCCTTTAGAATAACCCAAACACATCAACTTCCTTAACAGCCTCCACGTCTGTAGAGAAAAAAGACAATGCAGAAATAAATGATCCACACTCTCTCACTGACTTTACAGAGAAAGCACCAATGTGGGGAAATGCATACAGAGGGCCTTTTCTTTTGGATCTGATCACATGTATCAGCCCTTCCACGAGAAACTAACCAGCCCAAAATCTTAATTTCAGTAGTCTTCGTTTTCCAAAGCTGGGAAAATGGTGGAAGAAAGAGGAATCCACTCCATGCACAAAAAGTACTGTCAGATTTTCTAGAGAAACTTCCAGACCCTTCTAGATTAACTTCTACTATATGCTCCTGAAAGAGACATGCAAACCCCCTCAAACCTACCAAACAGCAAAGCAAACTCCTCTGCCTCAAAGTAATTCAGATTCCTCCTGGAGCAAAAATCCAGTTATAAGAAAAAGAAGTAGCTTGTACAAACCTTGAAACAACACCTGCATCACATCCTCCCCAAACCAACTGTCCTCCCAAAATCTCACCCTCGAGGGGCTTTATGTAGAATATAAAATTCACACATCTTGTATTCTAGATCTTGCATCTTAATATATGGAATCATTGCCCTCCCAAATGGTTTTGGGTATTTTATGCATCAAAACATCCCTCTTTATAATGTATTATGTATACATTTGCTAGCTGCTGTGAAGTTATATGTGCCCCATTTCTTTATGCAGTTGATGTTTAATGATTACGATTCTAGTACCTCTTTAATTTTGATTGATTGGAGGGCTGCTGTAGTCTAGAATTAGTTTTTTTTTTCTGGGTTTTTCTTTTGCCTTCTTTTAGTATTTTTCTAGCTTTTGGTCTATCATTTTCTATGTTTTGTGGATCACTTGTCCACTTACGTTGTATTTTGCTGTTGGCTTTTTAATAAAATTGTTTCTATTAAAAAAAAATTCTAGGAAGTTGCATGTGCTACTTTTCTATATCGATTAAGGAGCTTATAACAGGGAGATTTGTATTGGAATTACATATTCCATATATAGCTGTTTTTATTTACAACATGCATGACGCTTCTGATTAGCATCATATTACTATTTAGTGGAGAAGATGGAAGAAGTCGAGCAGAGCAGTTACTGCACATCTTGAGACAAATTGATCAATATGTTTCTTCAGCTACGGATTATGAAAGGAGAAGAGGTTGTCTTGCAGTGCATAAGATGCTTCTCAAGTTTCGGACAGTTTGCATCACCGGACATTGTGCCCTGGGCTGTCAAGGAAGTTGTACACACATCAAGCCAATTGACCGTAATTTGCATGGGAACTTTTCGAACTTGCCATGTAAAAATGTCTCCGAAAATGGCTGTTTTTTCTCCCTCTTTTCGTTTCTTCTTTCCTACCCTGATTCTTATTATTGTTGAACTGCCAGCGGCATTTGTATTGCCAAGTCGTGAGGCCTTGTCTTTGGGAGACAGGGTTATTATGTATCTCCCACGTTGTGCAGACACTAATGCTGAAGTTAGAAAAGTCTCTGCTCAGGTGAGTTTTTGGCAGAATTTACCAGGTCTTTTAGTCTCTTAAAATTTTACTGTCATTGTTATCTATATATTGTTTCTCATATTGACTGCATGTGACATAACTCTCTCTCTCTCTCTCTATATATATATATGTCTGTAGATTCTTGATCAACTTTTTAGCATCTCACTGTCACTTCAACGGCCTGCAACTTCTAGTTATGGTGTGGACATAGAATTGTCCTACAGTGCTTTATCATCCCTCGAGGACGTCATAGCTATTTTGAGAAGTGTAGGTTCATTTCCTTACACATTTGCCTATTTTCTTAATTTTTGTTCTTTTCGTTAGCACAGTCCATCAATGGGTAAATGTGACACTAGGAGGATCTTTTGGTTTTTCTATATATCCAGGATGCTTCTATAGATCCATCTGAGGTTTTCAACAGAGTTATCTCTTCAGTCTGTTTATTACTGACAAAGAATGAAGTGAGTGCTTTTTTATTGAACATGTTTTCAAAGTTCAAATGAATACTGCAACAGCCTCATTTTATTCTCAATGAATTCTTGCAGCTTGTAGCTACCCTGCATGGTTGCACAGCTGCTATATGTGATAAGGTCAAGCAATCAGCTGAAGGGGCCATTCAAGCCGTAATTGAGTTCGTCACAACCAGAGGGAACGAGCTGAGTGAAAGTGATGTTTCAAGGTTTTCCTACTAAAGAAATTTTAATTATTAATAGATTTCAAAACAAAAAATGAAGAGGTTTTCCTTCTGGATAAAGAAATAGATTTGTGTTATCAGCTACTGCTGACGGCTATTTTTGTGGTTATAGGACGACGCAAGCTCTGCTGACGGCTACTGCGCATGTAACTGAGAAGCATTTACGTCAGGAAACTCTTGGTGCTGTATCTTTTTTGACCTATATAGTATGTATAATATATATATATGATATATTTTTTGAGGGCCTTTTAAAGTGGGATTCCTCTTGAAAAAAGAAGGGAACAGATTTTAGGAGCTATTGCACAATGTGTTTTGATGATCCATATTTTCATATTTTAAATCTCCCTTTAAGGGTCATCCTTAAAATATTACCTTGAAATTGTTTATCCATTTGATTATCTTTATGATAACTCCAGTGTATATAGAAAACTTTATTGATATTTATTTGATTACAGTTGTGTGTCATTTTGGCTGGTTTTTTGTAAGGACTATCTTAACGGTTTGGATCATTGGATTATCCTTTCTTTTCTAAGAAAGTGAACTCCCTCATTAAAAACTCCCCATGACTCTATCTAATCTTAGTGTGTGACTATTTCCTGCTGCCTTGCTTGTCGAAGTCAGCAATGTCATTGCTCTTGTCTGTCTTTATAGGTAGTGGCATTTCATTTGGTTATTCTTTTTTGGGACCTCTATCAAATATCCTTAACTGCTAGAAGATTTCTTCTCTTGCCGAGAGCACTAGTGTGAAAGTTGTCTTCAATGAAGTTTTGGCCACAGCTGGAAGGGATATAGTAACAAAAGATATATCCAGACTACGCGGTGGCTGGCCAATGCAGGATGCATTTTATGTGAGTCTCATGTGGCTTTCCCTTGTTGCTCGTTATGGTCCAATCTTCATATTGTTGATTGTTCAGTAGTAGCCATCGTTATTTCCTTGATTCGCTGCTAAGTTCAGGTTGACTGTTCCCTGATTGATGTCCATAGAACATATTATATACAGCTTGGCTGATGTCTTTGGTCTTGACTCGACATTTGTTTGATATTTGATATATATATACCCACAAATTTAATGTACATATAGGTTACACACATGATTCCCAAGTAAGTTGTCGTTTTGTGCAGCACATGATGTCTTTGTACTGTTCTGTGGAAAGAGATTTCTAAAGGTTTTTCTTCCTTTTTGGAGTGCTGCTCTGTTGTGGTGGGAAATGGGGAAAATGTGAGATTTTGGGAGGATAAATGGTTGGAAGATGGACCCTTGAAATTATTGTTTCCCAGATTATATAGATTGTCTTGTAAGCACAATGGGAAGATTGCAGGGTTTGTAGACATCTCTGAATTTCCTTATAAGTGGAATTTGGGTTTTAGGAGAAATTTAAATGTTTTGGAGACTGTGGAGTTTGCATGTTTGTCTGCGAAGCTGGATAGTGCCTGTTTTTATCTTACAAGGGGCGATGCTAGATGCTGGAGTTTACAAAGGGATGGGTCCTTCTCTTGCAAATCTTTCAGAAGCTTTTATGGGAATAATCCTGACTTCTCTGATGGAGCGTAGCAAGAGAATTTTTTATGATTTTCCTGGGTTGTGTGTAGAAGGACTTTGAAATTGAATTAATTTCTGGTCCGCCCTGTGGGCATCGGTCACCCCTGTATTTAGAAACTACTCCCTTTCAGCCTTATTGTTAGATTGGAAAGCAGTAGTGTCTTAATAATGTTGAGTTTTTCATGTAATTTTGGTCTAGTTGTAGGCGCTGTGGGTCACCATGCATATGTTCTGTAGTGGTGAGGTACTTGATGCTGACCTTAATTATTTTGTAAATACATGTGATGTATCATGCTGTGGACGCACTTGAACTAATATTATTTCTAGTTTTTCTTCAAATGGAGCATCAGCATCCAAAAAATTCAGAACATATGCATTCTGCGCGGCTGCGCCGACATCTAAATTTGGTGGTTATGTCGGAGTTCAGAGACTTCTCTTTCTTGGATATTCTTATCGACTAGAAGGCAACACAATTTTGTCTAGGAATTCTGTTTTTCAATACCAATTGATTCGCCCAAAAAAAAAATTGATTTGCTTGTTTTTATTGTTTTGTCGTGTGAAGATTTAAGTTTCCTCGCACACGCGCGAGCGCACATGCACTTTCAGTCTTGTTTCTATTAAAACTAAATGTAGAGTAGGTGGTAACCGTTTCCTGGTTTTGCTGTTACTATAATATGTGATTTTTTTCTCTTGCTTATATGTTTTTGTGTCCTGTTTTAGTTGGACATGGGTAAATCTTTTGTTGACTGCTAGTCCACTGTTTATTGTATTTTTATCCTTTTTTAATACAAGTATCTTGCTTCCTATGACATAAATGTTTCACTTTTGTAGTATCATGTTTGAGTTTTATCTTTATGCTCATATTATTTTCGTCAGTTCTTCATTTGATTTATTCAGTTTGATGTTAGCAATATTTACTTGGTCATCTTCTTAACTTGTAAATTTGTTATTTTACTTTTGCTCCGTAGGCATTTTCCCAGCATACAGTTCTTTCATTTTCATTCCTGGAGCATCTGATATGTGTGCTCGACCAGTATCCGATCCTTAAAAGTGATTCAGAAAAAAGAGACAGTTCTAGCCATTTAGTTGATGGTCAAATGGAGGATGATATTCTGCATGCTGCTATTATTGCTATCACAGCATTTTTCAGGTTTTAAAAAGTGATAATAAAAGTATTGGTCTATCAAACTTCAGTTAAATTTATTGGTTAGACAATTTTGTTAAGTTCTACTTTTGTTGCAGAGGTGGTGGCAGAATAGGAAAAAAAGCTGTTCAACAAAATTATGCTTCTGTTCTTGCTGAACTCACCCTCCAATTGGGAAGCTGTCATGGTCTAGCCAAGTGCGGTCAGCATGAACCATTACGGTAAGCATCTAGTATGTTTTTACTGTTTTGTAAGAGAACATTGCACACACACACACACACACACACACACGCCGAACCGATCAGAAGCGATTTGGACCTCGGCCAAAATACAGGGGCTGTTCGAAGGGTGTTATATCATTTTGAACAGTGCGGCTGTTTTGTCCAAGGTCCACATTGCGGAGGCCTGCTTATGAAATTGTAAGCACCTATATTGTATAAGATTTGAGTTCATTATTTTATTTCCCATTTTGCATGCTCTTGCAGGGCTCTTCTAACTGCATTCCAAGCATTCTGTGAATGTGTTGGAGATCTTGAGATGGGAAAGGTACAAAGGATATAAAAGGCTGCAATTACTCTAGTGTTTGATTATGGATTCTTCAATTGTTGTCTCTTGCAATATGAAGGAAATGTAATTTAGATATACTTTGTATAGATTTTGGCTAGAGATGGAGAGCAAAATGAAAATGACAGGTGGATCAATCTTATTGGAGACATAGCGAACTGCATTTCTATAAAGAGACCGAAAGAGGTAATATGGCTCTCTTATGACACCTTTTGTATGCATTTAAAAAAAAATATATGTTATTGTTTTGTCACTTCTGTGTTATATGTTGGAACTGATTACAGTGAAGTGAATGCCAAACTAAATGAAAGTGCTTGTAGACTTCTAAGTGAGAAAACTTCTTAAGTTTTGTTCTATCACATTATGCTTTTGTGTGTCAAATTATTTATTTTCAAATTCTTATGATCCCCCATAAATTCATTCATATCTTTCTTGATGGATTTTTTTTTTGTTAAGGTTCAAAGTATATGCGTAATTTTTAGTAAATCATTAAGTCGACACCAAAGATACCAAAGGGAAGCTGCAGCTGCCGCATTGTCAGAGTTTATCTGCTACAGGTATGTCTACAATGTCAACCAACACTCTTTACTAGTTACTAGTTTCCATTATTTCACTTATTTTCAACGTGTAAAAAATGTTGCTATTTTCATGATATGTTATTGTTATCATGGAAGTTGTTGCAAACATTGTGTCCAATTGTCATTCCTGTGTCATTTGTCCTGTATTCTTGTTATTTTTCCGTTTACATTTGCGATTACCTTTATCTGTACAGTTTTGTCTGCAAATTATGTATAGGATGCCAATCTGCACTCTACTTCTTATTGGTTCCTTTTATTTCACTTATTTTTAATGTGTACAAACTGTTGTTATTTCAATGATCTATTATTGTCATGATGAGATCTTATTATTGCAAAAACTCTTTCCATCATGACATCATTATCTTGTAATCTTGTTAATTTAATGTGTACAGTATGGGACATAGTGATTAAACCCAAATCTGATTTGTATAACAATAACTGATCAGTCCCTATTATCTGACTATGTTCACTTTCGTGTTTGTTTCTGAGGCCCTTTTTTTTTTTGAACAATCTGAGACCCATTTAGTTCTTTGCAAGCATTTTCAACTTGTTTTGTGCAGAATTTAAATTCAGATCACATTTTGCGTTAATAGTTAAAATGGTTCTGTTAGCTTTTGCTTCCAGGGTCTTACTAGTTAATGTTCTTGACAATGCAGTGATGGTTTTGGCTCCCTATTGGAGCAGATGGTGGAGGTGTTGTGTCGACATGTATCAGATGAGTCTCCAACTGTCAGGCGCTTGTGTTTGAGAGGACTAGTACAGGTCTGCTAATCTAACACAAAATTATTAGGAACTGTTGAACTTTTGTACATGCTTCTGTTTTCCCTTAAATTTCTTTTACTTTTTTCAGCTTTTGCTGTAAAGCTGATCTCTACATTTTTCCAAATATGAATATGTTCTTACTTCTCCCTCATGAGTGCTTTTATACTTTCACATTTTTTTAGTTCTATTTGTCTTTACTTTTGAGGTAAGGTGATCATTACTTTTATTCATCGTCTATTTTGTTTGGATCACTTTGATGTAAAATGTTTTACATGTCATTTCACCTTAAGTGAAAAGTGTCACTTACTTTGGTTGGACTTGGAAGAGAAGGGCCATCGTTTTTTAAATACTTAAGATATATAGTTTGTCTTGTCTATTCTTAAGCTTGGACTTCTTTGTGTCTGTCTCTGAGAGAGAGGGAAACATTCATGTCTGATTCGAAATGTGTCTTATGGTTATTTGTTCTCCAAGAATAATACACATGTAGAGTTCCTTTCTATCTTGTTTTGTTTAAATTTATATATATGTGTGTGTGTATATATATATATGTTTTTTTTGGACTCTGGAGGAAATTT
The DNA here is from genome assembly GCA_030142095.1 of Rubus idaeus. Classification (NCBI taxonomy): domain Eukaryota; kingdom Viridiplantae; phylum Streptophyta; class Magnoliopsida; order Rosales; family Rosaceae; genus Rubus; species Rubus idaeus. Next base: position 8,440,344 of record CM057970.1, read on the forward strand.
ATTTTTCTGAACTTTTTGGGTTGCAGATACCATCTGTTCAAATGCTTCAGTATACAACTCAAGTTCTGGGAGTAATATTAGCTTTACTAGATGATTCTGATGAATCTGTGCAATTAACTGCAGTTACCTGCTTACTCACGGTGAATCCTCCAGCCCTCTGTAGGCATTTATGTAATTTGCTTTTAAGAACTAACTCCTTGGTTTATTTTTTGGTAATCATTGCTCATTTTTTGAATGCATTAGATGCTTGAGTCATCACCCAATGATGCGGTGGATCCCATTTTGCTTAATCTTTCTGTGCGGCTTCGCAATCTTCAGGTGCACTAGTTTACTCTTTAGTGTACTTGCTCAAAAAATTATTTGTAGATATCTAGACTGATTTACTACATGTGTGGAACAGATAAGTGTGAATCCACAGATGCGAGCCAATGCATTTTCAGCTTTAGGATCACTATGCAGCTATGGAATTGGGGCACAACATGAGGCATTTCTTGAGCAGGTCTCAACTCATTCTGCTTTATGAAGAATTGACTTTCTTTTATTTTGAGAAATTGTACTTTATTTTCTTGATGTTTTATGAGTGGTGAATATTAGATTGATGTTGTTTCTATAATCATCTTTCATACTTTTGAATATATAAATATACAGGGCCCTTCCACTAAGGGACCCCTTTTTTTTTTTTTTTTTTCAGTTAAGGGATCGCATGTGGGACCCATTCGACGATCCGACTGTTCAAGTTTTACGCTTCCACACATAGTTCATTTCTGCTAAATTTCAGCCTAATTGGAAATCGTTAAGACGAATAACGTAATTTATCATTATGATAATGAATGCTTCATGTTGGACAGATTTGATCGTCTTAATGATTTCCAATTAGGCTGAAACTTTGCAGTAATGATCTATGTCTAGGGACCTAAAACTTGAACGGGTTGGATCCTATGTGCAATCCCTTAAAATGAAAAAAAAAAAAAAGGATCCCCTAGTGGAGGGGCCCTCTATAAATACGTATATATATATAGTTTTGGTTTTTTTTTTTGGCTTTAGTTATATCGTGTCAGGGAATAACTTGTTACATCATTATTGTTCGATACTTCAACCAGTTGCTAAAATATTTATTGTAATGGAATGACCTACCAAACTTAATATAGCTTCTTGTTTAATTAATATAAAGCTCATATTAATCATAATTATTATTTTCAGGTACATGCTGTCATCCCACGCTTGGTTCTGCATTTGCATGATAGCGATGTTATTGTGCGACAGGCCTGCCGGGTAATTGCTTAATGCCTATGATCCTTATTATTTCTTCTGGGCATGAAGTTTTATGGAAACATTTTTGACATGTCTTTTGTTAACTGATGAATAGAGTACTCTAAAGCGAATTGCCCCCTTACTGGAAATGGAAGGATTGTTGCCCTTGTTCAACATGCATTGTTTCAATTATGATCACCGGTATGCCTCCATATTTTTTGAGATGGCTGAGTTTGTGAAACGATTATGACAGGAACCCTTTACATGGCTATAGATAAGTCACACTAACTTTTGTCTTTTCAGAACTGACTACGAGGATTTTGTCAGAGAACTCACAAAGCAAATTGCTCAGCATCTTCCCTCAAGAGTTGATTCTTACATGGCATCGACAATTCAGGTTCCTATGCTGGAAAACGTTCATTTTTCCATATGAGTAATATCTGTCTTGGTTGCCATACTAATTGAATGTATTGCTTATTTCAACTCAAGCTTGAGATAATCATAACTGTACTGCGGATTGGGTTTAGTGGTATGAATACAAAAGGAAAGGAAATATTTTGCTGTTTCTCCTACTCATTTCACCTGGATCTCATCTCTGATCCTACACCTTCTAGCCTTTTCTTAAAACCTGCGTTTGTTTTATTGAAAGTTTTATCAAATTTCTTTCTGGCTCACTCAATCGAATCATCTCCTTTCATCTGCTTTTTACTTACCATAGCCTTATGTCATCACATGAAGCTGTTTGATATCAGCGTTAGTGCATCAACATGTTTATTGACTAGTTAGCTCGCCATGTCATGATAAATGACCCTAGCTAAATGTACCATATTTAAATGACGATGTGGAAGTTTACATGTCAAGCCACTGCTGGCTTGCTACATGGAGGCTTGGATAGGCATAAACTGCCATGTGAGCTAGTTTGTAAGCCAACTTTGTAGAAGTTTTTGTAAATTCTTAGTGTTTTCCCTATCTTAGATAATGTTTGGCCTTGTAGCTTTCCTACATATGTCTTGTGAGCTAGTTTGTAAGCCAACTTTGTAGAAGTTTTTGTAAATTCTTAGTGTTTTCCCTATCTTAGATAATGTTTGGCCTTGTAGCTTTCCTACATATGTCTTGTGATTGTATGCCTATGGAATTGCATTTTAAATGGTTAGGTTATTTTCATATTTGTATGTAATATGACTGCAGAAATGACTCGTCTTACATTCTTGATGTGGCAGGCTTTAGATGCACCATGGCCAATAATTCAGGCAAATGCTATATACTTCTCTAGCTGTATGCTATCTCTGTCAGATGATCAGCACATTTTGACTCTCTATTATCCACAGGTCATTTTCAGACATGAGCTATCTTTTTATGTCATAACCAAAACAAACATGGCATGTTCACAAAAATTATGTCTTCATCTAGGTATTTGGAACATTAGTAGGCAAAATGAGTAAGTCAGCAGATGCAAGTGTGAGAGCAACATGTTCTTCTGCCCTTGGTTTATTATTAAAATCCTCAAAGTCAATATCGTGGAAAGCTGCTTGAGTTGATCGTGTCGGCTAACTTGAAGGGACCATGATTCATGAGTAGAAATATATAAGTAGAAGTTGAAATGGTCGTCTTGATCCGTGCACACGTGAAAACAAGTCCCCCACTTCTAACGACTCAGATCCTGGTTGGCCTGAAATTCAAGAGTTTGTGAAGCAATGCATGTTGGAAGTGGAAGTCATGATATTGGTCTTGCAGGATGTAAACTGAAGGACCTTAGGTGAATGTTGAGGTGCATATATCAGTGCCTCCATTGCCAGTGGGCTTGTGTATATTTGTCAATTGTTGTATATTATGTCATTTGTAGCTTTTGTCTTTTCACGTGTGCGGCTTTTGTCATTTGTGCATGTCGTTTGTTGTAGATGTAAATGTTGTTGTAATGAGTAATGATTTGTATCATAACCAGAAAACTGTGTCAATATGTGAGATGTAAAGTTGCAAATGAACATCTCATTTTAACATCCAATCAATTTTTACTTCTACTTTGTGGTTGATCATACCCAATTGTTTTTTTTTTCTTATAACAAACGATTTGTCACCGTATAAAAAACAGAAGAAGAAGATTTGTCACCGTATAAAAAACAGAAGAAGAAGATTTGTCAGTTGTCACTTCATATGCAAAATTAAATGATGGCTGAGCACAAATGAGATGCCATTTTATTGGAGCTCTTGACGAGATAAAGAATCTTGACGTGTGAGATTATGTTTTACTCCATTTTGTCATGTAATTTAGAGAAGCCGGAAGGTCTGTTTTCAAAACAACAATTAGGCTCAAAGACCTTTAGAGCCGATATTCTAGCTTGCAATTGATGCCAATGAATTTGTTCTTCTCTCTTGTTCATCTCGTCACAACTTTCGACACAGTATATCATAGGCTCGTGAACCTTTGTCAAAAAAGATATTTTAAAAATCCCAAAATTAAGATCTAGCTAAAATAAAACACCATCATGTAGCAAACTAATGCAGCAGAAGTGGTGCACGCAACTGCAAAGTACTGCATGAAGATACCTATACATGCACAAAAAGTTATGTGAATTTGGGTAAACATTACTGTCCACAGAACTTTGTATCCTGGACCATAAAATCTTATCTTCCTTGATCAGAACAATGCAGATGCAAGCTCTTACGTCAGTAGCAAAGCAACATTGTCTGGTAGCTAACATGAAGTTTGCTGCATAGATCACTATATTACTAGAGCAAAGAGAAGCACTGCTTCATAGCTTATAATTAATTGGGCATCTATTCCATTTGCCCACATGGCTTCTCAAGAATGCCAGCTTCACTTCGTCTTGTTTCCTTTCATGGCCCAAGGCCACATGATTCCAATGATAGACATCGCCAGACTCCTTGCAGAACGAGGCCTGATTATCACCATAGTCACCACGCCACATAATGCAGCTCGTTTCGACAAAGTTCTTGCTCGAGCCAGAGAATCGGGGCTTGAAATCCGGTTGATCCAACTGAAATTTCCATGTGAAGAAGCAGGATTGCCTCATGGCTGTGAGAACGTGGACATGATGCCTTCGACCAACTTGGCCTCGAGTTTCTTCAATGCAACCAAAGGGCTGCAAGAGCCTGTAGAGAAACTGTTTGAAGAGCTGACTCCCAAGCCAAGTTGCATCATCTCAGACATGTGTTTACCATGGACAATCAACATCTCTCACATGTTTAAAATTCCGCGGATTTCTTTCAGTGGAACATGTTGCTTTTTGCTGTTTTGCTTCGGCAATGCATGCATATCCAAGGTTGTTGAGGATATAACCTCCGAAACGGAGTACTTTGTTCTGCCTGACTTGCCAGATCGAATTGAGGTGACCAAGGCTCAGCTGCCTGCAGCTATAGCATCAAATATGACAGATTTTAATGAAGCTTTGCGTGCTGCAGAGTTGGCCTCATATGGGGTAATTATGAATAGCTTTGAAGAGTTGGAGCCGGCATATGTTAAGGAATACAAGAAGGTAAAGAAAGATAAACTCTGGTGTATTGGCCCTGCATCACTATGCAACAAAGATGAACTTGATAAGGCACAAAGGGGTAACAAGTCCTCAGTGGATGAGCATCACTGCTTGAAGTGGCTTGATTCTTGGGAACCAAGCTCAGTACTTTATGCTTGCTTTGGAAGTTTATGTAATCTCATACCTGCACAACTCATAGAACTTGGTTTGGCATTAGAGGCATCCAACAAACCATTCATTTGGGTTGTGAGGGGAAGTAGTCAGTTACAGGAATTGGAAAAGTGGATAACTGAAAGCAGATTCGAGGAAAGGAGCAAAGGAAGGAGCCTATTGATTCGGGGTTGGGCTCCGCAGACGCTAATATTGTCACATCCTGCTGTTGGGGGGTTCTTAACACATTGTGGCTGGAACTCTACATTAGAAGGGATTTGTGCTGGGGTGCCTTTGATTACATGGCCACTGTTCGGAGATCAATTTCTCAATGAGAAACTAGTAGAACAGATTTTAAAGATTGCGGTGAGAGTTGGGGTGGAATATCCGATGAAGTGGGGAGAGGAGGAAAAGATTGGGGTGTTGGTGAAAAAGGAAAATGTGATGGAAGCGATAGACAAATTGATGGATGCAGAAGAAAGCCAAGCGAGAAGAGATAGAGCCAGAGAGCTTGCTAAATTGGCAAAGAGAGCAGTAGAAGAAGGGGGGTCTTCTCACCTCAACATTGAACTACTAATCCAAGATATCATGCAACAAGGAAATTGCACAAAGACAAACTAAAAAGAGACCGCGATTTCATCAATTGGAAAGGTTTTTCTTACAGATTGTGTCTACCAGAGTTTGGAATGAATTTTTATTTTTAACAGCATACATTCATTTCAAATCCTCCATTGTTGAAAATTACAGCAGATCATGAAGTATCTTGCTGTTTCCATTCCTTGTTAAATGGTCAGCGTAGTTATTTTACCATATGTGCTAAAAGACTCGTGTATCAATGTGTGAAAACAGTCGAAAGCTCAGCCACGCAATCAACCCTCATTTTTTTTTTCTGGTCTAATCTTCAAATCCAAAGACAACTAGTGATTGTTGTAACCACATATATTTTCCAAAATCTATAGAGTTTTCAGTGAAGTCTGAAGTCTGAACCACATTATGACAGTAACCCTTTACATGGCTATAGATAAGTCACACTAACTTTTGTCTTTTCAGAACTGACTACGGGGATTTTGTCAGAGAACTCACAAAGCAATTTGCTTAGCATCTTCCCTCAAGAGTTGATTCTTACATGGCATCGACAATTCAGGTTCCTATGCTGAAAAACGTTCATTTTTCCATATGAGTAATATCTGTCTTGGTTGCCATGCTAATTGAACGTATTGCTTATTTCAACTCAAGCTTGAGATAATCGTAACTGTACTGCGGATTGGGTTTAGTGGTATGAATACAAAAGGAAAGGAAATGTTTTGCTGTTTCTCCTACGCCCTACACCTGGATTCCATCTCTGATCCTACACCTTCTAGCCTTTTCTTAAAACCTGCGTTTGTTTTATTTATAGCTTCTGTGACTTGAAAGTTTTATCAAATTTCTTTCTGGCTCACTCAATCGAATCATCTCCTTTCATCTGCTTTTTACTTACCATAGCCTCATATCATGACTTCCGATCCACTTCCAACATGTTCTTCTGCCCTTGGTTTATTATTAAAATCCTCAAAGTCAATATCATGGAAAGCTGCTTGAGTTGATCGTGTCGTCTAACTTGAAGGGACCATGATTCATGAGTAGAAATATATAAGTAGAAGTTGAAATGGTTGTCTTGATTCGTGCACACGTGAAAACAAGTCCCCCACTTCTAACGACTCAGATCCTGGTTGGCCTGAAATTCAAGAGTTTGTGAAGCAATGCATGTTGGGAGTGGAAGTCATGATATTGGTCTTGCAAGATGCAAACTGAAGGACCTTAGATGAATGTTGAGGTGCATGTATCAGTGCCTGCATTGCCGGTGGGCTTGTGTATATTTGTCAATTGTTGTAAATTATGTCATTTGTAGCTTTGTCTTTTCAGTGTGTGCCTTTTGTCATTTGTGTATTTCGTTTGTTGTAGATTTAAATTTTGTTGTAATGAGTAATGATTTGTATCATAACTAGAAAACTGTGTCAATATGTTGGATGTAAATTTGCAAATGAACATCTCATTTTAACATCCAATCAATTTTTACTTCTACTTTTTGGTTGATCATACCCAATTGTTTTTTTTTCTTATAACAAACGATTTGTCACCGTATAAAAAACAGAAGAAGAGGATTTGTCAGTTGTCACTTCATATGCAAAATTAAATGATGGCTGAGCACAAACGAGATGCCATTTTATTGGAGCTCTTGACGAGAGAAAGAATCTTGATGTGTGAGATTATTTTTTACTCCATTTTGTCATGTGATTTAGAGAAGCTGGAATGTCTGTTTTCGAAACAACAATTAGGCTCAAAGACCTTTAGAGCCGATATTCTAGCTTGCAATTGATGGCAATGAATTTGTTTTTCTCTCTTGTTCATCTCGTCACAACTTTCGACACAGTATATCATTTGTAAAAAAAAAAAATTAAAAATCCCAAGATTAAGATGTAGCTAAATTAAAACACCATCATGTAGCAAACTAATGCAGCAGAAGTGATGCACGCAACTGCAAAGTACTGCATGAAGATACCAAGACATTCACAATGGCGAAAATTCTTCCATGCTACATAGCATCAATACTCGGCCATGTCAGCTTCAATCTCAACCATTTATTTGTGACTCTTAATCTCATCCCTTAAAAGTTGAAACCTGATGACCTATGCAGCCCTTAAATTATGGACCCAAGGGCTCCGATCCTCTCCTCCCGGATAAGACCTCCTATTTTCTCACAACGCAATCTTGGCCGTTAAATTTGATCTCGCGGTCATTATTTCTCCTACCAATTAAACTCTCTCTCTCTCTCTCTCTCTCTCTCTCTCTCTCTCCCCCCCCCCTCTCTTTCTCCTTTGAATTTTTTTTTTTTCAACTCTCTCACTTTGCCGTCCGAGTCTCTTTAGTTGCCCTTTTCTTCTCTCAACTCTTTCAGATATATTTTTTCTTTTCGTCTGATCTCTCTTTCAGATTTATGCAGTGGAAAAACCAAGCATATTCTGATGGGTTTATACACAAATCGGTCAAATCCTTTTGTGAGCCTTCAATTTACAATTCCAATTGTAATTAAAAAGGTAATGATCTTCTTCAAAGTAAAACCAACAGATGAGGAACGAGACCAATTGAGTAATATTTGTTTTTCTACTGCTAATTTTTGCTAATCCAGCAGCCTCAGATAGCAGCATACCTCTGTCACCCCAGTGGCTTTATGCCAAACCGACTGAGTTTGGGTTTTGTTAGTATTGATAAACAAATTTTATCATATGTGTTATTTGGTTATCTTTCTGAATCAGATTTCGTTGTAAATTCAATGCTCATGACCTATCAAAAGACTTCTTATTTGTGAAACTGTACAACTGCTTTATTGATCAATCTATAATGGCATAATTGCCAAAATACACTTCAAACTTGGTCATAATTGTCAATTTGCACCCCAAACTTGCAATTGATGAATTCCACCCCCTAAACTTGGTAACAATTGCCGATTTGCACCCCCTCCATCAATTCCAACGTTTTCCATCCAACATGAGGGGCATTATGGTCAGTTTATATTTTTTTAATTTAAAAAAAAATTAATTCAGATCTCTCATCTCTCTCTTCCTCTCACAGTTGCCGGCGAAATTCAAGTTTAACTGAAATTGGTGATGATGGATTGAACTGAAATTGCAGCTTTCGATCGATGCTTATGTGGACTGTGATTGTTTGGTGTTGTGATTCTTCAATAACATCAATTCACCATTCAATCAATCATCAATTCTCCCCCTAGAACTACTCAATCAATCATCAATTCACCACTTCAATAACATTCACAGTCCCTCAATCATCACCGAGCCCATGGTCTCGCTATCGCCTGCAATTTCACAAAAGCCACAACAATTAATCTCTTCCGATCACTAAAATCACAACCTCGAAGCCTCCGCAATTCACAAGTCACAACAACACAATCAATCAATCAAGCACCGTATGCCTCCATCACACCTCTCGGGTGTCCAATGGCTGCTACCTACTCTTGCCGTCGCCGCAATCAAACCCACAACAGCCGGCAAGGCCCAGCTCGATTTCCTTGTCGCCGCCGCTTCCACCGGACTTGTGCTCACGCTGCCACTCAAACCCCAACGCCGTCAAACCACATCGAGCCCGTGCTCAATTTGTGCCGCTTCAAGCTGCGCCGCCGATCCGTGACCACCTCAAGCTCGGTCCGCACCACATCACGTCGGAGACCAAGTCCACCGCGCCGGCGACCCCAAGCCCACCATCATTAAAGATGGTGGCAGCGGTGGTGCAGCTTGATGGTGATTGTGGATGGGCACGGCTGTGATGGTGTAGAGAGGAGAAAGAGAGGCGCAGGGAAGAAAACGGGGGGTGGTGAGAAAAAGAAAGAAGAAGAAAAAGAACAGAAGAGAAAGGAAATGGGAGAGGAGGAAGAAGATGGGGAAAGGGAAGCCAGAGAGCAGACAAAAAAAAATTGACCAATTTTTTTTAATTTTTGGATGGAAACCGTTGGATTTGACGGATAGGGTGTAAATCGGCAATTGTTACCAAGTTTAGGGGGTGAAATTCATCAATTGCAAGTTTAGAGTGTAAATTGACAATTATGACCAAATTTGGGGTGTATTTTGGCAATTATGCCATCTATAATCTATAACCTACAACTGCTTCATATCGACTGGGTTTTTCGGTTACAAGCTTCAGATCTAATCCAAATTTCCATTTAAAAGTTATACGGTTTTAACAAAATCAACCATCTAAAATAGATAGTTGGAGATAGAAAGATGGAGCGAGGAGATAGTTGTTTCAGATGAGTTGAAAAAAAAAATTCAATGGAAGAGTGAGAGAGTTGCAGAGTATCTATGAGTTTTGATTTCTGGATGTGGAGAGGAAGGAGAAAGATTGCAACGAGAGAGAGAGAGAGAGAGAGTGTGTGTGTGTGTGTTTAATTGGAAGGATAAATTATGACGGCGAGATTAAATTGGACGCCCAAGATTGTGTTGTGAAGAAATAATATTTTGGTAAATGGTCATAAATATGGATTAATATTTTGGTAAATGGTCATAAATATGGATCAACAGTTTTGATTGATACCGACTACAAACGACGTCAATTTTTTCACACGGTGTATATTACTATGAGGTAAATACATGGGCTATATCAAATCTACCATTTTTTATTTTCTATTTTTTGGATTGTACGGAATTCTGATGTGCCTACTAGTGTAGTATAACTTGCTCATTAGTTATAACTAAAAGTATATCTTTAAAAATTTACAGGGTGGAAGAAAAAAAATGGCCTAACGTACCGTTGGATGCAATTGTTGCAATATTTTGGGCCTTTAGTAAAAAATTTAGTCGATTTTGTCCTCATTTAGACCTCACAATCCACATGGTCAACCATAGTGATCGTAATACCCCTATCACTAAATGCTCACAACAACTCCGTCATCTATCATGCGGAGGCACACTTCACGCCCACACTCTCGAGGGATCGAGCTCTATCTACCATGCATATAAAAAAAATTGAAGGGAGAAAATCATCGCAATTATGTTGCTCTAAGAAAAATATTAAGTTATAGGAAAGGGTATAAATGTCTGTTATCATTTAAAAATTAAATAAAATGTATTTATTAATCCTTTGGGTGTTTAAGGGGTGGGTATAAAGTATAAACCAATACCCACCCTATGAAGTCCTAGACATTGAATTTTTATTTTTTTTAGAAGTTTTAATGGCCAGTTAGACATATATACCCTTATATATATTAATTAGATTTCTCAAAGGGCAACAAAATCGAGACAAGGTGCCGAATTATTTTTTTATGCCATTTAAATAGAGCTTAGTCATACGAGAGTGTAGGCGCAAAACACGCACAAATTGGACATGTAATGTTTAGGTTATGGTTGTTTTAGTAAAAATGGTATTTTTGTAAATGACATTAAATAACGGTTGACCGGCTTGACCGAAACCGAAACGACGACACACGAGACCAATTTTTTCACACTAAGCATATTACTACTCAGTAAATACGTTGGCAAGGTCAAATTCACCATTTTTTATTTTCGATTTTATTGGATTGCTTGAAATCTAGATGTGCCTACTAATGTGGTATACCTAGTTTACTAGTTATAACTAAAAGTATACATTTGAAAACTTACAAGGTGGAGGAAAAAGAAGATGGTTAAACGGACCGTTGGATGTGATTATTGTAATATTTTAGGCATATGGTAAAAAATTTAGCCAATTTTGTATTCGTTTAAACCTCAATCCATGTGGTTAACCATAATGACCGTAATACTCATATTACTAAATTGCTTGTAACCACTCCATTACCAATCTTGTGAGGGTAAGTTCACACCCACACTCTCGTGGGATTGAGATCTTTCTACATATGTAAAAAAATTGGAATGAGCAAATCATCGTGATCCCGTTGCCCTAAGGGAAAATACTAAATTAATGAAAAGGGTAAAAACGTCCATGATCATTTAACAATTAATTAAAATATATTTAATATTCCGTGAGGTGTTTAAGGGGTGGGGTGTAGACTAAATTTTTTTATTTTTATTTTTATATATATATTGGGAGACAATAACCTTAATTAAGAGAGTTATTTTGATTTAATCGGAATTAAATTGGTAATCTCAACAATTATTTAAAAGTTTGGAATTTTTTCATGAATTTATTTTAAGTTGTAACTCTAATTTAATGACTTGAGAATTAACTACAAACACGATGAGTTTGTATGAATTTTCATATAATTGTTCGAACACCCAATTATTATATGAAGTTTGAGAAATAAAGAAATATTTTGGCATGATCTTGGCCGTTAATTATTCTCATCGCTTAATCTGGACCGTTCAAATAAAATAAAGGAATGGGTATAATTACACATCAGACCAGATCGAAGCCTCTCGCGCGACCCTTTTTGCTCCGCCATGACTTCTCCGATCTCAACTTCATCTTCCAGCAGTTTTACTGCACGAAGCTGGTACTAAATTCTTCGTCTCGGTGATACGAACCCATTGGTGGTTATATCTCGTCAAGTCGACAACCGTAGAGAGAGAATTGTTGGAAGAAAGGTTGGGTGGTCCGGCGACTTTTTCAGTGATTTCCGGCGACTCCGGCCGCTGCTTTCTTCGACTCAGTTATGTAACCTCATCAGCTCTTCGAGCTCTACATGTTTATAGCCTCAAAATTTACTTTTGGTTAAGATTTGGAGATTTGACTTTCTGGGTGTTGCGCTGCCACCGTGAAGGCGTGAAGCCACTTAATCCTTGGTTTGCTCAATTGATCATTTGGTGGTTCCGATTACTTTTAGTTCATTCCGTTTGTATTAATCCTGGGTTTGCTCAATTTAGAGTTTGGAAATTGGAAGGAGACGAAATGGTAGTGGACTCGTGGTGTTCTTGTTGATGATCTGGAGAAGGTGGCGTCAGGAACTACAACATCCAAAAATATAATTAGATACGTTGATGGTTGATTCTGGTCAAATGCAGAATTGACGGAATTGGGAAGCTTGGAATGTTCAGAGATGCAGGAAAAAAAAGTTCGGAGATGCTGGAACCAGGAAGGGATAGCCAAAGCCCCAAAGGGGACCGGGAACAGGCTAGGCAGTTCCCTTTTACTTTTCTACTCAATAAACTTTCACGTGCAGCTCACGTGAGTGGACCCAAAAAGATGGAGCATCAGTACTGCAAAGCATGGAAGACGTTGCCCAAAAAGTTGTTGGGTAAACATTACTGTCCACAGAACTTTGTACCCTAGCCTGGACCATAAAATCTTATCTTCCAACATTGACTGAATTGAACAATGCTGATGCAAGCTCTTACGTCAGTAGCAAAGCAACATTGACTGGTAGCTAACAGGAAGTTTGCTGCATCCATCACTATATTACTAGAGCACAGAGAAGCACTGCTTCATAGCTCATAATTAATTGGTCATCTATTCCATTTCCCCACATGGCTTCTCAAGAATGCCAGCTTCACTTCGTCTTGTTTCCTTTCATGGCCCAAGGCCACATGATTCCAATGATAGACATCGCCAGACTCCTTGCAGAACGAGGCCTGATTATCACCATAGTCACCACGCCACATAATGCAGCTCGTTTCGACAAAGTTCTTGCTCGAGCCAGAGAATCGGGGCTTGAAATCCGGTTGATCCAACTGAAATTTCCATGTGAAGAAGCAGGGTTGCCTCATGGCTGTGAGAGCGTGGACATGATACCTTCGGCCAACTTGACCTCGAATTTCTTCAATGCAACCAAAGGGCTGCAAGAGCCGGTAGAGAAACTATTTGAAGAGCTGACTCCCAAGCCAAGTTGCATCATCTCAGACGTGTGTTTGCCATGGACAATCAACATCTCTCACATGTTTAAAATTCCGCGGATTTCTTTCAGTGGAACAAGTTGCGTTTTGCACTTTTGCTTCGGCAATGCGCGCATATCCAAGGTTGTTGAGGATATGACCTCCGAAACGGAGTACTTTGTTCTGCCTGACTTGCCAGATCGAATTGAGGTGACCAAGGGTCAGCTGCCTACAGTTATAGCATCAAATAAGACAGATTTTACTCAAACTATGCATGCTGCTGAGTTGGCCTCATATGGGGTAATTATGAATAGCTTTGAAGAGTTGGAGCCGGCATATGTTAAGGAATGCAAGAAGGTAAAGAAAGATAAACTCTGGTGTATTGGCCCTGCATCACTATGCAACAAAGATGAACTTGATAAGGCACAAAGGGGTAACAAGGCCTCGGTGGATGAACATCACTGCATGAAGTGGCTTGATTCTTGGGAACCAAGCTCCGTACTTTATGCTTGCTTTGGAAGTTTATGTAATCTCATACCTGCACAACTCATAGAACTTGGTTTGGCATTAGAGGCATCCAACAAACCATTCATTTGGGTTGTGAGGGGAAGTAGTCAGTTACAGGAATTGGAAAAGTGGATAACTGAAAGCAGATTCGAGGAAAGGAGCAAAGGAAGGAGCCTATTGATTCGGGGTTGGGCTCCGCAGACACTAATACTGTCACATCCTGCTGTTGGGGGGTTCTTAACACATTGTGGCTGGAACTCTACATTAGAAGGGATTTGTGCTGGGGTGCCTTTGATTACATGGCCACTGTTCGGAGATCAATTTCTCAATGAGAAACTAGTGGAACAGATTTTAAAGATTGCGGTGAAAGTTGGGGTGGAATATCCGGTGAAGAAGTGGGGAGGGGAGGAAAAGATTGGGGTGTTGGTGAAAAAGGAAAATGTGATGGAAGCGATAGACAAGTTGATGGATGGAGAAGAAAGCCAAGCGAGAAGAGATAGAGCCAGAGAGCTTGCTAAATTGGCAAAGAGAGCAGTAGAAGAAGGGGGGTCTTCTCACCTCAACATTGAACTACTAATCCAAGATATCATGCAACAAGGAAATTGCACAAAGACAAACTAAGAAGAGACCGCGATTTCATCAATTGGAAAGGTTTTTCTTACAGATTGTGTCTACCAGAGTTTGGAATGATTTTTTATTTTTAACAGCATACATTCATTTTACATCCTCCATTGTTGAAAATTACAGCAGATCATGAAGTATCTTGCTGTTTCCATTCCTTGTTAAATGGTCAGCGTAGTTATTTTACCATATGTGCTAAAAGACTCGTGTATCAATGTGTGAAAACAGTTGAAAGTTCAGCCACGCAATCAACCCTCATATATATATATAATTTTTTTTTTCTGGTCTATTCTTGAAATCCAAAGACAACTAGTGATTGTTGTAACCACATATATTTTCCATAATCTCTAGAGTTTTCTGTGAAGTCTGAAGCCTGAACCACATCATATCAACAAAATAAATAAATACCACGTCATATGAGTCCCCAGCTAGTTTACATGGCATCTTCAGGCCCACCAGGGTCACTCTGTCTTGTCAATTTCCTCCAAGCGTTAAGGATTGTCCACTGATAGACATGAAATGAATTTTATGGGATCAGTGACATGAAAATTCCTATGCCAAATGCCAAAACAAAACCGAAAAATTCATCTGGTCTTTTAGCAGCAGAAGTGTTCCACTAATATCCACAGAATGCAAAGCTTATCTTCCATGCATGGACAAACCAATATATGCATATGTAGGCTCTTACGTCAGAAAGCCCCATTGTATAGTTGCATGATATTTACTATATTGCTCGAGCAAGAGAAACCTACACCACAACTCATAATTGTTCATCCATCTCAGTTTTCCTATGGCTTCTCAAAGCCGCCAGCTTCACTTTGTCTTGTTTCCATTTATGGCTCAAGGTCACATGATCCCAATGATAGATATTGCCAGAATTCTGGCACAGCGAGGCGTGATGATCACCATAGTCACCACACCACATAATGCTGCCCGTTTTCAAACAGTTGTTGCTCGTGCCATAGAATCCGGGCTCCAAATCCTGTTAGTCCAACTGAAATTTCCATGTGAAGAAGCAGGGCTACCTGATGGGTGTGAAAACCTTGACATGCTACCTTCGCAAGACTTGACCTTAAATTTCTTTACAGGAACCGCAGTGCTACAACAGCCAGTAGAAAAATTGTTCGAAGAGCTGAACCCCAAGCCAAGTTGCATAATCTCTGATATTTGTTTGCCATGGACCATCAACGTCACTCGCATGTTCCGCATTCCAAGGGTATCTTTTTGTGGAATGAGTTGCTTTAGTTTGCTTTGCATGTTCATTTTGCACATGTCCAAGGCACACGAGAACTTAACCTCAGAGTCGGAGTACTTTGTTGTGCCTGACTTGCCTGATCGGATCGAGATGACCAAAGCTCAGGTGCCCGGGCCTCTGACTCCAAATATGAAAGATTTTAATGAAGTAATGGTTAGAGCTGAGCTAGAGTCATATGGGATAATCATGAATACTTTTGAAGAATTGGAGCCAGCATATGTCAAAGACTACAAGAAGGCAAGATATGACAAAGTCTGGTGTATTGGCCCGGCTTCACTCTGCAACAAAAATGACTTGGATAAGGCGCAAAGGGGTAACAAGGCCTCAGTTGATGAAAACCAATGCTTGAAGTGGCTTGATTCCTGGGGACCAAGTTCTGTAATTTACGCTTGCCTTGGAAGTTTATGTAATCTCACATCTGAGCAACTGATAGAACTTGGACTGGGATTAGAGGCATCGGAGAAACCATTCATTTGGGTTGTAAGGGGAAGCAGTCAATCAGAAGGTTTGGAACAGTGGATTAAAGAAAAAGGATTCGAGGAAAGGACCAAAGAAAGGAGCCTTTTGATTCAGGGTTGGGCTCCGCAAACACTGATACTGTCACACCCTTCAGTAGGAGGATTCTTGACACATTGCGGCTGGAACTCAACATTAGAAGGCATATGTGCTGGGCTGCCGATGATCACATGGCCACTTTTTGCAGACCAGTTTCTCAATGAGAAACTAGTGGAACAGGTTCTAAAAATTTCTGTGAGCGTTGGGGTAGAATATCCAATGAAGTGGGGAGAGGAGGAGAAGATTGGGGTGTTGGTCAAGAAGGAAAATGTGAAGGAAGCGATATGCAAGTTGATGGATGGAGAGGAGAGTCAAGGGAGAAGAGAAAGAGCGAGAAAGTTCGCAGAGATGGGAAAGAGAGCAGTAGAAGAAGGGGGGTCTTCTGATCTCAACATTACACTACTAATCCAAGATATCATGCAACAAGGAGGATGATTTCGTATATATGTAAACAGCAAAGTAAGACGAGACTGATTTCGTATATATGTAAAAGATATATATATTTCTTCTATATCTGAGGAAATGTTGCATTTCTGATATTTGGAATGAATATTTACTAAGCAGACATGCATGTAGCACCATTCGTGTAAGATTGAGTTTCTGGAAGCTTAATGACGATGTGTTAACCTCAGTTTGAAGCTGATACGAATGGAGTCTAACCTCACACATGGAGTCTAACCTCAGTTTCCACCAGCTTCACACTGTCTTCTTTCCTCAGATAGCTCCATTCCTCATGATCCCCACTATAGATATCTAGAGGTTATTGATAATTAACTATCATTTAAATTAAGAAAAATAATTTGCTTGGTATTACTTAAAAGTGGGGG
This sequence comes from Rubus idaeus, assembly GCA_030142095.1. NCBI lineage: Eukaryota > Viridiplantae > Streptophyta > Magnoliopsida > Rosales > Rosaceae > Rubus > Rubus idaeus. Next base: position 8,457,292 of record CM057970.1, read on the forward strand.
AAAAAAAACCCTAAACCCTTAAACACTCAGGTCCTTATAAAAAGAAATTATTAGACTTTTTTTAATTTTATGATTAATATTTTATGATAAATTTTAGAAATATATATTCTTTATTTTTAAAATGATTTTTATTTATTTGCAAAAACAAAGACTTTTCTATTAAAAAAAACATAAAGGTGTCATTTTTTATTAGATGGCATAATTTATATTTTTTTACATTTAAAAATTACTTTTTAGTGAATTGATAAAAATGTCTTCAATTTTAATGACTATATTAAGTTAATAGATAGCAGGGACCAAAGTGTTGGACGAAATTGAAGTTAAAGACTAAAGTGATATTTTCAAAATGTATGGGATGAAAATGTTGAATCGGTTAAAGTTGAAGGACCAACGTGATTTATTTTTTCTAATTAATATGACAAAGGGGACATGAACTTTGAAATATCGTACACACTAATACCTGAGATTTTAAATTGATCAATTTGATATATACCTTTAATAGTTTCGATCAAGCGTACTTGCCGGAAGTTAGCATAGCTCCAAGAGAGTGAAGTACATTGCTGCAACCCTAGCATTTTATAATTGACCAAAGGTCTCAGACTTGGCAATATCCTAGTCCTAGAGTAGTCCAAAAGCTAAGAAAATGCTAGCTATAAATCCAGACTGTTTTGCGGCCGGCTTTGCGGCTTCTGAAAGGCCTAAAAGCGCTTTTCAAATTTGGTAAAAGCGCTTTTATATGAGGACTTCCAAGTGCTTCTAAAACTCATTCAAAACACATTTTATTTTTTTTCAAATTTTTTACTATTTATAATTAATTTTTTCAATTATTTCAAAAGCGCTTTTGAGTATCCGAAAAACAATCCCAAACAGACCCAACATCACTTGCCACAGTGCTTTTCCATCGAAATGGTACGTTTACTTTGGCACATAATATTGTCATAATTAAATGGGAGGGTCGCCGGCCAATTTGTGTTCTGGAACTTCTTCTTTGTTTGGACGAAGTGAAAATTCATTAAACACCAAACCGAGAATACAACAACCAAAACAAGCCAAAAAGAACAACCAGAAAAACCTTTTGGCTCCAAAACAGAGGGAAAGGAAGGAGAAAAATAAACAAACTAAGAGCAACTCCACTAGATATGTCAAAATCCACTTGGCAGGCCAACAGATAGATTTGACAGACATATATTCACTCCAGCCCATATGTTATTGACAGCATGGATGGCAGATGAGTTCATTTCTGTCAAATTTGACGGGCCAAAAAGGCAACTGCCAAACTTATTTTATTATTTTCACTATTCTTCTCTCTCTCTCTCGTCCCCAGAAAAATTCTCTCTCCTCACACCCCAGCAAAACTCTCTCTTCCTTTTAATAAAATATAATATTTTTTTAAACAGATCTACTGGATTAGAAATTGACCAGAAGTGTCAAATGGGAAGCAAATTTGCTGCCCACCCACTGTTGGGGTGGGCCAATAACCACCCGTGTAAAAAGGGCATGTGTCCCTTGGTTAGTTTTTTTTTTTTTCCTTCTTCTTCCACCTCCGGCCTCTCTCTCTCTTCCCCGAGCCACCGCAAACGACGGCAAACATGACCAGTCGCCCACCCCATTCGGTCGAACCCGAGACCGGAAACGCATCACCGTCCACGATCCCAGTAGCCCAGACGCGCCCCACCCCCCGCGCCTCTTCCCCTTCACGGCGTCGCTCGACCCAAGCCGAGCCCAAGCCGAGCCCAAGCTCTGCTCTGCTTCGCTGCACCCGCCGTCTTCTTCTGGGCACCCAAGCTCATCACAGCACCGCGCGTACGATCTCCGCCCACAGCCAGCGCAGCCTCTGCTCACGGTGGCTCAGGGGAAGAGAGAGAGAGAGGCTGGAGGTGGAAGAAGAAAGGAAAGAAAAAAAGAAAAACCAAGGACACGTGCCCTTTTTACACGGGTGGTTATTTGCCCACCCCAACAGTGGGTGGGCAGCAAATTTGTTCCCTGTCAAATGCCAGGTAAGTTGTCAAATTCAAATTTGACAGATTAAGTTTAACATAACTAGTGGAGATGCTCTAAGTGGGAGCATGCGCGCCCGGCGTCATAGATAAGATCATAAGAATATGAGCAAAAGCTTTGAGAAAATTACAAAAATAAAAAAGAACATGAGCAAAAGGAAGAGGTTGTTGCATTAAAAATTACCCACTACAGTAATTGGCAGCTTAATTATTGCATCTACTGGTCTTTTTTATTTTATTTTGAACAATGCATCTACTGGTCTACATAGTATGGCAACATCTTTGAAGTAAGCATCAACAAGAAGCATTCGCATCCAAAAAGAAATATTAGAAAAACTCCAAAAAGACAATTCAGTCCCATTCCTAGTTTCTTTAATTATTTCTCTTTTTTTTTTTGGAAATAAACAATTATGTATGTGCTTGGCCAGCTTGGGTCATCTGCAAAAGCACAACAAGGTGCTTATATGGCTCCATGGAGTTTCATGTCACTCAAGCAGGAGAAAACTTCATTCTTCATAAGTCCTTATATCGATTACCTTTTCAATCTGCTTGCAAAAACAGAAAACTATCCTCTGTTTTCCATGGCTTCTCAAGAGCGACAGCTTCACTTCGCCTTGTTTCCTTTTATGGCCCCAGGCCACATGATCCCTTTGATAGACATTGCTAAATTGCTGGCACAACAAGGCATGATCATCACAATCTTCACAACACCACATAATGCAGCTCGTTTCAAAGCAGTTCTTGATCGCGCCACAAAATCCGGTCTCCAAATCCGAGTAATCCAACTGAAATTCCCATGTGAAGAAGCTGGATTGCCTCAAGGGTGTGAGAACTTTGACATGGTATATTCACAAGACATGACCTTGAATTTTTTTACCGCAATCGCCATGCTACAGCCGGAAGTGGAGAAACTGTTTTCGGAGCTAACTCCGAAGCCAAATTGCATAATCTCGGACATGTCTCTCCCGTGGACAATCAGCATCGCTAACATGTTTCACATTCCAAGGATATCTTTCTGTGGGACATGTTGCTTCTGTCTCTTGTGCCTCCGCAATGTGCGCTTATCCAATGTTCTTGCGAATACAGTCTCAGAACTAGACTACTTTGTTGTGCCTAACTTGCCTGATCGAATTGAGATCACCAAAGCTCAGCTGCCGGGACCTCTGACTCCAAAAATGGTTGATTTTACTAAACAACTGTTTGCTGCTGAGTACGATTCATATGGGACAATCGTGAATACTTTTGAAGAATTGGAGCATGCGTATGTGAAAGACTACAAGAAGGCAAGAAACGATAAAGTCTGGTGTGTTGGCCCTGTTTCACTATGCAACAAAGATGACTTGGATAAGGCACAAAGGGGTGACAAGGCCTCGGTTGATGAACATCACTGCTTGAAGTGGCTTGATTCCTGGGAACCAAGTTCTGTAGTTTATGCTTGCCTCGGAACTCTATGTAACGCCGTCTCTGAACAATGGATAGAGCTCGGATTGGGCTTGGAGGCATCAAACAAACCATTCATTTGGGTTTTAAAAGACGGTAACCGATCAAAAGAGTTGGAAAGGTGGATTACAGAAAATGGATTTGAGGAAAGGACCAAAGAAAGGAGCCTATTGATTCGGGGTTGGGCTCCGCAGACACTACTATTGTCACACCCTGCCATTGGAGGGTTCTTGACACATTGTGGCTGGAATTCAACATTGGAAGGCATATGTGCTGGGCTGCCTATGATCACATGGCCACTATTTGCAGATCAATTTCTCAATGAGAAACTGGTACAACAGGTTCTAAAGATTGCTGTGAAGGTTGGGGTAGAGCATCCAATGAGGTGGGGAGAGGAGGAGGAGATTGGGGTGTTGGTGAAAAGGGAAAATGTGAAGAAAGCAATAGAGAAGTTGATGGATGGAGACGAAAGCGAAGCGAGAAGAGATCGAGCCAGAGAGCTTGCGAAAATGGCAAAAAGAGCAGTGGAAGAAGGCGGATCTTCTCACCTTAACATTGCACTACTAATCGAAGACCTCATTCAACACGGAAGTTCCAAAGGGATAAACTAACAAGAAAAAATGCTGCTTAATCACTGTCCTTAATCAAAGCACAACAAAATCTCGCTGAATTGTAGGCTCTGCCTTACGTAAGAATTTGAGCAGAGATTGCTTTAGCATCAATCAGATTAACTTGCTCTCCTTACTGAAATCGATGAAAGGATATTTTAATTTTCTACTATCTATATGTGGAAAAAAAAAAACCTTATAACTTTCTAGTTATCTTCAATTCTTCATAGATAGATGAAGGTATGAATTATAATTGTTGGCAACTTTGGTATAGATGACGAGTCAATCAGATGTTTAATACTTCTTCTTTTTTTTATCAAAAGATGTTTAATACTTTAACGGTGTGTCTAATGTGCAGTAATGTATTGTATACAGTTTGAGTGGATGGTCACGTGGGAAGCACGTGATGGGCAATCTATGGATGCCAACCGCAGGATCATGAGGTGATTCAAAATGGTTGAATCAATGGTGCATAGTGGCTGACCGGCTAAACCCTTAGCCCTCTCATCCATTCCTTGGAAAACATATATAATCTCACGAGTGGGAATTGGATCATTGAACAAAGACGCAAAGAATTCTTCCTTCATCAACCAATTCTTTTCAAATCTGTCATGGTGAAATCAAGAGGATGTTGGACCTTCACCCTCAACCTCCTCATCCCCTCCCCCATTCTATTCATCTCCCCTATCCCGGCTGTTTCTATGATCAACCCTTCTCCAAACGTTTATCCTCGCACTAAGGATGTCCTCATTGTTATCCATTTTTATTCCTCTTGAAAATACCTCTTCAATTTTTCCCAATTTTAATTTTATTTTTAATTAATTTTTTTTTATTTTTTTATTGAAAATTTTGGAAATTAAAGTAAAGAGGATGAAGGGTATGAAAAAATGAGAAGATTGAAGAAGATGAGGAACTAGAAATTAAAGGGAAAATGAGAAAATAATTCGAAAAAGATTCTTATAAGCAAGAAAAGAAAGTATTATAAAAATGAACTATAAAATGACAACTTAGTATTTTCTTAAAATAAGACTGAATATACCTTTTTTTATATCTCTAGAGGAAGGTAGATATAATATGGTTTCGCAATTATGTTTATTTTTAATGAAAAAAGATTGAAAGGGGATCATTGGGAAGGATAAATAATTTTAAAAATCCTTTAAAAGAGGAATAGGGAAAGAGATAATGAAAAAGAAAAAAAAAATGAAAAAGAAGGAGTTAAAAAGTAATATTGTAAGTACTGGGGTTCCTAGGGTATATTTATGAGAACATAGGATATGGAAAGAGAGGATGTTATGAAAAAAAATGTGGAAGTTGGTTTGAATGAAATTTAGAGCGCAATAGCTAAAAAACAACTAATAAAAAAGATTAAATAAAACATATAAATACTAAAGTAGATAAAGTTGATAAAATAAAAAAAACAATACTCTTGAGAAAACAACAAAACGGCAAAAATAAATGAAAATTTAAAGGAAACAAAAAATGTATATAAAAAAATAAGAAATGAAAAAAAAAAAATAATAAAAAAAATGAAAATAAAAAAAAATAATAAACAAAAATTAAATATCAAGAAAAAAATAAGTAAAATTAGACAAAAAAAATAGAACAAAAAAAAAGATAAGAAAATAAATAAAAAAAACAAAAAAATAAAAAAAAACAAATTTATTTATATTCAAAATAAATGATATTCTTAAAATTAAAAAGAGTGAGAGAAGATATAAGAAAATATGATATTGAGAAGAAAAAAAAAAAGAATACAAAAAGAAAATAAAAAAAAAAAAAAAAAAAAATATAAGAAAACAAATAAAAAAGTAGGGTTAATTACACTAAGAAAAAAAAAAAAAATAAAAAATAAAAAAAAAAGAAAGGAAAATTTCTAAGAAATTGTAAATATGAAAAAAAAAAAATAGATAAATAAAATAAAAATAAAGAAAAAGAAAATAAAAAAAATAATAAAAAAAAAAAATAAAAAAATAAATAAATAAAAAAGAAAAAAAAATAAATAAAAAGAATTTAAAAAAAGAAGGAAGTAAAAAAAAGAAGAAAAAAAGAAAGTTATTATATAAAAAAATATAAAAATAAAAAATAGAGAAAAATAAAAAGGAAAAAAAAAAAAAACCAAAAAAAAAAAAAAAAAAAAATAAAGGAAAAAAAAAGAAAAATTTTAGATGAAAAGGAAATGAATAATAAAAAAAAAACAAATATTTCATGAACAATACAAACAAAAAAACTTATAAAAAAAGGGAAGAAAGAAAAAAAAAAAAAAAAAAGGAGAGAGAAAAAGGAAAAAACGGGAGAGGAAGTGGGGAAGTTAAAAAAAAAAAAAAAAAGGAGAAAAAAAATTAATGTTTGAAAAAAAAAAAAAAAAAAAAATTTTGGGAATTAAAAAAAAACAAGAAAAAAAGAAGGAAAAGGAATAAAAAGGGGAAAAAGTTATAAAGACAACGATACATTTGAAAATCAACAAGGTGGATGGGAGGAGAAATTGGTCAATCGGTATGTTTGATATGATTATTGCATAGTCAGAGGCATATTGTGAAAAAATGAGCCGATATCAACCTCGTTTCGGCCTCGGTCAAGGCGGTCAACCATGTGTTATGGCCATTTACGAAAATATCCCTTTCACTACAACTCTTGCAACCTCTTCTTTACATGTCCGATTTGAGAGTCGCTCACACCTACACTCTCGTATGGCTGAGCTATATCTACCCATGTTAAAAAAAATTAGACTCAATCACTTCTTATCGTTTGGTTACCCTTATAGAAGTATGGATAAAAGGGAAAATGGCATAATCGTCTAAGGCCCATTATAATTAACAAAATGTATTTTTAAATAATTAGGATGTTTACATCTTTTCTTGTGGACCATCATTTACCTTAACACATCTTGTGCAGGTTGAATTAGTTTTCACTAAATTTTAATTGCCCGTTGGACATTTGTACCCTTTGTGGTTCAATTATAGTACTCTAAGAGGAACCAAATAATGGCGAGTGACATAGTTCAATTTACTTACATGGATAGATAGAGCTTGGTAGTACGAGATCGTAGGCCCAAGCGACGCTCGGATCAGACATGTGAATAATATGTTATGAGCATTTTCGTGAAAGGATAGTTTGGTAATTCCTCATAACAAATGAGTTGACCGCCTTGACTGTGATCGAAACGTGGATGAAATTAGCTATTTTTTTCACATTAGGCCTCTTACTATGCACTAAATACATATATGAGGTATGATCGCCTATTTTCCAATTTCATTTTTTCGAATCTTGCAAAATTCATATGAGCATACTAGTAATGTTTATCTTTTAAATTAGTTATAAAGACAACAATCCATTTGAAAACCAACAAATTGGATGGGAAGAGAAATTGGTCAATCGAACCATTCGATCTGATTATTGCATAGTCAGAGGCCTATTGTGAAAAAAAATTAGCCGATATCGACCTCATTTAGGCCTCGATCAAGGCGGTCAACCATGTGTTATGGCTATTTACGGAAATATTATTTTTACTAAAACACTTGTAACCTCTTCTTCACATGTTCGGTCAGAGCATCAATCACGCCTATACTCTCGTATGGTTGAGCTCTATCTACCCATGTTTAATAACTACAGTCAATCACTTCTCATAATTCGATTACCCTTAGAGAATTATAAATAAAAGATAAAAGGTTGACTTTTTATTCATAATTTTTTTAAAAACATTTTCATCACGAAAGTCGTAGAGCACGTCAATACGAGTTCATAGACATGCAAAATGAGAGAATCAGAGTTCGTATAAATGAGTTATGACTTGTGGAAATTGGATTTCCATTTTAGGAAAGTATTATAAATAGATGTTACTATTTTCAGAAATTTCCTAAAATAGCAATGACCTTTCATCTCCTCCGTGACCTTTGGTCTCTCGCTTTTTGTTAATTGCATTTCAAAAATAAGCAATTGCATTTAGTATTAGCAATTGCATTTCATAAACAAGCAATTGCATTTCGTAAACAATCAATTGCATATATAAGTAGTGGCATGTGCAAGATTACCGGATGATCCGGTTAACAATTGAGAAAACAGCCCCACATGCTCCTCACGTGATCAAACACTCAGCCTGCATAGCATACAGGTTTGTAGGTTAGAATTTCCGATACTTTAATGGACGTGTTCCTTCACATGCACTAAGTGCATCAATCAGACTATCGGAGCACTCAAAACAGCAAGTCCAATTGTGAATTTTAATTGAAGGATACTTTGCTTCTATAATATAGATAAATTGTTCTAGTTTATCACAGGAACCTATGAAACCCAAGATCCTACTAATTCTCATTTCAACCCTATTTTATTTCTAATAACAACCTACATTTTTTTTATCACCAACATGATCTAAACTTTGATGTACGGGACAAAAATGTACACAACTTTCAAAAGTGATTAATAAGGTACCTGAACTTTCAAAAACACATCATCGGGATACATCTATCAATTTTTCGTTACTTATGCTAATTATGAGGGCATAGCAGTCATTTGACTCATCTCAATTTTCAAAATTGATCAATAAGGTACCTAAAATTTTAAAAACATATTATCGGGATACCTCAGTCCATTTTTCATCATATATCAGTTAAATGAAATATGTTGAAGCACATGTCTATTCCATCATCTCATCTTATGTTTTCCCTCCAAATTTAACAATGCAATTAATTATTTTCCTTCTAGATTTTCCCTTCAAAACTTCATCCTTATCCTCTTACTATAATCAATAATTAAGTAGACTTTGATTTTTTTTTTAGGGTATTACTTTGATTACTTTTATCAATATGAATTTAAGTTCTGATTAACACTACTAGAAAAACAGCCTTTAGTCACAGCCCCAATGGCCACAGATTTCTGTGTCTATAGGTCATTTTATCAAAGAAATGCCACGGACACCCATCAGTGACTGAGGGGTCTGGCTCTATTGTTGTTTGGGTTTAGTTTGCCACAAAAAAGACACTCCGTGGCAAATGAGGTTCATCAAGTCTAAATCACTTAATTACATTTGCCACAGATTGACGTCTGTGGCAAATTTTGGTATTTGGAACAAAAAAAAAAACTCTTCTGTCAATACAACCACCGTATTATTATTTATACAAAAGTCATAATTTTCTCCATACCAACCAAAAATGAATGTACACTCGAAATACACTACTAAGATACAAAACTACTAAATACACTACTCATATACAAAACTGAAAACTATACTAATATACACTTACTAAAATACAAAATGAAAATTTTTAAAAAAGTTCAAGTATAATCTTGGAACCTGCCGATGAATCAACTCAAGCCCAAGCATAGTTCGATCAATCTTGCAACCTGCCAAATGATACAAGACAATATTCAATAAAAAAGAAAGAAAGAGGAAAGATGAGTACAAGGATTCAAAAAATACTCATCTAGCAATTCAAAAGCAAAGTAAGAAAATGGGTAACGAATTACCCGATGAGACAATCGGGAGATCTTCGCATTAAGGATGAACTTGAGCTGCCTCCTTCCTTTGCAACTCGAATACATGCTGCTAACCAGACCTGTATACCCAGACCAAAAGCTTAATTTCCTCCGAATTCCTTCACCATTTCAAAATCAAAACCCTAGAACTCTAATCCAATGAACCCAAGGTTAAAACTCCATTAATTCCTTCAATTGAAAATCAATCAAATAGCGAAAGGGGACCTCGAGATCGTCTTACCTGAACAAGAAGAGCAGGCCGGCGACGTGTACGGCGCACGAGAGGTGGTTCACGCGCCGAGGCGGCGCGTGAAGCGCGTGCTTCGACATCCGGTGAAACTAGGTGGTCGAACCTTGCGCTTTGGCGGATCGTTGAGTGCTGGTTCCATCGGCAGTGGTGGTGTAGCTCGAACATGGCCGGAGACTAGAGATCGAAGAATGACGAGTCGATAGCTCGGCTAATGCGCGTACGGTGGTCATCCGACGTTGCCTGGTGAAGGGGCTTCGAGGTTTTGATGATCGACGTGGTCTGAACCCATTGGTGGTGGCAGTGAGTGAAGGCGATGGCCGAAAATGGTAGTTCCGACTCCGAGTGGTGGCAGCGATCTTCCAAGGCCGCGTGCAGCATCTCTGGGTGATGCATGACGTTGGTTTCTCTTGGGTTTTCTTCATCATTGTCTTCTCTTTTTTTTGCCGTTGGCGGTGTCGAATACGACGGCCAGATACTGGCGTCGGAATTTGCAGAGGTGACGGTGAGGGAGAGGGAGAGAGAGACGGGAGGAAGAGAGAGTATAATGAGGAGAAGGGGGAAAATTCTGAAGAAGGATTAGACTTCTTTTTTAATAATAATAAACTGTCAAAAAATTTTGTCCATTCTATAATTTTAGCCATACAATTGTTATGTAAAATTTTGGCCACAGAAATTTGTGCCCAAGTTTGACATTTGTGTTCAATTTTGCCACAAATCTATTGGTCTGTGGATTTATCTTCATACAATTAACGGATTGCCACGACATCTGTGGCAATGCTATTCAAACTGGGCACGGAAGCCTTAATTTGCCACGGCTTGTTGTGACTAACTTGTATTTACTACATTGCCACAGTAGTCTGTGTCTATTGGTGATATATAAGCCACGGAAGTGAATCCGTGCCCAAAGGGGTTGTGACTAAAGGCTGTTTTTCTAGTAGTGTAATTCAAAAGCTAGATCATCCATACATTATATTTCAAATGCACTTTATGTGCATCACCCATACATGGGAAAATATTTCGGTGGCATTAGATTCAGTCTCACACCATGATAGGAGTCGAAAAGAAAAAGAGAGAAAAGAAGAGGATATAAGCCAAAAAAAGTGAGAAAATACCACAAAATCCATGCAAAAAATCTCACATGGGCCAAAATAAAAATTTCTAAAAACTTCATTATTGGTAAAAACATGTTTTTTAAAAAGGTGTTCCAATTGACACAACTCGAAAATCTCGAATCGTTTATTTTTTATGAATTTCCTAGTTTTCTGACCTTGAAAAATTGCATGGGCATTGTGAGCATCCTTAATTAGCATGCGCATAAGCATCATTAGCCTCTCTAACATGGGCATCGTTAGTTAGCCTCTCTAGCATAGGCATCGTTAGTTAGCCTCCTTGTGAGCTGCACTTTTCGCTTCAACTTTATCGGTGTCAAAATTTCATCATTGGAAAACATGATTTTTAAAAGGTGTGTCAACTAACTTTGCTCGAAAAACTCGATTTGTTTTGTAGTTATGATTTTTTAAGTTTTTCGAATTTGAAAAATCATAACTCATAATGAACTCGAGTTTTTCTAGCAAAGTCAGTTGTAAAACTTTAAATTATTATTTTTTTAATTAGTAAAGTTTTGTCACAAACAAAGTTAAAGGTAACAATGAGTTGGCATGGTTTGACACGTTTGGAGGTGTCACTGCATGCCCTGGCATGCCAAACCATGCCAACCCTCTTTCCCTTTAACTTTGGCTATGCCAAAACTTTACAATTGGTAAGACATGATTTTTAAAAGGTGTTCAAACTGATTTTGCTCGAAAATCTCAAATAATATTTTTTATGAATTTTCTAACTTTTCGACTTTGAAAAATCATAAAAAATAAACGAGTCGATATTTTTACATTTTGTCAATTCGAGCAGTCCTTAAAAATCATGATTTAAGTTTGGAAAGATTTTAGTGCAAAAATAAAAACATGTGATTTTGACTCAAAAATCGTGTGTTATAACCCACAGTTTTGGGTGAAAACCATGGTTCCGGCAAAAAAAATAACAAATTTCACAAAAGTTCACCATTGGTAAAATATTATTTTTAAAAGGTGTTCCAATTAACAGAAATCGAAAATCTCGAATCGTTTATTTTTTATGAATTTATAGTTTTTCGACTTTGAAAAATCACATGGGGATCGTGTGCATCCTTAGCATGGGCATATGCATTGTTAACCTCGCTAGCATGTGCATCGTTTGAAGTGTCGGGGGCATCCTCGAGATGCCTCATTGTGAACTGCACTTTTTCCTTTAACTTTACCAGTGTCAAAACTTCAGAATTGGTAAAACATGATTTTTAAAAAGTGAGCCAACTGACTTTACTTGAAAAAACCCGACTCCTTTTTTAGCTATGATTTTTTTAGTTTTCCGACTTTGAAAAATGATCAAAAATCGTAACTCACAAACGACTCGATCGTTTCAAGCAAAGTCAATTGGAAAATCTTTAAAAATTATTTTTTAATATTGGTGAAGTTTTTACATAGACAAAGTTGAAGGGAAAATAGGGTTGGCCTAGTTTGGCACAGGGCATGCCAAACCTTGCCAACCCCCTTTTCCGTTTAACTTTGTCTATGCCAAAACTTCACCAGTTAGTAAGATATGATATTTAAAAGGTTTTCGAACAAACGTTGCTTGAAAGTACCGAATCATTTATTTTTTTATGAATTTTCTAGTTTTCCGACTTTGAAAAATCGTAAAAAATAAATGAGTCAATATTTTTGCGTTTTGTCAACTCGAAAAGTCCTTAAAAAGTATGATTTGAGTGTTCTGGCCGCCGAGCAGGAGGTTCCACCTAGACGGCAATGAGAACTGGGTGATTGGCGGTGACATTAGCACGTCTTTGTTCACGTTTGCGATTGACCTGGAGTCGATGGCGGTTCTCCAGATTGGGCACTTGTTAGGTTTGGGCCACTCGTCTGTGGAGGAGTCGATTATGTAACCTACGATCACGTCCAAGACGAATAAAGTTGACCTGGCAAACAACAACATTCAGGATATTCAGACATTGTACGACGCTAATCCCAGTTACGACGGTTCGACTACTTCTACGCCGTCCACTCAGGGCAGGGAAACGTCCGGTATTGGAGACCACACACTACTTCACGATGGGGCCTAGGTGTGCTTCTGGCCGTTGGATTTATGTTTCTGTCGTTTAAATTCTTTTAGGCCATGTTTCAGGTAACTAAATGAATTAATTAACACATTGAATAGTTCAAATGGAAGTTATTGTACTATTAAAATTTTCTTTCAATAGAAGGCTAAACTGATAAACCATTTCAATGCTTTTCATAGGAAAGAAACGGCTCTACATCATATATAGTGCTTTAAAGTAATCCAAAATGATCAATAGCATAAGACAACAAGGTGCTTATAGAGAAGCCTAGCTTGCTTCATTTTCCAACAAAGAAAAATATCCACTTCCTTTTTCCATGGCCTCTCAAGAAGGCCAGCTTCACTTTGCCTTGTTTCCGTTTCTGGCCCCAGGGCACATGATCCCAATGATAGACATTGCTAGACTGCTGGCACAACAAGGCATGATCATCACCATATTCACTACACCACATAATGCTGCTCGCTTTAAAATAGTTCTTAATCGTGCCATAGAATCCGGTCTCCAAATCCGAGTAATCCAACTGAAATTCCCATGTGAAGAAACCGGATTACCTGAAGGGTGCGAGAACTTTGACATGGTACATTCACACCATATGGCCTTGAATTTCTTTACGGCAGTTGCCATGCTACAACAGCCGGTAGAGGAAGTGTTTGAAGAGCTAATTCCCAAACCAAATTGCATAATCTCAGACATGGCTTTGCCATGGACAAACAACATCGCTCGCAGGTTCCACATTCCAAGAATATCTTTCGCTGGACCATGTTGCTTTACACTCTTATGCCTTGACAATGTGCGAATGTCCAACGTTCTTGAGAATACAACCTCTGAAACCGACTATTTTGTTGTGCCTAACTTGCCTGATCACATTGAGATCACCAAAGCTCAGCTGCCAAGGCCTCTGACTCCAGATATGGAAGAATTTCATAAGCAATTGTTTGCTGCTGAGATCTATACATATGGGATAATTATGAATACTTTTGAAGAATTGGAGCAAGCATATGTGAATGAGTACAAGAAGGCAAGAAATGATAAAGTCTGGTGTATTGGCCCTGTGTCACTATGCAACAAAGATAACTTTGATAAGGCACAAAGGGGTGACAAGGCCTCGGTTGATGAACATCACTGCTTGAAGTGGCTTGACTCTTGGGAGCCAGGCTCTGTAGTTTATGCTTGCCTCGGAACTCTGACTAGTATCGCCCCTAAACAATTGATAGAGCTGGGATTGGGCTTAGAGGCGTCGGAGAAACCATTCATTTGGGTTTTAAAAGGCGGTAAGCAATCAGAAGAGTTTGAAAAATGGATTAGAGAAAGTGGATTTGAGGAAAGGACCAAAGGAAGGAGTCTTCTAATTCGGGGTTGGTCCCCACAAACACTAATATTGTCACACCCTGCAGTTGGGGGTTTCTTGACACATTGCGGCTGGAACTCTATATTAGAAGGGATATGTGCCGGGGTGCCTTTGATCACATGGCCACTAATGGGAGACCACTTTCTCAATGGGAAGTTAGCAGAGCAGATTCTAAAGATTGCTGTGAGGGTCGGGGTGGAATATCCGGTGAAGTGGGGAGAGGAGGAAAAGAATGAGGTGTTGGTGAAAAGGGAAAACGTGAAGGAAGCAATAGAAGAGTTGATGCATGGAGACGAAAGCCAAGGGAGAAGAGAAAGAACAAGAAGGTTTGGGGAGATGGCAAAGAATGCAGTAGAAGAAGGGGGATCTTCTCACCGTAACGTTGCACTACTAATCGAAGACTTTAAGCAACAAGGAAGTTGCAGAGAGAACTAAGAAGAGAGAGATCAATTATGTACGTTGCAGTTAGGTATTTCACTATCATAGCCTCACTAGTGTTGAGATAAATCAATCAGCAAATTAAAAGGTATGAGTGTGTGACATGTTCCTTCATCCTAATTAAGTGAATCCAGATTTCAAAGTGATCGCATGCCAATCTATATAATTGAAGCATACTTTGCCTACTCTCTATGTTCCAAGCATGTAGCGTACCAAGATCCAACAGAATTTATATTTGCTAAGATTTTCGTCACCTCACTTCTAAGGCCGCGTTTGGGAAAGGAAGGCAATTGAATTCCCTATATATTAATAACATCAAATTACGTTGAAATCAAATATATTAACAGGTAGGTCAGGTTAAATAGGTATTATTCTTCCAATTAGTTCTACATATATAGCAGATGTGGGAAAGTGCTCAATTGAATGCGATCATGTACGTGTCTCGAGTGTGTAATAGAATTGCGCATAAATTCTAAATAGTTAAAATTGGCTATAGCTAGTTAAAATAGTTAGCTAAAAAAGTTAGCTTTTGAAAAAAGTAATATAAATTTAATATTAGCAAAAAAATTATTTTAGCTACTTTAACTAAAATTTAATTAAAAAATAATAAGTGATGCTAAAATACTCTAAAGGTTGTGTTTGGATGCAGTATTGTAATTTCCGTAAGAATTTCAAATTCTAGAAATTACTTCTCCATCATTTAAAATTTTGGAAATTATAACTTTTAGTGTTTGAATACGTATATAGGATTTAAAATGACAAGAATCACACATTTTAATGTTTGGATAAAACAAGATGAAAAAAGAAGACGAATTAATAAAAATGACCAAAGACAAAAACAAGACGCATGAAACAAGTCAAACAACAACAAATGTAGAGTTTTTATAATTATTAGAGTCTAAACTTTGATGCACCGGACATAAAAGTACGTACCCAATTTTCAAAAGTGATTAATAAGATATCTCGACTTTCAAAAACATATTATCGGGATATCTCTGTCCATTTTTCATTACTTGTCTGTTAATTGTGACGGCATAGCAATCATTTGACCTATTTCAATTTTCAAAAGTGATCAATAAGATAACTGAACTTTTTTAAATATATCATCGGGATACCTCCGTCCATTTTTCATCATATCTCAGTTAAATGAAATATGTTGAAGTACATGTTTTTTCCCTCCTCTCACCTTATCTTTTCCCTCCAAAATTAACAATGCAAATAATTATTCTCCTTCGAGATTTTCCCTTCAAAACTTCATCCTTATCCTCTTCCTATAATCAATAATTAAGTAGACTTTGATTTTTTTTTTTGGAGGGTATGTGATATTCTTTGGAAGGTCTTACTTTGATTACTTTAATCGATATAAATTTAACTACTGACTAATTCAAAAGTTAGCTCATTAATTCATACATTATATTTCAAACACATTTTATGTGCATCATCCATACATGAGAAAATACATCGATGACATTAGATTCAATCTCTCACCTTGGTGGGAGTCGACGAGAAAAGGAGAAAAAATAAGAGGGTATAAGCAAAACAAAAAGAAAGTGAGAAAATACCATAAAAACCCATGAAAAATATGGCACATGGGAAAAAATAAAAATGTAATACCCGTGAGTTTGGAGGAGCAATACTGGTGAACATCCCACATCACTTGGGAAGGTGAAAGTGATGTGCCTTATATGTGTGGGCACTAGTCTTTCTAGCAAGAGGTCTTTTGGGTAAGATAACATTAGCTTGAGCCCAAAAACAAAACCGTCAGGGCGAAGCCCAAAGCGGACAATATCTTGTTAAGAGAGCTGGGTCGTGACAAAAAATTTCTCAAAACTTCACCACTGATAAAAAAATGTTTTTTAAAAAGTGTTCTAATTAACAGAACTCGAAAATCTCAGATCGTTTATTATTTTAAGAATTTTCTAGTTTTGCAAGTTTGAAAAATTGCATGTGAATCATGGGCATCCTTAGCATGGGCATATGTATCGTTAGTTTTTCTAGCAATGACATGTATCGTTTGTTAGCCTCGCTAGCATGAGAATCCTTAGTTAGTCTCACTAACATGGTCATTGTTTGAAGTGGCGGTGGCACCTCGGGATGCCTCCTTGTGAACTACACTTTGCATTCAACTTTTCAAATGTCAAAACTTCACTAATGTTAAAAAATAATTTTTAAAATGTGTACCAACCAAAAATCCGACTTGTTCGACTTTGAAAAACATAATTCACAAATGACTCCAGCTTTTCGAGCAAAATCAGTTGGAAAAACTTTTAAAATTATTTTTTAACATTGGAAAAGTTTCTTCACGGACAAAATTGAAAGGAAAAGGAGATGGTATGGTTTGACACGTTTGAAGTGTCACGACATGTCAAAACTTGTCAACCCCTATTTCCTTTAACTTTATCCATGTCAAAACTTTACTATTGGTAAAAATATGTTTTTTAAAAAGTGTTTCACTTGACAGAACTAGAAAATCTTGAATCGTTAATTTTTTATGAATTTTCTAGTTTTATGACTTTGAAAAATCGTAAAAAATAAACAATTCGATATTTTTGCATTCTGTCAACTTGCAAAGTTTTTAAAAATAATGATTTGAGTGTGGAAAGATTTTCGTGCCAAAATAAGAACATGCGATTTTAGCACAAAAATCATGTGTTATAAGTTTAACCCACGGTTTTGAATGAAAAACCAAGGTTTCGGCAAATAAATAAAAATTTCTCAAAACTTCACCATTGGTAAAACATATTTCAATTGACAGAACTCGAAAATGTGGGATTGTTAATTTTTTATATTAATTTTCTAGTTTTTTTACTTTGAAAAATCGTAAAAACTAAATGGTTTGATATTTTTGCGTTCTGTCAACTCGAAAAATCCTTAAAAATCATGATTTAAGTTTGGAAAGATTTTGGTGCAAAAATACGAACATGTGATTTTGGCCCAAAAATCGTGTGTTATAACCCACGGTTTTGGGTGAAAAATCAAGGTTTCAGCAAAAAAATAAAAAAAATTCTCAAAACTTCACCACCGGAAAAACATATTTTTAAACAGGTATTTCAATTGACAGAAATCGAAAATCTCGGATCGTTTATTTTTTTTATGAATTTTCTAGTTTTCCGAATTAAAAAAATCGTAAAAAATAAACAATTCGATATTTGTATGTTCGGTCAATTCAAAAAGTCCTTGCAAACTATGATTTGAGTGTGGAAAGATTTTGGTGCCAAAATAAGAATATGTGATTTTAGCCCAAAAATCGTGTGTTATAACCCACGGTGTTGGGTGAAAAACCAAGGTTTAGGCAAAAAAAAAATTTCTCAACAGTTCACTATTAGAAAAATATGTTTTTTAAAAGGTGTTCTAATTTACAGAACTTGAAAATCTCATATCGTTTATTTTTTAGAAATTTTGTAGTTTTCCTACTTTAAAAAATCGCATGGAAATCGTGGACATCCTTATCATGGCCATAGACATCGTTAGCCTCTCTAGCATGGGCATGTATTATTAGTTACACTCACTAGCATGGGTAGCGTTAGTTAGCCTCGCTAGCATTGTCATTGTTGGAAGTGTCCGAGGCAGTTCGGGATGCCTCCTTGTGAACTGCACTTTTTCCTTCAACTTTACTCGTATCAAAACTTCACCAATTGTAAAACATGGTTTTAAAAATGTGTTCTAACTAATTTTGCTTGAAAAACCCGACTCATCGTTTTGTTATGATTTTTTAAGTTTTTCTATTTTGAAAAATCGTAACTCTCAAACGACTTGATTTTTTCCAGCAGAATCCATTGGAAAAGCTTTAAAAAATATTTTTTAACATTGCTGAAGTATTGTTACGAACAAAATTGAAGGGGAAAGGAGGTTGACATGGTTTGGCATATTTGGAGGTGCACCGACATACCAAATCATGCCAACCCCTTTTTTCCTTCAACTTTGCCCTTACCAAAACTTCACCATTCGTAAGACATGATTTTTATTAGGTGTTCCAACTGACTTTGCTCAAAAATATCGAAACGTCTATTTTTATGAATTTTGTAGTTTTCTGATTTTGAAAAATTATAATAAAAAAAAAACAATTCCAATATTTTTGCGTTAAACAACTCGAAAAGTCCTTAAAATCATGATTTGAGTGTAAGAAGATTTTGGTGCCAAAATAAGAATATGCAATTTTAGGCCAAAAATCGTGTGTTATAACTCACGGTTTTTTGTGAAAAACAAGGGTTTCAGCAGAAAATTTTTTTATCAAAACTTCATCATTGATAAAACATATTTTTTAGAAGGTGTTCGAATTGATAGAACTTGAAAATCTTGGATCATTTATTTTTTATAAATTTTCTAGCTTTCCGACTTTGAAAAATCGCATGGAAATCGTGGCCATCCTGAGTATGGACATAAGCATCATTAGCCTCTCTAGGATGGGTATGTATCGTTAGTTACCCTCGCTTGCTTGAGTATTGTTAGTTAGCCTCGCTAGCATGGTCTTTGTTGGAAGCGTCGAGGGCACCTCAGGATGCCTTCTTGTGAACTCTAATTTTTTCTCCAACTTTACCAGTGTCAAAATTTCATCATTGGTAAAACATGATATTGAAAAGGTGTGCCAACTGATTTTGCTCAAAACCCAACTCATTTTTGAATTATTATTTTTTAGGTTTTCCTATTTTGAAAAATCGTAACTCACAAACAACTTGAGTTTTTCGAGCACAATTCATTGGAAAAGCTTTAGAAATTTTTTTTTTAATATTGTTAAAATTTTGTCACGGACAAAGTTGAAGAAAATGGAGTTGACATGGTACGTATGACATATTTGGAGGTGCCCTGATATGTCAAACCATGCCAACCCTCTTTTTCTTTTAACTTTCCCCGTGCCCAAAACTTCGTCATTAGTAAAACATGATTTTTAAAAGGTATTCCAATTGACTTTGCTCGAAAATCCTGAAGCGTATATTTTTTTATGAATTGTCTAGTTTTCCGACTTTGAAAAGTTCTTAAAAATCATGATTTGAATATGGAATGATTTTGGTGATAAAATAAGAACATGCGATTTTGACCCAAAAATCGTGTATTATAACCCACGGTTTTGAGTGAAAAACCCAGGTTTCGGCCAAAAAAAAATTATCAAAACTTCACCATTAGAAAAACATGTTTTTTAAAAGATATTCTAATTGACAGAACTCGGATCGTTTATTTTTATGAATATTCTAGTTTTCCAAATTGAAAAATCGAATAACCAAATTCCAATTGAAATGAAATCTAGCCTAAAACATAAACCATTCGATATTTTTGCGTTCTGTTAATTCGAAAAGTCTTTAAAAATCATGATTTGAGTGTGGAAAGATTTTGGTGCCAAAATAAAAATATGCGATTTTGGCTAAAAAAATCATGTGTTATAACCTACGGTTTTGAAAAACAAGGGTTTCGGCAAAAAAAAATAATTCTAAAAATTTCACAATTGGTGTTATAATTGTTTTTTAAAAGGTGTTAATAATTGACAGAACTCGAAAATCTCAGATTGTTTATTTTTTATAAATTTTCTAGTTTTTTGACTTTGAAAAATCGCATGGAAATCATGGGCATAGGCATCATTAGTCTCTCTAGCATGAGTATGTATCGTTAGTTACCCTCGCTAGTATGGGTAGCGTTAGTTAACCTCGCTAGCATGGTCTTTGTTGGAAGTTTTAGGGGATACCACGGGATGCCTCATTGTGAACTGCACTTTTTCCTTCAACTTGACCCGTGTCAAAACTTCACCATTAGTAAAACATAATTTCGAAAATGTGTGCCAACTGACTTTGCTAAAAAAATCAAACTCGTTTTTGAGTTGTGAGTTTTTAAATTTTCTTACTTTGAAAAATCATAACTCACAAAGGACTCGAACTTTTCGAGCATAATATGTTGGAAAAGCTTTAGAAATCATTTTTTAACATTGCTGAAATTTTGTCAAGAACAAAGTTGAAGGGAAAAGAGGGTTGACATGGTTGGACATATTTGGAGGTGGTCTGGCATGCCAAACTATGTCAACCCATTTTTTGAAAGTTGAGATATGTCAAATGACTAATACGTCGTCATAATTAACGGTTAAGTAACAGATAATGGACAAAGATATTCCGATGATGTGTTTTTGAAAGTTCATGTACCTTATTGATTACTTTTAAAGATTGAGTATTTTTTTTATCACCAAAATTTAAACCTGCTCATGATAAAAACTCATAGATTTAGTGATTCAGTCGTTGGTGGTTTTCTATCATTTTACCCACCCCCAAACCCCCCCCCCCCCAACCCCCCCCCCCCCCCCCGGGGCGGGGCCGGATTTTTTTTTTTAATTTTTTTTTTTTTCCTCCCCCCCCCCCCCCCCCCCCAAAACAACCGGGACGGGGTTGTTTTTTTTTAAACCCCCCCCCCCCCCCCCCCCCCCCCCCAAAAAAATTTTTTATTTTTTTTGGAAAAAAAACAACCTGCGAGGGCGTCTATTCCCCCCTGCCCCCTGGGAAGAAGGAAAAAATTATTATATTGTTTTGTTTGTGTGGTTTTTGTTTTCAACTAAAAAATTTTTATCTTTTAACCGCGTTATATTCTCTCTTTTCTCTCTCTCTCTCCTCTTCTCTCCCAAGAAAGAGAAAAGAAAAAAAAAAAAAAAAAAAAAACACCACCCCCCCCCCCGCCCCGCCCCACCCCCCCCCGGGGGGGGGGGGGGGGGGGAGGGTAGGGAAAAAAACCAACCCCCCCCCCCCCCCCCCCCCCCAAAAAAATTTGGGGAGGGGGGGGGGGGGGCCCCCTCCCCCCCCCCCCCCCGCCCGGGCCCCCCCCCAATTTTACCAACATCTCCAAAAAAAAAAAAAGGTAATTTATTACTTGAGGTTTTTTTTTTTGGTTGTGTTTTAACTTCCGTCTCTCTTTTTTTGGTTAATAGGAGGCCCAAAAAGAATAAACAAAAGGAAGCAACTAGCCAATCTGCCCAAATCTAGATCTAACTCTAGAAAGTCCTCCAAGATCATCCAGGAAGGCACCAGCAGCATGAATGGGAGGAGAAACAAAGTCCATAATCCCAAAATCATGGTTAATGCTATTTTTGTCTTTGTTGACAAGCTGAGAAAGCTACAAATTGCAGCTTCTTTAATTCTTGCTGTTTGCAGAATCGCTTCGGGGCAAATTTAGATTCTTGGTGTTTTACACCTCTAAAAATCTCAGAATCGCTTTTGGTCCCAAAAGCAGTTCCAAAAGCATTACCAAACTGGTCCCAAGTCTTCCCTCTTAATGCCAAAGCTTTCAACCTGGCTTCGACTTCCTCCTCTCTTGAATGGTCCTGCCTGACAGTGAATTAGGGCTCCACATCAATTATGTATCGAGTTGAAAGTTTGAAACTTTCCACGTCAGAAGCACAGGATCACATGACAAAGGGGGTAAGCATGTTAATCTCTTGTAGAGTATACAACGTTGGTGATTAAATGCTAATTTCACTGCAAAATAGATTTCCCCCCAAAGGGTCTGTATCAGTTACATATGTGAGCAAAGAAACTGAACTAAGTTTTATGTGGAGTGTTCTTGCTGATAATTGTTCATCCATTTCCTATTCCATGGCTTCTCAAGAGCATCATCAGCTTCACTTCGTCTTGTTTCCTTTTATGGCTCCAGGGCATATGATCCCTATGTTTGACATTGGTAGACTATTGGCACAACAAGGCATGATTGTCACCATAGTCACTACACCACATAACGCTGCCCGTTATAAACCAGCTCTTACTCGAGCCTTAGAATCCGGGCTCCAAATCCGGTTAATCCAACTGAAATTTCCAACTAGAGAAACGGGGTTGCCTGATGGGTGTGAGAACATTGACATGCTACCTTCACTGGAATTGGGCTTGAATTTCATTAATGCAACCGAGGGGCTACAACAACCGGTAGAGGAATTGTTTGAGGAGCTAACCCCAAGGCCAAATTGCATAATCTCAGACATGTGTTTGCCGTGGACAATCAACGTAGCTCAAATGTTTCATATTCCAAGGATATCTTTTATTGGAACCAGTTGCATTTGTCTTCTGTGCATTCACAATTTGCTCATATCCAAGGTTTTCGACAAAGTAACCTCTCCATTCGAGTACTTTGCTGTGCCTGACTTCCCTGATCGGGTTAAGATAACCAAAGCTCAGCTGCCTCAAAATCTAACACCAGAGTTGAAAGATCTTTTTGACAAAACTTCAGCAGCTGAGAGGGAGACATATGGGGTAATTATGAATACATTTGAAGAGTTGGAGCCAGCATATGCTAAGGGATACAAGAAGGCACAAAAGAATAAAGTATGGTGTATTGGCCCAGTTTCACTATGCAACAGAGATGACTTGGATAAGACACAAAGGGGTAACAAGGCCACAATTGATGAAAATTACTGCTTGAAGTGGCTTGATTCCTGGGGACCAAGTTCTGTACTTTATGCTTGCCTTGGAAGTTTATGTGATCTCACATATGAGCAACTGATAGAACTTGGACTGGGATTAGAGGCATCAAAGAAACCCTTCATTTGGGTTGTAAGGGGCGGTAGTCAATCAGAAAATTTGGAAATGTGGTTTAAAGAAAATGGATTTGAGGAAAGGACCAAAGAAAGGAGCCTTTTGATTCGGGGTTGGGCACCACAAACACTAATACTATCACACCCTTCAGTTGGAGGGTTCTTAACACATTGCGGCTGGAATTCCATATTAGAAGCTGTATGTGCTGGGCTGCCTATGGTCACATGGCCACTGTTTGGAGACCAATTTCTTAATGAGAAATTAATTGGACAGATTCTAAACATTTCTGTGAGGGTTGGAGGGGATGATACAGTAACGTTGAGTGAGGAGAAGAATGAGGTGTACGTGAAAAGGGAAAATGTGAAGGATGCGATAGAGAAGCTAATGGATGGAGAAGATAGCGAAGGTAGAAAGGAAAGAGCCAGAGAGCTCAAAGAGATGGCAAAGAGAGCAGTAGAAGAAGGAGGTTCTTCACACCTTGACATTG
This sequence comes from Rubus idaeus, assembly GCA_030142095.1. Classification (NCBI taxonomy): domain Eukaryota; kingdom Viridiplantae; phylum Streptophyta; class Magnoliopsida; order Rosales; family Rosaceae; genus Rubus; species Rubus idaeus. Next base: position 8,480,960 of record CM057970.1, read on the forward strand.
CGCTGCTAATCCAAGATATCCTGCAACAAGAAAGTTGCAGAGATAGGAGCTAAGGAGAGAAAGAGAGAGTGTGGAATAATGATTTTCTTTGTTTACATGTCACATGCGACATTAAATTTGGTATTTGATTATATTGCAGTTGTTTGTTCACTAAAATAGGATTCGGTCTTACTCTCATAGCTTTTCATCATTTCTTAACAGAACTTGCATGGCTTTCTGGGCTTTAAACTATTGTTTTAAGTGAGATGTCATACAATTGCTGGACTTGCTCTCAATTGAGTCAATTCCTTGTTTTGTCAATTGCTTAAAAATTGTAATAGAGAGGAGCATGAATTTTCTTGGTCATGCAGTTCCTTATGAAATCACAAGCTCTAGATGTTTACTGTACTAAAATTATCTTCATACAGGTGTTTAAATGGTGCTATGATTCAAGCAGAAAAAGTAGTTTATCGGGTGATTGTCCTGGTTCTTCACCCTAAGCTTGCTCTTCAAATCTCCAGTTTACAATCTAAGTGGCATGAAATGAAGGATATTTACCAATGCAATGCACAGTTGAAGCCATGAAGTGTAAATCTTAGTACAAAGGTAATGATATCCTTATCTGTAATTTTTACCAAATGCAAGGAGGATTTGAATCCATTTGCTGAGGCTAAATCCTTTTTTGTATGTTAGTTTGTGTAAGGGCAAGATTTCTTGCATATTGGCTATTCCTAATTAGACAAAACCTATTCCCTGTAATTGCATTCAATTATATGATTTTTATACATTAATATCACCTAACATCTCATGTTTATTCCTACTCCTCAAATATATCATTTATTATACATATTTCCTTAGAACTTTTAACACCTTATAGAACTTAAAATTTTTTATTAAAATTCAAAACTTCTTTAAAAACGATTTTACTACATATCTCACTATCCATACCAAATCAAACAAAATTAATTTTTAAATCTACCTGATCAATAATTCGTTAGATTTCTTTGAACATCGATCCCTATCGATCATCCCTTTCATCGATATGCATCATCCACCTCTATCCGATCATCCCCTTCATGTTTTTTCCTAAAACTTTTTTTTTGTCCGATCGATCCACCCTATATCCTTAATCATCTCTATATAATCGATTTTTCATTTGTAACTTTCATTTCTATAACTTTGAGAAACGATTTTGAGAAATTTTGATATTGAACTACCATATACCCCTTTTCCCACATATAACCACATCAAACCTTTTTTGAACAATTTACTTCCATAATTAAGAGATTTTCACCTAAACATTAATTTTTTTGAGGGAACATTCACACAAACCATTAACACATCATTATATTTATTACACACATTAAAAAAAGGCACTTAAGAAAATAATAAATAACATAATAGATATTATTTAATATCGATTTTATATAATAAATACCCCCCCTTTTCCTCTATATTAACATTTTTTGATTATTATTTTTTTTACTATTCTTTAACAAAACATTGGATTCATTCAATAAAATATCACACTTTTTTTGTATTCACTTCAACTTGATTTTTTATCGTCCCTTGGAATTCAAACCCCTCGACAAAAGACCATAAGTCGTAACCGGAGAGAAGTGACCCCCATTCTTCAAAAGAATATTCTTTAAAAATAAAAGAGATTCTTTTTACTCAAGAAACTACATTTGATATATCAACAACCGAACTCTAAAAAGGTAAAATGTAGAACAACCTAACCTAAGACCGAATGGAGGAAAAAACAAACTAGATAACTAAAATTTCAACTCCGAATCAAGAGAGTACAGGAAGATAAACTAGGACAGGTAGAAAAACCAAAGGATTAAAACACACTAAAATTTTTATTTCTAAATAACACTAACTAGAAACTTAAACAACACGAAAAAATTAAAAAAATTTCTATTTCCCAAAAAAAGAAACCAATATTATAAAAATTTAAAGACTAAAAAAATAAAAGGATAAAAATAAAAGCCAGATTTTAAAAGAAAAACTAAAAAACCAAAAGAATAGAAATAAACCTAACTATATAAGAAGACCCCCCCCCTTTAAGAATAATTTTAAAACTAGAAAATTAAAAAATGAAGTTTTGTAAAGAAGGTAATAATAGAAAAAATTTTACAAATTGATAATCTATTCTACCAGAAGTTAAAAAATTATTTTTAAAAAAATTTTTAAAGAGAAAGAAGTTGTAAAGGAAATTTTTAAAAGACTATTAAGGATAAAGAGAATAGACTAACATAAATAAACTCAAAAGGAAAAGGATAATTTTTGTATTCTTAATGAGGAAATCATTGAATTGAGAAGGAGATTTGAAAAGAATCTCCATGATAATTTAAGAAAAAGAAAATAAAAAGAATGAGGAGAAAAAAAAAAAAAAGAATTTAGGAAATACTCCTCTAAAAAAAAAAACTAAAAAACAAAAAACTTAAAAAAGAAGAACAGGAAACAGAAATACACAAAAAGAGAAAAGTTTTATGGTAGGTTTTCTTAGAATAAGACCAAAGAACAATAAAAAAAATAACACCCGATGCGTTTTATATAGGGTTTTTCTCTCTTTCTTTTTCTTCTTTCAAACATTCCGAAAGCCCCTCTTTTCTTCTCTCAAATTCCTCAAAACCAAACCACTCCTACTTCAATTTCGTGAAGTATTCGTGCATCCTTTGGTGATTTCAAGTTGTTTTGTGGAGATTCTTTGCTCTTTTTCGAATTCTACAAGAGGTATTTTCGAAATTTTTCTTTTTCTTTTAAGTTTTTCGATTTTTGTCCAAATTGATGATCTTAGCTAGTTTCTTGCTATTATTAGTATTGAATCTAGTTGATAATGATAATGCTAATTCGATTTTGCTTAGTTTTTGTTGATTTAATTCACAAAATGGATTTTTACAAAATTAGGGTTCTTATTTTCGAAAATTTGGGGGTTTTTGAAATTTTCAGATTCTTTGCTTAAATTGATGAGTAATTTGTGTAATTACTTACTTGTTTAGGCTATTGAGAAGTGTGCATTGTATTGAGGATCACTTTTTCTTGTGGATTGGTGATTTTCAAGGTAAGTTATGCCAAATTTTTTATTTTCTAAGTGATCCGAATTAGGTACTTTGTTTTGATCATTGTAACTAATTGTCTTGTCTCTGTGTTTCGTGTGTGCATGGTTGATTGAATGGTTGGTCCGGTGTTTCTTCCTTTCTTGTATGGGGTGTGGGCTTTAGTGTTGGTGGGACTTTGTTTTTTTTGTAAATGGGTGGTTGGATCAAGGGGGGCACTTCCTCATCCCACCCCTGAACCAAACCTTCCGTTTGCTCGGCCCGGGTTTCATCCCGAGGAACTTTCTTTTGAAACCAACAGACTAGACTTTTTGGGTCCACGTGGGCACAGACTTCATCATCTGGTTTTGGTTTTATTTCGTATGGTTGGTTTTATTGGTTCCGGAATATACAACCGGATGGAGGTTTTTTTTTAAGGAGGGCTTCCCCGTCTGGCGATTCCACGGAGGGATTACTTTGGATCCCCCTTTCCCCCTTTGGGCGCCTTGATCCAAGCCTAACTCCCAAATAAGAGGGGAATGAAACGCATGGGTGTTTGGCTTTGGGTAAGGTATAACATATTACCTTCCCCCAATCCGAAACCCCGAGGGCGGCCGTCGGCCGTGGTTTCCTTGGAACCTTGGGCCCTTAGTGCATTAGGGAAGCCCATCTGGCTTTTTGCTCATTGGATTTGTAATTCTTAAGGTTAGGGGGAGTGACATACCCTTTCCCTGCCGGACCCCTCGCCCTTGTCCTGGGGTCCCCTCCCCTCCCCGGGCTCCCTTGGCCTCCCCCCCCCCTTTGGGCGGATGACCCACCTTGGTTACTTTCCCCCCCCTGGGCCATGGCTGTTTTGATGGATTGACCCTGTGGGGTTCTCGAGGAGGGGGGGGGGTTGCTCCCGGTGGGTGGGATGCTGACTCTGGACGTTTTTTTGCTTTTGTGTAATGGACTGTTCCTTGTTTTTCTATCTGTATTTGTTTTTGGCGTACTCTTTTTTTTTTAGCCCTTTTGGGGGGGTTATACTTTGTAAACTTTGGTTAGTTGCTTTTGGCTTTATTCTTCATATATGTTTTGCATAATGTGATTGTGATGTGACTAGTTTTTATCCCTTTGGCCTTCCTGTCAAAAGGGGGAGGTAGTGTGTTGTGTGTTGTGGCCTTTTCTTTGAAATGCTTTAACTCAATATATGTCATGCCATATAGCTTCACGGTATGTGTGTTTGTATTGAAGCGGTTGATTTATACTTCGATATTTGTATAGCTACTTTGAATGGTGTTTTTGTTAATTAAGGTTTGTCTGAATGCCAAAGGGGAGATTAAGGCGTTTCTGATTGGCTTTTCCTATTGCAAAACCTTTCCGTGCATTCAATGTATAGTTGTGGGTTTTATAAGTCGTGGCATTAGGATTGGGATGTCGGCATCCTGGTTCATCTCAGGTTCGTGGGTTTCCCACTTCCCGGTAGGGTTGACTATATTGGTCTTGGAGCTTTTCAATCACCTTGGGTTGCTAGAACTAAAATGGTTTTATGTGAAAATTGCAAAACTTCTTTAAAAAGATTTTACTCGGAGATGACGTCACACGGGCGAGTGCGCAAGGCATTGGGGTTTAAACTGGGGAGGGGAAGTGACTTTGTTGAAGTGAGCCCCGGGGTCGCGCCGGGGGGGAGCCCTCGGGGTGGGTTTCTTCGGAAACTTTTGTTTGGTGGGGCGGCTCTATCGTTGTGCTTCTTTGTACTTTCATTTTCTTGGAACGTTGGAAAGCCTTTGATATGAGGACCCGTTCCAGCTGGTTCCCCTTTGTGCCCTCCCCTAAACCGTTTGCTGATCCGTTTCTTTCCGTTGGTTTGTTCATCCGCAACTGTGTTTGGGGATCCCCCTGCATTAAGGTTCTGGGATGGGGTCCCGGGGGCTCGGCGGGGGCGCGGGCGGGTTGGGCGGGGGGGGATTGTGGGGGCTTTTCAGGGCGGGGGGGCCCCCGGGGGGGGTTGGAATCTGGGGGGTGTGTGTGGGTTTCGTTTTTAAAGCACGGGTTTTCAGACTGGGGGCGGGTTGGTGGGGGGGGGAGGGTGGCGGGGAGGTTGCATAGTGTTGTAACAATTGATGAAGCTGCATACAGGTATGTGTAGTAATTGACAAAATGCAGTGATTCTAGTGTTTATGGAATTTGGTTAAACATAGAATTCTTCCATGAAACCATTTTTTTCTGTAAAATTCTTATTAAATGAATATACCTCTATTACAATGCATTCCTTGAGACATGCCAGTACTAATGAAATCTCATTCTGTAAAGTTCTATAATAGCCCTAAGCCCCCAACTACTAACTACCATCCACTTGGCTGCTGACTCGTCCCATTTCCTTGCCGATAAACATATGGTTGGTATCATGCTCTGAGATAACTCTTAGTTCAGAAGAAGGCTAAAATCTCTGTACATTGACATGTTTTATGTTTATTTATAGAATGGAATATGCTTGAAACTGGCTCTAGTTAGGCAGCTATTGAATACTTGTGAAATCACTTTAGTTTTGGTATTCACTTTTTCACCGTGGTCCATTCTTGAAGTGTCTGTTTCTTCTATACATCAGTGGCATGTTGCTGGCACCACACATGGAAATTCAAACTTACAAAGAGAGACAAAGTTCTGTTCCGTGACTAGTCTGAAATAAAGTGGAGACGGTTTTAGTTAACATTAACCATATGCTTAGTGTCAGAGCCTGCACATTTGCGGCCAATTTCATAGGCTCAGGCCCATGCCCAAGACCTATTTCCAGATTTTATTGTCTCTTAAGTAATTTAGATAAGTCCTTTAGTTGTCTAGACTCATCATAATGCATATTTTCTCATCTTTTCTTGACCGAACCATCTCAAAAGTTATAGAATCTCGAGAGCAATACAATACATCGCTCATTTTTATCTTGCACCCTTGTTCTTCTATCTCTTGTGTGTAGGTTTCCAGGCTCACTTAGTTCGAGCAAAGGCCTGAAGGCCGCATGGGCAGAGGGCTGAAAGAGTCGTCCTGTGACATTAGGTAGGCTCTTACATCACCAGTAATGTACTGTTGGAGTCTTGGAGAGTGACCTTGTCAGTATAATATCACCAGAAAAAGAATCCTACTCATAAGTCACAACACATATTAGTTTCTTTGTCCTACCCAAGTGTAGAGTATAGTGTTGTATGCCAAAAAAAAAACCACCTCATTGATGCAAGAGTTTTGACACAACAATCAAGCTTATCTACTGGTCTCTGCATATTATTTTATGACAGCATCTTTTACAATGTGGGAAATATACTAATGCATCCAAAAGACACACGCCTACGTTTTCTCTCACGTCACTGGATTTGAACCCTTCTGTGGTTAAAAAGAAAAACATAGTCAAATCATTTCTTCATCCAGATTTCGGACACCTCTGGTTTAGTATACTCAATCTCTCGGCAATTGCAATTGCAATTGCAATGGCTTCAGAGTCCCATGATCAGCTTCACTTTGTTTTGATACCACTAATGTCTCCAGGCCACCTTATACCAATGGCAGACATGGCTAAGCTGTTGGCACAGCATGGTCCAGTGGTCACAATAATCACCACACCCCTCAATGCTGTTAGAATCAAACCGATCATTGATCGCGCCATTGATTCCGGTCTAACCCTTCATCTAGTTCAGTTCAGCTTGCCACTTGCTGAGTGTGGTTTGCCAGAAGGATGTGAAAACATGGACTCAGTCCCCGCAAGAAACTTGTTTTGGAATTTCTTTGATGCTGTCGGAAGCTGCAGCAGCCAATAGAGCAATTGCTCAAGACACTGAACCCCTGTCCGAGATGCATAATTTCGGATAAATACCTGCCGTGGACGGCTGAGATTGCTCGAAAGTTTGGGATACCAAGGTATTTGTTTGATGGGACTAGTTGCTTTACACTCTTGTCTAACCATAATATAGAAACATCCATGCTCCTAGAGAGTGTTACAGAATCAGAACCATTTCTGGTGCCTGGTTTGCCTGATGAGATTGAGCTTACTTTAGCCCAATTACCGAGGCACATGAATCCAGCTTCACATGATTTAAGAGAGCTTTACAAAAAGATAACAGAATCTATAGAGGGAGCATGCGGGTTTGTTGTGAATAGCTGTGAGGAATTGGAACCAGAATATGTCAAAGAGTATAGAAAGGTTAGTAAAGTTTGGAGTATCGGTCCAGTGTCGCTATCCAACGACACAGAATTGGACAAAGCTCAAAGAGGCAACAAGGCCTCAATCGATGAAAACAAGTGCCTAAAATGGCTTGATTCATGGCCTAAGAGCTCAGTGGTTTATGTGTGTCTCGGAAGCCTTAGCTGCGTAGCCACCCTTCAATTGGTAGAGCTTGGTTTAGGCTTAGAAGCATCGAATCAGCCTTTCATTTGGGTGGTCAGCAGAAATAAAACAGAAGAATGGGGGAAATGGTTGTTAGAAGATGGATTTGAGGACAGGATTAAAGGCAGGGGATTGTTAATCCATGGTTGGGCTCCACAAATACTGATATTGTCACATCCTGCAGTTGGTGGATTTCTCACACATTGTGGTTGGAATTCGACATTGGAAGGGATTTGTGTTGGGATTCCAATGGTCACATGGCCTATGTTTGCTGAGCAGTTCTACAATGAGAAGTTGATAGTGCAAGTCTTGAAGATTGGTGAGAGAGTTGGGGCTAATGTGGTAGTTCCGTTGGGGAAACAAGAGGGGTCTGTGGTAAAGGTAAAGAGTGGTGAGTTTAAGGAGGCCATAGAGAAAGTGATGATCATTGAAGGGAATAAAGAAGGAGAAGAAAGACGAGAAAGAGCAAAGAATCTTGCAATGATGGCCAAGAAAGCTACAGAGGAGGGAGGCTCTTCTTACCTTAATATTAGACTGTTAATTGAAGATGTAAGAGCATTATCATACAAACACCACTAGCAGTACCCATTTGAGGTGAGAGACCACCAATGACTTCTATTTCTTATATAGATTATCGTTATGAAATGCAGTGATTGCAGTGTTTATGAATTTTGTTTAGAAATAAATCTCTACTATTTACATGTCTGCACTAGGAATATTTCCAGGCACTCCTGGCTTTAATTACTAACTACCATCCTCTTGGCTGCTGACTTATCCTGTTTTCTTGCCGGAACATTACAGTATTTTAGGGTCACAACTCGCAAGATATCTTAGAATTTTGGTATTCATTTGCTGGATATGTAGAAACTGCACTCTAGTTACACAGTTACCCAATTGTGTGAATGTATTTACTTTTCTTACTAGAGTCATTCTTGAGAGCCTGTTTCTTTTCTACATCAATGGGTGTTGGAGGCACTTTGATAAAAAGAGTTTGATAAACATTGTCCATGAATGCACGTCTTGTTTCTGGTTTTTTTTTCTGTAAACCAAGCCATCCCCTAACAACTAATATGCTTAGGTAGTCTCTTACCTGCGGTTTACTGTTATCAATCCCACCATCAATTCATATTGCATATTTGCAATGGTTTTAGAATCCCTATGATCAGCTTCATTTTGTTTTGAATTGTTTATTTGTTTTTGTGCTTGTTTTCCTTCTGCTATGATTGGTGTTTTAGGGGGTAATGTGTAGTTTATCTCTATGGATATATATTCTCCACGTATCTTTACCCAATAATATTGACTTATAGTCATAGGCTTCAAAATTTACACTTCTCACCAGAAGGCACTCATAGTTCACAAGAATGCTAATATCTTTGTACATGGACATGTTTGCTATTCGTTTAGTTGATAGAATATCCTTGAAAGTCGTTTCCTTCCATACATCAGTTGCTGTTGCAGGCACTCCGGATAGAGATGAGATGCAAAGACATTGATAAGGTCTTGTCGGTTTAACCTTATCTACAAGACCCTTTTTTTTACTATTTTATTTTTCCTTGAACCAAACCATTTCCATATAACCAATGGGGAGAGTACATGAGGTATTGTATGCATGGCTAAAGCATCAAACCTACCACCTATTGATTCTTTAGATTTTTGGCTCAGTACATCGAAGCTTATCATCATTCAGACTATTGGAATTGCAAGCAGCACAAAGAAACAATATAAGTGATATACAGGAGATTAGGCACATTCCCAGGTATAGTCTCATGTCACCAGATTTTAACCCCTGTCGAATCTCTTCTTCGTTAGGTTACTGTCATATATCTCCCCATCAAATTCCAACTGCCAATTAGTTTGCAATGGCTTCAGAATCCCATGATCAACTTCACTTTGTTTTGATACCTCTAATGTCTCCAGGACACCTTATACCAATGGCAGACATGGCTAAGCTATTGGCACAGCATGGTGTGGTGGTCACTATTGTCACCACACCCCTCAATTCCATTCGAATCAAACCGATCATAGATCGTGCCATTGATTCTGGTCTCCCTATTCATCTAGTGCAGTTCAGTTTGCCACTCCATGAGTTTGGTTTGCCAGAGGGATGTGAAAACATGGATTCAGTTCCCTCCAGAAAGTTGTTTCTGAATTTCTTTGATGCAATTGGCAAGGTGCATCAGTCAGTAGAACAATTTCTTGAAACAATGAAACCCATTCCCAGCTGCATGATTTCAGATAAAGGTCTTGCGTGGGCGGACGAGATTGCTCGAAAGATTGGGATACCAAGGCTTTTGTTCGATGGGACTAGTTGCTTTACTCTCTTGTGTAGTCATAATATACAAACATACAAGGTCCTAGAGAGTGTTTCAGGATCAGACACCTTTCTAGTGCCTGGTTTGCCTGATGAGATTGAGCTTACTTTAGCCCAATTGCCGGGGCACATGAATCCGTCGTCAGATGATTTAAGAGATCTTCATAAAAAGATAGAGGAATCCAAAGAAGGAGCGTATGGAATTGTTGTGAATACCTTTGAGGAGTTGGAATCAGACTATGTCAAAGAGTATAGAAAGGTCAGTAAAGTTTGGAGTATCGGTCCAGTGTCGCTATCCAACAACACAGAGTTGGACAAAGCTCAAAGAGGCAACAAGGTCTCAATGGATGAAAACCAGTGCCTGAAATGGCTTGATTCATTGCCTGAGAACTCAGTGGTTTATGTATGTCTCGGAAGCCTTAGCCGTGTCACGACTCTTCAGTTGATAGAGCTTGGTTTAGGCCTAGAAGCTTCAAACTTTCCTTTTGTTTGGGTGATAAGCACCGAAACAATACAGAAGAATGGGAAAAATGGTTGTTAGAAGATGGATTTAAGGGAAGAGTTAAAGGGAGAGGACTATTAATCCATGGTTGGGCACCACAAGTACTGATATTGTCACATCCTGCAGTTGGTGGATTTCTAACACATTGTGGTTGGAATTCGACATTGGAAGGGATTTGTGCTGGGATTCCCATGATCACATGGCCTATGTTTGCTGAGCAATTCTACAATGAGAAGTTGATAGTGCAAGTCTGGAAGATTGGTGAGAGAGTCGGAGTTCATGTGGGCGTTCCATTGGGGAAACAAGAGGAGTCTGTGGTGTTGGTAAAGAGTGGTGAGTTTAAGGAGGCCATAGAGAAAGTGATGAACAAGGACAGGAATAAAGAAGGAGACGAGAGAAGAGTAAGAGCAAGAAAGCTTGCTATGATGGCAAAGAAAGCTACGGAGGAGAGAGGCTCTTCTTACCTTAACATTAGACTGTTAATTGAAGATGTAAGATCATACAATCACAACTAGCAATACCCATTTAGGCCAAGACGTAATTTATTTGAACTTATGGTCAATGAACTGTTGTCTTAATATTGGGGTTTTGTTATTCTTTTTTAATCAGTTTGTCTGTTGGGCACTTCTATTTTGCCATGGTTTGCCCAAACTATGAATTCAATTTATTTTTTTTGGCAAAAATGAAATCAAGTTTTGGGTATATGTTTCCTTAAGATGCTTTACAGTATCCAACATGTTGTGACCTTAGGTAAGATTCCTTGACTAGATTGCAACCCAAAGATGACAAAGTTCTAAACTAGATAATCTTGTTGCTGCCCACAAAATATGCTCGACAAATAACAGCCAAGTGATCGATCGAGTAATAAACCTAGCTCATTCTTGATGATTTGTGGGTGCCATCACACACCCGGATTGACCATGTGGAAATGAAGATGTACGTAGTGCGTGTATATCTAAAATCAAGGAGTTAGGGGTTGTTAAACAGATGAGTCGAGTGGTGCTTGGGAAACAAGTCTACCGAGTCGTAGCAAATGATAATTGGTAGTCTAGAAATTAAGTTACAACTCAACTAGTCCTAAAATATGAAAGTAAACTATAGACTAAAGAGTTGAAAGTAAAAGGGTGAGAAATTAAATGACTTGGTAAATGATGAAGACTAAGAGCAGTATTGAAAGGTGGTAAATGATGAAGACTAAATTGAGCGTGCGTATCAAAAATCTATCAACTATAACCATGAGTAGCTAAGGAAACAACAAAAAATAAAACAAAGTTATAAGGAGTCGACCTAGACTTGTAGAGCAAACAACTAAAGAATTGAAGTAACATTATACCTTTATACCTAAAAATAAAAGAAAACTCATGGTATGGTTTTCGGCTTGAGTTGCGTGTGTTTAATGGGAAGAACGGTCCCCTATTTATATTGATAGACTTGTAGCCTTAACTTTATCTCTAATCTCTTCGAGTTCCTTCTTACTTTGAGATTTTTCTTCAGTTGAACCTAATGTTGATCTTTAGATGACTCGGTTCGACTGAAATTTATCTTGGCTTGTCTCTCATGGGTTAAGGACTCAATCGCGTATCATTTTCTTATCAACTAAGTTGTGTACTGGAGTTTGAATTTAACACTGTATTTCGAGAACATTCCAATTGATGGGCCGACCCCAATGACTTTTTGGATTGAGATTTAACACTCATTACTGCTCATCATACTTGGAGATCATTCTTCAACTACTCATGGGTTGGAAGCCCAACTGAACACTAGCGGAGTAAACTCACTTGACCGATAGTAACAATCTCCAGCCGTTTGGCAAAAAATTAGGGTCAGTCGGCATTTAAACACTCTTAGTTTGCCAAAACCAATTTCCATTTGATGATGCAAATTTAGGTTACAAACATTGCACACTTAAGTTTCTTGAGCCTCAATGAGTGTCCCCCAATGATTAATAGATTTGAGTCGACTTTTCTCAAACATAAAAAATGAAAATCTCCATTATGTGGAGAGAAGTTGGAAGACTAAATGATGTCGGCCAAAGCTAGTTAATCACTCAACCGAATAATGGCAACGATTCAAGTGTTATTGGCTAGAAACGAGCACTTGAGCAAAGATATGGAAAAACACAAGCTGAAATCTCAATCAAAGAAAAATTGGCAGCCAAGAATTTTTTTTGCCAAGGGATGACTTCAGCCGAAAATATACTGTCTTGGTAAGAAATAATATGCCTCAATAGCAACTTTAGACAAAGAAAAATGTTGAGCTGAGATAAGGAAGGAAGATTTTTGAGTTGAGCGAAGATTTCACTAAAGATAATCAATTTTTTGTTTAAGTATAATAAAATACCAAATATCTTTGGCCGAATATGACTCAAAATTTTCACCTGAGTCATACTCACAAAATATTCAACCGATTCGAAACACTTGGCCAAATAACACACATCTCAAAGATCTGAGTCATGAAAACTGTTTGCTAAGTCATCTTGACCTTCTTGGAGGTTTATCTAGCCATTACTCATTTGGGATGATCCGGTTTGAGCTTCTTCTTCTTTTTCACAAAATGAAGTATGGTCTCTCTCTCATTTTTTTTATAATAGGAAGTCAGAATTATATATATATATGCGATTTGTTTATGTTTCTAATGTTGTTATTTTGTAAAACAACATTAATCAAAATAGTTTATGCGTGATAACCGATAATACTAATCAAGGAGTTAGCTAGTTTTCATTACATCAATGCGAGGATGTTAAAGAGTAATGCACATTGAAACATCGAAATTAGTCTACATTATCCTAGAAAAATTTAGAATTATCATGTAATGATATTAAGGATCTAGAATGAGCATGGAAAGTGTAATAGCTCTAGAAGACTATAAAAGTGCGGTTGTTAATTAACCACTCAATGTCGGTGGTAACACCAGGTCAGTGATCAACATATATAAATATGTATGAGCTAATCTTGTAATCATGTAACCCAGAAAGCAAGCTATCAAGCTAATTAAGAAGCAATTATCTATACTAAAGGAGTAGGGAGCCAAAGATCGGCTTATGAACAGTGTTTTGAGTCTAATGAATAGAAGCGGCTTGAGCCGAGTCCAGCCGAGCGCAGCCGATGACCCTTTTGCCCCTATCTGTTTGCCATATTTTCGTTTTTGTCTTCTCTCTCCTCTCTCTCTTTCCGTTGAGTAAGCGGGCAAATGAGTCATTTCTCTTTGCTGGCTCCTAAAAGCTCTCAAACCTGCAGCCTCTCCTCGATCATCTCTCATTGATTCCTCTCCTCTTTGTTCGCGACACCATCATGATCATCTCTCATCCCTCTCCTCTCCTCTCCTCTTACATCTATCTCAAACCAGCAGCAAAATCAAGCCATATATGTGTGATGTTCATTTAGTTTTTTTTTTCTTTTCTTTTTTTCAGTCAATTCACTGAAATTTTATTAAAGAATCAATCGTACTTGCCTTTGAACCCGGAAGAAAAAAAATTCAGCCATGGTGTTTTGATCTGCATTTGATGAAGATGAGAGAATGTGGAGAGAGTTGGGATTTTTGCAGACATGGCTGGGATGTTGGGAAGTTTGATTTGGAGGTTGCAGAGAGAAGGGAGATTCACGGGGAGAGAGAGAGAGAGGAGGAAGAGGGGAAAAAAGAAGAAGAGCTGATTTGACGAAATTGGCCCTAACAAAGAGGATTTTTAATTTATTTTAAAATTAAATAAGATAAATAAGATATATACCTACGGATCTACCCTCATAATGCAAATCAATCGATATTATAATGAGCTTAATTTTTGTACATATATGAAATTAATAAGCCAAGCTATTTGATCATGCCAATTGCTAAGCTATAAAAGGTTTTTATTATAAAATTTTAATGGAAAAAACAACTCAGTAATTAAAGTGATAAATAATGTTTTAGTTTAATAAGTAAATTGATATTTTCGAAAATTCAATGTGTTAAAATCAGGTAAATTTCTACATATTAAACCTTTTTTTTCCTCATCGTATTTGTTTTTGTTTAGTTAAGTATACCCTTTGAAATATGAATTCTATTACTTAAAAATATCATAGTGCATTTTTTTTTAAACTATTCAATTCGAACGTTGAAGTAAGAATTATCGATTCTTACTATAATACGAGTAGGAAAGTAATTGTAAAATAATTAACCAACTAGATATAGGAAGCTCCATCTTGGCTTGCTAGCTATTAAGAAGCTCGCTCGATGTTGACAATGTGAAGAACACACTCAAAATCAAGAGGAATCTCAACATACAAAAAGAATAAGGCGATTTAGTTGTGTTGTTCGTGAACTTTTATGAACCTTATATGTACGCGTATTTTCTTTTGTAACTTAAACTTGGTAAACAAAGCATAAAAATACTATTTGCATTTTATATATAATTTTGATGTTTTTAAAATTTTTCGTATGTTTAATATTTCAACATATGGTAAACGCTTTTAAAACCCGCAACAACGTGCGGGTGATGTTTGCTCGTACAATCTAAAGTTGCAAAGTATTGCTCCTCTCCTCTCATTCAATCTCTTCTCCTCTATTTCAATATAAAGTGTCCTAATACACTTTATACTAAATATCTTGTCCTAAGCTACTACTCCTAAGTCCTAGTACTCTCAACATTCCTACTAAACCCTCTAAATTCTAACAGTGTTATCAGAGCACTAAATACTAACAGAGGATGGGATGAGGTGGAATTATCTCATAGGACAACCTTAGTGCAAACCAATACACCAACCACCTTAGATATATTCAAGTCTAATATATCCATAGGAACGGAGCCAGAAAAATTAAATGTCAAGTCTCTACAAAAAAAAATCTATAAATAATTATCAACAAATTAACAAAAAATATTTGATACTGCTTTAAAAGTATAACCTAAATCTTACAGGACTCTCAGTAACTTTATCTTGCCCAGTCCCTCTGGTATTGCTCTAGTTAACATGTTGTGGCTTAGATTTCTACAAATATTTTAAGTAAAAACAAATATAAATTGTAAAAAGAGCACTCGAAATGATGTCTAGGGATTGAACAACAAACGATACACAAATTTTTCCTTATCGATTTATACTCGAATATTACTAACTATGGTAGTTGTGAAACATTTTAAATGAAATGTTTAGTTGGCCTATTAATTTTTGTAACAATTATGCAAATTTCTTGGTTTGAACGTTGAAACAAAATACATGTGTTCTAAAAGTGGTGTTGTCTTCAACTAAACGTGGATGATTATCAACCGTTATGCAAATTTTTATAAACGTGATCATGTGATGGCATGCATGCAACTCATCTTCAAGTTGTTTCGTGAAAACATACAAAACACTGAACAAGTCATCAATTGTTTGCAAACGTATGACGATTCTTTTTACCTTTAGATTATGAGAATTGTGTTCAAATCTTTGGCATCTTACTCCTGATTTTAGAGTTTGTGATTATGGTAGTTTGGGTTTACTTCGGCTTTGTTTTGACTTTTGAGGGAGAAAAAAAGTTTTTATTTTACTTATGTTGTATGGGATTAATTTTACTTATAGTGATAGAGTATGGGTGTGATTGGATGGAGGAAAAAAAGATGAAATTTAATTGAAAGTGAGGAATTCATAATTTCTTGACTTCAATTACCTCGTTTGGCATTCTCAACTTGGAAATTATAAATTTCTCTGTGGACAAAAAAAATGAAGGAATTGATTGCCCGAATTTCTCACTTCAATTTCCACCAAAATAGATGTTATTTCGAATTCCCTTGCAGAAATTTATTTTTATTTCTTTATTAGTTTCCAAAACAAGGTTTTTTTTTTATCTTTTAATTTGTTTTAAAAATTCTTAATTTATTACATATTTCAAATTCCATATAAATACAACCAAACAATAAAAATTACAATTGATGGAGTTGTGGATTCCATCATTTCAAAATTTCTAAAGCATTTATAATTGTCTCATCCAAACGCACCGTAAGAGTTTCTGATTTTAGGAAAATATTGATTAGGCATTTGGTTTAGGAAAGAAGACGCATACATTTTGAAAGATTGTAAAAATATGGTATTTCATGGTTGCTTCTATGTACAATGTTGGATATGGAGACATTGTCTCAAAGAATTCTTAGGCAAAAACTTCTATAAAGATTGATTTACAAGATTAAGGGTTCAAATCATGGATTACACTTCCGAATGTATGCCAATAAAAGAGAGTAAGGACAAAAAATGTCAAACCTAGGTCGGACAAGAGTATTTTTCTTTTTTAGGTCAGTCGAATTAATCTTGAATTACATATTTTTGAATTTTATAATTGGAAAAAAAAATTACATATATATGATCTTTGAAATTAAAAAAAAATTGTTCAAATTATTCTTACTTAAACTTTTCAGTTATTAAATTACATAGATGTGTTACAATTTTGGTATATACAATAATAATATCATGGAAGAGTCTTACAAAATATTATATTTTACCTTGATTTTTCTTTAAAAATTATGTTTTAAAGGTCATATTTATAATATATATAGAGTCGAGGGGATATTTATTATATATATATATTATAATTGACATATATTGATATATGTATGTCCATAAATTTACATCTGTATGTTTCATTACATCTCATTTTAAACACGTATGTATCAAATTTTTTAATTACTATTTCGGTATTTTATGGCTAAATTTTTTAAAATATTTTTCACTAAATTATAGTTATTGAACTATATGCGTACGTACGTATTATTGATGTTTAATTCCGGTCCCGAATATTACTAACTAGGTTACCTAATCACCTGCATAGTTGTGACACATCTAAAGTGATTTGTTTAGTTGGCCTGTCAATTTTTGTAACATATTATATAAATTTCTTGGTTTGAAAGTTGAAAGTTGAAACAAAGTACATGTGTTAAAAGTGTTGTTGTCTTCGTTAAAAATGGATGATTATCAACCGTTGATGTTGATATGAACATTATAATGCTTTCGAAACTGACAAGTTGTTGAAACCCCGTTGGTACGCGTAGACTTTGACTAAATAAGGAAACCCCAGATTAAGGGTTTGAACCAAATTGCAAGGCAACAATTGTGTCTAATATATAGCCATTATTCATTCGTGGAATCTACTTTGAATCCGTCCAAGTCAATCACGTAGGTAAACCACTACGCGGAGCTAGTATAACTTAATACATCAAAAGCCACATCTTACATAGAGATGACTCGGTCTTCTTTCTCTTTATTATTATCTTTTAATCTTTCGGCTATGGGCAATGACTCGGTCATCATACTGCAAATGGCATATCATCAGTATATGCGTAGTCATGAGCTGGTTTTGGAATGCCTACACATGGTGAATTAGACAACTACTAGATTCGAAAACAGACCAACAATGTATATCAAGTTATAACACAACACTTTATATATATCTACTGCCTATAGGTGTAGGCACAACACTATATATCTACTACCTATATGTCCTATACATCAGGTCCATCCAGCACTGAAGTTGAAGAAAAAGAAAAATTGGGGCCTTGAAGACTACGTAAAAGGGTATTGAAGTGTTTATAAATGCATTGGCCCGCAATCTGAGTGAATATTCAAGTCAAGCTCACTTGCTGAGTTACCTTCCCCAGTCTAGGTTCTAGCTAGTGCAGCCATTTTTGTTGAAATCGTCATATTTTGCTTCCATACCTTAGTAGAAAAGAATTAGACCTTGTAATCTCTTGTCTGCTATGGCTTCACAAGCAAGGCAGCAGGAGCAGCAGCCTCACTTTGTCTTAATCCCACTCATGGCACAAGGCCATATGATCCCCATGATAGACATCGCTAGGCTCTTGGCAGAGCGCGGTGTAATGGTTAGCTTGGTCACTACTCCATACAATGCCTCGAGATTTGAGTCATGCATTTCTCTAGCAAGAGATCGATCCGGGCTTCCAATATCCATTGTGAAAATCCCATTTCCATGCCAACAAGTGGGACTTCCAATTGGGAGTGAGAGTCTTGACATTTTACCATCTCGAAATCTGCTGAGGAAATTCTTCAAGGCTCTTAGCATGCTGCAAGAACCACTAGAAAAGTACCTTGAAGAACAAAAGCCTCAGCCGTGGTGCATAATATCGGACAAGGCACTGTCATGGACTTCGAAAACAGCTCAGAAGTTCAATATTCCGAGGATTGTTTTCCATGGAATGTGCTGCTTCTCATTGCTGAGCTCTCACAATATCAAACTCTCAAATGCTCACAATTCTGTTACTTCTGATTTTGAACCTTTTGTGGTGCCAGGGATGCCCCAGAGGATTGAGATCACTAAGGCTCAGCTGCCAGGAGCTTTTGTCACGCAACCCGATTTGGATGATTTCCGGGACAAGAATCAAGAGGCTGAATGGAAATCTTATGGGGTGGTGGTGAATAGCTTTGATGAACTTGAATATGGGTGTGCTGAGGAGTTGGAGAAGGTGTTTGATAAAAAGGTCTGGTGCATTGGGCCAGTTTGTTTATGCAACAAGAGCAATTCGGATAGGTTTTCTAGAGGTAACAAATCCTCAATTGATGAAACACAATGCTTGCAATGGCTTGAATCAATGCAACCAAGGTCTGTCATCTATGCTTGTCTTGGTAGCCTTTGTAGACTAGTCCCATCACAATTGATAGAGCTTGGTCTAGGCTTAGAAGCATCAGGAAAACCCTTTATCTGGGTAATCAAAACATGTGGGAAGTATGAAGAATTGGAAAAGTGGTTAGTGGAGGAGAGATTTGAGGAAAGGATCAAAGGGAGAGGTCTTTTAATCAAGGGTTGGGCTCCCCAAGTTCTTATTCTCTCAAGTCCAGCAATTGGAGGGTTCTTAACTCATTGTGGTTGGAACTCAACCATAGAAGGGGCATGTTCTGGTGTGCCAATGATAACATGGCCTCTATTCGCCGAGCAATTCCTTAACGAAAAAATGATCATAGAGGTTTTGAAGATCGGTGTTCGGGTTGGTGTGGAGGTTCCTGTTAGATGGGGGGATGAAGAGAAAGTTGGAGTGTTGGTGAAGAAAGATGGGGTGAAGAAGGCAATAGAAGCATTGATGGATGGAGGTGCAGAAGCGGAAAAGAGAAGAAAGAGAGCAAGAGAAATTGGAGAAAAGGGTACAAGAGCCATTGAAAAAGGAGGGTCATCTCACTCAAACATGTCATCTTTGATTCAAGATGTTAAGGAATTACATGAAGCCACTCAAAGCAAAGGTTAGAAGCTTAACCTAAGCAAGAGTCTGTTTGAGCCCAAATGTAAATTTGACTATTTTAAATAAAATCGAATACAGCCCATGGGCCGAAAACTGCGGCCTAAATAATATTTTGTATCTTCTTTTTCTTACGTCGCAAGGAAACCTATTCACATAGGGGTTTTTTGCTGATTTCGTTTCCTACAAGGAAAATAAATCTAAGAGTCCTAAAGCATCATGAGAGCCGCGAACCCTGAAGGGTATAAATAACAAGTTTTACAATCAGAAAAGGGTTCTCAACCTCACAAGCAAACTTGCAAACTCAAAACCTCCTCGAGCAAACTTACAACCTAAGCCTCTCCGGAGCACCTTTGCGACCTTGCAACCTTGCTAAGATCACATCTTAGTTCTTCAAATCTTCCCAGTTTTGTTGCTCTGCTTTCTCATCCCAAGAAAGTATCGATTTTGTTCACAAGAAACGTTCTCGAAGCCCTGAACTTCGTTTAGGCCTTTCACGAAGAACCTCGACGGAGTTTGTTCTCTCTCCGTCCGCACTCGCTTGACTAAGAAGTACAGTTTGGAGCACATCATCAACGACATCATCGTACCTCGTGGTACTGGCACGCCCGCACATCACAAAAGAGACTGTTCGACTCTCCAGCAGCGGTTTCCAGCGCGAACAGAGTCCACTGTCACAGCTACTTCAAATGTACATGTTAGTTAGTTTCCTCTACTAAAACATAATATATATCTTGTGGATATGAAATTCTCTGGTGATCAGTTTCTGGTATATATATCATATGAATTGCAAGTATTGTGTTTCTCTCTCTTTTGAACTTTAGTTTTCCCCATATTCTGTTGGTCCTTCTACCCTTTTCTCCAATTTCTCTTGCTCTCTTTCTTCTCTTTTCCGCTTCTTCACTATATGACACACTTGTGAGAGAGAATATTACTCATACTAGCTAGTAAGTATAAGTAAACTGATCATTGTGCATGTAGTCATCTTCATGAAGATTGAAGAGTGGAGTATATAAAAGCCATTCATTCCCATCAATGTACGAAACATCCATAAAGGGTGCTGCTTCAGATTCATTGAGCTGCTTTGCAAATGAGACCCTATTTGTATTATTTGCTCCTGGTCCTATGCACTCGTATTCCCCATAAAACACTTTCCTGCATTGAAATAATTCTGTAATTATTAAAACGAAATATGAGCACTTGAATTCTCACCAATTTACCCAAAAAAAAAAAAAAGGGCCCGTGGACTTTGGGTTGGATTCCATTAAGGTACCTGTCCTTTTGGCTGCATCAATTTTGTCCTATGTAATTGTCTGATATCGTAATTCAAGAAAGAACAAACTCTAAATTATTTTCGTGAATTTGGTGGATAGAAAGAAAGAACATGTTTTGCACATTGATTCGTGTGAACAAGCCTGGACAGATTCGTGTTGTCCAGGCAGGTTTTTTTCTCGGTGCTCACTTCATTTCACGTGAACACATGTTTTTTTTTTCTGTCCACCAAACCGACGACAAAATTAGAGTCTTGTCCTCAAACTGCACCAATTAGACAAGTACTGATGCAAAATTGAAAGTTGTGCTCTACTTTTTTTGACGGAAAGTTGAAGCAATGAGGGAGAAACCACGTACTGGTCTCTAGAGGGATCACTCCAGTCATTCCAACCATCTGAAGCAACAACATCAGACATGTATGTTTTGGAGAACACCACAGTGGCATAAGCTCCCCAAGCTCGACCAAGCCACACTTTCCCACTTCCTCCAATGCTGCAATTCACAAAGGAATACCCACTTTGCTCCTGCATCGATTGCCTTCCTTGTGCTGTGATGGATCCACTTATCCTACCTTTCACTGGATTCTCACCTTTCACTGGATTTGCTATTGAATTAATGGTGCACCCCTGTGTTACAAACATAACAATATATGTGTCCATGAATTCCTTAAAAGAGTGACAATGAACTAATGCTACGGTGTGTTATAAATCACGGACACCAAAAATTTAAGTTGTTAGAGAATGAGTCAACAATGCATATGAAGTTAACACGCTCACAAGCAACCTTATCTTGCACCTGAACTGGTAGAGAAAATCATATGATCCCTACTCAAGCATATGTGATCCCCCCAACAATGCATTTTCTTTGATATGAAAAAAAAAAAAAAAAAAAAAAAAAAAAAGGTGGCAAAGGCTGTTTTCAGTCCATAAATGTTGTACCTCGTATAGTGATCTAGCTTTTCCAAAAATGAAATCAATGGATCCTTGAATGAAACATTCTCTGAAGTAATGTCTTCCACGGTCGTCATTGAGAGTGTCTTGCGCACCATAGAAACCACATCCATAAAATGCAGCTTGATCTCCAGAAACTCGAAGTGCCACTGCCTGTGCTCCAATTCTGCCTTTTGAGGGTGGTGGAGCCGTGTTCTTCTCAAAGAAACTTAGTTAACCAAATTGAATACAACATCAGAAACATTAAAGTATCAGACAGTTAGATTTGCTTTACCTTAAAGCTAATGTTGTAGGCAGTGAAATTGGGAGCAGATATAGAAACTGAAGAGCTTCGGGCAGTCCCTCCAGAAGAATTGGCCGAGTCATTCCAAGCTATGGCAGTGTTAAGATAACCCTGACCTTGAAATATCAAATTGGTCTTGCTAACATTAACTGTCACTTTCTCCCTGCCATCATATATGTGATCATAATGTTAGCATCAGTAAATCCAAAGAAATTTTCTCTTACTAAATAGTTACAGATGTTATATTATCAGACCATTAATCCGGATTGATCATGCGCAGTCTTGCTTGAATATATAGTCCA
Organism: Rubus idaeus; assembly: GCA_030142095.1. Classification (NCBI taxonomy): domain Eukaryota; kingdom Viridiplantae; phylum Streptophyta; class Magnoliopsida; order Rosales; family Rosaceae; genus Rubus; species Rubus idaeus. The sequence continues at coordinate 8,503,132 of CM057970.1, forward strand.
GATCGATATGACAAGAAAGCTCGTATTCATATTACCTGTAAGTACCTGAGTCGATTATGATGAGGGTCCTATTAGTGCTAAGCTCAGGAGCAGCATCTACTGCCTTTTGCACACTACTAAAGTTTGTGCAACCTTTTAAGCCGACAGTTAAAACAAGTGACACATTGTATTCGGTTATGAGCCTCGATTTCCAATTTTTCATGTCACATTTTTGCCTCCGCCGGTGATGATGGTGTCTGGAGACGATGGTTCTTAGGATTGACAATAAGCTCTCACCACTTTGCTTGAAAACAGCATCAAATATGGCAAGATTGAAGCCACTTTCAGCACTCTTGGAGATGATAGAAGTTGAGGAAAGAGATTGGAAGCTGCGGAGTGCAATGGTAATGGAAACTAGTGCAATGGCAAAGCCGGAGAACCAAAAGAAGAGTGTTGTTTTGGTTCTCATGGTTAAGACTTTGGGTATAATTAGTAGAGGTGTTTATGTTATTTTGAGTAAAGAAGTGAGATGGGACATGTGGGAATTGGGTCATGTAAAGGGGGTGTGTTATATTTGGCGTGGGAGGTAAGAGTCGTATGGGACTTTATATGGTGTTTGTTCGTGTGGAGATGATTACATAATCTGCTTTAGGAGGATGGGAAGGAATGGAGATTGGAAGATGCATACGCTAAGCTACAGAGAAGAAAAAATCTAAGGGATTATGGTATGATGAAGCATTTGAAAGTGGTAAAAGGCGTGTGTGCATGCATTTTTAAGTGTCTTGGTGGTGGTAACAGTCTTGCTTAAACTTCAATTATAATTTTCTCGAATTATTAAGTGATTCTTGAAAATTTTAGCATTGGGGTACTGCAGTATCGGGCGGTGGCATAAAACTCTTGGCTTGATATATAATCATAGCTCCTCCAGAAGAAAAGGTAACTTCAAATTTATGGCACCGCCCCAGCAGAGCTTTGGCACATTAGGTACCTACCATAGAGATCCTTGTCCCAATTCATTTCTTCAATAGGTTATATGATTACTCTGGCAATAGATTGTTAATTTTGTAGTGACATTTCTCCCCCCTCCCGTTCGAAAAAGGAAAGTCTCCGTCGAATTAATTGAAAAGGAACACTGATCCGGACAACGCCATAGAACATATGATTTATGTATGTAGCACCAGTCATGAAGAGACTGATAATAGTTCTATAGCACCAAGCCACCAATCATTCTTATTTTGATCTGATTCCATCACTAACCTATTGAAGGTACCAATTCATATTACCCATCAATTCTATATACCAATTCAACAACATATTGTGATCCTTACGATTATACTTGATTCCACCAATTTATACCAATAGCACCTCACTGGTGAGAATGTTCCTTATTAGTTATTACCAATGAAGAGCCAAGCGTTCAAATAGCTGCTAGCCAGTCACGTTAACATGATTTTAATTTGAAATTTTGAACCCTTGAATGCATGTACAATATGTAAGCCTTGGGCCTTTCAGAGACTAAAGAATAAATAGATTAAAAAATAAGCCGAAGGTCAATGAATATGTTGATATGAACAACAAAGACAGCTCAAAGAAAACAGCAGAGGCTTGACAATTCCAATTCATAAAATTTTACAGCCATGAACTGGAAGCAGAGAGCTTGCAAATAATAAACATCAGCAAACAAAGAAAGAACAAAAACAAAAATCTATCATGCTGTATTTACAAGTCGACACTCAGGAACCTTTTTATGCAGCATTGATGTTCCTTTGAATGTAATCATTTGGTAGCAAGTCCGTCTGTAATTGGTAAGCTGCAGCCAAAGGATACACCGAAATGTTAGGCCAGTCAAAAAGCACAAGCAGAATTATCTATGCATCGACTCGACACAAGTCAAACATACCTGGTCCGGATCTATCTTTGTAAAACCAAATTTTTCAGTCCATATTGATTCTGCTTCTGGGGCAGCTGGCAGCACAAGGTTCTTCACACTAAGGAAAGCTAGCAGCTTCTCAATGCAGGAAAATAATGATTGGAAGTAGCCCTGTGCATTCAAGAAATTAAAGTTAAAATGGTATCAGATACTTAATTGCAGTTGATACAACAATTGAAAACAAAAGGAGCAAGGGGAATATGTAGAGGAAAGAGAACACAACGGAAGTTGAGGAAAGAGAGAGGAAGGTGTGGAGGAACTAGTGCAATGGCTTTGGGTATAATTAGTACACGTTAAAAGAAAAAATAAATATATATATATATATATATTCAGTCTCACCTTGCCATGGTTACCACTACTTGTAGCGACTAAAGGAAGCTCAGCAACTTCTTGACCAAAAACACGAATAATTGCAGCTGATACGACAGTTGAGCTGCAAAATCAGCATATCAGGTTTTATCAATTATATCACAAGGAAGCAAAGTCTAAGATCGGAAATCTAACAACTAGCTCTTACTTGACCATCAAAATTGCACAGTACATCCCCCCATATTCTTGACTCCTAACATTCCTTCTGTGAAGAGAGAGAGATAGAGAGAGTTAGAAAATAATGGTTGATATGTAAAAGGCAACATAAACTATCTATAACAGAACATTAAAAATTCCAATTTTACCCATAAACCATGGCAGGAATGAGGTCACGCCCGGATTCTGCATCAATTATTGGATCAAAGCAATCCTGAAACACAGATATGGGAGAATGCCATTAAGTACTACCATGATTATGGTCTGTTCATGAATTACCAATAGTAAATCTAGCGCATCAACTGATAAAACCATAGTACAGTACCATTTTTTTCCTGTTAGATTCTATTTCTCACTCGTGCATAAAAAATATTTAAAATATATATATCAAGATTGGCCAGCTGCTCACCAAAAATAAGACTAGAAACTCGAATACAAACAAAATTTTGGTTGGCAAAAGAAAATCAATTTTTTCAACATGGGCAAAAAATGGAAGAGGAATCTGTTTCCTCTATTATCTTGAAAGTGATAGGAAAAAGGACCTCATTCTTTATTATATTTTTTCCTTTTTTACCTACGTTCCTACCAAAGTACCAATCAAAGACCGGAAATTTGTATCGTTTCCTTCTTTTATCCTCCCAACACTGATATACCCCATCATCCTCCACTGTTATCGGATTTAGAGGCAGCAGGTTCCTTGATCAATAATAATCCAAACTGCCTATTTAGTGAGGTTCCTAAAGAAATCAAATGTATGCTGCCTATATGCAAATGTAACAGTAAAATTTCAGTTGATTATTCTCAGAAGAAAAAATGAGGAAAAAAAAATTCAAACAAAAACAGGAAATGAAGATACTAACAAATTAGATCATTTTCATAAATAAACAATGATACAGTACAAATGAGGATCATATGAACCGTCTCCTGAACTAATCATAGCTTGCTATAGGCAAGTATCACAGCCTTTAAGAAAAGAGAGCAGCACTTACATGGAAGATAGCAACGGCCTTTGAAAGCAATAACCGAGATTCCTGAGAAGCCATTTTGCCGCTAATAAGTCTCCATCTGACATCAAAATCATTGACAGTCTCCAAACCGTTTCCCTCGTGCTTTTTCTTCATAATATCCAAATGAGAGTCTGGGAGCTCCTCAGCTCCCCTTGATAGACACTTTTGCAAAATAGATTGAATTTTACTGCATTCTGTGCAACAAAACCATTTCCCCTTTGGCAATTCCTGTCAAAGAACATCAACACTTTCAATCTAGAACTATACTTTTCAAGGTGGCGTAAATTATTAAGCTATCTGGTGCGCTTACCTTCAAATTTGCCATTTTATGTTTCTTCAAACAGCCCACATGATATTCTTTCTCACACTGATACAAGAAGAGAAGAATGCCATTTAGTTGTTTCAGTAAAAACAGAAGTGACATTTAGTATAGAAAGCACTTCAAATGTGCAAAACTGAAAAGAAAATTACCTGATCACAAAGTATAATAGTACGAGGACCAAATCCTGATTTGCTAAAATCATAACCCCTGTATATAAGAACGAATATATAAACAAGATCAACTAAAACATTAAGGGAACTATATCAAACTGCCCATCACCACTGCAAAATGAATACAATTAACAAAATAACTTTCTAATTATTACCTACATAATACACATCCAGTAAGTTCAGCTTCAATGTCTTTAACAATACGAATGCATCTTTGGGTTATCTGTTCTATAGGATCAATTCCTGAAACCCTTCCGGCAGCAACAGCATTTTCATTATGTTCCACAAACTTCTCCCTTAGAAACATATTCTGGCAAAACTTACAGTACCAGTCACCACGAGGGACACCTGATAGAGATGCACAATCTGCATGGGGCAAACAATTCCACAGCAAAATCATATAACGCAGATAGTTGCGGAAATGTGTCAGAAAAGGGAAACCGATAAGATCATGACATACAATGAATACCCCGATAACTATAATCAAAGATATAAATAACAGTGAAGTGAATTAAATATTTACCCCATTGACACAAAATACTTTTAGTAGACAATGAAACAAAGCAACAAAAATTAATTTGGGAAGTAGTGTCCAGACATTATAGACTTAAAATATAAGTAAAGGAGTGCAAATAAAGGGTATGTCCTTTCCTCTCTTTCTTTCACAGCATTCATGTATCAGCTTCCTATTAACAACCCTTCTTAGTGAATTTCAAGAGTAAATAAGGTCTTGGTTTAACCAAAAATAATAATTTTGAGTCAAACAAAAGCTGAAAAAAGAATTTAAGATATACCTCTGTGGAAGGCCCGAGGGCATCCATCACAAAGAACAAGATTCCCGCCATCTGCACAAATGATGCACAAGTCATCATTATCCTTGGCCGAATACTTGCGACCCCTTGACAAAGATATTGCCAATTCGTGGAGAGACACGCCATTAGAGGTATATATGTATGCATAGCTGCCAAAATTAAAAATAAAACCAAGAGAATAAAAAAATCTTTAAAGGAAATGTGCAAAGTAGCTGTTAGATAATCATTCAAAAACTTACGGTTTCCTGCGTGTAGCCCAACCTGCATGAGCCTCAAACTGCGAGGGGCTGACCTGCAGAATAAAAAAATAATAATAATACACATATGTCAAAATTTTATAAAATAGAATTACCTCAAGTGCAAACAGCAACCGAAAATACCTCAGTGTTGCAGCAACGGCAAAATATTCCAAAACCCTTTTTATAACCAACTAGCAACTTCTGTACAACAGAGGGAGTAAATTAATTGCTATGAGAATATAAGTGACAAATAAGCATGACCAATCTTTCTCTCAACAACCTGTCCACGGGCATAATATGCTACTTCGCTTCCATCAGGCAATCCACCTTCCTCGAAAACCAACTTATGCAGGCGCTGATCTCTTCAGAAAAGATACGCCCAGAAAAATAAACAGATAATTCATGTCACAAATGGGAAGAAAATCCTTCAGCCAAAAATCTGTTAATCCAAAAGTTATCATGATAATAATCAATAACAAACAGGTAGGACAGCGACCTACTTAGTTGTAATCCTCCACTGACTTTTCTTTTGTGAAGAAAAATACATTGAAGCAGAACTTGGGGACCTTGAGATCAGAACTGATTTTGATGACCTATAAAAATACAAGCATCTCAAGACATGAAATGATATACAGAGAGGACAATATACAACACATCTCTATCAAGCATAATTGGCAGGTGAAAGATAATTATTTTGGAAAAAAAATTAAAAATAAAATAAACCCTTACTAAAAGGTTTCTTAAATGATACTTGTTTAAATAAATATTTTTGAGAATCAGGTTTTCTTCGTTTGCAATTAAACAAATCACTAGCAAAAAGAATATATCTAGTTGGATATGGAAGAAAATTAAAAAAGATACCAACTTTGATGTTATCTTCCAGCCACTCTTGTATTCTGAGCGCATTGGAGAATCACTTTTGGATGGACTTGAGATCGAAACTGGTGTTGGTGACCTGCAGCGAAAGTAGAAGCATATAACAAAAGGACAGACAGAAGCTTTTGAAAAGTTAAATTCACTAAATATTCTATCCTTCCATATCCAGATAACTCCAGAACAAGATTAGACATACTTTCTTGTCTTCCATTGGCTCTTATTTTGCAAAGACAAGCAAAGTGAAGCACTTTTGGGGGACTTTGAGATTGCACTTTTTGGGAGCTTTGAGATTGCCCTTTTTGGGGACTTTAAGATTGCACTTTTGGGGGACTTTAAGATTGCACTTCTCGGGGGCCTTGAGATTGTACTTTTAGGAGTCTTCGAAATTCCATTTTTCGCAGACTTTGATGTAGCAGTTTTTGGGGACTTAGATATTGCACTTTTCGGGGACATTGACATAGAGGCAGGTATCAAAGATCTGTGATAAGAAAGATAGAAGAATTTATGAAAAGGAATTTGAATATCACTACAATCCGATACACAAATCTGAAAAACAGAAACAACTGAGTAACATTCTTATACCTTCCATATGGGTACAAAATAGCAATTTCATAAAATAAATAATAGTAGTAATAGTCTCCCATAGGATGCCAGTTATGAGTCAACTGATCATACACAGGCACAAACCAAACCAGAATTAGGCCTCCGAATTTCATTTCACCAGCAACTAGCCAACTATCCTATTTTAAGATTGTGAAGAATAATGAGCTTGATCCTCTTCTGTGTACCAAATGGGCTTATGGGTCACAGAAACAATTAACAAAACAGTCGTCTCAGAATTGCAAGAGGGGAACCAACCCCCAAACTGGATCTTGAATGGGAATATATTACCAAGTTAAAATTTAAAAAGAGATATTTGGGGGAATCAACAACACTATCAGTTTCTTTATAAATAGCAAACGCTGATAATATAAATCTATAAAGCACATCGGAAGCATAACCTAACACCACTTTAACCCAATTTTGACAGGAAAAAAAATTAATGGGGACCAATTACGCAATAGAGGTTCAATTAACGAAATGAATATAGAAATGCTGATGTCACTCCCTTCACTACATTATGTGGCTCTGTTTGAACTTGCTATTAACATAGATTATGGATGTCCCTCTTATTATGAACAAAAATAGAGGAATTACATCTGTCAATCCAAAATAGCAAATTTTACAGAGATTTAAACAAGTTTTTCTAGAATCCACCAATTTGATTCACGCTCAGTGCAAGCCTTAAGATCTTCCAAACAGAAGAAGTCAAAAACCAGTAAGACATTGGCTTAAGTCCTAGTAGCCTTGGAATTAGCCACTCCAAACACAGTTACTACCTAATAATTGATCTTATAAAGAAAATGAATTGATATGAGAATTTCTATATATCAATTATATAGAATGTTGCGAGTCAACGCAAGAAGCATTGATCTTGAGACCCCAACTCTTGCTACCTAAAGATAAACATATGAAGACAAGGTTCAAAATAAATTATTAGTCTAAATACCCTTTTCAAAGCCTTAGTCCAGTACTATATTAGAAGGGATAAATCATGGCAAAACTCATAATCAAACACCACCCAGTTTATGCAACAACAATGCTTACAACCAGGTAAACCATAACCCAAAATCCTACAGCAGAGGTTAACCTAATTTCCAAAGCTATATGAATTGGCTAAAAGAGATCAATACCTGAGACTTTTACTAGTTTCCTGAGATGGGCTGCATTCAGGTTTGTTTGACTCCATGCAAGAATAGCAAAGAGATCCATCTTCCAGAGCGCAGTATGGAGGAAAAGACACTAGAAATAATAGAACAAAAATAACAATCAAGACTGATGTTGAAAAAATGCTCTAATCAATGTCATTCAAAATTGTTCAATGCAAAAGAATTAAAAGTGAATGCCAGAAAATCGGTCAAAACTCACCACTGCATTTTTTACAAGTGAAATATTTGTCTATAGGTGAAGAACTGATGAATTTCTGTATTGTTGTTTCTAATGTATGCAGAGAAGCACTCCTGCACACCTTCAAGAGATCAAGCAGGCTCCTTCCATTCTCAAGGCAAATATACTGCGCTGCTCGTCTGTATGTTTTACAAGCATGAATCTCAAATTGAGATGGTGGAATGACCTACATAGATTAGCACAAAGAGTAAAGCAAATAAATAATGGAACCAAACTCAGAATACAACTTAAGATGTTAAACAATACTACAGCAACAAATATCACTCACTCTGCAGCCATTGCATGAAATACATGAACACAAAATCCCTCCGTCTTTTATTGTGCCCCGCAGACCAAATGCCTGAATTAGAGTCATAACAAACTTTTAGCTGAAGACGAGGTTTAAAATATCGGTCATGACAGATACACCGACACTCAAAACTTGAAGGACACATCAACAGATAATTGGGCATTCACTAAATATTCCACACATATTTCATTATACAATCATAATACACACTATGCCCTCTTTTATATCGATTCTTCCTGAATAGCCTGGATTCTACCGTTGAGAGTCATTTTGAAAATATCCCCTAAACTCTTACGACCCTAAAAGATAATATTAAACACATGCATTATGCATAACCATGAGTTTAGAATATTTTTTTACAAAAAAATCAAAAGCTACCTTCTTGCTACCCATGTAGATCACTGTTACCCCATCAACCAAGCCTGTATCAAACAGCTCCTTGACAGTTGTAGGCTTCCTGTCAAGCACAACCTTCTTCGACATTTTCAATTCTAGCTTATTATTCGATAGCAGTGTACTGACCTCAACTAGTTTCTCCTCCTCTACATCAGAAACCACTTCAGCTGGCACAGTCTCTGATCCATTTTCCTCTGGAGGCTCAGAACTAGGTCTCAATGTGGATCGCGTAAACCGCCTCCCCCTGGATGACCTAACTTGGGAATCCTTTCCCCCCTCACTACTGGTGTCCAAGGCAGAGCTCTGTCTACTCATTTCCAAACTACAATTGCTCTCTTCTCTAACTACAACTTCAACCAAGTCCCCATCAATATCATGATCCTCAACCAAAGGCCATGATGGCTCACTCTCTGGCCCACCCCTACTCCTAGGTATCTCCAAACTGCTACTTCCTTCATCTCTAACTACAACTTCAGTCAACTGATCACTTTCAAACCCCTCAGCAGAAATGCTTCCATCATTTCTGGGCTCATCCAATCTCTTACTCCCGCTAGCCTCGGATAAACCGTTGATCCCGGACTTTCTCGCTCGCGTATACACAATCAAACCATTCACAATAGCACCTTTGAATCTCTTCGAGTTAAGTCTCTCATAAACACGAAGACAAGAGCTAGCCTCGGACGACTCGGCGCGAATCCCAACCAGTGAATCGGCGAGTTGAGACTGGCCCCCCAATACAGAAGCCAAATCTCGCTTCATGCCGATCCAATAATACACCTAGCCCCAGAAATCTTCCCCCGAATCTGCCCGAAAAATCCAAAGAAACCAAAATCAAACAGAATCCCGAAAAATTCAAACTTGAAATACTAAACCCTAAAAATCTAGGGTTTATAACGCAAAATTGGGGAACAAAAAGTGTTACCGGATGTATCAGATGACGGCCATGCGAATGAGATTGTTCGAATTGTGAGAAGGGCTAGGTGTAGATCGGATTAGGGTTATTTTGGGGTTTGGATTTTAATAGATAGAAGAGGCAGAGAGGTCCACGATATCTCGCTGTTATTGGAAGGTGAACTGACCCAACTGTGAAGAGAGAGATATCAGCAATGGCCTAGTAGGAAAGGGGAAATGGCAGGATCCGTAATTATAACTTAACTAATAGGTTAAATGACCTCAAATTTGCCCCTTCTATTTCACTTTCACGGCTTCCAAACCGCCCGATATCAGTAACTTTTTCAAATTTTCCCCTTCTTTTACGGTTTTACCCAAGTTTTTTTTTCCTTCTGGAGAAAGAACAATATTTTTTTTTAATTACTCTTGTTCCTTCTCTTTATAAGAAAATAGCATTTGCTGAGACTACGTTCAATAGTACTAATTACAAAACAAAATAAAATTATAATTTGGATGCAGTTACGTAAACGTCCTCCTCATTTGCATATGGAGAAGGTTACGTAAACTTACTCCTCTAATTTTTTAGTCGGATCATCTTAAGTTGGTCGAGTCTACCAAAACTTTCTAGGAGAACACCTCACTTGTTGAAAGATGGCTAGATGGCATTCTTCTATTTTAGGTTCTCTTTCGGTGGTTTTTTTTTTTTCTCATGTTTATAGTGTAGCAAATGTGGTTGCTCACAAACTCGTTAAACTAGCTTTGTTGTCTAGTTTTAATATTTTTCAACAAGGTTATGCAGAATTATGCACATCTACAGAGAGATAATTAAACAAGGTTACCGATAGCCTCGCTAAGTGTAGCCTAGATGGTGACTTGGGTGTGCACTTTTTGGACCAACCCCTCATGCATATTACTCAAGCATTACTTGATAACCTTGGTGATTTCCCCTGTTTTAGGAATGTTCCTTGATTGTTTTTCTTTTCTTGTTTTCGCTGGGCTTTATAAGCCCACATCTATAAAAAAAAATAGAATTCATATTAAGTGCACACATATTTTGTCCACTTAAAAGTAGAGCCCAACAAAACTCGAGTAAGAAAGCCTAGGTAAGGGCATCTCCAATTATTGGAGCCAAAACTATATTTGGCACTCATATTTGACATTTTGTATCTCTCATGATGTAAAATTTAAGACCCAAACTCAATTTGGAACTATTCTAAGTGCTAAATTTAGACTCAAACTGAGTCCAGACCTATAAATGATATAGGGTGAGGACACTGAATAGGAGAAAGGAAAAAATTATTATAGCACTTAGGTTGGTAACTTGGCACCCAACTATTGAATATTGTGTCAAAATAGTGCTCATTTCAAGTTAGAAATGTCCTAAAAGAAAAGAAGAATCAAACCCAGGCACGCAAAAACCAACACACGGTGTGGTCAGGTCAAACACTTTCACTACTCTAACCCTAAATGTGAATCAGACCCGTGGCCGCTCCTACACATAAATTCGCCGGAGACAAAAATTTATTGGCCCCTCCCTCCATTTTTTATTTATACAAGCCTGTATCTTGTAAGTTCAATATGTTGTTTGGTTTATATTCCTTAGCTGGGTTGGCCATCCTCTTCAAGATGGGAGTCTTTACCAAAACCAAGAATCGAGAGGGTGGTTTGGATCAGAATTTGAGGGTACGAAACAAAGTATGGACGACAACTTTTGTGCTTGTCGTTTGTCTAAGGGTAGGTGCGTTTGTGGTACAACTCCTGGAGGGGATAAGCTCCACTGAGTTCTTGTATTTGTTTATGGGCTATGGAGATATTTCTTTCAAAATAGAGAAAGGGAGGCTGTTTGCAAGTGTGTGGATATTTGTTAGCATATATCTTTTTGCCAAGGTTGTTCGCCACCTGGTTGAATATGCATTCATCAAACTGGCCTAATGTTTCAGGCACTCAACTTATTTTTATGAGTTTGAGTTTGGTTTTATGTAATTACTAGTTCGATCTTTACATCATGTACTCTCATTGGGAGAGAGGACGTTGTATTTGAATGAAATGAATCTAATTCTGTTTTTATTTCTCAACCCACTCATTTTAATAGATTTTATTGATCTCATTTGGATTATTGGATTTCTAGCTTTGCCTTTTATTTGAAGCAATTATTTGTAGATTTATGTTACATTATAAAATTTGTTTGCCTTATTTTAGTTGCTGCCACTTTTGGTGGTTAATGCTATTGATTTCTAGATACCCGAAACATAATTTTCACACTCTCATCGTCCAATTCTCTTTGTCAAAGTAACAAAGACTCTCATCGTCCAAGTGATGGGCTGCTCAATCAATGACTAAATTCTCAGTAACTTCATTCTAATACTCGTTTCTCCTTTTTAGGTTAGGTTTTTGTATTATGTGATTTTGCCTGTGTTCTTTTCTAAATCTAATTAGGAATTTGGCAAATAGTTGTGTATATGATTTGTGGGGAATTGCAAGGTTGCAACTTGCACCTGCAGAGAGTAGTTTAGGATGCCTGGAGTAGTTGGATTCGTATTTTTTTTCTTTTCTGTTTGTAAAGGAAAAGAAGTAATGGGTTTGTTCAAGTTGGTGTTATATGTGTTTCATGAAAGGGTTACACTGCTTATGTGTTCTGTTGGTGTAGATATACAATTAGGATAGCTTAAATGGATGATAATTTTTATAGCTTTGCTGTGCAAATGTTGAGAATGAAAATAGATGGTTAGCACTTGTTAGAAACCTTTTAAAACTATATAATAAGAACTTAGAGGCAAGAAGAGTTCTGCCATCGTATATGAAAAAAAAAAATTAGATGATGTAACTTTTGGGAATAAGCATTAGATTCTGTAGCTTTTGGGCATAAGCATTTGTATGTGTATATAAAGCATTTGCTTAATAACTTGTAATGCTTATCTTTCTGGAATGACAGCTCCAATAATAAGTAATTGTTTGGTTTTGCTTGGGTTGTTTTTTCCTAGATTTCTATTTGTTTATTTATTTATTTATTTATATATATTTTGTTGTTGTTTGATGAGGTGGGTTTTCCCTAGTGCTTAGAGCATTGCTTGTATTTATTGACCTGTGAAGTGAATGATGGTTGGAAGATTGATGTTGGGTGAGATGATATTACTCTGTACATGGGTATATTTTACTTCAAACTGGGAAGACTACTTGAACTACTAGTCTACAAGTACGGTTGGTTTTATAATAAACTCATGTAGTAGTGTTGCTTGCTTATATTTCAGGCATGGAAACTCCCATTATGAGGAGTTGTATGGTTTTCCTTGAATTGGTGGTTTTACTTGCTTTGCTCATTGTTGTTTGATGAGGTTGGGTTTTCTCTAGTGCTTAGAGCTTTGGTTTGTAATTTTGTGGCCTGGTTGCATTTTGTCCGCATGTCTTGGTCTATAAACTTTGATGGTGCTTTGGAAAAGAATTGAGGTAGGTGATGAGTGGGCAAAGTTTGTGAAGTACGGTTGGTTTTATAATAAACTCATGTAGTAGTGTTGCTTGCTTATATTTCAGGCATGGCAACTCCCATTATGAGGAGTTGTATGGTTTTCCTTGAATTGGTGGTTTTACTTGCTTTGCTCATTGTTGTTTGATGAGGTTGGGTTTTCTCTAGTGCTTAGAGCTTTGGTTTGTAATTTTGTGGCCTGGTTGCATTTTGTCCGCATGTCTTGGTCTATAAACTTTGATGGTGCTTTGGAAAAGAATTGAGGTAGGTGATGAGTGGGCAAAGTTTGTGGTCCTGCTGCTGTTCCTTTTCTTTAGCAGATTGTAACCCAAGGTCATCAAAGCAGAAGCTCTACTTTCTGGGCTCCAGTTCTGCCACTGTTTGGAATTTGATTAAACGGGTTCATCTCATAGCTCTTGTGAATTGTAGAGTCAAGAATGTAGTTTTGCGTTATCATATTTTTCATTGTTTCTTGTCTTTGATGTTGGTTTGTTAGATTCACACTATAAAAATTTGCTATGGTGACAACTGACAATGCATAGGTTCTGTAAGCAAGTGAAAATATGGGGGTGTTTGGCAAACTATATTAGAATAAGCCTAGAAGTTGTAATCTGATTATGGATACGCTTGAGTTTGATTTGGTGTTTGTTATTTGAATTACGCAATGCGGTATAAGTTGAGTATTAGAGTTTTCTTTAACTAATTTGGTCAAATTGTCAAATACTTTCACTTAATTCTGGTTAGTTGAAAGATACTTGTTTTAGAAAGGAAACCAGCAGTTATAAAAAGTTTTGATATTAATTTGAGCTGTGATGGATCTTTATTGATCATAAAAGTGCTTGCAGTTGCAGATTTGGAGAGTCTTTGCCATGTTATGAAGTCTTTTCCAGTTCTTAACTTTCAATGGTTTTGAAATTGATGGCTCCCTAATTTTGTCTTTTTCAGCTTCTGAATTTCTGCTAGGATTATGGGCTTCACAATGTTTGCAGCTATGAAGTGCTTCTCATTTTACTTTTCAGAGAAAAAAGATGAACCAGAGAGCCAAATACAACATTTACCAATGGTGAAATGAAGAAATCCTTTTCACAATCTATGGTAACCTTTGTGATTTAATTTCAGCTTTGCACAAAAGAAACATGTTGGTTGATAGTTTAAGATATATACCAACTGAGCTACTTTGTTATTGAAATTCCGGTTGCACGGAATAGTCCCAATAAACGGTAGTCGTTCTAAACATTAATCGGAGAGTATACACAACTTTGAACAAATTAAAAGTTAATCTCTCCACAACCTAGGTTCAGACAATTGCACAAACAATTCACAATTGATAACAAATATATATGCAACAAGCACATTCAATTGTACAACCTAGAATCCCAAAGTGAGCATCATCAATAGCTCACCACGGACTATATCTATCAATGTATGAACAAGCACACAATATGCTAATTAATTAAGCACAATAACATATAGATAAGCAATCACACAATATGCTAATCAATTAAGCACAATACAATAGACAAGCAAACACACAAACAACACAACGATATGGTCACCCGGAAACCTCTACCTCTAGAGGGAAAACCGGAGGGGAGCCGTACCCCACGCTCTTGTGTAACACTATGAAAAACGCCAATTCGCAAACACGTACAAGGGGAAATCAATTCCAAACTCTACACTATCTACCTATAGACTAGTGGCAGCTCTAACCTTGTGTAGCCTCCAAATGCTTCTTCAAGTGCTCACACCTCAAGCGAATTCGATTGAACGAACTTCACCACGTGAATCCTCCAACCGCAAGCATCACCAACAATGCAATGATATGTGTGTGTATGAGTGAATGAAATGAATTCAATTCATTTGATACAAGCAAGTAAACAAGGAACACTTGCTAGAATCAAACAAACCGAATTGACAAACCTTGAATATGATTCAAGGGTTGATTTGGTTATTCACAAAGAACAATAACTAAATCAACAACATCAAAGATGTGAAGAGCCTATAACATGGATCTAGGGTCACTCAACAATACCAGAAAACTCTCTCAAAACGTTTTGGACAATAGGGAAAGAGTAGAAAGAGTTAAAACCAAATGAAACCGAAGGATTCTATCTATAGAAAACAAAACAGACGCTCGGGCGATCGAGCGCACTATTCATGAACAGTGGTACTGTTCATGAATAGTGGTACTGTAGCAAAAATAGAAAAATATCTTTAAATTAAATGTTTGCTTAACCAAAATGAAATCCAATTAATTTCTAGCAAACCTAAGATATTTGTGCTACTTCTTAAGCATAAACAAAATGTATGAAATGCATATGCATGATTCATACCTTGAGATGCTTGAATGAAACCTTCGATGAACAATAATCGAAGTCCGGAGAAAAGACCGGATAAGAATGGCGTCTTCACGTACCATCTCGAGCAAGAACAACTTAAGCCACGACACCTAATCCCTTAAACAACCTAGCATTGAATACAAAGAAATGTTAATACAATGGAAGAGGTTTTATCAAATAGGAAATAGCCAATAACAAATATTTTGCCCTTACAGTTACTGATTATGTTTGATTTTCAAAAAGGGGAATGCTAAGCTCAAACGCATGTGCGTTTGAGTTAGCCACCCTTTTGACAAGTGTCGAAGAAATTTTTTAATTAAATATTTTTTTTTCCTTCTATGTTTTGCCCCTGCCGCCGCTGCCCCTTTCTCTTCTTCCTCCTCATATTTTTTTTTCGACAGAACGCTCTCTCTCTGGTTCTTCGATCATCCCCCCTCTCTCTCCCTCCCTGATTCCATTTCAGATCGGCCAGTGGTAGATCGGGTAAAATTCGATTGACAAAATGTACGGGTTCGAAGCGATGACCTTCAACATTCATGGAGGCTACTTGGAGGCCATCGTCCGGGGACACCGTGCCGGCCTTCTCACCGCCGCTGATTATAACAATCTGTGCCGGTGCGAGACCCTCGCCGATATTAAGATTCACCTCTGCCACCGAGTATGGCCCTTACCTCCAAAACGGTGCGTTTTGGTATATTATAGTACCCGAGCTTTGGCCGATTTGAAATGGAATCAGGGAGAGAGAGAGAGAGAGAGAGAGAGAGAGAGAGAGAGAGAGAGAGAGAGAGAGAGAGAGAGAGAGAGAGAGAGAGAGGATGATCAAAGAACCATAAAGAGAGCTTCGTCAAAAAAAGAGGAGAAGAGGAAGAAGAAAGAGAAAGGTGCGGCGGCAGCAAGGGCAAAACAGAGAAGGAAAAAAAAATTTAATTAAAAAATTTCTTGGACACATGTCAAAAGGGTGGCTAGCTTAAACGCACCCTGCTAACTCAAACCCAGGGTGCGTTTGAGCTTAGCATTCCCCTTTAAAAAATCGTAACGTCCGGTGGGTGCATGGTAACGATCCATTAACACAACTCATACATTTGTTACTCTGTTGTTAATTATTAGTACATTGGATCCTTTCTTTCACCCTTTATTTAATTGTGCTTCTTCCTAACAGGAAGAACAACTTATTTCTTTCTTAATGGTACCATTGCCTAAGTTTCCGGTCAGAAGGATGAGAGATTAATTCCGAGTTTCAAGCAAATGGGAGAAGCTGCACCTAGAAAGGATTTTACCAAATTGGTATCTGGCTTTCCCTGTTCCACACATCTACATTCAATCACCGATGTGGAATGAGAGGAAGACATATCCTTTTGAGGATAAGATTGAGCATGCCAGGCAGTGGAGAAAGGCTGAGAGGTCTTTGTTGAGTCTGTAGCAGAGGTTGCTCTGCAATTTTTCAGCTCCAGGTTCAGCTTCAACCTCTGTCCCCCTTGGTAGTGGCCTTGGATGGTGGTAATCTATTCCTTGAACCACTTCTCCTGCCAGGTGAGAAATATGCGTCTCCTGTTGTCTTACCATCCGAGCTTTCAGTTGAGTTGGCCAAAGGGAACTGTTCTTCTTCTGTACTAGAGAGCTGTGAAAAATGGGGGGTATGGATGGAGATGGGTAGGGAGACTAAGAGAGAAAGTTACTTCTGAATTCAAGGCCTGGTGTTCATATAACTGAGGAGAAATTTCTTGGCGAATCTTCGGATTCGAGTCACCAAACGAACGGTTAAGGGAGACCAACAAATTGGGTTTTGCTAGATGAGGAGGTATCAGAAGCAGTGAAGAATCGAGTTAATTCTTAGACGAAAACCACAGGAACTCAATTAGTCATTGATTAACTCATTTACTGCACTTGGCGAATCAGTTGTAATACTCATTTACTGTAGAAATTCATTAGTAGTGGGCTATTGATGCTCAAAGTAGAGGAGGGTTGTAATGTTGTTCTAGTATGGATAACAATTTTTTTCAGATATGTGATTGCCTGTTGGTCTCTTTCTATTCCATGTTAGTCTTTTCCCTATGAGACATTCTTTAAGATGAAGCTTTTATCCTCACTTTTCCCAACATTTGAAAATGTAAGAATGAATTATATTGGGGTTTATCGAGTTTGATAGCAAATTATGATATCATGGGTTCAACTTGTATTGCCTTTCGAGTTTTCAAGCGTTCTCTTTTTGCTGAAAATGAAAGAAAAAGGAAATGTAGAATTGGTATAGTTAGAGATATCTCCTATAACTAGCTGGACCATCCACTCTCGTAGGAGGGAGAATTTGAAAGTCATAATCTGATATTGGCTCCCAAATGACTTTTGGAGCTAACAAACAAATCCCACTGGAAATTTAAATAGAAAAGCTGGAAATCCAAATTCAAATTACCACCAAAAATGACTATGCCAATTGCCAAGAGATATCCTTTGGTTAGAAGCTGCAATCCAAGAAAACTAAAACAAGCTATAACTAGAGAAGTTGTAAACTAAAACAAGCTGCCATGAGAAAGCCAGAGAAACCAAAAATAACATCCTGCTTGAATACAACCGGGTTCACCTGAAAAACAAAAACAAAAATACCTAGTGTTCCTAGCTTCAAATCCATCTCCTTGGGAAATAACTTTCATGACGGTCGAATACCACAAAGTCTAGGTTAGCTGGTACAGTAACTATCCTGCAGTTCAGAGTAATCTAGATGTCAAATATCCATATAGCATTTTAAAAGTGAGGCGTCTGAATTCAAAGACAGAAATTGTAGAGTAAATGGCAGCAATTGAAATTTATCAATCACCAACACCAAGCTTTTCAAAGATGGCTCACCATTGCTCTTTGAAGAGTGTAACAAATCACATCTATGAGCAGCATGGCTTGATTCTTGTCTAGTCTTCATAATGTATTAAAAGATTACTATGAATGAAGATTAAACTTGAGAATTGATAGAGACAAAAGTGAGGTTAATCGATCCATAATTCATATTTTTAACTACAAAGCTACAAAATAAGTCCTACCTAGTAAACTAACAAACTCAGATAAAAGGAGGACCATGAATGTTTCTAACTTTACCCAAGCAACAGCTTCAATATCCTGCTGATCTTGTTTAGAGGGGTTTTTCATACCCGTATTTGAAAGATCAATGAAGTACTTGACTCGAAGATTACTATTGTGGATACATCCGACTGAGGTAAAAGTGTGGAATGTTGTTGACAGTTTTTTCTTGAATATTCTTCCTGGTTGCTGGAAGTCTGTTTTTGGTGCTGTTGTTGGTGATGGTGTTGCTGTTGTTGGTGATGGTGTTGTTGATGGTACAAGATCAGCAGGATTTTGAAGCCGATCAGGAAGATTCTGCAGCTGATCTGCAAGATTTTGTGGCTCTTGGGCACCACCACCAAGAGCACCACCACCAACAACAACACTATCAATAACACCATCACCAACAGCAGCAGCAACCATCACCAACAGCAGCACCAAAAGCAGACTTCCAGCAACCAGGAAGAATATTCAAGAAAAAACTGTGAACAACATTCCACACTTTTACCTCAGTCGGATGTATCCGCAATAGTAATCTTCGAGTCAAGTACTTCACAGATCTTTCAAATACGGGTATGAAAAACCCCAACCATACAATATCGAACCCTTATCCCCCGGCTGATTTAAAGCATAAGTCTCCATATCCCACAGTAAGTAAGGACATTAGCACAAAGTAGATAGAGTCACCCTAGCTAATATGTCCATAAAGCTGTGTGGTTCCTATATAGCCCATCAGTGTGCCACTCATAACAATGAAGACTGCAGCTAGAACTCTATATCCATTCTTCTTTTTCTCCGACAATTGAGCAAATGTTTCATTTTTTTCAAGCTTGTCTATAATCCAATCTATGGTGCCACTACTTAATTCAGAGATTAGAGTGAAATTGATAAGGTTCACTATGCATACTACCACCTTGGCGCCCGAATGCTTTGGGACAATGTCCCCAAAGCCAACAATATGCATTGACGCAACAAGGAAGTAACACAATTTCACAATTTTTTGCCAAAATGAAAGTGCCTCATCTCCTAAATCAAACCCTTTAGATATGAAGAAAAACATCCACAAGCACCCCAAACCATAGATCACATAGTAAATGCAGGCGCGAATGAAAAATGGAACCTTATTCTGCACAGGTGGAAAAGTGGTAGCTTAGTTACGTTAAGCTTGGTCGCCGCCGCCGTCGATACAGTCGGAGGTGGAAGAGACGAAATGGGTGGAGATACGCAGCGTTTTGGATTTTTTTAGGTCTTCAAGCCGGTTTACATGGTTGCAAGAGAGTAATTTATAGACCCGATAAATCGATGGAAAGGTAATACGAGAACCGGAAGCTCTTCATTTATATTTCTTCCAGTTAAAATTTAATTAACAAAAATTTTTATTTTTTTTTATTTTTTAAAAGGTGCTAGAACACCTTTGCCAACAAACTTTTCCTTGTGAAAAGATGTTCCAAAATTATTGTTTTTTTTAATTAAAAAATATCCAAGGATTTCCTTCTTGGGACGATCTCATAGACAAAGTAAAAAAAGTTATGATACAAAATAGGCTTTGAGATCGGATTCTTGGGAGGAGGTGAATTATGTCAAAAAGTGAATAAAATTAAAATTAAGAAAAATTAAATAGTTCCTATTTTTTTAATTCAAACAAATATTAAAGGACTTCTTTCTTGGGCTCAATCTCATAAATAACGAAAATGAATTATGGACAAAAAAAAATATGCACTGAAATTGGATTTTTGCATGGTTCGGGTGAGTTATGCTAAAAAGTTACTAAAAATTACTTTATATAACACACAATCTCCTTGAAATTGACATTTTTGGACTTCTCCAAGTTGAGTATTTTAGAGGGGCGATGAAATCGATGGAAAGATCACTCGAATACCGAACCACTACATTTCTATTTTCTTGAATTAAAATAAAAATAAAAATAAGAAAGGTATTGGAACACCGTGGCCAACAAATATGTCATCGGGAAATGATATTCAATTTTTTTTTTTAAAAAATTATAAATATTAAAGAATTTATTTCATGGACTCGATCTCGTAGACAAAGAAAAGAATTTTCGATACAAAAATAGGCTTTGAAATTGGATTCTTGCATGTGTGGGTTGAATTATGCCAAAAAGTGAATAAAATAAAATAAAAAATTAAATAGTTCCAATATTTGTTTTTTTAATGAAAAAATATCAAAGGACTTCTTTCTTGGGGCTCGATCTCGTAAACGAAGAAAATAAATTTTAGAGAAAATAATATGCCCTGAGATCGGGTTTTTGCATGATTTAGGTAAGTTATACCAAGAAGTTAGTGAAAATTACTTAATATAACACTCTATATCCTTGGAGATGACCTTTTTAGACTTGTCCAAATAGGTTTACACGGGTGTCATAGAGTATTTTAGAGGCCCGATGAAATCAATGGAAAGATCATACGAGTATCGGAATCATTTTAATTCTATTTCCTCGAGTTAAAATTAAATTTAAGAAAAAAAAATGGTGCTAGAACACTCTTGCGGATGAATATTTCATCGATAAAAAAATGTTCCAAATTATTATTTTTTAATTTTAAAAATATTAAAGTATTTTTCTTCCTGGGCTCGATCTTGTAGACAATAAAAAAAATTTCGATACAAAAATGGTCTTTGAGATCGCATTCTTGCATGGTTGGGGTGAATTATGCCAAAAAGTGAATAAAATTAAATTAAGAATTTTTTTTAAACTTTTTAACCACTACAAGTGGCCTAGTGGTTCAACATTCAACTTGAGAATTTTCCAACCGCATTCAAATCACAAAGCTATCAACTTGGCCAGGCACTATGCTGTAATGCACAATTGGAGCATATCATAAGCACCGTAGAGATTAGTTTTTGGGCCTAGGAACCTTTTGAGATCCCTGACTAGAGTAAAAAAGATAATAAATAAAGAAAAATTAAATAAGTTCCAACATTATTTTTTAAATTAAAAAAACTAAAGGACTTCTTTCTAGGGCTCCATCTTGTAAAAAACAAAAGGAATTTTGGAGAAAAAAAATATGCCCTGAGATGGGGTTTTTGCATGATTCGGGTGAATTCTGTCAAAAAGTTAGTAAAAATTGCTTAATACAACATACCTTGAAATTGATATCTTTGGACTTCTCCTAGCTAGTTTACAGTACGGGTGGAAGACAATATTTTAGAGACCCGATGAAAATCGATGGAAAGTTCATACGAGTATCAAAAACACTTCATTTCTTTTTCCTAGAGTAAAAATTAAAATTACGAAAAAAAAGAATTATCATAAATGGTATTTGTACTTATTCTCAAGTTTATAGATAGTACTTGAATTTACATTTTGATCACAATCTATATCCGAACTCTTCGTTTTCATCTTAAATAAAACACCCGTACATTTTCGGTCACATAACCGTTAAAAAAACATGTATGTTGCAAATGACCCCTTATCGAGGGTGATTAATTTGATGAAAATACCTCTCTGCACAATTATTAAATTTTTAAAACAAATTCTTTATTCATTTAAAACTAATGCAATTAAAACGAACATCTAGAAGTACAAGATAAAAAAAGGATCCGGCTCCTCTAAAGTTAGAAAGCCGTGAAGTTTTGTAAATTTTTTAAAATCTAGACGCTTAAGATAATCTAAAGGTTAGATTGCAGCCACATTTAATTTACATTAAATTAATGAATTTGATTTTAAACTCCATTAATTTTTGTCGTTATCCATGAAATTGTGTAAGGGCAAGATTTCTTGCATATTGGCTATTTCCTAATTTGACAAAACCTATTCCTGTAATTGCATTCAATTGTATAGTTGATAGGGTTTTATAAGTCGTGGCATTAGGATTGGTGATCGTTCGACATCCTTGAAGTTCATCTCAATGGCTCGTGGTGATTTCCTCTACTTCCTCAAGGTATGGATCATGCATTTGCATCTCATACATATTTGGTTCTCTTAGGAAGTCTTTCAATCACCTTAGGGTTGCTAGAACTTAAAATTGGTTTTATGTGAAAATTGCAAAACTTGTTTAAAACCGATTTTTACTCTGGACGATCGATCGTCACCTATCGGGCGATCGATCGCCCAAGGTCAAGAAAATGACCGTTGTGTTTAAACTAGTGCGCTTGAGTGCGGAATATATCTGTTACGCCTTTTGTCCTTAACGATCGATCGCCCTTGATATGCGATCGATCGCCTGTAAGGTTATGAGCTTCTGGTACGTGCGATCGATCGCACCCCTTGGGCGATCGATCGCTTAATGCATCAGGTCTATATAAACAGATTTCTGTTGTTTCATTTCGTAACTTTCCTATCTAAAACTCTTGCAAACTGATCTTTGAGAAAGTTCTTTGGTATTGAGTGATCCTAGTCCATGCTATAGGTTCCTCCCTTGTTCTTCATTCAATCCACTTTAGCTAAACCTTTGTTTTGCTTGATACAAGCTTGTTTAGCATTCTTTAGGATTGAGAAGAGTTTGTTTCAACTCTAGCAAACATTAATTGTTGTTTTGCTGAGTTGAACGAATCCATACACAACCATTCATACATCATTGCATAGCCGCGGTTCTTGCGATTGGAGTTACACACCGGTGGTGCTCTATTGGAGAAGCTTGAGGAAGGGACACTTGGAGGAGCAATTGGAAGCTACACAAGGTTAGAACTGCCACTAGAGTATAGGTACTTGGTGTTTGAGTTTGGAAACGTTTTTCCCCTTGTACGTGTTTGCCACATTGGCTTTTCGTAGTGTGATTCAAGAGCGTGGGGTACGGCTCCCCTCCGGTTTTTCCTCTAGAGTTAGAGGTTTCCGGGTGAACATTCTTGGTGTTGTGTGTTGTGATTGTTGATTGGTTTGTTTATCTATTGTTCTTAAACGTATAAATCATTGTGTGATTCATTCAATATATTATAGACCGTGGTGTGCTAGTTTGACGCACACTTTGGGTTTTAGGATTGTTCAATTGAGTGTTGTTGTTGCATACCCTTGTTTGTGGTCATTTGAACATTGCTTGAGTCCTTGCTTTTCGATTAGTGTTTGCACAACTTACCCTTAAGGAAATTTCAAATTGAAAAAAAAAATCAAACCGACGCTCTTTCACTAACGGCTTCCCAAACCCGTACCCCGATTCCGGATTCACCTATGGGCACCGGCCCAAACCACACCCAATCCATTCCAAAACCACCTCGATTCTCTAGGATTCCTCGGCCATGCCGATCCTAGCTCGGAAGTCTCCGCCGCTGCACCTCTAGCACTCTCTCACCACTCCAGCCGCTAGCTACACGAGAGAGAGAGAGAGAGAGAGAGAGAGAGAGAGAGAGAGAGAGAGAGAGAGAGAGAGAGAGAGAGAGAGAGAGAGAGAGAGAGAGAGAGAGAGAGAGAGAGTGGTAGTGGCAATGTGTAATTGTTAAAAAATTTCTAGGTAGTATTGTAATTTCACAAGGGCTTTGGATTTAAATGGGCCGGATGGGCCGCGCTTTTTTTAGGTTGGGTGGGTGGGAAATATATTAAGTATTTTGTACATATGGGTCAAGCACCCAAATTATTGCAATTATACATGGTCAGTTTCTATGTGTTTTTTCTTCTCTTTCTTCTTCTGCAACTCCATGGTCAGTTTCTCAACGGAATTTTCTATCTTCCAGGCAATCCAAGCCACAAAAATCCTCAATCTCCTTGAGTTCTTCACTACTCATATATATGGCTTTGAGCACACACAAAAAAAATTCCCTTCGGGAAACTAAATTGAACATAAAAAGTTAGCCCCCCAGGTTTTCAATCCTAGTTCCATCCCTGGCTGCTAGACCCAGATCAATAATTCTAAAAATAGGCAACAAAAATTATTTAAAAAAAACTTAAGAAATAACTTGTAGTGATGAAATATTCGTTGCTACCACTAACACAATATATCTTTTTTTTTTTAATTAATTTTTTCTTTCTTTTTATAGAAGATCCTAATAGTTCTCACTTTTAGTTTGATTTTTATAAATAAACTTAGGATACACACATGGAGGCCTAATTTGGTTGGGAGTTTTTATTTTTTGGTGAAGAATGTCAATTGGAACGAAATTATACTATATACTAAAAGACCTATTGCATTTTTACTGTTCATAAAGAAATTCCATTTCCTTCCTCACTTCTTCCTAAATTTACAGTTTTACCATTAACCTTGAAAATTACAGTTTTTCCTTATTATTCATGGAATTACGATTCTGCCATTATTTATTATTATTATTATTATTATTAATAATAGAAAAATTATTGTTTATAATAAAAAAATGAGTTTGGTAGATGAAAAAGAAAAAAGAAAAAGTTGCTTTGAGAAAAATAAAATTAGTGAATTATAAAATTACATACTAATATTCTAAATCATGTAACTTTTTGTTACAAAATAAGTAATATATACTCGAATCAATCATGTCATCAACTCCGTTTAATTTTTATTATTATTCCTAATTTAGTAATTAGATATTTGGTTCTTTGGCTTTTTCTTTCTCTATCTAATTTTTCTAAAATATATGTGGTAAATTTTTGCAGTGTGTTTAGGTTTGCTATTTGAAAAGGATGATTAGGAAAATGAGTTCTTCTTGATCTTCAGAAGATACTCTAACTTATATTATTATTATTATTCTAAATTAATATAATAAAAAATTAATGTTTATAAGAAAAAAATGAGTTTGTTTGATGAAAAATAAAATAGAAAAAATTATTTTGAAAAAATATAAATAGTGAACTATAAATTACATACTAATATTCTAAATTATTTTATTTTTTGTTATAAAATAAGTAGTACTCGAATTGATCATGTCATCAACTCCCTTTAAGTTTTATTATTATTATTCCTAATTTAGTGAATAGATATTTCATTATTTGGATTTTTTCTTCTCTATCTATTTTTTCTAAACAATATGTAGTAAATTTTTGCAGTGTGTTTACTTTGTTGTTTCAAAAAGACAATTAGTAAAATAAGTTCTTCTTGAGCTTCAGAAGATACTCTTACTTGAAATTACGTTACTTCTTTCTGTTTCAACATTTTATTTAAATTTAAAATTTTTAAGGATTGTAATGCTTTATTCATTGCATTATTGTTAATTTCAACTATTTTTATACTTATTTTGGTTGTACTTTCAGTTTTTGCTTCAAGTTTCTTTATTCTTTTTATCACTTTATTTTTGATTTGCCAATAGATGTATATTATAGAAAGGGACGATTTTTTTTTTCAGTTTTTTACTTTATCTCAATTGTATGTCAATAGTGAGACATCAATATTTTCTTTTAAAATTTATATAAATCTTTACTATAATACCAGTAGGAAAGTAGTTGTAAAAAAATTAACCAACCAATTGGCTTAGAAGTGGGAGTATCGAATCCGCTAAAATTTGAAACTTGGTGCCAAGAAAAGAATTCTATCATTTCCAAAATGGTAAAGAAAATTAAAAGGAATTTGGTTTAGAATATCATAATTTAGTTTTTATGTTTGCTCTAGAAAGAAAAAACATATGAAAAATAGAATCCATTTTTTCAATTTGATGTGAATATATTATTTTTCATGTCCAACTCTGTTTATTTCTCCAGTTTGAGCTATCTGTTTCAATTTCATATATCAGGTCTATTTATAATATGTCAATCTATTTTTTGAACATTGTATCACAACATCTATATTGGTGGTGATGTTACTTAAACATGATCTACTTAATCTTTTTTTATAAAACAAACTTAACCTTTTGTTGATATAATGATCATGTCCACCATATTTTTTAGGGTTTTAATTGTAGTACTTAAATAAAATTCTGTTAACTCCAAAACCCGCTGCAAAGCGCGGGCATGGTTTCTAGTTTCTTACTATACACGAAATTCGGGGAGAATAACACTTTTCAAAATTTCCTCAATTCAACAGCTAGGGTGCTAAAGTAGAAATTAAAATTTCAAAGAATCAAGCTGCATAATGTTTATTTCCTAAACAAAAAAAAATATAAGGTGAAAATACATTAATGACAATAGAGGTGAATTCTTATGTTAGCCGGAAGAATTATCATTTTTTTCTTTGTCCTTGCTCAAGAGTGTGTAATTTCTATAGACTTTGTATTATAACTAAGAATATGTGAAATTACTTAAGTGATGACTCTTCTATGGGTCCATAAGGAGTAAGACGTCATTATGTGTAATATATTACTCCACTAATAATATTGCCGTTTCTGCTAAAAAAAAAATTCTTGTATCCAAATGAAATGATTGACCAAATCTTGTCCAAAAACTATCTTGCGGCATTCACCGACCAAATTTCCCAACAGATACTAGCTTAAGAATTTAAGTTACAGATGCTCGTGTCTTTTTCATTTGCCTTTGTTAGTGATGTATGTCCGTACTATTAGCTCTTTCGATCTCCATCATTAATTTCTTCCTTGATAGCATGAAAACTACTTTATGTATTCAAGTAGAAGAACAACAAGAATCGACATGCCATGCATAGGTGAAAATCAGAAGACACAAGCTCAAGTCAGATTACCATTTATGGTCGGTCTGATCCTACATGATTCGCTTGTAAATAACACACACTATGATAATACAGGAATGTTGTATTTTCGCCACGTGCAGTATTTGCAGCAATGCATATATTAACTTAATTTAATTACTAGCCAGCTTATTATTTGTTTTAAACTACATACATTGCAGGCAAACTTATAATCCCTGGTCAATTTATAGTATATACTGCTTGCAACAAGGTGAAGGATTCTGGGACAGTGTGAAGAGTATGAAATGTATAAGAATTCCATCCATTACAAAAACAAAAAAAAAGGAAATTAAAAAAAGCAATAGTTGGAATTTTGGGTATGCTTGTTTCATGGTGCAGAACTAGTTGTTCAGGTGGCTAAACAAGGCTTAAAAATGCAGAAGAGAAAAGGCTCCGCAGTGAATCAAGACGATCGATATATATGCTCAAATATTTACTAGCAACAAGTAGAGTACTGCAATTAATTCTAAAACATTCAATCATGCATAGGCCTGAATATACCAAACCTTGAGCTTAATTTATTTGACCAAAGGCCTACACACATAAAGTACAAATTAAACACATAGTTTTCATACCTAATTAAACAAGAAAACAGGAAAAGACACCAGTGCTAGCTATTAATTGTCTGAATCTGACCCGCCCCCACGATACTTTCCTGGTGGAGAGACCAATTTCGCAGTGCAGCGAAAGAGAGACTCTCTGCAGAAAGCGAAAATGCCAAAGGATTGAAGTTGCCCTTTTAGAGAATCCGCCCTCAAGAAGACGATTCAGCTACTAATCAACCATCTTTATTCGTCCAAACTGATATGAAGCAGGACTCACACACACTTAGTAGAAAGGAAAAGAACACCACGTACCATGATATATCGTCCTCCAACCAAGAAAGAACCGGCCACCCCCGCCAGTTTTGAACCACTGGTGCCATTAGTGGTGGGGGTGGCCGGCCAGTGAAAGCATGAAATGGAGGAAAACAGCAGTGGTAGTACTAAGAGGGTTCAACCACAGAGGGTTGGATTGATTGTTATTGGAATTTCTTTGGCTTAGTCATGAGGGCAATAAAAGGGTGTGATGACTTGGTGACTTTTTTGTTGGCTAAAGGAAACCAAAAAGAAAGTAGAGAGAAAAAGCGAGTAATGGAGGTTGCAATTTGAGTATCTTCCAAAGGATATGCCATTGGCATATGCATTTCCTACCTCTGATCCCAAATATGATCGATGACAGTATGACACCTCCTCATCCTCTTTAATTCTGGCTTTCATTTTTCTTTTCACAAACACCTACACTACACTACACTAGGCATTTTATAATGTCACTTGTGTTCGATGCAATACATACGAGACCATTGAAAGGTTTTGGGACTGTCATGCAATAGGATTCTACTAAAAGATTTCATGGGCCTACCAAGTGCCAAATTGTTGGGATTAGGAGGGTGACCCTCTATTTAATCTCGAGTGAATCTCACGATTCCATTAGAGTTCCGAGCTATCTTAATCCTAATCCATATCACTTCTCTCACAACCTCAGCTAACCCTAAAGGTTTAGTTCAACAAAACATACCCTATTATACTATTAGATTCGAGCAACTTGATCATCAGGAAATCCTTCACTGGGTTTGTGAGGTGTCACCAAATCATGTCATGCATACAAACTGATCTTTTGTTTGGTTACATGGGATTCTACCCTCTGCAAATGTTATGTCTTCAGTCTTCTGTTGCATGTATATGATGTTTAGGTAGGCATTTTTCTGAAATGTTATTTGCTTTATATTGTCTGAGTGAGATTTCACGCTCTCACAGTGACACCAGCAATTTCGTTGCCTTTTTTTTATAAAGCACAAAAAGTTTGATCCTCTTTCTAATTGATTACGTAATGCCTTGTGAAAGAAGGTTCATATTTCTTTTTAAGTATTATTTGCTTTTCTTGGGTTAACTACTATTTGAATCTTTGTGAGTCAGGTGACACCATTTTATGTAAAGTCTTTCTTTTGTGCCTCATTCAATCGCTATAATTAAGCAAACCAATCCCAATATTCCTCTTGGCAGATACATCCTTCACTATTACTCAGACTTGAAACTAATACTTTCCAATTTTAACATGAAATACCTGTCCTCCAAATTGGTGGATCTATATGTTGAAGAAAGATTTAATGTGGTGGTTTTCAGAAAGGATGTGCAATATTTCTCTGACGATAACACAACACAGTTCCGGCCTCTTAATCCGTCATTGTACCAAATGTGTGACAAATCTAAGGATTAAACAATACAGCACATCAGAGTCTAAAGAAACTACGGTATATATAGAGTTATAGTTTTCAAGAAATCTTCAACTAGTGTTATGTGACTTATATCTCATATGATATTGTTTGCCAGATACAAATCTTGATCCCAAGCATTAAAGCTAAAGTAAGGCCTATTGAATGAGGGATGACGTTTTGAAAAGAAAAAAAAAATGAGGACATTTGTGAGCTCAAAGCAATAACAGTCCTATATTCTTTTCACCTGTGTGAGATCAGGCACAGTGCGCCGCACACACTAAGTTTTAGTATAAAGAATGTATAGGGTATCCTTAAAGCAAGAATATTATCAGAATACAAAATACCAAACATTAATTACACTAACTCAACATGCCTAATTGAAGGGCTGACTTACAAGATGAACAAGGAAAAAAATTATGAAGTAAAAGTTCCAACAGAAGCCACACATATTAAACTAATCTTGAAACGACTTCTGCGAAAGCATATTGCATTATATAAATAGCTTAAAATAGATATCTCAGTCTAGTGTTTGCTACTAATCATTGATTAAGTAACCTCATATTTGAATATGCAATTCTGATTAACAATTTGATATTTGATGACGTAACTTCCACAATCATATGATTACATTATGTATTACACAAATTCATTCAAATCTTGTTAGCAGGACTGAGATCTGCGATGAGAGATGAAATCAAAAAAGTATTCTGTTTATATATGTATTTATTTATGTACTTCTTTATTCCAATTTTCAATACTGTTAGCTAGCACTCCCCAACTTGTTCTACAACCTGTGGCTATACTAAGCATATTCCCCCCTAAAAAGCTATACTAAGCACTCACTTGAGCAGATGGAAAACTGTGATATACAAAGATGCGTTAAGCTACCTGAGATTGGTAGACTCAAGAAAATGGCATGCAGTAATTTCGAACAGGTCATGGATGTCATCAGTGGATTGATCAGAACCACCTTTTTCCACTCTTGGATTGCTTGAGCTTCATCACTAGTTCCTCACGCTCAGCTTCTACCTCTGCGTATCTGAGGCTCATGTTCAAGTAGCGCTCACGAATGTCTTTCAATTCTGTCTCTAGAGATGATTTCGAGCGTTCAAGTCTTTCTTTTGCCACTACTTCCGCTCTTGAATTTTGACGAGCATCTGCATGGTTGTGTCGAGCCTCGGACAACAGCCTGAGCGATAATAATTGATGTTAATGTCTGTTAGGGCTGAACCATCAAAGATTTAAAGAAAGAAGACAAAAGCTACTCTTGTTAATGTGTTTTGAGGGCATACTGTGTTCCTCTTACACTCACCTATCAAGTTGAATCTTATAAGTGTTTTTTTCTTCCAATGCCTTAACAAGTTCATCCTCAAGCAACTTATTCTTCAAACTCGAGTCAACTCCAACATTTTGAGGACTTCCATCATGGCTTTCAATTCCATTATCATCCTGTAAGTGAAAGAAAATATCAAAACAGATGCATTGAAAAGATAGATACGATCATCACATAGAGAGGCTCCAAAATCATATATTATTGTGCAGAAATCAACACATTCAGTGTCATCGTGTATGGGTGTCTGTAATGTGATAACTTAAATGAAAGCAGATAGCTATTGCAACATTAGCAGTAGAAGCAGGATGAAATAAACATTTCAGATGTCTAACCACTCTTTGATGCTGGTTTCTATAAGGATAATGTTGATCTTTCGCAAGTCCTTGTACCTGACCATTCTTCACTAGTGGCTTCCTTCTATTTTCACGACGATGACAGCTATTCTTCACCATTTCATTCTGTTCAATGAAAGCACGTCAGAAATTCATACTTTTTCAGTCTTGACAGTAACTGTTAACATGCAAATAAAGAAGAAACGGTAACTCACTTTTGAAAGCTTTGTATCTTCATTAACAGAAATAACTTTGGTACCGCTTCTTGAGGAGGTAGGATTCTTTAGATCCCTCTGGTTCTGTTTTTCTTCCCTAATTAGTTTCAATTCTTCTTCAAGGGATTGAGATCTTCTTATGCACTCATCTTTCTCCTCCTCAAGTAGCTGTAGTTTTTGCTGATACTGCCCATTGACACTTCTGATCTGGTTGAGCTCATTTTTCAGCTCAGCATCTTGTGCACATAAATCCTCTTTTGCAATTAGATCACCTTCCATCTGCAGAACTTTTCTCTCCAAGACACCTTTATTATGTTTGCAATCCTCCAATTCACATAAGGCCATATCCAATGTTGAGATCTTCTCGATGAATGAATTCTTCTCTGCCTTCAGATATTCATATTCCTCAGACACAGAATCCAGTAGCGCTTCTAATTTCTCTTTCTCAAGCTTGGTCGCATCAAACTCATTCTTAATAGTCAACACTTCATGCTGACAATGAGATGACTTCTGCAGTTGAACATCCAGTAGCGCTTCCAATTTCTCTTTCTCAAGCTTGGTCGCATCAAGCACATTTTTAATAGCCAACACTTCATCCTGGCAATGAGTTAATTTCTGCAGGTGAACCTTCAAATTAGTAGATTCTTCCACCAGCTGTTGCTGTTCATACTCGGAAACTGTAAGCTTTAGTTCAAGACTGTTCACAGTGGTCTTCAATTTTGCTTCGCTTGATTTGTAGTTCTCCAACAACCTCAATAGCCTTTCATGGTCAGCCATCGTTGTTTCCTGGTTTTGTTTAGAAGCAGTAATATCAACTGACAGACCTTGTAGCTTCATTTCATATTCTGTTCTCATGATATTGAGTTCATTCTCAGTCTGTACCGCTTTAGATTGAACCTCTTGCAGAGCAGACTCAAGATCTACCTTCTCAGCTCGTAATCTGGATGCTTCCTGGACAGCACCTGAAGCTAGTTCTTCGCTTTCTTTATGAGTCTCAGAAAGTTTCTTGGCGAGTCGTTCTACCTCTTGCTGAAGGTTCTCAACTTCAACTGCCTTCTCCAAATACATCTTATTCAACAAGCTCTCTTCCAATATAAGTTTCTCCTTATGTTGGATGTTTTCATCAAGAAGTGCATCTAATTCCGAATTTAGGCTTTTCTCTTTTGAGGCAATGTTTTCCAGCATCAAAGATAGATCTTTTTCCAATAATTCAACTCTTTTGGAGCAATCTGTAAAGCGCTTGTGCGATTCAGTCAACCTTGCCTCCAAGTGGGAACATTGCTCATG
Organism: Rubus idaeus; assembly: GCA_030142095.1. Classification (NCBI taxonomy): domain Eukaryota; kingdom Viridiplantae; phylum Streptophyta; class Magnoliopsida; order Rosales; family Rosaceae; genus Rubus; species Rubus idaeus. Next base: position 8,535,329 of record CM057970.1, read on the forward strand.
CAACTCCAGTTTTTGTTTTCTCAGCTCCTCAATTGATTTCTCAAGAGAATTGCACTCTTCAATGAGGCTCTCCACAGTAGCTTGTAACTTTGGATTTGCCCTTTTCAGAAATTCACATTCTTCTCGAGCTTCAGACCACTGACTTTGCAAGTCCTGTAATTTCTGTTTCAGTTCAACTTTATCAGATTCCATCTCAACTTTTAAGCTACTGATTTCATCTTGGAGAATCAGAGAAAAAGATCGGGAATTCTCTAATTCTAATTGACTAGCCTCCTTTTCATCTGTCAAACATCTTAGCTGAGCTTCCAGAGCAGAAATACGTACTGATAATTGTGTATTTTGTTGTTCAAGCTCAGACACGTGAAGCTTCAGTTCATTTTTATCAGCTTCAAGCTCTGAAGACTTCTTTTCAAGTATCTTAGTGGTGGAAACATGGGAATCCACACTGCTGCTAAGCACCACCAAATCATTTCGCAAATCATTCAAACACTTAGTGGTCAGCTCACTTTCTCTTAGCACAATTTCCATGTGTTCTTCTAGCTCAATTTTTTCCCTTTGTAGATTGGAAAACTGAGCTTCTAATTCATGGTGCACCTGCCTTAGAACCAGGGTTTCTTCTTCTTTGGTTAGTAAGTTATCCTCCAAGTTTGCTATCTCAGACCTTTTCTCTGTCAATTCTTTCCCCAGATCTGTGACTTTAATTTCGAGTTCCATTTTCAAACTCTCAAGCACTTGAATTGAAAGATCATGATTATTAGTAATCTCCCCAAGCACCATCTTATTGCAATTCTCTTCTGCATTTTGTATGTGGGATTTCTGTTCAGTCACTTTGGACTCAAAGCTGGTAAAAGAATCCACTAAAAGCTCAGTGTTGGGAAGATCAACAGGTGCATGTCCCCCTGCAGAATGGTTCTTTGCTTCCTTAAGCTTGAATAAAAGTGCAAGGTTTTCATCCGTCAGCTCATTGCAATCTGTCTCTAGCTCCTGTAACTTTTCTTTCAAGACTTCAAGTTCTCTGATCAGATCTGTTTCATCTCCATTCATGGTGATGGACCCCATTTCTGCAGAATGCCTTTCTTTGAGAGACTCAGATAGCTTTTCTTTCAATTGAATAATCTCTTCTTCTTTATCAAATAATCTATTTCTGTATTCTGTCTCGATATCCAAAAGGGTTCCTTTTTTCAGACCCGATCCCTTCTCTACATCATGGTTTTTCTCGTCCAGAGCCTGTTCCAGGTGTTGCACCATCTCTTGCAACTTGTTCTCTGATTCTTGCAATTTTTGCAGCTGACGCATTAGATTGCTGTTCTCCTCTGTAGTTATTTGGATAGAATCTTCCATTTCACTAAATTTCGATTGTAGTTCTGAAAGATTCTCCAACTCCATTTTTTGTTCTTCAATTGTCTCTTCCAGCTCCTGGAGAACGGAAACCAGCTCAATATTTGATTCTTGACTCCTCTTCAGCTGCAGGTCCAGATTGGTAATGGATTCTTTTTGAAACTTCACTTCATCTCGTAATGCCTTCTCTGCGTGGGACACTCCATCTTGAGATAAATCCTCGCCCACTGTTCGTCTCATCACTGAACTCTCAAATGTCACTTTTAAGTGTTCAACTTCTTTCTTCAAGCTATCACGTTCTGCATATGCTGCTGAAAGCTCCATATTCAAATTTTCCTGCCTTTTCGACTGATCAGAGAATTCTGTCCTCAGAATATCCAAATCAAGCATTAGCTTCCGCGCGTTCCTCTCCCACATCTTAGCTTCCGCATGTAGCTCTTCAATGGTAACTTCTGCTGCTTCCAGAAGGTTTTTAGAAGAACCAGTGGTTCTTAAAGGTGATTCTGGAATATCTTTGCGAGAATTCTGAGAATGATTTCCTGAACCTATGATCCTGGAATTAAATGATGAATGATTGGATGGAGAAGGAATGGCAGCAGGAAAATTGCCGGGGGTTGTACTAGTTTGAGAGCTGGTTGAATCTTGTCTTCCAAACAGGAGGTTCCCTTCACCACCAAGGTTGCTTCCTGGGGAAATATGATCCCTCCTTATGGAACCCTCTGCTGAGTCATAGCTGCAATGTGAACCTGCAGCAGAGAAACTACTTCCCTACAAAAAGTGAGGAAGATATTTAGTTTCTTAGCAAGGATAGAGTGTTGGAGGGAATGAGCATATATTGCATATAAGAAAAATATAATGATCTATATGTCGACATTCATGATCACGCTCCAGGTTTATATTTGAGGCAACACAAGGAAAGGTACTAAAGAAGCAGTCAATGTTTGTGTTGCAACAAAATTCTGAAGGTACATAATCACTAAATAGGGAAAGACTACTAGGGGAAAGTGTAACATACCCTACTTCCAGGTTCTCCAGGATTTGAGGTCAAGCCAAATTTTTTTGATGAGGAAGATCCAACACTCCTTCCAAATGTACTATCAGATCCGTCAGATTTGCTGTCGACATCATGACAGCTTGCATTTGGTTCTTCCAAATGACTGCTCGTCTCTTTTGACTCTTCATCCCTAAAAAGTGTGCAGAAAATCTTCACATTCAAATAGAACACTCATTTAGAATTTAATACAAGCAATATTTTAATACTAACCTGACCCTTGCTCTTGGCTTAAGGCAGTTAATTTTCACCTGAAAAACAGAAGCACAAGCAAAAAGCTGCTGAGAAGCACCGTCCTAGATTTGACTTCACATATATAGATAAACTGCTGGCCATGCCAGTATCTTCAAAATTCTCGAAAAAGATAAAAACTTAACAGCATTTTCATAAGTATGAATACATCTAGCTCCAGGATTTAGAACAGCAAGAATGACCCATATTTTTAAGATGATAAGCATCAGATTTTAAAGGCATGATAGAAATATAATCCTCAGAGATACATATTCTACTACGTTCAATCAGTACGCTGTGCAAATGCTGCAAATCATAACAAATGCTTATCGACTCAATTCAACATATAACTTTTTAATACCTCAGAGACAGAAAGGGGATCAATTGTTGTGCAACATGTCAATTGTCAAAGATCTACTCAGAATAAATACATAAATTTGTAAAAAGAAAACCTGTAAAACTGTCCCATAGTTGCACTTTTTCAATGGAAGAGAAACTGGAGCTGTAGAACTTGAAGTTATATAATCTGACATATTGACTGTAGCCTCTCCAAGGATTCCGGATCTAGCCGATCCCTATGATCAAAACGTCATTCAAAACAGTACCTTTAGATCTCAAAAACAACAAAAAACAAACATTCCCATTCTGGAAATGGGTCATCAGCAAGTCAAAAAACAAGTGTCTTCATTGAATCAACGCAAAATTAGAAATCTTAATGCTAATTAATCCCCAAAACTATAGCATATTGCAATAAAATCATTGACATTGACATTGACAATTACAATACCATGGCAACCACCAGCTTGAAGAAACAATCTTCCATCTCCTTTGAGGAATCGTCTTGCGAAATCCATATAGACTCCGAAAGCGTCTCAGTCCATTGACAGTTCCCATTACGCACCGCCGCTTTGCTTGATTTAGCTATCGGCTTTCCAGTTTCCACTGACACAATGGACACAAACAGCTTGTCCCATCCTCTAGGCACCTATAATCACAAACATCATCACTCAGCAAAACAAAGATTTCTCTACTTAATTGATCATCATTAATTGCACAAAATTCCCACACTCAATTGCTAGTGTGTGTGTGTATACATATGCATCAAACACACATTTCCATAACTAGAGATTGACAAAAAAAAAAATTCAACGAATTAGGAATCACAAATGTCATACACACAACACAATTCTCCACCTCCATTACTGATTCTTCACTCTATAAACGAAAATGCGAATAATTGAAGCAAGAAGAGGAATTCGTACCTGGACGGCCTTGAACTGAGAGAACTTGAAGTCGATCCTCTCGCCTGACTTAGCTGGCCTGTTCCTGTGAATCCTAAACATCTTGCTCTCTTCTTCTTCCTCCTCTCACTGAGAATTGAAATCAAATTGAAATTAATTCATCGTTTCAAACAATGCCACATCTCCATCACAACCACCATTACCAAATAGAGAGAGAGAGAGAGAGAGAGAGAGAGAGAGAGAGAGAGCAACAAGAGCGTTAGATAGGTGGTCATTGTTGCGGAAGGGTGAGATAATTAAATCCCCCTTCTACTTTTTTTGGCGTTTCTTAATTGCCGTTTCGACATTGCCACTGCCGAAACTGAAATTCGGCAACAGCTACTGTATCAGTCTGGGGAATTTGGCCCCGAGTGTGTACGTATAGACAACGGCGTATGGTAAGCCCCACGCACCCGCGTTCGTTGCTCGACACGTGTCAGCGCTAACGTTGCGGCCCGTGACGTGGCGGACATCGAGTGGGTTTGATAATTGACAGGAGGGATCCAAGAGCCGCAAAGGTCAGTAATGGGTGGGGTTTTAGGAGGGAATGTTTTAGGTAATTGTTTTTTATATTATTAAGTTAGCATCGACGCCATCGACGTCTGGTAGTAGTTACATCGACCTTTCCCCAGATTTTGTGCTCGTTGGTGGGCCCGTTCATGCGAACAATGCTTTTTGCTGCTGTGGGATAATACGACAAAACTTGCTCCGGTAGGATTCTTCGTAAACTCCGTTCTTTTTGGGAAGCTTCGATCTGTTTAGCTAATGTGATCGATAGTGATGTACTGTTTGCGAGTGGCGTGCATTAAACCAAAATTGTTAATTACAGCATTATGTGACATGCTGGAAATTTCTTAGAAAGCCACACTTCAAGTTGTTCTTGTTGGGTTTAGGGCTAACAATTTGAGAGTGATTTAAGAAACGATGCATGCAGTGTTACTACCCGAGAGTTTCTTCTTGCATCAGACACGTTATTGGGTATTGGGACATGGTGTGTCCCATATAGGCATATACTACTCTAACATGCAATTACTTGTGACGTTGTATTTTCAACCTTTTGCCTTGGTCGAATCTCTTTCTTGATGTGGGCAAGAGAGGGGTTATATGTAAGTTTGTACACGGCAGAGTATCACCTTGATATATTAGTAGAAGTCATCGTTTTCAAGCTTGATTACTTCACCCTAAATCTATTGTGAGTACGTTTTTCACTGTTTACTTGCTTCTCCACCGTCATGAATGAGAATGGATTAGATCAAAGAACCTAAAATCGATTGATGTGAGGGGAGGGGAGAGGGGGTAGGAATGACTATTTTTGGGAGGGAACTCATGGCGAGTAGTAGTTTAAGGCTTCTTACTTGACAATGAACTTGATCAAATAAGTGCACATTTATTTAGAAACCACACATCACTCTTCCTTCATGAAATGAGTTACAAGACAACATTTCTGAAGCTTATATATTTATATATTTAGGGCTCAACACTTGAGTTTTTATGTCCAAGAATGTGAGATAAAACTCGATACTATATTATTTTGGATTTTAATTAAGTCTCAATGAATGACTACTTTTAAGTCCTAGAGTCTAGGAATTATTTCTTGGATGTAGAGGTCATGGTTTCAGATTAATATCCAAACTTAGGGTTTTAGCTTGATTCAGCTTAAGTACCGAAACTTGAATGCTTGTAATCCAGTCTTAGAGGTTTAGAGTTTCGCCTTCTAATTTGAAAATGGTTCATCATCCAAATTTGAAGTCTAAAGTTAATGCTCATAGCTCGTATGAATCATATCTAAAGCATACTTAGACTCGAATTTGAGCAATTATAGAGATGTAAATGGTCACTCATTTTCCATTGTTAACGTACAATGCCTATACAAGAATATTTCTTATAGGGAGCGATGAACTCCATAACTTTGGTAGTGAGTTGGTGACTAGTGGATGATATGATACATTCCTAATTTTGAGTACATTCAATTTAGTTATTCAAAATGTCCATCATTTATGTGCCTCTCTCTATATTTCTTATAGTGAGCGATGAACTCCATAACTTTGGTAGTGAGTTGGTGACTAGTGGATGATATGATACATTCCTAATTTTGAGTACATTCAATTTAGTTATTCAAAATGTCCATCATTTATGTTCCTCTCTCTCTCTCTCTCTCTCTCTCTCTCTATCTCTCTCGCTAGGTTGGTAGCCTGGGTTGGAGTTGTTTTTTTTTTTTTGGCCAAGCTGGTAGCCTGGGTTTGAGTTGTTAACTACCAAGGGAATTTGCTAGCTTTAGGACTCCCGGGTTAAACCCGGCCGGTGCCAAACTCAATCTCAAACCGAGATAGGTGCCAAAATGAAGTTGCGGGCCCCACAGAAAGTGGGTTGTCATAACGCCAAGAAAAGAAGACTCGCACACACTGAAAAGAGAAAGGAATGTTGTGCTCGTCGCCCTAGTCAGAATAATGTGCACAAATAAAAGATTGATGGCCATAATTCGTCCATTTCAAAAGAGACAATCCTGATTTAATGCAATTATTTTTTTATAAAAAATTGAAATATGGATAGAAAACTGATTTGATGGCCTAGATTATTTTCAGCTTAATTTTTAACAGTTTATATTTAAAGTAATTATTGTTTATTAATTCTAAACTTGAAAAAAAAATTAAAATATTTAATGACATGTGGCACGTAATTATTTTTAACGGTTAATGACACGTGACACGTAACATGCAATTATTTCATTACCGAAAAAAAAAATATAAAAAAAATCTTATACCTAAGATTTGCAACACATTATTTTTTGGAACTAACATATAGTTACCACAAATACGCAATTAACTTTAAACCATAGATGCATAATGTTTTACTTTTAACCCTGAGAGCCAAAAATATTATTCACGCGTTCCCCACCAAAGTCACAGAACACCCCATTAAACTCACTTTTGGAATTCTAAGACGGTAAAAAAATAATCAATATAAATTGGTCGGGAATGAGAGAAGCCGGCGGAGTGACCAAGCTGCCGGAATTCTTCTTCGGTCCTATTCTTGCCCTTGGCCCGATATATAGTCATCACAAATATGTCATTTTCTAAAAGGGCACGCGTCCTATGACTGTCGTCTGATTTCTTCGGCAACATCGGCTCACAAAAGATCAATTTCCCTCCTACCGGAAGTGCCTTGTAGCAATTCTCCAGTATCAGCTTGCATTCTCTGTCCGTCCATGTTGATAACACCCACTGCCAAGCAATAGAACATATTAATCATAGTAACTAATTAATCGTACGTAGTAATTGAGCATAACAAGTGCATCATTTTTTTCTATTTGGAAAGTGAGGTTAGCCATAGCACTATAGGTGTTAAAAGTGAGCTTATGCAGGCGTAGTTAACTAGATAATTTTCAAAGCTAGGGTTGCTAGAAATCAAATTTGGGACCAACCTGACTAACTTGGGATTAATGGAACAATAAATTATACATAAATCTGGTTTTTCTTTATAATTCAATTTTCAAATTTTCACTTCACCGATCAATTTCCCTCATACAGGGAGTGCCTAAAATTTTGAATCCTAATCCCGCCTATTGGCATACGACTATTTCTAACCCATAATTTGCCCAAGGCACCAACCAATTAACCAATACTTTGAATAGTTATGATATGTGAACCATTTTCATACATTTAAAATAGTTTAATGAGTTGTAAAATAATGAAAAAGATGGAAGCTAGCTCTCAAGAAACAATTGATTTGATGGTCGGTCCAATAACCCTTTGAAGATTTAAGCCAAGACAAAACTCATGGTCTGGCTAGTTAATCAATCGATCAGATACATGTATTGTACATAAATTTCAAGACACCAGATTGGACCATTCCTAGCGCAACTATTTCAGCCTTTTGTTTGTTTCTCTAAATTTCAAGATGAAGGCGATATGAATCATTGAAAATCAGACACGTTTCAGATATACCTAACTAATACGATCAACCAGACGATTATTTTCCATGGGGGGATGTTAACTTGTAAATATTATTTACAACTAGTACCTTTTAATATTATTCTCAATGCAATTGTTTTGATGGTCTAGTATAAAAAAAACAAAAAAACAAAAATTTTGTTTTCTTGTTGGTCTGGCTATGCATACTTAAATATTTGTTGGCTATTAGTACTCTGTTCAACAGTTTAAAATTGGAAACGGCTCTTATCAAATGCGAAAATTCTAGAGTGCTTGGGAGCACTCAAACTCCCTATCTTCCCACCCTAGGATTAGAGGACTTTCCTTCAATCCCATTGACCCAAAAACCCCCCTGCAAATGCAGGCCATTAGATCCGGGGGAGTATTGATCCCCGGGAGTACTGTAGAACCTTCCTATCAAATGGGTTGATGTTCTTTGTTTTCGTTCTATTTAATAAAAAAAAATTATCATTTGTTAACGTACGTACCTTCATAAAGATTGCATCAGCAGTAGGAATCGACTTGAACATGTCGCCACCAACATGAGTCACTCCTGCAAACTCAATGAAAAAAAAAATTATGTTCTCGAAGTAAATCTCATAATATTTAAGGATTTTTCGAATTTTATGGGAAATAAAAAAATTAAAAAAATTGCTCACCGGCTATAGTTGGTGCCTTGGCAACGACCTCAGGCAAGTCAAAGTTAATCCCTTCCGTTACGTTGGGATGTTTGTCTAGAATCATTCTCAGGCAATCCCCCGCACTCCCACCCACATCCACCAATCTCCTCACCCCTTCGAAGCCATCGTAGCCGTCCAGTACCGCCTTCATGAACGGCACAGATACCCCCGACATTGATTTCTGCATCAACCCGTTCATCTCCGGCTTCTTCCCGTAGTACTGGTAAGCCGGCTCTCCATTCGCCTTCACGAACGGCTCCACCGTGGGGTCCACCACCGCCTCGTGCACCAACGGCCACGCCCTCATTAGCTCATCCTACCAGAAAACCAACCCACCACCATCATTAAAAATTTAATCAATTTGTCACCATGTTCTCTCTCTTTTAAAATGAAAAGACGAAAAATAAATAAATCAGGTTAAAAAAATGATAAACAGAGAGTGTTGAACAGCAGCCGCCAAAATGTAAATATCTAAAACCTGGTGGTGCTGGAGGACGTAGGCCCCATAGGAGAGGCCGTCTTGATTGGTGACGAGCGTTTGACCGATCTCGGTGAGGGAGAACTTTCTTTCGGAGCCGTCGGCGTTGAGGTGCTCCGAGAACACACCGTAGCTGGTGAGCATGCGGAGGATGCGCTGGAGATTCTCAGCGTCGCCGGAGCCGGGTGGGAGGACACGTGCCAGAATCTGAGAGGCGGAGAGGGGAGTGTTGGATCCGGATTGCCAGATAGCGTCGGCGACGTTAAGGCGGACGACGGCGTTTAGGGACATAGGGACGCTGATCATGTTGGCCAGCTCCACTATGGCCAACCTTGCTTCGTTGCTCGCCTCTTTGGTTCGGTTTACGTCCTCCATATGATCGACCTTGATTCTGAGTCTTCTTCTTCTTCTTCTTCTTAATTTTACTATGGTCTCCCCCAGCCCCTCGATCTGGCTCTGGCTAGTGGCTGGTGGCTACTACCGTGTAGACTATGGTCTTGGCTGTGCTCTCCTTTGCCTTTGGCTTAATGGACTCGGATCCTCTCCTCACCGAGAGGAGAGAGATTGCCTCACCAAGAGATCTTGGCTGTCCATTTCGAAATGGAGGGCCAAGATTGTTTACACTTTTGGGGTGGGGTATAGAGTTTAGGAAAAGTGCAAGAGATCTGGGCCGTCCATTTCGAAATGGACGGTCCAGATCTCTTGGTGGGGAAATAAGAGATAGATGGGGGTGAGGAGAGGATCTCAATCCTGGCTTAATGAAGTTGTATTTGACCAAAAAAAAATAATTGAATATTAAATGTTTTGAGGTGTCAGCTTCTCTGACGTGCATGTGATGAACCTGACAAAATAGTAAGGATTTCTTGCCTATTTTTCTGATTGGACATGTTTAAATTGGGAACAGTTATTCAAAAAAGAAAAGAAAAGGAAAACAGTGTTAGAGGAGCCAAGCTAGTGAGCTACCAACTGAATAATTCTACATAAAAAAAATTGAATAATTATTAGGTCACTTTAAGCTGATTTACACATTTGTATTTATAAATTTTTACTTTATATTTTATAAACGAGACTTTATTTTCAAAATCTAAACAATTAATTAGAGATAATTTCTGTAAAAAGTCATTGAAGGTAGGAATATTTTAATTATCAATGCATATAAGATAAATAATAAATGATTTTTCATGAAGAATTTAATTATTATTTCACAATCGTCCATTTGCTTGATATAATGTTATCATTAAACGATGTTTGGTTTGATTTATTTTTTGTAGTGATGATTGTTTTAGTGATGTATAAAATGAGTTGTTCGGTTATGAACGTGTTAGAAGATGCATGATTCGTTAATACCAATTCCATGATGACCTAATAATTGTTCTATCTTTACTTCTTTCTTTTGTTTGCCTTTTTGTTTTTCATATATCAAAAGGGCTCTTTATTCTCCATATATAGTATATTGGTACAATCCAATTAATCCACAACCATATTATGCAAGATCACTACTAAAAACCCAACTAGTTGGTATGTATTGATAACTACTACTATTGATGCATGCATCTGTCCCCTTTGGTCTGTATTGATCAAAGTGGAAAAGGTAAGATCATTGTCATTTGCTAATGTTTCCTGTTTCTATTGCTAAATAGCACACAAATGATTTGTGTCAGAACTGTTCCTTCACATATGTGTCATCATTTGTCGACACTCAAAACTCATTTGGTGTGGTTCCTTTGGAGCCACAAGATTTTGAAAATCCTATCAATAGTAAAAGTGACATTTCTCCAGAAAACTGGACCCCGTGATTTGGCTCCAATATGAAAAGGGTAATATTTTTTGACAGCAGTTCACGGGTCACTATATGACATTTAACTAATAGAGAGTTCTTGACTGAAAATTAATTCCTCGAGGAATTTAACAGTTCTCACCGACTATCAGTCAAATGTGACCGAAAGTTTATGAACATGCAAGTGAATCAAGAGTAAGGCATTTGAAAATGGTTAAACTTCAATAGTGGAGATTCATGTACTATAGTGCGTGTAAGACTTCATTTGGACTTTGGATACAACAAGAAGACCAATCTACTTGCATAATTAGTGATGTAGAACGTTTGGCAGCTGAAATCGAAGAGCAAATGGACCGAAGCAAAGGCAAAATCGGTACTATTCATATTTGGTGTATATAATCATTGTTGGAAATTGTATACAATATATCCAATTTATTGTGAATGAAAATATAATTAATCATGTCCTTTCAAATTGAAAGGGTACAAGTCCTTTTTCCATTAAGTTTCTTTAGGAATATATGTGTCTCTTTAGGAGATAAGTGAATAGATGTATTATTTCACTTTGGGTTCTATATAAACCCATAATTAGATCTCCTTAGAGAGGATTAATATAGAGTCAAGTACTCTTATGAATTCTTCCCCATTTTCTTCTTCAAGTTTTCTTCTTGTCTAGAGAGTACAAAATATATAAATGGTTCACCAGAGTTCAAAATTGCGGTGCTTTAATTTTGGATCATCGATTGTTGTATTCTAGGAGATGGACACCTAACGAACTGCAAGCACAAGGGCAGGGGTGAAATCTGTCTTTAGTCCATTGCAATTTGCAAGCCTCAATCGGAAAATCAGTCGGTCTTTCTTTCAATTTGTATTCTTTATATTTATGAAGTTGGTTTTCATATATCATTGAATTTGTGTTATTATCGATCTTTGATATTTCTATTATAGTTCAATCATATTTGTGATTGTTCCCCAACAATCTAAAGACAGATGATAAATGGAACAATCCCATTTGTTGATCTCCATTGCTCACAAGATAGAAAGGATGTTGTAGTAACAACAACATGAATCCAACCCAGTGAAGATACATTTGGCAGAGGAAAATGCCCTGACCAAAGAGAAGTACGTAGTCTGGGATAGATGATAGCTTGTTAGTGTATATCTAGTATACAAAACAAGGGAAAAGAATTATGAAAGATCGATGGAAGATAACACGGAAAATAATATCAAGAAATACTTGAATTTATTGGAATACAATTATCATTGCATTTATCTGTATGTGTCTATTTTGAATATTTGTATATAGAAGTTTATGCTATTAGTGTGTTCATGTAACTGCATACATATATCGAGTCTGACATATATATATCCATCAGATTAGTGTGAGTGCAGTTACAAGTTAGTTATTTAGAATTGATCTTCATTAATTAATTTGAAGAGGAGATATATAATTGAAAAGGCATGTATAATTGTGTATGCATATTTTGAAAAGTTGCATCAATTGTCCTTTATTCACCCAGATATAATCTCTTTGTAAAGAGATTTAAGAGATGAGAATCATGAGATATTGAGAAGATGTTTGTGTAAATAAATAAACAATCTTATTCTTTGGCACGTGTTATGTCATGAACTGGTGTCTTTGATTCAATCTTATGAATTTGTTATATGAAAAAGCATTTAGATGATGGTGGAAGAACTTGCAGATTACGTGTAAGTGAAAAACTTGTCTAAAACTACTTCTGTGATTACCACTTTTTAATAAAGGCATATGTACATGCATTCTCGCTATTCATAGAACTGCAGGTATTTATAAGATGTTTTTGAGATATGCATATGAAATATTGGGTTATTGTTTGTGACATGGATGCGTGATATGTATATATGTACAGTACATACATGTTTCATGTTTGTGATCGATTAACAAAGCATTTCTCATGTTTATCCTCAAGCAAGCAGTGACATATGTACTGATCGATGTGCAAATTATTCGCTGAGCATACCCCATAATCTTTATCTCACAACTGTTGTTGTTCATTAGTTTTCGGAATTGATGTTTTGCGTTCAATTTACGGAGGAGATATACACCCTGTATATGATATATATTAATATATATATATATATATATATATATATTCTGTGGCATTGTATCAAAGTTAATCAATGTCAAACGTTGTTTATATATATGGTTTTGTGGTTTATGATGCAGTTTGTGCTAATTGAAGGCAAGACTTTCTTCTATGAAATATAAATCATTGAGTTGCTCATTGTGATAACTCCATGAAAATCATTGAAGTTGATTTTATGGGGTAATGAAATTTGGTTTATATATGATGTCATAGGAATCGATGGAACTCAATAAATGGTCTTTGATCATTTAATTATTGAAGTCGATCAAAGGAGTCGATGAAACTCAATAAGTAAATTGTAATTTGAAGAATCAATTATGTACCATGACATTGAAAGATTTCAAGATCTTTATAGTCATAAGTGAGAAGCATTTGACCAAAGCAAGGCTCTAGCCGTTAGAACTTTAGAGGTTCAAAGGCAAGAGAAAGATATTTGAGGAATACCTCAAAATGTCTAAGGAAATGCCCAAAAGTTGGAGAAGTGCATGAAGAAAAATAAAGTATTTATTCCACAAATAGTCACTCTAATTAAGGAGATTGTGAGAATACATTACTAGTTAAATTGTGATTGCAAATCTAAAGAAGATTTACTTCTCAAGTGTGGGGGTTTTTAAGATAGTGTCTTCAATTGAAACGACACTAGTAGTAAGCCTTGACATAAATTTCAAAGTTCAAAGAAAATAACTACTCTCAAGTGGAATTTGCTTCCATGAATTTATAGTCAACCGAGTGGATCCAATTGTTTAAAGGTTTGACTAGAGAGATAGTTAATCATCGAGGGGAATGGGCTAAAGCCAAAAATTCAATGAATCAGCCGGGCGGAAACCTAACTTAGTTTATTGGAGATCCCATGGTCTAAGTTCAATAGGTAAACTGGTTGGGTATGATTCAATTAGTTGAACACACAACTAACTCATTCCTATGATAATGTGTGTTGTCTGCTGCCGTACTTAGGGTATGTTATTACATTTAATGATACTAATATCTTGTTACCAAGAGGAATATAGCAGAATATTCTTAATTAGTGATCACCTATATGAGGGTAGAAGTGGGGTCGCTTCTATGAGAATGATATGGCTTAGTTCTCTAAAGCCCTTATGAATCTAGAATTGTTCAGGACCAAAATGAACACAACCGTATGAACCATAATGTATTAGAATAAGAGATGTGTGAGTCTTATTGTCTCGGTTTACACCAACGGTGAACAGTTCAAGATTATATATTCACTGCGTCACCAAGTAAATCCGATAGGTCTTCACTATGATAGGTTCAAGTCCAAAAGACACCTCTTCAGATGCATCTCTTAATCGCTTGTACTCTCTAATTCCTTGTCATTTTCATTCATGTGGGGGATTGTTGGAAATTGTATACAATATATCCAATTTATTGTGAATGAAAATATAATTAATCATGTCCTTTCAAATTGAAAGGGTACAAGTCCTTTTTCCATTAAGTTTCTTTAGGAATATATGTGTCTCTTTAGGAGATAAGTGAATAGATGTATTATTTCACTTTGGGTTCTATATAAACCCATAATTAGATCTCCTTAGAGAGGATTAATATAGAGTCAAGTACTCTTATGAATTCTTCCCCATTTTCTTCTTCAAGTTTTCTTCTTGTCTAGAGAGTACACAATATACAAATGGTTCGCCAGAGTTCAAAATTGCGGTGCTTTAATTTTGGATCATCGATTGTTGTATTCTAGGAGATGGACACCTAACGAACTGCAAGCACAAGGGCAGGGGTGAAATCTGTCTTTAGTCCATTGCAATTTGCAAGCCTCAATCGGAAAATCAGTCAGTCTTTCTTTCAATTTGTATTCTTTATATTTATGAAGTTGGTTTTCATATATCATTGAATTTGTGTTATTATCGATCTTTGATATTTCTATTATAGTTCAATCATATTTGTGATTGTTCCCCAACAATCATAGTTTCTTTCTTAAGATTATAACTTGTGAAGAATTAAGATGCATTCTCGAATGGTGGGATTGGAAAGAAATGCCTGCCCGTTGGCAGAAGAGAAGATATTGACAAGTTAACAAAGGACAACAGGCCGGTGGTCCGAGCATCTTCCTGATGACTTGGTTGAAATGGTCGTGAAGCGTCTATCCCTAGTTGATTCAATAAGATTCGCTGCTGTGTGTACATCTTGGAGAAGTGTATCATCTCAATGGTTTCAACGAGCAACCCGAGTTCCATGGAGCCGTTAAATTCCTGGACTCAACAACTGTACAGTATAATTTTTACAGTCCAAGTGAAGACAGTCTACAACCTCAAATTTCCAAGAGAAATTAACAACAGAGAATATTCAAATCTCTATTCTATATTCTGTGCGGGGTCTGTGGTGGCTGGTTGATCATGACTGAATTTAGTAGGCCTTATGTGTGGAGGAATTATTTCTTCAATCCAATGACAGGTGCTCAGTTTATGCTGCCACCACATGGAGGGCGCAATTCCATGGGCCTCCGTGGTCTCTTCAGACCCAAATTGTTCGGATTGCATAGTGGCAGCAATTACATTTAGCACGAGCCAGTTGGTGTTTTGCAGGCCAAGTGATGAATCTTGGACTTTCCAACAGATGAAAGATGATGAAGGTATGGCTAGAATTCAATTCAACGAGGATGGGAAGCTATACGCAATATGACAGAAAACATGTTTGGAGTACATAGTTGTTTTTGATCCTTTAGAAGTTCTTGATCAAGGAAAACGCAAAAGTGCCTTCATGGGCAAAAGACTATCATTTGTAAGCCTTCTTTCGGAGCACAACATAGGAGAGCGGTTTTCTCCATGCTTTACCAGGTCTTCCATAGGTGAACTTTTCTCCTTTGGGAGCCACTATCTCCTTTTGTACGTGTACAAGTTTTTAGTGTTCAGGTTAGATGAAAATACTACTGAACCTAAATGTGTCAATATGAATAGTCTGGGGGGCCAGATGTTCTTTATATATAGGCTGGAAACATGTAATCTCGATTTCAATGTTGAAGCTGACCAACACAACGACGACAACAATGGCAGATGAGGCGTTTCTTGAACTTGATTCTGGAAAAAACTAAATCTATTATTGTCCAGACGTACCTGAACCTGCCCAGCTGGTAAAGAAGTTTCGTGGTTGTCACTTAGCTGACGGGACATACAAACTTGTTTTCACAAGCGGTATTGAACCTCCAAACTGTCGGACATCCGAGATATATCAGACATCTATATGTAAGCCATTTGGGACTTGGTTTACCCCCAAACTGTCATGAAAACATAGACCAAATAAAATTAATATCCATTTGTATTCATATTCATATATATCTAGCTAGCTTAAGCTACATTAGTTACTGATATATATTTTTCTTTTGGCAAAATGATAATTTTAATTACTGAACTTTATTTCGTTCGACACTTTAATCACTTACCTTTCAAAAATAATACTAGTTCGGTCACTCATGTTTAACTTTATAGTTAAATTTTCATAAATACTATATTTTTGAATGTCATTTTCGTCAAATTTTCAAAAATATTTTGAAAACATAAACAATTAATTTTTCTATACATAATTAATGAGACCAAATCAATCTGATACCATCAACAACTCGTGACTAATTAACTAATTGGTTGTTTCCATTTCATTCTAAAAGGACTTGATACAAGAGATCAAGCTCTTAGGAAAACAAGGAGAAACCTCTGTTGCTCTAAAAGCGCCAATTTAAATCATACATCAAAGTGAATATTATGAACAAACTGGTTTCATTGGAATTTAGTTCATTTTGGTAAAAACACTTTACAGACTTCTGACATATCCAAAGGTGTAAATGCTAACGGAGATTAGTTAGATGGACGAATTAAGCAGCAAACGTAGATTTTGCATGCCGTCAACGCAATTTCTTGTACAAACCCTGCAACAAACAGCACCCCTGTCAGTGTTAAGAGTGAGTCGATCAACGTTAAGAACTGAATTGAATAAACCTGGGAGATAGCATGATCTAGAACTTAATTAGATTTCTTTTAGCCCTCATTTGATAGCAGAAGGCATATTAAGCTGACCCTATAATTCTAATTAAGTTTTAAATTTCAGTTCATTAGACCAGTCACAACACCAGCATTATGAAGCAGTCAATCAAATCCTCAAAGCATGAAGTAGGCAACATTTAAACTACTTTAACATATTACTTTATTATCAGTCCGAAAGTTTTTAATTTACTACAAGTATTAACATAAAACGAAAGAACTTCAGCGCAAAGAGAACTGAAGAAGCGTCGAACCAATCAGGTATTAATCTAACTACTTGGACTAATCGTATTGAACAGTAATGTAAGAAACAGTTACCTTAACTAAACTTGATCCTCTGTTGTGGAACTTGATCCACTGGTTGTGCTGAAAACTGGATCCCCTGGTTGTGTTGTTGGCGCTACCAGAATCAACAACTCCATGAAAACTCCGAGAATATGATCGGGAAGCACTTGTTGAAAATGAACATCGTCACTAAAAGTCATATGCTAGGAAAAATCATTCCTTTGCCTTTAAAAGTATAGTCGCTATAATCGGTAGTGGTTAATATCATAATCGAAAAGTAAAGAGACTCCCAAAACTTGAACTTCTTTAACTTCAAAGTGATGAAGTAATCTGGGCTTCACAGCCAAAACCAATTGGCAATGGTTGGAGAGGCTCAAATCCTTATAAACACACTTGCAAGGTCCCTTTTCTCCAATGTGGGACAACACTCCACATTCTCACACGCCCCCGCACGTGTGGCGAATTTTCAAGCCAAACACGTGGACAACATATATTGGGTGACGTGGAGCACGTGTGGCCACTTAGCTTCACACGTGGGCGAACCTGCAGCTTTGATACCATGATGAAGTAATCTGGGCTTCACAACCAAAACCAATTGGCAATGGTTGGAGAGGCTCAAATCCTTATAAACACACTTGCAAGGTCCATTTTCTCCAATGTGGGCATCAGTTTTCAGCATCGAACATGTTACAAGTTGTAGATAATTTGACAGCTAAGGTTCACAATATACATGGGATGCTTACCAGAGGTGAAGATGGTATTTCCAAGAAGAAATGGTTTCTGTCCATTGTTCATCTTTTCAGTCATCCTAATGATGGCAATCTGAATGATTCTGAACCTCTGTTTTCCAAAGCTACTCTCATTGTTCATGCTTGGAAATCTGCCATGCCAGATGAATATAATGTTCTTATCAAGCAGACAAATTGGGCATTGGTTATTCCTTTACCTCTAGATAAAAGTCTAGTTTTTAGATTGTTGCTGATGGACTAGATTGTTGCTGATGGATCTATGCCATTTCTTTTTGTTGCCCAACATTCAAAACCATGCAGTCCTCAACATACAACTTCTGTGGCAGCTTGATGCTTGGACCTCTGCATCAAGCTGAGGGAGGCTGTTAGGAATATAAGTATGTTAGTTTGTTATCTTAAGGCTCCACGTGTATTTTCCGGTATTACATGTATTTATTCATTCATTGATTACAGCTGTTAAGGTTTGCCATGTGGTATTCATCCAATGGCTCAGTTAGGTCTATCTCAGCCATATATATATTACACCTGATGTAACAAACTTAGTTAGTCAATACAGCTCATTTTCTTCGTTTTTCATTTCTCTGTGAGGTTTCTCTCTGGTTTGGTTGTCTTCTAACACAAAGAGCCAATTAATGAGAATCACCCATGTCACCAAACAAATCAAGACGACCAAAACGGCATACCAAAATCTTCTCTCTCTTTTTCCCAGTCTCATTTATGTCCTTCCACCATTTCTCTTCAACTTTAATTGCAGCCACCTCCCAAACACGTCCAAGAAAATATCCGAGTAAACTGCAATAACCAGTAAGCACCATCAGACAACATATAATCTTCATACCTACCCCATCAGGGACTAGGTTCCTGATAGTTGCAGTTTTCATCAGGGACTAGGTTCAGAAAACTGCAACTATAAGCAACTCTCTCTCCTCTCTCGGTTCCTGATAGTTGCAGTTTTCATTTCGGTTTGTCATGGAACCGGTAAACCCGGACCGATTGTAAACGATTCGGTTCCGGAGCGGTTATATTGGGAAAAAGTGGTAAACCTGAACCGATCGTAACCACTCGGTTCCGGTTCCGGTTCCGGCAAATTTTTTAAAAATGGAACCGAGCCCAGGCCTAGTTTGATCTATGGTAATGACATTCAAAATATCTTATGTTAAGATGGTGGGTTTAAAGTAAACATATAATTTTAGCAACATACTCACCCAACTAGTTCATCCAGCTTGGCCTTAGCATCTGCAACATATTTTTTTGCATCTTCAGCACTATTGTGTGCTATAGTAGCACTAATGTTCGCGCCTCCTTGACAAGTTTCTGCAAGATCAGAAAATTTATGTGCTTTAACGCTGCTCTCTTGTACTTTTTGAACTTTATCATTGGCTTGTTTAAGAATAACATCTAACATGCTCCTTAGGTTTTTTTTTCTGCTACAAGAAGCTGCAACTTTAGTGCAACTTGACTCTGCTCTTCCGGTTTTGTTATTCTGGCCTTTACTGTTCCAAGGTCATGCTCTCTTGTTTAGCCATCTCTCATAATTTGTTCTACGTCTTACTTTTCTAACAACTCACTCGTTCTCTGAGTAGCCTCTTCTTCTTTAAGCTAACCTGAAATTCATCTATCTTGGGGCTAATGCCCTTTCTGGGCTTAGTGAACTTCACCATTGACTTTTCAATGTGAAGATCAGCAACCCTCTTATCTAGGTCTGGAGAAGCGTTAACCAATCGAGTACTAATCTAACTACTTGGACTCTATATATCATATTGAACAATAATGTAAGAAAAAAGTACCTTAACTAAACTTGCTCCCCAAGTTGTGTTGGAACTTAATCCACTGGTTGTGGTGGCTATGCTGCTAGTGCTACCGGAATCAAACAACTCTATTACTTACTGCAATGGTGTTGGATCCTCGAAATAAAATGCAATTTACGGTTTGGATGTTCACCAAGTATTATGGTGAAGTGGATGCATTAGTTGCAAAACAAAAATCTTTCATGTTAAGACTTTATAACAAATACAAGTTGCAAAAAAACCAATAGGTAACAATCTGTTGAAGAATATATTGACAGGTGTGGACAACAACAGTCGTAATAGGAATAGGAATAAGCGTGCTTCAGATCATGATAGAGATGTGTTCAATCAGTATTTGGAGGAAATTGATAGTTTGGAACTTATTTGTGTTTGTTACTCCAAGTATGTCTGGAATAATAAAAATTAATCCATATCATTTCATTATATCTTTTTTTTTTCATAACCTTAATGTAGCATAAATTTTATGAAATAGATTTTATATATCTAAAGATATATAAAAGATAAGAGATAAAAAGATATATAAAATTTATACAGCATACATTGATATGTTTTTTACATATATTAAAAAAAACACTAATGATCAATTCAAGAAGTTCGATTATCACTGGTGACTTGGGTGATTATCATTAGCTGGTTGAAGTTAGAGAAGTTCAATTTTTGGGAGTCTCTTTACATTTCTATTACGGTATTAACCACTACCGGTTATGGCGATAATGCTTTTAAAGGCAAAGAAAAGATTTTTCCAAGCATATGGCTTTTAGTGACGACGTTCATTTTCAACAAGTGCTTCCCCATCATATAAATTGGTTGATATTTTCAATTTTGCAATACTTCTCAAATTTTCATTCATGAGCACAACCATTGCATGAGGTTCATAATATTCACTATCAAGATGCTTATCAAGTAGAACTTTTGTTTTCTTAACTTCATCCATGTATGTAGTGGAAGTGACATTATGCGAACTTCAAATATGGATGGTGATATCATAAAAATCTTGCAAAATAATGTGCAAAGTTTTCAGTTTGTTCTGATAACTATCCAAAACCCGATTAAGCTTAGTTACATCCTTAAAGAATTTTTTTTCCTAAAGTTAACATTTTTTACATATGTTTTTCTTTTTCTATATAGTAACATGGTCATGTTTAATTTATAGGGTTATTGCATTTAATAGTACATATTTACTTTTTTTATTCAATCTTTTCAGGAGAGCTGCTCAACAAATGAGATTTAGAATTAAATGTTGATATAAATTTACTTTTTCTAAATTAATTGATCTTCATTTCTATTCATACAAATTTGTGACATAGCTGGATTGAATAGGAAAATTAATTAACCAAAAACCCCCATAACTTCCAAATATTAAAGAAACAAAACTAAAAACAAAAGTTTTGATAAAATTATGCAAAGGAAAAAAATATTAAAAAAAAATTCGTATTTCTTATTAAATGTTATTCTTAGTTAATAACAAAAAGGTCAAAAAGTCAATTGGTTGGCAGATTAACATTTGGGAATAGCCAGCATGGCCGACCAAAAAAGATCCAAGTACTCCATTGATAAAGAATAAAAGGTTTCCATCGTACTTTGAGAAGAAGAATAAGAGAATGAGCTCGAAGATGGTGCAGAACGAACATATATACAACAAAAGAAAAATCATCTAACATGTTAAGCAAAACTCACTGAATAATACAAAAACGTTTTGTAAACTTTCATCAAATAGTGTCATAACGTTCTATATAGTATTACCGAATGAAACGGTAAACTACAGTACTATCATATACACTAAAATTTGATGATGGATGTTGAGAAATAAATTATGAGACTAAGAATGAAATATTGGGTATATGTGTAAGTGTTTTGTAGAATGTAATAAGTAAAACAAAATATAATTTTAATAAAGTATTGTCCATAATTGTAATTATAATTGTAATTTTGTATTAGTCTTTCGATAAATCAAGTACATATGAGGTGAACAAATAATTTAATAGGGTGACAACAACCGCACCCTAATATTACGATTTCAAATAGAGAAATTTTATTCACACATGACTAAATACTAGATACACACCTCATTATTAATACATCATTTATTAATTTTATTGAAACACAATTTATTAGATAAACAATTCCAAACTTTCTAAACTACCCTAATTTTAAATACACAACCTATTTATGAAATACGCATCTCACATCCTTTTTCTAAATACACAGACAACGTCTATTTCAAAAATTTCAAAAAAAAAAAAAAAGATGCAAACAACATTGAGAATAACACAATTGCATTTACCCGAGTATAATCACGTGAACAATCTATACCGATTCCTCTGTTTCTAGTAGTGGTATCACCATAAGGTTTAGAGCTGGTCTAGTAGAAATTATTGATAGCTAATGAATTCATGATCATGGCTGTGCAACTGCCCTATCCTCTTATTCTCATTGCTCCTCATATCAAACAACAAACCTAAAATATAAATTTTGTAGTAGATCAAATTCAATCAAATTAGGATGGAGAAGTCATACCTCGCTTAAGGGTTGAGAAACACTAATAGAATTTATTACGTTATTTTTTTATATTGTCTAAAACTTTGGAAGTTCATCCATGAGTGTGACCAACTGTTTCTGATTAGGGTTTTCAATCTTCACCCACGTCGTTCTCGTAGAGGAGAAGAAAACTCTAACGCAAGATTGTTTATTTCAACTATGTTTCTTTAGTTTTAATATATAAATATCTCTTTTGATAATTTTACATACCCACAAAGTCTTATGTAAATTGTATGAAAAAATGGGTGTGTATCTAGTATATAGAGGTGTGTGAATAATTTTTTTCTTCAAATACCGCTTCACAGTTCACACAACAAAATAGAAAGACTGGGTAATATTGGAACATCATGTTAAAATATCGTAGTGCTGCATATTGTTGAACTTTTCTAATATGAACTTGCTCAAATATCGTAGGGCCGGGTACCTGGGTATTGTTAACTAGTACTAGGGTTTGATACCTATATAAACATAGTTTCTCTGTTAAGATTACGAAGATGATTCATATTCTGACAACCATATTGATGTTAGAATCGGAGAAGATGGGGACCCGAAGCGCTGGCGTTTTACCGGCATTTATGGTTTTCCTAAAGTTCAAGATCGTCATCGCACTTGGTCTCTTATCCGTTTACTCTACGGGAACTGTCATCTGCCTTGGTTACTTGGTGGCGACTTTAACGAAATTCTTGCTTCTCATGAGAAAGAGGGTGGCAGACCACGTGCTTTTGGTCAAATGCAAGGCTTTCGTGATTTGGTCTCGGACTGCCTTCTCTCAAATATTGCCCCACATGGTCCTAAGTTCACCTGGCGTGGCATTCGTAATCATGATGAGATCCGTGTAAGACTGGATAGATTCCTAGCTTCCTCAAGCTGGATGGATCTCTTCCCCACTTCAAAAGCTGTAAACCTTAATCCCTGCAAGTCTGATCACCTTCCGATCCTTATTGAAGTTAGAACTCCACTTCCAAAAAAGAAGAGGAGAAGAAGGAGGTTTCGTTTTGAAGAATGTTGGGTTCATGAAGAAGAATGTAAAAGACTTATTGAAGAAGGGTGGGGGCAGGCCACAGGTTTGGACCCTTTCTACGCAATCTGTAACAAGATATCAAATACACGGACTGCCCTAATTAAGTGGAGTAAAGGGAGGTTCTGTAAACTCAGGGATGAGATTGCCAGGGTCAGTGCCCAGCTTGCGAATTTCTACGAAACTGCAAACTCTAGCTCTCCTGCTGAGGACCGCTTAACTTTGGAGACGAAGTTGAATGAGCTCCTCCACCTTGAGCAGAGTTTCTGGAAACAAAGGGCAAAGGTGTTTTGGCTCACCGATGGTGATTTAAATACAAAATATTTTCACCAACAGGCAAGTAATCGAAGAAGAAAAAACCTTTTAAAAGGCTTGTGCAACAAAGAGGGGACCTGGTGCAGTGAAGATGAAGATGTAGAACAAATTGTACTTGATTACTTCGGAGAACTCTTCTCTTCTTCAGGGCCGACCAATATTCCCTCTACTGTTGGTATTCTTCCAAGAATCATCACTGAGGAGATGAATGCTGTTCTTACTAGGCCCTTGATGGCTACTGAAGTGCACAAGGCTCTCAAACAAATGCACCCATCAAAGGCACCTGGCCCCGATGGTTTCTCCCCTGCGTTCTATCAACACTTCTGGCCTCTTGTTGGAAATGATGTTGTCAAAGCTGTCCGCTGCTTCTTAGATTCAGATGGGATGGCCCAAGAGTTGAACTGCACTTATGTTACACTGATCCCAAAAGTGAAAACGCCCAAGCACGTTACTCAGCTGCGTCCTATTAGCCTGTGCAATGTTTTATACAAGATAGGCTCAAAAGTTCTTGCAAATAGGCTAAAACCTCTGCTCAGGGAGTTTATTTCTCCATTTCAAAGCGCCTTCATACCTGGGAGATTGATTTCCGATAATTCTATTATTGCATTTGAGATAGCTCACTTTTTGAAACACATAAGAGATGGCAAGGTTGGCTATGGTGCGCTCAAACTTGACATGAGTAAAGCTTATGATAGAGTGGAGTGGCCTTTTCTGGAAGCTATTATGGTACAAATGGGTTTTGATACAAACTGGATTACCAAGATAATGAGATGTGTACGGACTGTCACTTACTCCTTCATAATTAATGGTGAGCCTAGGGGCTTGATTACCCCCTCAAGGGGATTAAGACAAGGAGACTCAATTTCGCCATACTTGTTTCTTCTCTGTGCTGAGGTCCTTTCCAGATGGATATCTCATGCCGAATCTTGTAGGTTACTAAATGGTGTGAAAATTTGTCGTGAGGCCCCAAGCATCAGCCACCTTTTCTTTGCTGACGATTCCCTTGTCTTCATCAAAGCTGAAGAGTCTGAATGCAGAATTTTGAAGGATATCTTCATTGATTATGAAAGTTCCTCAGGCCAAAAAATCAACTTCGATAAGAGCTCTGTCGCATTCAGTCCCAACATCTCTTTGGCTCATCAAACTAATCTGGCGAATATACTCGGAGTTCAACGGGTCGACAAACACGATTGCTATCTTGGGTTACCTATGGAGATCAGCTATTCCAAGAATGCTGCTTTTAGTTTCTTGAAAGAGAGAGTGGACAAGAAACTCCAAGGGTGGCATGCCAAAACGCTCAGCAATGCAGGGAAGGAAGTCCTCCTAAAGAGTGTCATTCAATCAATCCCTTCATATGTAATGAACTGTTTTGAACTCCCAAAGCAGTTATGTAATGATATTCACCAATGCATGGCCAGATTTTGGTGGGGAACGAAGGATAGAGAGAAGAAAATCCATTGGATGTCATGGGAAAAGCTCTGTGTGCCCAAAGCAGAAGGTGGCATGGGATTTCGTAACCTTCACCTTTTTAATTTGGCGTTTCTGGCCAAGCAGGGCTGGAGATTGATGGTGAGCCCCAATTCTTTGGTTGCCCGAATTCTCAAGGCAAAGTATTTCCCTCAATCTGACTTCATGAAGGCACAAGGTACACCTGGTATGTCTTTCACTTGGAGAAGTATTCTTGCTGGGAGGGAAATCCTTAATAAAGGTTTAAGATTCCAAATTGGAAATGGGAGCAAGGTTTCCATTTGGAATGACCCGTGGCTTCCCTTGCCTCATAGTTTCAAACCTTTTTCTCTTCCCATAGAGGGTACTGAGGATTGGCTGGTGGAGGATATCATTGATCTGGAGAGTAAGGAATGGATCAAGGACTTGATTGAGGAACTCTTCTCAAACATGGAAGCAGACCTTATTTTCAGAATTCTATTGAGTTTACGTCCTACTGAGGACAGGGTACTCTGGCATTTTGATAGAAAAGGAACATACAATGTAAAGAGTGGCTACAATGTTGCTCGGATTACACAGGGAGTTCACATGCAGGCTTCTTCTTCCAGAGGCATGGGTATGGGAACTGATAAGTTATGGAACAAAATTTGGCAGGCTCGTACTCCTCCCAAGGTCAGAGTGTTTATTTGGCGCCTCCTAAAAGGCATTATCCCCACTAAATGTGCTTTGGCAAAGAAAGTGAAATTACCAGATATGGACTGCATCTTTTGCAAGGATCAAGCAGAGAGTGATGATCATCTCTTCAGACTTTGCACTGCCATAGACGGTTTCTGGCTGGCCAGCCCCGCCCGTGCTATTCCTAGAAAAAATCATGCTTGCAATCTATTTGACTGGATTTCAGAAGTGGTCTTAACGTCCACTAATGTGCAGATTGACAATTTTCTAACGTGCCTATGGGTGATTTGGAAGGAGAGAAACAATCTGGTGTGGAATGGGGGGTCAAAACCCGCCCGTGCTATTCCTAGAAAAAATCATGCTTGCAATCTATTTGACTGGATTTCAGAAGTGGTCTTAACGTCCACTAATGTGCAGATTGACAATTTTCTAACGTGCCTATGGGTGATTTGGAAGGAGAGAAACAATCTGGTGTGGAATGGGGGATCTTTTGACCCAATTTTTTTGGCCAAGTGGGCGGATAACTACCTTGCGAATTACCAGAAGCTTCATCCGCTTCAGAAGTTTAACAAGAAAATAAGCCAAACCCATTGGGAATGCCCACCTAGTGGCCGACTGAAGATGAATATTGATGGAAATTACCATGCAGAGTGTGCACGAGGTGGAATTGGTGGTGTCATTCGAGACGAACAAGGGCATTTTGTTGCTGCATTTGCTAAGCACCTCCCTTATGTTTCATCTGCTCTTCAAGTGGAACTCGAGGCATGCAGGGCAGGGATGCTGCTTGCAATCCACCAAGGTTGGCCTGCTATGGAGATGGAAAGCAACCATATGCAGTTAAGTGCTATTATTAATAACCCTGGAAAGGATTGGTCTGGGGTGAGTAGTATTGTGGAAGATTGCAAGGAGTATAGGAATGCTTTTACTTCATTTCAGTTTAGCCACATTTTTCGTAAAGCAAATGGTGTAGCCCTACGTTTGGCGCACTTTGCTAGTTTCTCCGCTATGGATGAATTTTGGCTTGTTGAGGCGCCTTCTATTATTGAAGATGTCCTCTACGAGGATTTTTGTAACTGTACTAGAGGTTTAGGCTTTATGTCCCCCTCTATGTACAATCGTATTCATCCTTAATTAAAGTTTATTTCCCTCAAAAGATTACGAAGATGATGACTTTTCGAAATTGGTTATAGGAAAGAAAGGCATTACCTATTGGGAGGAGATGTTGACAAGGACAAGTGGACAACAACTTGTCCGAGCATCTGTGTGTCCATCTTGGAGAAGTGTCTCATCTCAATGGTTGCGACGAGAAACCCGAGTTCCACATAACATGAGAGAGGTTAATAACTATGCAATATAATTTTTACAACCTCAAATTTCCAATAGAAAATAACAACAAAGGTTATCCAAATTTTTATTCTATAATCTGCGCGGGTTTTGTTAATGGCTCGTTGATCATGACTGAATTTAGCCATTTAGGTGTCCTTTGTGTGGAGGAATTATTTCTTCAACCTAATGACAGGTGCTTGGCTTATGTTGCCACCACTGGAGGGCACCATGCCGTATGGACCTTCGTGGCCTCTTCGGATCGAAACCGTTCGGATTGCATAGTGGCAGCAATTACATTTTACACAAACTAGTTAGCGTTTTGCAAGCCAAGTGTTGAATCTTGGACCTTCCAACAAATGAAAGATGATGAAGATATGGCTGGAATTAAATTCCACGAGGATGGGAAGCTATACGTAATAGGATGGAAAACATGTATGGAGTACATAGCTGTTTTTGATCCCTTGGAAGTTCTTCATCAAGGAAAAGGCAAAAGTGCCTTCATGAGCAAAAGACTATTAATTGGAAGGCTTCTTTCGGAGCACAGCAGAGGAGAGCGGCATTATCCATCCTTTACCTGGTCTTTCATAGGTGAACTTTTACTCCTTTGGGAGCTAGTGGCTCCTTTTGTGTACAAGGTTTTAGTGTTCAGGTTAGATACAAGTAGTTCTGAACCTAAATGTGTAAATATGAGGGGCCAGATGTAGGAACCATCCATATATATGATCTCGATTTCAATGTCGAAACTGACCAAACTCAACGACAAACAACAATGGCAAACGAGGTGTTTCTTGGACTTGATTCTGAGAGAAAAAAAAAAACAACTACATCGGCCATTATCCATACGTACCTGAACCTGCCCAAGTAAAAGAGTTTGGTGTTTGTGACTTAGCTGTCCAACTTGTTTCCACAAGCGGCATTGAACCTCCAGATAGATCTCTGGGATTTCATTGGCTATATCAGTCATCTGGGATTTGGTTTACCCCCAAACTGTCATGTAAACGTTGACCAAACAAAATTAATATCAACATTGTTCATATTCATATATCGCTTAAGCTATATTGGTTGTGGTTGCTGATATATATATTTTTCTTTTCCTTCATATTCCCTGGCACATTATGTAAGTGGAGGTGTGTAGCTCAGTCATGACTTAAAGTTCAAATCTCTTTAACCTCTGCTGTAACAAGAAAATGTGGCAGTTTAAATCATACATCAAAGTGAATATTATGAACATACTGGCTTCATTGGAATTTAGTTCATTTTCGTAAAACACGTTACAGACTTCTGACATTTCCAAATGCGTAAATGCTAACAGAGATTAGTTAGATGGACGAAGCAGCAAACGCAGATTTTGCTTGCCGTTGACTCAATTTCATGTACAAACCCTGCAACAAACAGCACCCCTGTTAGGACACTCTGCTTTCATAAGAGGCGAACCCAAACGTAAATAACATAACATTTCATTCCTTTCTCGTCTCACTTCTTCAAAACCATAATGAAATTTATATAGATCGGGAACAGGCCTAAAGAAACATTGTACTAGACTGATACTGTGTGTAACATATTTACCGGTCACATTACTTACCGCATCAGTCACAAAGGTGAAACTCTCATACGGAAGTTTTGATCACGTGCAGATCAGCAGATGTGATCAGCAAATATGATACCATGTACCAATCACCAATGCAACTATTCAAAAGCTATCCCAACAATACAGTTTCTGTTGATCATTCATGGTATGATACGATTCTATATTTCTTATCCACATTGGAATTTAGGGAAATATGAGTAAAAATATTCTTGCATGTGAGGTGAAAAACATTACATTAGTAGTGTGAATTGTTGCCCCTGTTGTCATGCTAATGTTCTGATCAGGAACAAGCTCAAAGTTCAGATGCTGAATAAAGATTGCAAGAGCAACAATAGCTTCCAGCAAAGCAAACTGATCACCAACACACTTTCGTGGCCCCCCACTGAATGGAATGAACCTACATGCAATAGGATCATTTTGTTTAACCACAATTTACTAATTACTGCTACATGCAGGAGTATAAATGCAAAATATACCTGAAATCGGTGTTTGTTTCATTAGGTACAGGGCCTTCCATATCAAATCTTTCTGGTGAAAACTCTTCTGCTTTCTCCCACACCTTATAAAATCACCAGAAAAAAACAATGGAAACGAAAATACCCATCCAAAAAGTAGGAAACAAGTCATATTTCAGTTGGTTTAATGTGTAAACTCGCACTAAGGAGGAACAACGAGAATTTCGTTGATGTATAAGTTCATACCTCTGAAGAACGATGGATATTGTATACTGATATCATAATATCCTGACCGGGATAGACTTTGTAATTTCCAGGGAGCACGTCAGCAACTAGAGCTCTTCTTATCAAAACCTAAATAAATCAGAAGATTGCAGCCATCACCAAAAAAGCACAAGTTAATATGCTGTTATATCATACAATGTTTTCAATTTTGCTTGATTGCACTACAGTTCAAACAAATAGGAGAGAAAGCCTACAGGAGGATGTGGAAAGAGACGCAAAGATTCCATTATGCAGCGGGTCAAGAACTTCAGATCCTTTATGTCATCATACGAAGGACGCCGTCCCTGTAACACCAAGTCCACTTCTTCTTGTGCTTTGACCAATGAATGGGAATCCTGCATTAACAAATATGATCATGACGAATAGAGTACATAATGCTTGGTACTGCAGTAACCTATTGGCACAAAGAGCACATTAAAGGAAAGGATACCTTACTTAGAAGATATAGCGTCCAAGTCAAGACTGAACCAGTTGTCTCATGTCCCGCAACCAACATTGACAAAAGATCATCGCGTAATTGTATGCTCGAAACCTGAAATTATTGTATCCTCAGACATCACTTTAGAACAAAAAATATAGTGACCCTTACAACTAAATCAAACACAGTTAGACCCAGTGTTGAACTTAATAACTCAATCTCAGTCCATTTTAGTAAAACAAATGGACCAATAAACGCTCCAATCTTTGTCATACAAACATTTAAATGCATATATAGAATCCAGTACAACCCAGCATAGGTGTATGTAGACAGGTTATCAAAATTAGCTAATAATGCTTATAACGATAGACTTATGAATAAGAGAGAATGATCCATCATAAAGAAATGACTTATTCAATTTTCTTAGGGGCGGTGTTGAAGTACAGACTCTAATCACAGACTCCTTTTGATATCAGAGTGTTAAGAAAAAAATTTCCAATCAAGCGTAGTCAATGTGGAATGAGACAAGCATTTTCATCATATGCATCTTCTAGATAATGCTCTCCCTCATTCACATTTCTAGTACTGTTGCTATGTAAGAAGATGAAAAGGAGTGTTCTCCCCTTCAAGATAACCTTAATTTTGTAGAACTAGTTTCATTTATTTTTTGTCACGGGTTGAAATCTTATTGAGTGAAACTATCAATTGAAACATGGTAGTTGACATTCCAATCCAAAATAAACTTTTCTTAAAGCCTATGAATGTTTATTGAAACATGATAGCAGACATTCTTATCCACAATTAATCTCGGGGAATTACTGAAGTCTGAAGATATAAGAGAACAGTTATCATGATGAGTGCAAGTATATGCAGACCTCTTCTCTACTTGCAAGCAAAAAGCGAAGGATGCTTGGATCAGCTTCATTTAAATATTCTTCCTCATCAATTCTTTCACCCTCAGCTTCCACAATTGCTTTGCATTTAGCAATAAGTTCTTCGACAGAACTCCTGATAATTGAAACTGCTTTCTCAGCTTTTATTTGTCTTGGGATTATTTTACGCAGAACATCAACCTGCAACAACCAACAAAAAAAATCACAAACTACTGTCAGAACCCAAAAAGGAAAAACAAAATTACAGCAGCACAAGATTAATAGAGTTGAGAGAACCTGCCTTCCAATATGGTAATATATCAGTAGAACGAAGCTCTGCTTCTTTCAATGCAGTGTAAACAGCATCGATGACAGGGCTATCGGTATTAAGAGAATCAAAATTGTAGTTGAATAAAGACAGGCCTATAACATCAAGAGTTAATTGACAAAACTTGTCCTCCATGTTTACAGCAGTTCCACTAAGTGCATCAGCTTGTAGCTTCTCCACTAATCTCTCAGCACATTTGCAAAATACCCGATCAACTATCACCGACAAGTACTTCTTATGAAGAGATGGCACCACAGCCCTGCGCCTAGCCTAGTATAAATCAGATATCATCCTCAAATGAGATGGAAAGAACCCTACTTATCCCATATCCAGTTTCATCTATTTTTTGTCACGGGTTGAAAGCTTATTGAGTAAAAACTATAATATCATACAAAGACCCTATTTTAAAATTTCATGTACTCATTGGTAGCAGTGATCTTTAATATCCCTTCGAAACATAACAAGTTTTGCAAGGCAATTAACCAATGATGATGCAAGATTCAGTAGCGCGAAAGATGGAATAAAAATCATTCTATATTGTTGCTTACGAAAGTAAAAAAAACTCACTATGTATTCCTACTCTTTAATCTCAATGTATTCAACCAATTGGCCAAGATTGGAAGGAAAAAAAAAAAAACCTTCTTTCCCCAACCATCAACTTAAAATCAATTGAACGTAAGTAGCAGACTAGTAAAGCTAAAACCTTAAATTATGCAACAAAAATGTCCTGCTAACTATCTTAAAAAGTTTCCCTAAAAGGGAGCCCTTGAGGTACCACACTACGTCATTACTAATTAAGCAACAACCCATATCTAATTATAACAAGTATGAACCTTAAAAAGCATAACAATAACTCTGAACAGATAAGAGAACAAAGCTACATTGGAACAAACTACACCCAACATCTGAAACAAAGCAAAGATCTGATCTTGAACGAGAAATTGAAAGGCATTACCGTCCAAAGTGGGCCTTCAGCAATAGCAAAACCCGACCCGAACAGAAACTCGGAGACCTCAGCAACAAGACCCTTAGCATACTTGCCGTAATTTCTAAGCACATGTTTAGCAATGGCAGGGTCACTGACCACCACGAAGTTTCTAGGCCCAGATGCGAGCCGGTAAATTGGGCCGTACATGTTCATCCACTTGAATAGGGGCAGGAACAGAGCACCGCCCAGAAGGTCGGACACGTCATCGAGCTTAGCGGAGGCGATGGGTATGCCGGAATCGTCGTTTTTGGATATGGTTAGGGACCGAGTCAGTGAAGTGAGCCAATCTGGGCTGACCCACGAGCTTGGCTTGGAGTTTGTGGAGGAGGTGGTGGTGGGCTTGGAGTTTGAATTGGGGTCCTTATTGATTGAGGCTCTGACGGAGAAGGAGCGAAATGGAGTGGTGTGTTTTATAGAAGGAGTAGGGAGGAGAGTGAATGATGAGAAGGAGTGGAGAGAGCAAGGCATGGCTACCGTTAATGAGTGATGAGTAACTCTGCAACTACGAACATCTCCAACTCCAACTCCAACTAAGCTGTTACTGAGAGAGAGCCAACCGTTATCTATGATCTAAGATATTAAGCGCGGGTGGTTCCGGTTCGGTGCCAGTTTGCAATGGGTGGGTCAAATTAGTCCGACCCACTTCAATTCAACTAATATGATTGGTAACCAACCAATTGGGCCAGAAATGCACCAATACAGGCGCGCGGAGGTCGTGCAACGATTGCCAAATATTGGGTCTTTATAACTTAGATGGTTAGATATACAACCTCAAAACTTGAGAGGAGAAGAACTAAGGAGAGGAGAAAGAAAATCTTGTTGCCACCAAGCTTGAATAATGGCTCTCAACATCTTAAAGACCAATTGTTTCGTAAACTAGTTTTCCTGCTTTTTTGAAATTAAATGAAAACAAACGAATAAAAAATAATCGAATGAGTCAAGATCATTTGTTTTGTCCAGAGCTTTGAAATGTTATATCACATGCCCAAAAAGGACACCGAAGCCGGAAGTTAAGCACGACTGAAGTTAAGCCACATAGACAAGCGTGGGGAGGGGGCAATGAAAGTCCAAGCTTTAATATTAGTTCGCAAATTCTTGAATACCTATTGTCTTGTAGAGAAATTCTCTAGTGAGGACTAAACAATGAGGACTTGTTTTGTAACTGGTCTTGTAGCTTCTAAAAAAAATAGAAACAAAACAATAAAAAGTAATTTCAAGAGTCAAGATTCTTCGCCCCGTCAAGAACTTTGAAACGGTATATCACTTGCCAAAAAAATACACTCAAGCCAGAAGTTAGAAACGATAGAAGTTCTTACCAAATAGACAAGTGAGAAAGGGGTTGCGAAATGCCAAACTTTGGATCTTCATAACTCTTTGCTCAAACGTCCAGTTTCAAAGATATGATATACCATCTTGAAGCTATCAATAAGATCAAATACGGTGCTAGCTTGATTATCAGCTCTTAAAAAGTCTTAAAGACTAATTGTTCCATGATAAAGTAATATGAGCATCATACCTAAAACCAATTAGCAATAGTTTGAGAGACCCAAACCCTCATAAGCTGTATTACAAGGTCATATTTTTTTATTTCTTGTTTGCTATATCCAAAATGTTCTATTTCCGAACTCTTGTGCTCCTAAATAGATATGGTAATCAAATTGGAAATTGAAAATCAAATGGGAACTAGTTATGACATATTTTGTGTGATCAAAAGAAAAGTTTATTTATCGTACATTATACATACAAATTGGATCTCAAAATATATTTTCTCCAATTGCATATATGTGGACATTTTTAATTAATTTCTTAAGCCTAAGAAGAAATTAAATGGCCAAAAAATAAAAATAAAACAAATTGAGAATTATATTTGCCGATGAAATCAAGGTTCCCATGTCAACATTTATTGTTTATTTTGTTAGGTTCATCAAATAAGTTCCATTTTCGAACTCTTGCACTTCTAAATTAGTTGTGGCAACCAAATTGGAAGTCGAAAATCCAGTGGATACTAGGTACAAAATTATTTATTTAATCCATAGAAAAATTCATTTGTTATAGCACACATTATTTATCAAAAATTAAACCCTATTGCATTCATATGGACGCTTTTATTTAATTTCTTAAGCCTAAGAAGAAATTAAATGCGCAAGAAATCAAAGACAAATATTTGCCTACGACCGGTTTGTCGGCAAAGGTTCCCTAGATAACTTTTTACTTTTTAAATTTTATTTCTTATTTTTCATCAAAAGAGTTTCATTTCCGAACTCTTGGGATCAAAAATTTGTATGACAACAAAATAGGAACTCAAGAATCAAATGGAAACTAGTTATGACACGGTTTGTATGAGCCGAAGAAAACCTACTTCGCTATAGAACAAATTGGAAATTACATTTGCCAATGAAATCAAGGTTCCCCAGGTCAACATTTATTTTTTATTTCTTGTTAATTTCATCGAATGAGTTTCATTTCCGTACTCATGCACTTCTAAATTAGCTGTGGCAACCAAGTTAGAAGTCGAAAATCGAGTGGATACTAGTTACAACATGGTTTGTTTGATCATAAGAAAAAAAAATTTAGCACACATTATTCATAAAAAATTGGACCTAGAAATTTATTGAGACTTTGAATACCGAAGAAACCAATTGTGTGGATATAAATGTTTATATTTAATTTCTTAATCCTAAGAAGAAATTAAATGAGCAAAAAAAAATACAAATTGGGAATGACATAGGCCGACGAAATCTTTCTCGAAAATGGTGCCTCAATCAATTT
This sequence comes from Rubus idaeus, assembly GCA_030142095.1. Classification (NCBI taxonomy): domain Eukaryota; kingdom Viridiplantae; phylum Streptophyta; class Magnoliopsida; order Rosales; family Rosaceae; genus Rubus; species Rubus idaeus. The sequence continues at coordinate 8,570,074 of CM057970.1, forward strand.
TATTTTGAATCTTTTGTTAATTTCATCAAACGAGTTCAATTCTCATACTTTTGTGCTCCTAAATTAGTTGTGGATACCAAATTGGAATTAGAAAACCAATTGTAAACTAGTTATGGCATGGTTTGTGTGATTTGAATAAAAGTTCGTTGCAAAACTTTGAATTTTCATAACTCTTTGCCAAGATGTCAACGTACTAATTCTAACTCATGTTAAATTGTCTCGAATTTTTTGATGAGAAGAACAAGGAAGAAAAAAAAATTGTTACCAAGCTTGAATATCGGCTCTCAACGTCTTGGAGACTAATATAATGTTTCGTAAATTTATCTTCCAACTTTTCTAAATTGAGAGGAACTTATAAATAGGAAGAAAATATTTTTAAAAAAAATGGGAAGAGTCAGCACTCTTCGTCTCATCAAGTGCTTCAAAATGCATGATATATCACATGCCTAAAAACAATACTTTTGTACGTAGGGAGAGGCGGAGTTATACGTAATGACTCTGCATGTTTTGATCGATGATGTGTAAATCGGGGCATTAAAATAGCCAAGTTGTGTCTAGGTATTACCTACAAAAGTAGTTTACCTAGCATTATTCTTGTATAGGTATTACCTACGTACAAAAGTAGTTTACCTACTATTATTCTTCACAATATTTATTAAACTAACATTCTTTTTCACATATATTGTATAACCTCACATTAGTGAAGACCTAGCAAAGGTACATATATTGTTTAAGTGTCATCACGTACATCCTATAAATTAACTTAAAATGTTGTAATTAAGGACTCAAAGCTCTTAATACCTGAATTCTTGTATCATGTTTAACAAAAACTAAACCATAAAAGCTTCTAATTTTCATAAAATATGAATCAACAATGTATAAAACTATCCAACATATTTTTCCGTATCTAACTTGATCCATTATCCAAGCTAGCGCATACATTTTTCTAAATGATAAGCATTAATTCCATACCAGGTTTTAAATATCAGTAATCTTTATTTCGAAAATATTTAAAAATAAAAATTAAAAAAACTTCATCCCAAATCGCAATCCCGTTGTACGTACGTGTCTCTTACGTTTGTACATTCATATGGTAATGTGTTGGTGCATGCATTTCTTATCCTCTAGTATCAAATAGTGGACCATTGCCCCAAATAGCAACCAAGTCACCTGAAAGCCGACGACCGCCATATATGTACGTGGCTAGACCGTAAGTCGACCGAGACCATTTTGTTCAAGTCAAGACCAAGCATGTCGGCCTTGAATCAAACATGCATGGGTCCAAGCCATCTATCCTGGAATTCAACCACAGAATTTGATCTATATAATGCTAGGCGGCTTGAAATTCTGTCATGCAACCTTTCTGTTCAAAATTGAATCCAAATTTGGTTGAATGAGAAATGAGTGGAAAATTGATCACCCACATCTTTGAATGGCATATATGCAATTAATTACCTACATGCGATTTTCAGTAACCAATAAAAAATAAAAATAAAATTATCAACGTACCTTTCATCTATAAATCTTTCTTCTTCTTTTTTTGGCATTTTTATGCAGAAATTTAAAGTAGCTTATTTGTGCTTTAATTATATGAAAGTGAGGAACCTTTTTGAAAACATTAAACCGGAAGACTTGTAAGTACTTGTGGAGCAAGTATATATGTGTGAAGAACTTAACATAAACCCTATATCCAAGTCTATGAAGAGTTTTTTTGATGAGCTAGCCAAGGGCACAAAGTAAATACTCTACTACTTGAGTATATATAAAACCCCTTAAGAAATTCTCATAAATTTTTTCAAAAACCATAAATAGAAGTTGTAGATTCGTAGAAAATGATTCGAATACAAAATTATCACGTACAGAAGTGTATACTAAAAAAACAAATATTGAAGATTATTGACATTTAAAAAGATATAGCTGTCTATTGTATCATGTCAACGACTTCTATCATATATATATATATATATGATTTCAATAATTCATAATCCGCATGCATGACGATGTTTTGATCTGTTTTAATTTGCTTTGTATATTTTTCAATACTATTTATTTTAGTCGTTGCCTTATTTATTATATAAGAAAAAAAGTCATCGGCTTGTTAAGTACTTAAAATGATCCTCTATCTGCCACTGACCAAATAAACTCATTTAAAAATTTATGTCAACCAATGCATATATAGTTTTACTTCGGAAAAATGCATTTGCAAAAACTGTCTATGAAGCAGTGATTGCGAGTTCATATTTAATTTGTTATTGTAATTTCAATCATAAGACAAAGAACCCATCTTAATTTGTAATGTAATGTAGACGTTCATATCTGAAGAAGACTATATATATATATATTTTTTTTTTCTATTTATCTGTCCAAATCCAACTATAATTAAGTAGTGGTTAGTTATTATCAAAATTCAAAAAGAAGAAAAACCATGATCGAGGTGCATGGAAGGATACTCGAATGACCTGGCCGGCCAGTACTTGACTGTGCTCAAGTTGATTTCTTATTCTTTTTGTTACAGTCTTAAGCATGAACAAAATAATAAAAAGATAAATTTCATCCAACAGAAAAAAGTGTGCAGCGGCCTCTCTACCTCTGCCACAATCCTTGCTATATCCTCATTTCCTATGGATGGGGAGTCAAGGCTCATGAGAAGAGGCTAGGGTTTCAGACTTGGGATTGAAGTCGTCTTGTGGGCTTCATGGTTGATTCAAATTAGGCGTATCCCTATTTTGCGGTTGATTAATTCAGAAGGGAAACATTATGAGCTAGCTAGATTCAAAGTATGGCCGGAAGGTGATCAGCTTGGGGCCAGTCTAGTGGCAGCTACTATGGAATGGTTAATTGCCTGCCAATTAGCCCCTCTTCGGTCCTAGACTGTTGTACTATACATGCACTTAATTCGATGTTATATGAGGGTTGTGTCACTAGCTTCTTGATTTTTACTTTTTGTCAATTGATCACAAGTTGTTAATACTTCACATGATTAAAATCTGGTGCTTCTTAATTTATATATGGAAAGACTTTGATTATCATATATTGTAGTATTTATAAACTAGCTTGGCAAAGTTGTTCTGAACCAAGCTATAGGCCTTAAGCTAGGTACTAGTTTGGGTTTGATTCTCAAACCCTCGCCAAAAATGAAAAAAGAAGGAAAAGAAAAAGAAGATACAATTCCAACTAATCATTGCTACATATATAATTGAAGTCAACGAGCAGATTTTCCAAGTTGTTGTACGTTGTTGGCTAGCTCCATGCATAGTATCGTCAAGTCAATTTCCTGGACTCGAGGAAATTCTTCTTCTTAGGCTCACGAGATGAAATGTACTCTAGAAAGCTGGCAAAATCGGTGTCCTTGTAAAGCCTTGGATTTGATTCATCCACAAGTTTTGGTGATGGCCCAACGGGGCGCATGAATGGAAGGCTGTGCAGAGAAGCCACTGAAATCCTATCCTTTCTAGAGTTCACCAGGACTCTATGTAGAACACTCTTGTATTTTCCATTGCTAAATATCTGCCACAACAACAAGAACCAATAAGTCAACAACACACTATTAACATAACAAGTTAAATCGTTCAACTCAAATTATACGGTAGTTTTTTTTTTTTGAGTTAAATAATACCCTAAATAATTACTCAGACAATTGTGGTAATTACATGCAAATTAATCGAACTCACCTCAAGATGATCACCGACGTTGACCACGAAAGAGTTGGCTATTGGTTCCACGGTGATCCATTTATCTTGGAATTGAATCTGAAGTCCTTCAACTTCATCTTGGAGAAGAAGAGTAAGAAATCCGTAGTCAGAGTGAGGAGGCATCCCTAGGGTTAGATCAGGTTGTGGGCATGGCGGGTAGCAATTGACAACCATTATCTGGCTTCCATCTTCGAATTCTTTCAACACCTCATCTTCTTCTGTCGTCTTCTTCTTGGCAGCTAATGATAATGATTCCACTAGCCCTAAGCTCTCAAAGATGGCCTTCATCAGCATTAGGAATAAGTATTTGGTTTCTTTTGCGTAGGTAGCCGCCAAATTCCTAAATATAAGGTAATAAGAAGGAACCCGATTAATGAAACACATATTCAGGCCAAAAGAGCTAGCAACTGATACTGATCTATAAGTTTTTTAATTTAAAATATTGGTTAATTAGGAAATAAAATAGTTTGCTCAAGTAGCTGTTGCAGAGCTAGTTGCCAATTCCTCGATCACGAGGCAGTAACGACAGTCCCTAATACTATGGTTTTATAATATTAATTGTACGTCTAAACAAATATTTGATGCACGCATACAAGGAGAGGAGTTAAAATCAAGTAACCAATGAATTATGTGTACTTCAATTGGACAATCTTTCATACACGTGCAATACACGTGGAGCTTACATTATGAAAAATAAGATTTATGCAAACAGATTTAATTTTAAAGGGAGATTCTCTAGTTAGGACCACTATAATGACCTTAATATTTACTTTAATCAAATTTGTTTTCTCAAGCGGAGCAGAACGTATAACTATATATATATAACATACTTTACTTTTATTGTTACCGCTTGATTAGTTGAAAGAGCAAATCAACCCATGATTAAACAACATGGGATATATCATAATCGAAGTATGTCTAGCAATATATATAATCCGTAAACTATATAAAGTTAGGATTAATATGAAATTTAGTCCAATCAATAAAGGTTGCAGGAATAGGTTGGATTATGAAAGGTTTAAGACCATATATAATACATGGTTAGAGTTGAGTTCTCACCTCATGTCGACAGGTGAAGAAGGCCAATGAGGAAGAACGTCTGGTAGGGGATGGCACATTAGCTTCAAGAAGTCCCTCCAACAAAACACCGTATCCTTGTTCTGGTTAAAGCTAGTTCCATACCGGACAGGAGCTCGCATATCGGAGGACATATACTTGGTTCTCTCCTCAAATGGTAGCTCAAAGAACTTTGTGCCCACGTCGATCATATTGCTTACAACATCACTTGGAATGCCATGGTTTACCAGCTGCATTAACCCACAACTGACCATTAATATTCATTCACAGCTATCCGAATCTAGACTACTCAGTGATCTGATAACATAACATATCAGACTTTCCACATAAGAGTGAAACTTTCGCTATTGACAAGTACGTAATTAAGACTCACCTGAAAAAAGCCGTATTGTTCGCAAGCATTGGCAAGGGACTCAAGGACTTGGGCTCTATTGGAACCCTGCAATTCATGGAAGTCAATGATGGGCAGCTTAAGATTATTCTTGGTCGCATTTGCTTCCTGGTGTTTTGTAATATTGGGTCGTTCCAATACGGGCAGTATGTACTTGCTCGGAACTGTGCTTATTCCATTCTCATGCAAGCGCTTCACTCCATTCTGGTACTGACTTTCCTCTTTCTCAGTTGTCAAAACTGCCATTGCTGGAGACATGGCCGGAGTTGCAGAAACCCTAATCTCGAATCTGCAAGCACAAACATTAAGGAAACAGTGTTAAATCAGAGGTGTATAGAGCTTTGTTCTTGGGTGTAGGGGTGTGGTCATAGAAAGATGGGGGGAAAAGACACGAAATAACTACCTGATTTCCTAAAACAGAAGGATAATAAACAAGGAAATGAGTGGGAGAATAATAAAGAAGGAAGAAATGAACAAGTTGGGATATACTGAGAAAGTTTTGGGGGATATATAGCAAAAAATCTGAGGACTATACATGTACAGTAGGAAGTTTTGAAGAAAACTGGAGGACTGACTGGTTCCATAGATTATAGATAAACAAAGAAACCGTTGACAAAGTTCGAGTCAGACCACGGGGAGATGAAGTTGTAGGGACACAAAAGATTAGAGCATATATCTTTAATAATGTTATGGCTTTGTCCTCTTTCCTAGAGCCTTCCACTTTTCTCATCGATCTTTCTCTATCTTTCAGAAATTTAAAAATGGTAGGATACCATGGCTGACTTTTAGCATGCAGCTTCGTTCAATTAATTTTTTTTGGACGAAAATAATAATAATAATAAATTAATTGAACGAAGCTGCATCTTTGGGTCATATAGCTAGATGGCTGGGGTCCCTTTCCATCTTTGGGTTATATAGAGCAATATTCACAGAAAAATATTACAACATAAATTCTTAAAATCCGAAGTAATATACCAAATTTGTATCCAGCTAACGTGGCAAGTGTAACAAGATAACTTAACAATTTCTAACATGCATGTCTATATATACATTACAAACTTTTATTGAAGGTGACTATGGTATTTGGCAAAGTAACTCCATCAAAGTAATACTAGGGGTGGGTTCGTAAAACCGAAAACCACCAACCGAATCGAAAAAACCCGAACCGCGACCAAGAAAAAACCGAAACTGAACCCAAAAAAACCGAACCGAACCGAACCCATTCGGTTCGGTTTCGGTTTCGGCCATCCAAAACCGAAGGAAGCGAAACGACGTCGTTTTACTTAATATCATTGGGCAACAATAAACATTTTCAATTTTTTTTTACTTAATATCATTGGAGGATTACATAAATTGTAGACCTCACAAGAAATATTTTGTTAATTGAGAGAATAGCTCCTTTTATAAGTAAGGGACACCATCTCTCCCTCTCAAATTTTCAATGTGGGATGCTAAGAAAACATTCCCAAAACTTTACTTAATCTCAATGGAGGATTACATAAAATTTAAACCTCACAAAGCATATTTCTTATGAGGAAGAAGAGTCCCCCTTTTATAAGTGTGTGAGACTCTCTCTTCCCCTCAAATTTTCAATGTGGGATGCTAAGAAAACATTCTCAAAACTTACTTAATTTCAATGGAGGATTACATAAAATGTAGACCTCACAAAACATATTTCTTATGAGGAAGAAGAGTCCCCCTATTATAAGTATGAGAGACTCTCTCTTCCTCTCAAATTTTCAATGTGTGATATTTTTTTGAATGGATAGAAGAGCCTCTTTTATAAGTATAAGAGACATTATTTTCCTTTCAATTTTCCAATGTGGGATGCTAGTGAGATAATAGTCTCTTTTGTAAGTATGAGAGACTCACTTTCTCAAATATTTCCAATGTAGGATGCTATCAAATATTCTCAAAATTTTGTTACTTGATGAAAATATATGAGTACATGCATATTCTTTTATATAAACATAGGCACAAATATCTTGTTTCATCCTCTGTATATTTACATAATATAAATATTAGTTCACTACTTATAACTTCATATATCTTTTATACATATGTGTTTCTTAGTTCATCTTCTCTCCCAAAATTCAAAGGTTACCATCATAATATACTATAAATATGAAATAAGTTTGGCAAACCATTTGCAACTCTTAAGTATTGACTAAGTCATATTTTCTCTCTTTAGTTTTTATTGATGCATAACATATATTTGATACTAATTTGTATAATTATGAGTGATTAATTTATATTCTTGGACTATGGTTGCAAGTTCTAGCCAAACTTTCATGTATTAATATGTTTTGATAATTATATATGTTTTATTCTTAGTTGAGTATGCATGTTTGAACTTGGTTAATTTGAGCATGTAAACTTATCTATGTGCTACGTCTTAAATATAAGTTTACATGCTCAAATTAGCTAAGTGCAAATATGCATTCTCTATTAAGAACAAAACATATATCAAAACATATTATTACATGTAAGTTTGGCTAGGACTTGCAACCATGCATATTCCCAAAATATAAAAATCGCTTGTAACTATACAATTTAGTATCAAATCTATCTTATTCATCAATGAAAACTAAAAAGAGAAGTGATGACTTAGTCAATACTTAAGAGTTGCAAATATTTTGTCAAACTTATTTAATGTTTATAGTGTATTAGGTGTATAGTATATTATAGTGTATTAAGTGATGAGCTAAAAACCATATATTTAATAAAAGATGTATGAAGTTCTAAGTAGTGAATTACTATTTATATTATGTGAATATATAGATGATGAAACATGATATTTGTGTCTATGCTTATATAAAAGAATATGCAATCATCTATTTTCATCAAGTAACAAAGTTTTGGGAATGTTTGATAGCATCCCACATTGGAAATATATGAGAAAGTGAGAGTCTCTCATACTTACAAAAGAGACTATTCTTTCACTAGCATCCCACATTGAAAATTTGTGAGGAATATAGTCTCTCTTATACTTATAAAAGAGACTCTTCTATGTAATCAAAAGAAATATCTCTTGTGAAGTTTACATTTTATGTATCTTTCTATTGAGATTAAGTAAACTTTTTGGGAATGTTTTCTAAGCATCTCACATTGGAAATCGGAAGGAAGAGAGGGGCTCTTATACATATAAAAGGGACTCTTCTATCCATTCAAAATATATCTCTTGTGAAGTTTATATTCTATGTAATCCTCTATTTTGATTAAGTACAAATTTTGGGAATATTTTCTTAGCATCCCACATTGGAAGTTTGAGAGGAAGAAAGAGTCTCCCATACTTATAAAATGGGGACTCTTCCTCTTAAGAAATATCTTTTTTGAGATGTACATTTTATGTAATCTCTCATTGAGATTAAGTAGAAGTTTTGAGAATGTTTTCCTAGCATCCCACATTGGAAATGTGAGAGTAAGAGAGAGTCTCCCATTCTTATAATAGGGAGCTATTCTTTCACTTAAAAATATTTTTGAGATTAAGTAGAAGTTTTGAGAATGTTTTCTTAGCATCCCACATTGGAAATGTGAGAGTAAGAGAGTCTCCCATTCTTATAAAAGGGAGCTATTCTTTCACTTAAAAAATATTTTTTGTGAGGTCTACATTTTATGTAATCCTCCATTGAGAGAGTAAGTAAAAATTTTGAAAATGTTTATGGTTGCTCTACAAAGTTTTTTTTTTTTTTTTTTCAGTTTATAAAAAAACCGAAAAAACCGAACCGAAAAAACTGCGGTTTTGATTTTTAAAACCTAGAAATGAAACCGAACCAAACCGAACCGCCTAGTTTGGTTCTGTGTTCGGTTTTGGGTGAAAACCGAACCGTTTGAACCGAACCCACCCCTAAGTAATACATCTCAAAACTTTTTTTTTAATCCTCACTTCGTCCATTCTCATATGTTAATAAGATTTAAACACATGATATACATCAGATTAATTTTGCAAATAACAACATGCAACAACAACTCAAAACTCATTTATTTAATTATAAACAGGAAAATATTGCAATCGAAAGTAATGCGCCATAAAGCGGAAACAACAACATAGATGGACTAGGATTTAGATCCAAAGATCTCCCAAGTAGATTAGGTCAATTTGGGATTGATTAGGATTCACTTGACATGTGGACGTAAGACAACGACCCCCAACCACAATCCGCAATCCCTTGCAATTCAGAATCAACCACTCATATCTAAACACATAGCTATAGGGATCCCCACGCAAGTTTTCACCATAACTAGAATCTTTATGCCACCTCGAACCTTGCTTACTCATCTAGCACACCATCTTTCGTCATCGTTGCAGGAAGCACAAGGCCTTGACAGAATAGGCGACAAGAGAAAACCCTAAGGCTTCTAATGTGGACTCTCATATTGAGAGAAGTTAGGTCTAGTTAATTAGCCTCATCTTTTATCTTGCACTTTTTCGTAAGTGATTTAAAGTTTTTATTTTTATTTTTTAAAAGGGGTAATTTTAGAATGCAAAATGACAAACTTAGAGCGAAAATAATATCACATAATATGTTTAGCTATTTTAACTTTTTAGCTATTTAGCTAAAAAGTTAGCTAAATATCAAATAATATATTTAGCTATTTGTTGTTTACGGAAAATAAAGAGACAAGATAAATCATAGGAATCATAACTATTTATTATGAATAGGTCCTCTTTATATGAGAATACAAGATACAATCCATAATTGAAAAGATTCCTATTAATACATTCTTATCAATCTAACTAGATATCTAGATTGAAAACACACAAAACTATCTAAACACTCCCCTTTCTCAATACTGGTCTTTCTCATTAAAAACCTTCAATAACAAAAACCCATGGGAGAAAAATAATCTTGTCAAGGGAAAAAATAAACACACCCTTAATTAACAACAACATCCCCCTCATCCCCCCGATCCAACATGAGGTCATAATTTACCAAACCAATCTCTTGAATCTTCTCAAATTATTTAGATAGTGACTTACTAAACAATTACTATATTTCCTCAACACTTATTCATTTACATGAGAATTTTATTTATACATATTTATTTCTTTATAAACCTTCCTTTCAAATATCCTCTAAATATATTCATCTACCCAAACCACATACTTCTAAAGTTAACTACCTTCCCATTACATAACAACACTTATGAGAGATCTATCAAGAGTAAAAATTTTAAAGATACAAATAGTAAGGTGTATTCCAGGTAAAGTAGACTAAACATATAGGAACAACCTAATAAGGGTCGAGAAAACCCAACACAAAACCTCCAAAACACACAAGTTTGGGAATAAGGGTAAGAGAAAGACCAAAAACGGGGTGAGGGGCGGTCACGGGTAGAAAGTCTTAGGGGTAAATCACACAAAGGAATGGAAGAAATGGGTCTTCCCCCCGGCAAAACGGGGGGGGGCCTTTTTGTCTTACCGGCTTAAGCCCCGGCCCGGTCCGCCTGGACCTCGGCTCCCCTGGTTGGCGCCGGAAACACAGCGCCGGCCCCACGTGGGATTTTGGTCGACCCGGGTACCCAACCGCACCCTCGCCCGGCCCGGGTATAGGGGGCCGCCCCCCGGCTCCCAAGCCGAAGAAACAGTGGGGGGGCCGGGGCAAACCAGGTTTGGGGGGCGGGGGGGCCGGGGGGGAGGTAGGGCGGGGGGGGGGGGGGGGGGCCGGGTGGCAACAGGCGAGGTTTGTAAAGAATGCTTTATTCTCTCTAGTAATGGAAAACATAAAGACTTACAAATTAGCTCTAAGAGCCTAGAGGGGGCGCCTAATTATAGCCGGCAACTAGTCGGGGGGCCGGGAGGAAGAGGGGAGCAATACAAGATGCAAAGAGGGCAGTGGAAAAGGAAGGGGGGTAGGAGAACGTAAAAACCAGGAGACAAGAAAGAAGGGGGGGGAGGGGGGGGCGGGGGGGTGACCGACAGTTGCCCCACTTTCCGGAGCCAAAATAGAACGGTAATTAAACTTTCGGTAGCATTGGGGGGGGGCCCCGGGAGCGGCCGGGGGGGGGGGCCCCCGGCTGCACACGCGACGTGGGGGGGGCGGAAGGGAAACATTAACTCATATTAGCCGGAGCAACAAACCCGAAAAGGAAACAAACAAACGAAGGCTCGACTTAACGGCAGCCGAAGACGAAATAAGGAACGAGGAAACAAATTCAATACAACCGACGTAAAAGAAACGAAGAAGAGGCGGGGGGGCGCCGGGGGGGTGACGCAGGGAAGGCGGGGGCGGTGTCGGGGGGGGGGGGGGGGAGGGAGGGACATATTGATGATGTGCTCTTATAGAGGAATACAAGATCACATAATGAGGTCTATTCAAACTCCTTATGCCTAACTAGAACTTAGTAAAGATCCAACACTTAACTTTTTAGCTATTTTAACTTTTTAGCTATTTATTTTAACTTTTTAGCTATTTAAAAAACATGTTTAGATTTTCAGTTATTTTAGCAATAAAAGCTTCTATTCATGCCTCCATAATTGACATGATGTATTTTCAAACTCACTAGGCGCCAAAATAGCTTTTTAGATATTTTAACTAATTTTTTTTCTTCTAAAAATAGCTAGCTTTGATTTAAGATGTTCTTATTTTTGATTTTTTTTTGGCTAATAGATGTTCTTATTTTTCAACTATCTAAACAAGAGTCGTCTTAATGGAAACATATCTTTCACTTTAGAACCATTTTTGACTACCTGTACGAAATGCATTTGGTAAGGACAAAATCTACGAGGCGCCTTCATGGAAAACTTCTTGTGTTTACACCTTAATTGTTCGCTTGTAGGACTCATTCTAATGGCCAGTAATCCCAGTATCATTTGCTTATGGCAATCTTGATGTCATGGATTAGGATAGTATGTGATCTTTTATTGGAGAGCTTACTAGGAAATATTCTACGGTAGGCTAGAATAATTATCTTAAGAATTGGTTGATTTCTAATAAAAGGGCTATGTCCACCCCAAAGCCTTCATTAATGAAACAAACGAATATAAGAGGAGACATAGTGTCTAAACTCCAAATTGTTGATTTCTTCCTCTCCACAATATAGAAGAATTTTTTTTTTCAAAAGCAATAGATAAATAGGTAAGTGATTCAACATACATGGAAAATGCCCGATTTACAAACCCTAGCTCTTCTAGAAGAGCATCGACCCTCTCCTCAAAGAGAAAGGGCACCAACCACACAAAAAAAAACACGGTTCTTGTCCCTGTTTATTAATAAATAAGAGAAGAAAGTACGCACCAAAGATTAAAAGATGGCCATGACAAATATGTCGGGATTCCAAAAGTAGAAATATTGGTAGATATATCATTTAGGGTAAACGTTATAGATGGTTCTTGTGGTTTCAGGTAATATTTAACATTAACCTTGAGGTTTCAAAATGTTTAATATCACCCTTGTGGTTTGCAATAATGATCAATATTGGTCCAAAATGTTATTTATAACAAAATTTTCATTAATTCAAATAATGTCGAAAATTAAATTAAATAAGAAATACTTGAAAAAAATTATTTTCTAATTAAAATGACAAATTTATCATTATGAATCACATATACATGAATTTTAATTGTTGGATTTTTTTACCGAAATTAGCATATGGATCAATATTGATTAATTTTGTAAACCACAATGGTTATATTAAACATTTTGAAACCACAAGATTAATGTTGAACATCACCCCAAACCACATGGACCATTTATAACTTTTACCCTATCATTTATCAAGAAAATATTAGAGATATTTTTCTTAAAGACACAATTTATGCAAACATTTATTAACAGAATCAAAAGTGGGTTATATAGGATAAATTACAACTTCATCTACGTACAACAAGAGTTCCTACGTAAATTTTTATATCCTTTGTTCATTCATGAACATATATATCGAAAGGCCAATTTATATAGGCGTAATTGCCAAAATGCCTCATAAACTTGGTCATAATTGATTAATTGTTAATTTGTACCCTGATATTGCAATTGCGTCAATTTACCCCTTGAACTTGGTAAAAATTGTCAATTTGCACTCTGAACTTGCAATTTGGTCAATTTACCCTCTACACTTTGTAAAATTATTAATTTGCCTCCTAAACTTGGTAAAAATTGTCAATTCGCACCCCATATGTCAATTTTAACTTTTTTTTCTTCCATTTTTGTGACATATGACATTTACATGAGGAGTATTTTGGTCATTTTATGATATATATTTTTAGCAAAACACAAATATACATAAAAATTACATTAAAAACAAAAATATACATAAATTACACAAATATACATAAAAATTACATTAAAAAGGGTTCTTGACCCATAAGGACATAATTGGGCAAATATTTACCATCAAGGACAAGCCAAAAACGCGGTGCCCTCCCGGTCAATTAATTGGCCAATTTACGTTTTTGAATTATACATTTCACAAAAATTACGAAACTGCCACTGACAAATTTTATTGACCCTCAATATTTTTTTTTGTAAGGAATCTATATTTTCCGCGGTGGGAGGGAAAGAACAAAAGAGCATCACTTTTGTGTATTTTATTGAGGTCAATAAAATTTTATAAGATCAGCGAAATTTAGTTTCTAGGTCTCAATCAGCAAAGAACAAATGAGCATCACCTTTGTGTATTTTATTGAGGTCAATAAACTATTTTATTGAAGTCGATAACGATAACACCAGTGCAGCAACAATGTTGTATCGGTCCCGATTTTATTGATTTCAATAACCAAAATTATTGACAGCAATAAAAAAAAATTATTGACATCAATAAAAAAAAATTATTGAGGTCAATAAAATTTTAACTTTGGAAGTTTTTATTTTCGGGAATCGCTCTCTCTCTCCTCAAACCCGTGTAGGTTACTCTGTCTCTCTTCTCGTCACTGTAGCAGCCGACTTTGCCGGCATATTTCTCCTCAATTTGGCCACCTCAAGGCTTGAAACTTGTCCCAAAATCTTCATCTCTTCGAGCCCATCAATCCTATACTAATTTCTTCCATCGATTTTTAGTGTTGAAGGAGAAATCTAGGAGAGAAAAAGTCCATTTTCGCACAAAAATGTTCTTCCTTGCCGGCGTCGTTTCAAGCTGAGTTAGGGGGAACCCTTACTAGGTTTTGTAGCCCTCTTCACCACGAACCCAACACCACGAATCTCACCTCAAGGTGTCGCCGGATGACTCCGGATCGAGAGGTCGAAATTCATGACCACGATCGCACTATCGCGATCTCAAATCCCAGACGTGAAGGGCAAAAATGTCACAAAAATTATTATTTAATATTTTTGTCCTTACTGGGAGTGAAAGAGACCCAGCTGAAACTTGGTGGGAATTATTTAAAATCTATCAAACTTGAAGGGAAATATGTAGTGTAAATGAGGACCTATTGGTTATTTACCTTAAAAAGAATTAAAAATTCAACTTTTTAATATATGTAATTTTTAAAAATTCACCTTAACCCTAAAAATTCACCTTTTAAAGTAAAATTTTATGTATATTTTTAATGAAATTTTTAAGAATTCACCTAAAACCTAAAAATTTATATTTTAAGGTGAATTTTTAGGGTTTAGGTAAATTTTTTAAAATGTAAATAGGGTGAAAACTTGAAAAACAAATAATCTCAAATCTCTAAGCTTTCCACCTGGATCCCATACAAATCTGAACCAAATTTCATAACAAATGGAAGATAATCTCTTTGAACATGGCACTCGAAGTGGAAGATAAACCCAAGAAACAAAATTAATCCAAACACCCCAGACGACCAAGATCAAAGAAAGACCAAAACCCGTAATGATAACAATGAAAACTGAAGTAAAAAACCTGAACAAACGAAAGAGCCCGCTAGGATACTGATGTCCGGCGAAGCAAGCCACGACCAGTGCTAGTTGTGACGCCAAAAAAGCGTCAATAGGTACCCAAGCCATGACGACTAGAGTTTGGAGAAGAGAGAGCTCTCTGATATTGGGTTTGTATAAGTAGTAAATATTTAATCACTGCATGCCTGATTAAAAGAGACGATAAAAAATAATACCATTCGGATTACATGATGAATACTTTTTCAATGAGGTAAGAGTACTCCACTTGTATAAATGGTTCTCACACGTACAACATTAGAGAAAATTAAAACAAAACTATTAAGAAATAATAGGATAACACAGCAATAACTGTATGCTACTTTTTGATAAAGTAATTTAAACGTTACAACCAAAATCGATCGACAATGGTTAGAGAGACTTAAATCTTTATAAACACATTTGTAATATCTTTTTTGTCCAATGTGGAAGAACACTCTACATTCTTACAATTGTATGCATTATTTCGATTTAAAATAATGTTTTTAATTGCTTGAGGTTTAAACATGGCAAATGACAAAGACTAATTCATATGCATGCAAGTTAAACACAAAGAATCAATCGCTCTGTATATTAGCAAGGACATGCTGTTGTCCATAGTGATACGAGTCAAAGCATGTGAATATATCTCCAGCCATGTCCGGAAGGATCCAAAGGAAAGACGACGATTTCTTTAGAAGCTATATGGTTGTAGATCACTTACAAACCAAGGACTTGCAACATTCAAAGAATTTTGTTGAGTCCCCACAAAATAGTTGTTTTGCTTTACGCTTACCCTAGTTTTATACATAAATTTATTTTAGTCTTTTATCTTTTCATTTTCATACATAATAATCCTCTTATTCAGCAAACAATTAGATTATATAGAGGTAATTTCCATAAGGCTAGAGGTATACATGCAGTCCATAGAATTACGATTCCGATGTAGCAAAATTCGGTGATTGAAGAACAAAATTTGTACGAAATAATTATGTTTGTGGGGTGTGGATATGCTATAATATGCTATAATGTGGGGATAAAATCATGTGAACGAATAGGGTTCACTACCTAGAATTATGTTACCCTTTATTGTATTGACTTTTTTCAATGACATTGAATCCAAAACCAAAAATTGTATCATCTTTATTTTCTTTGACAACTATAGATAATAATGTATAGAATTATTCGAGTTTAAAATCTTCGATAGATGGCGTTGTATAGAATAATACACTACACCGAATAATCATGCTACAAATATATGTATATACACTACTATGCTATTTATGTATGTATGGATTACGTTGTACGTTCTTAGAAAATTAAAAATATTCATCCTTGAATTATTTACTTCAAAATTAGTTAATTTTTTGGGTGTACATTAACCCATGGAAAATGATTTGAAAGAGGGGATCGGGAAAAGAAGAAAAACTCAACGCCGATGATAAAGTCTCTGAATTCATCCCCTACTACCATATATTGGCGAATCAAATTTTATTTGAATATATAAGTGTGGGAGACTGGGGAGTACTGAAGACCAAGGACTAAAGCCTTTGCATGGAGGAGATCATGGACCAAGCTAGCAGCAGCCAGTTGTAATCGACCGCGTTGACATTTTGGTGTGGGTTCTGCGTTGTCGCTGAGTCATTGGTCCATTGCCTTGTGACGTCCATAACCCTAGGTGATGCAAGTCCCTATATAATATTCTGCCACGTGGCATAATAGTGAGATGTCATGTTGGCACGTGTATTATTCTGCCACGTGGCAACAATTACTTCTCTCTCTCAAAAAAAAAAAAAATGCAAGAATCCTAATACTAAACAACAAAAGACATTAGTAAAATATTTAAGATTGTAATATAATGGTTAATCATTATAATTAGTAACAAGCTTATCCATGCATATACAGCTGTTAAGCTCAAAGTTCTTGTACTTTGTAACACAACTATAATTTTTTAATAATTAAGATAACCTTAATTACCTAAACGTGCTTGTGCATAGATATGTGCTTAATTATTAATTAGAATACGATGAAGCTAGTTTCGATAGCTTAGCTAGCTATATGGGATTGTAGCTAAACGACTAGAGTAGTATAACCCAACTAACCTCAACCTCATAGACCTTGCTGGCCATAGCCAGGAAGCAGATATTGATTGATAAACATTTTGAATTGGCATAATTTCTAAAACACCCATTAATTTTGGCTGTAATTGTTAATTTGCACTATGAACTTGCAATTGATAAAATTGATCCCCTAAACTTGGCAAAAATTGTCAATTTATACACCCTCCCCTCCGTTAATTCTAACTTTTTTCATCCAAATATTGGTCATGTACTACTTATGTGAGGAGCAATATGGCCATTTCGGTCACTTTTAATTTATTAAAAAAAACAAATATATATACATATATATTTAAAAAAAAAATTATTTTCTTTCAAAACTTTTATTTCTTTCTCTAGAGATATATATTTAAAATTATATTCTTAACTTATCATAAATTGTTTCTTATAAAAAAAACTTGTCATAAATTATTATTTATTATTTTTTTGTATGAATTATTCTCTTCACATGAGAGATCATTTTTATTAATTTTTTGTGCAAGAATTTTTTATTAATAATATATATTTATTTTTTGAGACCTAAAATGACTATATTACCTATCACATGAGTGACACATGACCAACATTTGGATGAAAAAATGTTAGAATTGACGGACGATGTGTAAATTGATAATTTTTGCCAAGTTCAGGGGTCAATTTCCAGAATTACAAGTTCGGGGTGCAAACTAATAATTATAGCTAAGTTCAAGGGGTGTTTTGACAATTAAGCCTTTTTAATTTGTTATTAGAAATTTGTTAATTGGTTGGATTAATTAGTTGAAAGAGGATTAGGTGAACCCTAACAAAAATCCAAGCTTCTGTACGTTTAAGCATAGAATTAGTACTAGCCACCTAGCTATAGCTATATTGTATATGGATTAATTATTATTTCTTATGGTCATAACTCATAAGATACAGTTATTTATTTTAATCAAGTTGTTCTGCATTGTCCAAATGGATTAATTATTATTTCTTATGTTCATAAGATACAGTTATTTTTTTTAATCAAGTTGTTCTGCATTGTCCAAACTTAGGGTCTTAATTTGTTCCCTACTCTATTCCCGTAATGCTGTCTTCACCTAATTAGCTCACTCTTATGATCTTGTCCTTTGTCCCCTACGTACCCTATTTCTTCAATAATATTGCCCCTTCACTTTAGCTCACTCCACCGATCCATAAGGCCTTGTTTGGTACATTTTTTTTTCTTTTTGCTAGACATGGAAACAATAGTTTAGGTTTCTATAGCTAATTTGTTTACCGATATATATGTTTGAAGCTAATGGATTGGAATTTCTCAGCAAGTCTCTTGATATTGTTAACAATTCCGAGTAATTCAATACGTTGGACAAATGATATACACATACCTGATTAATATATATTATTACTTTAAATTGGCAGTGAAGATTTAATCTATATCTATCTTTACATCAAGATAATATATTGTTTAACGTTTTTCAAATATGTCACTACGTATTAAAGTAAAATATTATTACCAACGCATGGAGGTTCATGTTTTGTTCCTTCGTCTCGTTCGGCCTTGTGAATGGAGCGCCTGGGGCTTCCCCCAAATGGGGTCCGCCCGCTCGGGATTGTCTTCCTCGTGGGGGCACCTCGCTTTGTTCTTATTTAGAGATTAGCATTTGTTTTTAAACACAAAAAATAATTTAAAACATATTTGAACAAAAAGGTATGACATGTACATAAATAGTATCGGAATTAAAGACCAAATAATTACTTAGATGATGAGCATTTTCTGTATTAGTTGTTGTATCAAATTGGATTGTTGTTCGATTTAATTGTAGATCTTCCACCTTTTTTATTTAATTCATATTTGATTTACCATTAATATTAAAATAGACTAATAGCTAACCTAATTTGTAGGGATTGTTGGATGATTGGAAGTTGGAACTCAATTAGAAATAGGTCATCATGATGCCTATAACTTTAGAATGATCAATTATCTAACTAAACCAGCCTGGTTACTAATTAAACCCGCCTGGTTTTAAGACTAATATTTAATTGTAACAGTTAAATTGAATCTCACAACTGCCCTAGGTACGATTGTTTATCACTGTGAGGCCCGAGTGACCTAGGAGAAGGTAGCTAGGACCAAATCGCTCTATATATATATAATTAATTCCCAAGTCAATGCTACTGTCCCAACCCTAATCATGCAAGACAGATCGAGACGACCCAGTTGTGTGTGGTTAGGGGCGACGCCAAGCTGGTTCTTGGTCCAATAGTGGCTTTGTACTCCTCCCCAGTTAAATTCTGCCTTCTATTTTTTGTCATTTGCTCCTCATTCGTTGCATGGTTTTGCATCCACGTCAGGTCCCCAATATTCTAATGTCTTTTCAATACTCACTGGGTTTTCTTCATTTATTTTCTCTGTCGGATTTTTAATTTGAATTATTCAAAATTGTCCAACTTTTATATCTTTTTTATACGTGTTAGCTCTGTGTCGAAACTAGAACTAACTAGTCCGCGTTCAAACCCTGTCAAACTCAAACGACTAGATATAGTCGTGTTGAATTCAACTTCACGTACGGTACACGAGATTAGATGAGTTTGATCGAAAATAATGGCACAAGACTTGTGGTCTTAATTTTACGTGGCATTTTAACTCACGCATATATGATCATTTGCCATTTAAAAAATTTGTTACATATTAATAAATATTATTACATATTATTTTTTTTACATTTAATGACATGAAAAACTATTTAATTCATAATTAAGAAATTCCATAATTTCTTCTATTTTCTAGTTCTCACCCATCATCCCCATCTAATGCTCATCTGCTGCTGTTCCATGGCTAGCGACAAAGATAAAATACACCTTGACTGGTTGAGATCGAGTTAATGCCTTTAAGAAAAGTCTTCATCAAGGATCGAAGGACTCGTGTCCTAATCATAATAGTTCAGTTAGCTAATATGGGCGTTTTGTATGATTTGTGATATGCATTTTAGTTAAAAAAAATAGGGTTGATTGATTGTGAATCTCTCTCTCTCTCTCTCTCTCTCTCTCTCTCTCTCTCTCTCTCTCTCTCTCCCCCCCCCCCCCTCTCTCTCTCTCCCCCCCCCCCCCCTCCCTCCCTCCCTCCCTCCCGTAACAAACTCATTGAGCTTGTATATATGCCTTGAGGACTATGGAGGTTTGCCGTTGTTGGGCCCGGCTAGTCCAATCTCCTCTTTGAGTGGTTAGACTAGGCCCAAAGCTTGTTCCAAGAAAAACCTTGTTATGAGACTCCAAATGTGGTGTATTAAAGGAAAGAGCTTTGCTAGTATGCTTGGTGTGGGAGCTGAGATTTCACAAATGTAACAAGATGCATGCTCATCATGTAAGGTATTGACGAAGTTGAAATAAGGGAGCTAATTAGCTAGTGAGGTTAAGTGTTTGAGCAGGAAAAGATGGTGATGAGAGGGTTTTGGAATGGCCAAGCATGAAGAGAGGTAGTGGCCATGGTTGCATGAATGTGTTGTTTTTTAGCTAGTATGGCTTCATCCCTTTAGCGAAGGTAACCCTCCTTCATATAGGCCTTTGGGGTGAGGGTGTTGGGACTTTGGAATTGCCCGTGACTCTCTATTTTTAGTGAAGGCAAGTTGTAAGGGTAAAAATTCTTGCAATTGACTATTTCCTAATTTGACAAAACTTCTTCCTTGTAATTGCATTATATTGTATAGTTGATAGGGCATTATAAGTGATTAGAAGTCGTGGTTTTAGGATTGTGTTTTTTCGGCTTCTTTGGAGTTCATCTCAATGACTTTTGGTGACTTCGTTTCTCTACTTCCTTAAGGTATGGATCATGCATATTCATTTCATACACTTTGTTTATGCTTAGGAAGTTGCACAAACACCTTAGGTTTGCTAAAACTTGATTTGATTTTGTTTGAATAGCAAACTTTTCATATAAAACTGTTTTTGTATTTTTGCGGTCGGTCGCTTACATTTCACAATCGATCGCACCACGTGGACATTTAGATCCACTGAATTATGACCGTTGTGTTTGAAATATGTTCGTTACAGCTTTTGTGCGATCGATCGTAACTCACTATGCGATCGATCACAATTAAGGTTTTCAACTTCCAAAAGCTACTGGAGTTTATTTGTGCACTATGTGATTGATCGCACAATACATAATCTATTTGTTTTATGTCATGCGATCGATCACATCATATTGGACAATCGATTGCTTAATGAAATTCTAGTTTTTATAAAACAGAGTTTTGTTGTTTCATTTTGTAACTTTCCAATCTTAAACTTTGAAAACTGATTCTGAGAAAGTTCTTTGGTATTTGAGTGAGCATAGTTCCATGCTATAAGTTCCTCCTTTGATGCTCCACTTATAATCCACTTGCTAAACCGTTGATTTGCTTGATACATGCTAGTTTAGCCTTTCATAGGATTAATGAGATTTTGTTCAACTCTAGCAAACGTTAATTGTTGTTTTGCTGAGTTGAACGGTTCAATACACAATCATACATCATCATTGCATAGCCGCGGTTTTTTGGATTAGAGGTTCACGTTGGTGAAGTCCAATTGGAGAAGTTTGAGGAAGGTGCACTTGAAGAAGCAATTGGAAGCTACACAAGGTTATAACTACCACTAGTCAATAAGTTGATAGTGTTTGAGTTTGGAAACGATTTCCCCTTGTATGTGTTTGTCATTTGGCTTTTCATAGTGTGATTCAAGAGCGTGGGTACGGCTCCCCTCCGGTTTTCCTCAAGAGGTAGAGGTTTCAAGGTGAACACATTTGATGTTGTGTGTTGTGATTGTTTTTTGGTTTGCTTATCTATTGTTCATAATTGTATAACACACTGTATGATTCATTCAATAGATGATAGACCGTGGTGTGCTAGTTTGATGCACACTTTGGGTTCTAGGATTGTTCAATTGCTTGTTATTGTTGGATAGCTTGTGGTTGTTCAATTGAACATTGTTTGAACCCTTGTTTGCTAGTTAATTGGTTGTGAGAGATAAGTTTTAAATTATTTAGTCTCTTCGATAAGTGTCCTACGACTTACTATAAAAGGGAATTTCACAAGTTCACCATTCTTCACTCCTTTCTCTTACTTCTTAAACTAAAAGAGTGAAATATTGAACACAGTGACTCAAGATCCCCTATTGTCAAGACTTTCTTTGGGCTGGCAAGCTCTCTTTTATATGGAGACGATTTTTGGTATAGAATTTGGAGCAAATCATAACCTTGGGTATCTCTCAAGCTCATGGGATGAAAGATATGGAGACATAGAGTTTTGTCGCTTCTTTTGGTTTGTGCATGTTACCCCTATGGTTTCAGCTAGATGATTTCTAAGCCAATAAGGTGATGAGATTAGATATCCGTTACTTGCCTATGCGCAGGAACTCCAAATTTAAGCAGTCTAGTTTCTCGGCTCCCAAGATGCCAGAGTACGTATGTAAGGGCAAAATATTTGCTTTTGGCTATTTCCTATTTGACAAAACATTTTCCCTTGTATTAGCATTTTATTGTATTCAATGCTAGGTTGGTTAAGGGATTAGGATTAGTGGCTTAGGTTGTTCTTGCTCGAGATGGTTCGTGAAGACGCCTTTCTTATCCGGTCTTTTCTCCGGACTTCGATTATTGTTCATCGAAGGTTTCGTTCAAGCATCTCAAAGTATGAATCATGCATATGCATTTCATACATTTTGTTTATGCTTAAATAGTAGCACAAATATCTTAGGTTTGCTAGAAATTAATTAAATTTCATTTGGTTAAGCAAACATTTATTTTTAAGATATTTTTCTGTTTTGCTACAGTGTTACTATTCATGTGCTATGTTGTTCATATGATGCATCGATCCCGAATCGTCGATCATCGTCAATATACCGTTGAGAATCCTTCGATTCAAAAATATTCCGTTGCTACAACCACTATTCATGAACAGTACCATGTTCATGAATAGTCATCACGCCCGTGAACCGATCGATCGCCGAGCGTCTGTTTTGTTTTCTATAAATAGATTCCTTCTTTCTTTTATGTTTAACTCTTTCTACTCTTCTATAATTGTCCAAAACGTATTGAGAGAGTTTTCGGTATTGTTCGTGACCCTAGATCCATGTTATAGCTCCTCCATCTTTGATGTTGTTGATTTAGTTATTGTTCCTTGTGAATAACTAAATCAACCCTTGAATCATATTCAAGGTTTGTCAATTCGATTTGTGTTGATTCTAGCAAGTGTTCCTTGTTTACTTGCTTGTGTCAAACGAATTGAATTCATTTCATTCACTCATACACACACATTTGCATTGTTGGTGATGCTTGCGGTTGGAGGAT
The DNA here is from genome assembly GCA_030142095.1 of Rubus idaeus. NCBI lineage: Eukaryota > Viridiplantae > Streptophyta > Magnoliopsida > Rosales > Rosaceae > Rubus > Rubus idaeus. The sequence goes on from CM057970.1 coordinate 8,593,437, forward strand.
TCACGTGGTGAAGTTCTTTCAATTGGAGCGGCTTGAGGTGGGAGCACTTGAAGAAGCATTTGGAGGCTACACAAGGTTAGAGCTGCCACTAGTCATAGGGTTGATAGTGTAGAGTTTGGGATTGTGATTCCCCCTTGTATGTGTTTGCCAATTGGCGTTTTTCATAGTGTTACACAAGAGCGTGGGGTACGGCTCCCCTCCGGTTTTCCCTCTAGAGGTAGAGGTTTCCGGGTGAACATATCGTTGTGTTGTTTGTGTGTTTGCTTGTCTATTGTATTATGCTTAATTGATTAGCATATTGTGTGATTGCTTATCTATATGCTATTGTGCTTAATTGATTAACATGTTGCATGCTTGATCATACATTGTTAGATATAGTCCGTGGTGAGCTATTGATGATGCTCACTTTGGGATTCTAGGTTGTACAATTGAATGTGATTGTTGCATATCGAATTGGTATTCAATTGTGTATTGCTTGTGCAATAGCTAGAACCTAGGTTGTGGAGAGTAACTTTTAATTTGTTCAAAGTTGTGTATACTCTCCGATTAGTGTTTAGGACGACTACCGTTTATTGGGACTATTCCGTGCATCCGGAATTTCAACGTACTTGATATTTGGATATTTTAGGCTTTTACGTTATCATAGCATGAGAGAGTGATTTAAGCCATGTCATGCATGTCATGTGGTGTAACCATGCCTGACATGTGTAAGCTTGTGTTTTGGTGAAGTGAGCACGTGGTTGACATGAGCACATTAGACCTAGAGAGTGTATTTTTTGGGCATGATGGAGTGTCAATGAGGCATGTTGGCCTGACATGACTCTCTAACGAGTCCACCTGGCTGTGCCCAGGAGGTGGGCTTGGCTTGCTGACGAATGCAAAAAATAGTGGTGAGTGGTATTGAGATACGGGGTTGTTGTTCCAATAGGGATTGACAGTTACCAATCTCAAGGTAGTGTGTGATCGGGTGTTCTAGTTAAAATGGATGTGACAAAAGGTGAAAAGAGTGGGTGAAAGCGTGTTTGAACAATGTGCGACGTGGTGTAGTGTGTATCATTTTGTGTGAGAAATGATGGAATATTAAGATAGCAAACAAGTAAAGATCGCAAGCAATTAAAGATAAAGTGAATAATGAGCAAGAGTGTATGCAAGAATTGGAATCGATTGAGGTTTCGGGTTAGCTTAAGTCCATATATGAAGTTGATGAACCAATTTAGTATTCATGTTTGTGCAATGAATGAATCAAGATTCGTATCTTAGCCATACTATGGGTCTAAGACCATCTTATCTTATGTAATTCTAGTGCCATGCTATGAGTCACTAGAACTCTCCCAATTAGGCTTGAGAGGCTATGAATACAAAGACTTAGAAACTCAAACAAGGAGACTTCATCACATCTAGTATCAAATGCCTAGAGAAAATTAGGAGTCACCCTAACAATCTCAATCAAAATAGATTGTACACATACTCAAAGAAGTAACTAAGTTCCCTAAACATGCATTTAACACAAATTGAATTGGATAATAGACATATTCATTCATCACATAACATTCATACATAGTTAATTCATCATCACATCACAATGGACTAGGGCACACAACCAATTAACATAGTTAATTCATCATCACATCACAGTGAACAAGTTGATTTTGAAATGGTGTGAATCTGTGAGAGTTGTATCCAAGGAAAGATTGGTGTAGGCTAAAAGTGTAGTGAGTACTACTGAGTAATGTTGCTGCTTTGCTTAGATGTGTATGAACTAACAGTGATTTTGTTATTAAAACTTCCTAAATTGAATTGGTGTAGGATAAATTAAAGGGAGTTAGTAACAACATTCATTTCAAGAGGGCTTTTTTCTGCCATGCATGAACGGAATGAAGCGCTTTGCATATTGGTCTTGTTGTTAATAAATTTATTGGACGAAAAGTGAGATCCAAATAACACTAAAAATTTTCAGAATGCCTGATAGCAAATTGGCATGAAATTATTGAGGAGGAGGAAATGGGTGGCCAACAAAGTTCACATGTTTCATTACCCGCTCGTGCTTATGAGCTTCAGCTTGTTAACTCTTGGCTAGCTGCTGGGCATGCTAGTGAATCATCCTTTAGTAATTCTTTGGGGGCTGCAGCTTGTGTTCGTAACAAGATATTTTCTAAGACTCAACGTAAGAGGTTGCGGAAAAAAGTGCGTGAAGAATTGAAGTCTCCATCTAAACCTATTACCTCTAGGGAGGGTACTGCTTTTTCTCCTCAATGAGTACCATTTTCTAGAACTTGAGGGATCCCCACTCAGCATGAATGTGTCTTCGTTAATTGTGAGCATGAACGTGTCTTCGTCATTGTCATCAAAGCTCTTCGATCATGCCTTATTGCTGTTATAGCTTAATTGGCCTTATTGAAGCTTGCATTGTTTTTGTTTTCTTGGGAGGGGTTTTGGCTGCTGTCCCCCCTTCCCTTGTGTTCTTTTCTCTCTTCTTAATAAATTTTTGTTACTTAAAAAAAAAATTGACATTATTTGTTTCACTGTAAGTTTTTGGTTCATTTTAGTAAATTTGGATTTGGTAAATGTATCCAAGTTTAGATTGAAGAATGTTAAAGTTTTGGTTTTCTGTGTTTGCTTGGTTCATTGACTGCTAGATAAATTGAAACAAAAGCTGGGGACCGTGCCAATAATGCATCATGCATAATGAAATTAAATCCCTTCGGTGCCTACCGAAAAAATAAAAAAATAAATTAAATCCCTTTGGCAGCTGTAAGATTATTACAATTTACAATGACAGATTTATACACCAACTTTGAATTCAGATTTTCATCTTTTGAAAATGTATACTGTGTTCGGAATGAAAACGGAAAAAACTAAACGTACACCTTAATTTGCAGGAGGCAAGAGGGGGTCTTGTGCAGGTAGAGACTTGTTCTGTTTTCCTTTCAAAGACAACAGAAGCCAATAGAGAAAACCAGCAGAGAAAAAGCTAAAAAACCAGGCATTGTTGTAGATGATCACAAATAAATCCGATACTGAAGAAAGTAACCCAACTTTTTGCAAGAAACCGGGAACTACAGGCAAAATCCCAAACACAAGAGCCGCCATTGCAGCCAAATTGTAGCCTCCTGAATAGTAGTAAGCGCCGTAAGGACTTAGTGTGTACAAGTCCTTCATGCTCAAGTTTGTGTGGCGCACAAGATAGTAATCTGCGAGAATTATGCCTCCGATTGGACCCAACAGAGCAGAATATCCAACAAGCCATGTGTAGACAAAGCTCTCACTTGATCTAAGAAGCCTCCACGGTTGAAATGCAATTCCAAGCAAAGCTGTGAGAATAGCTCCCCTTCTGAATGTGAACTTTGAAGGACTAAGATTGACCAGCGCATTTGCTGGTGCCACAACATTGGCTGCAATGTTGGTTGTAAGGGTAGCAAGGCTAACACCAAAAATGGCTAGGACTATTGTTGTTACCCCTCCAATTTCGCCGAGAAGTTGGATTGGACTGGATATGACACGCCCAAAAATTACCTCGGTGGAGCAGGTTACAGCTAGGCCAACAAATGTGAATGCTCCCATGAAGATGGGAAGCCCTGCCTGACCGATAACCTGATCAGTCTGGCTCTTGGCGTATCGAGTAAAATCGGGTATGTTGAGAGCAAGAGTAGCCCAGAAGCTTATGTTTGCAGTGAGGGAAGGAAAGAAGAGGGACCAAAATTGTTGGGAGGTGAGTTTGGAGGATATGGAAAGCATGTGGCTAAAACCACCTGCTTTGACATAAGCCCAAATTAGAAGGCAGGAAGTGAGTGCGATTAGAATTGGAGCAGAGTACTTCTCAAGCTCTCTGATTCCATCCATCCCTTTCCAAACAATGGCCAACTGGGCAACCCAAAAGACAATGAAACAAGCAAATTCTAGTGGGGATGTCCCTAGCCAAGGTAGGAATTGGGACAAAGAGGAATTTTTTATTGAACTCGGTAGTAGAAGGAAAATTGCTTCACCACCAATCCAAGTCTCAATTCCATACCAACCACAACCCACCAAGGCTCTAAGAAGAGTTGGGATATGAGCACCATGAATCCCAAATGAGGATCTAGCCAGAACTGGGAAAGAGATGCCATATTTAGTGCCCGGATGACCGGTGAGGACTAGTGGGACTAACAGTACTATGTTGGCAGCTACAACTGTGGCAATTCCTTGCCACCAAGCCATTCCAAGGTCAACTAGACTACCAGCCAAGTAGTAAGTTGGCACTCCCACAACAAGGCCAACCCAAAGACTCGCCAATTCCCACCGGGAAAAAGTCCGTTGGTCCAGCGCTGTGGGCTTGAGATCGTCGTTGGTGAGCGTGGGATCGCATTCGAAGTCATCGAATTTGGGACTAGGAGTGGATTGGATTGATGCCATGGTGGTGAAAATGGGTCTTTTAAGAGTAAGATGGCGAGCTTGTTCATGGGTGGTGGTGTTCAGTTTGGTAGTTGACAATAAAGGAGAGGTCAGAAAGTTAGAGGAGGGTCTTGGGTTTCTGGTTATTGCAGGCAAGGAGGGATGGAGATGGAAGCTGAGACATTTGGGCACCATGATTCGCTGAGATTCCTGATGACAATGGAATCTATGGTATCAGTTTGAGATAGATAATAAGTGGTTGCTATTAGCCTATGAGATTAATTTGCATAGTTTGATTGAATGAAATGGGGTTCCTTGAAGTCCAAGCCCCACAAGTTTGACTATTCTCTATCATGGAATCTTCGATCATGGGCTCATTATATGACAGATCAAGTCTACTAATCTAATATATTCTGTCTTCTTAATCAAACTTAAGAGTAGATTTACAACTCTTCGATCAAAGATTTGTTACAAATTGATGTATGAGCCCATTTAGGGTGAATATGGATTTCTTTTTCCAACTTTATTTGCACTATGCCACGTTTTAGTTCAGACATAAGCAAATAAGATGTGCTGTATTATCTCACCGGCATATCTTAAGTTGTAACTTATTCTACACGTTTAATAATTAATTCAACACCAAAACCAATATTATAGCACCGGATCTTAGGTTACAAGACTGTTTTGTAATAAGAAATTGAACACCAAAACCAATGATGCCATAGAAATTGAACTCCAAAACCAATGATGCCATAGTGCCATAGAATCAAGACTGTTTTGTATCGCTGATTCCCTAGTAAGATTGTTTTTTCATATAGATTGGGCCAAGTATAATACACCCTTTAAAATATACACATAATTTTTTATATCACACCATGTTATCATGTTAGTTCTTCAACCTCAATGTAACGAAAATTAACATTTTATGTACAAATTGACGCATCCACAAAAACCGGTGTCAAACCATATCCCACATCTCACAATTGAGGTGAACGGATTAAGATATTGAACACCAATGATGCATGAATACTTCAAATTGTCCATAGAATTGGAAGCTTTGCACCAAAATCATGAACTCTAGGTGTCCAGAGATCAAGAATGGGTGTCTATAGAATCACTCATTTTGGCAAAAGTTCTGGAAATTAGGGTCTACACCCCCCTTTTCTATCTTTTCTTTCACCTTTGTGACAAAACTTCATTGATTTGTATCTGTTTACTGAGACAAAGTTTCAAAGACCAAAGGACTCACCTGTTGAAAGGAATGAGCATCTCTCCGCCGTTTGACTTGGATTTCAAACATAAGCGGCTGCAACAGAAGCCATAATTTCTATCCAAACGAATGAGGACAGAGTCCACACCGATAGCCAAAGTTATACGCAACAGTCTTGTGTGCTTAACTGGTCAGCATCCACCATACCAACTCACAGACCACAAAAACCCACAGAAGACGGAGCTTCCATAACCATATGGGCACCAAGTCAAAATTGTTTGCCGCTTTGGATAATCTCAACACAAAAACCACCTACTTATCACCTGTGAATCCCTTATTTGTCCCCTTAAGCAACCCAACTGTCCAAAATCATATTCAAAATGAAAATTTGGTAGGTGCTTGGATATATCCAAAAGACCAAATCTTGGTTGTCTCCATCACCAAAATAATATTCATGTCCACTGTCATAGTTACACTTGGCCAACCTGTAACCATAGAACTAGAGCATTCTCAGTATCCACACCAGCATTGGGTACGTGTAAACCACTTGAAGCACTCAAAGCGGATCCAAAACCAGCATTATTGGAGCAATCTACGAAATCAAAGTGCATCCTTTAGTCTTATATAATACTCTGAACCAAGTGTTATAACGCATATATAGTCCTGCACAACCCTCTTTTCTGTCAATCATTTTGTCGAACACTCAGACACGCGTTGCAGAAACTAGCTTGATTTGGCGAAACCCAGAAGTGAAATGAGCGATGGAGGCCGTTGGATCCAATTTCCATCCTTCTTCAGGGTCCTACTTCACACCCCTTTTGATTTCCATGGCTGGAATAGTCTCCACTACTCTAGCAGTAATAGCGTACCATTTCATAGTGGTCCGGTTTTGCTTGAGGCATAGGCAGAGGCAGAGGCAGAGAATACTAGAAGCATTCTCTAATCTCTCTCCGCAACCAAACCCAAACAACAACCAAATTGGGGTAGATGAGAAAGTTCTGAGCTCCATCCCAATTCTCTCTTACTCCACGAAAGACAAACTTATCGGTCTAGATCAGAGTGAGTGTGTGATCTGCTTGGGTGAGCTAGAAGATGGTGACATGGTGAGGCTCTTGCCCAATTGCAAACATGTGTTCCACAATCCATGCATAGACAAATGGTTTTTGGCACATACAAACTGCCCGGTTTGTAGGGCACCTATAGCTACGCCCATTACAACTGTGGAACCTTTGCCTACAGATCAAGAAACCCGAGATCAAGAAGTTCGAGATGAAGCCAGCAGCGTCGAATGTTCTAATTCGAATTTGAATTCGTCTCCCCACAGTGATGAGCAAGAAAGGGGTCTACTTGTCAATAATGCTACCACTGTTCAATTGCCAAAACCAAATGGTTTGCTAAGGAATTGTGTGTCACTTGTGTTGTTGCCTATAGAAGGGAGTAATAAGCATCAGAGGTTTGTGAATGGGTTGGAGAGGTCTTTGTCTTTGGATCTGTCCCATATCCTTATTAACATACAAAGAGAATGTGATGATGATCACAAGCCCTCCTCATCGTCCTCCTCCTCTTCATCACCATCATCATCTTCTTCTCCTCACACGAAAGCGGTTCTTGTAGAGTGTGGATCATTCAGTGAACGATCTTTTAGACAGTTTGATCGGATGTCCACAGTGTTAATAAGATCTCTTTCCCAGTTGCGGGTGGGGCAAAGTAGCAGCATGGCTAATGGCCATGGAATTCTTCCTTATTAGGTTGTTCATCTTTTTTCATATATTAAATAACTTTGCTAGGTATTTTTTTTTTTTTGGACAATCTTTGCTAGGTATATTTGCTTTGTGAAAGTAATAAGCTAGTTAGGATCACATTATTCGTTTATTTAAACAAAAAAAAGACATTATTATCATAATTTTTTTTTTTGAAAAGAAGAGAATTTTATTGAAACTTACATACGATTACAATCGTACAAAAGGGCATCCAGAATAAAATCTGGAGCATGAGAGAACCATTCGGAATGAGAATCCGAATCAAATCCAAAACTAGCAAGTCTATGAGCTACAAAATTTGTAGTCCTAGAAGCATGAGAAATAGAAATAGTTGGTAATTCTTTAAACAACAACTTGATGTCCTCAATTAAATTACCCAAGGGAGACAAATCTTCCTCAGCCGAGTTGAGAGCTTGAACAGCAATTAAACAATCACTATGAATCATAGCCTGACAAATATCCATAGCCTGAAGCAATTGAATGCCCTCCTTAATGGCCAAAAGCTCGATATGTAAGGGAGAGAAAACAGCAAGCTTCCTAAGTGAAAAACCCGCAATAAACTCACCCTTATGGCCACGAAGCACTCCACCAACACCACCAAAATTTGAAGAGCTTAAAAAAGAACCATCCACGTTGAGTTTTAAGACATCCAACGGAGGAGGAGACCAATATTTGGCTACACCAGTAGCCTTATTACCAACTACAGTAGCAGAATGTGAAGCTTGCAGAAACTCCTCATACCAAGACATGGTGATAGAGATCAGAACCTGAGGAGACTTCTCAACATTATTCCACAACTTGTCATTCCTATTCTTCCAAAAACTCCAAATAAACATCATTAGACGTGCGAAATTTTCGGAAGACAAAAGCATAGCTTGCGTAAGCATCCATTCTTTGAAACAAGACTGAGAGGCTTGGGCTTGAATCGAGAAAGGATAACCTTCAATAATGGATTTTGCAGTAGGACATTCACACATAACATGACCAACTGTTTCATAAGGGTGAGAACAAAGTAAGCAACTCGTATCCCCAACATAGCCTTTAGAGATCAGTTTCGCTCGTGTAGGAAGAAGATTTTGGCAAGCTCTCCAAACGCAGACCGAGACTTTACTTGGAACCTTAGCACTCCATAAAGTTTTCCATAAAGGACTGAAAGGGTCACCCTGAGAAGAGGAGGAAAGAACACTCCCAAGAACCTTATCATCATTATTATTTCGGCACTTGTTCTTTGTTATTAATTTGTTGAATAAGTCAAATTTATAAAATTAAGCATGAAACCAAACGTAAACTGAAACATTTTAGTTTTAAATTTTGGCATGTTAAAAAAATTCATGGTATATAGTGTGGTTTGTAAGAATTATTTTTAACCAGAAAAGAGAGAAGAAATTACATTTACAAGTTTAACTAAAAACCGTTTTTGATGAATAAAAAAAACTAATTCTACTGACCTAATGCTTTGCGGGTTTCTCTTCGGGTTAGCGTACAATGTCCTTTCTTCCATTTCAATATCTTGAGTTGGAATGGCAGGGGAATATGCAACGACATTACCACTCGGGCTCTAAAGGATTTGATCTCTCAAACCCGGCCTTCTATTATTTTTCTTAGTGCAACCAAAATTAGTAATGTAAATTATTTTAAGGAACTTAAGCGGAAGCTAGGGTTTCCAAATGCTGCTAATGTTTTGAGTGAGGGTTTATCTGGTGGTCTTGGCCTTTTCTGGATGGATGAGGTTTCTTTGCATGTCTGGGATTTGTCACCTCGGTTTAACGATTCTTAGATCGGAGGCAGGCCAGGTGATCCACGATGGAGACTAACTGAGTTTTATGGTCAACCTCAAAGCAATGATTGTGATGCTTCATGGAGTTTGATATGTGATCTTTGTGATTTGGATTCACTTCCATGGGTTATTATCGGGGATTTCAATGAGATGTTGAATAATATGGAGAGATTGATGATCTTCAGTGTGCAGAGAGGTAGATGAAGGGATTTTGTGACGCTCTTGGTTACAATGACTTGGTTGATTTGGGTTTTACTAGTGTCAAAATGACATGATCGAATGTCGTTACTCAGTTACGCCTTGATAGGGTGGTAGCTACTCCTTTCTAGAGTGATATCTTTGGTTTTTTCGGAGTTACTCACTTTCCTCCTAGTGATTCTGATCATTTCCCTATCCTGTTACAAGCAAGTTCTACTAGCTCCTACACCAAAAAGGCCAAAGCACCATTATTTCAAGTTTGAATCTATCCGGCTACAGAATCAGTAGTGTGATCCCCTTGTTCTTGCCCAATGGGCAACAAGATTGAACGGATGCCCATGTATTGTCTTACAAAGAAAATAACTAAGACTCGTTTGGTTCTAGACAAATGGCAGAAGGAAAATTTTAGGGAAAGACAGCAACAAATAATAGGTTCGTTTTTATCTATAGGCGATCATGGCGGTCCCAATTTCTCCAAATTTACAAAAGGAGACTTTTTGGACTCAACGGTCCAAGGTTTTGTGGCTTAAGGAAAGTGATAGGAATACATGATTTTTGTCATCAGAAGGCCTTCAATCGCTATCGTACAAATACAATACATATCTTTTTTATCAGAATGGTCAGTGGTTGGAGGATGATGCTGATGGCTTAGAAGGGTGGTGATTTCTTTTTTCTCCGAGATGTTCACGGTTGGGGCCATTAATATGGAAGCAATGAATATTACCCTTGAAGCTATTCAATCTTGTATGACCTTGGGGATGAATAATATGTTATGTGCTAAGTACTCGGAAGATGAGGTTCGAACCGCTCTTTTTCAAATGTATCCAACTAAGTCGATTGGATCAGATGATATGCCTCTTTTTCTTTTTTCTAGCATTACTGGAATACAATTGGGAGAAATGTTACCAAGGCTGTTTATATTTTCTTACGTTCAAGTTCTTTGTTGGTACAAATCAATTTCACCTATATTTACCTAATCCTAATGGTGAAAAACTCTAATTAAGCATATGTCTGATTTGCGTCCTATTGCTATGTGTAATGTGATTTACAAGATATGTTCCAAAGTGATTGCTAATCATTTTAAGCATATCTTACCATCTATTCTTTCACCCTATCAAAGTGCATTTGTCCTTGACAGATTTATTATAGACAACGTGCTTATGGCTAATGAGTTGACACATTTTATTCACGATAAACGGGGAGGACATGAGAGTTTTATGGCTTTGAAATTGGATTTGAGCAAAGCTTATGACCATATAGAGTGGATTTTCTAACGAAAAGATATGGAACGTTTGGTTTTCCACATAATTGGATTAATATAATTATGCATGTCTGAGTTCGGTTCGGTACTCTTTTATGCTCAGAGGTAAACCTTAGGGATTTGTTATTTTGACACATGGTTTAGGACAAGGAGATATTTATCCCTCTACCCTTCCTTTTATGTAATTTGGATTAGTAAGAGAAGACTTCTAAAAGTATTTGTGCTGAAACAACTTGCACCACAAACCATTGTCCACTTGCTTTAGCCAACATAGTTTTGTTCATGTCAATTATTTTCTTGATGCCTAAGACACCTCTGTACTTGGACAGATAAACTATATTCCAATTAGTAGGTGGATCTTTCTATTTTCATTAGTTTCACCATATGAAAAGTTTTTGTTAATCACTATTACTTGAGTTGTTTGCATAACATAAACATGAATGGAGGTCACCAAAGTAATAAAAGTATGATACAAACTCAAAGTTCTAAAAGATGCATGTGCTGAGGGCTTGAAGATTTGAGCACCAACATAATCAAAGTACGAATTAAACTATTTGGAATTTTCCCTCTTTGGAAAGCCTGCAACACCGAGTTAGTTTCATCTGCACAAAAGAGCTATGTTAAAAGAGTTACTAACCCAGTGTAAATCAACACCATCGATCAATGATAAGGAGACTACTAAGAATGTAGAATATGAGATCAGGGCATTCATTTACGAAAGAAACGTATAACTTATTAAAAAGTAAAGGTGAATAATTCTCAAGATATCGTGCTTAGAGAAAATGTCGCTTCCCTTCTCAATCTGAAGGAAGTTCTGCTCACACTTGCTGTTAAGTAGATTTCAACCACTTTCCTAGAAGAGCCACAACATTTTTTCAGAATTCCCACCCCTAAGCCTCTGTTCTTAAGAGAGGTATAGGTATGTTAGATACAAACAATCTAAACATACCAAGTTGAATTCATCTTTCAAAATGTTTGAAACCCTCCGTAAGGCCTCTCTAGGGCAATATTCCCATGCTTCACCTGGTCTAAGATGCATGTCGGCCAGAACCATTTTCTCTTGTTCTACCTTGTTAAGGAAAATATTGATATTTAATAAAATAGTCATCAATGTGTCATATGCTACCAGATTTAGGAGCAATGATTTTGTAAATGTAAGTTCATCCTCTATAACCTGGAAAATATTGAAGAATAATAAATCAAGTCTATTGCTGCTCACAGTTTGTAATTTTGTATAAGTTGATAAATAGATGCATTTGTACGTAGCTTGTTACCAACCCTAAAGAATTCTTAACTACTAGTGCAATTAAAACTAACAAGTTAAACAGACAATTTGTTAATTACACTATCGCTAAAAATAAATAAATTTTTAGGTAAGCATATATACTGTTTTACAAAAAGAAGATATACTTTTCTGAAACCTCAATAAATCTGCTTTAGTACCATGGAATTCTCCATTTAGTCGATAAATCAGGCATGAGTCTGATCTCACCCACTCCAGTCAAATTAGTCTCATCAGTTGGACCATAGGTGAATGAAGTCATTCCCATACAAGCAAAAGTCAAACCTATGCCATTTTTCGTAACAATGTCATTGAAGCGCTTATCAGGAACAACCTGAATCGATGATGAACAACAAATGAGAGATAAATGAAACGTTCTGAGACGTTCCTGCTACAATTCAATTTAATCCCAAACTTGCCAAACATTACATGAGATCAAAGAAACCAGAATGAGAGTTATCCATATGATATGTAGAATAGTTGAGCTGGCCAGCAACTGTGGCCTCAGTTGGTAATGTTTAGGTAGAATTGAACTCATACTTAAAAAAATTTATTGAGATTTTGTTGTGTTATATCCAATATTCGATCAATAGTTGTAGATGATATGAAGAAATATGTTGAATATAGGACAAATACTTTCAAGGAACGTAAATTTATTTATAAACTTGAGTACGAGTATCATCAGTAACATGAATATCACATTTTAATCAATTACGCATGTAACAACTTTCATTCTCTAATCAAAATATCAACTACATGCCCAAACTATAGAGTTGGAAATGATTCATCTTTTGAGAAGACAAAAGAAAAGTGTGTGCATTTTATATCAAAGAGAATTATAGGAGAGACTATCATTTTGAAAGTTTGGAAGATAATTCAAACCTTATAAAATCCTTGTGTATAAGGGACATTACCTTAATTTCACAAAGATTGTCACGGTTTATGTGATTGATGATAAATATAATTATAAACTATGAGAAACAAACAAGTAAGATATTAGATCATGAGATTATGAATGATGAAGTTGAGAACTATTATATGGAATATATGTTAAAGTACTAGTGAAAAAAATATTAGTTTATGTTATGTTTAAATGGACTTAGAGAAAGACAGTGCAAAGTGCTCTAAATGTTATAACTCGTAGAATAAGATTTGATAGATTTTGATTTTGCAAAAAGTGGTGCAAGAACTTCAATATTGTTCTTATGAGAGTGATGTTCAGAGGGGGAGGAGTTCAATACATAGAAGTAAAGAATTGGTAGGAACATAACAATGTCTTGTGATGTTAATATCTACACTTGCTATTAAGGAGATTTTAATTGAGGTATTTGTCATTCGTTTAATATTTATGTCTATATGTGCTCCCTTTTACAGGGGTGGTGGCCCAACTAAAATTGAAAATGTCATTGCTTTCTTAATCATCTACTTATTTCTGAATGTTGTATTTTGTTGGATAACCATGAAACGCGATAGCTAGTCGTTTGAGATGGTAATGGTGTCTAAGGATGAACCGCCAAATATTACTAGCGCAATATATTTTGTCGCTGCAACTACTTTCATAGTAGGTTATAGGGATATATCTTCCCAAACAGCGCTAGTGCAAAGGTTTTAACATGTATTATGATGGTTGTCATCTTTACAGGGGTGGCCGGTTCGTATAAAACTATCATTTGTGAAATTTTGAAGAACATATAGGATTTTCAATGGTGGCAGAGTGGAACTGATGCCCAAAAGGTGAGAATTACATATTTATCAGTTGTCGGGGTGATGCTTTCAACTATTATAGCTGGGATCTGTTCAACTATGTCATTTGGGCTTGGCTTTGGGAATGCCACGTATTTAGTCATTGTCACTCTTTCTACTGTGGGCTATGGAGGTCTCTCTTACAATAAGAATAGACAGTCGATGATAAGAGCGTTTTATGCTACACTATTTATTATAATTTCTATGTTTCTGTATTGGATTTATTATTGTTTTGGGCTTTTTAATTTGTTTGTGAGTTTTGTAGTGAGTCCGAAGCAAAGAGAAGAAAAATGAGATAAAGAGATAGTTTTTAATCAAGACGGAGATTTACCGATGGAGTTAGGAAGTCTAGTCAAATGAGGATTGGTGGAGATTGTTTACTAAGAAGTTTCCTTGTTTAATTAGAAGTTGTGAAAGGAAAGTAGACCGAGGCATCGCTAGAGCATATATAAAGAACCTCGTGGACTTCAGAAAAACCATGTTTACTCATGAGATAACGAAGAAGAAAAAGAAGCAGCAAACAGAATCGCCGCCCAATCAGTCGAAGCATCCAGTCGATTTGTCAACTGTTCGGGAACTTGTGTTTTTATTATTATTATTCATCATCTCTTATGTATTTATCTATGCTATTTTCTACCATGACTAAGTCCAGCTAAACATTTAGTTAAGGGGCTACTTGAAGCCATAGACATGATTACAACTTTGTTATAACTTTTCTTTGGATTTCCTTATCTTATGAATGAAAGTTATTTTGCCGGTAAATCATCGATGATTCTTTGTATGTTTTCTGTGGTTACAAACGTAGTGAGCATGTCTTAAGATCTATTGTTATAAGGTATATGCATGACCGGTTGTCCCATCATATATGCTAATAAGGAACGATTATTAACTGCAGTTAATAAGTGAAATAGCTTCTAAGTTACGTGGGATATGCAGTTCATAATCTTGTGTGCCTAGTGATTTCTCAAACTCTCTTCGAGCTTAATGACTATTATATGTTAAACCTAGTTGTATGCAGTCCATCTTAGGTTGCATGTTAGGGATATGTTTTATGGTATGCAGTTCATTCATATAACGTATCAAGTAAGAGAGAGTAATATTACAATTAGATACGTTGTAGTTCAAGGTTAATTATGAGAATCTTTATTCATGAGTAAGAATTGAAAAATAAATATAACATGGTTGTACGATTGTCTAGTGGTGGATGATTGTTCCTTGATTTGTTCTCATCATCGTTTTTTATCTTAAATCTTAATCTTCTTATTTTCGTCATTTACAATGTGTTCAAATTTGTTATTTATTTTCGTCACTCAAATCTTATCCAAATCACTTGAAACTTTGAGTGAGTCGTCATTAGTGTGTCCAGAGTCTAGGTATTTAATTTCATAATTTTCTGGGTTGTTTAAGTCTCTCTGACGTTAGTGTCTTTATGTTTAGGTCAGTGTAGAGTCGTTATAGTTTAGTGTCGAGTCATAGTCTGCAGTTGAGTCTCATTCTCTTGCGGGAACGATCCCTACTCTCTATACTACATTCGATATTCACATCCACAGTAGGGTTTATTTGAGGTTGTCTTTGTGCATCTTTTTTGTGTGTGAAAATACTTTTATCAATGCCTATATTTCCACTAGCTTGGGCACGTTTTGTAAGGATTGCGCCAGCATATATACTTTGGGTCATTGTGAAATGTTTTTCTTGGTGCAAAAGTGGTTGGGATGTTGCCAGCACCCAGGGCCGGCCCTGAGAATTTTTAGGCCTAGTGCGAAACTTAAAATTAGGCCCTCTTAATTAAGGTTGCACATAAAAATTTGAGAATATTTACTACGGCTCATTTGTTTTCATATATAAAGCAAGATATAACTAAAATTCATTAACAAAAGTATGTGATATTGTCGTCAAATAACATTAAAAGGTAATTCTATTATATTGCGACTCTAACACTGCTTTAGTGCTCCCCTGCTAAATCTAAAAAAAATATGAAGATATATTTGCGTGTAAATCAATTAGTAATTATTAACTTCCTTTTTAATAATAGGGTTGCCAAAAATGAAATTTTTTTGTTGCTATAACTAATCGAATCCGTGTATGGAAAATGTCATTCAACAGCCTTATCCAACTAATCAACTATGCCACACCATCTATATATTATTGTAATTATATTTTTTAATAATATTTACACTTATGATTACGACACGTACGAATGATGGATACGACACGACACGATACGATACGTATACAAAAAAAACTCAAAAATTAAAATACGATACACCTCGGATACGACAATTAAAATAATAGTTAATATATAAATATATATAATTGTAATAAATAAGTTTTTTTTTAATTCAATTGTAATAAATAAGTTGATAAAAATTGTAAATATATTTGATTTTTATTTTTTTGGTTGATGAAATAAATTAAGTAATAGGCCTGACATTTCTCTCTCTCTATGTGTTCTTTGACAAATTCTCCCACCATTTTTTCTTAATATTATAATAATACAACTCTTTCTCTCTCTGTTTTTCACTTTTTCTCTCTTTCTTTCACGTGCTCTCTCTCTCTCTCTCTCTCTCTCTCTCTCTCTCTCTCTCTCCTCTACCTCATCTTCTCCTCTTCCTCCGTTTCTTCCCTGTTTTTGTTTCTGATTAAACTCAGAAAGGCAGCAACCACAAACCCAGAAATCCAATCAAACGGCACGTAACTGGCGTATCAATGCTTCATAGATTTACACTATATTAGCTTGCTATGCTGAAAATCGGAGGCCCCTACAAATCGGGGGCCCTGTGCGACGGCACTACCCGCACACCCCCAGGGCCGGCACTGCCAGCACCTGGTGCAAAGGTTGTTGGGAGGGTGCCGGCACCAGAGTCAAACAGGCTTGTAATTGGGAGGGTAGCATCACTGGAGTCAAACGAAGTTCACCATGGTTCAAAGTTTTAGAGTCGCTTTATGTTGGTATGAATGTACGTATGATTCTCTGTTGGAGCATTTCCATAACTCATGTAAACCCAGTAACTTTTGATTGGAGTTATGTAGTTCTTCATGAGTTGGGAGAAACTAATTAAATTGGTGTCTCTCAGTTACTTTCGCAAATTTAATTGTTTAAATAATATAATTTTCAGATTGTGCCAGTAAATTGCATCAATGTTCATGTTGCATGCTTTTTCTTTCATATCCCTCGTGCTGTGGTTGCTCATGTTCAACTCATCTATGTAAGAGACATCTCGGTAACTGCATTTTTTACTGTGAGCATTTATTTGGTATTGGTCTTCTTTTTTCTTGTTTCCGCAGGTCACTTGCCACATGCTCGATCATATAAGCGTAGGAGTTAACACCATCAAACAGAGGTGATCCCGAAGTTATGTGCTTGATAAAATAGGACTGTATTCAGTTTAATTTCTTTTATTAATTCTCACAGGTTAGTTTGATATTTTCTTCATTATGTTATTCCACATCTTCTCCATCCCAATGGATAGTCTTCTAAGAAACTCAGTTTCCAATCGTACTGTTAATTGGCAGGACACAAAAATTCCTAATAATGAGAAGAACGGTATTTCTATTATTTTTCAGGAATTCATCGACGTTTTAATATTTTTTTTTTCAAAGTGCAAGATGTATCTAAACCATATTTTCTCATATCTGAACTAATTTCATTTACTTTCACTATATTGCTTTTCACAAAAGGCAATAATGTCGTGGGTTACGTCATCTCCTGCATGCTCTAGCACTTAGAGCCATAAGGTGTGTTAATTGGAGCCTTGCCTAAACTTATTTACATATAGTTATCAGTTTCTTTGCATTTTTTCACCTAGGGTTCTTATCTCAATAGTCTCCAGTTCTGTGATTGCTCATGCTTGAGTAATAACACAGCCTTCCTCACATGGATCACATATTGCCGTGGCTGTTTGGCTGGAGAGCAACTATGACTTTTGTACCTATGTTTGGTTTGATTATCTGTGCAACCTACTGTTACCCCTAGGGTGGAATTTTATCGTAAGAATAATTTCTGATTTTCTATAGCATTGCATTGGCTTCGTGTGCTGCTTGATTTAATTCTCACCTCTTGGTTCTGTTTTCCTATATTGTTTCTAATTTTGTTGTCCAATATATACGATTTTTCAGGTCAAGTCAGTCAGTGCAACGAATGAGTTGGTTCAAAAGGTTGCTCTTGATATCATGGAACGGCATCAGGAGTTTTAAAGTTGCATGACTGAGTAGTTGTTTGCCAGAAAGTTGGTGATGCTCCTGTTGTCAAGATTTTTGAGTTGAAGATTAGAATTCTTCTTATAGTCATTTATTTCCTCTTTTTTTCAATTTTTTTTTTCAAGCTATATGCCTGTCTGTCATTCAGCTTCATTGTGGCTGCTTGAGAATACAAGTGGATTTGTTTGTGGCTTCGTGAGAATATTAGTATATATGACTCTTCTATATCAACTCATCGATCTTCTGGTTCTGAAAGCAATCATATCAATTGAGAATGAAATATTTTGGGTACATATTATGTCTGTGGAAACCTGGAATGGTCTGGTTGGTCTCTGTTGCCCTCCATTGAATATCAACATCCTTTGTCAACCACAAATGTGATGGCCAGTAATGTGCTTGTTCCAGAGGTCTAAGCTCTTGGTGATGGGATTAGAATGCTCTCAATGTAGGTGATTTCAGAATTACTGTTTACAGATCGACCAGAGAAGGCAGCTATCCCTTGGCAGCTTGGAACTATTTTAAATGATGTTATAACCAAGATGAAAATTTGGTTTCACTCTCTCCCCATCTTCCTAAAGAACAACTTTCAAATTTGCAGAAAGTCTTTAATTAGTGCACTAACGTAGCTATACACAAGTGTAAATATGCTCTATAGTCTATACCTTTGCTAAAGTGCAAATTAGCTATATACAGTTATACACTAGTTAATTTTCGTCCAATTGTCTAGTGATTGCACATATTCAGAGTTTATACGTGTCGACCACATTGCGAGTGGTGAGATATGCCCAAAAAAAAATGTGGTTGAAACATTTTTCTGTCCAAAACCGTCTGTGTGAGTGTGTGTGTGTGTGTGTGTGTGTGTGTGGGGGAGAGAGAGAGAGAGAGAGAGAGAGAGAGAGAGAGAGAGAGAGAGAGAGAGAGAGAGAGAGAGAGGACACAAGTTGCTGACTTCAAGTTTTATGCGAAGTGGTGTAATTGATCATGTGCAATAAGCGAAGGAAGTGAAGCAAAAAAGAGAGACAGAGCCATAACTGTGGAGACACATAAAGACCTACACATTTGTAGACAATTCCCAGAGTCTCCGATATCTTGGGTCGACATTTTTAGTCAGTTACGTACATTTAATTTATTATACCCAGAATTCATGGCATTGAATACTTGGAAAGAAAGATGTAGACATAACCTGCAAGATTGTGTGCAAGGTAGGTGGTGAATAAGGATTTCAAATTCAAGTCACTACTGTACCCTTTCATAGATCTAAAAGTGCAGATTAGATATTTTCAAATTTAGTAAGCACAGGAACACCAACAGATACATAGCCTCCAACTCCTCCATCAACCTTCAAGCATGCCGGATTAACCTCCTGCATAAATCCGAGAGATTGAAGTTCGCCTAATACGAACTAGAAAAGTTGAACAAATTGTTGCAGACATGCGACACTCAAAACAATATATCATCATCTAAATATCTGATCAGGGTAACTTGATACGAAAGATTTAGACTTTAAGATGATCGGAGACTGGCCGGAGCTCTGAAATGAGGCTGCAATCAAGAAGAGTCATGGCCAAAGGAGAATGAAAAACTAGAAGCACACAAGAGTTAGCTAAGACATACATACAAATACAAGCATGCATTTGTGACTTGTTGAAGAAGAAGAAGAAGAAGAGAGTTATTCTACGGTTGAGCAAACTCCAATCATGGATATTTAGAAAAATGTCAATTATCACTCTAATTAAATCACGAATAGCAATACTATACCTACCTTCTTTCTTGTTAAATTGTCGTGGAGGCTCCATTTGATCCCAAGTATCCATCAATCCCCATCCACCCTACCTAAATGTTGCGCTTCCCTTCCCTTGCTTTGCACAATCGTACAAAGACAATAAACTGAGAACCACTCTTTGGTTCATTACCAAAATTGATAATATAATTTTTAATCTTTCTACGTAATAACTTAAGATAAAACTTTCAATGCACTCATTTATAATGTCTCGTATTACAATGTCTTTTGTCAAGTAGCAGTGTCCCATGGCTAGTGCAACGTGATCCAAATTACCCTAAGTGAAAAAGTAGACCCTAATCCTCATTCTTTACCTTGCTAAGTGGGTTTCATAGTCACTGCGTAATGACTATAGAAATTTCAAATATTGAGAGATTAAACCAATTTACCGAGCTCCCCAAACTCAGTAAAAGATGATGGAAAGTTGATTAGCCCCATTGCTTAATATTAAACAAAGAAAAAGCTGTTGTATCTTTATGTAAACGGCCCATGTGGTGCGTGGGCCCATGAAAACTATAAATCGGATTCCACAAAGACTTGCTTTTAATTTCTTAATTGACATGTACACATTGCAACTATCAATAACAATTATGCATTATTGCAATTCTTCTTCACATTCACAATGAGAGAATTTTGTTGTTTTTGGGACCCCGAAACCTGAAAGGAACAACTTTTTTTTCTCCTATACCCCAATTCCAATACACCCCCATTTGTTTTCTTCTTGGACTCCAAAGCCTTTCTGTACCCTTCTCTTCAATTTCTTGAACCAAGTACAGCACCCCCCAAAAAAAAAAAAGGACTGGGTTTTCTGCATAAACAAGAAATGCTGAGGTTGAAAAATAAATTAATATATTTGTTTGAATTTTGAAAGAGGGCAAATTTGTTTTTAGGTCCCAAATGGTGCCCTATGAGGAATGCCTTTTCTTCTCCTTGTAGTTGAAGAAGGAGGTGGAGGAGGCGTGTCCGGATACATATCTTGTTGTGAGCCTTCACGCAACTGTTGATGATCTTCCTCCCTCCTTGTTGTTGTTGATCCTTCTCTTCTTCCATTTCCATTTCCTTCCTCATTCCTTGCCTCCAATGTAAAGTTTGCATCCCCATTCTTCTTTATTCCCACAAGCTTTACCAACCCAAAAGAGAGAACAAGAATATAAGAAAATTGCTAAACTACCCAATTTCAAATTGAGAAAGCTATGGATCTACAATGCCAATACCTCAAATGGTTTTATGGGTATTTGAGAACATGACAAGACAATGTGAAGCAAATTGGGGTTTTGAGAGTGGAGAAATGCTAACCTTACAACCCAGAGAGCAAAATCGAAATGGGTCCAAGAGGCCTCTGCTACAGATTTCACAAATGTGGGGGACTCCTTTAATCCCAGCTTTGGGTTGAGGCCTCTCATTCAAGAAGAGAACTCTAGCACTGTTTATCACATAGGTCTGAACTCCACTAATGTCCAGAACCTTCTGTATCTCCGAAACCCTCACCACATCGTGGTATGAAGACCTCCTTATCTGTAATTACAAAAATCCCCCAAAACAAACTGACTGAGAAAATTAAGCACAATGCCGGAGAAAATCGGAGAAAAAGGTTTGGGGAAAATTGGTTGACCGGACCTGAATTACTTGGTGGTCTTTGTGTCTTGAGGACCGGCAGTAGAAGCAAAATGCATCTCCGCCGCAGTCCAAGCAGAACATGTTGCATTCACTCCGTGCTGCGTCTCCATGGGTTCGGCAGATGGTGAAGAACGATGAGGTCAGCAATTGCTCTAGCCATAGCGGCACCAACATTGTTGTGTCCTGCAAGGGAATTTGGTTAAGACCCAAATTTGAAAATGGGGATGGAAATGTAGAGAGAGAGAGAGTGAGAGAAAAACTTTACCATTCTCAAAGCTCAATGTTGCGGAAGTGGGTGTCTGGAAAAATGTGATAGCAATGTTGCTGTACAGCTCTTGTAGGCACCCAATGGCAGTCAAAATTCACACAAGGGAGTTACTTTGGTTTCAGATGAAATTGCAGAAAGGGGGGAAGAGAGAGAGAGAGAGAGAGAGAGAGAGAGAGGCCTAAACGACCTGCAAACTTAGACTTCAACAACACAACAACGCTTTAGACTAGGGGACAAAGGCTCATAAACTAATGTGGCGAGGCTTAAGAAATGGACGGACGAGATTGGGCGTGGTGGCTGAAGTGAGGGATGGACCGTCGGATGGGGTTTAGACAGGGATGGGTAGGTTTGGCGCTTACGCTAGTTTGGATCTTCTTTGCGTCTCTACGTAGGCTCCAGGTCTCCCACTTGGCTACGCTTAAGCCAATTAGTTGTTCATCAAAAATTGATATAGACACTTGATGCTCCACGTGGCAAATATTACACGTGGCTTATCCTTGGCGGTCCAATTACGAAAAGAATCTGAAAATTAATTGTCCAAAGCTAAATTGTGAAAACTGAAAGTTGTTGTAAATCTATTTAATTTTTCTTGTCAAAGAAAAATCTATTTAATTTGATATAAATATTAGTCAAAATTAATTTTGATTTTATAGATTTTTAATATAAACAATCTTTAAAAAAAAATTATTATCAAAAGATACAATCTGAAATTTTGGATCATATGTCATACAGACAGACGTGATATTAATTTTTTTTAAAAGGATTATAAATGCAATGTTGGATTCTATACAATTCGAGAAATTTTTCCATGGTCTCCTCACGCCACGTGATATATGTGACGGGTCACTATGATTGGTTGCCTCAATAATTTATAATTTATCTACTCAATTTTTTTTACTTACTAATTATTTTATTACACAGCCACCGATCATAGTTGTCAGTCACACATGCCACATGGCTTGACTGGACCATAGAAAATAATTTCATACAATCCACTAGCGAAAGGTAACCTATTTCCAGCTATAATATCTAACAACATTTATCTCTTATATCAAGTCACCAATGACTAACATGTTGAATCCTTCCGGCATAGTTATAACTTAATGCAAAAGAAAAAAAACGATCAACTCGAGATCTTAAATGGATAGTCAAAGCTAAAGTGAAATTGTAAATTAAGTTAAGGAAAGTGTAAGTTAAAGCTAATGTGAAAGTGTAAATAGATAATTATAACTTAATGTAAAAGAAAAAAAAATGATCAACTCAAGATCTCAAATAGATAGTCCGAGCAAATGTGAAAGTGTAAGTTAGGCTAAGGAAAATATGAAAAGTTTATGGTCAGTTACACTTTAGTTCTTCGATTGTTGTATGCTCATTCTTATTGAGTACGATGGTATTGAGGCAATTCAAGGGGTTCAAATCGATAAAATGGCCTTATACCATTTGGGCGGCAATGTAAGTGAGTGAGTGGACAAACAAAGCATTTCGAGTAGGAGTGACGTTCATGTATGCATCCTCCATGATTTTGTGACTCTAATGTGGTCTAGACAAAGGTTATGCTTCACCCCATCCATTGAGAAGCACTTAGACTTTGAGTATGAACAATTTGTGGTTTATTGTTGGACCTTCGAGTTACTAAAACATGGTCCCAATGGGTGTGTGTTGGAGGTCAGACGTCGATTGGGGCTATCTCTGCTCTAGGCCGGGAGACGGTGTTGTTCTTA
Source organism: Rubus idaeus (assembly GCA_030142095.1). Lineage (NCBI taxonomy): Eukaryota > Viridiplantae > Streptophyta > Magnoliopsida > Rosales > Rosaceae > Rubus > Rubus idaeus. The sequence goes on from CM057970.1 coordinate 8,616,619, forward strand.
GCACAAAGTCGACTTCACGATCCTCTATTAATTTCTTAGTACGTAGCAGCTGCAGCTGCTAGAGTTTATGCAGAGTCCCACGTAGTTGAGAGCAATTCTTGGCCTAATTGCCTAACCCGCTAGCTATACCACATTACCACCCCTTGACTACTATGTTGAGTAATTAGGCAATTTTTGACCTTGAAAGGGCCTAACTGCATGGCTCTGCTGAGGACGCTCATTGACTTAACTAGTCCATATTACTTCCGCTACAGACACCTTCATCATACAGGTCGCCAAACTGCGCTCCCTCTCCTTATTTAGGCGAAGAGAACATAAGTTAGTTAGCCTCCACCAATCACGGCATCAGACCCTCTTGGTCACAAAAGGATCAAATTGTCCAAGAGGTTAGAAGAAGACATTTATGCTTGAGGATCAGAGACTCTCTCTCTCTCTCTCTCTCTCTCTCTCTCTCTCTCTCTCTCTCTCTCGGCATTGGATAGATGTTGCAATTTTGCTGCCCAAATGGTAAGTCTATTCATTATTATTGTCGGATTTTGTTTGCGGCTATTTTGGTTGTTCTAAATTTATAAAAATGTGAGGTTATTTAAATAGTGATTTTTTTCATAAGAGTGTGTCATTATATGCTCTCTCGATGAATTACTAATATTAAACAATAATTCTTGATGAAGTCAACTAATATTACTATTTACGAAACATATAAATATGGAGATGATATTTTGTGTATGTAATTACAAATTACCCTGATGACGTTTGGCTTGGTCATTCAAGCAAAGGCACTTTTGCATAATTTTAGGCAACATGTCATGTCTCAAGAATGAGCTAAACCAATGTTGTTTGTACTTTTCAGTAAAATCATTCAAAACAAAATAAAATAAAGCATTGTGCCGGCGCATTGTGGAAAATTGCTAAGCATATCAGCATATGTCACCTCATATCAATGAGAAACTATTCTCCGGTTCCGGATCATACATTTATGGTGGTCCGATGAATTCCTATTAAATATAATTAAACATATGAAAACAGTAAACATGAATATTTTATATTTAATAGACGGCTGAGATTCATCCGACCACCATAAAGGTATGGTCCGGGACCAGGAAATAATTTCTCCATATCAATGGTCTCACTCACCACATCTATTAGGGCAACTCCAATGGTGAGTGTCAAACCAAGTGCCAAACTTATATTTGGCACTCAAAATGGACACTATTCATATACCAAATTTGTCATCTCCAATGGTGAGTGCCAAATGCTATAATATAATTTTTTATTTGGGTCATATTATATTAATATAATAATAATTAATACTCTCTAATAATGTATTTTAAATTATAAAAATTAATTAAATAAATATAAGGATAAATTTAGTTTGATGTGAAAAATTATGAATAATCTTGAAAACACTGTTTCAAAGGGTAATTTTTTTTAAAAAATAATTTTTAGTGTTTTTATATTTTTTTCTGGTTTAGGATTAATAACTTAGATTGAAATAAATGCTAACCGTTCAAAATTTAGTTCGAAGAAATCTGGGCCGTTTAGATCAATATATTACAATTAGAATTCTTTTTTTATAAACAAAATTTTGGCAAATAAGGACCGTCCATTATGAATGGATCAATCCTAACCCTTCGTTTGTGGGTATTTCTGACTGGACGGGGCCCGATGTCTTTTCCTTTTCTTCCCCCCAACGCGCGCCTCTGCGCGTCTTGTCTTCCTTGCGTCTCTCTTCAGCGCGTTTCCCCAACTCGCACTACCTCTCTTTCTCTTCCCTCCTCAGCATGATTCTCTCTCTCCTCTTCCCACATGCCGTAGGGCCCAGCCGATTTTTGGCACTTGGGCTCAGTCTTGGACTGAGTTTGACACATAGCTTGGCACCCGACTGAGTTTGGCCCGAGATTTTTGCACCATTGGAGATGCCAAGTGCCAAATTTTGAGCTCAATATAGGTTTGGCCCTCCCCATTGGAGTTGCCCTTAGGAGCCATTTGCCATTTTGAGTGTGCCAAACGAAAAAGTCAACAAAAAGATGTAGCCAAATAATAATAATAATAACGGGTTGCTTCATACTATCATTTAATTCCTCATCCAAAATAATAGTTCAACAATTTACCTTAATCTTCCGAATTTGATAGATGATGATCCTGATGATAAAGAATCATAATTACCTTTAGCAATAACTTTAGTTATACGTACTAGTCTTATGATGTGACATTTTCATTAACAAAAAGCATATAAGAACTTCTTTTTGTTTTGTGAAACAAAGGTTTTAAGCCCAATCAAAGGGAAATTCTGCCATGTTTAGAGCATGTTACGTTTGGGCACGTGGCATGCTTCGCTACCATTGGATGATAACTATACTCCACCCTCCCCTCTATCCCCTAATCATTGAAACAAGTCAAACAACACACCCAAGGCCCCAATCAAGTTGAAACAAAAAAATATACATACTCCAGAAACTTAAATCATATCTTTCGTAAGCATAAGAATCGTGTGAAGAAAGGGATAAGTAAATTTAGATTCGAAGTTGTCGTACCATGGGAATAAAAATGCCCATAATACGAAGGTAATTAAGCAACCAAAGGTTCCTAGCATTAAGTAGTGAGGTGAGACATGAAATGGTGAAGTGTGGTGACTGTGAACTAGGTGAAATGTGTGTGTATTGTTTTGGAATTTTTGTTTACGAAAATGAAATGTAACAAATTAAGACAATTGACAAGTAAATTATAGCAAATCTTCTTTACTATAAAGCTAAACCAAATGTTTGGTGTCAGACGTTTCACTAATTTTTGAATTGCCACAAGTACACTTCAAAATTATTAAAAATAATAAAAAATATAAAAACATAAATAAAAAAAAATTGGGACACAAAAATACTTTTACTTTATTCATTCATTCACCAATAACACGTGCATCGCACGGGTATGATGGTAGTACAAATAAATGGAAGGCACAAATTGATAAGGCGATTGAGGTTTCGGGTTACTCCACATTGATAAATGAACAACCTAATAAAATGAGAAGATTTGATATGATGTATGCTAAGTTGATTAGTGGATCAAATTCCGTATTCTAGCTATACTATGGTTATATGACCATGTCTTCAATGAGAATATTTGGTGAGAATAAGTGTCAATTTCTTCTTCTTCCAAAAAAAAGAGAGAATAAATACAGATTTATGACATCATCCATCACCAAGGACCAAGAATTTTTCCATGCTGATTTCGGAAGCTTTAATAATGAATCACATCTTGAATTTTTGGCATCTTCCTCGGAGTTGACCACGGATTGACCCGGTTAACTTTTCAAGTAAAAGGGTAACTGAAATTCCGGTTACACGGAATAGTCCCAATAAACGGTTAGTCGTCCTAAACACTAATCGGAGAGTATACACAACTTTGAACAAATTAAAAGTTAATCTCTCCACAACCTAGGTTCAAACAATTGCACAAGCAATTCACAATTGACAACAAATATATATGCAACAAGCACAATCAATTGTACAACCTAGAATCCCAAAGTGAGCATCATCAATAGCTCACCACGGACTATATCTATCAATGTATGAACAAGCACACAATATGCTAATCAATTAAGCACAATACAATAGATAAGCAATCACACAAACAACACACCGATATGGTCACCCGGAAACCTCTACCTCTAGAGGGAAAACCGGAGGGGAGCCGTACCCCACGCTCTTGTGTAACACAATGAAAAACGCCAATTGGCAAACACATACAAGGGGGAATCACAATCTCAAACTCTACACTATCAACCCTATGACTAGTGGCAGCTCTAACCTTGTGTAGCCTCCAAATGCTTCTTCAAGTGCTCCCACCTCAAGCCGCTCCAATTAGACGAACTCCACCACGTGAATCCTCCAACCGCAAGTAACACGATTGTGCAATGAAGTGTGTGTGTGAATGAATATAATGAATTCAATTCGTTTGACACAAGCAAGTAAACAAGGAACACTTGCTAGAATAAAAACAAACCGAATTGACAAACCTTGAATATGATTTAAGGGTTGATTTAGTTATTCACAAGGAACAATAACTAAATCAACAACATCAAAGATGTGAGGAGCCTATAACATGGATCTAGAGTCACTCAACTATACCAGAAAACTCTCTCAAGACGTTTTGGACAATAGGCAAAGAGTAGAAAGAGTTAGAACAAATGAAAACCGAAGGATTCTATTTATAGAAAACAAAACAGACGCTCGGGCGATCGATCACACTGTTCATGCGACCGATCGCACTATTCATGAACAGTGGTACTATTCATGAATAGTGTTACTGTAGCAACGGACACATTTTTGAATCGCAACGGGCAGATTCTTCAACGGTACTATTGACGATCGATCGCACTATTCATGGCGATCGATCGCACTATTCATGGCGATCGAGCGCACTATTCACGATCGATCGTCACTGTTCACGTGAATAGTGTTACTGTAGCGAAAACAGAAAAATATCTTAAAATTAAATGTTTGCTTAACCAAAATGAAATTCAATTAATTTCTAGCAAACCTAAGATATTTGTGCTACATCTTAAGCATAAACAAAGAGTATGAAATGCATATGCGTGAATCATACCTTGAGTTGCTTGAACGAAACCTTCGATGAATAATGATCGAAGTCCGGAGAAAAGACCGGATAAGAACAGCGTCTGCACGAACCATCTCGAGCAAGAACAACCTAAGCCACTAATCATAATCCCTTAAACAACCTAGCATTGAATACAATAAAATGCTAATACAAGGGAAGATGTTTTGTCAAATAAGAAATAGCCAATAGCAAATATTTTGCCCTTACAGTAACCTTTTGCTTTCTTGGTCAAATCTCTGGCTATTCTTCGTGCTTCACTTCCGATACTTGATTTTCTTCAACTTGGCATCATAAATTCATGGTTGACCATGAGTTAACTTATGGGTCAACCGGTTGACTTTTCATCATTTTCTCGAAAATGGTCCAAAAGCTCCTAAATTGAATCCAAAATCTCTAAATTACTTACCTTCACTTATTTGACTTACAAAACTTACAAACATGGATTACTGACACCATTTAGTCTTAAAATTAGCCTAATTCCAGTTATTAAAGGCATACTTTGTACGTAAAATATATACAAATCAAAGGTTCCCAATATAAAGACCTTTCTTTGTCTTCATATTAAGAAAGAGTGGAAGACCTCAATTTTTCCTACTCATGGTGAGACGTTGTGGTGTGTTCATTCTCTCAATCAAGCCTATTGAGTCTGAACAACCTCATATCCCGCAGTCAAGCCTATCTAATTCTAGACCCTAAATTTTATCAAAAAAGTTTTTCTATTTAGCCATTGTTCGATAAAATTTGTAAGACAATTTTTACTATATATGACATTGATTTTTTTTATCAACTCGGTTCAATTAAATTAGCTATTCTCAAAGTACACTTGATCACCAAAAAAAAGTAATTAAATTAGCAAAACTCTCATGATATGGAAGGGTAAGACTATGGTATATTAACATTTGTCATAATAATGAGGAGGAAAAATCCTTATTAAGGTAAATAAGGTCCTCATTAAGGTAAAAAAAGTCTTCATTAGAGTAAATTAGGTTCTCATTTGAGTAACTAAGTTCTAAAAGTGGTAATTGTAATATTTTACGACTTGACGACACAATGAAAAAGTTTTCGTTAAGGTAAATAAGATCTTCATTCGAGTAAATATATTTTCAATTGAGTAATTAAGTTCTAAAAGTTGTAATTGTACGTAGAATTTTCTGATATGGAAAGACCCATTGAATGGACTTTGTCAATTACAACTACCTTGGTTTATATCAATATTCTCTAGACATATAACGAAAAATACCATGGAACCGGAAGTAACTCCCTCATATGAGTTGATTTGTATCGTCTTTTTTCATTGTTTCTTAGCTCTTAAGAATTTTTTTCATGGGGGTTCTGATAAAGAGAGACAAGCTTTTTATAGCTAGGCAAATATGTTAAAGATTTAAAGACAAGGTTTCGGACAAATTGAGAAAGAAAAGGCCAAAATTAGGGGTGGATTTCCACATCGATGAAAAGCAATTTTCCGGGAAAACAAAGAAGGGTGATAAAGATAGATAGGCATGGACAATGATGTGAAACCGATGATATCCATATTCTGCGGGGAGGAATATTAGGCTTAAAAGCTATGTAGCTAAGCAAACGACTTCCAAAGGAGACTTGTATATATATAATATGCTAAAACTTCTAAAAGAGACTCCACCACCCTACACATTTTGCAAAGTTTTCCATCTTTTAACTTAATCTTAGATTCTTTCTCTCTTTATCTTTTAGATGCTTTTATTGTCAATTATATATATATATCAAAACATGACCAAAACTTTTTCCGAGTTTTAATAATCTAATGATGCGATTAATTAATCTCTATAAATGTTAACCAAAGATAACATGTTGTTTTCCCCAAAAGGTGTGCTAATTGGCTCATTACCAACTTCTTCCTCCATAAAAAAAGAAAAAGAAAGGGAATAACTACCTCCGACATTCTTTTGCTTTTTGTAGTCATCTAACTTTTGAATGCATCTTACTTTAAATTTTTAGGAAAATTGTCAATAAGTTCAAAATTCTAAAAAAAAATTCCAATAAATTTTGACAATTTCTGAATTTCTCAATAAAGACAAAAAAAAATCCATTGGGGGTTAGTAAGTGTTTATTGGAGATCAGAAAATTTCATTGGAGGTCAGTTTGGGGGTCAGCATACGTTGCATTGAGCTTTATTGAGGGTCAATAGAAAATTTACTAAGGTCAATGATTTTTATTGGGGTTAGTAAAAGTTTTAAAAGGCTTATTGAGGGTCTGAACATTTTATTGGATTTTACTAGAGGTCAATAAATCAACAAAAATAAAGTTAACAAAAGATAAGATTTTTGTCCTTTGGGTCAAGGCCCTAATTTAATCGTTAGTTTGGAATGAGTATTTTCAATGGGTTCTCTATTTGAGCTTAGACAAAATTTAGGCAAAAGCTGAAAAAAAAAAAAATACACTAGCTCCAACTATGCTCTTTACCACGCTCCTAAAATAGGGAAATCACTAGTAACTCTTAAATCTGAGAAGACAAAAAGTGATTTCTTTTGCACTAACTAAACTAATTATCTATTTATAATTATAAATATTTTATTTTATGATTTGTTTGCCAATAATTTTGCCACTATTAAATTTCAATATTACATTTAAAGTAAATAATAAATTGTGGCTCTCTAAAGTTTTGAGCATGGTTGGAGATGTAGCTCCCTAGAAGTAGCTCATAATCTAAGTTTTAGTTTTTTTTTTTTACCAAATTTAATGAAAATGCTCCTTAGACAAAATTTGGGAAGAAACATAAAAAAAAAAAATGCTCCAACCATTCTTCCTACTATATGCTTCTATAATAGAGAAGTCACAGATAACAAGTTAACAAAAATATAATAAATCCAAGTGAATGATATCCTATTTATGTCAAGACTCGAGAGATACAAAAAGTATGCTTGTTGGGTTAGCTAAAGTAGTAAGGAGGAAATTAAGTTGGATAAAAAGATATAGGCACAACTACATGACTTCGGTATACAAAGATTTGGAATCGGCCAAAAAAAAATACAAAGATTTGGAAAAAGTAGTTAATTTCCATGAGTGTTCAATAGACTAGGTGGGCTCAAAAAACTTAAATTTGGTGAGTAAATGTTCATGTTTGATCAAATTAATATTAAACATTTCAATCATTCTTAGAATAAAGATTTCTCCCATGATGATCAGGCATGTAGTTAAATTTCACCAACCTAAGATAAATCATAAATCAAATCATTAATGATGATGGCAATTAAACAAAAGTGTGGCAGAATGATAACACTTGTGTATCTTCAAATGAAGTGATGCAAAGCTATAAAAGCATGTGCAAGCTGGTGATATCTACACCGACAAGTTGGTAGCAAGTCGAATACTTGCGTTGGCTATGAAAGTGAAGCTGTTCATGAGTCTCCCCAAAAACCAAAAGCTCGATCAAACTATCTATCAATTCATAATTTGGTGAAGTCTTGACACAAGAATGAACACCTTGTTTCAAATTAGTAGAGATGAACACCCCAAATTAATCAAATGCATTAGATAACAAGATGTATATATGATGGAATTAATGGGATCTTCATAGAGGAATTGGTAGGGATTCAAAACTAAAATTTACCTTTTTGAATTTTTTTTTGATCGGATATTTAAAACTAAAATTTGCCCTTTTGTAATACAAAGTTTAAAATGTATTACAATGGCAAACCAAAAGTCTTTTTGTAAAGAAAGAAGCTCAGTATCCTTAGGGCAAAATACCGGCCACCTGCAAGAAACTAGTAAATCCATGAGGAAACAACCATCAAAATCATGAAATACAACTCCAAGACACCCAAATTTCGAATTTTGTTAAAAGCATCAATATCATTAACATTCTTTTTACTCCGAGGAACTTGATCAGTAGACAACCTCCAGTTCGAAGAGGCTAGGGTACGTGCACGTAAATATTTCCAAAGCAGACCAAGACATCTCGAAATTTGACACCTCATAAAATGTTACTAATTAATTCTAACTATTGATGCACATTATAAAACTTTTTACTAATTAGGTGCAACTATATATATGATGCACATTGCACAATGTGATTGGGTCTAGCTAGTCACAAGATGCACAGTACGTACCTTGTGGTTAAAGGACACCCCTATGTTGTACTCTTTGGTGAGGTTGAGTAAGACTGTAAGAGAATATATATCTCAGTTGCTGAAGTGACACTATCCCCATAAATATAAGTGGTCCTTTACTTGAGGTACCCAAAAAGAACGGCTATCTTTAACTTGTTATTTCAAATTAAGTTGTGGTTTAGCTATATTAGTCGTATGATATAATCAGTGACATGCATTTCAGAATGGGAAATGTTGAAAGTGAGATTGTTCGACTTTTCCTGCCAAGATATATGTATTCTTGGGTCACTGCAACACTGTCCTTTTGTGGAAGAGAAGAGTCATATATGTAAAGTGGTCCTATTATAGGGATCGATCATAACTAAAATCCTTTTGTGTCATCCTTATAAAAAGAGAAAACCAGAATAGCCTTTTGTTTTAAACTCTAAAAGGTCCATGTCTAAATCTTGGTTTCGGGTTCTCAAAGTTTGCATCTTAGGCTTTGAGTTTGGTGATCGTGAGTTCCAGTCATTCAGGGTATGGATCTTGGATGTGTACGTTTGACATTCCAGGTATGGGGTGTCGAACGGATACGCAAAATCGCAAAAGACTTAAGTTGTGGAATTGAGCGAATTCATTAAGAATTAATGTATATAATATATATTTCTCACCTATAATTTGATTTGAGAACCATGTTCATTTTTAAATTTTGATTGTAATAGAGAGAAAAAAAATATTCAATGACTTAAAAAAAAAAATTTGAACGAAGAGACGTACGTATGAGGTGAAAATCTCATGTACAGTTGCGTAAAAGTAAGGGTGACTTATCCATCAACTTTTCCACTATCACCTCACCATGGAATCAAATATAGTCCCTTATGTATCATTCACAGATTAGAATCTTTCAATCAACCTAATTATGGGACTTTTTCTTGTGTCCATACACATAGGAGACCACTTTTTCTTCAATATCCAACAGCTCAATCCACTAGCTCAACAGAAAGATACATATATATATAATTTAATCTTTATTTTTGACAATGATATATAATTTAATCTTAAACGCTATTTTGATTTAAACCACCAACATGGTTAGCTAGCCTACCATCCAATGTCGTTAACTAGGCAAGCATTTATGTTAATAATGCAGCTTACCTTCCAATCATATTTCAAATCTCATTAATACCTTTGGATATGTTGCATTATTGGTACTTGGCAACCAAAATGGGAATCTCCATTTTTGCTGCATATATTTTATTCAGCTTGATCCAATAGTACAAAGAAACTTCTAGGATGCATATATGTCACCATTACAACAGCAAGGCTAGCTCCAATGATAGACCCTCAAACAATAGTGTTAGTAAAGTAGGGTTTAGAGTCCTTAGTCCTTACCATGCACAACATTGAGTTTTTAGCTAGGGTTTGCTAATAGTATGTACTCTTCTGTCTCGCCCATCAGAGTTTCCAGCCTCGCTCGCGCAATACCGAGCTTTATGCTCTATGGCTAGGGCTGGTACGTCTTCAGTCGCCTGCTGCGGTGGTGGAAACCAATTCAGGGGAGCTAGGTAGCTTGTGAGGTTGGTTAACATTGGACTGTTCTTAATTAGTCACATTGTGAATGAGATTGAGCTCTAATGGTTCCTTGTTGGTTCAAAGAAGTTAATAACAGGTCGCACGCGTGAATGCAACCGTCTAGTGCATGTTATTGATCATATGCTAATGACATCGAATTCATAACAATGTTCAGTCCATAGACGAGTCTTGTTAGGTTTGTCGACCTAATTACTAGGTTCATTTAGAAGGATTTGTAAATGGAAACAAAACCTTGTTTAATTTTTGAAATTGGTTTTCTAATATTTTCTGTACACCATAATTGACTCTGTGAAGGTCCAAAATAACCTTTAATTATGCTAGCTATTACACGAGTCAAGATGGCTGTTAAGTTGGTTGTCGAGATGCGATTTTTAATCTCGACCAATTTTCCATATGGAGGAGCCTCTAGGATCTAAATTTTACTTTGTTGATCAAAATGATATTTATGTAGAGGACACAAATTTGAGACATTCGGGTGTAGAAGTAATACTCTAGGATATAGTTACAATTGTCTCTAGGATATTTAGAATCTGTATAGAGTCAATTATCATAAAGTTGAAAAAAGATAGCGCTAAACGAATATTCAGGTTTGAAGTCCAATACCTTTTGGTGGCCGATATCTAGAACAAGCACTCTAGAGATAACTAGTTCAACTAACCACATTAAGATCTTAACAGAACACTCTAATTACTTCGGGATAATTCAATCACACAATATAAGACCATTTGAATTATATGATGACTATTTTGGCGCTAGGAGATTTTGGTTGATACGCCAATCGTGAAATGAGCTGTAAACTTGAACATTAGCCGCTCGAACCCCACCTGGTCACCGGCTCTGCGAGCCTTGATATACCCGTTGCATGAGTTGTGAGGCCAATTCGTGTGACCGAGGACGTTTGTCTTCTTTCCTGTCTAGTGTACATCAACTTTGAATTTGCTTAGGATGCGGAGTTTGGAGGAGATTATCCTCGATACCCAAAAAAAAAAACATATTGGGCTTTAAGCAATCCGAGTAGGCTGTAACTTCTTCTACGGCCCAAATAGTCGACAGAGGAAAGCATACGTACCCACGCTGCTTCCTAACTTTTGATTGCTTCTCCTTCTGCGTTTGCTCGCCTTCCACGCGTATTGTAATATCGATCTCAACCAGGACTCGGAGACAATACAAACGAAATCGGAAAACGAGTTGGAGCTCTAAAAAGTATTGTCGTCTGGAAGGTCCACTCCTACGTCGTCTCTGCAGAGTCTTGTTCGTTTCGATTCGATTTCAGCTCCAGTTGATCGGACAATTCTCAACCTCTCCCAGCCATGTTCAAATTCTGGTAATTTCGCTTTCCGTTGTAGGTTAGGGTTTTTCTGAATCATAGGCGCTTAATTTCTCCACCGGTGAATTTCGATACCCAACCTTGATTTGGGGATTTTCCGTTCATTTTACCATCTGATAGCCGATGACGGTTAAATTTTGCAACTTTTTCTCCGAATTGATGCATGTGATTGATTGATTGAACTGGTTTCTGAAATTGTGGTAATCTTGATAAGGTTTTAGGAACTGAATTGATTGTAGTTGTTAAGATAATAAGATGGTTGCATATTGCATTGAATAGTTTGATTTTGATGTTGTGGTGTGTTGGAGCTTGGAGTTCTAACCATGTTTACGTACAGGGGATCACAGGAGCCACAAGCTCAGCCACGTCCGGAGGATGCTCTGTCACAGCAGTCCTGGTATCCTCCCTCTGTAACCTCCCCGGCATCTTCTCGACCTCTAACCCCGAGTAGAGCCTCTTCTTCTTCCAGTTTGAGTTCGAGGGCTCAGTCTCCTTCACCTGTTTCTCCCACAGAAGCAGCCGGTGTTATTGCTTCTTTGAAGGACAAAAGGTAGGGATCCTGGTGCTAGAGATATCTTTTGATTGTATATAAATGTGGTTTACTCATGATACGGTTTTTGGCTATATGATCGTCATTGTTCACTGTCTATTAAGTTTATGTTTCTAGGTCGGTTCTTGTGCTGCTTTAGATTTGATAATCTGCAAATGCTTGTTTAGTCCTTTTGTTGCCATCCCTTATTGCTTGTTTTGGGTAGTTGTAAGTTTTGTTTGAACTGGTTCATGACTAGAAATTGAGAACATTCCTCAGAAGCTTTTGATAGACCGAAGAATGTTGAAAAGTGGTTGATGACTAATAGAAGGAAACAGTTTGTATTATGCAAGGCGCAAAAGCTTAGAAATTTGGTTTATTTGGTCTGATTTTTATTTACTAGAAAACTACATAGATCACACAGCAATGCATTTGGCAGTTCTTGTAGAAATAGAAAACGTAAGTATGTGGAGAGAAAGTGGGTAGGGGGGATGAAAGTTGGATAGTTTGATAATGTAGAATTACACAACAACTAATAACACAACAACATTAGTTTTAAAATCAATTACTTAAATCCTCTAATCAAGAGTCTTCCCTAAGTATGCTATGGAGTCTTCTCTTAGGTTTGGTGAAACTTTCCCACTTGACGATTGATACTCTCAGTATATTATAGATTATAAGTAATAACTTTGGGATTTAATTTCTTTTACATATGTTATTATTTTTTGTTAACATATGAAATACTGATGCCAGTTTACCCTAATTTCTTCTCTCTCCTTCTATCTATCTTGTAGTTGTTCTCTTACACTTGTCCTACAACAAGAGTGAAACATCATTAAATTCTAACAGCGTTTCCTTGACTGACCAGAAAAGAACATTTTTGTTTCTTATTATCGTCTTATAAGTAATACATTTGTTGTCTATGCGCATAGCGCATGCATTTTTGTCTTACCAAAAGTAGTCAGCATATTAATTAGTGGTTTCTCTGATGCTCTTTGCTGCATTGTTGATGGAGGACCTAATTAGCAGAAGCCATTATAGGTTTATAGAAGACGTGGTAAAGAGGGTTCTGGCCCAAGCCCTAATTTGGTATTCTCTAGACGATGATGGGTCTACCTAGGGTCTTGCATTGTTGGTTTGCGAAAGTTTAAATCAATAGCTACTATTAGGATTTCTTCTTAATGCAGAATTTAAAGATATTATTGGTATTTTATAAGCCTAAGGTTATTAGGATTATCTTATCTATATTGAGGCATTGTAGTCTTTAGTTTTCAGATTTGACCTTAATTAGGGGCAGCCTCTGCTTTTCTTTAGGTTAGTGTGATGCAGCCTGGCCCTTGGTATGACTCCTAGAACCCTACTGGTGACATGCTAGTAGTTTAATTTGCCTTCTTAAATTTTATAATCTGTTTCTGTTAGAAAACCGTACACTGTGCACAGATATCTTATAATGCTGTGACCTTTAATTATGTTCCTAGGTGACATGCTAGTAGTTTTATTTGCCTTCTTAAATTTTATAATCTGTTTCTGTTAGAAAACCGTACAGTCATGATCAGTTCAGCAATTAAATCCTAGAATCTACAAAGCAAAGACAATTCTACAAGATTTTTACCTATTTTTCCTGCATCAGTTGTGATCTATGATTTATATTGTATTATATATATATATATTTATCAATAATAGAAGTTGTTCCCACAATGAATTTATTCTATATAATAAGAGCACAATTGCTTTGGCCTACGCTGTTGACCTATGAAATTTGTTGTTGGGTCATCCCTGTAATTGAGAATCATATTTGTATCTGTGCACAGATATCTTATAATGCTGTTACCTTTAATTATGTTCCTTTATCCTTTGCATGCTGGGAATACATTGTATTGAACATTAATGTCTAGTGTCTCCAACAGTCCAGGGAGAACTCTCATGTCATATAGAGTGTTTTAAAAGATATATTGTTCTTACCTTTCTGCTGTAACTAATCATTATGTTTTTCATGCTAATACGTGTAGTGTTGATGAGCTACGTAAGCTTTTGTCTGACAAGGATGCATACCATCAATTTTTCCTGTCGCTCGATCAGGTCAAAACTCAAAATAATGTAAGTTCGACATGGTACTTTTAATATTGCACATGTTTAACTTTTCTAAGATATAGAATCACTCCTATTAGGTTGTATAAGTCGGTTCGAGTGTATTTCTAGTCATCTTTTTCTTCTTCTTTGGTTATGAATGTCACTTGGCTGAGATTGGCTGCACAAATTTTTCACTTTGACGTATAAGTCATATAAAGGAGTGACAAAATACTCATGCATACCATCATAGAATTTGTGGTTATATGATCCATTGAATCTAATTGTCTGTCTAATTCTGCAGGCCTAAACTATGATTGGATGATATTCATGGATTTTATCTCATTTTATTATGATTAGTAATCAACTCTTTTAGGCCATGTTTATATGACTTGAAAATGTGCTTTTCTTAAGGAAGTTGTATACTTCTTATTCACTCACACTAACACTCACACATTGATCTTAATAGGATCCGTACTTGCCGCACATGTGATGCATGTGTACTATGATGGAAGTGTTCTGCAGTAGAATGGAAGTTGCAAAAAATATGAAAATAGGATACGAGTGAGAGAAATTAGGATGTAGGTGATAGAAACTGATAAATATAAAGTGTGATGATTACTGTACTAGCTTTTATTTTAAGTTCTGTATTGAACTTGATAAATTAGAAGGGCTTTAATGAGATCCTATGACTCTCTGTGAACAAGTACAGTTCTCTTATAGTTAGTATAGATGCATGATTGATATGTTGGCTATGTTGATTTTGTGAAAAACCGTATAGGTTGATATATTGTATCTTAACATGATATGGATTTGCTTTATTTCTTGATTTTCGTTTTCCTGATGTCAGCTAAGGGAGGAGCTACGAAAGGAAACTCTGCAGTTAACCAGTGAGTTATTTGCTTCATTTCTGGTTTCATGTCCTACATCACATTTGTTCCCTATTCTTGATATACATGAGAAAACAAGAGTCTAATCATAATTTTATCAAATAGGGGAAAACATGGAAAAGGAACCACGCATGGTGGAACTTAGAAACCAGGTAGGGTTTTATGACTGTTTGGTTTCTAATACTAGTGGCAAACTCATTGCATTGATTTTAAAACTCTCCTTTCCTGTTTTTTTTTTTTGGTGGCCACAGTGCAGAATAATTAGAACAACAGAGTTGGCTGCCGCCCAAGAGAGGCTAAATGAGCTTGAGCGAAAGAAAGAGGAAACTTTGAAGTTATGTTCACCTTCTTCCCTTCTCCAAAGGCTTCAAGGTATGCAGTATCGATAATCTAAAATTGTACAATAAGTTCACATGTTACTATGTATTGTTGAAGCAATATGCAATTTTAGACTTTTTTTTTCTTAACATGATTGAGAGTTTGTTGGTCATGAAATACTATTTCTATTTGCAGAAGCAATGAACAAGACAGAGGAGGAATCTGAAGACCTGCACAGGCAACTCATCAATAGTGAAATCGATATCGGGGCTTTTGTTCCAAAATACAAGAAGCTTCGTACCACTTACCACAGGCGAGCACTCGTTCATCTTGCAGCAAAAACATCTTCAATTGGTTGAAATTGTTATAATTATAACGAAAAGAAAAGGAAAAAGAGCATGTGTAGATACATAACAGAACAATATGGAAACAATGCTCTAGATGGTTGTGTATGTGTAATATTTGGTAAATTGCTCGTCACAACATTATTTAGTATTCAATTTTGATAGTAGTTTTGTGTACAAACTCGCTTGCAGTAGTGTAAAACATATCTAATCCATGCGTGTTCCAAATAAAAGTTACAAACATGTTCCTCTTCTACAGCATCTAGCACTCTTTCAATTCCAAGCGATCCAGCTCTTTCTCCCACTTGAGTCCAAACATTTGGCGCCCAAAAGGAACAATCAGATTATACTCCATAACCTTGTTATTGATGTGCTTCAATTGCACCTTCAAAGCCTCAGCAGCTTGATCCCATTTGGAGTCGTCTCTCTCTCTGTCTTCCCAGGCTTTCTTGAGAGCCCTTCTCCATTCAGATGCTTGACTCCTGATCTCTTTGTTGAGCTCAACCCACCGCGGCGCGCAACCATTCTTGGAGAGGACTCGATACAATGTGTCATCGGCTGGGTCTGCGTGGGGGTTGCTACTCAGGTTTAGGGGTTTCCCTTTCCCTGGTAAATTCTCAAACTGCCCTTCCTCCATCGAATGCCATATTCTTTGCTCCACCACGTTCATTATATCAGTCTCTGACCTGCCCACATCCCACATCCCAAATTCAACTTACCAATAACACACAGTAGATATGAATTGATCAGTTCAAAGTTGTAACATTAGAAACTAGGATTGTACCTGACGGTGTTGCGCCGACCACGGAGCTCAGGAGGGAGTTTACGCTCGTTGACGGCGTCTATAATCGTTGATAGACGGTCCAGTGGCTTCTTCTTCTCCGGTTTCTCGGATTTGCTAGAGGACGACGTCGACGATGATCGCCGCCTCAATCCGCTGATTTCCGTTAGAGATGAATCGTGCACCGCCCATCTCCGGAATAGAGACAATGACGATGACGATATTGTTCTTCGCGCAAGTCGGGTCGCCATGCCTTCGGATCCCAACTCCGACTCTTCTAAAAGCTTCTGGCAGGAGCCTTGCTTGTCTTTGGTTTTCGGTATTTGAGACTCCTCCGGTGGGCGGCTAAGCCTTTGACACGTGGCTGAACAAGAAACCTGGAGCATGACGTGTAATTTGCGATGGAATTGGGCCGGGCAAATATTTGCGACCACATTTTCACGGGTCGGGTTCACAAAACAAAGAGACCATCTCCATTTAATTTCCTCCTTTCTAGGCAAGGAAGATCCAAAAGGGTTAAAGTTTAAATCCCTGTTTAAGAATCATAATTGCTGGTTGTCCTCACTGTTCATCCCCTTAGTATTTAGGAAAAATGCTAGTATCATTTTGTAAGGATAATCTCTTGAATAAGAATCTATAAAATGAATGATTCCGATCATTGCATTAATGTAGAGCTTACATCTCTTTGGTCTAATCGAAAGAAACTCTTGCCAGTCTTCTAACATATACATTGGAAACTTAAACTAAACATAGATACACAGTGATAACAAGATCTTATACTCTACTAGATGCTGCTAGTGCTACCTATGTTTCATCACAAAATGGCTAAACTGAGTTAGGCTGCGTGGGTCATTACAGTAAACCCGCAGCTGTTAGAGCCCCTTCAAATGCTTGCTCACTGATCTTAACCTGTAAATGATGGAACAGGAAAGCAATTAGATAGTGCAATAATTATCTCATCTGTCTATTATGGCCCTGTTTGGTGTCTAGAACCAATTAGATTCAAGGTCTATTGAAGGAAGAAATAAATACTAACAAGTAACTTCCAACTCCAAGTTGAAGAAAGTAGATAGACTTAGTTATAAGGAATTGATGTCCCAGTGTCCCACCATTTTGTCGGGATTGGAAAGGATAAGTTCCCTTCACAATTTAATCCAGCTCCTTCAACTTGCACCAAAAGTTGGTAGTTAGCTTCCTTTCTTACTTCAATCTATTGAGTTGCCTATATGATCTATGTCTAATCCCATCTTGCACACCAAACAAGGCCTAACCCCTAAACGGGGCCTATAGTTAACATTTATCCCAATCATCTAAGCATTTTGGAACTTCTGAAGTCTCTCAAGTCTCAGCATTTCTAAGCGTATTATACTCGGCAGTTAATATAGAATGGAGGTGCAAGTTATTACCTCTGGTACTTGGATGTTATAGTAGTGCTCAATTTTCTCCATGACTAGCTTATCCGTATCAAGGCAAAGCAAGTTAAACACTGATCCTGCACAATTACATATACCACCCCACTTGGTCAATCTTTCCCACATTCTAATATTCAAGTCATATATTTGAGATTCATATAGTAAAGTAATATCTATAGTTCTATACTACCTTCTTAATAACAACTCTATTACATGGAGAGAGCTAGAGTGAATATGAAAGAGAAAACAAAAAGACAGAATACTAATCCCACACTTACCCTTGCTCCCAAAACGCCCTGCCCGGCCACATCTATGCAAGTAGAGCTCATAATCAGGCTCTGAAGTTCCACGCTTGATTGGAAGATCATAATTGACAACACAATTAACCTACAAAAACAGGTCATTTCGGCATGTAATTCTAGCAAGGCATAGGAGACAGAAAAGAATGGAGGGAAAGTGAATAGGGAAAACCAGCACCTGCTGTTGGTCAAAGCCTCGAGCAAGTAGATCAGTTGATATGAGAACTTTGGTTAAACCATCTTTGAACTCTTTCACTATTTTGTCTCTATCTTCCACACTGAGGGCACCATGAATGGTAGTAACCGAATAACCATCTCCAACAAGTTCTTCATGCAACATTTTTGCACTATTTCTTGACCGTACAAATATTATTCTCTGTCCAATGTTAGCTCCTAGTTCAAATATTTTGGTTTTGATCACATCAATTTTGGTCAGCTCATCAGGACAGTAGACCTTGTACTGCTTCACAGCTTCCAAAGACAGCTCTTCTTTTCTTAAAAATAGTTTATTGTGATCTTTCATCACCCTTGGTATGAACTTTGTGATCATTTCATTAAATGTTGCAGAAAATAAAAGCACCTGGAAAAAGAATGGTACAGGGAGAAGGTACAAAATACCACTCCATTTAATTTTTAGAATTTCATGAAATCCACAGACATTCACAGTATGCACAAGCTGCTGTCGAACTGCATGTCATAACCATTCCTTAATTACACTAGACACATTTTCAATTTTCATGGAAAAATATGCAGTACATTAATGTATCTACACCTTATTTCAAACCTTCTATGTAGTGGTAGACCAACTCCATGCAGTGGTAGGCTGGATCGGCCTGGTCTACAATGGATGGAGCTGGTCTACCATTAATGTACCTAAGGGAAATTTTCATTACTAAGGAGGTCCAGCAATCACATTTATGTATCACTACCGTGTGCCTTACTGCCTATTCGTGCATTAGAGGGTATTGAAAAATTAAATTCTCTTAGATAAACCGTTCTACCAAATACTTAAGCCACTACTAACACAGTTAGTTGTTTAAAACTTAAACAGATGCGTTTTTATGAAAAACATATTTGAAGAACCATTCAAGAAAATATACAGAACAATGAAAAGGCTTATACAAAACCTTCGATTCGGACTAAGTAATGAGCAGAATAAAAGCTTAAAGATAGTTTGACAAACCTGGCAGTGAGGGCTAAATTTATCTATCTCCTTTTTTATCCTTAAGGAATCATCTCTAAAGCCATCCTGCACAAAATGTCAGGCCATTTACGGTCCACTATATGTAGACCAAAGCACAAACTACTCAAAACAAAACAAAACAAAAAATTGTATCCCAAGCCACTCAAATGCATTACATTCTGCAACAGCTCTTAGTCTCTTACTAATGCTCAAGAGAACACACAATGAGAGATGCTCACATTACAACAATTAAATTGTCCCAGATAGTCAAGAACCACAATAAAGATATGATACAAGCACTAAATGATTAATTACCTCGGCGAGCATGTGATCAGCCTCATCAAAAACAAGAACCTTCAAACGGCTTACACCCAGCTTTTTGTATGACAGAAGTTTATGAACTGTTCCAGAAGTTCCAATCACAATATGTGCTGTTACTGGTGCCCGGTCACGAACAGGTGTAGAATTTGCCGTCAAACTTGGGACAGCACACTCTATTTTTATCCCTGTGTACATCCCCATCCTCTGAAGCAGTTCCAAAATCCGACACAAATACTACCACCATCAAATTTCTTCCTACTATTAAAGGCATTTATTCAATGTCCACAATTTTCTATTGAAGTGAATAAGAACAAAACATACCACCATCAAATCACTTCTCTACTATAAAAGGCTTATCTTCAATCAATGTCCACAAGTTTCTATTGAAGTGAATAAGAACACATACAATTTGGAATGTTAATCTAAGAAATGCAATAAATTAGACCTGAATGGCCAACTCTCTAGTGGGGCAAATGCAGAGCGCCTGAGGAGCTTTCAGATTGGGATCGATTCGGCCCAGCATTCCGAGCCCGAAACAAGTTGTTTTCCCAGTACCATTATGTGCTTGAGCAACCAAATCCTTGTAAGGAGGCGTCAAAATCATCGGCAAAGTAATTGCCTGGATTTTACTGGGCCTCCTGTAACCCATGTTCAGATATAAAGCCCTTATGACCTCCGGCGACAGATTCATATCCTCAAAAGTACCCGCCCAACTGTACCGCGTATCACCGACCTAAACCGAACAAAATCCCCAATTTCAATAACTAACAAAAACCCTAAAAATCAGAGCTTTCTGAATCTAAAATTGCAGGGAAAGAGAGGTCGTACGATGGTGATGCTGAAGTCTTCGTGGTCGTCGAGGAACATGTTCTCTCTGTGGATGTTCAAGGCGGCAATGTTGAGATCGAGTCCCAGAGTGGACGGAACTGCGTCGTTTCGGTGCACTGCGTGCGGGACAAGAAAGAGGTTCGGGTGGGTCATGGTGGAGTGGGAGGGGTTAGAGTTGGAGAGCGAGTACATGGTAAACGGTATCGGAAGTTGCGGCGAGGTTTATCAGTTAAACCGACGCCGTCCAAGTACGGAGGCGATTTTGAAGTGGAAATATCATCTAGTGCCTTTGGCGCGCGTTTTATATATATACTGCAGAGGACTATAGACTATTAGACTTTAGTCTATCCGAGTAAAACTAGGTGTCTTATGTGTAAAGGTCAGGGTTCATGCATGGCTCTGCATGGGTCCACAATCCTCTCATCAATTTGTTTTTTAAATGATTTTATTTTCTTTGATTTCGGTAGAAATGGTGTAAATTTGATTCTTTGAAAAAATTAAAATCGAAAGTGCATTAAACTGAAGACTTTTGTGTCAAATACGCTTCACGAAAACTGTGATTAAAATTCGTCATTACATCTACTGTGAAATGCGTTTCACTAAATACATGATATATTGAAACATTTTGTAGAGAAGACATAACTTAATGGGAAGAGAAAAATAAGCTCAAGATGAAACATTTATGACTATTTCCCTTTCTCTTTACTAGGGCCAGCGAGATAAAACCATAGAGAAAATCTAATTTAAAACCACTACTGAACAAAGGGCACAAATGAATAAGGGAAATAATTAACAAACGTTAAACCAAGCAAGTTGCTTGTAATTACTGTAATGATATGATTCAGCTCTGGTTTGCAGTTTCTAACTGAACCCATATTGCAATGCAAGAACATTAATTTGGAACCAAAACAACAGCGCGCTGCTACTTCAATTTCAGAAAGAAAGAAAAAATTCAGAACAAAAGGGATAAGCAATATATTAATTTTTGTTTTCTTTCTCCCCAAAAGACTGGCAATTAATGTGGTTCATTCCTTCAAACCCGCTGTCTTGAGAGCATCTTCAAAAGCTTCTTCGCTAATGTTAACCTGTAACATGCAAGAAGAAATTAGATAATGTACTGCTTATCATATCTAATTATATATATATATATATATATAAGATTTTGGAACATATGAAGTTCAGAAGTTACAAAGCCTCACAATATTTACTAATTAATGTATAAAATGTGAGTCCTATGTATCTTTTATAGCAGCAGAATGAGGTAAGTGGAAGATTATTAATTATTCTTACCTCTGGTACTTGGATGTTATAATACTGCTCAATTTTTCCCATGAGCTGTTGATCCGAATCGTGGCAAAGCAAATTAAACACAGCTCCTGCAAAATCACAACCAGTTAGTCGATGATTCATTCAAAAATCAAAACTAGAAAACTTAATAACTCTTAGTAGGTCAATGTTGTAGTTCATACACATGAAACAGATAGAAAACAGAAAAGACAGATTCCTGATGAGAAGAAATTTTACCCTTGCGACCAAAACGTCCTGCCCGGCCACATCTGTGCAAGTACACCTCATAATCAGGCTCCGGAGCTGCTCGGGTCCTAGACGAAGCTTGATACTTGATTGGAAGATCATAATTGACAACACAGTTAACTTGCTGGCTGTCAAAGCCTCGAGCAAGCATGTCAGTTGCTATAAGAACTTGGGTGTAACCATCTCTGAATTCTTTAACTGTCTTGTCTCTATGTTCAGGAGTGAGGGCACCGTGAACGTTAGTAACTTCATAACCATCGTCCCGAAGTTGTTTATGCAACATTTTTGCACTATCTTTTGACCCTACAAATATGATTCGCTGTCCAATGTTCTCCCCCAGGTCGAATATTTTGGTTTTGATCACGTCAATTTTGGTCAGTTCATCAGGGCAGTACACCTTGTATTGCTTCACAGCCGCCAAAGACAGCTCTTCTTTCTTTACAAATAGTTCATTCTTGTCCTTCACCACCCTTGAGATGAAATCTCTGACTATTTCATGGAATGTAGCAGAAAACAGAAGCACCTGAAAACAAATGTTAGAAGAAGCTAGATAGTCAAATCATCACCCATCCTAATTAATACGTACATTTTCTCAAGATATATACTCGATCAGCAGACACAAAACAAACATTCTCAGTTCAAGCCGTGGTCAATTTGTACACCATAATTATTCCTTTGTTTCCTTTATGTTGAGGTTTATTGAAAAAGAGATCCAATATATCATGATATTGAGATGTACGTAATAGAGTATTCAAGAAGTAACAGTACTAGTACTTTAGAGTTTAGACAAATATTATTTTGGTCACTGAAAGTGAACTCTAGATTTTTATTTATTTTTTTTGTAATTACCCAAACACTAACAAGATAAAAACCAGAAATATCAACCAAAATAACAGAAAGTAACTACATTAGAAAAACAAGGAAGAAAAGCACCATAACCCCAAAGCTATAAAGCTCTCAGAAATCACATTGGAAGGGCTAAGAAGACATCAATAAGAAGCAGAGAAATTAGTATGATGGGGTCGATCAGCCAAACCCAAGGGCACAACTTCTCTTTAGCTAAATTCTGCTGCCTCCCAACACAAATCAATCAAATTAGGGCACCAGGTCAAAAGGGTTATATATACCAGCCTACAAGAGCACTAGAAAGTAGAAACCATCATCGTCTTTGACAAGTATTAGACCTTGAAGCAAAGCCTTTGGCTCAGATTGCAGAGCATAAACCCAGCAACAAAACTAACAAGCTGAAGCTGAGGCTCTCAAGATCACCCCAATTAGATCAGGCATATCGGAATCAAAAGAGCTTCTTAGATGGTTTTTTTTTCCAGATTTTCCAGAACAAGTCAGCCACATAGATAATGATTTCTCTCCCAAAACCACCTCTCAAATGGAAACTAGCTTTAGTACTACCAGAGAGCCATGCATCAATTCTAGTAATTGCACCACGATACATAAACAAAGATTTCAAATTAATAGAACATTCAACTAGAGCAACAATACCAAAAAAAAACCCTTATACTAAGGCAAAATAAATAAATAAACTCTAGTTTGACAAACCTGGCAGTGAGAGTTAAATTTCTCTATCTCCTTTTTTATCCTTAAAGAATCATCTTTAAATCCATCCTGCACAAAATTGTTTAGCCCATATGTTTGGTCAATATATGCAATAAAAAGTCTAAACCATTATGAACAAAGTAATTCTTTTTTAAACTAATACTAATGCAATAGATTCTGAAAAAAGCACTTTACAATGTTCAAAACTTCAAACAACTCCAACCCTCAATAGCCGAGAGAGGGAACCGCAATAACTTAGAGACGAGTAACTATGAACATTTAAAATTGTTCAAATAACTACATGGAGAATATAACTACCTCAGCCAGCATGTGATCAGCTTCATCAAATACAAGAATCTTCACGCGGCTTACACCCAGCTTTTTGTATGACATCAATTTCTTAACTGTACCAGGTGTTCCAATCACAATTTGAGCTAATACTGGTGGCCGGTATTGAGCTGGTGTATATTTTTCCTTCTCCATCGGGACGGCACACTCTAAATCTATCCCTGTGTACTTCCCCATCTTCCGAACAACCTCCGCACTCTGCCACATTCACTCAAAGGCTCTTAGTCTACTTTACTCAATTTTGTAAAAATTATCACACATATTCACCATAAGCATAGCAAGAATTTGACCTGAAGGGCCAATTCTCTGGTGGGACAAATGCAGAGCGCCTGAGGAGCTTTCACATTCGGATCTACACGGCTGAGCATCCCGAGCACGAAACAAGTCGTCTTCCCCGAGCCATTGTGAGCCTGCGCAATCAAATCTTTGTGGGGTGGAGTCAAAATCATAGGCAGAGTGATTGCCTGGATTTTGCTCGGCTTCTTGAACCCCATCTCTACGTACAATCCCTTCAGCAGCTCCTCTGACAGATTCAGATCCTCAAAACTACTCGCCGATGTGTACGGCGTGTCGCCGATTGCAACCTAAATACAAAGAGAAACGTAATACTTGTAACACTAACCCCGCTCTAAATTGTACCAAAACCCTAACTGAAACTCAGAATCGAAAAGATATATAGATCGAGGTCGTACGGTGCTGATATTTGAGTCTTCAGGTTCGTCCAGGATTTTGTTGTCGCCGGCGAGTTTAAGCTCAGCTTCGAAAGTAGATGGTTCGTTCTCGCAGATATTCAAGCCGGCGATGTTAAGCTCGAGTTCCAAAGTAGACGGAGGTGGAGGCACTGCATCGTTTTGATGTGTCTCGGCCATTGCGTGAAGAAGAGTAGAGAGTTAGTGGTGGTGTTTGAAACGGTCGTCCTGAGGCTGAGAGGCTATATATACCCCGTTTAGCTTAAGAACGACGCGGTGGTTGCGTTAGTTTGAATCTATGGTTGCTTTAAATTTAAGCGCGCAAAATTTGTGGGCAATTTTTTTTTGTTAATGAATAATGAATTTTTTTTTTTTAGAAATCGGATAATAATCATTAATTATGGTCAAAAAACGACATGTTACATCAATTTCCCCTAGGTCCGTACCCATGATCTTTCGTTTGGTTACAAGTAAATTTAATGAATAATTTTTTTTAAGGTTATTACTCATAATATTACCTGAAATATCATAGTTTAGACCAATTTGTACCTGAAGCTAATTTGATAAAAAAAAACCTGAAGCTAAGAGAAACTAACATAAGCTAATAATTATTTAATGTACACCATTATAATTATCTTAATAATTCAAAAAAATTACTTGTTTAATTATTGAGATAATTCAAGAATGGAATATATTTTAACATTATACATGACAAAATGGAATGCACGTCCTAAGTAGTGCTCCCCCACCAACAAAATAAGACCCTTTTGTCTCCCATATATTTGCTTCCTCTCAGCTCTTAATGAACTGAGAGAGAGAGAGAGAGAGAGAGAGAGAGAGAGAGAGAGAGAGAGAGAGAGAGAGAGAGAGTGATGATGCTGAAATGTGCAGTAATAGTTGTGATGATTGTAATGGGTTGCATCCATAATACAGCTGAAGCTTATGTTAATGAGGAACCCAAAGACATACGTGTAGATGGGAAAGTGCTATGCCAGGACTGCACCCAAGGTTGGAATGAATGGATTCATGGTGCCAGACCCATCAAAGGTAAACACTAACCTCATAATTTCTTTCTAAAATTCAAGTCCCCTCCTATTAATTATGTTGATGTCAAATGTTATATATTCACCTTAATTGGGATTAAGAGTGGCAATTCTTGTTGACCAACAGTGTTTGTATCGTGTTATTTCGTGCAAGATTTTTGTTGATTCTAACGCAACTTATTATAATTGTGGCGTGTTCATGTTGACCCGCTTATTACAACAACCTTTATACTGCCAAAAAAGTTATAGTAACTAAATACCCAAAATTTTAACTAAATAATAATGGTATTAACAAAACTTAGGCTATTTAATAAAAAATAGCTATCACAACTTCTTTACGATAATAATAAAAAATACGGAAAGATTATCAATTTTCTAAAATTATACTATTTAATTAAACTTGTCATACTCATGCATGTTCGTGACAGTGTTTAACCCGCCCTGAATCCGCTCAGTTATTATTGAGTAGCAGGCATGCCCCTTCATCTTTGTGCAGTGTCAATCAATAATTCAATACTCAACCCAAACAGCCAAACTCACTAAGTGCTTGTCATGTTCAAATCGAGTACGTCGTGTAAAAAGTAGTTTTCCCTAATTGGGAAAGCAAGTCTTTAGGGATTTGTACAAGTTTCCTAAATCTCTTCTGCTTGTACAAGTTTCATGTCTGCTATGCCAATAATGATATGAGCAGATTAATTTGAACTTTATAGACCTATTGTCATAATAATTCTATCCAATCAATGCAGGTGGTAAAGTATCTGTTACATGCATGGATGAGAGAAGCAGAGTTGTGTACTATGGAAGCGATTTGACAGATGAGATGGGCCAATTCGACTTGATCATAAACAAGTTCACTATCCATGGTAAAGAACTCAAAGCCAAACTATGCTCGGTGAGGTTGGTGTCTTCCCCAGATGCTACTTGTAACATTCTAACAGATTTTGCTGGTGGACGCTCCGGAGTGAAGCTCCAACGGCCGAGTTTGGTGTACCGGGATTTGGTCAAGTACACTCTTGGTCCGTTCTACTTTACTACTCCAATGTGTGAAGAGCCTGATACCCATGATGAGTCTCTGGATGGCGAGGGACACAACTACTAATACCACAACAAGTCCTCCAAGTTCTTCTTAATTTTCAGTTATTGTGATTGTTAATTTGTTATGATATGTAGAAAGTATTGCATTAATTCTCTTGGCCGGGCTTAGAATTTGTTCCTAATGCATGATGTACTATAATGAAATCTTGTTCATCAACGAATAACACCCAAAACTCCAAAAAAAGGAAATAATCAAAAAGCAATTATTTCCCACAGGTCTGAGGATTTAATTACACGTACACTTAACAATTATTTGTACCCGGCCTATAGCTAGGTGCTAGGTCAGTAGGTCACCCTATATAACCACAGTACAAGCGGAAGAATAGTGCCAATGAAATGAATTGTTGGCTTAATTAGCTAGCACTAAGCTTAATTTATGATTTCGACATTGCTAATTAAGCTCGTGGATCCGCAGTTTAGGACTGCTTAAACAACGGAATATGTGAGTAGAGGAAGGGCTAGTAAAGAATCAGACATGTTTAGTTTCGCTAAGCTTATGGAATTAATGCTTGTTAGTTTTTTAGACTTTATATGGTGCACTCACCCTAACAGCAAGGAAAGGCCAAAATCGAGAAGGACAAGTGATTAGCTAGGGTTCTTCAGCTCGAAACGCCATTTCCAGAACTTCGACGTACATGCACCAAAAAAAGAAGGGTGGGGTGATGAAGACAGCGATCGACCAAAAAAATTAAGAGAGTTGTTCTCGATCAATCTAATTCAAGTTTTAGCTAATCCGCTTTCCTTTGAAAATTCTTGTCTACACATTTTAGTCTTCAGAGATGAGAGATTGACCTAATTCCTCTGTTATTATAATTACTAGCTTCTAGTGTCACTTCTTCATTTGCATGTAGAGCTTGCATTTGTATCGTTCGTCTGGATACGTGACATTTGTATTGTTTGTCCGAAACAAATATATACCTACTAATGCTTCATATAGCAATTTGTTGAACTATATTATTGATCATTCATGCACGAAATACATGAACGATATCCAATATACAATATACATCCACGATATACATGTACATCTTTCTAAGGTAACCTTCTTCTTTTATATATATATAGTTAATGTCAAAATAATTTTTTTGGTGATTTTGAACCATCTGAGAACCTGAGGAGAAATTAATTATACATCAGTGTTCCAACAAAAGTAGTACTCTCGCAGGTTAATTAGGAGGCGATTAATTAGGACTTTGAAGTTGACAGTTGTTGTCTAGCTCTCAGTCGACTTGAGAATATTCCGTTAAATCCATATATAGATTCCTTATACACAATATTAGAGTTCAAGGAGTAGTAGTATTCAACGTACTGAATTCCCAATTAGAGATCGATCAGTTTAATCAATATCTTAGCTTCCGCAAATTTTTCACTTAACATAATAAAAAATATATATGGTACACTGAACTGTAGATGCATGATGCATGATGTGGAACTCCACTACATTAGTACATTTACTGTTATTCAAATAATGATAAGCGTAACCCTAAGTCCCTAACCCTTGCCAATATATCCTTGTGTTAATGAATAATGCTAATCCTTTCAAAAAAAAATGAATAATGCTAATGAAAAATAGGGAATTTCGACATGTTTTTTTTTATAAAAAAATTAGTATATTAAAATTAAATGAGTAAAAACCTAATTCTATGCAAACACATAATTGATATCCTGTTGGTCAGATCGATCTTTAATATATTAACTGCTAGTATTCCTTATAAAAACAAAACTAGAAGTATGTTTCCATTAAAGGCTTTAGAATTAATCCACTCGTTAATTGTCAAGTTCGATGGAGGGAAACAATCAAGAGATAAGTGGTATGTTCAATCAGGCATCAACTGATGAATATTTTCACTCTCTTCCACCTGGATATCGATTCAACCCTACTGATCGAGAGTTGATTCTATATTACTTAACGAGAAAGGTCTTGAATGAGCCGCTACCCCTTCATAGGATTCATGAGATTAATATTTACCAACACCATCCCCAAGAGCTTTCTGGTTAGTGCATGTTATGCTCTATATCTTCTTCTTTTATTTTATTTTTCGGCAAACGTACTTTATTCTGAAAACTTTATCAAGCAGTACGTCCACCCATGTTGTATTTGTATTATCATTGAAATCGATCATATATATGTTAGAAGTTCTTCAATTGTTTGCATGTATTGATGTATATATATTTGTAACCTCAGATTGTTGTAGCCAGACCTTTTGTTCCATTTTAGATAAGTTATCTCAAAGTGCATAGAAATCACCTTTCCTTGTGTCTCACGTTATATCAACTTCTCTTAATTTTCTGTATACATAATTGCAAGAGAAAAATAAATGAGGTTTTTTTTTATGCGGATTAATGATAACACACATGAATGTATAATTATACCACTTACAGATAGTTTTTGTTTGTTCATAAGAAGCTAATTTTTGTTCTGAATAAGGATAGAAGGTACAAATTAAAGAGATTATTACCTTTTCAGTATGTACACAAACAAGAGTAGGCTACAAAAAAAATTCATATCTTGAGTGCGTGGCCTTTTCACTTCAGTCATACTATTCTTTTTTTTTTTTTTTTTTTTTCAGAGATGTTCCACAGAATTAGAGAAAATGGCTGGTATTTTTTCAGTACAAGGAAGCGAAAGTACCTGAATGGGACTCGGCCAAATCGTTCAGCTCGTGGCGGACATTGGAAGGCAACCGGAAGAGATGTAAAAATCACTGATGATAATGGTGAAGTAATTGGACAGAAAAAGGTTTTGGAATTTAATGAAGGGACACATAAAGAAAATATAAAGACGGAATGGAAAATGCATGAATATAGAATCAAGGATATCGAGAAGGAAGTCATTCCTCCTCCAAAGAGGAAAAAAGGTGAAGGTAATATGAAGGTATGAACTGTGTTTGTATTTTTCTGTTTGCAAGTTTCTATGTGGCTTGTTTCTTCTAATTGTATTTTTTCTTTCTGTAGTTGGATATTGTTTTGTGCAAAATCTATTTAAATACCAGAGGCCAGACTGATACGGATAGCAACGATGCAATCAGTACTCCAGAAAATTCTGATCAAGGAGTTCGGGTTTCAGATACGGTGACATCTCATGACAAAGACATATCAGTTAAGCATGGAGCTCGTCAAGATCAACCTCTTGATTCATCACTGATGTGCAGCCAGCACCCACAGGTCCATAATAATACTACTGGAGGATTCAACAATATGGATCACAAATTCAATTCTTCCACAACACTTGACAATTGCTTTTATTCGTCAAATTCGATGAATAACGAATTTTGTGACTCACATTATGGTGGCTCTATGAAAAATGAAGCTTTTGGCCCCGCATATCAGTGGGGATCCTTCAGCAACTTCCATAATCAAAACTATACCAATTGTAGCATGTACTCAGAGCTTATGCCCTCATCTTCCAAGTCATATCCTTCTCAACTTCCCTCGCAATGTTCGACAGAGATTTGGACAAGATCGGAGCCTAACTATCATGAGATGTCCCTGATGGATGATTCGACTTCTGTTTCGTTACCTACCCATGTCAACGAATATGAGTTTATGCTTAAAGCTCATGAGAAGATACCTATTCTGCATGTCAATAAGGACGAAGCTTATGATGAAGGACTACAGTTTCTTAGCATTCCAGATGAAGTTCGTGAAGATGATTCCAAAACAGACTTGGCGTAGAAGGGTTTACTTTTGAGGCCTAGCCTTAAAGGTGTGGTCTCGCTCACCATCTTTGTTTGTTTGACATTTTTTTTGTTGGTTTGATATATATTTGATTGAGAACTTTTTGGTAAATTAAGGATCAACATCGTGTGGGATGTCTTTGGTGCTTGTAAATTGGTTGCTGAGTGTTTTATTTTCTTTCTTGGTCTGATAAGCTGAAAAATTTTGTGGTTTTTTTCCTTCCCTTTCCCATCCAGTGAATTTGGATAGTACGTACTCATGCATGAATGAAGATGACCATCACAGGTTTTTGTTTTTTTTTTAACCACCACAAGATTAAACAAATAAGCAAACTAGCTTTTTTTTAGGAATTAGGAGTAAGCAAACTAGCTTATTGAGTTATTGATCATTTAGCTAGTTTGATGATTTTTTTTCTTTCTTTTTTTAAAAATTTGATGAACTTTAGTAATGGCTTAAAATGCATTTTAGCTCAAGGCATATGGTTTTTCATATTGATAATTTTCGGGTAATACCTATATATTGTGATTGTTAAAATTTTACAATTTTTCAAAAGATTTTCATTAAAATTTTACAATTTTCTATTAAAAAAATCTCTTAATAAATTGCTGTCTCGGTGAAGAATTCTTTCATTCAAAAAATTAACCCCTAGCAAAAAAAAAGATTGTTCTGTGGGTGGGACAAATCCCACTCCCTTTAAATTACTAAATTAACTATGTATAGTATATTGGTTCTATTGGTACCCCTCCAACCTTCCCCCCACCCCCTCTTAGTGTTTTAAATTTAAAAATTAAAAAATTTTTTAAAATTTTTAAAGTCCATAGTATAAAATAAAAAAAAATAAAAAGAAGAAAAAACCATTTTTACCCGAAGAAAAAAAAAAATATATATATTTTCCCCCCCCCCCCACACACCCCCCCCCCCACCAACAAAAAATATTTTTTCCCCCGCCCCCACAAACCCCCGCACCCGCCGCGAAAAAATTCTATCTCGGTGAAGAATTCTTGGCTCCGCCATTGTTTAAGAAGTTTTCGGATTTGCTAATGAGCAATCGGATCAAGTGTGTTTATGGTGCCAAGACTCTGGAGATGGCGCACGTGATGCCATTGATACACACTTGATCATTAATGAAATGTATGCGTAGAGATTGAGACGAGGCATAAGTATATAGCCATATAGGTTTGTGGAGTCCGTGAAAAAGGCAGGAGGGAGGCATTTGAGTTATAGATAATATAGAAATCTATTAACAAATCCCATTTTGTGGCCATTGAGCAATAAAGCAATAATGGATAATATAGAAATCTTCGCCCTATTTTGTTATGCAAGAGCAACATTTACAGAAACAACATCAAATCCCCCATAGATCTATAAATAAAATCAAAAGAGAATTACAAAACAAATTCTTTGTAAGATTCAAGATACAGGGTCTCTGCTATATTCTCTTCGCCCCAAAACTGGTTGCACTGAAAGCTGTGTGGGTCATTACAGACTTTACAGTAGGCCGGCTCTCTTAAGAGCCTCTTCAAAAGCTTCATCAGTGTTCTTAACCTGGAATAGGCAAGAAGCAATTAGACTAGTTTACAGTTTTCCACTCCAAAATTCTAAGCTCCAACCAGAACAGAGCAATTTTGAAACTTTTGGAAGCCTCTCAACCTGATATATATAATGTGAAGATTCCAATCTTCCCTACGATATGACAGAAACGTAGGATGAGGTGCAAGACTATTTACCTCTGGTACTTGGATGTCAAAGTACTGCTCAATTTTTGACATGACCAACTCGTCATTATCATCGCAAATCAAGTTAAACACAGCTCCTGCAGAATTACATGTACACACCACTTGGTCAATGTCTCCATTTTTACATAGCAATACAATATCTTAATACTACCAAAGATTGTATCCATATATGTAGAAAACTTAACAGCTACTTCCATCTCAATCATTGGTCAAATGGGATTTTATTGGGTAGGTGCAGCTCTCCTAAAGAGGTGCTTTGGAGCACAGGCATTTAAAGTGCTGGACATGTACCATATAGAATACAGCAACTGCCTGAAACTAGCTTCTGGTCTTTACCAGCATCACATTCTTATCAACAAATCCAAACCCCACTAGCACTTTGGCCAAGTGAATCAAATCTATTAACCAATGCAATTCCCACGATCGATGTAAAATTAAAATGCATAAATGCAAACAATAAACCCAATTGCAAAAGATGGACCTCAAGACTAGAGAAGATTGAACCAAGTACAGTAAAATTGGCAAGAGCCATGGCTGGCATTAGTGGGAGCTGATGCCCAAGTATCTAATAGAAAACACCCCAATAGCATGCTGAACAAGTTTAAAGCATTCCTCTACAAGCTATTGAGATCATAACCTGCTTCCGTGGGAAGCATGTTTTCAACAACAGGCCCAACTAAAGAAGCCATTGTCCCACTGGGGTAAAAGAAAGAAGGAAAGAATGATTAAGAGTATGGACATTGTCAATAATAGGTGAGAATGTACCACATGCATAATACAGGAAATTAAAAAAAAAAAACGTACTCCAAATAAGAGCTGGCTCTAAAGTCTAAATACCTACATAATTGTGTTTTTAGTCAAAACAGTTTTTTTTTTTGATAGTCCCAATAGTTAACAACTCTATTACATGGAAAGGACCAGAATAGAGAATAGAAATATGGAACAGTCCATACAACAGTTTCAGGAATCAGAAACTTACCCTTGCGACCAAAACGCCCAGCCCTGCCAATTCTATGCAAGTACACCTCATAGTCAGGCTCTAAAGGTTGTGACCGGGGACCGGGTGAATATTTGACAGGAAGATCATAATTGACAACACAATTAACCTACAAAAGGGATCGTGTCAACATGTAAATCTTGCAAGGCATATAAGCTACATAGGAAAAGAATGGATAAAAGTGAAATGGGGGGCAAGTCAGCACCTGTTGTTGGTCAAAGCCTCTAGCAAGTACATCAGTTGATATGAGAACTTGGGTTAAACCATCTTTAAACTCTTTGATTACTTTGTCTCTATCCTCGGTGTTGAGGGCACCTTGAATGGCGGTAACTGAATAACCATCATCAGAAAGTTGTTGATACAACATTCTTGCACTGTTTTTTGTCCGAACAAATATAATTCTCTGTCCTAATTTTTCTCCCAGGTCAAATATTTTGGTTTTGATAACCTCAATCTTGGACAGTTCATCAGGACAGTACACCTTGTACTGCTTAACACCCTCCAAAGATAGCTCTTCTTTCTTTACAAATAGTTGATTATTTCCACGTTTGACAACCCTTGAGACGAAATTTGTGACTCTTTCATTAAATGTAGCTGAAAATAGAAGCACCTGAAAGCAAATACAACAAGAAGGTAATCAACCTCCACTCCATACAACATCCACACAATATATTCTGTAGACGTAACCCATAAAACATTCCCAGTTCAGGAAGCAGTAAATTCTTATGCCATAACCATTCCTTTATTTCCAATACCAATAACACCAATGTTAATTTTAATATCAAACATATCTAATCAATGAATCTAACAGAGCATTCAAGAAGTAATAGTACAAACAGTTCAAATATCTTATGATACAACTCTCTCATACAAGTACTTGTGCTACCTAGCCAAACCCTATTTTTTATCCTCAAACAAGTATTGATGAATGAAATGGGAAGTAATGCCAACACTCATTTCGTTAAACCATGGAGGTGATCTCACTGAGATATTGAAATAAATCATCTAAAACATGCATTAACCTTTTAAGTGCAGTAGAAGTTCGAACTTATTTCGACAAACCTGGCAATTAGGGCTAAGTTTTTCTGTGTCCCTCTTTATCCTTAAAGAATCATCTTGGAAGCCATCCTGCACAGAATATTGAGCCACTTGTAGTCAACATATATTGTAGATTAAAATATCAACTATTATGAATGGATTATTATCGCCAACCAATCAGATGCAACATCTGTAACATCACTTCTAGCTTAAAGAGATCAGTGAGGATGCTAGAAACCATGAACAAGAGATGCTCAGGAACCTTAAACCCTTAAAAGGCGTTTATGTCACAGTGTAACAAGCAAGAAAGTAATCTGTTGTGTACAACTAATCCAGTTGCGTTTTCACTATAAACTTATAAAGTAAGAAAACATCAATACCAGATTACTAGATGATCAAGAACCACACTAACAGCTTACCTCCGCCAGCATGTGATCAGCCTCGTCAAAAACAAGGATCTTCACACGGCTTACACCCAGCTTTTTCATAGACATCCATCTCTTGATAGTACCAGGAGTTCCAATCACAATTTGTGCTGTTACTGGTGCCCGGTAATTAGGCGAAGGTGTATTCCTCTCCCTGTCTGATGGGACAGCACACTCCGCCGTTATCCCTGTGTACTTCCCCATCTTCTGAAGAACTTCCATATTCTGCCATGTTCTAATCAAATCTCAGACTCTAAAAAGCTCTCTCAACTTTATTCAAATAAAATCAAATCGGACTCTAAAAGCTCTCAACTTATTCAATTGGTAATAAAAACAGTAAACAAGTTTACTACTCAATATATTTTATAATCGACTCGTAAACCAACAATGATCAGAAAAATAAAAACTTGACCTGAATAGCCAACTCTCTGGTAGGACAAATGCAGAGAGCCTGAGGAGCTTTCACATTGGGATCGACGCGGCTGAGCATCCCGAGCACGAAACAAGTCGTCTTCCCCGAACCATTGTGAGCCTGAGCAACAAGATCTTTGTGGGGAGGAGTCAAAATCATAGGCAAAGTGATTGCCTGGATTTTACTGGGCTTCTTGAAGCCCATCTCTACATACAACCCCTTCAGCACCGCCTCTGATAGATTCAGGTCCTCGAAAGTACTTGCCGACGTGTACGGCGTGTCGCCGGTTGTAACCTGGATCCAATTCAATCCCCAAATCAACTAAGAATCTTATCCCTAATTTCTATCAAAACCCTAATCAAAATTGAGAATTTAAGTGACAGAGAGAGAGAGAGAGAGCGTACGGCGCTGATATGTGAGTCTTCCGGATCGTCGAGGAACTTGTTCTCCGTGATCTTCAATGCGGCGACTTCGAGCTCCGGCTGCTCTGAAGTAGATGGAGCTTCGTTTTTCTCCGGCTCCTCCGGGGGATCATCCTCTTCGTCGCCCCAGCGTTTTATCTCGGGCTTCGCCGGCGGCGGAGGCGCACTGGTAACAGAGTCGGCGGAGGAAGTGTCGACTGGTGGCGTCGTTGTTGCGGTAGAGACGGCGGTGTCAGTCTCGGCCATGTCGGTCGGTAAAAGAAGAAGTTTGGATCGCTGGGTTAAAGCTTAGAGACTTCTCAGTAGGAGAAGGTATCTGGAATGGTCTGAGGTTTTTATATAAACCCGCTTTTAGCTTAGGCGGTGAAAATGGTCTGAGGCTTTAGCCTTTAGCATTGTACTGAAGCAGTAAAACACTGATTGGGCCTTGACTTGCCCCTTAATAATCAAAATTTTATTTTATTTTTTAAATTTCGCAACAATTATTTGTTTTTTATTCGAACCGAGAACATTGCCGGTGAGATGTAGCCTGTTGGTTATTTGAAATAATTTTAGGGGAGTTCTTTGTAACCCTAAATAACTAACACAAAGTGGATACCATGTATAGATTCTAAAACTGGAACAGACTCGGTGTAATTCAATAATACTTATAATTTGATGACGTTTACTTACTTATAATGAGCATGAGAATAAGAGAAATGATTACTTGATTTTCTCAACGTTTATTACAAATTTTATAAATATTTTAAGAAAACTGTTAGAAATGCTCTAACATTACTCTCTCTCTCTCTCAATTAAATTCATAACATTATTCCAAACATCACCCTCTTCTCTCATAACCACCACCACCATACCATGGTGCTCAACACTCCACCCAGGCCCGAATTCTTCTTAAGTTTTCCTAGCTAAATCTTTATAAACTATCCCTTGTGTTGTTCTCATCAACAAGACTCAATAAACAACAAATAATATTCAAGCCAAGAATCTCTTCAATTGATGACCACTTTATTTTGGAATTAAAAACAAACTCATCCATCAATCTTCCTCATTGTGACCAATCGTTCTTGCCACTATGAGCCTATAAAAATGTAGCGCAAGAGGTTATTGATGATCCATTTTGATGTGGTTTAAATTATTTTAAAAACTGCTTAACAAATAACTTAAGTAACAAAAGGTGTTTGATGAAAAATTTAAAAACAGTTTATTTCAAAATTTACACCATTTTACATTAGCTTATAGAAGTTGGTAAAATATTGCTTTCATAAGTTAAAAACTATAACTACTTATTGCTTAAGGTTTTTTTTTGTTGGCCAAGGCTTATTGCTTAAGTTAAGTTGTCCTAAACTAGACCACCTACTATAACACTAATAGATTTTTTAGACAAATTGATAGTAACTGTTTGTAGAAACCTTGTCAATGCTACTCAAAGCCTTGTCGAGTGCTACTCAAATCTTTATTTAGTTCTGTTTGAAACGTCATGAGTTCTACCTCAAGCTATTGTTGCTCAATCTATTGTTATAACTTATAAGCTATTGTTGCTTATTACTCGTCATCAATACGTGAGTTTCCTATTTAAGTTCTCAACTCTTGCTTATTAGCAATGTACAACAACTTCCAATCTTCTCTTAAAAAATATAATCGATCATAAATTAACTTAGAAGTCTAAAAGTGGTCATTTATCAAAATTTTCCGAGAAAATTATAAATTCCCAAAGTTTTGAAAGTAATTAATAATTTTGTTTTAGCTTTTTTTGACAATTTGATAAAAAAATGAGGAATGCCCTAGAGATGCTCTAATTAAGATCATTCTTAGAGCATTCTTTCTATAAATAAGATCAGGGTGATTCTATTGGAACCTCCTAATTTTCTCACTAAACATCCTTATTTTATAAATAAATGACACATATATCCTAACATAAAATGACTATTATAGACAACATATTGTAAAAAATATATATATATTTTTCTCTCATTCAATAATAATGATAATACAATGAATATATATTATTTGTTTCATTGATTTCCATTGTTGAATCTCACTACGTACTAGGTGAGATAGAACAAAAAAAACCTATTATCAATTTATCATCCAAATGAGCCAACAATATTTAAAAATCTAAGCAGCTATTGAAAAATTTAATATATATATATATGAAAATAAATATAAATATATATGAGAATAAATAATCATGTTTGCATAATTAAAAAAAACACAATAGTTCAAGTAAAATATTTTTTGTTAACTGAATATTAATTTTTGAAACCTGACAGTTAGTGTTGTTTGATTATTTTTTTGTTGGCAAGATATTCATGACTTCATGTTGTATAAATGAATAGAGATTTTAAAAAGAATTTAGATGTATAGAACAATTAAGTTAATATATATAAATTATATGACCATGGTTATTTTAGAATTTTGATAGGGGTTTAATAAGTAATTCTAAAATTTAAAAAGTATATAAGAGTTCGGTGTAAAGAACATAAGAGGTCAAATGAGTAAATTTGAAGGTTTCAATAGAAAAACTCTGAAAGACAATCGGAGGTGTGACCATTCTTGCTACAAATAAGACAAATCAAGGGGAACAACAATTCCCTCTGGTACATCAGGAGGCTTATCATTTCTAGTAGCCTTTGGCTCTTTTTGTGGTTTGATGTTTTCTTGTTCTTGTTCTTGTTCATAAATTTTACTAAAGAATAGCCACCTGTCGAGGAGTGCACGCCGAACTTCAGGATCACAATGATATCCCGGTTTCACGTACGATGATCCCCTCATGTCCCGGTCTCATGATGAAGCTCATGGTCGATCAATTTAGGGCTTGGCGTTTCTCTAGTGACACCGGAATTCTCAGTTTCTCACAGCTCCAAGGTCATGCTCTTAGGTTTTGTCCTCTGATCCTTGGTCAACTGGTGTAGGATACCATGCATGAGATTATGGATACTAGCAAATTTATGAAATTAGCAGTTTAATTTCTTCATTTCTTGGTATCACTCTACGTACCATTTACCATTTTAGAATTGATTATCCTTCCGGTTTTAGATGTTTCAATATATATGGTGCACGTACAATTAAATATTGTGACTACCATTTAGCTTTTTCTTTCAGCATTCATTATCCTTCCGGTTTTAGATGTTTCAAATTATATAATATTGTGAGCTCATATATATAGGACCCTTTGTAATGTGAAGCACTAAAGCATAATCCAAAAAATTCAGAATTTATAATAGCACGTACACACTTTTGGAAGGATAATTTTTAGATTCTCACCCCCTGGGTGAACCCCTCTCATATTAGCCAATCATGCTATGACACATATGTTTTTATTAAAAAATAAGAAAATGATGTTGTTATTAATATATTTTTTTTATATTTATATATTTATTTTTATTATATAAATAATTCATAAAGTCCTTATATTATTAATAAGAATACATGTGTTAAAAAATGATTGACTAATATAAGAGGGGGTGAACCGGTAGGTGAACCTAAGAATTATCCCTTTTGGAAACCGTAGAGCACAATTCCCCTAAGCGGAACTTCATTGAAATTAATTTTGACGCAAAACGTGGTTCCCAGATCTTATTTACGAGTCCTAGAGAACTGAGCAAAGGCAGTGGAATCAATCATTGAATTAATTTTATAAATATGATAAATATTACATTATAGGGGGGGATCTTTTCCGATTACATAATAGTTAGAAAAACTCTTTGCCCCTATTTATTTTGTGCTTTATAGAATTCTATACAAATGTATCATTTTCATTCTCAATTAAAGTGCTGTGCAAATAGAGTTCTCGGCATTTTAACCTTTTTCATAGAATTAATTTTACAAATATAATAAATCAAACCATGTGCCATAGCACACGCTTTTGGAAGCTTGAAAGCAAGTTTCACCCAAGCAGAAAAATCATTGAAATTTTGATGCACTTCATGGTTTTGGCATCTCATCAACGAGCTAAAGAGGTTCGAGCAATGGACGTCAAATCCTATAATTAATTTTACAAATATAATAAAAACTATATTACGGGCAAACCACCATATCACCGACGATTTACTTGTTGCTAAAGAGGGTGCGTACTTGTGAATTTTTTTAACCCTCTAGGAGATGGTCATGTTTTTTAACAATTTTAAAAAACAAGGTCGTAAGTCAACTTAGAGGCCTAAAAGTAGTTATTTATCAAAATTTTCCGAAATATCTATTGAAATCGTGAGCATCCGCGTGTAGGTTCTAGATCCAAGTGGATAGTATCAGGTAGGTATTTGAAAGTTTAAATAAAAAAAAAATACAAATCTACTCTTTTGTACATTTTTCCAATCACCTATGAAAGTAATTGCACGAAAGCATTCAACAAAGAGCGTGACATAGAAAAGTAGTCATATTCTTACAATCTTACTAAAGAAAAATGGTTTTCTTTTGTTACTTTCTTGTGGTGGAACATAGTACTACTGCAATGGCAAAAGTTACTTGCTGATCAACAATTGGCAACTAGCTCTCTTCCAACTCTGGCCATTCTCAAAGAGCTTAAAGCTAAAGTTGGCAACTACGTACCCATATTATAAAGCTAGCACCAATTTCTCTCTTTCCCAAAACCATATGTTGGTTTTGTTCAAACTCAAAACCAACCATTGTTTTACAATGAATATACTGTCATGCATGACGAGAGTTTAACGTGGAAGGATGTGCTTGTCATCATCAACAAGGTCCCCTCAAAATTTCCTCTTTTTAATTAATATAGCTCATAGCTAGTATATATGAAACTTCTCCCACAATTCCAAGATGTTTGATTTACATTTTTTTTTGGTTTTGGTCATGAAACCTACCTTTGAATATTACTATAAGGAAGCAAAGATATACTCATCATTTTCCAACTGTGTATAAATAAAGAAAGACTAATCTTATAGAAAAGGGTGGTGTGTGAAACAAGAAAAATGCCCAATCATATTGTATTCAAATTAAGTAGCATGGTTTTTACTCAAGTTTATTTTAAAGAATTGGGTTTCTACGAATGTTTCACAATGATTCGTTTTGAGTAGATGTACTTAAAGTACGCAATGGAAAATGCAGGTACAATGGCTAAGGCAAGGGGTCGGGAAGACAAAAAAGAGAACGGTCCATATTTTAAAATTCGATTACAAAATGTATGGAAGCGAAAATTCTTGTATACACCGAAGTGTTCTTTTGGTCCATATTTTAAAATTCGATTACAAAATCTCTCGTATGGAAGAAAACTTTCTAATTAAATTGGATCAACATATATAATGCATTAAAGTCTAATACAAGAGTAACCACTTGATGTGGTTAAGTTGGCAAACTTGTAATATACAAGTTGAGGGAGAACTGTTCTTGCATTCTGGTATTATGAGGTCAGAGGTTCGAAATACAGCTTGCGCAAGTTTGAGGGGCTTTTGGGTTCGTGCACATGTTAAACATCAGTGGCCAACGACAATCCATTATGCAAAATGAGATTAGTATCATAAAAAAAGTCTAATACAAGAGTATTGCAAGCCTCACTCGGGCCATGCGTACGTGTGGAGGTGACATGAGAAATTTCTTTGAAACTTAACTATAATTGGTTTGATGATTTACAATTGACATGTCAATGATTTGGTATACATGATTTGGAGTTTATTGCAGCTTCAAATAGCTTCATGTCCTTTCTCTCTCGGCCACCTTCCTCCATTAAAAGCTCTACCAATTGATTTGCTTTGGTGGCATTTGAGCTGGATCGGATATATGTACTTCAATTTGTTAGAAATGCACCCACAAAAGAAAGCAGTTTCTCTCTTTTTGAGCCAAGCAATCTCATTTTCATGGAAACGTGCAAAAATCAGAAGAAGAAAACAAATCTTACCGGATTATTCTCATAGTTCTAGCGGACTTTTCTTTTTCTTATGAAGCTAGGATTTTTCTCTCATTATATTGATACTTATCCTACACATTTATCATTTTTTTTTGACAAACTACTTTACCATTCAAAATTTCAAATTAAAGAGGCTGGTTAGATGCCTAGGTCTAAATAATCAAATTAAAAAAAAAATATCTAAAATGGCTTTCTATACTCCTTTTGTTTTTACTCAATTTTCCTTTTGAGTTATGCATTTGCCAAGCCTGGTAACTATGTAGATTTGTAAAAAAGCAGACCACTAAGAGATAACTTATGTAAATTATGCCTACCATAAGTTATGTATGAACATTTTTCAATGTTTTCATTCCTATGAAATTGCATTAAGCACACCTCTACCATTAGATTAATAGCCAAAGTATTTTTTCCCCGAGTGATATCTCATGTGGATCCCAGCGCCCACATGGATAACATCACGCTTACGCTTCGGTGGTCACAAGAATGATACTATCAAGTTTCGAACCCAAGACCTTCGATATTACCACTAGGTCTTGACATCCGCCTACTGGCCCACATCTTGTGGTTAGTAGCCAAAGTCTTAGTTACACATTTCAACTCTACTAACACTTGTGTGCAAGATCGATTTCGTTGCAATACGGCAATACCTATATGATGTTTTAACAAGTAAAATAGATTAAAATTTTACTTCAGTCAATATAATTTTGAAAATTTCCATGTTTTAATGTACAAAAAATGATGAGTTTGCATGTCCATACACTTGAAGAATGCATGAAGCTATTTAGCTTTTTTTTTTTGGGTGTGGGAAGGTTTTTGGGGGTTTACTAATACATATAGTTATTTTCTTATATTGATTGATATAAACGTGATAATTTTGACACTCCACTCGATCACTTTACCAAAATCACTTCATAATTTCTTACTATTTATATTTTCTTTGGAAAATGGTACTCTATGATTGACTGATTGTCGTCTGACATCCGGTAGTATACGGCTAACATTTTGCTTTATTCTTTCAAAAAAAACATTTTGCTTTCACATTCTTAACAAAAAAAAATATTTTTATTTTCACACCAGCGGACCCCACTTCCACAGTCATCATCGTACTCGCATGCACAGCGCGTGCTTTGGAGGCGCTGACGGCAACGGCTATACACATTTTGGCTCACGCTGGTCAAGAAAGTCGGGCGTGCGTAATACGCAGCGCGCCGTACGTGCGGTGATTTCATGGACCACCGGTCTTCCCATATTCACTTTTTCATTTCAATATTGGCGTTTAACTGCACAAGGGTATTAAGAAACACTTTTCCATATGGTCCTAATTACCCTTAACCTTTGTGTTCATCTTTTGAAAATTTTGGAGGGTAATTAACTAGTATGAAAAATTACTAATTTCTTCACATTACAAGAAGTTCCTTATAATAGGCGGAATAGTTTCACAAATAACAGAGGAAGATTACTATCCAAAATCTAATTTTGGTGCGCTCATGGAGGTTAGAGCATTTGTCACAAAGTTGGCTTTTCGAGCTACGCATTTGGAGTATAGTTCATCAAAGAAGACTAGTTTGAATATTTTATTTATCATATAGTAACTATATTGCATCAGTTGAACAATTATTTCTAAATAAAATTGACGAAAAGTTTCAAATCGCTCTGGTTTGATCGTCTGAAAACTTTTATCGAGATCACTAAAAATTTGGTCATCAATAGACATCACACTGATCACGAATTAAATTCGGTAACCGTTGTGACTTAGGGTCAAAATGGACATTCTAAGCTTCGCTAAACCCCCAGAGAGTGCCCAAATCACTTGCTATAAAAGTGGTTCAATACTTCAATGTAAGCAAAGCTTTTCGTTAATCTAATAAAAAATGTTAAGCAGCAGCAGCAAACCTCCTCTGTCTCTGTCCTCTCTCTCTCTGCCTCTGACACTCCCTCTTCTCTCTCCTCTCTTTCTCTCTCTTCACCAATGCATAAAACCGAGCACCTCCCACTGAAATTCCCTCTCACACAACTCAAAACCGACGAAACAGCTCGACCCGACCCACCAAAAATGCGGGCCTTTCTTGCCCCGATCTTGGCCCTTGTCGCCGTGCTAATGTCCCAGTCTGTCGTCTACTGTGGTGACCTCCCGGCCACCACCACCACTTTTCTCTCTCTACACAGAGCCTTCCCGCCTACCCACCGAGTCCAACTCGACCGCCTCCGAGCTCGCGACCGAGTCAGGCACGGCCGCCTCTTGCAGAACGTCGTCGGAGGCGTTGCCGACTTCTCAGTCGAAGGCTCCTCCGATCCCTACCTCGTCGGGTAATTTTATCACCTGGGTTTTAAAGCTTGAAGCTTTTAATGTGCTTTGTATTAATGGGTTTGTCCCAAGTTGGAAAATATTCTTCAGTCAGTGATTT
The DNA here is from genome assembly GCA_030142095.1 of Rubus idaeus. Lineage (NCBI taxonomy): Eukaryota > Viridiplantae > Streptophyta > Magnoliopsida > Rosales > Rosaceae > Rubus > Rubus idaeus. The sequence goes on from CM057970.1 coordinate 8,660,418, forward strand.
TGGGTAAAGCATTTATTGTCTGCAAGTTTTTTTTGGGTTCTTGTTCTAGCTCCGGAGAGACTGAAAAGGAAAGAAAGCATAAAGCTTGAGTCTTGTTTTTTTTTTTGGGCTACGAAAAATCTTGACCATGGTCAATTCATCAATCTTTCTGGAAAAATTAGTGCTTCTTCTATCTTTCTCGGCGACCCAAGACGAGACCCAGTGCCTGATTGGTTTTTAGAGATGGACATTTGAAGGAAAAAAAAAGATTTTGTTTGTTGTTGTTTTTGTATAATTTAAATTTAAATGGTTGACCAAGTTTGGCATTTTGCTGTTTCAATCAGGGTAGATTTGCCTCTTTTGTGTATGGATATTTTTCTTGGTTGCATTTAGTTCTATTCTGTTTTTATTCTCCAAGTAAGATTGGGAATCATTTTGCTTTGTCCAGTTTTGTGTATAAAGATAATAACTTTTTGTTCATCTTCAATTCTTGCCATTTTGTTTTTTTTAGGCTTTATTTTACAAAAGTAAAATTGGGCTCTCCACCAAAAGAATACAATGTGCAGATCGATACCGGAAGTGACATCTTGTGGATTACCTGCAATTCTTGCAGTGATTGCCCCCAAACTAGTGGACTTGGGGTAAATTTCTGATTCTTTTTCATTGCTTACTGTCATTTTAAGAACCTCTTAGAGTAAAGAGCCAATTCAAAGCTTAACAACATTGCACATTACTATTCCATGTGTTACAGATTCAGCTCAATTTATATGATTCTGCCAGCTCGGCAACTGCGGGGCTGATCTCATGTTCAGATCCAATATGCACTTCGGCGGTTCAAACTTCAGCAACAGAGTGCTCTGTGAGTAACCAGTGCAGTTACACTTTCCAGTACGGCGATGGAAGTGGGACATCTGGTTATTATGTATCAGATGCACTATATTTCGACATGATTCTGGGGCAGTCTTTTATGGCCAACTCTTCGGCATCCATTGTTTTCGGGTGAGTTTTGACTTAAAACTGAAATGGTGTGTGTGCAAATGTGGAACGGAAAGCAATCACTGACATAGAAAGGAGAAAGGGTGAAAGAGGCAAAAAATAAGAATAACTATCTATTAAGAATTTAAGATTGCTCAGTTTTTACTTTTCATCAATAAATAAAGTAAAAGTGGCAGTTTCAGGTATATTGATTCAGCATGTCTATAATTACAATGAATTTTGTAATAGCAGACTAGTCCCACAGAGTTGAGATCTAGCATGATGTCGAAGAACATAGTTAATGGTGCAAAATTATTCTGATTATTAGTGTGCTTGTGTGTTTGAACCTATTGAGGAATCATTAAAGTATTTTGACAAAGCAAGAGTAATGGTATATTTCATATCATTAAAAAAAAAATTATTTGCTGTGAGATTCCTTAATGTCCACATACTTTCTGTTTATTGAAGCTTATTGCCTTGGATGATCGTGTTGGAAACAGGTGTAGTATCTATCAGTCTGGGGATTTGACCAAGACAGATAAAGCGGTCGATGGGATATTTGGGTTTGGCCAAGGGGCATTGTCTGTAATATCCCAGTTGGCATATCGAGGAATAACTCCGAAAGTATTTTCTCATTGTTTGAAGGGAGATGGCAATGGTGGGGGTATACTTGTTCTTGGTGAGATTTTGGAGCCAAGTATTGTTTATAGTCCCCTTGTCCCATCACAGTATGTTTCTATCCTATTGAAATTTCTCTCATTTATTTCTAGTATTAATTTTTTCTCTGGAACTGTGAAGTGGGAATTCATTACATATGTAGATTATTATTCGTTCTTTTTGTTGTGTATTTATATTATTTCATTCCAACACACAATTTTATTTGGTCACCAGCAGACCTTGACTATGAAATATTTTTTTTACACACTTAAATGGTTGCATGCTCTAACTTCTTAACATTGAGTCAGTCACTTTTGGTTTTTTGAATTTTAGTTTTAGCTATTTGATACTGGCATGGAGATTTACTTGAGTATGCATAGTTGGAATAAAAGGATGACCTACTGCACCTCGTTTTCTGTCATGAGAAACATGTGCTCACAGTCTTTCCTTTGCTGCTCAGACTAGATAGGGTTCGTCACTGTCATCCAGATCATTTCAAATGCTTTGTTTTTTACTTGGATGACATAAATAAGATCATTGTTTCTCTGAGGAAGTTTGTGGGAGTCATTGAGTTGATAGGGTACCACTTGTTCAGGAGGCAGATTTTTATAAACCTTGCAAAATTGATTAACTATGTTTTTTCTTCTTCTTTTATTATGAAGATTGATTTGCTGGTGTACTGATGCTGTAATATAGTGTTCACTTCTAAATAGAAATTTGATGGTTTTTTTTTTCCCGCTAATGCAACTGATTCCTAATTTAATATTTTCAGGCCTCATTATAATTTAAATCTTCAGAGCATTGCTGTCAATGGGCAACTCTTACCAATTGATCCAGTAGCTTTCACCACATCAAACAGCCGAGGAACTATTGTTGACTCGGGCACAACTTTGACATACCTTGTGGAGGAAGCATATGATCCTTTTGTCAGTGCTGTAAGTTTGTTCACTTAGATTAAATTCGTTGTTATCACTTGGATTAAAAAAGTTAGGGTCCTTTTGATTGTGATTCAGTCATCATTGCTATATCATTAAGTTTCACGAACAGGAGCTCCACTTGTTAAGGCATAATTTAAGCTCAGTTCCCATTGTAACTTCGGTTTCTTCTCCATTCAAGTTCTGTCATGTCTCATTCCAGTTGCTATTGGGGGCCAACTTGACTTTGACATTGCTGTTTGCATCTGCTTTATATTCTTTCTCTCTGAGTTTGGACTTCCTTTTAGTTAGTGTACTGCATGAGAACAATCAGCATTCAGAGGAACATAGAGGGGAGGGCTTAATTAGTTTCTCATTGCATGTTTGAAGTTGTGGCTGCTAGCTGCTTTTAATATCAGTATGTGCTGAAGCTACTTTTGTTGATTTTTTATTGGATGTGTAGATAACTTCAACTGTTTCAGAATCTGCGACTCCCCTCATTTCAAAAGGAAACCAGTGTTATCTAGTCTCCAACAGGTTTGTTCAATGGACGTAATATTTTTTGAGTTCCTTTCTCTAGAAACATGGAGGGTGGGAATAACAGTACCATGTTTGTCTTTCCTTTTTTAGTTTGGCTGAGGTGTTTCCCCCAGTCAGTCTAAACTTTGCTGCTGGTGCTTCTATGGTGTTGAAACCAGAAGAGTACCTTGTACATACTGGTTTTGTTGTAAGTTGTTCCTCCTGCTCCTTCTGGAAAGTTCTTAGTTAAAGTAATTGCATTAGACATGATTATTGCAAATTGTTGGACATAAAAGTGTTGTATTGTTACAGGAAGGTGCTGCTATGTGGTGCATTGGTTTTCAGAAGGTTCAGGGAGGAGTGACAATTTTAGGAGGTTAGGCTGCTTTTTATATTTTTAAGGAAATCTTCTCTGACTCACAATTAAATCATATTGCATCCACAGTACCTAGCGAGTGTTCTGTTCTTCAATTAATGTAGCTAATAAATCATAATCTACAATAACTCAGCTTAGAGGCAAATTTAAAGAAGGAACTACCATTTAGGTTTGAGTTCTTAGATGCCATGTTTCAAGTGCAAGGTTCACATGACATACCATGCATGTCTTTAATGCACCTTATACCGTATCTGTGACCACTACTGCATTCCAGTATTCAACTTCCTTCCCTACTCAAATCAGATATATGTTGGGATTTTCATGAATATCCTCTTCAAATTTGTTTTGAGTTATATATGCTCCCAAAGTTATTTAAGCTCTGGTTTGTGGTTATATTTTCTGGTCTACCTGGTGGAGGCTTCTGAGGACTTTGCATTTGTTTAGTACATTTTAAAGTAATAGATATTGATTTATTCTGTTGTTTTTTCGAACTAATAGTTGAGCATGTATGTTAATTATAGATGTGTTCAATTGGCTGGATTTCTAACTATGTTCTCTTCTCCTATTCGTTTCTTCATTTGCAGATCTTGTTCTAAAAGATAAGATATTTGTGTATGATTTAGCTCGTCAGCGGATTGGATGGACCAACTACGATTGTAAGTTCAAACACAAGTGCACAAACGTATTTCCCCATTTTCTTTTCCCCTAGACCTTTGGACCAGTACCTATCTCATAAGTTTATACCTTTGATTTTTTTTTTCAGGCTCATTATCGGTAAATGTTTCAGTAACTTCTAGCAAAGACGAATTTATCAATGCAGGACAGCTGAGTAAGAGCAACTCATCAGGAGACATGCTTTTCAAGCTGCTAACGACAGGGATTATGGTTCTCGTACTGCACATATTGGTGTTAGTGGACTACCATCTTCTGTAGGTTTAGAACCTCAGATTCTAAATTGGATTCTCTTTACAATGCGCATCAGCTTGGCTGATCTTTATTTATAGTGATCAGGACCAGGTTCACCGTGTATATCATTCCGATGTGCTACTGATTTGTGTGAATGGGAGGGGGGATATCGATCATCTTTTCTTCTGACTTGAAGTTCCTCTTTGTTGCCATATATGGTTCTCCAATTTGTGGCCTGCAGAAGCAGAGTAAGTCAATTGTAGCTAGTGTTCGATTTAGGTAGGGATATAGAAATTCTTCATGGGATGTCAGTTTGCTGGGTCGATATCAGTTTTGTCTACTAGTTTATTTGCCGATTCCAAATTGTTCAATTTGTAGATGAATGTCAAAATGTATAGTCCCCAAATGAACAGATTATTTGTCCTCATACAAATTAAGAACATAGTTGGCTGTGTCTGTGCTCAAGACTTCAAGTACTGCAGATAATTCAAAACATTTGTGCATTGGGGCTACGTAAATGTGTTGCAATTCTTGATTGTGTTTGCATCTATAGTATGACTCCTTGCTTAATAGATAGTCATCAAAAGTATGTATCTTTATTTTTATTTTTGATAAAAAGATAAAAATGAAAGTATGAAGGAAGGAATGTTTGCTATTGGGTATCTTAATACAATGATAGAAGCAAGAACGCTGCGATCAGCATTGAGCATTAGAACACATTTTTATCCATGTTGGTTTAAAATTCTCACCAACGTTGTTAAACGAGAGCTGGAATCTAGTCAAGTTGGGAGGCTAGGCGCCCTCACGCCTACATTATCAATGCAAAAGAAAAATACAACTGGGATGTGTAAAGCTAAAACTCAGAGAATTAGAGGTACATAAAATTCTAAATGATAACATCCATGGCCCAAGAAATACTAAAACTAAGCAAGAAAACAGAAGGGTTGGTGAATGCTCTGAAATCTGAATGGAAGCCAGATCCAAGATACAAGTTTGCAAAAAGTAGCATCAATGAGTTGGCAATGACTATTACACAACTTATGAGTCATACCATGAGGATCGAGAGTCGATCGAAAACCAAAACTAAACTGAACAACTGAAAATGCGTTCAAGAAAATTGAGAATCGGACAAGTAATAAAAATTTAGAATCAGATCGAACAAAATGAAAAAAGAAGAAGAAGCTTTTATAGCACAGAAATAGGAAAACATGCACTTATAGAGGGTTGAGGTTGTGTCCATGAAGCAAGGCGTCTCTTGGGGTGAAAATTCTGGCTGTGAAAGGTGCCGAGCAATTGTGGCTTGTGAATGGTGTGCCAAAGCTTTGAAGCAGTCTTTGCGCTACTGGACCCCCACTTTACTCTCATGCGATTCACACTTTTGTCTTTTTACATGTGGCATTTTTGTTCTAAGCTTGACACCTGTCACCTACGTTGCATCAGATGTGACTTGGACTCCGAACGAATCAATTTTTTTTATTGGTTTTGTGGTTATTTGAAAAAAAAAAAACTTATTTTCATCCCATCCCTTCTCATTTTCTTTTCTGATTTAAGTGAATTTCGTCTTGGTATCTTGTCCACTTGGTAAAATACTACTAAATTTATCATCAAACAACCATTTTTGAGACCGCGTAGATTTTAATTTAAAATAGTGGTCATGTAAACCTATTATATTAGTGTTTCTCCAATCAAAGATTATAGAAATTGATTTATTGAAGTACGTATATAAGGTCTGTTTGTTGAATACCTAGAGTGTTCGTCAAAGTTGTCCATAAATGATTATAAATATCTTTGTCAACACATTATGTAGCATTTTCAGAATAATGACCATGGCAATGAGGAAATATTATTACGACAGAGTTATTTTTCGTAAAAAGGAAATAATTTTCGCATTAAATAAAATATTTTCCCTTAATAAATTAGATAACATTCCTAAACCAGAAGTATTATTTTCCAAAACAATATAAAGACGTAATAAATCCAAAAAACGATTCCGGAACGAACCCAACAACTTTCTCCCCCAGGACGCTTTCCTTTGCATCTCCAACCAGAATTGCTGCGGGTTTATGACGGCTGACGTGGCATAACCAAATCACACAAAACGACTCCCCTGAAACGTCACACACTGGATCGTTACACCACGCGCTCTACTCCCGCGCGTGTGAGGGCCCCACCCCGCTTTTGCAGAATCCTAGTGAAAGGCCCAACCTCCGTTGCGTCCATGCAAAAAAACCCCCTCACACCTCTTCGTCTCTCTGAAATCCATCAGAATCATCAGAGTGAGTCCCCTCTCTCTTTCTCTCTCTCTCTCTAAAAACCAAAAAAAAAAAAAAAAAGGCCAAAAAGAAAATCGCCTTTCTCTCTTTTCCATTTCACTCATCAATATCACTCTTAACCCTCTCTTAATCGCATTAACTGTGCATCAAGAACCGAACGGAAGCGGTTTGATTCATAAAGAAGAGGAGGAAAGCCTCCGGTAACCAACATTTGTCTCCGTTTTTTGTGTGAAGAATTTGCAAGATCGTCCATGGCGGTACCTCAGACTCCGACGACGACGCTCGCCGTGACGGCGTCTCTGTACGTCGGAGACCTCCATCCGTACACCACCGATACCGAGCTCTACGAGGCTTTCAACAACGAGAACAGGACCGTCGCGTCCGTACGGGTGTGTAGGGACACCACCACCGGCCGTTCTCTCTGCTACGGCTACGTCAACTTTGTCAACACCGATGACGGTACCGTTTTCCCTTTCCTTTTTGTTTGTGAATTGTCGACTCTTTTGGCGTTTCGGGATGAAACGAAAGGGAATTGGAATCTTTGATCCTCGGTAGCGTTAGATTTTACGTTGTCGCGAATAAATTAGAAATTTTGGCAATGAATTCAATTTGTTTGGCCTTCTTGATTTTGGATTTGATTTGGTGATCTGTTTGGTTACTGACAGAATGTAGCTACTCACTTGGATTTTACCACTCTTTGGAATTATTTTAGAAAAATTTACTCTGCAAAGCCTAATTTGGACTCTGTGTTTTTGGTGCCTTGAAAGTTTGAAGATTTGGTTAATAATTGAAACTTTCTCGTTTTTAAACCAAGATATATAATTCTTTTAATTTCTTCTCAAAAGTAGATGTTTGTTTCATTGAGTTTTATGCTCTTTCGAAATCGTTTGGTGTTTCCAATTGAGATTATTCTATCTTATTGGGAGGCCTCTGCATTAAAGAACAAAAATGATGAATTGCGATTATTTAATGTTGATCTGCTTGATTGTTCTACTCGATGTAGAGGGGAAATGGAATTTTGGGTATCCTATGTGAGTTTCATTTTTATTCTTTGCATTTTGTTATGTTTGATCGGTGGTTGACACTGCATGCTGGTGAAGTTCTAATTTAATTAAGCCTTCTTTGATATTTTTTATTTTATTTTATCTTTCTAATAGCAATTCGAGCCATTGAAATGAAGAATAACACTGATCTGAATGGAAGAGTGATAAGGGTCATGTGGTCTCATCGTGATCCTGATGCTAGGAGAAGTGGAATAGGGAATGTGTTTGTCAAGGTATGTCCTGTTGATGTACAGAAGTCAATGCCACTCAGACCATCCATTATTAAGTGCATTATTTTTCTCTGATGTCAATACTTGCTGTATAACTATTTTGTTTTTCTGTGGCAGAACTTGGGCGAAGCGATTGACAATGTAGGTCTTCAAGATATGTTTAGGAAATTTGGAAATATTTTGTCTTGCAAAGTTGCCATGTTTGAGGATGGGAAGAGTAAAGGCTACGGCTTTGTTCAGTTTGAGACTGAGGAATCTGCAATTGCTGCTATTGACAAGCTAAATGGCTCCACAATCGGAGACAAACAGTTGTATGTTGAATTCCTATCTCGTTCCATACTTATTGGAATGTGATTATTTGGAGATACATATGTGAATGTGTACTGATATGTGTGTATTTGTTTATGATAACAACAATTGGCACAGGTATGTTGCAAAGTTTGTTAGAAAGAGTGATCGAGTTTTGCCCAATCCTGATGTGAAATATACAAATTTGTATGTGAAGAATTTAGATCTAAATGTCAGGGATGAGATTCTGAAGGAAAAGTTCTCTGAGTTCGGGAAAATTGTAGGCTTTGCAATAGCAAGGGATGAAAATGGGATTTCTAGAGGTTTTGGCTTTGTGAACTTTGAGAGCCCAGATGATGCTAGACGAGCGTTGGAATCAATGAATGGAACTCAATTCGGTAGGTTATGTATATTCTTAGCGCCTTGGTTGGAATTATGGATGCAATCTTTTGATTAGGAGCACTTTTTTGTCTATATATTGGGCAGGTTCCAAGGTTCTGTACGTAGCAAGGGCACAGAAAAAGGCAGAGCGTGAGCAAATTTTGCGTCGTCAGTTTGAGGAAAAACGGAAGGAGCAAATGTTAAAATTCAAGGTAGTTTATTCACCATTCCTCCCCAAAGGTCTCTTATCATAGCATCTTATTCTTGTATTTCTTGGTTTATTTTACAGGGATCAAATGTGTATGTGAAGAACATTGATGATGATGTCACTGATGAAGAGCTCATCGAACACTTCAGTCAATGTGGCACGATTACTTCTGCAAAAATTATGAGAGATGAGAAAGGAATAAGCAAGGGCTTTGGTTTTGTTTGCTTCTCTACCCCTGAGGAGGGCAATAAAGCTGTGATTACTTTTCATGGTAATAAACTAGGAAACCTTCATATATATGGTAACATTTATTTAAATTTTCTGCACAAGAAACTATCGCAAAGTCATACTTTTACCCTCTTATTTTATCTTGAAATTACGTCTTCTTTTGTGGCGTTTATGCATACTTTTTGGAATTGCGCAAGTTATGGAAATTCTGTTTCATTTATTATTTTTTTTATCCAAGTTTTTAAACTGTTCATTGAGAACTGAGAAGACTGTTTAAGGTTTTAAGTTTTGTGATACTAAATCTTTGTATGCCTTGTTTTCTGAGCTATTAATCAATAATCATCATGTACGTCATTGATATCTGATAGGATATATGTTTCATCGGAAGCCATTGTATGTTGCTATTGCTCAAAGGAAAGAAGAAAGACAAGTTCAGTTGCAGCTTCAATATGCACAGCGTATGGCAGGATTTGCTGGTCCTTCAACAACTGTCATTCCTGGTGGATACCCTCCTATCTACTATCAGGCTCCATCTGGTGTTGTTCCGCCAGTGCCTGCTCGACCAGGGATAATGTATCAGCCTTTGGGATTGAGGCCAGGATGGAGAACTAATGGCTTTGCACCTACTTCTGGACCAGTCTATCAACCACCACCTGTTTCTGTTGTGAGTCTCACTCTGTCTCAACTCTCAACTCAACAATCCCTAAACTTCTTTCCAGTTTTTAAGCTCATCTGCATGCATGTCTTTCCGTCAATTCTTTTTAGACAACCATGTAATACAATTTATACTTATGAGAAAAAGCAGAGAATTATTTTGGATATCTTATGCCTAGCTCAAGTTTTATTTACAGATGCCCAATACTTCAAGGCAGCATAGGCAAAACAGGGGCAGAATAAATGGGCATATGCTTCCTCAGGGAGGTGCATATATTCCACATTTGCAACAGCCAACTCAGTTGACTTACTCCTCAAAGGAGTCAAACAATCAGCAGGTTTGTTTTCTTTTACTAAAAGACTTCTGCCACTCTTTGAGTATTTGAATACTTTCTTGTGACATGACTTGTAGTTGTAACTTTTCATTTCTCAATGAAATTATTTCTCTAATTTTCCACTTATTCTTTGGATATCTCTGTTTGTGTACCCCTTTTGACCATGCTGTTACAATGTTGTTTCGTACGTTTTCATACATTATAGCCTTACAGGACGATCTGGTGATATGCGTATTTAGAGATTCTGTCCTCCCAAATACGTTTTCCGTTCTTTTGTTTGTTTTTATATGTTTTATATATTTCTCAAATTTTAGTATTTGGAGGATTGGCGCTGAAGTGACTATTTTCTTGCTCCACTTTGTTGCATGCTTGATAATGTATAGACATGTGAACCATTTATATGACAAGTTCTAATCTCATAAGCCATGCATTGCAGCGGACGGGGCAGCCTAAGTATGTTCCTAATGGGCGTCAACGTGACATGAATAAAGGATCAGGAGTCTCATCTACTGCTTCCAATTCTGTTGGAGGTGGGTCTCAAGGACCAGAGATGCTGAGTAGCATGCTTGCTGCTGCTTCTCCTGAGCAGCAGAAGCAGATCCTTGGCGAGCGTCTGTTCCCACTAGTCCATAAACACAAGGTGATGCTTCTGCTTACTTTAAGTCTTTCTTAGGTATCACTTGCGTTTTTGGAGGTTAGTTCAACTCAAACTCTATTGGCACTGACCAAAAAGTTACACAACATTTGTACCTGCAGCCGGATCTTGCTTCAAAAATTACAGGGATGCTGCTGGAGATGGACAACTCAGAACTGCTGCTCTTATTGGAGTCTCCAGAGTCTTTGGCCGCCAAGGTGGGAGAAGCTGTTCAGGTGCTCAAGATCTCCAAGACTAAAGTATCTAGCAAAGATTCCCTTCATTCTAGTTACCTTTCTGCTGAGGTTGCAGTAAATTGAAAGGGCTGCAATTAATGCACGGTTAGAGGTTTTGTTGCAGTTCAAGCTCCGGGAAAAAGATTTTTTGATACTCAATTGGCTCCTCTGTTATCTTTTTTTCAGTACTTTCCTTGCTTTATAGAACAGTAACGGCTCTAGTCACTATCGTAGTAGTAATGATAGAAGTGATAAATAGAGGATTTTGAACCAATTGTTTTTTAAATTTTGGGAAACATAATTCTTTGTTTTGATTTAATTCTGCAGAATAGTTTTCTGTTTTGGATGATGGTTGTTTGCTTGAGCTTCGTACTAGTTGTATCCCTGTTAGTTGTTTCTGTTTTGTGGAGGAATTTGAGCTTGAGAAATGCGTGATTTGAAAGCGGAGTAGGCATACATATTTCTTGTTTAATTTGAGCTTCATTGTTCTACTGTTCTAGTGTACCGTTATCGGTACTAGGTGCTTTCAAACTCTGCGCTTATTAGCAAGGAACCAATCCAGCAGGACCTGCACCAAAGCCACATGAAGGCCTTGAACTTGATACACCACAAAAATCTGAAGCTCATGCAAAACTTTAACCCTAATGGGATTAATTCCTGAGCAAATCTTGGGTTTTAATTATCTGATTTGAACTTTCAACAAAAAAAGAACAAGACTCAATATTATATTGTCGCGTGGAGACTTTTTAGATCAATGAAGTTTTTTTTTTGCTCTCTCCGACAACTCAATTCTCCACCCTCTCTCATCACGCTAACCCAAGGTCTCATCACTTGAGCTAACCCAAGGCCAAAAGCAAAAGTGTTTTGAGTTTTCACAACAACGATGAAAGATTTGAGTGAAAAGCAAGTTAGTTTCATGTTTAATTTTTAGTTATTTCAAATTTTAGCGGCAAGACCTTTGATGGCAAATTAGTGATTAAGCAACATAAAATTGTCAAAAGTCAACATATCTATCAGAGCCACTTTTCCCGCTTTTTATTTTATATTTATTTATGGCACATATATAATAAGAATGTTGGGTCAGATTTGGGCTGGAGTGGTAGATTGGGCTTTTGATTTAATGCCCATTATTCAAACCCGACTCCGACTCCGACTCTAGCTTCTACTTGTATATCGATTCGTTACAAACCCGACCCTCTCTAATTTACCGCGAACTATGGGAACTCACGGACGCAGCAGCAAGAGTAGGAAGGAGGCTTCATCGTCGTCTTCGAAGAGTCGACGCAGAAGGAAATCGGACGACTCCGAGTCCGATTCATATACCGAGTCAGACGATTCCGACAGCCGCGACTCGTCTCCGGCGAGGAGTTCTGGGAAGCGCAAGGAGCGAAGCAGTCGCAGAAAGAGCAGCCGCCGGAAGGACTCCGATGACGAGTCGTATGAAAGCGATGAGAGCGAAGAGCGTGACCGCAAGAAGAAGAGGTCGTCCAGGAACGTCACTGAGGAGCAAATCGCTGAGTACTTGGCTAAGAAGGCACAGAAAAAGGTTTGCTTTTTCGTTTCTTAGGGTTTTCTATTTGTATTTCTAATATGAAATGGTATTGATTATATGGTTTACTTGGTTTTGATTGTATAGGCCACTCGAGTAGCTAAGAAGATCAAATCCAAGACAGTTTCGGGTTATTCCAATGATTCAAATCCCTTTGGTGATTCCAATCTCAATGAGATGTAAGCTTCTTTTTTCATTTTCTGGGATTCTAGTTCTGTTGGCTTTGTTTGATTCAGTTTTGTATATTGCGTATTTGTATTTGTTGTAACAATTGTAGTTTTGGGAAGAAATAGGTTATAAATACGCTTATGGTTATCAATCGGGAAAATTTGAACTAGAACTATGATAATGATGCGAGACAATTTTCAAATAGAAGTTTAATTTACCAATTAAAATATGTTGAATTTAGCTAATCTCACAGGATGAGATAGACTAGTTGCTGTGCAATTTAATGTTTGAAAGTTATATTCCACAGCATAGGCTATAATTGCGCTTCATCGTTTGTTTCTTTATGATAGTTAAGGTTGAAGTAATTAAGTTTCTATTTGAATGACCTAGGTAAGTTTTGAAATATGGGCTGTGACGGATATATTGGCTCTCAAATTTAAGGAACAGATATTTCAATATTGAGGAAATGTTAAATTATGCATAACTTCATCAATACTTTCAATGCTGAGATCGAAACATAGCTGAGCATCCATCTACATACATATGATAGTTACAAGTTCATCAATACTTCCAATGCTGAGATACAAAATGTAAATGACAAGTTCATATACATCCAGAAAGAGGTCCTATGATCAAAACATAGCTCAGCATTACCTAGTCATATAACCAAATACTTTAAATTGTGTGCTTGAACATGAAATACATTTACCCCTACTATTCCTCCATGAATAGGTTTGGATCAATGTAGAATATGTAAGATTGCTATTTCCATTACATTATGATAAGCCCATTTTCTGACCAATAATACATAAAAATAAGTGTTTACTAACCTAGTGATAAGATAGGTGGGTGTACGATTTGAAATTTAGTGATAGGCTACTAGCTAGGTGTTTGGATGCTTGTCTCCATTATCTCTTCAACTTTGATTTCAGCCAAATGTCCCGTAAGTTTCTTCACAAGTTCCATGGATATCCAATATTTCTTGAATACCAACCTGATATCAGGCCATATTGGCAAAAGTTTGGGGTATTTGCTTTAGCCCTGTATCTGTGTCAGTGACTGAAAAAAGAGATGTATTGGTTGATATTTCAAACCATGGATACAACTACAATTTCTTAAACTCATCCAAATATATCGTTTGCTGAACTATCTATTGATGGCTGACAATATGTAACTTAAGAGCTGCTTTTCTGTTTATAATGTATATATTTGACTAAGCTGGTCTTTTTGCAGATTTGTGTGGCGAAAGAAGATTGAGCGTGATGTATCCCATGGTGCATCACTGGACGTGTTTTCAGTCAAAGCTGAGAAGCAAAGACAAAGAGAAAGGATGGTACGTTCTTCTAACCCTACAATACTTCTCTGCTTGTCAGTTTCCTAATTGTTGCATTTCTTTGCCTTTGTATCATTAAGGTGTCTTGACTTGAGGCTTTACATAATATTGGCTTTTACTTTTATTTAGTTAAAATGTTTGATCCATAAGTTAGAGATCATGTCTAGTATAAATAATTTTAGTTGAGTTGTCAGGTTTTCTGGAATTTGATTAAAATTCATGATCTAAGACTTCAATATGATCTCATTTCTTATTGCGAGCAGCATAAGTTTTTGCAGCAATGTAGCTGGACTGTATAAGGAACTGACAAGCTTGGATACTGAAGTCTGTAGGCATTGTACTATATATGAAATTGATTCATAGTTGCACTATGATTGGAGAGAGATACCTTACAAATGTGGCCTTAGGTCTCCATGGCTTCCATTTAAAAACAGAGAAGGAAAATGAATTTACTTCTGCATGGCCATAACAAAAAATAAAACAAAAAACACTTAGTAATGATGAAGAGATAGGTGATACGTTTGAAATTGTTATGACTATGAAAGGCATTAAACCTGCAGTTGTTGTTTTTAAAACTGAAACACTTTCTTTTGTCATGGTTGACCTTTTCTTTAGGTAACCCTTTGATGTATGCCTTATAGTTACACGTTTAGGGTGTGATAGGATACATAGAACTTATAAGAAGCATGGCAAGTTGTCTTAAACTGTGGCTTTGGTTGTTTGATACCATGTCACCTTGAATATAGTCAACCTGTATTAATTATTACCTGTCTGTTAGAGGGTTGGTTTTTTGTATGATATGTGTGTGTAGCTGAATTTCTTCCAAAGAGATTAGTCCTTTGCCCAGGATGGGGTGAACCTTATATAACTTATGTGGGTTGGGAGGTTTGGTTTCAGCAGCTCTACATATCTACTTTATTGACTTCAGATACCGGTATGATATACACATCCGGGGCATTACTTGACAGTGTTTTAATTAGCTCCATCTACAGACACTTGGATCTCATGCCACAGATTTTTGCTTCTCTAATTCCCCCCCTTTTCTTTTTTACTTTTTTTTGAGATACTAATATATTTAAGTTCATCATGCAGGCTGAGATAGAAAAGGTTAAGAAGAGAAGGGAGGAAAGGGCACTTGAAAAAGCACAACATGAAGAAGAAATGGTAAGTTTATTGCCAGGTATGGCAAGAACTTTTCTCTTGAAAATGTTGGCATAGTGAAATTGGTGTGCAATTGCCATTGGGAGTAATGTTTTTGCTTTTTTCATTTCTTCTTGCCTCGTTGGTTTATATCATTGTAGTTTTGTTAAGTACCTTTCATTGCTTTCTGCAGGCGTTGCTTGCCAGAGAACGCGCTCGGGCTGAGTTCCAAGACTGGGAGAAAAAAGAAGAGGAGGTATTATATTTTAATACCCTTTTTCTTTTGAACTTTAAAATTTCTGTCCAATGCTCTTGTATAAGTTACCATGTTATTATTTTTGTTATGCCTGGCGATAGTTCCACTTTGATCAAAGCAAAATGAGGTCAGAGATCAGATTGCGTGAAGGGCGTATTAAGCCAATTGATGTACTCTCCAAGCATCTTGATGGCTCAGATGATTTCGATATTGAGATAAATGAACCATACATGGTTTTCAAGGTAATACTCTTGTGCAACTTATTCTTGCTACATAAATTATTTGATTTTTGTTCATTGCATTTGTTTTGCTTCTCAACTTTATTATATATGGAAATTTTCAACCACCTGTACTCCACAATGAGTGAGAGATAAACAGGGAATATAAATGTTTCTTTCCGGGGGCACTTATGTGTTTGTCTCTGTGTGTGTGTGGTGTGTGGGGGGGAGGAGAGTATTTTTTTTGTTAGGGCATTGCTCCCCGTCGTGCTTATCAAGTCAGTTCTTGATTACATCTCTCAAATAGCAAGAAGATTCTCACTTTTTTTCCCCGAGACGAAGAATAGTCTCAATTTTAAGCATGGATCATCATATTTTATAATGTTTGGAAGATTGATATGAGTTATTGCTTTTCTCCCCATTGGTGTGAAGCGTAAAATGCAGGGAGAAAGTGTAAATCATTGTTTTTCTACAGTGTGAAGTTGCTTTCGTTTGTGGGAGAGGTGGGTTTTTGAGGCGGGTTTCAGTTGTGAGATCCCAGCATGGATTCTTGCTTTATTAAGTGCATGGTATCTTGGCTTTGGCAAAGGGAAGAAGGCTAAAGTTCTCTGTGGTTGTAGGGACCTAGCTGTCATATGGGTGTCTTGGATGGAAAAAAAAAGATTTTTTTTTTGTGTGGAGATTATAGAGGTGCAGGGATGGAGGAGCTAAGGGATAGAGTGAATTTTTTGGCAGATTTATGGGCTTCTGTTTCGGCGGAATTCAGAGACGATAGCATTTCTCATATGTTTATTGGAGGGCAGCTGTAGTCTAAGCATAAGGTCTTTAGAGTTTAGAGTGTCTTGTCTGCAGCTTACTAATTGAATTTTCTGGTTTCTGCTGGTTGTCTATCTTTGTTTCTGGACTACTCGTCCACTTTTATTGTACTCTTCTTTGTGTTCATTAATTTTTTTTTTCTTTTTAAAAAAGAAAAAGAACTAGTCAATAATTTGGAAGCTCAAAATTTCTATAACTATCCATTTGTCTGTCTAAATATGACCAATTAACCAACCAACAAAACTACTTGTTACAAATACCATCTTGTTGTTTCATATGCATATAAATTACATTGGCATTTGACATGTACGATGCAGGGCTTGACAGCAAAGGAAATGGAAGAGCTTCGAGATGACATCAAAATGCATCTTGGTTTGGACAGGGCAACACCAACACATATAGAATACTGGGAGGTATTATTCCTTTCTCTTTTAATGGCTTTCTACTTTTGACGGTGTCTTATCATATGCCTTTTAATGTCACTTCAGAGTTTAGATTACTCAAGGTCGTGATAATAATTAAAGATCAATGTCTTCTTTTATGCATTTAGTTTAATTTATGTAGAATACTGGGAGGTATTAGTCCTTTCTCTTTTAACAGCTTTCTACCTTTGACGGTGTCTCAGGATATACCTTTTAATGGCACTTCAGATTACTCAAGGTCGTGATAATAATTGAAGATCAATGTCCTTCTATTATGCATTTGGTTTAATTCATGTATGTGGTGGGGAACTTTTATTTGGCTTGAAGAACTTTTTCTTTAAAAACAGAATTATGGGTCCATTGAGTTGTCTTGGGTTTAGTAGCTCAATTGTACTCATGAGCAAATGGGTAAACTAAATGCATGTGAGACATTGCAACTTGGCCAGCTGAAATCAATAGCTATGATTACTTGGACTTCATTTGATTGCCTGATTTTTTATTAATGAATTGTAACTAGTGCAAATATTGCCTGACAATGAATTTGAGAATCTAGGTTTGTTGGCGGACTGTATCTTGATATGTGCCATTTGACAGGCACTTTTGGTGGTTTGTGATTGGGAGCTATCTGAAGCTCGGAAAAAGGATGCTTTGGACCGAGCTAGGGTTCGTGGGGAGGAACCTCCTGCTGAGTTACTTGCTGAACAAAGAGGCATGCATTCTAGCATTGAAGCAGATGTCAAGAATCTCTTGGAAGGAAAGACTTATAGTCAATTGGAGGCATTACAGTCTGAAATTGAGTCACAGATGCGTTCTGGAACTGCCAAGGTTGTTGAGTATTGGGAGGCTGTTCTTACACGCCTCCATATATTCAAGGCCAAGGTACATATCACTAGATTCTTAAAAACTTTTGATTTGATTTACAGCTACTTGGTTGAATCTTACTATTTACGTGCTGTGAATACAGGCCTGTTTGAAAGAAATCCATACTAAAATGTTGCACAAGCATCTGCAACGCCTTGAGGAACGAGAGGATGGTGAAGAGAAATTGGATATGGCTGATCATTTACAGCCTGAAGAGGAGAGTGAGCCTGATGCTAATGGTATGCACTATTTTTTTTTTTTTTTGCCTTGTTTCAGTTTGAGGCTTGAGAGTATGCATTATTTTCATCTGTGGGTTTATGATTTTGTTAACAATATAGTTTTTCTAATATGTTTTTTATATATAGATGCTGAAACATATTCACCAGAACGCATAGAGGAGGAGGTCCATGTGGCTGAAGAAGAGGCTGAAGAGGCTGGGTCATTTTCACCAGAACTATTACATGGAGATGAAAATGAGGAAGTGATGGACCCTGAAGAGGACAGGGCTATACTGGTAAGCTTTTTAATAATACGTGAGCATTCAAGATTTCAAAGTGCATTGGTGTGACCATGCAATTCTTTTGCTATGTTTATAGGAACGCAAGCGAATGGCTGTATTAGAAGAACAACAAAGACGTATTAAAGAAGCTATGGCATCAAAGCCAGCTCCACCACCAGAAGATAACCTTGAGATGAAGGCTGCCATGAAAGCCATGGGTGCCATGGAGGAAGGTGATGCAATATTTGGCTCTGGTTCTGAAGTGAACCTTGACTCACAGGTACTTCAACTTGCCCATTCTCCTAGTTACCATTTTTGTTCCTTTATAATTCTCGGATAGAGTGTGATAATTTTATGGATGCAGGTTTACTGGTGGCACGACAAGTACCGACCTAGAAAGCCGAAATATTTCAACCGTGTTCACACAGGATATGAATGGAACAAGTACAATCAGACCCACTATGATCACGATAACCCACCTCCAAAGATTGTGCAAGGATATAAATTCAACATCTTCTATCCAGACCTTGTCGACAAGATAAAGGCTCCAACTTATACCATTGAGAAGGATGGGAACAACAGCGAGACCTGCATTATAAGGTTCCATGCCGGGCCACCTTACGAAGACATTGTAAGTTTTCTTTGATCTGATAGTTGAATGCTGTTGATGATTTCTGTTTAGGTCTAAATTACTTAATAATCTATGATTTTATTACAGGCATTCCGTATAGTGAACAAAGAATGGGAATACTCTCACAAGAAGGGATTTAAATGCACATTCGAGCGTGGAATTTTGCACGTATACTTCAATTTCAAACGATACCGGTACCGCAGGTGATATGAGACTGGTCTGCACCTGTTCGTGCAGTTTCATTTCAGCAGTTCTGTAATATTTTTTTTTATAAAAAAAAACAGATATAATCAGCTTGTACAAGTGTCTCCTTTTATGTAACATTAGATCCTGAATTCCAGTTAAGTTACTGTTGTCCCGACTCACAAATGCTGCCAATTGATAACTGCATTATCACAGGATCACCCCACCCCAGTGGTTTTCATTCCACCTTGAGCTTCCCCAAAGCATCTAAATATGTAATGCATGATCCAAATTGATCCCACCATTCTGGCTCCTTGATCTTTCATTAAACTGAAGGCACATACTCGGGGTTTCCTAATTGTCAGATATCACTGGTAATAATAATCTAGTCATATACCCCAACCTATGGACATTAAAATGGCCTCATTTGGATGGATTATGGCAAAGGATTGAGATGGGTAAGTAATAAGAAGTCGGGATTTCAAAAGAAAGACTAGGAAATACCATAGACAAGAAGAATCAGAGAATGAGAATTGAAGTGCAGATTGGTTTTAGAATCAACAATTGTTTAACAGTTGTAACATGCCTAATTATAAATTAAGCAGCCGAACTTGCCGGAGTGGCGCCAAGGTTCCTCTGAACCGAGGCCAGCCGTCCTTCTTGTGTGCCTATTCATCATCTAGACATCTACACCCATCTGACATGCTTGTTTGCCAACGAGAACTAGTCGCTCTCGAGTCTCACATTTGGTGACTACACAATCGTTTATGTATATACGCACACAAGACCTTTTTTTTTTGGGCAACAACACACAAGACCTTCATTTGTTTTTTTTTTTGAACTCATTCTTCCACCTTTCAAATCTTTTTCTTTTTGGTCACATTGCAGGTCGTTATTCTTTATTTTTCTTTTTGTTTTTTGAACTTGTTCTTCCACCTTTCAAACCTCAGACCTAGTTTAATTTTTATCCAATTTCTCACCCTCCTTGATCATTTGGGTTACTTTCAAAACCTTTAATTATAGGGTTTTTATCATATATAGACATATAGTACATGAACTATTTTTCAATTATATATTTGATACTTAACTTCAATTTTTGTCACTAGTACCTGAAGTTTTCAACTTTATTACAAGTAGTATCCAAAGTTTTCGATTTCATCTCTTGTTACCTAAGACCATTTTTGTCAAAAATATATGCGCGTGAGAGCGCATGTTCCAAGAAAAAAGATGCTAAAATAAAAAAATTTAGGTATTACTTGTGACAAAAATTAAAGTTCAAATACCAAGTATATAATTGAGAAATAGTTCAGGTATGTGATAATAACCCTTAATTATATTAATGGTTTTTCAACCAAAATACACACACACATCTTGACCTATCCTTAAAAATTCCAAGACCACAACATCTTGACCAAAAAACAACACCAAAAAAAATTCAAATGGTCATAAACATCTCAGTTATATCAAATTGAAATACTTACAACACTTGATCAAAAAAATACTTACAACACGATTTGACCATAATTCTTTTTCAAAATTAGTTAAAAAGTTCAAGAGAGTTTCTGAAACTTAATGATTGATTATTAAACTTAACCATGTCATTACGAGACTAGGATATATTCCTTGATCAAGTTTCAACACCAACGAAAAAAAAATCTTATGATCAATAAATATAGTGGGATTGACAACAGTAGATATCATCAATCAATACCTCTTTTGAAGTTTCTAAAACCATGAATTGAGTCTCCATAAATGATGATTAACTTTATACCTTTTTATGCCGTTCAACGTTCATATTTTGAGAAAGAGATCGTTCGCGTATAACTCGTTGAGAGTTTAGGGTTTATGTCATTAAAACTAAATTGGAAGTCTATAGATCTTTATTGAGTTTATTAATTATTATCCATATATGTCATTTTACACGAGGATAAATAAGTATTTTAATAATTCAAAACAGAAGGAGGTCATGTGAGGAAATTTGGAGGAAAATGAATACTGGGTCTTTGCCATGCATATTGGCAGACCAGAAAACCCTTGCCTGCTGTACATGGCGATCTGCTTTTCAGCCTATTCACATGAATGAAAAAGAAATATCATATCAGTAAGCATGCTGTCTGATTTCTGTTCTGGTTCAGAATTAACAACAATTTGGCTTCAGTGGTGTCAAGAAAAAAAAATTGAGGGAGAAAAAAGATGATTTGTATATCCTGCAAATGCTGTAGAGGAATCAAGTTGCATGATCTGTTTCAACAACAGAGATTCACTCTTTAATGTTTATGAGAAAGACAAGACATGTAGCCGCGTTGATTGGTATTAGATATGTTATTGTCTATTTAATGATGAATCATAATGATATTCACTGCAGATAATGAACTTCAAGGATCTCAAAATTAAGAGGGTGGAGGGTGAAGATAGAGAGAGAGAGTTAAATGAATTGTGCAAATCCAAAACAATAACACACAATCTTACCTGCTCCGAGTATTCAACACCTTTTGCACCATATGACCTGGCTATTGCCTCTATCTTTTCTTTAATACTGAAGTCCAAAGGATATAGAAACTTTAATGATTGTGTAACATTCTCGCAGGCTCTTTGAACTGCAATTCCTAGGTCTACCTGATGATCACAGTAAACTTGATTAATTATGAAAACCATTTATAGCAATTTAGAGAAATAAATCAGCTACACATTAACTTGAAGAAGCTAAACCAATTTTTATACTGTCAGGAGGAATGCCAGCTCCTTGCTATAACTGATGCAATAGACATCAATAGATATCTGCTTGATTTTTATCTGTTTGTTAACTAAGAAATAACTATAGTGGAAGATAATTATCATTCTGTTACAAATGTAACATATTCAGAAGAACAAAGTGACAAAGCAAAACAAACTTAGGTAGATAAATTTCAGAGAATAAAATGAACTTTAAGGAGATATAGTATACTTGGCAAGAGTACCATCAGGCTCCAACAGCAGGTAAAAGAGAAAATTTACAGCCTAGACAAGGCTGGATGAGATAGGAAATTGGTCAACAACAAAGAACAACAAGCTTCTCCTTTGGGAAATAAGGTATTTCTAGAGCTCACAGAATGGTTAGTGTACATAATTAGATTTTGTAGTATTTTATATAATTTTTTTTTCCTTCAAGCAAAAGAGATTAAAGTCCAAAGGAACCAAAACTAATTAGTTAATGGGACAAAGTCACTAACCGCTCCTTATCTATTTTAATTTTATGATAATTATTTTTATTTGGGTGTTGTTATTAACACACTCAAATATGTTAATGACACACTAAAGAAGACCATTTTTGCAAAGATGATTCAATGAATACCCTTCATTTGTTTGATGTAACTTTCTATATCAAACGATTTTCATTTGTTTGATATAATTGCACGAATAAATACCCACATGATTATTTTTTTCTTCTTTTCGATCAATAAAACTATTGATGTTTCGTTCCAAAAAGAGATGACTCTCCACTTTTCCAATGTGGATTCCAAATGCTCTATTCTAAGCCACTATTTTCAACACTCCGAATTTAAACATTTAACCTTAAAACAACGAACACAAATATCCACACACAGTATAAGACTCACTGTCATTAGTCCTTAACTAATATGTTGGAGCATTTCTTATTATTTTAGTTGAAATTGTTGGGGTAATTATACGTCACCCCATCATTACTTAGTAATAAAATGTGTTTTCAAATGCTTTTAATTCCCTCTTTGGACTTAGTATATTAATCATGATTACCAATTCACACATTCGGGAAGCATCGAAGCAAAGGAAGCCGTACTAACATATATAATAAAATGATAAAAGTCAATGTAATCTTTGTTGTTTGAATAATCCCATTTTAAAAGCAGGGTTTTATCTCTATTTGCCCACTCTATATATTTCCCATAAAAAAGGTCTAAATTAGGTCAGACTTGTGTATCCGAACTCGCTCTTATTTGAATACATTCGGCTGTCTAGTCCATGATTTGAAGTTTTGAACTGTTCTTCTTTTAAATTAACATTTAAGAATCATCTTTGCAAAACTTTAGCGTAAATGAAAATCATTTATTCGTGCAATTACATCAAACAAATGGATAGTTGATCATGAAAATATTAACTTTTATAAAAACCGTTCATTTGTTTGGTCCTCACTAGAGAATTTCCCTTGTTTGATATAGTTAGATGAGTTAACGATATTCAATTTAGATGATTTTTTACAGACATGAACTTTAAAGGTTAATTTAAAAGATGAACAATTTAGATCATAGAACTAGACCACCGAATGTATAAACATAAGAGAGAGTTCGAATACACATGTCCTATCTGGTTCAGACTTAAATTTTTTCCTATACTCCCCTAATGTTGTTTATAGGTTTGACATTTCCACTTAAGTTTGTGGAGTACGTGATAATTAATAAGCAATACCAACTAATAATATGTTTTTTTTTGTAGTATATGAGATCTGCATTAGTCTCAACTCCACACTTAATCATTTCAATAAACTCGAGCTAAAACTCCACATGCTTTAGTAGTGCTTCTATTGGTGGCAAGTTATGATAATATACTTGACTTGAAGCGATATGCTTTCCTCGTTTGATAAACTGTCCATTTTCAATTCAAACTTTATGAGGAAATTTGTGTCCTCGTTTTCAAAAGTTTCCTTCCTTTTTTCTCCACAGCCACCACCAGATTCCAATAACCCCAATCTTGAAGTCCATTATTCTCCATCATTATAAGCTTTCTGCAAAGAGAAAGCATCTGATCCTAGCTATCTAGTCTTTCTTTTTCTTTCCACTCAAATCAACCCATCCATAGCTAGCTAGGAATCACCTACTTTAGCTTCTGTGGGCTTCTCATAATCAGAGCCATGCTTGATGCTTGGAACATGAATATTCAAAGATTTTATATGTATATATGATTATCCACAAGGACCACAATTACAACATTTAACTTCAATGACTCTAGTGGAAGAACATGTCCGGATATTATATATAGTCTTCCAATATCTAGTTTTTTTTTTTTTTGAACAATTTCCAATATCTAGTTAATGACAACATATATAAAACGCGGATTAATAATCTAGAAATTAAGAGAACACGTCCATTATTTTAGTAGTGATATCCATGTATTGTACTAACTACTAACTTGATATAGTTCAAAATTTCCAAAAAAAAACAAAAAAAGACTTGATATAGTTCCAACACTACTAACTTGATCAATTATGAAGCCCTTAAAATTTGGGTTATGCATTGGAGTTCTTGAACAACAACCTTCATGGCTGGTCTATCTCCCTTCTTTTCCCTCAGACAAGCAAGAGCAAGATCTAAGAAAAGCTTTACACTTTCCACAACATTCCCTGAAGGCTCCTTATTATTGCTAAGCAGCCGTTGATCCACAACTTCCATAATCGCACCATTGCTGGCTCTTACACTCACATAAATGGCTAGATTCACATCATCTTGGTCACGCGAGAAATCAATGACTTTCTGTGATGTCACAAGCTCAAGCATCACAACCCCATAACTGTAAACATCACTTTTGTCACTCAATTGGTAGTTTCTATAATACTCAGGGTCTAAGTACCCCAATGTTCCCTGAGCACAAGTTGAGACGTGACTCAACCCCGGACGAGCTAACCTGGAGAGGCCGAAATCTGCTACTTTTGCATTGAATTCATCATCGAGTAATATATTGGTTGACTTGACATCTCTATGGTAGATAGGAGTGTGAGCAGCAGAATGTAAATATCCCAATGCTTCAGCAGTTTGTAAAGCAATTCTCAGCCTAGTTTTCCATTCAAGAAATGTAGAAAACTTACCATGTAAATGTTCACTGAGTGTCCCATTTGAAATGTACTCATATAGCATCAGTGGCTGCTCGGCTTCCACGCAATAACCCAAGAGTCTGACCAAGTTCTTGTGATTGACTTGGGAAAGTATCCCAACTTCATTTAGTACTTGTTCTGTGCTCTTCATGTTTCCCACTTTAGCTGACTTCACAGCAACTATAGTCCCATCTTCAAGCTCTCCTTTGTACACTTCTCCAAAACCACCGCTTCCTAGAATCCGGTCTTTAGAGAACCCATTAGTGGCTTTTTTCACATCTTTCAAGTGAAACATTCTAGCTGATTTCTTATCATTGCTCTTCAACATGTTTTCTCTTGCTTTTGCAAGTTTTTCCTGCTCAGACAATCTGCAGGACCTTTTTACTGTAATTATGGATATAACTACAGCTAGAACGAAAAAGGAGATTACCCCAATCGAGACCTTTAAACTCAGGCTAGCTTTGGTGTTTCTCCTGTTGCTCACACAATTTGCCAGAACATGATCCCAATAGTAGCCCTTGTTGCAAAGGCAACGAGAACCGCCATTTGTACCAGTAAGTGAACATTTAGAATTGCTGGAGCAATCAAGCTGTGCTCTACAAACTGGTTCAAGTGGAGGAGCCCATTGAATTTCCAATCCCTCTTCCCATTGATCAACAGGCTTGTTTATATCCAAATGAAGAATGCTTCTAAAGGCTTTACAACCTGAACTGTGAAGCCGAATCTTGTACGCTGAAGGTGTTCCACCAGCAACAAATGTGCAGCAAAGGTTGAGGTTGCTAGCACACTTGAGTGCTCGGTTTGTGTCAACGTGCCCTGAGCTTTCCAAGTAGCGGTGACAAAGACTGGATGGAGTGCAATTCAGAGGAGAAACCAAGAGCCGTGGAGAGCAGTTGAAGAGGAAGATGGTGTTCGATGAGGTAAGGTTGAAAGGAAGTGACTGGTTTAACCAGAGGCCCTCACTCACCACCATGTCTTGAGTAACACATGGGCCTCCTGGCAGCCATGGGGATGGTTGTACCACCATACGCTGGTACGGAGCCATGATTTGAAGCACAAGATAGTAACTACCATTAAGGGTGGGGACATAGAGCTTCTTGGAGGAGGGGTCACATTTGAGAGAGTAGTCCGGGTCACCACAACCGGGGTTTGTGCTTAGAGGGTATGGGACTTTTATGGAGCCACAGTCCGGACATGTCTTTTGGGAAGAGCAGTGATGATCTAAGCAAAGAAGGATGAAGAGACAGCTGCAGAGGAAGCTTGGTATTATGTTTGTCTTGGTGATCATTTTGCATGAACCAAAGGGAAGTAATGAAAAGCTTATGGTACATATGAGAAGGAAGATGGGGTAAATAAAAGGAAACAACAGAATAAATTGAGAAAGTGGCTGAAAGAATCTATATTAAAAAACATGAAACTTTTGGCGTTTATAGGACCTGTGGATTCTCTCCTTTATAGGATGGTATATTAGTATTTCAATCCGTGACCTCTACTTAAGGAAAGCTGTTACCAGAAAGGCTTCATCAAAACTACTGATAAATCTACTTTTCTTCTTTGCTTCATGTAGTTAAGTAAACAGATCACTAAAATACGAATAAAAATCCATTAGAAAAATAAAAGAAGGAATTCCACAACATAATGGCTATCACACCAATGATATTTTTCAATGTTCTCTTCTCTAATAAACATACACGTGGATCGTCATTGAGATATAAACTCTCTTGGTAGAAATGCTCTAAGGGATGTATAAGCACAGACCAGAATTATGCAGTACAATCTATTCTCATCAGCACAACTTGCAAGGTCCATGAAAAAAAAAATGAATTCATGCTGGAAAAAAAAGGGTAAAATCCCAATATGGTACCCAAACTATCACAGAATGCAATTTTTGGTACCCACAAATGCATAAAGACTCTAATGGTACCCAACCTATCATTCCGTTTGCGAAAATGGTACCCCGGTTAACTTTTCCGTTAAAATTGAGGGTAAATTGGTCAAAATGCACACGTGTCATTCAAATGGGAAACAACTCAAGGGCAAAAAAGTCTTTTTGACCAAGGGCAAAAAAGTCTTTGCCCATCATCCTCTCCGCTCTCTCTCTCCCCGTCACCTCTCTCTCTCCTCTCCGTCGGCGCCGCCGTCAACTATCTCCAATGGCCACAAAATGTATATCAACACGAAGAGCACAATCCAAGGATGAAATTATATAACTACATCAATGTAAGATTCAAAATAGATTGTGAGATATCGATGCCGGAAGTTCAAAAACCAAAATGAAAACGGCGTCGGTCCTCCGCGTACGGTTGTCGATTTTGAAAACCAAGGGTACCACGAGGTTGCTGGGATCGAGGGCTTCAAAGCCCACTTGGTTTGGAGGGTCGGAAGTGGCAGGAACGAAATCTTGAATTTTCAAGCTTTTTCGGCGGGAGTTTTCCGGCGAGTGGAGCTTCGAAACTTGGTGGGTTTGGCTTGTCTTGAGCCTCGAAGCCATTGGTGGAGGCGGTGACATGGTTTTGTGGCCGAAGGTGGGTGGTGTTGATGGCTAGAGAGGGAGAGGAGAGGGAGGTCGCGCGGGGAGGGGGGGGAGAGAGAAGATTTTTTTTTATATACTGTATTGACCAATTTACCCTTAATTTTAACGGAAAAATTAACCGGGGTACCATTTTGGCAAACGGAATGATAGGTTGGATACCATTAGAGTCCTTATGCATTTGTGGGTACCAAAAATTGCATTCCATAATAGTTTGGGTACCATCTTGAGATTTTACCCAAAAAAAAATGGTAACCCTTTTCGTGCCTTTCTGGATTTTTCACGTCCCTATGTGCCGAAACTGCTTGGGTACATATCTTAGAACCAAGAGAAACCAAAGGACTCGACAGATATTCAAGTTTTGAAAATTAGATGGCCATAGTAGAAAGGAAATTTCAAATACCTCACAACTCTCGGACCCTTCTTCCATTTCTTCATTGCCATATTGACTTTACATAAAAAAAATGGTGCAACACATTAGAAAGCAAGGAGGAACCGTACAATAGAGTAAGTTCTCCAAAGAATGTCCAAGAGATTTTCTGAGGTTGTGCATAGAACTTGCAACAATAGTAATGTGCATCATTATATGCAGGTACACTTGATATAGTCTCAGAACAAACACAGCTTTATGGTCTACAATGAAGAATAAACCAGCAAAGATGACATCTTTGCTTGCCTTTGAACTTCACTCTCCTCATTTACAGTACGAAGAGCATAGTTTCATTAACCTTCTACAATTTTTACAGGAGACCTGCACAAGAGAGAGCACAAATATGAATTAGCTACTATTGTCTTCAAACATAGATACATTTGAAAGAGGATAATTAAACTTCACATAAACCATTACTTACCCGAATGGGCTTTGCTTGATGGCTAGTAATTCGACGTCCAACTGCAGATTAAAAGAACATGCAAAACAGTAAAGAGGAATATAGAGAAGGGCCCATGAAAAAAAGGTAGCAAAAAGATGAAAAGAATATAATGACACTTTGAAAAGAGAATTATTACAGGGATAGATTAGTTCCAAGAGGTACTAACTAAACTACTAAGGATAATCCACTTCTTTTTTATTTGGTATGAAAGAGAATGCCAAAGCAAGTCAATTGTGAAATAACATCAGCAGATCAAGCATCTGTTTATCATGGATGTATGAGTTAAGAAATTTAAGCATTGTAGTTGAGAATTTAAGATCGCATAAAAAGACTGGAAGAGGAAAAGTGAGAGGCATTGATGAAGTTCCGGTACCTCTATTGTTGCATTTGGAGGGATTTCCTGGACTCCTTTGCTTCCATAGGCTAGCTCGGGAGGAACTATAAGCAATCGCTGAGGATTAAGAATCTAAATCAAACACTTGATAAATTATTGGGACCCAAAAGGGTACTTATAATGCAGATAAAAATTATTAAAAAAAATCAACAGAAAAAAAGGCTTCAGTTGTTTAAGTGATCTCAATATAATGAAGAGAGACCAGAGACTTCGTGCTGCTACTTCCTTATCATAGAAAACACAAAGATATCCAACAACTCAAAGAATATCACCACAGGAACTATAAAATTCTTATACAGTGAGAGAGGAACAGAGGAATATACATCAGATGTTTGAAATTCAGACTCAAATTTATTTAGTTGCACATAAATCCACAGTGATTCACACATGGCTTAATACTGAAAACCAAAAGGAAAATTTAAGAATTTGTGAACTTAATTTTATGCAGCAACATTGCTTCAAAACATAGCGAGGAAACTTTATGCCAAAAGAGGATCTCACCTGGCCTCCTACCCGCATGCCTTTTACACCAATATCTAATCCCTTGAGGACTGATCCCCTTTCAGATTGGCCTACATCAAATCCGTATGGCTGCAGCATACAAACATATATACAATAAGTTAATAACTAAAAAAATATATAAGAAACACACACAACCATGCATGCACATGACACAAACACACAGTTAATGCATACTGCATGGACTTTATTGCTATAAATTATTTTTATATCTTATAATCAATATAATAACACATAACACACTTCCAGCCAAAACCTAAGATGTCAAAATCTCAATCAATTGATCCATGGAGACAATTGAACAGTGTGAGGATAATGAGAGTCAGTTAACAAGCGTTGATTCATCATAGGCAAGAGGGCATAGTAAGCATGTGAGCACTTCATTGAAGAAGTTTTTTTTTCTTTTCCTGAATTTTTTACTAATTAGAACCATTTTCTACATAGCACTGCAAACATGACGTGCCAAGTTTTATTTCATGGTCTACATAGTTATTCCAGAAACTAAATTCTATAAACATAAAATTGGTTGGTTCCTATTATTGTTATTTGAAAGGAGAGTGACAGGTGTCCAATCTTTTGTATGTAAATTTGAAATTACTGTCAAGATGACCTATATACTAAATAAACATATGAATAGCAGCACCACTCTAATCTTACCGTTCCTCCACCAACACCAAGTCCTTGTCTACTTGTCATAAAAGTGATACCCTTCCACTTTGCGACATAATGAACCTGCAAACAGAGATGCACTATTACATTTCACATTCATCATACTTGACTACGCATACATATTTGGTAATTTGAAAGACTCAAATTACATGTTTTAGCAACTATGACAGCATGTATCCATCACATACTTAGTTGACTTTTAGAATGCAGTTAATGAACAACTCTAATCCCAGAAGATATGGGGCTTCCTATCTCTCAGAATGTCCTAAAATATGCTGGCAGATGGAATCAGATAATAGTACACTCTCAATTAGTATTTAGTAACACTCATACTATTAAACAGCTCCTAACAATATAAAAAGAAATTTGAAGAATCTAGTAAAGACCTAAAAGGCCAAGTAACACCTTAGGAAGAGAGAGTACTTGAGCAGACAACTAATTAGGTGCATAAGTAATGAGGTCCTACTGGGATTGTATTAAAGGTTTGTGTGGTATCTAGTTGAGAATGAAAGATTAGTAATATGTGATATCTTTTAACACTTGGTATGGCATATTCTGGGAGATAGTACTAATCATATATACTCAAAATATTGAAATTTAACTTGATCACAACCGTACTGCAACCCGGGATCCAGTCACTGCCTCAGTTCCATTTCCAACTTTCAAGTCATAGTACCTGAGGAATAATACCACTCATATATCATTCTATGTCCACCAAAAAGACAGACTCCTTCTAGGAATGAAACCAGTAAACAGAATATCGCATGGAACATTGGAATAAAGGGCTATGAGTTAAATTGTAATACTTGTATCTTATCATTATCAGACATACAGCATCAAAACTCTGGAAAATTATCTTCTGAAAGTTTGGTCAGATATTTTTTAATAAAGAGAATTTATTTTGAGGTGCATTTGTCTACGTGTAGCATGCCAAGGACATGCAAGCTGCAAACCAGCAATGAATTGCAATGTACATGAGTAATGTACTATGAAGGACTACTAGAAGGAGAGAGATTAAAAGAGGTGAGCAGAGGATTATATAAGAAACGATTAGTTTACTAACTTTAGACCATTGGGAAGGGTTGTAAATTCATCCTCAGGTATTTTCGCTCCTCTTAGCTGCATCAAATAAATAAATGTCACAGATTACGAATGTAAAAGACGATTCTTTGAATAAAAAGTTTCCGTTTTCCCCCTAAAATTTTACCTACTAGTAGCATTAATCATCAAAGTATAATCTACAAGATAAAACAACTCACAGCTCTCCTACTTGTGCTGACAGCCTCAGCCACATCACACACATAAATGCCAGCAGCTGAATCATTTGAAAAAGAACAAAGTTCAGTCAATAATCCGGTGCTACACCCAAATTACACATTCATGGAACTATTGAAAAAATCAAACAGCAGATAAAGTTATGAAAAGAGCAGAGACAATTATGAGAACAAAAACAGAGAAAACCCAATTGGATACCCCAATTTTCCACATTATCTCAAACCCAATTCGTCTTCAATGTCAAAAGGAGATTCTTTTTCCTTTAGTCAAATGAAACTGATTATAAAGCCAGAAAAAAAAAAAGTAACATTTACAAATTACAACTATATAAGCTCAAAGAAAAGAGAGTTAAAAGTTAGCACAAACCTGAGGTTAAGAGAGAGCCAATCAAAGCCCTCCTTCCCTCATAGTGTAATGTTGGGTTGGTTGGTTTTGGATTATCATCTGATGAGGAAGACGATGAGCATTGACATGGTAAGAGCTGTGAATTCCTCTTGCCTGTGAATCCATCCAAAATTGCTCAAGTTTCAATGAACCCAAAAGACATGAGCTTTCATATATAGAGAGATAGAAAAAGAGAGATTACTTGAAATGGGTACAGAGAAGAGAGGCTTCTGGAGTAGAGTTGGATTGTGATGGTGATAAGGAAGAAAGAACAGCTCCATGGTGAGTGGTGACCGTCAAAAGAATCAGCGATATTTTCAGTGGGTTTGGTCTTAAAAATAAGAGAAAAAGAGGGGGAGAGGAGAAGATGGCGTTTTTATTTTATCCACATGCAGCTGATGGTCTCAGATGCCCAATACGATGGCATGGTTTTTAAAAGAAACATCAACACACACTATGGGTGAGAGCGGGTAGTTTTTTTTTTTTTTTTAAAAGTAGTGGACAAGGGGATTTTTAAAAGGTTGTAAATGTTTCCTTATTAAATATTAAAACCACCCCCCATTTTTTCCCCAAACCCTTGATTTTTTTTGTCCCTGACAATTGATATATTATTTAAAATTATTTAATATTTGAGAGTTATTAAAGTAATAAAATTTGGTTATAATTAATAAAATTTGGTTATGATTGAGAGCATACACGGATACACCCACATTTTGAACTTTTGATAAATCATTTTTAATTTTAATTTTATTTTCAGTATTTTTTAATTTACCATTATATCTTTTAAATATTGAATTATTTATTCTTCAATTCTTTTATGTTGTTCAATTCTTTTATAAAATATTATTATTATTGATAGAAATAATATCAAAAGAATACCATCGATCCAAAACATATAATCTGAGAAATATTATGGATAGAAATCAAAACCTTCCATACATCAAATAAATTAAAAAGAGTAGTCGGATTAGAAAAGAATAAAAAAACAAGTAAAAAGCCTGGAGTCCTAAACAAATTAGGAGATGGAGATGCTTGATTAGAACTCAAAGGAAGCTTCAGCCTGCAGATCCATTCATGTTTGTAAACATGTATGTTTTCTCTTATCCGCAGAGTAGCCACCACATCAATACTATAAACACCGGCATCGGTCTCCAACTTGAAGTGGGAGAGATCACTTTCGGAAAACCACACCTCGTGTGCCCCTTGAAAAACCAAATTCATAATAGTCGTCTTCTTGTCCCGTTTTGTTTAGGGTGGGGAACTCACAAAAGCAAAACTTTCATTCTCATATTTTGCAACCGCTTCAATGCTACGGTAGTGTACATGCTTGGTGTTTCCGATGGCTACGTCGAGCGCAAGGTTGTAGTTGAGAGTGTCTGTTAAGGTCCCAAGTATAGGAATAGCCCAATAGGCCCATTTATCATATCAACATGTGCGTTGCGCGTGAAGGAATACAAGTTAGCTAGATGAGGATAGAATCAATTGACAGCTGATGGTCTCTTGTGACCGTTTCAGCTATATGAGTTCATTTCCATTGTATTGCTTTTCAGTCTGGAATTAATATATTTTCTCTTGCATATTTCCCTTTTCTCTCTGTTTTCATCTATTCATTTCTGAGTCCAGAAGGTAGGTACCTATCAGTGTCCTTTTCGTTGTTGAGATTGAATTGGGTGAGAGATGCTTTTGTGATTTTGACCTCGAGATTGGAAGTAGCACATAAAAACAACACTAATAAAGTTCCGGCAATGAAGAAGATGATACCCAAGCAGATGCCGAAGACAATAATTTTTCTCTCTCGGTTCATGGTTAAAACAAAGCAAGCAATAGCCAAAGAAATATTCAAGAATCAACAGAACACAAGAGAGGGCACATGCATGAATCAAAGGGTACGTAAACTATATGCTCCTATTTATAATAATAGAAAGACATTTTTTTTGGAAAGTTCTTAATTAATTTAATTATATGTCCCCGACTTTAGAATATTAGATATTCAGCACAAAATCCTAATATATATATATATATGATATGTCTAATATACAGTGCTGCATACCATGCAGCCTGTTTTTTTAAAATGCAATTACATTTTTGAAATGCAATTGTCATTTGAAAAAGTAAAACTAATAATTTTGAAATGTAATTGCATTTTGGAATGACAATTGCATTTTCGGAATGACAATTGCATTATTTGAAATGGTAATTGCATTTTTGAAATGTCTAGTTTACACATTTTAAACGGCAATTACATTTCAAAAATGCAATTACATTTTCAAAAAAAAACTGCATGCTATGCAACACTGCATATTAGAATTTTTCATATATATATATATATATCCTTCCCTTTTTGTCCAGTTTGATAGTCAATTGATATTAGATTTTCTACACAATTCAGAAAGTCTCAAAGATTTAGATTTTCATCGATTTTCTAATTGATTAGTGTAAAAAAATTAGAGGTGTGGAGTTATCATTAATTGCACTAGTGGTTATCTTTATTAATTCGGGGTCTCTAATTTTTGTTTGTAATTAAAATAGTATATGATAATCTTTTTCAAAAGAATCGACGGGTATGTCCTCTCGAAAAAAAATAGAGAGAGAAAAATTAATCGACGAGTTGTATACAGACACAAACTCGATTCCCTCGAAAATCAAAATCAAATTGAATTAATATATATATACTTTTAACCAATTGATACGTACTCGATCTATACACACAAAGGGTAATCTTTCTTTTCTGAATATGAGAGATTGAGAACCACAGCCACCATACATATATATACCACCTTCTGAACCTTAGAGCTATAGCTAGGACACAGAAATTTGATGTTAGAGAAACTAAGCACGAACTTTTTCCATGGAAAATTTGATTAGCATCACCTAAACAAAAATGCAGTTTGTGGCCCCGAAATTAGAAGCATGATTAGAACTCGCAATCTTCATCCTGCAGATCCATTGACGTTCAACAAAATGCATGTTTCTTTTCATCCTCATATAAATCAGCAATTCTATACTATAGACACCAGCAGCGGTGGTAAACTTGAATAATCTACTGGACGTCTTTTTGGGCTTGATTAATTAAGCCTTTTTTGGGCTTGTGTACTCTTCTGTAGTCGCGTTTGGGATCAACGTTATTGACGTTGTACGTACGATTTACATTTAACAAGACATGCAATTTCTTGGTAAAATCATGTAATGAAATAGATCTTAATTTGTTTTTTTTGCACCTGTTGGGTTGGATGCCAGGATTTGTACGTAGTAGTGTTCTTACATATAGATCATGCACTTCCATTTATATGACTATGTTCAGGGCCGGACTTGAGATTTTGAGACCTTGAGGCGAACTTTAAAAGTTGTGCTCTCAAATTTTAATACGTATATATATTTTTTATATAATGATACAATAGAGTAATCAATACAAATCCAAGAAAGAAATAATAAACAAAACATAATATCCAAAATAATATATATTATAATCAAAACTAATAAAGTTGAAGATGTTCCAAACCAAAAAAGAAATCATATTAGGTAATACTATATATACAATTAGTATATATATATATAGTGTATATATAGTATACAATAGTATATTTAATTATTTATAGTATATATATATATATTATACACACACATAAAAGGACAATGATTTTCAGGTAAGGATGTTTTTACTTTTTTAAGTTACGAAGTTTTGATCTTAGCCATCAGATTAGATCATCAGCCGTCAGATCTATTTTAAATGATTTGATCTGACGGTTGAGATTAAAACTCCGTAACTTAAAAAAGTAAGAACCTCCTTAGCAGAGAATTCATGCATAAAATGATATAATTTTTTTGTATATATATGATACAAGCTTTCTCTGCTAAGGAGAACTTTAATTTTTTAAGTTACAGAGTTTTGATTTCAACCGTCAGATCAGATAATTTAAAACAGAACTGACGGTTGAGATCAAAACTTCTTACTTTAAAAAAGTAAGGACATCCTTACCTGAGAATCATTAATATATGATATATAGTATATATATATTAATATTTTTTTAGAATATTATATATAGAGTAATATCAGGCCTTCTACAATAAGGAGGTCCTTATTTATTAAGTTAAGGAGTTTTGATCTCAACCGTTAAAGCAAATCATTTAAAACAGACCCCACAGTTGGGTCCCACGGTTTGTTTTCATCTGACGGCTGAGATCAAAACTCCTTAACATAACAAGTTAAAGACCTCCTTATCAGAGAATCACTTTACGTAGTAGTATATATATACTATAGTATATATATAGTATAAATACAGTAAATAGTATATATATATGTTATAGTATATAGTATATATACACATACATAAAAAGGATATAAAAATTTTATTTGGTGCCGTTAAAAATTTTGGGCCCGAGGCAACCGCCTCTTGAGTTTCATATCAGGTACGGGTCTGACTATATTGTGCATTTCAATTCCTTGTGCATAATCAGTTGCTAATTTATCAAATTATGGGGGCTTGAAGAGTTATATATATCTTTGTTTATACATATATATTTTGTGAATATCTTGCTCTAAAAAAAAATAGCAGAGGCGTGTACACGGCCCAAGGGGAAGGCGAGCAAGGCGGCCGTCTTAGGCCTCGGCTGACACAAGGCCTCAATTTTTTTTTAAAATCCTTTATATTGGTATATTAATAAAACCCAAAATAAGAATATAAAACTTCTTAGTCATGCCCAAAATATGAGGCCTCTCTCCACTATTTCACCACACGTGTACTTGAACGATTTTTAAGATCTGACTTAATAAAAGTCAAGATATTGATTTGGCAAGCATAGGCACATAGCTGCATGACTGTGTCTGCCCCTCTCTTTTGTCTAACCTTTTATTTATTTTTTATATATCAAACTCAATCAAACAATTCTTAATCTAAAAAAATAAACTTCATTTTCTCCATAACCTTTACTAAATTTTTTCAGACAAAAAGAAAATATTTTCTAGCGTTTTCTCTCCCTCTTTCTATTTCAATTCTTAATTTCAATTATCAACTTGCATCTATTTTCTCTCATTTTATTCTCAAATCTTAAACTCAATCCAAATTAAAAAATAGAGTTCTTGACCCATAAGGACAATTTTTGACAAATATTTACCATCAAGGACATGGCAAACCAGCGGTGCCCTCCTGGTCCAATAATTGACCAATTTACATTTTTGAATTATACATTTCATAAAAATTACGAAACTGCCACTGACATATTTTATAATTTTTATTGACCTCAATAATTTTTTTAAGGAATCTATACTTTCCGTGGTAGGAGGGAAAAAACAAAGGAGCATCACTTTTATGCATTTTATTCACATGAACACCAATATAGCAATAATGCCGTATCGGTCCCGAACTTAAATTTTCAACAAAAGCCTCAAGAACCATCAACATCATACCAACTCCACACTTAGGCAATTCACGATCACAAGCAATTCACAAAACTCTGCAACTCCACACTTCTCCAACATTAAAAAACTTAAAAAGCACAAAAACTCTGCAACATGGGTATTTAATAATCTTTAAAATAGTCAAAGAATTGATAAATAATTGGATCGGAGGCAGGGGAATGAACCTTGCAATTGATGAAGGTGAACTGAGAAGAACATCTCCAGAGAACCTTCACTCAATTAAGCAAGGTAGATCCATTCCCTAACTCTCTCAAGCTCGTAATCTGGTTTTGGAACGCCTGCGTTGATCTCTCCAACAACACCTCCCTAATCCCTTTGCTCTCTCCTTTCCTCCAAAGTCGAAGAGCACACCAAGCTCAGTCATGTCGCTGCCAACCTACTCTGCACAACCGGTGACGTATCTGACATTCCTTTCTCGGCGATCAACTCTGCCTCATTCTACCACAAAACCGGCGTCAAATGGAACGAGATCGCCGTCGTCGGTGCAGTACACGCTCTTTTCCAAAACTGTTTCCCATCTGATTGAACCAAAAAATAAAATTTGAATGAAAAAATTGAGCTTATGATATGGTTGTGTGAGTTAATTAACTTAATTCATGGCGGATTCTGAGAGAGAGAGAGAGAGAGAGAGCAACGAAACTCATAAGAAGAAGAAGACTGAGAGAAAATAGAGATGTCAAAGCAGACACTAAGGGCAAAATGTCACACAAATTTACTATTTAATATTTTTATCCTTCTGGGAGAAAGAGCAGAAACTGGGGGAATATTTAAAATCTATCAACTTGAAGGAAATAGTAAGTAAAGGGACCAGATATTTACATGTCACAATTATTTGTATTGTATGGCCATTTTTTACACTTTCACATCTAAAAAAATAATTTTTTTTTAGGAAATTTGAGTACAAAATTATTTTCAGTATTAGTTGCAAAGGTCGATAAAGAATGAATAAATTTTTTCATAAAAAATTACAAATTTTGTATATTTTAATTTCAAAATTGGAAGATTAATTATTATTTATATATATTTTTTAAATTCGCCTTAGGCCTCCCTTTGCATTGGGACGCATGGGCATCTAACTATGGTTATTTGAAATTTTTTTATTTTAATCCCAAACCCCCAAAACCCCAACCCCAACCGGACTCGGATCCTCTCCTCACCAAGAGGAGAGAGATTGCCTCACCAAGCAATCTCAGCCCTCCATTTCGAAATGGAGGGCCAAGATTATTTACACTTTTGGGGTGGGGTATAAGATTTGGAAAAAGTAAAAGAAATCTGGGCCCTCCATTTCGAAATGGAGGGCCAAGATTTGTTGGTGAGGAAATGTGAGGAGAGATTGGTGAGGAGAGGATCTCAATCCACCCCAACCCCAAATTCCAAATCCTAAACCCCTAACCCCAAACCCCAAACCCCTAAACTTTAAACCTCAAAATTTACAGGTTTGGTGTTTAGGGTATGGAATTAGGATTTTGGGGTTTAGAGTTTGGTGTTTAGGGTAGGGAGATTCTCTAGTGAGGACCACTATAATGAGGACTTGGTGAAGACTTTTCGATTAGACATACTTTTTTATTACATCTCGACAAATCAACCGTTCAATATTTAGATATTTATGAGTAGATCACTTCTACAAATTTTCAATGAAATCTAAAATCGTTAGGTCATCTATAATTGTGATTTACCATTTATAAATATGAATGGTTCAAAATTGACAGATTTGGTTCGTCCATTTATTTGGTCTAGTTCGGTACCTTAACGATTTCAATTTTTGTTGAAAATTTGTAGAAGTGATCTACTCATGAATATCTTAACATTGAACGGTTGATTTCTCGAGATGTAATTGAAAAATAGATATAGCAACCATTAATAAAAAAGTCCTCACCAAGTCCCCATTATAGTGGTCCTCACTAGAGAAGCTCCCGTTTAGGGTATATGGATTAGAGTTTGGAGTTTAGGGATTATGGTTTAGGGTATGAGATTAGGATTTGGGGTTTATGGATTAGGGTTTGGGAATAGTGTATAGGATATGGGATTACGATTTGGGGTTTGAGGATTTGTGGTACAAGCTTTTTGTCAATGTTATTAGAAAAATAGTTCACAGGGCTTTGCACTGCTAGTCATCTTTTAAATTTCTGTTCACATTGTAGGACTGTTAATTCACCTTTCTTGTACTCTTATATATCCATTTTCTTTAATAGATTTTATATATGTTTTCTATCCTCAATATGAAATAAAAACAAAACTGAATTGCTATTTATCCAGGTAATGAATGCAGGATTTGAAAATGATTATTTTTTTTTCCTCTTGAAGTGTATACAAAAGTATAAGATAGTATCCCAGTCCCACATCTAGGTAAGTTTGTAACATGGACATTTTACACACATTGTGACTTGTGGTACACAAATAAAAAACTTGTGCAAGGATGGAAAAGAAGAATGAGTGCTATTTGACTCAACACCATACTGTTCCCCATTAGCATAAATACGATGTTGCTTCCCCTATGTTTCAAGAAGTTATTGCTGCTGTCCAGTCCTTGAATATTACTACAGGATAGGTGCAAAAGAAGAATGGGTGTTGTTTGACTCAATACTCTACTGTTGCACATCGGCTTAAATATTATGTTGCTTCCCCTTTGTTTCAAGAAGTTATTGCTGCTGTCCAGTCCTTGAATATTACTTGAGGACAGTTGCGCAAGAAAACTCATGCTGTCATTGCTTCTACGTACTGTATTTGTATGATGAAATTGTCCCTTGGAATAGGAACTATCTATCATCTATTCTTTTATTATCAGTTATTGTTCTACGCAACTTTAAGGGTTTGATTTCCGATATGCATCCTTGAAAAAACCATGGGAACATGCATGAACTCTAATGAAAATAATAAGGATGACTAATTAAAAGATAAGTAACCGGCGCGGAATGTTATTCATTCTTATGTTTTTTTTTAACCAAAAATTTAATAATAATCCATTCATTTAAATTCTACAAAAATAAAAAGATAAAAAAATATTTCTAGGCTCTATTGGAGTATCCACCAAAATAAGTGAAGGCTTTTCTAACCCTTTGGGCGGTGAAGAGGGAAATTGTGTTAAAATTAGGCGACTTGTCTCTACGGTTTTGACTTGTTATTGTAGTTCGAGACTTTATTTTTACTATTATTTATTTATTTTTGTAAAAGTGTATATGCTTTGCTGAATGCTAAAGAAAGAGAAAACAAATTAATGAAGAAAAGAATGT
Source organism: Rubus idaeus (assembly GCA_030142095.1). Lineage (NCBI taxonomy): Eukaryota > Viridiplantae > Streptophyta > Magnoliopsida > Rosales > Rosaceae > Rubus > Rubus idaeus. The sequence goes on from CM057970.1 coordinate 8,700,440, forward strand.
GGAATAAGGTTTAGTTATTATTAAATTTCATTAAAATTCTTTAGCTATCAATCTCTGTGATTGCCATTGCTTTGTAACTTTTTGTTAACCATTAAAGGAGAATGGCCTTCTCTGAGACCTCTTATAAGCTACAATGTATTGATTATTGAGGTTTAAATAGCAAGGAATGTAATATTTATGTGGTCATGCACTAGAGCAAGACCTCCTTGTATGGTGATTTTCCTCTGCATCATCTGAAACAGAATGCCTCCCAAAACACTTGACTGCTTCTTCATGCTTTTCTTTCTGATCCAATCTTCCTCTTTCCTTATGATCACTGCCTTCCACCCATCTTTTAATCCTTCGAAATAGCTTGCACCTTTTCAAAGCCTGATCGCTGCTTACAATATCAAAGCAAGGTTCATGGACATTGTGGTCCAAAGCCATGCCAGCAGCTAATTCATTCTCTAACCCATAATTCCCAATCTCTACGCTTCCTTCAGAATCTATTTCCAAACCACTATTCTTCTCCTCATCATTCTGTTCTTGTTGTGCATTATTCCTCGTCAACTGGTGCCTTAAGCACGCATTGATCCACTGCAAGTAAATCAGCTCCTTATGTTCGTCTGCATGATCCTTCTGAAGCTGCTCTAATTCTTCTGAAAGCCGAGTGTAGTCCTCAATTTTGATCATTTCTCCTTCAATCTGAAATATGGCATGACAGCAAAATGTTAAGAATTAATATGAATATATACTAGTTTCATTTTTCTCATGGCACCTAAATGACTAATAAAATGGTAATCATAATATTGTTTCTAAAATCTAAATGCATAGCTACTTCCTCATTTCCAATACATGTTGATCATCTGAATGTATACACAGATTAGCAAATGTGACCTCTAATGCTTAAAGTTAAAGAAGAGTGGTGTCACCTTTTCTTTCAACTCGAGCTTTTCCAAAAGCCGAGTTTTCTCATCCTGCAATTGGTCCAAAATCACTCTCAGCTCCCCAATTTCATCCTCCATTGTCTTGGTAACTTTTGTCCTTGTTTCTAGTTCATCATGGATTCTCAAAACTTGTGCTTCTCTAGCTTCAAGCTTCAAATCCTGTTCTCGAATTATGCATGCTTGCACATTTGCTTTTGTTAAAAGCATCTTAACCTCCCTCTGAAGCAATTCATATTCTGATTTCAAATGTTTAAGTTGCTCCAAAACCTTCGAATACTCTCCTACCAACTCCTTAAGCCTTTGTCTCTCGGCCTCCATGGACGAAACCTCTTTATACATGAACTCAACACGAGTTATCTCCAATAACAAGATATTCCTTTGCTCAATTAGAGCTGATTCTTTCTCTTTCAAGTCACAGTAACTAATAAACTCCATTTGTAACTCAGATTCTCTCTTTTGAAGATCTTCGAGACGGCTTCTTAGGCGTGAATTCTCTTGTTCCATTTCGGGTTTATAATCTCTAATCTCCGGACTTTCTTCCATAGAAAGTACACATGTACTGCCTAAGCTATCAAAGCTATCCTCATCTCTAAAATCTTGAGAATTAGTCTCCAAGGACAAGGAGCTTACCTGATCACTTTCCAATGAAGAAGACTCTTTAGGATAACTTCTTTGAGCCATAATCCTGGCAAAGATGAAACCAGCCACAGACACAGCTATAGGAATCCCAGCTTTAAGCAGCCCTGACTTAAACATCACCTTTGATGTTGAGCTTTCCATATCTTAGAATAAGAAAACAGTTCCGGTTCTCTTGGACTGTTGATTAGATGACCCAACCTTTTTAATTTCTTGAAGTGTACTGGTGATCAAATAATGTAAGTTTTATTATAAAGCTAGGTGCTTGAGATTCTTTACCGTTGTGTTTTTATTTTGCTTTCCTCAGAGAGAGGTATGGAGGCTTTTCTTTTCTATTACACTATTAGAAGCTGATCATAGCCCATTATATCACTTTTCCTTCCACTTTCTTGCTGCAGTTTGGAATCTAATTCCTTTTTGGTATGATGGAGTCCTATTACTCTAATAAATTCCAACATATATACATATATATATATATATATATTTATGCGTGATTGTTAACAAGAATTAATCCTTTCAAATAAGAAAGGGAGCTGTGGCGTGGCATTGTGGAACGAATGTAGGTACATATGGCTTTACTTGAACTACCACAAGGAAACGAACCCTTAGGATGTAAAGTCGCGTTCTTCTTTTGACTTGTGAGGATTAAGAGAAAAAAAAAATAATTCATAAGGGTGTCAACACTTTTGTCGACGAAATATTCGTTGGCACATGTGGTTCTACATACATTTTTTGTATTTTTTTTTAGTTATTTCTGGTTCCATCAAACAATTTCTATTTCCAATCGATTTGCTCGGGGATATTGGGCCCCAAAATGAGTTGAATGAACTAAAGTGCAGGTTGAAAATCGATCAGAAGCTTGTTGTAGCATGACTTTTGTGATGCGATATATGAAAAGTTCTTCGTTGTACGTAGCATATATTGTTCATCAAAAGTGGGACCACTCTAATTTCTTGAGACCATAAACTCATGGAAACCCAATTAAATCTAAATTCTCGATCCGGAAGGGCAAGATTTGTACAATCTTTTAAGTGGAAGTAGAAATTAAAACAAAAAAAGTTCATAAGGTGTCAACACCTTTGCCGACGAATTATTCGTCGGTAAAGGTAATCCGCACAATTTGTTTTTTTTTTAAATTATCTATAATTTCATTAAACAAATTTCATTTATGATGTTTGTCGAGGATATTGGATAAAAAATAAACAAGATGAATGAACTAAATTGGAGGTTGAAAATGGATTGAGATTTTGTTTAATATTCTAAGTGGAAGAAAAATTTAAAAGAAAAAAAAATTCATAAGGGTGTCAACAAGTTTTGCATACAATTTGTTGTTTATTATTTTTTGGAGTTATTTCTAATTTCATCAAAACGAATTCTATTTCCAATCGATGTTGCTTGAGGATATTGGGCCCCTAAATGAGCTTAATGAACTAGAGTGCAGGTTGAAAATCGATCAAAAACCAATTGTGGTATGGCTTTTGTGATACAACAGGGGTGGGGGTGTCTGTGTTAAAAATAATAATAATAAATAATTTCTTGAGACCATGAACACAGGGGAACCCAATTGAATATTTGAATCTAATTTTCTTTTAATTTCCACTCAAAATATTATACAAATCATAAAACAGTCATAAGATTGTCAACACCTTTTCCGACGAATTATTCGTCGGTAAAGGTTCTTCACACAATTTTTTAATTTTTTTTTGAATTATTTCTAATTTCATTAAACAAATCCCATTTGTATACATGTGGAGGACATTGGGGAGAAAAAAACAGAGTAAGGCTATGGTATGTTAATATATATACGTAAAAGAAAATGAGAACCACATGCATTAGCAATTCAGTCAAAAAGAATGCCAAACTAAAGTAAGAAATGCAAAATTGAAGCTTTTGTTGTGATAGTTGTAAGTGCATGCATGTTATCTAAAAAACATTCCTAATTTCAAATTAGTAACATGCATAATTAATGTCAGTTTGTATGATAAGGGAGGACACCTTCTACACGATTCATGATCAACCATCTCAAACACTTCCCATAAAAAAATAGTGGAATATTGCATGTTGTTCTTGACTTCTTGCTGAATAAAATTTATTAAAGAAAAGAACAACAATATATATTCCACTATTTTTAACTTTTACATTGTTCATGATCGATCAGCCATCTCAAATTAATCTCTGTTCAGTACGACTGAGAACTGTTGAGATGAGGTGGGCACATGGGAGTTGATCTATGATGGAAGATGCCATGGCTCTATATGCCCTTCATCATTGTCAGCAGACATATATACTGCATGTCGTCAGAAAATAATAATGATTGAAGGGAAATTCTAATATGCAGTCCTGCATACCATACAGTTTTTTTTTTGAAAATTGAATTACTTTTTTGAAATGTAATTGTCGTTCAAAATGTATAAACTAGACATTTCAAAAATGCAATTGTCATTTCAAATAATGCAATTGTCATTTTGAAAATGCAATTGTCATTCCAAAATGCAATTGCATTTCAAAATTATCAGTTCTACTTTTTCAAATGGAAATTGCATTTCGAAAATGCAATTGCATTTTAAAAAAACAGCCTACATGGTATGCAGTACTGTAGGTTAGACACACCGATGATTGAATAGCATTGCTAGAAAAGTTGAAGGCACTCTCTTTCCATTTCTTCTCTCACCCCAAATTCTAGGGCAAAGTTGAAAGGGACAAGAAACAAACCCTTAACACGATTACTCGATCACTGACCCTATATATATAGCATCATCGATCAGCTGCTTAAATTTATGAAAATTTTAACTACTGTCAAATTGATACATTCAACAGAAAACAGATCGAATCAGTTGACAGTTGGATTGCACGTAGCTAGTTGAACAGTACTGAAAGTCTGAAACTCTCCGGAGAATTATAGAACATCCCCCGCATTCATAGTTACAAGTTTCTCAGCTAGCCTTTTGTAAGGTAAAACTCATAAAACTAATTGAACAGAGCTATTTGAGGCGTTCTTCAGCTGAAGGATTGGACCACCAGTGTGTCCGTGACAAAGGACATAGACCGGAGTGAAGAAAAGAATCTGAAGGGTGTTGCTATTTCAAAATGAAATTACTCGTTTAGACTATTGGTGCAGTTTGGTTGGCTACAATATATATGAATATATGATCACAGTCATCACACAAATAGAAATGAATCACTAGCTATTTTCATTACACAATTAACACTGTTAAAATTGTCAATGATAATTTATTGATATGGGTCGCAGCTGGGGTTTGGTTGGTAAAAAATTTATTCAAGACACAGCTAGCATTGGGTGATGTATGTAATTAATAGGAGTAGCTTCACGTTTCCTTACCAGGAAATGGCAGTTTTATTGGTGTCACTCTCCCCCACATATTCATGTCAATTAATTTTGACCAGTATCAATTTACAGTACTCACCACCTTGTTCAATTTTCCACTACCTACTCTCTTCATTTGTCATTCACTACTTGCTTCTATTTTAGCCAGTGAGGTTTCACTACTGGAACAAAGGCTAAGAATGGAGTTTTCAGGTAGTAAGCTCTTGGGTTCCTTGACCTTTCTTGCTCTTGTTTTCACAGTGGTTCTTGGGGACCCTTTAGTTCCAGCACTCATCATCTTTGGGGACTCTGTAGTCGATGTGGGAAACAATAACAATCTCAACACAGTCGTCAAGGCCAACTTCCCTCCTTATGGAAGAGACTTTGTGAATCACAGACCGACTGGAAGATTCTGTAATGGAAAGCTAGCTACAGATTTCACTGGTAAACATAATTAAATTTCTAAACAATTAATGGTTTTTTTTTCCTTTTTCTTCTTCTTATAATTCTCTAATGACTACGTACGTACTGTGTGATTGTACAGCTGAATATCTGGGATTCACTTCATACCCACCAGCTTACCTAAGCCAAGAAGCCAGTGGGAAGAACCTCTTGACTGGAGTCAACTTAGCCTCAGCTGCTTCTGGATATTATGACCCAACAGCCCAGTTATATGTATGTAATTCTTAATTAATTATTTGATTATTTGTCAATCTCTAGCTCTTCTTCACTATCTCTTTTACGTATAGTTTTCCTATTCTATGTTTGTCTAATGATCGATGATCTGTTTGTGGTATGGTAGAATTCAATTTCACTCACCCAGCAGCTGAATAATTACAAGCAGTATCAAAGTAAAGTGGTGAATATGGTAGGACAGGCCAAAGCCAATGACACATTCTCTAGAGGCATCCACCTTCTAAGTGCAGGGAACAGTGATTTCATTCAGAACTACTACATCACTCCCCTTCTTACGGTCTACACACCCGACCAATTCTCGGACATTCTCATTCGATCCTACTCTACATTCATTCAGGTCACTCCCCACTCATATATATATATATATATATTCGCACATGATTACGTACGTACTGTGTGATGCTGGATTTGCACATTATATCCTACTCTACAAGCATGGTTCTCCTTCATGATTTGCACATTATATGATGCTGGATTTGCACATTTTGACAGAATTTGTATGGGTTGGGAGCACGAAAGATTGGAGTCACAAGCTTACCCCCAATCGGGTGTTTGCCAGCGGCGATCACCATATTTGGCGCAGGAAGCAACCAATGCGTCACAAGATTAAACGGAGACGCCATTTCATTCAACAAGAAGCTAAGCAGCACATCTCAAAGTTTGCAGACCAAACTTCCAGGCCTCACTCTTGTGGTCCTTGATATCTACAAGCCTCTCTTGGATATGGTCACAAAGCCTGGTGATAATGGTAAAATACTAACTACATATGTGTCTATTTATTTATTTAATATGACTACAATTAAGGGAACCAAAAGAAATTTACATCTGTGAAAACAAAAATTTGTTCTTTTATTCCTCAGTACAAAACTTATCTCTAGCTATTACTTTTCTTTGATTTTGCACATTTAATTTGCAAGACTGGAGGTTGGTTATAAGTTATCAAGAAAACCAGGATTTGCGTCGTATAATCAAGAATGGGTTAGATGCCAAATAAAGGAGACTGATGGTTTTTGTGATCGATGTACGTGTTCATGTGATATATAGGTTTTATGGAGTCGAGAAGAGCTTGCTGTGGAACAGGAACATTAGAAACCTCTGTGCTTTGCAACTCCAGATCGATAGGAACATGTAACAATGTGACTGGGTATGTATTTTGGGATGGATTCCATCCCTCTGAAGCTGCCAACGAGGTCTTGGCTGGTGATTTACTTCAACAGGGTTTTCCTCTCATATTATGAATCCATTTCATGGTTAAATGATTAGTACCACTGTAATCTCGCAATTTAACATCTAAGGGTATCTGGTGGTTTAGTTTGAGAGTTTAGTGTAACAGGTAGCTGTTCTGAACACTAAACGTTTTGTAACATGCTTTGATATCTGCTACTTGTAGTTTATTTACTGTTTTCCTACAAATATTTGTTGAAATATTAAATTACTCCTTCCTGTTTTATTTACTTTTTGATATGTGGTCCTGATCAAATGCCACATGTATGGCTGGGATTGCACTTGGGTTGTTGACTTAGGGTTATGTCCTAAGCACACCACAATCAGAGATTGTAGATCTGAGTTTGAGAAATAAGATCAAGGCTGCAACGTTTAGCTGTTCTCTCAAATTTCTCTCTTGCCACTTTTCATCTGTGCATCTGTGTTCATAACCATGCAATTGTAGTTGAATCAGTGCAGTTTTTTTTTTTATCAACAGTGCAGTTAGAAGATTAGTAAACATGAAAGGGGAAGTAGAAAGAAGACGGGTAAAAGAGGAAAAATGGGTAAGAAATGTAAACAAAAGTTAAAGTGGTGTGTAGTGTGTATTAAACAAACAGTGAAGTGTATACATAATTACCCTTATTCTTCGTAACAAAAAAAAAAGATTTTTAGATACTTTCTAACTTTCGAGGTTTATGATCAAATGACAAAAATATAATCGGTAGTTCGGTACAATCATAGGCAACTCTTGGTACATAACAAAGACATATTAATTAGAATAACAAAGTTTTTTTTTTAATGGGAAGACGACATTAATATATTAAGAACAAAAATTACACATGATGTCATATTTTTTTAGGACAAGACAAGAAGAGACATCACTTAAGTAACTTCACATATTCTCAAATAAGCTAAGTATAGACAGTACATAACACCTAAAACTTTAAACTCAATCAAGGTCCGATACAGCTGTTGTCACTGCACTCAAAAATAGTCTCCAAGTTTTTAGGCTTGGGAGACTTCTTATTTCTTCCTTCCTTAGTTGGTCCACATTCCTTCTCTTTAATTTGGGAGCCTACCATGGTACCTTTCTTAGAAGAAAAAAGCTGTAAGTCCGTAAATTGCTTGTGTCAGTTGTGTGTCCTCCAAAAACAAGGATTGATGTTTGGTAACTTAAGCCCAAGGTCAGGGAGTTCTCCTAAAGCAAGGATTGGTGCCAAAAATGTGTGCCTCACACCAGCAAATTGTAAAGTTTGGAAAGTTTACTGAATTGTCAATGAAGAATTGTCCAGATTTTGGAAGAGTTACTGACCACCGAAGAGAACGTAAAACCAGAAGGAAACACTAAATTAGTGCTATCAAGAGGGGTACAAATTAATGCATCTCTTACCACTTTAATCTGCTAAGCAATACAAATGTATAATCTCTTCTAAGCAATACAAATGTATAATCTCTTCTCGTATAAGACAGACTTAATTAGTATGGCTGATAAATCAAGGAAGGCACTGAACTGCAATATGCTAGGAACTGAAATTGAGTCTTCGAGTTTGTACTGGGGCATAAAAGGGCCGGCTGGGCGACCGCCCCGGGAACCACCGTCGACGGGGGCACAAATACTTGTATTTATCATGTATCTATACTATATATTAAGAGAACACATGTTGTCAACCAAATTTTTTTTTTTACTTTAATACCCTTTAAACATTAAATAATCATATATTTATTTTAATCATCAAGGATAATAAGGGCAAAACATAAATAATTAATAAAATAAAAAATAAAAAAACTTTCAAAAACTATCTATAACTACTCACTCTCACACTCTTAACTTTCACACCATAAAATAAATAAAAATCAATTTTTCTATTTTTTTTCTTCTAAAAATAAATACACACACATAGTGTGTCGGTTCCTTCTACTATATATTAGAAAAAAGAACTATATATAAATATTATTAAGAGGCAAATAATTAAGTATGGCAGTTGTAATAACGGGTAAGGCATTGGATGGTAAATTGAGTCTGGGTTCGTGCTAGGTGCTGCGTGCAATTTTGCTACCTTTTTTCTTTTTTGAAAGGTACTTGATTTGGTTGGTTTGCCGTAGGGCTTTGCTTGTTTGGTTCCCTAGCTTTCCTTCACTTTTTTTTTTAATATAAATTTTACATTCAGTTTCTATCATTTCAATTTTTTTCTTTTCTTTTTTGAAATTGCTAATTTGCTCAATCTAAAAACAACATATCTTTCACTTTAATTAATTTATATAACTTTCCTACTTTAAAAAAAAAAGTTCTTGACCCATAAGAACAGAATACCCAATATATTTCTCATTAATTAGGTAAAAATTAAGACCTATTGGATATTTCTCTAAAAATCCAACAACATACTTTAACATATCGTATTTCGATTGACTATAGTACTTATCAGTAACCTTGGCCTTCTTAATATTCATTTTTGTTGATTTTGAGTTTTTTGTTTCAATTATGTTTTTGCATAGGGGGTTGGCTGTCTTTATGCTTTGTTTTTGAGCTCTTTCCCTGAATCTCTTCCTCGTGTTAAGCCAAAATGTTGCAATATCTTAAAAGATTTTTTTTTTCTTCATATTATAGTGCCATTGTTAGATTTTATTGCCTACCATCTCTGTTGTTAAACTTTGACAGTTGCCAATTAAGGTAAACGTAATTCAATAATAAAAGTTAGTAGATACAAGTAGGTTTTCTAATTAGTGTTTCATAACGTTTAAAAATGGCAAGAGATAATTTTTACTTTTTTGTGTGAAATTATTGCTATATAAGAACTTTTTTTTTTCGCCCCGGGCTTTAAAAATCTCAGGACCGGCCGGCGGCATATACTTTTTCTTTTGTACAAATTAATTTAGCAAGTCAAGTCGTTGTTTGTATTGTCTTACAACATGAACTTTGTTTTAGTTTTTCGGTGGTATTCTTTCCTCGGTTCAGAGTTTTGTCCTATTGAGTTATAACGAGGCCACCTTTAGTTTAAGTTTAAGTTTAAGTTTGAGAAGAAGTGAAGACATTATTTCACTATTTCCGATTTCTGGTTATAAATATGTATTTTCGAGCGCACCTAATTAGTAGTAATGAGATTTTGTTTCTTGACTTTCATATTAAGTTGTGGATTGTCACTTTTCACCATCTTATACTAATATTATGTGTAATTATATCTCATGTGAATAAAATTTCGCATTTACCTCTGAAAAAAAAAATCAAGTCGTAGAAAGAATCCCTGTCAAATAAAAAATACCATGGCAATTGAAAAGAAAGCCCGACCTTGTAACCAAAAAACGCCCGACCCGAAACCCAATTACAACAAACAAAGTACATATAAGAAAGTAACAACAAACAAAGTACATTGGACAGAAGATAGTTCATCTTCAAAGCCAGAGACATAGAGCCGCCACACAAAAAAGTCCCTCCTCCTCCCCCTCTCTTCCTTCTCGCATCTGCAATCCCCTCCTCGTGGGAGGCGCAAAGGGCTTTCTCGCTCACCTCGACTACATATTGAAGCCAAGGTGTTTGTGAATCAGTTTTTTTTTATATCTTCAATCCAATGATTCTGATTCTTTGCTTCCGTGCTCGCCAATCCAATAGAACGTGTTTGGGCTTTTCGTGGATATGCAAGCCGAAGCCGAAGATGTTGTTCACAAATCCAATTACGAAAAGCCGAAGATGTTACACAGAGATTGGGGTTTTCGATCTGGATGCTTGGAGTTTATTCACGAAAACGTGTTTGGTGATTTCGATCCGGATGTTCGTTCAGGTGATGATTTAGTTTTGGTTTGGGCCGAGATTGGGCTTAGATTGGGCCGAAACGGATTAGGCCAAAACGTAGACCCACCACTCAAACACACATGCCCCAATCCCCAATCCCCAATCCCCAATCAAAACGCACATACCCTATACCCGCTAGACCTGAACCAATTCCCACACTCCAATTCACACTCCGTCATCGTCACCATGGCATCTGCCTTAGAGGACGCTATTGTAGCAGACTAGCAGCTCAAGCTGCCGAGGTTCATGCCCAGGAAACCTCCAGGGTTTGGGTGGGGCTTCAGACTGAAGCGATTGAGGGAGTATAAGCGTATGTGCAGGCTAAGAGGTGGAAGCAGTCGGAAATGCCAACGTGGAGGTCGAGAGACTCCAAGCAGAGGCCTCTGCGACTGCATTAACAAAACTTAAGAATGCAGAACAAGAAGCTAAGAGGTTAGTGGTTTCTCATTACGTTGATTTTATGTGGCTTAAGAAATCCAGCAACCCTAAGTTTGAAATTCGACTGCATTTTCTTTGGTTGCCTTTATGAATATGAATGTGAATATGATGGGTTTGAATGTTCTTTTGACAAAGAAATATGATTTGATTGAAGTTTCTTTTCGTTTTAGATCATAGTTTGTCAAGAACCGAAAATATTAGAAAAAGGAACTATATATAAATATTATTAAGAGGCAAATAATTAAGTATGGCAGTTGTAATAACGGGTAAGGCATTGGATGGTCCAATCACAACAGGAGGTCACATATGCCAAATGGCGTGACGGTCACACTAAAAAATCTCTCGTTTATTTAGTATAAAAGGGCAATGACATTGCTTGCAGCTGGACTTTTGTTTTATTCAATCTGTTCGAGAAACGACACTTAATCTGTATTAAATTATTAATTAAGCAAACTCCTTTGAGGAATGGTTAAATTTTTGAAATTCGCATTATGCCCTTTTATTAATTGAAAAGTTTAGAAAATAACAAATATTTTAGAAGGCTAAAAGAATAATTTAATAAAAAAAAACTGCAAATCAGTTATTTTTAAACAAAAAAAAAACAAAGAGACCCACGTTAGGAAGCAGTTATTTTCTTTCTTTTTTTTTTTTTTTTCTAGTTAGTAGTTTGTTTTTTTTTTTTTTTTGGGGGGAAAAAAATATATTATTATATTTTTTTCCTTCATTAGATTTTTTTTTTTTTCAAGTTTATTAGCACTACGTGGGTGTTAAGAGGCTAGTGGATGTATGATGTGAAGGAACCAGCCTTTTTCAATAAGCTCTGCTAAAGTTTCTCTGCCCTCTAACAAAATTCTTTGTCACTCGTCAAACAAACCCACAACTTGTACAAAAATGATGACACTTTCACTAAACGAGGCTAACAAAGAGGACAAATATCATAAGTTTCTTTAACGTGTGCTAGGCATAAACACAGCTTTCTTCACCAGGAAATGAGCAGCTTCATTAGTATCACTCAGTATTTATAGTCCCCTACCTGCCTCTTCAAAAATACACTCGACCTCGCTTAAAATCAATCTCCTCTACTTGGCCAGTGAGATTTACTGTTGGAAAGAATGATAGTTTCAAGTAAACTCTTGGTTTCCTTGAGCCTTCTAGTTCTGGTTTTCAATGTGACACCACATGGGGAACCTCTGGTTCCTGCACTTATCATTTTTGGGGACTCTATAGCTGATGTGGGAAACAATAACAACCGCACTACACTTGTCAAGGCAAACTTCCCACCTTACGGAAGAGACTTCCGTAATCATGAATCAACTGGAAGATTTTGTAATGGGAAGCTTGCCACAGACTTCACTGGTAACATTTATGAACATGCTTCTTCTTGTGCAGCCGAATATCAAATTCTCTAATGGGGTTATGTATAACTTTCTTTCTTTGACAGCTGAATATCTCGGATTCACGTCATACCCACCAGCTTACCTTAGCCAAGAAGCCATAGGGATGAACATTTTGACAGGAGTCAACTTTGCCTCGGCTGCTTCCGGCTATTATAACTGGACAGCCTGGTCATGGGTAAACATCGGCATCCCCCGTCTTCTTAATCTGTCTCTCTCTCAGACACACACCCGTGTTCATCTGTCTACTGGTTTTGTAGGGTGCAATTTCACTGGACCAACAACTGAATTACTACAAAGAATATCAAAATAGAGTGGTGAATATGGTAGGGCAAGCCAAAGCCAATGCCATTTTCTCTGGCGCCATCCACCTTCTGAGTGCAGGGACCAGCGATTTCCTTCAAAATTACTACATCAATCCACTTCCTAGAGTCTATTCACCTGACCAATTCTCGGACATTCTCATCAGATCCTACTCCACTTTCATTCAGGTCACTCTCAGAATATGTATTTTGCATACCAATAGTGTTATATATGCAGTTTCAGATTCAGTTACTGAGCCTAAAGAATTACTTTACCGCCACATAGTTTTGTGGTAGTCTAGTATGCATAAGTTGTTTCTCAAATACACTAGTATGTCGTTGTGACAGAGTTTATATGGACTCGGAGCAAGAAGGATTGGAGTCACAAGCTTACCACCTACAGGGTGTTTGCCGGGAGCAATTACCCTATTTGGCTCAGGAAGTAACCAGTGCAACATAAGATTGAATCAAGATGCCATTTTATTCAATAATAAGCTAAACATCACATCTCAAACTTTGCAGAAGAGTCTTCCCGGCCTTAAGCTTGTGGTTTTTGATATCTACCAGCCTCTCCTCGATATGATCACAAACCCTAGTGAGAATGGTAAGGCAGCTTTATGTGTAATAAAAAAAAACATATTTTCAGTTTTTATTTGTTGCTACAAAGAATTCTCCTTGCTATTTAGAACAAAAGATACTAATGTCTAATTTCCGATTTGTGATCTATTCGTGTGGCAGGGTTCTTTGAGTCGAGAAGAGCTTGTTGTGGAACAGGTACATTCGAAATCTCTGTGCTTTGCAACTCTAGGTCTATAGGAACATGCAACAATGCAACTGGTTATGTGTTTTGGGATGGATTCCATCCCTCTGAAGCTGCCAACCAGGTCTTAGCCGGCGATCTACTTCAACAGGGCTTCGATCTAATATCTTGATTCTATTTCTAGTGGCACAATTTAATAGTACTCTCATAATACCTATCTATATTATATATGATTAGTTTCTTCTCTCATACATAAACAGAGACTTAAAAACATTTGATTGAACGTAACACTTCCCACCATTACAGATAATGGGAAACTTCAGAGCCTAGACTTATAGCAAACATGCAATGCCTCAAAGAATATGCTTGCAGATTGCTCTCAAATTGCAAAAATGAAACAATTCAAGACAGCAAGAAATGGACCAAAAAATAAGTTCCATGTTATCTAAAACTACAGTAAAGAATTAGAATAAAAAATTAAAATACAATAAAAATCAATGTTCCAAATGAACCATAAGTTGGTATATTGATGTATATGAATCATACAGTTTACATTAACATATATCCTCTTTATCTATAGTATCTACAAGTCAACTAAAACCAAATCACCTCACAATATATCAGATATGAAAGTATAAAACAAATATGAGTGACATAAAAATGCTTATTCATTTACAAGCAATAATAATTCATAGTATTCAAATCCACTACTGACACAACATTTACAAGGAATATTCATTGTAGTACTCAATAATGCACTACTGACCTACAAGATCTACCAGGTCTGATGAATTGAATCCCAAACTAAGGAGGCAAAGCCAGAGAGGACATCTGCTAAAAAAGATGCACACAAAGCAATTCAATATGTGATCCCACTATACCAGTAATCTATCAACTCCAATTGTGCTATGATACTTGATATTGACCAATGAAATATTAATCTATGGATAACACGAAACTCAATTTCAGAGGATAGCATCACTAACAAAGTAATCCAGAACAAACAGGAAAAAAAAAATATCATATCTAACAGTATTTAAATTATCCTAATCGGTCTTTTCTTTCCTCATTATTTGCACCCATTGGGTAAAGTCAAGAGTTGTACATTGATACTTAATGGGAAAGAACTTCATGGTAATTTTTTACTCTTAAGTTTGAACACATTTATCATTTTCAAGACAACCTTTTTACAACAAAAGCCAATTCATGAATACCGATAAAAAAAAATGCTAGTTAAAATCATGATGTAGAGATGATATTAATTGGAAGAGTTTTGCAGATATCCATCAAACCCATCAAACCACAGTCAGGTAAGACCGTAAGAATACACTAAAGAATCAAGGAAGACAAAAGGCAATAAAGTCAATAGTCAGAACAGGACAAAAGTAAATCCCAATGAGAGAAAAAACAATTTTCCCTGACGTTTTGAAGACTTGAATTGACCAAATATTAAACCCTCAAAATTTTCTTTATCAGTAAATAGAAATCAGAGCAGGTAAACCATTGGAATTTAAGTGAAGGGGAGGAATGAAAAATGACAATTGAAGGACAAGAAATTAAGCCTAGATTAAAATTACGCAAGTCCTGCTGCTCCTAGAATCCAGATAAACCAGTAAAGAAAAATATTTTAGGTATATATTAGAATATCATTAAACAAGCACCGGTTATCCAACTGCTTTCTTTGGAACTGGAAATGAGAAGCTTGCGCTCAGCTGATTCTCTAGATAGCTGAGGCACAGCAATTTTCACAAAAGGTGGTAAAAAAAAACACCAAACAAAATGGCACATCACTAAAAGTGATTTTGGGCAGAAAAAAAAATCAATTCCAAATGAAGCCATAATGTGTTAATTAGAACATTGGAGTATCATTATCACCAATACTGTCAACTACTTCCTAAGTTACTGATGAAAACATCCCATGCAATAAATGGTTTGGAAAATGTTTTTATACATGAAGAGGTAAAACAAAAATCATAATGGAAACTGTAGGTGGAAATTCCATCTTATTAGACGATTAAGTATCTCACTACAACTTTCTTTATCAATCCTAATATCTCTAATCTAGTACGGAAACAACTTATACGATGTTATATATTGCTGCTTGCAATTGGTGACCCAAACCTTATTTCAGTTATTTGGATATGTAACCAGATAAAAATACCAACAGTTGGGACTTTGGGAAATAGGAAAATTAAAAAATAAAGAAACAGTAGACAAGTGGGAACTATTACCTGAAGGCATATCTTTAAGAAAGTTCAAAACCTGCATTAGAACTGATTGCATATAGTAGTTTTGCTCTCAACGTGCTTGGACGTTTGTAAGTTGGAAGCTGCAACCATTACAGAGAATGAAACATGAGCACGGTTAGAGGCAGATATAAGTGGTACTCTAATAGGTAGCTGTTTTGAACCCTATGTTATTGTACCTTCAAAGTATTGTAGCAAGTTGAGGCTGATGGAAGCCGCTCCACATCCTGTCCTCTCATTGTTGCCCAAAGAGGGATATCGCATGCAACCTATATATAATACCCACTCCTTGAGTAAGCACTATAGATTGATTATATATCCCTTTCCTAATAACAATGACTATTCATGTACATTCTTTTGTTTCAAATGTCATAAATTTCTCTTTGACATTTTCTTTCTGGAGACAAAACCAAGTAAATTGAATCACACTTCTCAGAGATAGATACTAGGATACCAGCAGTTAAATGTTCATGCAACAGAAGCATAGAAACCAAAAGTAGGTGTCAAAGAAACTCTATTTCTTGCTGTTTATGCACTTAATTTCACCTAGTGATTTGAATTGAAATGTAAGGTCCCCTGAAAATCGATAGTTCTGAAAGAAGCACCAAGATGGACAGAACTTGAGGAATACACAGGAACTACCATGATAGCATAACTAACTTTATCATTCAATAACTACGAATTCTATATTACAAACAAAAGACTACAGATTCTATATTACAAACAAAGAGGAGGAAATAGACGACCTCACAACCTGTTTATATGGGAATATTATTGCTGCTGTACTATACTTCTAGGTAAATTTTTGACAGAGAATTGGCAATTGATAATATTATTAGCTAATATTTCTTGTTTTTATTGCAACTTATGCAAGCAATCTCTGTGTTACATTGTGTGCGTACTGGGTTTCGCTAATAAGGAATATTGTCATCATGTCCCTTCAGAAATATGGTATGAGAGACCCGATTTTAATATGTATAATACACATGGTATATCTAACAATATATATCCTCATGTCATGTGCACATAATAGGGGTGGTAATTAGCAAACCAATATCACCTGTCACCATTCACAAGCAAAAGTGTGATAATGTTGAAGTTAAAAGTAAAATAAAGGCTTAATAGCCAATATGCACCCCTTAATTTGACCTTGGTGTCAATTTGCAACCCTTGATTTTATTTCTGCGAATTTGCATCCCTTACTTTTTGAAATAAGCTAACTTGGACCAGTCTGGCAATATAAGTGATATCCATCCGTTGATCCTTGCCTAGCACTTGAGGGCAAAAATATCAATTTCTTATTAAAACCTAAAATTATTTTTAATCTGACACCAAACTTGGTTTTTTTCTCGGTTTCTTTCTCCTCCTCTGCAGTCTGAGATCCAATAGCAACAACTCCACTCTAATCTGAGATCTCTGCCTAGGAAGCCAGTGACATGTTCGCTCTGGAGGTGGAGAGGATAAGAGATCAGACCCAAAAACCAATTACAACCTGGATCTGAATCTCAGAGGTATCGAGCATGAATGGTGTTTCCTCGGTCCACCAAGGTTAAGGTCTTTGGATTCGGGTCGGTCAACGCTTCTGCTGATAAGATGACTCTCACCAGGTACTGCCCCATATCTGAAGAGCTCAAGCCTTGCAACTAGAGAGATCCTCGCCTTTGCTGGGTTCAAGGTTAAGATTCCATTTATAGTTGTATTATTAAGGACTTTAGCTCCTTGCTTTGCCTGACAACTTCCACTTGGAATTAGTTTTCACTCTTTGTATGTGGGATTGTTGTTTAATCATTGGCTGCTGATATTGAGCATCTGATGTGCGAATTTACTGGTTCTCCGTCTGGTGAATCAATTGGTGCTTGGAGAGGAGCTTTTGTCTTGGAATGCCGCTAGTTGACAAGATGCTGAATTGGTAGAACAATTGATGAATGCAAAGCCCATGGGTGGAGTAGGTACGAAGAAGTGAGAGAGACTAAGGTATTGCAGAGGAAAAGCACGAGAGAGAGAGAGAGAGAGGTACTGAGAGAAAAAGAAAAAGTAATCACAACTGCTAGACAAAGATCACCGGAAAATGGAAAACACTTAGTTGACAGATTGGTCCAAATAACCTAGGGATGCAAATTGGAAATAAAGCTCCCTTGATTGATTGAAATCCAGCTTTAAGTGTGTGTGTGTGTAGGAGTGCGAGTATGTGTGAGTAAGATAACGAATTGCAAAAATAAGATCATGAACACACCTTATGGATTGTAAAGGTCGGTTGCAAGTGTTTAAACCCAAGTAATGGAGCTCGAGAACAACTGGTCACGAATTTCAGAAGCATACAGCGTTCTTCAGGTTCAAATCCTTTAATTACCTGTTATCATAGTATAACGAAACTCAATCAAACATAAAAACAACATAGGTATCCTGAGTCAAATGGACATCTTTAAGACTGTACATTAGCAATATTAAATATGCCATATGGATATCAACTGAAACGGCAGACAACTGAAAGTCGAGCTGGAAAGAGGGAGAGAGAGAGAGAGAGAACACAGAGCACAGAGCAGAATATGATTCTATAAGCATATTTGGTCTCGCATGTTTAAAATAAAATAGGCAGCAGATATGAAACTCCACATTTAATCATTGAAAACAAAAAAGGGAACTCATCATCCTTTTACAAAATATAAGCTTACACAATTTCTACTACAGGGTCAAATAAAAACCTAACTGTACTTTTTCTATTTATTGATAAAAGTCTAGTTTGTCATTAAAAAAATGACAAATCAACTTCCAGTCCAGGGTCAATACCTCCCAAAAGATTTTAATCGTCCGGGTGCCCTCAGAGTAACCACCAGTGTATCGTGTGTTCTTTCTTAAGTCATCAACATCAATGTCATGGTTTCCACCGGAAAGCAACTATGTACCATAATTATAGATCAGAATTTCACACCATAATAATTTTATTTGGGTCAAAAGTTCAGCAATCTCAAAGGAAAAATAACTTTGAGAGGGAGTTACCTGATTAAATTCACCTGCATTAAATAATTTCAGCCAAGATGGTGATATGAGATCAATTAACCCTCTATAGAATGCATTTGAAAAAAGAAACATCTGCAATTCAAAATTAAAAAAAGGGTAATTCCACCGCTATTAAAAAAAAGGACCTTTGTCTTCAAGAAGGTATATTTTCATATGTTCAACAGTAATCAATACAAACCTGTCGGTTAAGCTTATAATCAGCAATTGCATGGATGTACTGCATTTTATTCTTGCTTGTCACAGTAACATCCTTTCCACCAGGCTTAAGCTCAATAACATGTCGTTTTCCAAATGACTCTTCAGTTACTGTAAAGTCCAGACAGAGTTCCTCGACATCACCATCATAATGCTGCAAAGTGATAACCACACCGATAAAATATCAAACTTAAAGAATTAAAATACATGGCCAAACATTGTAATACATGTAAGACAAACTTAATCCAAATATAAGAGACTTCCACACACTTAAAGCTGGAGTTCAATCAATCAAGGGCACTTTATCTATAGCAGTTTGGACCAAGAAACCAATAACACCATATTTCAAATGGTTCGATTCTGATGAAACCAGATGGACTTTTACCTAACGTAAACACATAGTTGTTACACTATGAGGTCCTAAACTCATAATGTCCAACAGCCTTTCTTTTCTTCCTTTACCTTTCTTTCAGAAAAATAATGTCATACCGCCCTATAAGCAGAAAGAGGCTTCAATTCCAAAATTTCCCATCCATATTTTTATTTCTGTCTACAAAATCTATGATTAATTCTGAAAAGTTTTCTTATACTGTTGAATAACTTCCCTATAAGTTGAATCGCAAGATAACCTAACACTTAACAACAGTCCAACATTGCTACATAATTATCAAAATAAATACATAACACTTCAGAAAGGATGTAATGAGAAACAAAGAACCCAAAAAAAAAAAACAAACAAATATAAGGTATACCTTGACGTACATGAGATTCCTGTAAATCTCTGGATCAAGTGTTGATAGTTCATCAAGAAAGCTATATCGGCCCAACAGTTTTTGTACAAAAACATGAGAAAATGAGTAATCTAGCAGTATTCCTTCATAGAGAGCTTTCCCAACAACTCTTCCAAGGAACTCAATCATCTGGATACCATTCTGTAGATATCTTGCGGATGGATTAGGAATTAGAAGTCTGGCTGAGGTTGAGGTCTGGGAGAATAGCCCATACCTATCAATGGAAAACTGAGCTTAAGAAACTCACTTAGAAGCAAATAACTAGGTAAGAAAGTTCAACAATATTTATGTCTATCTGTAGACAAACTTACTCAGGAGCGAATGCAGCTTTTGATATATCAGTCAAAAACTCTTTAGATAATCCACCATAGTCCAGGCCAGCCTCTGGAAGGCCACATTCACTCACAAATGAAACATGGATGGAGGACTTTAATCTTGATCCCAGGGAATTTAATTGCTGATATCCATCTTCAACAATATGACCACGACGAACTACTATCTCAACTGATCGTGAACTAGGCCCAGCAACTTCACCAGCCATTTTTCGGGAGGCTTTGTCCATCTTGATAAACTCTCTAAACATTTCCACTCTGCCAGAGTACAAAATTACACAGAATTAAGTCAAGAAGCATAACTGGAGTATAAAGCATCTCAAATAAATTTGTATCCAAAACAAAAGTATTTACTTGGAGGCTTCAAAGATATCAAGTCTGAATTTAAGATCACAATATCAAAAGTAAAACTCAGAAATGTAAGTAATAGAAAACCTATAAATTATAACATAAGGTTGAAGGTAGAACTTAGAGAAATCAGTTGTGATATTGCGTCCAAGCACTTCTACACTCTCACTTGCACACATACGCAAAGTCGCAAACAGAACATTCAAGTGGACTCACCTGTGCACCATTCGACACTCTCAAGGATTATATCACAAATATACAATACACACACACACACACACAAGGACTACGAAACAAGATGAAGTAATTGACTCCATCCTCCAAATGTAATATCCATCGAATTCCATTCCTTAATAATTATCCTCAAAAAAATTAATTTCAATGTAAAAACTTCCACATGTAAATAGAATAATAGATAGGTTTTCAAATCCTATCTTTAACTAGACAATAACGGGTCACAAAGAGAAAAGAAATAGGATTCAGGTTCCGTTGCTTCTCAACTGTAACAGTTCAAAGCAAGTTAAAAATACAGGAAAAAGAATAGCTGTCAACTCTGAAAGCTATTCATATTTTTTTTTCAATAAGAACTATGAAAGTTATTGATTTACTCGATTATTTTCTTACCTTTCTTCAAACGGAAATACATGCGGAGTTGTAGTTATAACAGAGCCTATACTCGGCAGAGTCAGAGAATCATCTGATCTTTGATTAGCTGACATAACTTCATGAGTTCTAGCAGCTACTGCAATTGGTGGGCGATTCTTTCTAGCAGGTGAAAGCCACAAAACAGGGGGACAGAACTGGTGCCTGCAATCCCTTTCGTATATTAAATGCAGGCATCTGACTGCAGACTCCATAAGGGGTCTACCCTGCTGTCCAATACTTTGAGAAAACCCATTATAAACCAATGTATTGAGAACGGATGCAATTTGTCGTTGCTGCTCCAGTGTAAATGGTACCTGTTCATATAACGTTTAAATGATAAGAATTGACAACTCCAAAGTCCAAACAATCATTGGGGAAAAAATCTCACAAAGAAAAGTAAGAAAGTTAAAACAAGTACCTGCTTTTCATAAAACTCTATGTCATCAAGAATCAAAAGCAGGTGTGAATAGCTTGCACAGAAAAGATGAAGCATACATGACATGTCTCTTGAAATACCTTGTGGACCAGGCCTCACAGGTTCTATATCCCAAACATCAGAAGAATCCTCGTTGTCAACAAGTCTAGGCTTGGGTTGATTATCATGCGAATCTGTATAATCAATCTCCCCTTGTGATTTACCAGTAATTTTATGAAGGACACTGACCCACTTATTGACTCCATCATTATTGCCATGTTTTTTCCTTTTTCCAAAATCCCCATCTTTTCCACTACCAGAAGTATTACTAATGATATCATAAGGTTTATGACCATTGCAACCATTCCCAGGAAAAAGATAGGTTTTCAATGATCCCCATAGACTCACAAGAAATCCAGGAGTAAACGATAGCATGTTAAGAACAGGCAATGAGCCAACCCTTGGATTCAAGAATGAAAATATTCTTAGCATGTAAGAATAAAAATGCACAATATCCAGCAATTGCAATGTCCCCAAACATTCCAGTCCTTTTGGCGTCATAGTCTCAGACCCTTGAGTGTGACCAACTTCATCCACTATTGCCAAAAGATCTGTAAGGTGCCACTGCTGAGAAACAGGCCTAAGCATATCCAAGAAAGACAACTCAATAGGTCCATGGGCCATCTCAGTCTCAGATGAAACTGTGCAGCTTGGCTTTTCATTGGTTTTAACATCACTTTGGAGATCCTGATTCTCCTGGACAGAGCCAACATTCTCAAGCCTAGACAACAAGTTTTCTGCAAGAGTATTAACAGCATGTACATAAGATGCACAGTCCAACTCTTGATGGAAGCCTCCAGAATCAACAGAATCATTCTCTCCCCCTGTTGCTAGGCATATAATATTTGCAAGAGCCCAACCAACTGGTGGAATCACCTTGGGAAAAACATGAAACGTTGACTGATTCACGGCCAGCATCTCCTTTAATATTTTCTCTTTCAAAATCTGCCATCACCTGCGAAAGTTTGATCAGTCCCCACATGTTTGAATCACAGGTCTAAGAAAGCAAAAGGAGAAACAAAACCAATATTTCATTCACAGGTGTGATTATACCTCCACCTACAATGATGAAATTGATAGATAGAACAAATACTATACAAAATTAATACATACAAGTTTGCTCATTAAGTACATAAAGTATTGAAAGCCAAAATAGGAAGGAAAAAAAAAACAGAAAACAAAAACAAACAAACAAAGTGGTCGCGATACCTATTGAGAAATGTTCTTTATTATTGCTACACAAGGGTGCCATCCACACCTTTGATTCCATAGTTATTTAGATTAAACAGTCAAAAGAATATCAAATGATTGATAGACTTACACAAACCACTTCCCGGTGAGATATAATTGGCTGACCTAGAATATACTAAGCAAAAGATAATGTATGTTCTAAATTATTGTCACAAGAAGGTACTGTCCATATCCATAATTCCATAGTTAGTTAAAAACATAAGTCAAAAGAACATTAAACCATATATAAACTTACACAAACGATTTCTTATTGGGATATAATTGGCTGACCTAGCATATATATAAGAAGAGATGATGTGTTCTGAAGCTTTATTAGAGTAGTTCCTATACCACCATCAGTTTGATGTATTGGTTGCAACGGTAGATGACATTTAAGTTTGAAAAGCCAGGCTAAGTTTGGACTTCTGGAGCAGTGTAAAACTAGTTACAGATAGATCTGTTAAGATAGTTCCACCCTTTTGGTTGATTCATCATATAAATAGTATGAATGGTAGCCAGAATGAAACTATACTCACAATAAGGCAACACACACATGTATCATACCAAGTTACCAACTCACATTCAAAAAACTAGGCATCGTTTCAATAAACATTGTGCAAGTATAATAATCATACTAACTACTACTAAATCTACTAGTAAGTACTGTTGTGAAACCAAAACTAGTTACAAACTAATCAAGAATTACTATTAAAGTAATATACTCAAAAGTTACGATTAATGGACAGAAAAAATGCACTTTTGAGATATCACTTAGTTCCAATCCAGTTATACAATATGGGCATCAAGTTGATTTAGTGGTTGCAATACGATCTTTTTTTCATTGAAAAAGAAGGATTGAGGATATTTGAGTTTGAAATGTGAGCATACGCTTGAACTTATGCAGCACTTTAAACTAGTTACACACGGATCAGTTAAGAAAGTTCCAACCACTCATTGATTCATCATATCCAAAAAAAGAATGGTAGCCAGCATGAGACTAGAAATTTTAATAACAGAGTGCAACAGTGGACAAGAAATCAAAAACTCTTTCTTTCTTTTTTCCTAAAAATGAAATACATTAAAGAGAAGATCCTCTAAAGAGATTTTATACAGCAATAAGTCAAAGATAAACAGCAATAGTAGTAGGGAAGTTGTCAAACCAAAATTCAATTTTGAGAATATTGTGGTCTTAAACTAGCATATTGGTCAGCAACCATATTAGCTTCCCTGAAGATATGATCAAACGTGATAACTTCACAGGAATTACTAAGATGATGGATGTCTTGAACTAGAGCATAGATGTGCCAAGGAACTTAGAATTGTTTTCAGATCATTTGAACAAGAAGTCCACAGCTAAGAGATGAGCGGATATAGAAAAACAAGCCTATTTAGCAGAATAGTTCAGGCTCCCAAAATTGATCCCAAGAGCCTCAACTCACTCCTGCTTTCCAATCAAACAGTAACGCTTTCAAAGAAGAATTCCTGAATTCGACAGTGACCGACACCCAGGTGAACTACACCAACACAAATGATTTATTTGAGTACATTGAAGGAAATACTGTACCTAAAAGAATTTTCAGAGATCTGGTTCAAATTTCATGAGCCTTACCAGCAATGTTTGAAAACAAGGTTGGAGAACGGATTTGTGCCTCATTGCAGGTATAAGAACAGCAGGCAGACGTTGAGTAAGCCAAGGAATTGTAAGCAGAAACACACAGTACTTCTCGGCAATATAATGGACATCCAATAAGCCAATACCATTTATATCAAACTTTGACACATGAAATGGCCTAAGAGCCAAAGTTATTGTGCTTGCAGTAATCAAAAACCTATCATCCGTTTGACCACTACTTCTTGGCCGTGAAGAGCAAGGAGCATCCAGTGTGTTAATGTATCTTCTAATAGATGAGTAAAGACCACTTTCACCACTCCCCAAAAATCGAACTAAATCCTTCACTGCTGTATCCGCATTCTGACAGTCATGTTCATTAACGCTCTTCCACCCTTTGACATCAGTTAAGACAACAACCACCCGCATTGCCAGAGAGGTAAGAGCAACAATGTCTTGACTTCCTAGGCGGGACTTGTCACATTCCGAAAGAACAAACATGCAAAGAGAAATCAGCTTCCGCGACTGATAACCCCAGACTCTTCTCTCTTCACAAGTTCCAATTGCAAGGGAGCAATAGTTCTTCTTCGAGTCTTCACATAAAACACCATATCAAATCAACCAATTGCTACAGAAAATCGAGAAAACTATTCATCCAAGAAGAACAGAAAAAAGGACCATACCAGTCGAATTCATGCTTTCTAGTAGCATTTGAAAGCAATTCTTCATAGAGTCAACTTCTGTAGCTTTGATGCTCCTATGCCGAATCGATAAACATGTAATGAAGAAAAGAAAAGGCCTCACTAAATTGCTGGAAATCCAGGTTGCTGTGATGACTAGACCAGCTTCCTGATTCACACACTTCTCCCATTCCTCTCTGAGCTCCAAAGCCACCATATTTGTCACCCTATAGCGCCTCCACACTCTCTGAAAAACATTTCCAAAACGACCGCGTTTCGCTCCCTCAAATTCATCCCAAAATTGACATTAGGAAAAAAAAGAAAATCAAAAACAAACGCACTCACGCACCTGAATGAAGAGCGCAGCAGCGGTGGCTCGTCTGGCATATTGGCGAAGCTCTCGTTCCTGAGAGACCTTCTCGAGCAGGGCGTCTCTGGTAATTTCCTTGGCGCTCGAGCCCCTCAACGAAACCTGAACCGACGATCACCGTTGGAATCAAATTTGGAATACGGGAATTGAAATCACCAATTGGAATACAGAAATTGAAGGTGTACCTGATGCTTGCGAGGGTCGTCCATGGAAGTTGGAACACGGCGATCGGCCAATCCAAGCGCTCACTCTCATTCGCGTCTCGTCAACAACCACCGGTTGGTTGTATGACCGTTTTACTCCAATGTGATGATTTTAACTATGCAAATCATTTTGTCCCCAACGCGCACTAAAAAGCGTATAAAATGCTAATCTTTTGTTTGTTTTTTTTTTCCCTTGCAATCCTTCAAAATTTTCTTTTTTTTTTGTTACTTCAAAATTTTCTTCTTCAATAATGCTAAGTTCGGGTTATCAGTGTCATTACTCTATTAATTCTTGTTGGACATCTCTTTTACTTATAGCTATTGTTTGTGTACAAAAATTTATTATTTGTCCATTAGTTTATTACTTTTGGTTACATATTTCACTTTTTATGTTGCTTCTCGTCAACAAATTCTAAGATTTGTCCATGAGATTTTATAACTAATGTACTTTGAAATTAGTTTTGATTAAATCACAAGATGTGTGTGTATATGTGTGACACGGCCTATAAGTCACAAGGAAAAGTGATGAGACATGTCAAAGATTGGTCACCAACGGTTTAGTAAGAAAGATAGTGTGTGCCTAGCTTAATTCAGGTCCTCTTTGCAGCTGAGACCTTAAATTTGAATGATGGCAGGGTGAAGTTCATGGAATTTGAAACCAATTATTTCAGTTCATGTCACAAATTATTTTACAAACTGAACCAGCTAAGCCCGAACCAAGCTCAACGAATTTGCAAGTTGTTCACATGTTTTATTATGAGCCAAGTGTAGCAAAAGTCACGTTTGGCTTGTTTTTTCATCGAGACAAGAACAAGGCAATGCAGAAACAACAATCTCCAAGGCCGCTCAGAAAATCAAGAGGACAGGATAGGCGTACACAACAAGTACAATATGTACGTGTGGTTTGAATTTTGATAATGAATGTCCATACACTACAAAAAAAGTTGGCAATAGACACCAATTGTTGGTAATTGGTGTCTATTTCCTCGGTGACAACCCATTTATTAGTCACCAATGTCACTTGTCTTTTCCCAAAACCACTTTATTAGTCACCAATGTCATTTGTCTTTTCCCAATACCTACTTTTTTAGTCACTAATGTTCTTTAGCCACCCAGCCAATTGGTGTCCATTGGACACTTTTTTTGTAGTGATATATAATGAAAATCTGCAGGTACTAAGGGAGCTTAAGTTGTATGCCACTCTTCCAAATTGGAGTTAGCATTATATATTGACCTGGAGGCTTGGAGAGGCTGCCTAGATACTAAGGGATGCTTGGAATTATCTGGATTCCTTGTTGACTTGGTAACGCGCGAGATCGAGCTAGTCTCTTTCTCATAGCAATATACCATCGACTTTGGAGCTTCAGATTCATTTAATTTGCACATGTACTTAGCATATTTTAACTCTCAACTTGGTATAGTTCTCACTTCCCACCGGTTCTATTGTGTTCTATCAGTCTCGCACTCGATCTCCTTTGTTCTCTTACTCTCACACTTCCATGTTCATAATAAGAAAACACATCAGACCGTCGAAAATCGAGAGGGAGTCGAATTTTGGCATGATGTGTGAAACACAATGAATTGTCGAAAGTTGCATGGATACCGAGACTTTTTGCAAAGGTGCCGAAAGGACTTGTATAGTCATCGGGGAACCAATCGTATGCTTAATTGTATGAACGCTAGAATCGTTATTATTATTATTATTTTCTTAAATTATCTAATTAACCTTAATTATAGCGTATTTGTATTTGTTGCTCCCCCAAAGGAGAGAGAGAGAGAGAGAGAGAGAGCAATTAGACCTTTTGGTGTTTAAAATTAGACTTTTTGCACGATTAAAATGTGAAGAGCAATTTGTACATATGATTCAATAGAAAGATCTTAAAAATAAGGGAAGGAAACATCAAATACTCAAATGTATTCAAAGAAATTTGAATGAAAATTTGCGAAATTTTTTTATTTCTATTTTTTTTTTTGGTGAAAAGGGGGCTAAAAGCCCAAACAAAGAGCAGAACAAACACCCTAACTTGCAGCAGAAGCTGCACTAACCAACCGAGGCCTAGCAAGACCCTCAATATCATCTAAAATTGAAGAAACAACAAAATTAGGAGCAGACATCAGCTTCCATAAACCAAGCTCCTGATCAATACTCCGTTTAGCAAGACAGTCTGCCACCATATTCCTTTCCCGATAAATGTGATTCACCTGACAAACAGTGAAGTTGCGCATAAGATTGAGGCAATTAGTCACTAGGGTTCCTAAGGGATGGAGGTGCACCTCAGGATGATGGATGAGGTTGATAAGAACAGCCGAATCTGACTCCACAATAATATTAGTGATACCCATCTCGTTAGCTATCAGCAGCCCAGAGAACAGGCCCCAAGCTTCAGCCCGTAAAACTTCACCTTTGCCAATATTCCTCATGAAACCATGACACCATAAACCTAGATCATTTCGAATAACACCTCCAGCCCCAATCCTTCCATCATAGGCTTTAGTAAATAAAGATGTATTTGAGCATATTGTGAGTCTTAAAGGAAAAATAAAGTTTTTTTTTGGATAAAGAATATTAAAAGAATCACACTTCCCAGCTAGGTTGGCTATCGCTATGAATGTTCCACTTGTTTGCGATGGTGTCTAACCTCTTCAACTGTGGATCGCACGAGGCATTTCGTTAATTTATTCCATGCAGTGACTGTGCACAGTTGGTGTAATCACATCACCATTATCGTCCTTGTCTGATTATCTTAGCAAGTATATGAATATTTTTCATCCCATCGTCACCATTTGTTCCGCCACAGGTGAGCCCCAAGAGAGAAGAACCTTTCTTTTGTTTGGAAAGATGAGAGACGAACCATTGCCATTTGGTTTACACGCTCTTTCATCCCATCTCCAGTGCTTCTTCCTACTTTTAATTTTGGCCATATAACTATGTAGCTCGGAAACTTCAAAACTCGCCGATTCACGTTTCCCCGGTCACCTTGGTGGAAACGTTTTGGAAACTTTTTTTTTGTAATTTGTTAAGAAACGCGGGGACAAAATGGATATTATAACTCAAAACAAAAACAAACAAAAAAACAAATTTGAAACCATAATCAATTTGGCCGCACAACTCTTCTTCTCGGTCTCTTCACGCAAAACTCAACTTCATACCTCTCACCTCTCTTCTTCATCGTGCAAAACCCAACTGGCGACCTCAAACCTCTCTTGTTCTTGGCACAAAACCTAACCAGTGACCTCAGACCTCTTTTCTTCTTTGCACAAAACCCGACCAAACTTGCAGACCATTTTTTTCTTTTTATTCTCCTCGGATGAAGTTGATGATTATAGTTTGTGTTTTAGTTTGAAGATGAATATTTTGTTCGAAAAATTGTTCAATGATGTATTACTTGCTACAAATCTTTTTATTTATTGAACAATTGGTCAATGGCTATTAATTTATGATGTTTAATATTTTATTTCTTAATTATTTATACATCATTATATAATATTTTATGAGAACTGGAGTTGGGGGAAAGTTTGTACACAATGTCAATTCTTATGTCTGATTATTCATGATAAGTGTAATAATTTTATTAGGATGCATCAATGGTTGGCCATCAGGTAGAGCAAGGACTTGCCGGTCATCTTTGGACTTGTAACCCACATTCTGCTGCATTTGATGCGTTAAAATTACAAATAAGTGAACTCTTGAACCATGTCAATTGGTTGTCGAGAAAGTGTATGGACGCATTAGATGTAAACATGAAGCTTGCATATTCTTATGCTAAAAGAATAGACGCTATATTTTGTGGAAGCAAGGATCCTCATAAAAGATGTTAGTGATCATACGAATTCTCAAGTAGTAGATGTCCCTGAGCTAGAAAAAGAGACTCTGAATTCCCTCGTCAAGTCTCTGGCTTCCCTAGATAGGCCACTAGCATAAGTTTGAACCTATTTGGACTTGAGATTCATTTAATGTTCATAAAATTAAGGCTGATTTATGCTTGTGTCACTGTCACAATCCAAGTTATTTGGACCTCAGTTTAATAATTTAATGTTTTGTAGGAATGAAATTAACTTGCATATTGTTGATACATATTTTCTCATACCATCATTGCCTTGAAATGTATCGTCTCTGTAGTACAAAATTACAAATAATGAAAAGATGGATTAGTTTGTTTTCAGTGTTCCCGTTTCTCTTTGACTTAACAAAACTGTGATTTGAAACTGTCTTATAGTGGAATATGTTTCTACTTATATATAGTCCAACAATATCTCCAGGTTTCAAATCATAGTTTTGTATAATAAGTTCAAGGGTTAAATTCAATTTACTACCTTATACTTTACACTTAAAATCGAGTCAATTTTTTAAAATTAGATAATTACGATGTATGCAAACTGATGTTTCTTTTTTCAAGAATTTTAACCTAGTTGAAGTAGAGCTCCAACTTGAGTTTGCTTCTTCATTGTTAAAGCATGTAAAGCTATTATTGAAATATGGTTTGGTTGAAAAAGTAGTCACGTTGCTCCATGAATCAAGGACTTTGATTACGTTGAGTCAGCAACGACAAGCCATCCCTCCTGATCATTCAGCCCGCCGTCTGGCTAGGATATATGATACGCTTATGGTACTACAACAAAATCTTAATGAGGCCATGTTGACTACTGTTGATCTATTGAAAAGGGCAAAGTGTGAGCTAGGGTGGACTACTATGATATACAACTTGTGAGTAACCAAATGATCATTTTTTTAATTGGTGAAACTGTGCCGAATTGCCATATCTTTTACTTGGACCTGATTTTAATGATTCATTTCTTCCCAGTTTGGAAATCTATCACAGTTTTGCGTTGATGTTGCCTGGAATTACGATTTTACCTGGAGTATTTATATTGGAACCTCTAAATTTGCTAATTAAACGTTTTTTTATTATAAATTATTAAATGACATATATATCCTCACATAAAATGACTATTCTAGACAACATATTGTTAAAGAAAATACATTTTTTCTCTCATCCAATAATAATGATAATAAAATGAATATATATTATTTATTTCATTGATTTACATTTTTCAATGTCACTACGTACTTAGACGATGTATAACAAAAAAAAACTCTATTATCATCCAAATGAGCCAACAATTTTTAAAAATCTAAGCAACTATTGAAATTGTTACTGAGTGAGAGAGAGAAATCATGCTTGCATACTTTGCTAAAAAAAAACACAATAGTTCAAGTAAACAAATCTTGTAAATTGAATATTAATTTTTGAAACCCGACAGTTAGTGTTGTTTGATTATTTTTTGCATTGGCAAGATATTCATGTTGTATAAATGAATGAAGATTTAAAAAAGAATTTAGATGTATAGAACAATTAAGTTAATATATGTAAATTATATGACTATGGTTATTTTAGGAATTTAATAGAGGTTTAGTGAGTAGTTCTAAAATTTAAAAAGTAGATAAGAACTGTGAAGAACATAAGAGTTCAAGTGAGTAAATTTAAAAGTCCTAATAGAAAAACTTTTTTACCTGTGAAAATCTTGGGTGGTAAAAATATGTCTGAACAATTTTCCTGAAGTATTAAAATGAAAAAAAACGATCAGCAAGCTTCTAGTTTTGTATTTTAATGAATTTTGAAAGCATGCAACCATTTTATCTTCATTTTCTTTTTTTTTTCTCTTTCTTTTTTCTTTCATCTAATATGCTTTTTCTAGTTTCTTGTAATGAATTATTTGTGAGCATTTAAGGGGCCTTTATATCCCACGTCAGTGACGCAAGGGCTATGATTGATTTTTCCATGTTAAACTAGTGAGAGTTTCTATTGGGACCTCTAAATTTTCTCACTTGACCTCTCATACTCTCTACACCTCATTTCTGCTTTTAAATATATAAAACAATTTGCTTATTCGACCTCTCTTTGAATTTCTAAAATAACCTTAGTTCTATAGATCACTTAAAGAACAATGAATTACTCATTATACCTCTAATTCACTTAATACACCTCCGTTTGTTTTTTTTGTTCCGACCAAAAAACTTTACCAAAAAATTCAAACGGTCATAAACATCTCAGTTAAATCAAATTGAAACACTTACAACATGATTTGACCATAATTCTTTATCAAAATCAGTTAAAGTTCAAGAGAGTTCCTGAAACTTAATGACTGATCATTAAACTTAACTGTTTCATTACGAGACTGAGATATATTCCTTAATCAAGTTTCAACACTAACAAAAAAAAAATCTTATGATCAATAAATATAGTGGGGGATTGACAACAGTAGATATCGTCAATCAATACCTCTTTTGAGGTTCTAAAACCATGAATTAAGTCTTCATAAATGATGATAACTTGTTTCAATCAATTATAACTTTTTATGTGGTTCATCGTTCATATTTTGAGAAAGAGACCATGCGCGTATACCTAGATGAGGGTTTAGAGTTTATGTCATTAAAACTAAATTGGAAGTCTATAGACAAAGTGTTGAGTTTATTATTTAGTATCCATATTTGTCATTTTACACGAGAATAAATAAGTAATTTAATAATTTAAAACAGAAGGAGGTCAGGTGAGAAAATTTGGAGGTCCTAAGGGCATCTCCAACAACCCTTTCCAAAACTCATACCCATACTCAAATTTTGACTCACCAAAACTCATAAGATTCCATTTGAGTTTTTCATCTCCAACAAGAGTGAGTCAAAACCCATACTCATTTTATATAATTATTTAACAACAACACATGAATTTATATATCATATATAATATGTTGTTAAATTAAATATTTATTAAATTTGTTTCCCCTAGATTATAGTAAGATTATAGAAGAGGGGATGATATTTATAGAATTTTTCAAAAATACTGTTCCAACGGGCAAATTATTTTTTCTATTTTTTTCTTATATTTTCGAGTTATTTCCCAATAAAAATGGTACAATTATTCTGGACCATTCATTTCAATCCCCAAAGTCATCTCCAGCCGTTGGATGGAGATGACCGTTGGGCCCAGTCAACGAAGCCGCGCAGTCAGCGCGCATGTGCATCACCGCCCAACTTGGAGGCCGTTACTTTGTCGTTTAGCGCGCCTGTGTCTTCAGCCGCCTGCCACGCGAGTCGCCCCCCTCTCTCCCCAGACAGCTCTGGCCCGTACCTGCCCCACGGCAACAATAATGGGTAATTGACCCATTTTTCCTCCCATTTTGGGTAGACTTCTAAGTAGGAACCCATTTTGGATAGACTTCTAAGTAGGAACCCATTTTGGATATGGGTTTTGTTGGTTAAGATGAGATTTTTTAGGTATAGGTATAGGTATGGGTTTTAGAAAGGATGGTTGGAGATGCCCTAATAGAAAAACTCTAAACCAGTGCATCTATATCTTAGTGTAATCTATATTTGATCAATGCATGTCAACTCACAACCAAGGGATGATAGACCTCTATACTCTTTCTTTCTCAGGGGTTATGGTTCGCTAAGTTGCTTGGTTCTTGGGCTATTTGTTTTTTTGTTAAATTCACCAACCATACCAAAACTTGTGTCCCGATCACTGTGACACTTGACAATTAAAAATGATAAATGTCATACATGAACTCATGTTTTGCTATGAAACTCGTCCAACAGCCGTCAGTGAATAGTTAAATTTGATTACGTGGCATGCACGTGGAGCAAAAAACAGGGGCATTCACGCTTTTGACTCTATTTTCATTGGTCAACTGAGACCAACGACTTCCTTCCCTCCTAAAACACATCCCTTCTCTGATTTATCATTAATTTTCCCTTCAAAATGCATTGTTCACCCTATTTATTTTCCCTCCATTGTTGATGAGATTAATAAAATCACCAGATTTCACGCCAAAGAAGCAATTTCATAATTTTTTTTTGGAACAAGTTGAACGAGCTTAATGGAGAGGCCTGTGAATCCAGGTAATTGCCACTGTGTGAGGAGAAGTCAACTATGGATGTGTTCTTAGAATGATGAGAATTATGGTAAGAGATACCTAATTGAAATGTTTTCGGAATCGGAATGAGGTAACACTCTATCAATTTCATTTAGTTTTTGTGGGTTATGGCTTAAATAATTGACTTGGCTTTGCAGAACTAGTATGGGTTTGTTTGGTGGATATATCCGCGCTTATGTAATCGAGCATAAGCTATGATTCAGCGTTTACTTCAATAGAAGCAGATGCTAGAGCATGAAATTGGATTAGTGAAAGAAAGAGAGCTAAAGGTGTGGGGAATTGCAGTGGTTTTGTGGATACATCAAATTTGGTTGGAGTAGGAATTTGAACACACGAGTCTTTTATGCACAGACATGAAAGTTAGGGGTGAGTTTATGAAGAAGAAGAAGAATACAACTCTTGAAGATGAAGTGAGGTTGAGGAATGGAAGAGAGAGAAATTTGCGGTTTGCCCTTCTCGTGTCATGGGGCTTATTACGCTCTGTTCTTTTCAAGGTTTGGTAGTTTTATTTTAGTAATGATGTAAATGAATAGACCTCTTTAGAAAAAAATGATGATTGTGTGTGTACATTGAATTAAGTGGCCAAATTTCCTTTTGACTTGCACCATTAATATATGTTGTGTGCATATTGATATATATCCAATAGGTCTCCCATCAAGAAAAAATAGGCGCTTTTGAACACCAAAATCACTATAAGACTTGCACCATGACAAACCATAGAGCTCGCAACAGTCACCCGACTTTCACACGCGAAAACCCCCCAACTTGCTCAAGTATAGATCCATTGTTTCTTTCAAACTAACCGGATGTGCACACAACTATCCGCAACCATGGAGAGGAGTCACAAGAGGCCTTGCGCTGATCATATCTTGTAAACAAATGCGGCAAGAACGACATAGTGACTAGGGGCAAGAACGACATATTTTGGTATTAACCGCTAACTGAACCGATAACTACGATTTTTCATATTTCAAAATCGAAACCGCACCGCTTAGTTCAATTCGGTTTCTCGATGTGGTTCGATTTCGGTTAATTTCAATCGCGTTGACTTTAACAAATTGACCGCTATTTCTAACAAAAATATTTACTTCTTCAATTATAACGTTAAATAATTAGTTCTTATCCTAATAAAATCAATATCCACTATTTTAATTTGAACCGAATAACATGCATTAAAAGACAAGAGAAATTTAAATGTATAAGAAAAAAACAAATAAGTAGTGTAAACTACATTTACAATAGGAAATTTAACGGTTACTCAAGAAACAAATAAAAAATTCAGCAAAAATATATAGACCGACCATGTCAGACTATCGGTAGAAGATCTTTCACGAACAAGAAGAAAATAACCCGGATCCCAAACTTCGTTATGGATTAAAGTTGGATCCTCAACTCAGCTTCAAAAACCACTGAAATCCTAATCCGGATCCAGCCAATCACACTGCTACGATTACCTCAAGCCCAAAATTCTCATTGTAACAATGCTAACACCAACCACATCGCAGCACAAGCACACGTTGTATGCCTAAAAAGTAAAAACAATCATCTTATCTTAATAATAACTAGAATTGGTAACACACCTTATATGAGTGAGAAAGTGGATAATTTTTTCTTTCTAAAAAGTAGTTGACAGTTTTTTATTAATTATTTTATTTTTGACCTTTTTATCCCTAACGGTTGACATTTATATAAAATTATTTAATATTTGAGAGTTATTAAAGTAATAAAATGTAGTATTACAAAAGTGTCAAAAACTATTCTTTGAAATATAATAGAGGTATGGGTTGCATGGAAGGTCCACAAAAGGTGCAGCGTGATATTCCTTAGCAACCTCCTCCAGCTCGATCATTTCGTTAAAATGATGGTGCTGTTCTTAAGGATGGAGTGGAAGTTGGTTGGGGTGCTTTAATCCGTAATGAATTTGGTGATTTGGTGGTGGCAGCTGGGCAGTATATTGTGCAGCGACTCTCACCATTTGCTACTGAATTATTAGCTATTAAGGCTGCTTTGAAATTGGTTGTTGAAAGGAGGTTGGTTCATGTTGTGATTGAATCCGATTGTATGGAGGGGGTGAGAATGATCAATGGTAGTGAGGTGTGTCTTGCAGCAGAGGGAGTGATTGTTGAGCAAATTCGAAGTTTAATGAGATTTCTCCAAGTTCTTTGTATTCTTCATGTTGTATCAAGAGAAGCTAATATGGCAACTCTCTCTATTGCTATTTTTGTAGCCTGAGTTGACGAACGTTTTTAATGATTCGAGGTTGGGCCTTCTTGGATCATGAAGATTGTTTTTAACGATAAACTTATAACCAATGATGTTTCTAGGGATGTGCGTGAGTTGCCTAACACTCATGATATGAGTGTAGATGATTTCACAGCTTGTCGCTCCCGCCTAATGTAATCTTTCAATTTTTCAATAAATGTGTTATGTTACTAAAAAATATATATAGTATAGATGTAGATTTTGAGGATCCATAAAAAAATTTTAATAAAAAACAAAATACAAACGAAATTTAGTCATGTCGCGAGGTATAGAAAGTAGAAACACAACCCACTTGAATAAAAAAAAAAAACGCAGGAGAGTTCTCTTGACTATGGATATGGTTGGCGCCCACCTTGGCTACAGTTACAAATGAACACCGTTATCCAACCCACCATCGCTGCCTTACTTCCTCCGCTCCCCAACCCTTTCTCTCACCACCCTCCAAAACCACCGCCTCCACACTCTTATCCTTCTCTTTCTCTCTCTTCTCTTTCTGTTTCTCCTTCTCCCCTCCTAAGCCCAAATCCAAACCAACCCCAACTCCATACCCACCTCAACTTCTCTACTTCTCTTCCCACCCAATCCCGACCACCCCTTTTGACTGCAGACCCTCCCAATCCCAATCCCAATGGCTCTGACCAAACCCACTATTTCTTTTCCCATTTGCTGGATTTGCTTCGCCTCTCGGCTCGTCACGGCGACGCCGAGCTCGCCAAGGCCGTCCACGCCTCAATTCTCAAGCTCCAAGAAGATACCCATCTCGGCAATGCTCTCGTTTCAGCTTATCTCAAGCTGGGTCTTGTTTCTGACGCTTACAGGGTTTTTCAGAGCCTCTCATGCCCCAATGTGGTGTCTTACACAGCCTTGGTTTCGGGTTTTGCCAAGGCGGGTCGGGAAGAAGAAGCTGTGGAGCTTTTCTTTAGGATGAGGAATTCAGGTATCGAGCCTAACGAGTACAGCTTTGTTGCAATTTTAACTGCTTGTATTCGGATTTTGGAGCTCGAATTGGGTTTGCAAGTTCATGCCTTGGTGATTAAGATGGGTTACTTGGATTGTGTTTTTGTTTCGAATGCGCTTATGGGTTTGTATGGGAAATGTTCTTGTTTGGATTATGCGCTTAAGGTGTTTGATGAATTGCCTCACAGAGACATTGCGTCTTGGAATACTATTATGTCGAGTTTAGTGAATGAATTCATGCATGATAAAGCATTTGAATTGTTTAGTGAACTGTTGCAATATGGGAATGTAGTCGACCATATCACCCTTTCGACCCTTTTCACTGCTTGTACTGGCAGTAATGCTTTCATAGAAGGCCAAGAAATTCATGCCCATGCTGTCAAGACTGGTTTAGAGGGCAATTTGAGTGTTGGAAATGCACTTATTGAGTTCTATGCTAAGTGTGGGAGTGTAAAAGATGTGACTGCTTTGTTCAAGAGGATGCCTGCGAGGGATGTGATTACTTGGACAGAGATGATTACTGCCTACATGGACTTCGGGTTGGTGGATTTGGCTGTGGAGATGTTTGGTCAGATGCCAGACAGTAATTCTTTTTCTTATAATGCTCTATTGGTGGGTTTTTGTCGTAATGGTGAAGGCTTGAGGGCACTGGATTTATTCATGAAAATGGTGGAGGAGGGTGTGGAGTTGACAGATTTCACTTTGACTAGTGTTGTTAGTGCTTGTGGGTTGCTCATGGACTGCAAAAGCAGTGAGCAAATTCATGGGTTTGTTATCAAGTTTGGTTTTGATTCAAATGCTTGTATCGGAGCTGCGTTGCTTGACATGTGTACAAGGTGTGGTCGAATGGGAGATGCCAAAAAACTGTTTCACCAGTGGCCAACTGAGCAAGACAAATCTATAATCTTGACTTCAATTATAGGTGGTTATGCTCGAAATGGGCAGCTGGATGAGGCAATTTCTATTTTCCACCAATATCAATCAGAAGGAATAATGGTTATGGATGAAGTTGCATCAACTTCACTACTTGGTCTTTGTGGAACTCTAGGGTATCATGAACTGGGGAAGCAAATCCACTCGCATGCTATTAAGTACGGTATCCTAACTGATGTAGGGGTAGGAAACGCCACAATTAGCATGTACACCAAGTGTTGGAACATGGATGAGGGTGTCAAAATATTCAGTATGATGCCCACTCACGACATAGTTTCATGGAATGTTTTGCTTGCTGGTTATCTTCTCCATAAAGAGGGTGATGAGGCCTTAGCTGTCTGGTCAAAGATGGAGAAGGCTGGCATAAAACCAGACAAGATTACCTTTATTTTGATCATTTCAGCACACAGACATACCAACTCCAATTCAGTTGACAATTGTCGTAGTTTGTTTCTCTCCATGAAAGCAGTTTATGACATTGAGCCCACCTCAGAGCACTTTGCCTCCTTTATTGGTGTTTTAGGTTCCTGGGGTCTATTGGATGAAGCAGAGGATACCATCAGTAAGATGCCTTTTGAGCCCGAAGTTTCTGTTTGGCGAGCTTTGCTTGATAGCTGTAGAATCCGTATGAATACAACTGTTGGAAAAAGGGTTGTGAAACGTATACTTGCAATGGAGCCCAAAGATCCTTCTAGCTACATACTTGTATCCAATCTGTATTCAGCATCTGGGAGATGGCATTGCTCCGAAATGGTAAGAGATGACATGAGAAAAAAGGGGTTCCGGAAGCACCCAGGTCGAAGTTGGATCATTCATAACAACAAGATACATCCATTCTATGCAAGAGATAAATCCCATCCCCTGGCAAACGACATATATAGTGGATTAGAAATACTAATTGTAGAATGCATGAAAGCTGGTTACGTACCAGACACAAGCTTTGTTCTTCATGAAGTGGAAGAGCATCAGAAGAAGGATTTTTTGTACTATCACAGTGCAAAACTAGCAGCCACCTATGGGCTTCTGACCAACAAACCAGGAAAACCAATTCGAGTCGTGAAGAATATTGTTCTATGCGGAGACTGTCATACCTTCTTGAAATACATGTCCATTGTTGCCAAGAGAGCAATACATGTAAGAGATGCTTCCGGATTTCATTATTTTTCAAACGGTCAGTGCTCATGCAAAGATTACTGGTGAGCTATGGTTGCCTCATATACTCTTTTTAAGTATCTTCTTCCTTTTTGGTAGCTCGTTAACAGTTTTATAGCATTGTAATATATTTGTATTTAAAAGTGTAATTTTCCAATAGATCTAAATTACCAAAATTTGAACATATGGACTTCAAAATAGTGTTGGTTGAAAATAGATACGATCTTCTTGTTTTTGTTATTGTAGGGTCCATTATTGAACGGTGAAATATTTGGTATCAGCTATCATTACTTGGCAAAGGAATAAGAAAAACTTGTGATCAAATGAAATGTATAAAGTGATAGTTCAACGATTCATTTGTTAGTGGAAAAATCAATGTCTTTAACTGGAAATTTTACCCTTCGTTCATATATAAAGTT
The DNA here is from genome assembly GCA_030142095.1 of Rubus idaeus. Classification (NCBI taxonomy): domain Eukaryota; kingdom Viridiplantae; phylum Streptophyta; class Magnoliopsida; order Rosales; family Rosaceae; genus Rubus; species Rubus idaeus. Next base: position 8,739,704 of record CM057970.1, read on the forward strand.
TTAGGAAAATTAGAGGGACTGGGAACTTGGTTAGTAAAAATGGTTCAAAAGTACAAATCTATCAGAAATAGTGAATTGTTGAAATTCATAGAATAGGATTTGTATCTTTTTCAGTTCATTCACATGTTTCATGGAATAAGCTCTGAGATTCGTCTTTTCAATTTCTTCCTATTCTAATAAACCTAAAATTTTTAACAGCAGTCCTTAATATTCAACCCCTCTAACCAAAAAAATAGAAAAAACTTCAATCCTGATTCCACTTCAACACCTAACGAGTTGTTGTAAAACTCCTTGCTACAATCTTTAGGAGATGAGAAACTCTAGCAAATAAAAATCTCTACAGGCTAAGGGCTGCAGTAATATTGTAGCTCTTTTACTTGGACAGGCATTCTCTATTGTTATCAATCTTGCTTAATGTGCCGAAATGGAGGATTGAGATGGGTGATGCTGTACTCTACTAGTTGGAGAATTGGCTTGGTTGTGGTTCCCTTATTAACTTTGCCTAGTATGAGGTTCCGAGTGATCGATCAGTCGCAGCAGCTTTGTGGGAGGGATTGTTTTCTCCATAATGGCTGAGACTTTGAAAGTTTGTTTTCTCCATAATTGCAAATGGAATCCGAGCCAAATAGGAAGATTTCTATTATACCAGCTTATCTCTGTGTTTCAAGCTAAGGTGGACTCGAAATGGAGGTTTCGATGGAACTTGAGCATTCCTCCAGTTCCTTTGGGCTGTCTTACATAGGAAAATTCGTACTAATGTTAATTCATAGGTTCAAAGTTATCCTCTGATCCTGTTTCTCGCAGATGCAATTTGCATTGGAATCTGGATGAGCTTTTTAGGCATTGTGAGTTTTCTTTTTAAGATATTGGCTAATCTGGGGTATGACCTCTCCTTCTCTAGTTCTTTAACTCTCAGTTTTGAGGATTGTCTGTGGACTAAGGGCCAGCATCAAAACTCTACAACTTGGTACATAAATGACTTTTCATTTAACAACATCTCTACATTACCTTGTGGAAGAAATGGATTTGAAAGGGAATGAACTGTAGGTAAATTCTTTATCAACACTATCAACCGCACTAACAACCAAACCATAGTGCAAAAGATTATACTATAAAAAAAATTGAAAAAATTATTCTTGAAGGAATGTCATATATTCCTATTTGTAAAAGAACACGAACAAATATAATTATTTTGCATATATTGAGAATAAAATATAATCAATTCCACTAAACCCAGATTGAAGTATACATCACCCTAGTCTTGTGTACACAATCTCGACTTATTAAGCAAGCCTACTAAATAGATCACAACTCCTAATCATCTAACAAAATTAAGTAATTACTTAGTTGACTAAGTACTCAATTGTAGTACGACTAGAAGATGTTTAGCTAAACAATTAAAGGAGTCCTAACAAACTGTAGGCAATCAAAAGCAGAAAGAAGAAGCACCTTATCCTTGCCCTCAAGGTTAGGGGCTAGGGTGAGGAGAAGCTGCAGGATACGTAAGGTGAAGGAGACTAACCACCGTTGTTTTCTTGGGAGGATTTTGTTCTTAATTACTATGCGCAGGGCCTAATCGTGCACTTACCAGTTCTACAGTTGATGTTTTGCATTCATCTTCACCAATTCTTAAAAGTTTTAGCATCCAACCCAAAACCGATTGGCTATGGGAGACATGCATCAAGATAATATAGCATCCAACACAACACATTGACAAAATAAATGAGGAGAAACATCTCTTAGCTCAAAATACTGCTACACATCGAATTAGTGAGTACTGATAGTGCATGTTGTATATATATATTTTCTCAATACAATGCCCCCTAGAACATCAACTTGATCACCGAGAAGATCCACCTATATATTACACACCTCAAAATTCAAACCCATATTAAACTCAATCTGATCAATTTACCACAAAATCAAAACCAAATTATTATAGCTGCATCTCAGAAGTCAGAACTTCAGTATTAGCCTTCCACAGATCTTGACATTTTCTACTAAAAGCGACCCTATAAATCGATTCCTTTTTTCTGAAGGAGGAAACGAGTTCGATCAACAAGTTTATCTAAATGATGCTTCATGTCTTCCAATCTGTAAAAGAGAATCAGAGCAGAGTAGACTGTTGAGTCTATAAGAAAATACTGCAGGAAACTATTAAATTTAGCTGAATATGCATGATCTTTTGCACTAGATATTAAGATATATAGATTTTCCAGTGGCGATAGTAAACCAAAAGTTGAAACTACCACATAAAACATTAAGAACTACTTACTGGTGTGACAAACTCACAAAAGCATCCAAATCCTGGTAAATTTTGCAGTAAGAAATGGAAATTGGATTCTTGCCAGTGGCATATGATCTCAACCTGCACTAGTGAGACAATAAGACTGAAGTTTGAAAAAGTTTATCAGATGAGGTATTAGCAATCCCACAATTCATATCATAATATCATATACTATTATACAAACAAAACTTTGAGATCCGCAACAAAGATAATCACTGTAGTGCAGGATAACTTCATACTTAGCACCATCAGATAGTGTTATGCAAGACTATTTACCCTAATCAAAGATTTATCAGCAATTACTTGCTTATAGAAAAAGACCTCAAATAGTTCATTTCCAAAAGTTATGTGGCATGAAAAAAGAAAGACATAGACTATAAACTAAATGGAAGATCTAGTAAAACTACTTTAAAATTACAACAATGACTGCTAATGCAGATCACTTGTCGAGATTTTTCGTTCACCATGAGCAACATGCAGATCACTTAAAGCAACAAAACCTTGAGCTGAAATCTTCTAGATGCCCTTGGTTTTGGAGATATGACAGCTATATGGTGCTTCATGTTAGTAGAAAAGTTCATTCAGGGAAGATGATAACTGTTGTTTGACACTTTGACTTTGACTTAGGCTTGATTAACTATAGGCCACTGCTGCAACATCTTCCATAGGGAAAACAGAGGAAATCTTGCTGTGGCAACTTACATTTTCAAATCTTCATATTCGTGATGTAGAGAAACGAAGAGTCTCCCATAACAAATATGCCATCAGCAACAAGGATAAAGAATAGTGTCACCTCTAAACACAAAAATCTACACTTGTTATAGCTGTAATATCCTCATTCTTCACTGAACTTGAAACTTTTGATGCAAAATTGGTTCTCCTTAGTAGTCTAACAAACTAGTGCACATGAGCACTCTCCATCTTCAAACAAGCATCCACCACTAACCAAATTCATCCAATTACAGCAAACTTCCTCTAACTGCATGTGACAAATTCTGCATACTTCAACTTCTTAAATCTTTGAATATTAAAAGGAAATATGACTAAGAATAGAGGCAAATGGGATCAGGAATAGCAGAATTGCAGGATGCATGGCTCTTCATGGTCTCATTTTATCGACTTTTCATTATGCGAAAAACAAGAATCAATATTTCAATAAAAGGAAGGAAAAAGGCAATGCAGTGGCAATCTCCAAGAAAACAGTTTTGGAGATTCTCTTCCCAATTAGATTGTTATTTTTTCTGTTCCCAGCCGGTCCATTTAATGGGCTGAATGAGAAATTTTTTGTTTCATTTTTTTTATTGACCCACAATAATTTTTTTTCCCCTTTTGATGTTAATAATTTCATCTTTATTATCAACCTACGGTACCATAATGCAAAACAAAATTCTATCATGCAATCTAAATTTTCAATCGTTCTATATAAGGGAAAATAAATTTCAAATTTTTAAAAATCTGGAGTTTGTGGTGTAATCCACCAACTCATCACTACTCTTCTTCTTCTTCGATATTCTTCTTTCTTTCTTTCTTAACCTAGGACATGAGCAGTAAGGTAGGGGTCGTCTTCGGTACTCTGGAGAGTGGAGCACCCAAACTCCCCCTAATCCAATGGTCCAAAACTGGGGAGTTTCAATGCTAGGGAGCATTGTAGAATTCTCGAGTAATTAAGGTGTGGTGCACCCAAAATCCAAGGTCCCACATATAACTTCAGCAGTGGTGATAATCTTTATAAGCCTGCAGATGAGAACCCAGAGACTAAACTGGTGTAGATAGGCAAAGTATTAAGGGGAATTTTGCTGACATTAAAATCTTCTGTGTTCCATGCCTGTGATGTCATGGTCCTCGGTGCATGTTCGAGAATAACATGGGCTCTAACGACATAGACCATCTGTTTGCAACGTCATTTCTGTTATATATGCTATTTCCGAGTGATGTTTGATTCCAAACTTAATTCTGTATTTACGTACTTTTCCAATTCAAACGTACGTACGAGAGTTTCTTTTATGAATTTAACTCACTATTTAGTTAAGCTAATTTAATTGATATCAAAAACGACATAGAGATGATAGAGTTACTTATTGAAAAGAAAATTAGCAATGGAACCACAAAAATCATAATACAGATTCAGATGTAATTGCATTTTCGTTTCGGTGGTTTGCATGGATCGGACTTCCATGTGCGTATATGCATATATATATATATATAGGCTTTCTTATCAGAGTTCTTATCTATTCTATTTGTTGGTTGAAGGCTGTGGATTATGGAGTTCATAGGTTGTGGGATTATAGAGTTCATGTCCTAGCTCAAATCTGAACACCACCACTAAAACCCAAAAGTACGTCGTCTCAAGGTACCGTGAAACCCCGCGGCTTTGACCGGTCGGCGAGAGAGCAAAACAAAAAAATAGATATGCATCATCATCATAAATCAATGATTCCCTTTAAATCACGAACTATATATATATATTAATGCTACCGGGTATTGAAGTAAATATATGTATTTTTATGAACGAGTGAACTAAATTTATGATAATTCGAGATAATTGGTGTAGTAGTTTGACACCAATATTATTTAAAGAAAGATCCTGAGTTCGACTTCCGTCGACTACTAAGTCTAGTTAGGATAGGGGTGTGTGTTACCAAAAAAAAATGTGGACTTCTGTCAACCCGTTGCTGAAGTAAATGAGAGGTGGCATTCAAGCGGGCCTAACAGCTAACAACCACGCAAAAGACCCATTTACCCTTCACCTATGTTCTTTATCCTCCTAGGCAAGTAAACAACAACGAATACGGGTCTCTTTGGGCGTCTAAATTTAAATAATGCCCTCTTTCTCATTAATGAGCAAAAACCTTCGTCATTCATGGGGGCTGCTGGCTTTGGCCTTTAGCTTTGGGAAACCACCACCACCTATGGCGTGGCATGGTTTGATTTGCTAAACGTCGAGTCGATCAGAAGGAGCAAAAGTACGTCAAAGGTCACCGTCAACCGAGCAAACGTTGATAAAGATTAAAGGGCTGCAATGACTTGTTCTCTTTGGCTTTCTTCTCTTTAATTTGTCCTAGTTTGCTTAACAAGCATATGAAAAAGGATTACTTAGTTCTCTGCCTTTTAAGTTATAATTCATTTACTTTTTTAATAGTTGTAAGATTAATTAATTTTCTCGGTTATTGTTTTGAAATGTATTAAATAGTGATTCAGTTTAACTTAAGGTTCCATATATAGTCTTTCTCATTCTTATATAGATTAGAGTTTTCTAAACTTCATACAAAAGCTAGTTCAAATTGTATGTTTGTAACGTAACTACATGTGATGAATTTTATGAAAATCAGCGTTTATCGGAGTCTCAAGTATTTGCGATCATAAGAATGTACGTTTAGATATTTTTTACTTGCTTGTCCATTCTCATTAGTAATTTGTCTTTTTATCTCAATTATTGAATTATATATGATTTTTTTTCTTTTAGCAATCTATCTCAATTATGATTGATTATTATATAAAGCATAGTTTGTACAAAGTCGTATCATTTGACTTTTCCAAAATCAATCATTTTTTTAATATTGTTTTTGGATTCAACATTAGGTGGATGTACTTATTTCTTCAAAAATTACATTCAACATATTATTTGATCGAGTTTTTTTGGTTATGTAGCTCGATACAATCTACAAATGTAGAAATATCATCTTGCTCTAAATCTCTAATACAATAATATGTATGGCAATGCATTAATTCGTTTAGGGTCGATTTGTTATTATTACTTCATGGTAAAAAGTCTGCATTGAACTTTAACCTCAAATATGTGGGCAAATATTGTAATTAAAACCAATATTGAAACTACAAGCCTTTAGAGATCTCTTGAATGTAGAGAAATTATGGTTAAATAACACTTGACTAATTTTCTTTTTTGGGTTAATTAACATACTAGTTGACTGACCTCACTATATATGTGTGTGCAAACTCTTTTATCTTCTTGGTTTTTATTTAATTACTTGAATGGCCAAGCGGCGAGTGTAAATGGTGTGATGATGAATTGATGATCAGATCAAAGGTGGAATAAAGGTTGGAATGAATTTGGTTGGAATTAAAATTGAAAAGGATCGGTGGGTGGTATATGTAGCCATGTAAGGAATACTATGAAGAAAAAAAGAATCACATCGAGGGCAGAATCGGAAGTTCGAAAAGTTGCATGAGGAACTCAGAATTAGAGGCGAATACAAGACGACGCTTGGCGTGATGGTGCAACCATTTATTACCAAATGTTGTCCTTCCCAAAAACCCACAAACTGTTCTTCTCTCTCTCCCCCAACTTTTCCTCAGCAAAAAACCAAAGCTGTTTCTGTAACAGATGCTGCTGTTCATATAGAAGGAAGCTTCATACAGCAACAGGTTAAAGCTCCTTCATAGCTAGAGGCCGGGCCGGAGGAGGAGGAGGATCGAGCTAGCTGGGTGCGTAGAGAAAATTAATGATGGCGAATATAAACAAAAAACCGAGCGGCGGTGGCGGTGGCGGTGCTAATAGTACTGGTTCTAGTAGTTCGGCATATGCATGTTGGTCGTCTTCGTCTTACTCAGCAATTTTGGTGTTTATTGTTCCATTGGTTGTGGTTTTCGGGTTGATTTCGCTGCTGAGTCCGAATTCCTCCAATTGGGTGTTCATCTCCAACTACTACTTAACTGGCCCTTCTTCGAATATGAGCGCTAATTCTTCGGAGATCAGAGCTTCACACGACGACGTTTTGGGCTTGAGATCGACGGTGGTGGTTATGGATATGCACAGTACTGTAGAAGAAGTTCATTCTGATGATTATGTACAGAATCGGTCTGCTTCTCCTCCGCTCGCCGTGGAAGAAGCACTATCACCACTTCAACAACCGGTAAGGCCCTTTTCGTCTTTTTAATTATTTCATATACGCATATATTTTTGGGTTATTCCTTGCTTGTTTTTCCAATCTCTTTGATGCTTTTGGTATTTTACAGTTAGAAATCCAGAAAATGCTATTTGGTTCTCCCTCTTTTTTTGGCAACGTATTTAATTCACTTCTGTTTTTATGCACTAATATATTTATTTAAATCAGAATGCATAAAGCACCTGGGATTTAGGTATGTCCCATGCTTTCAGAGTTTATGTAATTTTGGGCATATTTTCAGGGTGAAAGAAATGTGATTATATTATCTTGGTGCATGTAACATGTTTTAGGTCCGGGACGTATAAGTTGGTCATTTGTAAAGGTTATGTGTCCCTTTTGGACTTTTCCCATCACCCTTTGGTATTGGTAATTGCTGTGATTTAGAAGTAATTTATCGATTTAAGTGCCTAAGCCCTTTACGGCACTCTGTTTGCCTCTGCTGATGTACTTAAGTTTGAACTTATTAATACTGTTAATTAGGTCATTTTGGTATAGTATATGTAATTGGAAATTGAATCAAACACATTAATAATGGGAAATTCTAGAATGCCCTGAGCATGTCATGCTCGGACAGCAACATTGAATATACACCATTGGATGTGATAAATATCTATCCTACCCCTACAATCCTCCCTGCAAATGCACTACTTCACCCGTGCACTGAAGCAGCACCCATTAATAATGGGGTCACATGCATTTAAACTTTGTCTTTCAACGTTTACCTTTCGTTTAAGCAATTTGATTCCCATTTGAGAATAATGTGATATTGTGATGTGTTAATTTGTAATACTATATCTGACCATTAATCATTTCATGAATAGATTATTAATGGGACAAAGGAAGAAGACCCCATGAATGAAACTCATGCTTCTGTCACGAATAATTCTGCTACAAGACAACGGGAGTATACTAAGTTAGGGCGGTTAGAGGGCCGTCTTCGAAGAGCTCGAGTGGCCATAAAAGAGGCTAAATTTCAAAATAAAACACATGATGCAGATTACATTCCTAATGGTCCAATGTATTGGAATGCTAATGCCTTTCACAGGTACCACCACTCCAATTTGAGGCATTATTAACATATATATATATATATGATTAGAAATTTAAACATGAAATTAAGGTCAATTGCCTATGTCATATCATTAAACATGACATACATTTCAATGCACATCATTTAATACATGTCATATACCGCTACGTTATTGTAGGAGCTACTTGGAAATGGAGAAACGGTTCAAAGTCTTTGTATATGAAGAAGGGGAACCGCCATTGTTTCATAATGGCCCTTGCAAGAGTATATACTCAATGGAGGGAAATTTTATACATGAGATTGAGGTGAATAAGCAATTTCGGACTCGAGATCCTGAGGAAGCGCATGTTTATTTTCTTCCCTACAGTGTGACAATGTTGGTTCGGTTTGTGTATGTGCGCGACTCGCATGATTTCAGTCCCATTAGACAGACAGTAAGGGATTACGTCAATATCATCTCCACCAAATATCCCTACTGGAATAGAAGCCTTGCAGCGGATCATTTTACACTTGCTTGCCATGATTGGGTATGGTCTTGCTGCTCAATATTCAATACTATCATATTTTACATATGTAGCATAAAAATAAAATCTATTCTTTAAATTAATCTTTCTTATTGCACAAACTCTTTTAAAGGTTTCCAACATATGTAGCATAAAAAAAATATTCTTATATTAATAACTTGGTTTTCTAATTGCAGGGGCCGGAAACTTCAAATTCAGATCCTTATCTTCGCAAAAATTCAATTCGTGGTCTATGCAATGCAAATACCTCAGAAGGGTTTAACCCCTCTAAGGATGTATCGTTTCCAGAAATCAATCTCCAAACTGGGGACACACATGGCTTCCTTGGCGGGCCTTCTCCAAGGCTGCGCTCGATCCTAGCTTTCTTTGCTGGGGGAGTTCATGGTCCCATTAGGCCTGTGCTTCTACAGCATTGGGAAAACAAAAGATGAGGACTTGAGGGTGCATCAATATCTTCCAAAGGGTGTTGACTACTATGACATGATGAGGAAGAGTAAGTTCTGCCTTTGCCCAAGTGGGTATGAAGTTGCAAGCCCAAGGGTAGTCGAGGCAATATACACTGGGTGTGTTCCGGTGCTCATTTCAGATCATTATGTGCCACCATTCGGTGACGTTCTGAATTGGAAGTCTTTCTCTGTTGAGGTTTCGGTGAAGGACATCCCAAACTTGAAGAACATATTGACGAGCATATCTACAAGGCAATATTTAAGAATGCAAAGGAGAGTGGTACAAGTAAGGAAACATTTTGAGGTCAATTCTCCTCCTAAACGATTTGATGTGTTCCATATGATCCTACATTCTATTTGGCTAAGAAGACTAAATGTTAGAATACATAATGATGAATAAGCCCTTTTGTTTAATTTGTTTTGATTATTAGCCGGTTAGGTGATGTAATTCTTTTCTCCAATTCCTTGTGAAAGGGTCCAGTGTAAGAAGCTTAGCAAGAAAATAAATCACGTTGTGCACCTTTTGTTCAAGTTCTTCTGTTGAAGTTTTATAAGCGAGTACACATTTAATTCTTAGATGGCATAGTAGATAGAGTTTGGCTGTTTGGGTAACGGCTCTTCTCTAAATTTGACGATATGGAAGCATATTTTAGATCGGAAAAAGTGGTCCAATCAATTTTTAAAGATAATTTAAATTTTCTTAGATTTAAATGAGTAATTAACTTCGCTGCTCGGTTGGTTTTTATGAATTCACTAATTTTCATTTCATATCCGGTTTTAAAGGTTTGAAATATTTTTAAAAATTAGGTGCTATGGTAAGGGATTTCATGTTGCAATTTGACGACGTTCAAAATAGATTTCTTTTGCCTAGTTTGGTGACTAGAGTTCATTTAGGATCTCTCAAGAGGAGATCAAAATGGTGGTGAATGACTTTCGTTTACAAATTCACTGTAAAATTCGAAATATGAAATCAAATAAATATGGAAACAACGATAAATGTTTCCTCACGAAAAAGTGACTCTTATCAATTTTGAAAAATAAATATTAATTTTCATAAATTTGAATGAGTAAGCAGCTTCACTGCGCGGTTGGTAATTTCCATTTCGTACCCGATTTTAGAGGCTTGAATATATATTTAAGAAAAAGCATGCGAAATTGTAAGGGATTTCATGTCGAAATTTGACGTGGTTTAAAACCGAATTTCTTTCGCCTAGCTTTGTGACTAGAATTCAATTAGGATCTCCTAATTAAGAGGTGATCAAAACGGTGGTGAATGATTTTCACTTAATAATTTATTATAAAATTTGAAATATAAAATCAAATAAATATGGAAGCACCTAGTATGTAGAGACGAATGTTTCATCAGAAAAAGTCAACCCATCAATTTGTTATAAAAGAGCCAATTATCCATAAGGCCAATTTGGGTGACCATATTCTTCAAAAGGCCACAATAGCTTTGTTTTCCAAATCAGACCACTCAGTAGCTTTAACTCTTTCTATCTGACATTAATTATTTTCAAAATTACAATTCATGCCACTGACGTTTTATTGTTTTGGACAGTAGCTTTATTGTCGTTGCACAGTAGCTTTATTGTCGTTGCACAGTAGCTTTATTATTTTTGGATAGTAGTTTTAGTGTTCTTTAACATTAGTTTTAGTATGCTTTGACAGTAGCTTTATTGTCGTTGGACAGTAGCTTTATTGTCTTTAGACAGTAGCTTTATTGTCGTTGGACATTAGCTTTATTGTCGTTGGACATTAGCTTTATTGTCGTTGGACAATAGCTTTAGTGTGCTTTGACAATACCTTTATTGTCGTTGGACAGTAGTTTTATTGTCGTTGGACAGTAGTTTCATTGTCGTTGGACAGTAGCTTTAGTGTGCTTTGACAGTAGTTTTATTGTTGTTTTCGTATGTAGTGGCATTTTTGTAAATAATAGGGAAAAAAAATGCAGTGGCATTTTTGTAAATATTGGTGGCCTTATTTGGGTAAAAAATATATGGTGGTTTTTTGAAGCATAAGGCCACCCAAAATAGTCTTTTGGGTAATTTGTTATAAAAGTAATTTCAATTTTCTTAGATTTAAATAAGTAATTAACTACTTCGCTAAGCGATTGGTTTTCATAGATTCATTAATGCATTAAATTCTCGTTATTACCCTATACTTTAGGGGTCTAATCAGTTCAGTCCCTAAACTTCTAATTTCACCAAAACGATCCTTGCATTTTCAATTTTTATCCAATAGATTCATTTAGGACATGTGTCACCTATCATATATATGTCGACATATGTCAAAAAAAAATTAAAAAAATATATTTAACCTATCATAGGTTGACATGTGTCATAAATGAAACTTAGGGGGTGTATTGTATTTAGATTTATGAGGAATTTTTTTAAGTGATGGATTTAAAAAGAATTTATGGATTTAGAAACTCTATGGAATTATAATCTTCAGATTTATCAAATCTTTAAAATTCTATAGATTTTAAAAGATAAACATGTATGAATTTGTAAGAACTTTCATGGAAATAGATAAATTGTTTATATTCATAATTTTATCGAGAAAAATACCTGGTAAAAGTCCAATAAATAAATAAATTGCTTAACATGGAAACTTTCTAACTTCATAGTTTCATATATACCAAAATAGAAAAAAAAAATCTCATCAAGTAGTGGAAAGAAGCCACTTATATGAGTGATCAATTACTTGCGATAATCACCACCAAATTATTTTTTTTCTCTATTTCATTTCATGTTTTTGGTTTCTAGATATAATAAGTACATTAGGTTGTAAAAATTGAAACATTAGATTTTTTTCTTTTTTACTTTAAAGATAACTTTTTTTAATTCGTTATATTATAGAAAAATACATTTAAGAGAAATTTGAGTTTGAAAAAAAAAACAAATCTTGCGGTATTTTTATTTGTTGATTATCATAAAAGTTTATAGGTAATATCTATTTCTTGTGTTGTATGTGACTACGTCTTTGAATAATATGGTTATGCGTGTATGTGAAAGCGAGAAATGACAAGATGTGTGTGTGTGTGTGTGTGTGTGTGTGTGTGTGAGAGAGAGGAACAAGATGAAATAGAAAAATAAAATAATAAAAAATAAATAAAAATTTGAAATCCATGGAAATCTCTAGGCTGGAGGTTGGATTGTTAAAAAAATTTTGTCTATACAATTAACACTAAACAATCCACACAATTCTATCATTTAATGAATCCTTATAATTCTTTAATTTTTCGAATACACCTAAACTTCTATAGACTCATTAAAAGTCATTAAAAATCTAAATTGAATACACTCCGACTTCTAGGGATTTTTTAACAATCTTAATTGAATATCCCTAGACTTTTGAATTCCACAAAAATCTTTAAAATATCATAGAAATCCAAATACAATACACCCTCCTTATTGAATGAGAATTGAGAGTGCATGGATCGTTTTGATGAAATAAGAAGTTCAGAGACTGACTGATTAGATCCTTAAAATCAGGGGCGAAGCCAATTAAGGACCAGGTGAGTCTCAGGCCCCCCTGATTTTTGTTTATTAATGCTAATTTCATGGTTTATCTATTTTAATATATGTTTATATAAACATACTTAAACTACTTCAAATTGTTAACCAAAAATTAATTTTTTCTTTCTATTTACATTTCTATAATAATAAATAATAACAATAACAAATGAGGAGATTGTAAGGGCAAAATATTTGCTATTGGCTATTTCCTATTTGACAAAACCTCTTCCCTTGTATTAGCATTTTATTGTATTCAATGCTAGGTTGTTTAAGGGATTAGGAATAGTGGCTTAGGTTGTTCTTGCTCGAGATGGTTCGTGAAGACGCCTTTCTTATCCGGTCTTTTCTCCGGACTTCGATTTTTGTACATCGAAGGTTTCATTCAAGCATCTCAAGGTATGAATCATGCATATGCATTTCATACATTTTGTTTATGCTTAAGGAGTAGCACAAATATCTTAGGTTTGCTAGAAATTAATTAAATTTCATTTGGTTAAGCAAACATTTATTTTTAAGATATTTTTCTGTTTTTGCTACAGTGTTACTGTTCATGTGCTACAGTGTACTGTTCATATGAACAGTGCGATCGATCGCCTGGAATCGTGCGATCGATCGTCAATAGTGTCGTTGGAGAATCTGCCCGTTGAGATTCAAAAATGTAGCCGTTGCTACAGTGTCACTGTTCATGAATAGTGACGATCGATCGTGAATAGTGACGATCGATCGCCCGTGCGCCTGTTTTGTTTTCTATAAATAGAATCCTTCGGTTTTCATTTGTTTCAACTCTTTCTACTCTTCTATAATTGTCCAAAACGTATTGAGAGAGTTTTCTGGTATTGTTGAGTGACCCTAGATCCATGTTATAGGCTCCTCACATCTTTGATGTTGTTGATTTAGTTATTGTTCCTTGTGAATAACTAAAGCAACCCTTGAATCATATTCAAGGTTTTTCAATTCGATTTGTTTTGATTCTAGCAAGTGTTCCTTGTTTACTTGCTTGTGTCAAACGAATTGAATTCATTTCATTCACTCATACACACACACATTTGCATTGTTGGTGATGCTTGCGGTTGGAGGATTCACGTGGTGAAGTTCTTTCAATTGGAGCGGCTTGAGGTGGGAGCACTTGAAGAAGCATTTGGAGGCTACACAAGGTTAGAGCTGCCACTAGTCATAGGGTTGATAGTGTAGAGTTTGGGATTGTGATTCCCCCTTGTATGTGTTTGCCAATTGGCGTTTTTCATAGTGTTACACAAGAGCGTGGGGTACGGCTCCCCTCCGGTTTTCCCTCTAGAGGTAGAGGTTTCCGGGTGACCATATCGTGTGTTGTTTGTGTGTTTGTGTATCTATTGTATTATGCTTAATTAATTAGCATATTGTATGATTGCTTATTTATATGCTATTGTGCTTAATTGATTAGCATATTGTGTGCTTGTTCATACATTGATAGATATAGTCCGTGGTGAGCTATTGATGATGCTCACTTTGGGATTCTAGGTTGTACAATTGATTGTGCTTGTTGCATATATATTTGTTGTCAATTGTGAATTGCTTGTGCAATTGTTTGAACCTAGGTTGTTAGGTCACGGAGAGATTAAACTTTTAATTTGTTCAAAGTTGTGTATGCTCTCCGATTAGTGTTTAGGACGACTACCGTTTATTGGGACTATTCCGTGCAACCGGAATTTCAAATTCTCACTAATTATGGACACCATTAGGTTAGTATTGATCGATCAATTAGTTTGACTAATTTTTTTTAGGGTAGTATGACTAATTATTGCAAGAAAGTTATGATATCTTTTACATTTGTTCCTATCATTGAATTACTAGCTATGATTTGGAGATTTTTTTTTTTTTTTGAGAAAAGCATAAACTTTATTAATCAAATGAGGATTACAATCCTTAATATGAGCATCCTAAGAATGAGCAATACAGACCACATAAGTGACTTAATCGATGAGTCTAAACCTAGACCTCTAATCGATGATTCGAAACCTAGAACAATACATACACCGTGCATTATTGCTGGCAGCAATATCCAGCTCCAACAAAAAAATTCCGGTAAGTATTGTCATTGAGACCAATAAAACCAATCTAGCTCAAGGAGAACCCATGAAAAATATATATATATATATATATATATATATATGATGTTTTGGTCTATTTCATGAATTGAAATATATTAAGGCCCCTTCTGGAATGAAATCTTGGCTCCGCCCCTGCCTAAAATACATGATAGTAATAAAAATTTAGGCCTTCACTAATTTTCATTTTACATCCGGTTTTAGAGGTTTGAAATATTTTCAAAAACCGGCTGCTATACTAAGAGATTTCGTGTTGAAATTTGACGTGGTTCAAAATCGATTTTCTTCGCCTAGTTTGGTGACTAGAGTTCATTTAGAATCTCCCAAGTTGGGTTTAAAATGGTGGTAAATTAATGAGTTTCGGTTACAAATTCACTCAAAAATTCAAAAAATCAAATCAAATAAATATGGAAGCACCTTTTAGCGACGAATAAGTCGTCGGGAAAAGTGGCTCCCATCAATTTTTAATAATAATTTTAATTTTCATCGATTTAAATGAATAATTAGCTTCGTTGGGCGGTTGGTTTTTATGGATTTACTAATTTCTATTTTGCACCTGGTTTAGAAGCTTGAAATATTTCTAAAAAATCATGTTCTATAGTCAGGGATTTCAGTTGAATTTTAACGTACATGGTTCAAAACAGATTTTCTTCGCCTTGCTTGGAGACTATAGTTCATTCAAGATCTCCCAAAAGGAGATCAAAAAGGTGATGAATGAGATTCGTTTTCAAGTTCACTTAAAATTTCAAAAAATAAAATAAAATCAATATGGAAGTACCTTTTAGCAACGAATTAATGATTCGACGGGCAAATTGGCTCTCATCAATTTTTAAAAATAATTTTAATTTTCATAGATTTAAATGAGTAAATAACTTCGCTGCGTGGTTGGTTTTCACGGATTCACTAATTTTCATTTCGTACATAGTGTTAGAAGTTTTAAATATTTCTAAAAAAAACCGTGTGCAAGGTATTTCATGTTGAAATTCGACGTGGTTCAAAACCAACTTTGTCGCCTAGCTTTTTGACTGGAGTTCATTAAGGATCTCCAAAGAGGAGATCAAAATGGTGGTGAATGACTTTCGTTTACAAATTCATTCAAAAACTTGAAAAATAAAATCAAATAAATATTAAAGCATGTTTAAGCGTCGACTGTTTCTTCGGTAAAAGTGGCTCCCAGGTAGGCTTCTAGCTAGCTTATGTCGGTGCATGTAAATCGACCTTATGAATTTTTATATCATTCTTTCCGAGTGTCAACTAAGTATATAGATATATCGTAAAGCAATTATTGTTCTCGAGTGTTCAATCATTGATACCGGCCAGAGTCATTCTTTGATAAATAATTACTATGGGTCGCAGTAACTAGTAAATTAAGAATACAAATTAAGATTGATCAGAGAAGAATCTATATATTGAGATGGCCTCAGCATCGGCCAATATTCCAGGTTAGTAAATTTGTTCATAATTAAACATTATGTATGCCTTATATGATATGTTATATATGTTTTGTATTCTATACTTGAGCATAACACTAAAGAAATTAACATATAACCCATAACAGTCCAGTACTCCAGTGCACTATGCGGCGTTGCAATTTTAATGGGGGCAAAAAAAGGACAAAGGCATAGAGATATTTGAAACTAATATATCTGATTTTGATATTGAATGAAAAGGGATGGGATACTCAACTATATATGTGACGCAGCGAGCAAATGAAGATGATGATGATGTAAACAAAACACACAAACACCTCACAAATTCGTTGATTGTGCTGTCACAATACCGAATTAATAAGCTATAAACTCTTGTTGATTCTATGAATACCCAAGCAGTTTACAAAAGGAGTAAGCAACAAGCTTCACTCAATATATTCTTTAATCAAATTTCACCCCCGATTACAACTGCAGAAAGCCTTTAAAATAGGCAACACACAAATGGAATAAAGAAGAAGGGACAAGAGCTGCTACTGCTCACCTAGGTCCTCAAGAAAAGAAATGGAAAACAGAGGAAAAGAGGAAACATGTTCCCATAAAACACGTTAGGGAATATTTCCTGAAAACATTCCCCAAAAGCTTCCACCATCCCTTGGTGATAAAAGCTTAATTATTTGGCTAGCAAACAAACCAAAGTTCACATGTGCACCAAACACGTCCAGAAAAGATGCAAAAGGTACTGCAAAGATATGAAGGCACAACCTGGAAAAGCACTTCATAGTGTAGTCCAAACCCATGCAGAAGCAAAGAGGAAATAGCAGTCCAAAAAGTTACCAAATAACATGTCTTTGATTTTTGCTATGTTCAAGTCGTGATAAGTAGTTCATCTCGATGCGTGCTGCATCAATATGTCTAAAGTATGTTTGTAAAGAGATCTTTTCGTTGAAGATCAAGGCCTCGCAGATACAATGAACGAAAAGATTCAGGCGTCATAAAAAGGAACCAAAAGAAGAAGAAGAAAAAAAAAAATAAGGAAGATGGAGGCCATGGAAGACAGAGCCTTGAAGGCTAATTTGCTACTTTGTCCGATCCTTTGAACCTACACTTCTTTTCTAGATCGATCGATTCTATTTTAATTTATATCAGTACGTGAAAATTAACAATATAAAGCTTAGGCAGCACATACTGAATTCTCTGAAAATAAGCTTTTCCAATATAACTATATAAGCTTACACATATTAATTATATATACTTGTTGGTTCTTTTTCTTACACAGATGAGCTTTAAGGGTAATACATAAGTATAATGTTAAACACTGCAGAGGCCGTTGCAGTAGAGACCAGGCCAGCACTCCATATGTGAATTTGAACAAATTTTGCAAGATAGAAAAAGCATGCATGTCAGTACCTATATATACTAGCTCTTCCCTACGTACTAAGACCTTTTCGATCTGTTTCCTTTTTGTTCTCTATTTTGTTTGGCCATGCATTCATGAGTACATTGCAATATATGGAAAAAGTTGATCATTTTTGGAGATAGATATATATCCAATACAAAGCAGATCGAATTAGCATCGATAAGAGACATTCAAATACTATATGCACTGAATGAAAGGGGAAAATGCTATGCGTGCAATTACCTATACCCAATCAAGAGCGCTCAATGAGGAGAACTAATTAGTAATTAGTTATATAAATTAAGAAAGAAAGAGGTATATCTGCAGTATGAGGGTATTGTGGCTGCCTGCAGATCGATGGATTGTGATATATGTGAAATTCTGGATGCATGGTTCTCTCTAATTCATGCGGGCATGCTTGTTTCGTTCCCTTGGTTAATTCGTGCATAATTAATATACTTGCACATTGCAAATTTGGACGGCCTGTAAATTTTTCATGTGCTATAGTCCCCAAAAACAGTGGACTTTTCCATCTACGTTAATGAAAGAGTATGAACAAAATACAGAGAAAACTGAAGAAAACGAAGCAGAGCTTGTATTGATTCTAAGTTGATTGATTACAGAGAAGCTGCTACAACTAGTTACACTTGATATGGGTAATTACCCTTTTTACCCTTAACAGTTAACTGCCCTTCTTCCGAAGGCCGGCTAGTCCAGCATGGATGAATGAGATTAATTAGGGTTTCGGGTTTAGGCCAGATAAATTATTCCAACACGAACCTCTCCACCACAGTTGGTGCCTTCGGCTTCACCTTTGATGCCAAGGATAGTACTATAGATATACTTTTGGAATATATATACATTGCGGTAGTCGATCTTTAGGAATGGTCCTTGACGATGAGGGTTCTCATTGTGATATTGCTATTTGCTAATTAAAATAAAAGATAGAAGATATGCAAGAGATTCATGACCTAAGACACTAAAGTTAGTGCATCTTGAGAGTGACAAAAAAGGGATAGCTTATATTTATGGAGTGGATTAAATTTGACTATAATTAATTTGTCCTCTTAATTAGTAAAGATATATAACAAATAATTCGAAAGACGTTTAGTTGGCTTTTTTATTGAGTTCTATTGTTTCTGCTCTCTTTCTTTGTGACATAAGCATATAGGGAGTAGTGATGAGACTTGTGATGGAAAAATTATGAAATAATTAATTATTGAATAATTTGATTTCTAATCTTAATTGGGAAACTAATTCTATCATATGATTCATATCATTGCATCATGTTGGGGAATTTATATTTGATATACTTGGCCACACAGTATTTCAGTGCTGAGGAAGCTATTCTTGTTAGTTAGGCTTTTCCATTGTAATGCCTTACAACTGTCTACACGTGTCATCATCCTGCTGTAAGTTAGTTAGTATAAATACCTTAGAAGCTACTGTTGTAACAGAATCGAGAATCTCATACATAAATTTCTTTAGCGTTCTTCAAGCTTTTACACAGCGTGATAAGGCCAATTAAGAGTTCTATATATATATGTGATTGAGTATAGGACTTGGCAGGATTGGGTTTTGTTCTCTACATAAATTGCATGAGAGGCTGCTTAAACGAACTTATTATGCAATTTGATGTAGTTTCAAAAAACGAACAAGCTAGTGATGCAATTTATGCAGAGCATGTATACGTTCCTTCTTCATGTTTCATGCATATTATACGAAACACATGTTTTCGTTCGCATCATTCTTGAAGCCCTTTGGAGGAACCAAGCGCACGCTAGCAAGTATATCCTATCTTTTATCTTTTGGAGAGGAGAATTCAAACTAGAGTCTCATATAACGTTATGAAGAAAAATACATATGAGACTAAATTATGTACATGTAAATTAAAGAAGTGTGTCCGCAAAAAAATACACATCTACTTTGTGTCATATTTATTTGCAAGTAAGCGATCGAGGAGCAAAATTAACCTAGCTCCCACACTAAACATGATCAATACTTGAGCAATTTAATTATATTATACAAGTAGGGTTGAGCTATACTTGCAAGTAGTTTATCATCTTGATCTGAAAATTTATTAATAGTCATTTTCGTTTTGTTGTGAATCTTGTGATCGACCTTACCAGTCTACACCAAATATATAGTTAATTATCTTTTCCAATTAATTTTCTTTTGGTTGGACAGTTTAATTAAGCAACATGCATGGTACGAACTTCTCCTGCCTAGCTAGCTAGCTATTTTGGCCTGTGGTTTCTACTAACAAATATAATTTTTCATTTCACTAGTTAATTGTTTCAAGTGCATATATTAATTCACTCCAACTTGTTAAAGTACATGCAGTTGAATCTCCATGTACATATATAATTTGTTTTTTTGTTGGTATGTATGCACAAAATTTGTTTAGCTTATAAGTAATCGTTGAGTTTATGCTCCAATCATGGAGTTTAGTTGGTCCCATTTATAACTTATGTAAGGCATAATTTAGACCCCCCGAAAAAAAAAATATATATATATATATATATATATATATATATATTTGCCTCCTCTTTAGCTAACATGCATGATATACCGAACCTCATTGTCACTAACGTCCTTTAATATATATATATATATATATATATATATTTAGGATGCGTCCGTTAATAATTTATTTAGGTCAATTACGTCTTTGTATATTATCCGAGGGATTATGATATATTGTATATATTGTTCGAGTGTGTCCTCTTTCCCTTCTTCGCAACGAGCAATATTGGTGGTGTCTCTGGCAAAATGCAAGCGTCCGGTGGGACGTCTTGTGGATAGTAAGGATAAGTCCAATTAAGAGAAGGTGGTTTAAGAAGCTTAAGGGCTCGTGTGCCCAAGAAAACTAGGGTTTTTGGCGTAAAAAGAAATTAAAATTAGCTATTGATCGAGCCAAAATTGAAAAGAGTTTAAGGAGGGCACATAATATCTTGCGGTGGTCCTTATCGATAAGGGATTACTTAAGGGTTATCATAGCATGTGATATTGCTAAAATAAGAGATAGAACATACGTAAGAAAATGATGGCCCCAAGACACTACAAAGTTTAGCAAGTATATCCTATCTTTTATCTTAGGTGTTAATTATTAGATTATACACATGTTTAGGTGGTCTTTTTGTATCCTGGCCTTCAGGGCTTCAGGCATTAATTTTTTTTGTTTTTACCTTCTTTTTATAAGAGGGCATGAGCTTTATAGGGCTTGGATTGGCATGGGTTGCGTTCCGTACATAAATTCCATGAAGGCTATTCAAATGAAGTGTCTTAGAATTAAATTAACTAAAATATATATTTTGTTATAGGCGTCTAATTCCCTCAACTTTAAGTTGTAGTTTTATCTACTTGTTTCTTTTTTCTGCCTAGTGCTAGTAGGTTTAAATTGTAGAATCATATGTATTATACTCTTAATTAGTTTCTTTTACCTTGTTGGTCTTTCAATGCGTTATATTTGGTTTAAGTTATAATTTTGGATATCTTTATTTGGATAAGTACTAAGTATATAAAATTACACTTGAAGAAGTAAAAAAATTTAGTCCACATGGTTAACAACTAAATGAAACCGATTCTATATGGGTTATCATAATTTCTCGCCAGTTTCAGTTTCGAAAAATGGAACACCGATGTCATCGATCACTTCAGTTAGCAATTTTTGCCAAGAAAACAAAAAAAAATGATGGAAGCAGTTCCACCCTTTCAAGCATGTATATTTATATAGAGGATTAGACAATATTATCTATCCTCTGTGATAGCCGATCTGGGGTATCGAGCGCCCATCCACAATCTCCGAAGAACTTTATATTTTCGGCTTTCGATTCATCACGTACGATAAACCATAGATGAGCAAACTTAGATAAATAGAAAGCCCTTGAAGAGACGAACATTTTGAGACAAGTTTTGATGCCGGAGGTGGCCGGAAACATCGCCGGTGAAGAGGAGAGGCTATGGGGGTGTAGTTGCAAAATCCCCAAGTTCTTCAAAACAATTTTTTATTTTAAAATTGACATGTGGCAGTCCCTCATTGGTCCATGTAAGAGGGTAAGCATTTTGAAGTGCACACTATCGTCCATCTCTCCTACTTTCCATTAATTTTTTTTTAATAAACAAATAATTTTACACATGCAAAGCATGTGTGGAGAATGCTAGTGTAGATATAATTGAGTTTTAAATGTGCTCATGCTATTGTCCAAAAAAAAAACTGTGCTCATGGTTCAATCATGGAGTTTAGTTGCTTCCTCTCATAAATTATAATTGACGGATGATGGTGTAAATTGATAATTTTTGCAAATTTATGGGATTGATTTTCACAATTGCATGTTCGGGGACAAGCTGACAATTATAGCCAAGTTCATAGGGTATTTTGACAATTAAGCTTAATTTAAACCCCTTAAAATATTTGCTTCCCTTACCTAGCACACTAACATCCCTTACCTATCACAGTGAATGAGTTAAGATTTAAGTTATCAGTTTACTTTTTATCAGATCCGCATTTGTCATTGAGCTTGTTTGGATAGAATTGTGTGTTTTATTTAGGTAGCAAATCTCTTTGACACTTCCTTATTAGGGGTGTATTACTCTTAAATTATTTTCAATCAATTTGCATCTTTTAATATTTAACAACAGATGCATGCATCACCGTTAGGTAGAGTTCATCTTTTAATATTTAGCTAAGACATTATGATTATGTTTTTTTGTTTTTTGTTGGGTATAAAAAATTATGATCACGTGGATCGGAAAATAACTATTAGTGTTTCAATTTGGAACACCATCAATCAAATCATTGTAAGTTTTAAATTATTCTTGCTACCAAATTGCTCAAAAATTAATAATTTATTCTTGCGACCAGTTTTGAAGGCTCATGTATATAATAACTGCATAGCGACCAACGGAGCCAGAGCACAAAGCGAATTATTCTTTAGCCTTTTACTAAAAACTATCGTGTGCACAGCGTTTTAAATGATATACGTTTATTTTTGGATGGGTGCACCTCTGTGGGTGCCCCTCAAATTTTAGTTTCTAAAGTTTGTTGTGAGTAAGCTCCATGAAACATAATTGAAGTCGTGCCCTACCAAAACTGCATAGCGACCAAAGTAAATAAGTATTGCAGAAATCAGCTGGTAATAAGTGTTAAAGTTATTATAAGTATTCATTTCTCCGGTGTGTCAATAAGTGTTAATTAACTTTCATCTATAATCGGGAGAAATTATTATATGCACCCGCATCATAACTACGTGGTGGTCCGAATAAATGCTATCGGCTATTTTGTCATCATATACTCCTATAACATCTAATTGCCAATTTGCCATCATAATCGTCATGTAAGAAGTTATCAAATAACCTACTGGTAGTTAAATTTTTTATATATATCAAGCATCAGTGCATCACAAAACCGAACCGACTCTGAAAACTATTAGTATTCATAAGTTGTTTTCCACAAATCATGATATAAGAATGAAACTATAAGCTAATATGGGAGGACATGCATGTTACATGCAGGAAGCCAAACCACCACAATGAATTTGAATGACCTTATTCATATTAAGATTTGGGATAGAGAAAGATCCAATTAATAGGCAAAGGAATCTTTGATCGAAGTACTGAGGGTGACCCTCGTGACAGCCTGAGCCATGTATATATATACTTTGGTGAAAGATATATCGATGACATTTGGATTTTGCGATTTGAGTAGACCTGTTAGGTACTTTTGAATTGACCATTCCTCTCCATCTGTCTGTCTCCACATTTACATGATTTACATCATTTTCCGGCCGCCTTGAATTATATATCATCATGCATCACTTCATTTTCTTATCTATATGCTTCTATATATACGCATATTCTTATGTACGCATATTCTTATGGCGCAAGAGAATTATAATTCCCAAAGAAAACCCTAGCAGAGCTCCATGAGACTTTTTTTATATTTTATTTTATTAAAACAAGCTATCTCTTGGGATTCTCTTTGGTCTTTAGGGTAGCTCTAGCAAAAAGGATTTCCTACCCCCTTCTCTTTTGGTGGTTTTCTTTAGGGCTTTTAATAAGTCGTATAGTGTTGAATTCGAGTCATGTCAATATATTAAACGTGTTGGAATATGCAAACTCAAATCAGATTCAATTAATAAACGTATTGGAGAATTCAAACTCAAACCCAACCCATATAACTCATTTAGTAAAATAGTTGTGTCAAAATAAATAACAATTTTTTTTTCTCTTTCTCTCTTCCAATTCCAGATTTCTCTCTCTTTCTCTCTTCTACTCCTAAGTTTTTGAGTCCAATTATCTCTCCCTGAAGCCAATCTTACCGCTAACAAGGTTGCTACTCGGTGGCTGGAAACACCGATCGAGAATCATAGATATATATATATATATATAGAGAGAGAGAGAGAGATGATCGAAGACGGGAAGAGAGAGATGATGTGGGCTGAACATTGTTTTTTTTTTCCTTTCTTTCTTTCTTTTGTTTAATAATAAAAGGGTCCTCAACAAGAAACAAAAAAACATATAAACTGGATGGATGGGTCCTCAACAATTATATGACTTTGTTGGTCTCTACTTGGTCTGGTGGCTTTGGGTTATATTCCAAATCCACTTGGTCTTAAGTTTGACTAACACCAAACCCTCCAAACCAAATCAATTATATGACTTCTTTTTTTATTAAGAAGAAATTTTTATTAATATTAGTCAAAACAACCATGAGGCAATGTGGAAATATAAATACCACAGCCGTACATCAACAAGAGTTATCATCAAGAATCAATTTCTTCAACCATGGAGGACCTAAATCTTTCCAAGCCAATTCCTAATGATAGTGCATGCCAAGCCAATTCTACCTTTGTTCTTGTCACACGCAGAATCCATATATAGCTTCACATCACTTGTCTGAGAACCACTCCATCGAATTGCTTCTCTACTCGGTGGGTGTTTCTTAGGTGGTGTTGTCATAGATGAATGAGCAGCTGCAAACCCATGAATCCACTCACGAGCTCTAAGTACAATTTGCTCCCCACTAATCACATCATTACCAAACTTCACATCATCACCAAACAATTATATGACTTTATAATTTATATATCCTTTTATTTTTTACTTATTTAATTATTTATATGTGTTATAATAAAATAAAAATAAAAAATGGCCTAAGAAGCCGATTAATCCATGCCTAGCCGACTAGGCGCTAGAAGGTGTCAGGCGCAGCAAGTTTTAAAACATTGCATAAAACTCAACTAAAGACCAAAATGCCATTGTGTTTCACAATAACTTTTTTAAATTGTATAAATATCATTTGCAAGTTTTCTCCTTTTAATGAAATTTTGATAAGCATTGTAATAATTTAAAATGTTTTGAATCCCCTAAATAGAAAATATGGCTCCGCTCTTGCTCCCTGATCATTTTGTGTCTTCATCCTTTTCGATTTCGTGGGTTCAATCAGAGTCGTTTGCTTCCTTTTTCATCTATTTCATTGTGTGGTTGGCGGATTAATTAGGTCTCGATCATCTCTAATCCCACCTGTGACATGATTTGCCACATTGTGTTAGATGAATTTCTAGAAGCGGTTCAATGGCTCATGCAACAAGATTTTTAGTAAGGCAATTCGTAGCTTGACGAAGTGGAATTTTTGGTGTCAGTTCACTCAGATGGCGACTCATGTCTTGGTGGCTTTCCTTCAAGACACTGCAGGGGTTTGGTCTAGGGTGATATGGAGTATATTGGTGGCTACCGCATACATATTTGTCGATTTCTCATCGAAGCAAGATGTTGTCGCTTATTTACTAGTGTAGTACTGGTTTGAGAAAGTTTATTTTGTTAGGCCACTACGTGCTGGTTATCTCTTCTAGAAAAATAATTGAAAAGGTTTAACATTTAGAGATTTATATGCTATGAATTTATGATTATTGTGGTATTGGATTCATATAATAAATATTAGGTAATTATAGTAAAACTTCGATAAATGAATGTTTGATAAAGTAATAATTTTATTTAAATAATAAAAAACTTCGATCCCAACTTGGGCATGTGTATTAAAATAATAATCCGCTTAATGCATAAGATGATAATTTTTTCTAACTTTCCTTAGAGCCCATCAAATATATAAATTAATAATTGATTAAAATAAATAAATTAAATATAAATTCATAATGCATATGGAAGAACAAGTTTACATGATTTTGGGTCTCATAGATTGTTTATATAGAGATCATGTTCTATGTATATACATGGGTATTAAGTTCTAAATAACTTTATCTTCTAGTTCTAGGAACATGTATGTACATCAGTACATGTATATTTAAAACTCTTATATCTTCTTATTTTCAATGTCTATTAGAAAGTTTGACTAGTACACGAATCTATGACTATGAATTTTCATAAAAAATATATGCAAATATTTGTTTTGAAAACATAATTTTTTTTTATAAATTAATAAAATATTTATTTATCGATAAATTAATAAAATATTTATTTATCGATAAATTAATAAAATATTTATTTATCGATAAATTAATAAAATATTTATTCATCGATAAATTAATAAATTATTTATTTATCGATAAATAAATCATTTCACAAAAATAATAATTTTTTCGGTCCTAATAGCATTCATTTGTCGAGAAATGTTTTTTATTTTCAGCAATGATTGTATCTTTTTTGTTTAGATCCTAGAAAATGATGCAGAATGAGAATTATTGTACCTTTTTCTTCGTGAGGGCCATGCATGTTCAACTGCTATATACATGGGATCTACCAACTTGAAAACAAAATAATTTGGGGAAAGCTAAAGTTATTAAGATACTTCCGTCCAAAAAATAAAAAATTATCAAGATACTACAAAAGAGATCCAGGAATCTTGTAACCAAAAAAAAAAAAAAGAGATCCAGGAATCTGATGAAGGACAATGAGGAGTACTCAAGTGTTAAAAGGTAAAATGAACGTGAAATTTACACTATACCAATGATTCAGGAATCAATTCAGAGGAATTACTTAGGGCAAGAACTTTGTAACGAGAATCCCTTTGATTGATAATTTAGGCAAACAAAAAAAATGCATTGACCGTTAATTGCTTGACATGGTTAATTGTTGATCTTTTTTTTTTATTTTATCAAAAAAGAAGATTTTACTGTATATAAATATTTAGAGAAATTCTATTAGGACCTCCAAATTTGCTCACCTGACCTTTTGTACTCTTTTGCACATCCTTTTTGCTTTTAAAATACAAGATTTGTTTACTAAACATCTTCTAAATTCATAAAATAACCATGATGATATAATTCATATTAAATATACAAAATTACTACTATAATTCTAAATTTACTCACCACACATCCATTTTTTTTTTTTTAAAGGAAGATATATAGATAGATTAATTAAATAATCGATCGATTACAATCGTAAGCATTGGCATCCTGGATAGTAACATGAGCGATAAATAACCAACTATGGTTAATATGAAAACCTAAGCCTGGACAAACCAAAAGATGAACTACACCAAATTGGTTGTCTTACAACAATAAAGATCAAAAACATCGAGCCAACAAAGATAAAAACTTCTACACATCTAGAAGGGGAAACACAACTACAAAAGTCGCATAAGCACTCAATTGTGGTACAACTTCGTAATTGTCTTCTAAATGATTCAAAGCTTCTAACCTTGTAGACATGCCACCAACGCAAAAGACTATTATGTTTTGAAAACCCACCCGGGTCCCAAACTTGAATAGCAAAGTTGAAAAGGCCGAGCAACAAGGACAGCGAAGCCAACCACCAAAACCAACAGACGGCAAGAACCCAATCCCATAATAGAGATGAAACCCCCACAAGTTCGATGCGGCCCGGATCCCATAGATCCCAACGATCAAAGGCAAGCCAATTTCACCACCCAACAAGAATCAACACCAAGACAAAGCGAAGAGAGACGACCGCCGAAAAATGAGTCACTCCAAAGACAAAGCAGGCGGGAGGCCTCCTCTTATGGCAAGACCGCAAAGGGCGATCAAGAATGAAGGAGCAGCGATCGTGGTCGCGCTCATAGTCGTCGGCAACATACTTGCCGCCTCTAGGTTTTGGGAGAGCGAGAGAGAGAGACGCCTCCATTAGGGTTTTTTTTTTAGAGAGAATACGAACTTTCCATTAATTAATTTCTAATCAACAAGAAATGTTTTAGCATGAACTATTCTTTGTTTTTTTTTATATCTTTTTTTAACTATTTTTTCTCTTTTAGCTATGCAATAAAAAAAAAAGTAATCATTTATTCTTACTGTTTATTTTTTTCCTCTATTTTTTGTACCTCATGATTAAATATTTTATATAATTTTTTTAATTGCTAGTTTTTTTTTTGCAAATATAATGGATAGACTTAGATTTAGGCCATAGTATAATTTTTTTTGTTCTCTATTACCAATATGCGTTCAACAAATGATACAAATTTTTATATCACATAATCTATTATAGTTTTAATTCTTATTAAATATATATAAATGTTTTAATGAGTATGTAGTGAAATTGAAAAATAAAAATATATAAGGAAAATAATAAAGAATGCAATCTAATATTATTGAATTGGAAACTCTAGAGAAAATAAACGTAATATCTTTTTGGTATAATTATTGTCCTTAATAGTCATTTTATAGGAGGTTATAAATGTCATTTAATAATTCATAATAAAGTGAGGTCAAGTGAGCAAATTTGGAGGTTCCAATATAAACACTCAAATATTTGTTAATGATTCAAAAGAGAATGCTAGTTATAAATAGAATGCCGTTGCATTTTAATGAGATCATATATGTGCATAAGGAAATGATTCGGTATATTACTTGTTTTTGTAAATCAAGATTGATTCGATCGGTTGACTATGGCCTATTTTCAAATATATGATATTACGTTGAAAATCTAATAACTTAATATATAAACAATGTTGCTTATGGTTCACTAAAATTTTTCTTTATTTGGAATTACAAGATGGTATTTGGGATAGAGTCACTTACTCGATGTTAGAAGGGATCCATAAACTCTTGATCGATTATAATTTCTTTCAATAGTTTTGACTAACGTTATTTTGTTTCACATCTAAAATATTATCTACTTGTAATCAATTATTGTTGATCAATAACTTTTCGTCAAGAAATAAATGAAATTATATCATCCGAGATCAAAAAATCACTTCGTTTGTGAAAACTATATTTGAGGTCAATATGGTAGCCAATCAATTTGTAACTCGTTTGGTTCGCGGAATAAAGGAAAGTAAACCTTTTCACTTTTTCATGGAAAGGAAAATTAAATTTCTCACTACCTTTCATTTCCAGTGTTTGGAAAGATCAGGAATATAGTCAGTATCCATAATTTAATTTTCATTATAGTCAAGTCTTGTAAATTATGGCATTAAATGTAGGGATAATTTCGTCCTAAATTATGACATTAAATGCAGAATTTTGGGATGGAA
This sequence comes from Rubus idaeus, assembly GCA_030142095.1. Taxonomy (NCBI): domain Eukaryota; kingdom Viridiplantae; phylum Streptophyta; class Magnoliopsida; order Rosales; family Rosaceae; genus Rubus; species Rubus idaeus. The sequence goes on from CM057970.1 coordinate 8,768,775, forward strand.
AGTAAATCCATGCTTGAGAGGAGGGAAGCAATTTTCACCTAAATTTTCCTTCCATCAAGATCCATTTTCTTTTCCTTGTCATTTCCAAACGCATGAATCTTGGGAGATTGAATAAGTTTTTATTCCCATAACCCAAAATCCGCGAACCAAGTATAACCTTAGGTCAAAATGTGGATCATAGCGTTTGGTTTAATAATTTTCGTGTTAGAGTTATTTCTTATGTAAATTTTGATAAAGCTTTGTTTAAGATCCCGAGCTTTGTCTTGTTTCTTTTAATGTTAAAAAAAAAAAAAAAAAATTATTTTATATTAATGATATTAATCCGATAAAGAGAATATCTGTGTCTCTTATTACACCAAAAAAGATTCCCCAACAAAAAAAAAACACTTATCCTATTCAAGTATTCAACACTGGTGTCTTAGTTTGATCCATGTGACTGTGCATCTAACATGTGTAGTTTATATTAAACGACAATTCTGTCTCTCTGTCATTATTTAATATTTATTAACGCTATTTTTTTTTTTGGTTACATTTATTAACGCTATTTAAGTCCATTGAATCATTTTTTTTTTGGCAAAGTAGTCCATTGAATCATTGGTTCTCCCATTCTTTCTCTCGAAGCACGAAAAATAACGTATCTTGGCCTTCTGGAATAGCAGGCAGGGCTTGCAGTACGTTACAGTTGTGTAGTTTCAGTTTCAGTTTCAGGTTGGTGTGCTCAGTACAAAGAGAAACCAACACCAACTGTTTCCATGGCCACAAAAGCCTTTGTTCTCTATCTCCTATCTACTTTTTCCGTGGCTATTCTCTCTGTGCTCTTCATCACTCACCAAAACGATCACATCTCTTCCCAAACCCGCCTTTCTTCTCTCAATTCCAATCTCTTGCACTTGGAAACCACCGATAAAGTCTGGCCGGTATGTTATGTTCTTAAACCATCAATAAACCATTGTCGAGATTCGTAGTGTGCCAGCGTAACATGTGTGATATCTCGTAACGTACAGTGTATATGTTGGAAAGCATGATGTTCATATTTTATTTTGAGTGCAGGATTTGGAGTTCAACTGGAGACTTGTGCTGGCAACTGTGATCGGTTTTCTGGGATCGGCCTGTGGAACTGTGGGAGGGGTAGGAGGGGGTGGCATATTTGTCCCTATGCTTACTTTGATTGTTGGCTTTGATACAAAGTCGGCCGCTGCTATTTCCAAATGTAATTTAAATTTTAAAGTCTTCTTTCCTTTATTTTCTTTCTATGATTTTGTGTTATAGCAATTACTAGAGTTTATTTCGATTTCTTGGATACAGGTATGATAATGGGGGCTTCTGCATCATCAGTGTGGTACAACTTGAGGGTGCCCCATCCAACAAAGCAAGTGCCCATAATAGATTATGATCTAGCACTTCTCTTCCAACCCATGCTCATGCTTGGGATCACAATTGGTGTGGCTCTCAGTGTAGTCTTCCCCTACTGGCTCATCAGTGTCCTCATCATTATTCTCTTCTTGAGTATGTATAATGATGCAACATTTATTTTCTCACCAACCCTTTTTTTGTTTTATTGAAATTTTCTCAATCCCTTAGTTTTTGCTGTTTTTGATTGTATCAGGCACTTCATCAAGGTCTGCTTACAAAGGGGTTTTGATGTGGAAGGAAGAGACTATCTTGAAGGTCAGACTTCAATTGAAATTTTGACCGGTAATCCGATCATCAAAATGTATACTCATTCTTCATTAATTTCTGAAAATTTGCAGATGGAATTGGCAGAGCAACAAGAAGCTCTAGTTGACTCTCGGGGTGAACGTATGATACATATACACATCTGTTTGACTTTGTTGTGTGTGTGTTTCATTGTGCCTAAAACTGAGAATCTATATTTTTGTGCAGTTCTAATTGATGCAGAATATGAACAACTACTTCCCAGAGAAGAGAAATCAATGATGGTGAGCAAATAGTACTGGTGTAAATATAATTCTGTGTTTTATATACACTTCTCACTGTGAGTAGGACTAAATTTTTTTGTTCTCTTCAGCAAACACTATGTTTCAACCTCAGATGGAAAAGGGTGATGGTGCTAATAGCTGTATGGGCTGCTTTTCTACTTCTTCAAGTCTTCAAGGCAAATTCTCTCTCTAGTGTCTATCCCTCTCTCTATTTCTCTCTATGATTGCATTTTTTTAACACTTTTTAAATCGAGTGCAGAATGATACTACTACTTGCAGTACATGGTACTGGGTCCTCTTCTGCTTACAGGTAGGTCGTATTACTTTGTTTGGCACAACTTGTTTCTTAACCCTATTATGTTGTAGGGACAGTCTTACCTATTCTGTGCTTGTTTTGGTTTTTGCAGTTTCCTATAGCACTTGGGGTTTTTGGATCTGAAGCAGTCAAGTTGTACAGAGAACACAAGAAGAGAGTGACCGCAGGGAACTTAGAATCAATTTGTGAGGCTTCAATTGCCTGGACTCCAATGCACATAGCATTTTGTGCACTCTGTGGTATCTTGGGAGGTACTGTTGGGGGTCTGCTTGGATCTGGAGGAGGGTTTATTCTTGGTCCCCTTCTACTAGAAATAGGTGTTATCCCACAGGTACTTTCTGAATCTCAAATGCTTACAAAGCTCAACTCCTACTTAATTACATTCCTTAAGGTGGAAATTTTCATGGAACTAATTTGGTGTAACAATCTTGTTGTTTTGATGAACAGGTTGCTAGTGCAACAGCTACATTTGTGATGACATTCTCGGCATCCTTATCGGTGGTGGAGTTCTACCTCCTCAAGAGGTTTCCTATTCCATATGGTAGCTTTCAATCTTTCATTTATGGTTTCATTTTTGATTCAATGTGGTACAAATATTTTGAGATCAAGAGTAATGTTTTACTTGTGCATCTTTTGCAGCTCTGTACCTCACAAGTGTGTCTATCTTGGCCGGCTTTTGGGGACAGTTTTTTGTAAGAAAAATAGTTACATTTCTCAAGAGAGCATCAATCATAGTATTCATCCTTTCTGGTGTCATCTTTGCTAGTGCTATCACTATGGGTAAAACAAATTTCTTGAACCTAAAGTCATGTTCCCATTTTTTCAAACCAGCTTTTTACTGTGTCTTAATTAATTTCTGGTTTCTGTCAAATTTTCTTGTTCAGGTGTCACTGGCCTCAAGACGACCATCCGAATGATACAAGCTCACGAGTTTATTGGATTCTTGGATTTCTGTAGCAATCAGTGATCGCTGATAGCAAATACAGAATATATATATATAGAAAAATTGGCATGGGAAGCTATTCATTGTATAAAGATGATTAGGCATTGTTGGCCAACACATAGTTGTCCAATGCAATCGTGACATCGGTGTGAAGCAATAAAAGAATTAGTGTCTGCTGGATTTGGTTGCTTGTTAGCTACTGGCTAACTCATGAACCAAGGTAGTGTTCTGTCTCTAGTTTAGGTTAAGATCTGCTTGTTAGCTTCTGGCTAACACATAAAATAAGTGTGCTTTTTCGTTGGTTATGTTGCATGTTAGCTTCTGGCTAACACCATCATCATCTTCCTGCCTTTGTAATCTCATCATTCAATATATTCATCATCTCATTCTTGAGTGTTAATCTCTATAGCATGAAAAGAAAAATTGAGTTTTTAATTTTGACAATGTACTAAACTAGTCACTAGTGTTTAGACTATTAAACCATGGAGTAAAAAACTTTCCACTAAATATCTTCAGAGGAAGGGTAAACAATAATGATAAGCACTTGATTCATAGCATTGCTGACTATAAGCCAACGAACGTGATTGCTTTGTCTTGTCCACATAAATTGAATGTGTGACCACAAAGTGCTGTAATGTTGGAAGTAAAATAGGACATGTCCTCTGTAGAGAGTGTGGAGGAGTTTTCCATGGGAGGATAATCACGAGGAGCACTAGTGGCCAATATTTGATTATTCGTTTCCCTGGTCATGTTTTGGAGCTTCTGTTTCTGCCTCACATGGGGGTCAAGAATGTTTTGCACGGCAAGAAACTCCCCAACATCATTTTGTATTCGACACTTGCCTCTCCACCTCCACCTCCACCGCCATCATTTCATTTATGTCTTGATTTGCTCTGAAAACGATTTTTCAAAATCATGATTGTCTTGAGACCCAAGATATATGGGGTCGGTTAGTTCTACTGTCAAGAGCATTCATTTATACTATGTCGGAGATGATATATATGGGTTATAAAATTCTATTGTTGCGAGCATTTACCTATATATTACAGATTAAGATATATAGTTCGAAATTCTAGTCTTAAGTCTTAACAGCATTTACCTATAGGTCCTATACACTAATGACGAGAGTTCAATCTCCCCCCATCACATCGCCTTTTATAGAATGGGAAAAGTCGGCCTTCTTTCTGTAAATAATATAGGTTTCCTCTCATCCCTTGGTATTCTATTTTGCAAACGAGATGGTTCAACCTCCAATTTTATATCTTTGCCAATAGAAAATGAAGTTTTCAGTAGAAAAAATAAAATAAATAATAATATAGGCCTTAATGTTTCAATACTCTTTTTTTTTTTGATCAAAGGGAAGGATAACATGTAATACTCCAGATACCAAAGATATGGCATTCAGTACATGAATCACATTGAAATGAATATATGTTCACAGATAACTTGGTAGTAGCAAAAGTCCCATTTGGCCAGTTGCAAGCTAAGTGTACAGTGTTTGACAATTGCGCTTGGAAAAGAAAGTTCTCGGTCAGAGCATAAAATTTCCTCACGCCCATTTTGCCAGCTATTCTATCCACCTCAACTCCCATCCAAAATAAATTTGTAACGCAAGCCAACAGAGATCACACCTTGCTAGAGTTCTCCCTTGATGAACTAGTTGTGGCTGCCTTAGCAGGTTTACTACCACTCGGGAGATCTTTGACCGGTTTAGAATCTGAGTTGATGGCAATATTTCCCATTCCAGCTTCCATGGCCTCTCTATCATCTTTTTCCTTCTTGTTTACTTCAGCACTGTCACTGTCCCTACGTTGTTCTTTATCAGAAGCTATAGATGGTTCCAATAGTCGAGGACCTGCATTGATCCATGGATGAAGAAGGCACTGTGCAGCAGTAGGCCGCTTCTCCGGAACAAAGTCAAGGATGGGAACCAGGAAGTCAGTCAAGTCACTCGCATCTTGCTCACTGAACTCATACTTCTCCAATAGAACCTTATTCAAGGGCCAAAAACGCAGGCGACGAATGTGCCTCAAATCCCCATATCTATTAAAGTAATCTCTTGAATATCGACCACCTAAAGCAATCTGAGGAATAGTTTAAGGTTAAGTTCATATGACAGTTGGATATTTTCTATCTAGTAGAGGCTCAATACTGAATCTACTGGAATGAGATCATAAGCTCCTAGGCATGTAGAAATTGGTCACAGTATAATGATCATCTCGGAAAAACCAACAATACACAAAAACTTTTCATTTTTACAGAAGAGAGAGATGACATATATGACATATCAGCCAATTTAAACATCAAACTCAACTAATACCGGAGAAATTCAGTTATGAGCTTTAATGCTGGAGTATATAAATTTCTCACCTTCCGCGGCATCATTCCAAGAAGCTCCATCATCAATGCCAAGTGGTCCTGAAAAATATTGAAATAAGAAATTTCAACAAAAAACAAGAAGCATTTCTTTTTTTTCCCAGGAGACCAGTGAAAGAAGTAAACTGAAAGCTTATATACCTAAAATACTCTAGTTAACTCAAGATATTGAAACTATTTAACTATATGCTTAAGGTGTCAATCAACAAGCACAAAGCTGTTATAACATATTAACAATAGACATAAGAGATTGAAGTACTATGGTCAGCTCTCACGTAGTGGAGGTCATACTATATTCATGCACTCGTTGGCTTGAAATGTCAGTGCGGGCTTTTACTTTCAATGAAAAACAAAAAAGAAGCAATTCTTTTCTGCCCAGGAGACCAGTTAAAAACACTCAAAGCTTATATAAACAAATACTCTAGTTAACCCAGGACACTGAAATATTTAACTACATGCTTCAGGACTAAATCAACAAGCACAAAGATATTGTAACATATTAACGATAGTAGTCAACGACTTGAGGATTGCTATGGTCAGCTCCCCTTACTGGAGCTCATACTAATATTCATGCATAGAGATGCTAATGAAGCACTTCCTATGGATAGAATTTCCACACATTGAGAAATATTTACAATATTAATCAGAAATGAATACAAGCCCAATCCATCTGAACCAAAATTGCATCATATTAAGGAACCAACCACCCTTTATAGTGTAAATATTTCTAATTCATTGCAAATTCCATATATAGAAATTATTTATTAGCAGTACATGCTACATATATGTCAGCTAAACTCTTATGCAGCTAACCTTCAAAGTGGAGGACAAGATATGTGATCAGAGATAAATAATTCAGAACTATCATGTAATCATGCGGGCAACTATGGTAGAAAAAAAATGGCCGTGTGAATGCGATTAGAAGGACAATAGGTTCTTTTTTTTATCTTTTCCTATTTGATAATCGAGTTTGCTAACAATTATGGAGGAATCCAAATCAAGTAATATTAAGAGAATCATGACCACATTAATGGAAACTTCAAATTCAATTTAAATCACATTTTTACAATTGAATATAACTATTACAGAGAGTACAGAGCACTTTCTTGAAGTCATCATAACAAACTAACTAGCCAGAGGTATAAAGACCTTCGTAACCATATCAACACTTTGGCATTTTCTTTGATCAAAAGATACATTTATATAGTAAGTGATTAATATAGTAATAATAACTATGCTGTATTTATGTGAACAGAAAACCTACATAAAGATGTAGTGGGAGGGACTACTCAGGCCAGGTGAGATCCACCAAGTGTTGACAGAGGGCAACCAGCCAACCACTGTTTAGGTGGCAAGTTTTTTTTTTTTTTTTTAAAAGACACTAGTAAGTTCACTTATTAATAGTAGCATGAGTTGCAAATTCACTATTGAACAGTAACAACTTTAATTGTCCGGCAAAACAATAATGCAATGAACACGAACTCTCACGGTTATCTACTGTTGTACTTAATTTTTTTTTTCTTCAAAAAGATTGTCTCAATTTAGTGGACCGCCAAGAATATTGCTTATACCTGCCTGGTCCTAACAGTATTATGTTATAAAATGTGAACGTTTTAGTATCTTGCAAACTATGGGAGTCTTGACATCATATGAATTTTCAAACTGAGAAAGAGAGAGAGAGAGAATGTGTGTCTATGGGAGGAATAACTGTATATTGGTGAATATTAGTTTTAATAAACAAGGCAACAAAGATATTGGCCGAAAAAGAAAAAGCAACACAGACAATATTTATAGTCTAGATATGTGCATACCTCATCCCTGTCAAAGTTGTCACCACTGTGGGGATCAAAGAGCACATCACCAGTTGCAAGCTCAAAACAAATGCACGCAAAAGACCAAAGATCTGCTGAAGTAGAATATTTTGAGCCCAAGATCACCTCTGGACACCTATACTGTCTCGTTTGAATATCATTTGTGAATTGTTTGTACGTCCAACATGCATTCCCAAAGTCAACTAATTTGCACTTCAGGTCCATTGAAGTCAACAACTTTTGCCTTATGCTACGATTCCCTCTTCTCTTAACACCCTGATTTCCTGCGCCAGCGCCCTTTGGTCCATCAGCATCTGATGATCTATTCGTATTAACAGAACTAGTAGTCTGGTCTTCGACGGAATGCACATTCAATTTTGCATTAGGGGATGATTCTGCCTCACCCGATGTTTCTAGATCAGCATCAGCCTCCTCTCTGTCTGCACATTCTTGAGCCGCACGCTTAGCCTTTCTTCTAATCTTTTTCTTCTGGTTCCTAGACATATCCCCATTCAATGGCTGTGAAACCCCTGTGTCGAATGCATCCTTGTCCTTGTTACTTGGAAGAATGAGAGGCGCACTTGACTTTGTTGGATCCTTGGATGGGTCTATCATTGACAACAACAAGATATTCTCCGGCTTCAGATCTGTATGTATAATAGAGAGCTGTCTATGCAAGTAATCCAGTCCGACCAAAACATGATAACAAATCTGCTTAACCATATGTAATGGAACTCCCCGGTAATCACTGTACTTGATAAGTGTTAGCAGATTATCCCCCAAGTACTCAAAAACCATACAAACGTGTTGCCCATTTGGACCTGAATGCTTAAAATGGTCCAGAAGCTTAACTACGCATTTTTTATCATCAGGGTCTCCCTCTGCAATCTGTTTCAAGATGGTTATCTCGTCCATGGCGGCTTCAGTGTAGTGGTCAGCACTCTTTTGCACTTTCAGAGCAACATAACGCTGGTATATGTGCCATTGACACCCAAATGAAAAGCAAAGAAAATTAAAAGCCCTCCATTGAGTTAGTTAGAGAGAGTCGAAAGCAGCGAAACATTGGAAAATTAAGCAAAATCAAGCATCATGTAATCTGTTATATGCTTTGCCTTAACTATTGTGGCCGTTGTTTCAATTCCTGGCCTCCAAATTACACTAAAAGTTTCTTTGCTTTTTCCTCTTGCTACATTTGAAACTCCTAATACAATCAAAGACCATTTGAACAAGTACCAGATCAAAACGCAGTGTCGTAAAAGAAAGAGAAAGAGAGATAAAAGAGAGTGCAGTACAGAGTTGTGGGTGTCCCAGGCGAGCCAGACGGTGGAGAAATGGCCCCAACCGAGCTTGGTCTGAACGACATAGCGACCGAGCTTGAAAGTGTCGCAGATTCGAACAGCGTGGTAGCCTCCTCGCCGGTAGTCCTCGGTGCCTTCGTCCTCCGACGTGAAGTCACTGCTTTGACTCCGATCATCGTCCTCCTGCTGCTTGTCACCCATCTTTCTCTTCTTCCTCGCCCGCCGATCCACTCCAAAATCCGATCTTTCTAGGGTTTTTGGGTTCTGAATCGGTAATTGTGATTTGGGTATGGGTGAAATTTGAAATATATTTATTATATATACAAAAAGAGGACTCGTCTAGATTACTGCGAAGAGAGAGTCAGAGAAGTCTGAGAGACTTGGAGGAGTGAGTGGGAGGAAATTTGTATTTGTTTTGTCTCTCTCTTTTAGTCGTCGACTCTTCAAGTGGCCTCAAATATAAAAAAGGGTGGGATTTTTTTACGAGCAAAATTGCGAAAGTGTTCAGTGAGGTGTCATCTTCGTCCTCGTCACTCTTATAAATTCATCTCACCTTTTTTTTTTTTTGGGTAATTCATCTAACCTTTAAATTAAGGGCTAATATCTATAATAGGAAAAATTCTTGTGTCCACCAAAGTACATATGTACTTGAGTGTTTTTAACCGTTGGATCGGCTAATTCTTCATCCAACCACACATATCCCATGCATGCACACCGTTGGAACTCCCACCTGTACATATCAGCCGTTGGATCACTGAAGTACATATGTACTTCGGTGGATACAAGACACTCTCCTATAATAGTACCTCAAATATCATAGTTTGGACCAATTAGTACCTGAAGTATCAAAATGAACAATTTGGTACCTATAGTTTTCCTCTGTCCACTCAATTTGATACTTCCGTCAAAATTTTTGTTAAGTTGGTTAAATTACAAAGGTAATTTCGTACTTTTCCTCCAAAAGGCATAATATTGTCCTAAAAAAAAGAATTATTATTAACACACCTTTGTATTTTTAAATATAATTTTTCTAAACAATATAAGAGATTTATGAATTATTTGTATAACAAAAATAAATTAAAAAAAATTACAAAAAGGTGTGTTAATAATAACATAAAAAAATTGTACCCTTAATAGATGAATTTTAGAAATATATAATAGTAAAAAGATAAAATTACCTTTATAATTGGACCAACTTAATGGAATTTTTGACAGAAGTACCAAGATGGGTAACGGAGGGGAACTATAGGTACCAAATTGTCCATTCTGAAACTTCAGGTACCAATTGGTCCAGATGGTGATACTTCAGGTACCATTATGGGTATTAACCCTTAAATTAATATTGTTTCTCTTACAAATATGAAATCTCTTTTTCTTTTAATTAGAGACATTACAATATTACATATGTGACCCCCGCTGTGTAATCTCATTTCGATGATGTGAGGTGTTTATGTTTTAAATTAATATAATTTTAGTGTTATAACGAGTTACACGGCGAAAGACTATTTATTACTTCTTACCATGCATCAACGTAAAACGGGTCAACATGTCTATCTGTTATCCCATTATTAGAGTCCAACTTGAATTCATAAAGTTTGATTTTTTTTTTCTCACTTTAATTTGTTTAGGTCTTTCTAAAGGATTAATTACATAGTTTAGCAAACTCAGGGGGGGAGCTCCGTGAAAGTCGCTTGGTTTAGGGTTCACAAAAATTGGTTGTTGCTTGTCCGGTGGCTCTCCCACGCTAGCGACGGCGTGTGGTGGGTGCAACCGGACGAGCCTCTAGTTCTCTTCTTCATTTGTTTCGATTGGCCTGGGGTTGCTATGAGGGGTTTTTCTTCCCTAGGATCGTTCGGCTCCTTCTTTTGGTAGCGGCAATGGTGGTTTTGGCGGCTGGCTCGAGGCGTTTGGTCTTGGATCTGAGGCGAGATGCTTGGGGTCAAGGGAATGGTTCGATGTGGTTTTTTGATAAGGGGGCGGCAGGATCTAAGTGTGATCGAGATCGGTGGTGGTGTGTTGCAGATCCAACTTCTTGGCGTGGTGGTGATTTGGTGCGTGGCGGTGGGGTGTGGTGGCGGTTTGGTTTCGGATCGACCTGCTCTTGTATATCTCGGCCTGATCCTATTGGAAGAGTGGGGGTGGGCGGCGCCATGGAGTGTGATTATGCAACAGTTTGGGTTTGGTTGCATGGACGGTGGAGTTGTTTGGTGGTTTCTTGGTGGTTGGCCTCATTATCCATGGCTGCATCGAATCTGGAATGTGTTGATCATGGTGGGTGCTACCAGAAGACTGAAGTTGGCATTTTGGAGGAAGATGGCTGATCAAAGCAACTTAATTTGGTTTTTTAAGATTTTAATTTTTGGTTTTTGGTTAGGTCAAATAAGTCTCTACTTGTCACGCCCCTAAATCCGAGACCAATATTATATTGAAATATGGTGCCCGAATTTATGACGCGAATGAAATAATTAAAACATAAAATAAATCAAATGAAACAAATGTCTGAAAAATACTTTTATTTGAAAATTAAAAGAATATTATCTTACAATATCAGAGTTTAATAAAAATACATAATATAAAATATTTGTTTAAATGTTCATCCCGTTTTCCCCCAAGCATCGTAACCTGAAAACAAGAAGGTGTAGCATCATGAGCAACACAGGCCCAATAAGTACAGCTTACATTCTTATATTAATGTATCTTATAAGATATCAAAACTAAACAACCAATCAAAAATATACTAAGAACATTTTACGTTGCTTCATACCAATTATAGTGAATATAATCCACATATATCAAGAACGTTTTTAACCCAAATAATTCAGTCTCAAAAGTAATCGACTAACATTGCAGCATTGATATAACCTAAAATTAAATATGTTCAATCGACATATTATAATATCAATATATCACAAGTAGATATTAGTTATCTCAAACACTATATGCACCTTAGCATATTACAAATATGTATTGATTATCTCCATGCTAAACAATATACGCAACTTAGCATGTTACCATCGAAGTTCATAAATCAAATAATAAGAGTTAGAGAAAAAGTATACAAACCAAGTGAATTTATAGTTATACTGGTCACACACAAAATAAATCCTGTAATGTAACAGGATAAGCCGCAGCATACCGGGGTCCAAAATACCCAAGCATGTATACCCGAGGATCGATTTCTCGTTCCCTAGAGGTATAATAGTGCACTATCTGAGGGACATGAGCCCATAGCTAATCACCCAAAATAAACCCTTGTGATTCCAGTATTTCACTTAGACCAAGTAGTACTATGACTTGGTACAAAAATCTCCAAAACAAAGAATTCTAATTATTAATATAGAATTAGAGACTAAATTAAAAGCCTATAATAAAACTTATAGATTAACTTATAAGTCTATAACAAAGCTTTATACAAAATAACCAACCATTATTTCACTCCTAATAATATATTCTTCCATACATGTTAATATATATACATGTATAATACTAAGTTGATATGTTCACTTTAATAAATAAAATCATGCACCAATATGAGATTAATAGATAATCATGTGCAAGTAAAATACATACAAAAGAGAAGCATATGTAAAACAAGATATACATATGTTCATAAACATAAAACATAAGTAATTGAACTTATTATGTATTAAGCAAGATCATATTCTTTAGTAAATAAGTATAAACATATGTATTACAATAATAAGTAGAAACATATGTAATTCAAGATAAACATATGTAAAACACAAGTAATTTAATAAGAATATAATTTATAGCAAATAATCATAAACTTATGTAGAACAATATATATGTATGTATATAAATATAAAACATAAGTATAACAATAGAATATAATAGCATGTATAACTATAAATAAAAGACAAGTATTAAATAAATTAGTTATGATATAAGAATTCAGGTTATTATTAATATTTTTAGTCTTTAGTCCAAGTCCATGCAAGTTCATCAATGATTCTTCTATTAGAATCATCAAACTTCAAATTTGGTTATATTGTCCACCACAAGTCCAAAATAATCAAGTGAGTACACTATTTCAAAGGAATTTTCATAGGGAATCAAATGGTATAGTCCAAGTCAACATATCCAAGATGTCCAAGTCCATAAATGAAGAATGTCCAAAACAGTCCATAATTATATATGCTCTGTTTTTAACCTTTTTAACTTAAACTGTTACGTACTGTAAACCTGACTAATAATTATGATATTCTCCAGATTAGAAGTTCAGGTTCTAAGCTTCATTTTGATATAAAGATCATAAAATTTGGCTAAGCAATGAGTGAGATATGACCACTTGAAGTTATGAACAACAAAGAGGTTTTCCAGTGAGCATACTGGATAAATACTTAGATTTAGAAAGTTTTACCCGTTGGATGAATACTAAATTTGGATATAGAATACTAGACACAATACGTAACAACTTTGATGAAGATGTCAATATGATAAAATGAACCAAAATATATGTTTAAAGGTTCACAAGTTGGCTGCCGGAATAACTTCAGAAAACATGATTTAAGTTTTCTATAAAACTTATTCCTTTCTATTTTCTTCTTGCTTGTGCACTTTGATAAACTTAAAGATAAAAGACTATAAGGATGTATTCTGTACTTACATGAAATGAAGTGATCAATAGAAGGTTGGAAGATTGAATTCAAATTGGGACTTCACAAGATAACCAAGTTCTTGAGCAAGGTTACTTTGACTAGCTAGAGATTACTTTCTCTTCAAGAATTTCTAAGTGAAGTTTCTATACTAATAAGAAGGCTGAAATAAGAAGAAGTAGAGAGTAGAGAGAAGAGAGTTGTGAATTGGCAAAGCATTCTATGGCTGAACCATCCTATTTATAGAATTTTGGAGATAAAATAAATGATATAATAAGTTGATTTAATTAAGAGGGAAAACACAAAAGTCAAGAAAAAAATATGCTTAATGAGATTGTGTTCACACAAATGAGCATCTCACATTATTGATGAAATCAGGCTAAAATTTGGTGTGCTGGAAATGATGAAATCAGCAGCTAAAAATGCTTAGATCAATATGTTAGATCATGCTTGCATCACAAGCTTAAATCCCTTTCTTCTTGTGCTCAATGTATATTGTAAAAATCATAACTAAATCTAGAAATATGGTTTTCAGGTGATTCCAACTCTGAGAGTTTCTTTAAGATGTCTACTACAAATCATTAGAAGACTATGTCATCAAATAATGAACATATTTGGGCAGTTTTTACGAAATAATCGACTGGGTCAGAACAGCTTCGAAAATACATTAAACTTCCGCTGACCATAACTTCTTCGTATGATCTCGGAATTTAACGCGCCACATGTCTATGAACTCGTATCGACAAGCTCTACAACTTTCATGAAGAAAGTTATCAGAGAAAATCAACGGATAAGAAAATCAACTTTTGACCCCTCGAAAATAAAACATTTCGAGTCAATATTCGTTCCGAAATATTTTTATTTCACAAACTAGACAAGAGAACCAATTTCTATTCCCTTAATTAATTTCAAGAATTTCCTAAAAATTAGATATGAAGATTCGGGATACACTACTCTATTGAGCTAGAGTTTGGGTATTTTGGTGTTGAAATGGTGCCATTGTTATGGTGTTATTCCCGAGGACTAGATGCTGTATTCTTGATATTTTCTTGTTGTCAATGTATTGGGAAGTTGTCCCTGCACGTGGTTTGGCAGTTTTGGAACACGGTGCGGAAGGGGGTACAACTTTTCTTGTTGGCTTTAAGGGTGTATCAGAACTCTTGGGATTGGTTTCCTTTTGGTAGCCCGATTAGAAGGGCGATTATTGTGGTTAGAGGTTGAGCCTTATTGGCTCATGGTGTCTGTAACCGCCGGTTCTATCTTAGGGATATGAGTAGTTTATCTTCTCCGTTTGGAGTGGTTATGAACTTACATAGTCAATCCCACCTATGTAATCTTTTGGATTATTGAATGATAGTTTCTTCTTCTCAAAAAAGGTCTTTCTAATTCAACACAAGTAAATTATGTTAAATACATTATGGAAATTATCCAAAATTTATTAAAATTCATAGCTAAGAGGTCAAGAATTGAATTAGGGTTTTATATTTCATGGGTGGGACATTAATCGAGAGGTGAGATAAACTGAAAGAACTGAAGAAATGCATAGTTTGCTTAAGGTTTGCGAATTTCGCCATAAAAAATTCACGAAAATGCTAAAAGGGTGAGTGATAGATTTATATATTTGATGATGAGGGACTGAGGGAGAGAATTAGCAAGTTTGGTTTAGTCTTGATCGGCCTATGCGCCCACCCCTAATATTATCTAATTGAACAAATTAAGACAAAATACAATTTATGGCTCATTAACACAAGTACGAGCAAGATCAAAAAAAGAGTCTAAACTTCAGGGCCGGACCGGCCCTCCGTTTGGTGACCCTGAATTTTAGACTCTTTCTTTCGTCAAAGTTTGTCTCCGATTTATCTACCATCTACTTTAAATCTAGGGAAATTATCACAAATGGTACCTGAACTTTACCTTCATTATATAGATGATACCTGAACTTTACGTTTGATCGCAAGCAGTACCCGAACTTTTTATTTTCATTTTAAATGGTACCTGCCGTTACAATTCGTCAAATTTACCGTTAAAAATCTAAACAATTTGTTATAAAAAAAAAACCGTCAACAAATTTAAAAATTTAGTTTTTTGTTTTTTGTTTTGTTCTCTGTCTCTCTCTCTCTCTCTCTCTCTCTCTCTCTCTCTCTCTCTCTCTCTCCCCCCTCTCTCTCTCTCTCTCTCTCTCTCTCTCTCTCTCTCGTAACCTCTCTTCTCTCCCTCTCGCACCATAAGGCGTCACCACCTCCGGCGGGATTTTCAAGCACCCACCGATCTCTCTCTCTCCTCGAAAGCAGCTCACCGTCGACCCTCACAATCGTTGCTATTCACCATCGATTTCGCAAAGCCCCCGACGCCACCGCCGCTGTTCTTCCCGCCGTCAATCCTCAACACGGCCGGGCTGCGCCTCCAATCCCGATGCCGAACGGCGGCGTGGCTGCGTCGGCGCGGGTCGAGAGAGAACCGGCGTCCGGGCGGTGATGTGAATTAGGCTTGATGGTGGCGTCGGGCTCGGTGATGCGGCCTGGTGAAATGGAGAAGGACGGCTTAGATTTCTGGGCAGAGGTCAATTGGCCGACGCCGGCAGCTGGGCGATCTGGAATTGATGCCGGCAGTGGTGATGGTGATTAGAGGACTGAAATCGATGATGATCGATTTTGGGTGCTTGATTGATTAGCTTGTGAACTGGATTGTTGGAATTGTGTATTGATTGAACTGCAGGTAATCAGAATTGGGTGTTGGCGGCATCAATTGTGAACGGTGGAGGCCGTGGTGGTGAAGTGCACGGTTATGGGAGTACAGGTGGAGTTGTTGGTGTAGAGAGATGCAGGTGAGGAGGAGCTCGGTGATGGAGAGAAAGAGACCGGATTTATGGGTGAGAGAACCGGAGCAGCTGGCGGCTTGTGAGTGGTGTAGCTGTGATGGTGGTGGCGGTGAGGGAATTGCAGCAGGTGGTGATGGAGATGGGTTTGGCAGCTGCGTGATGGTTGATGATGGCAGTGGGTGAAGAGAAGAGAAAGAGGGGGTGTAGAGAAGAGATACACGGGTGCAGAGAGAAGAGAGCAAGAAGAAAAGAAGAAGAAGAAAAGAAAAGGAAAGAGGAGGAAGAAGAAGAAGAAGAAGAAGAAGAAGAAATCGGAAAAGGAGATGGTGGCGGAGGTGGTGACGGTGGTGACGCCTTATGGTGCGAGAGGGAGAGGAGAGAGAGAGAACCAAAACAAAACAAAAAATAAATAATTTTTTTTAATTTTTTGACGGTTGGTTTTTTTTTTTTTTTACAAATTGTTTAGATTTTTAACGGCAAATTTGACGAATTGTAACGGCAGGTACCATTTAAAATGAAAATGAAAAGTTCGGGTACTGCTTGCGATCAAACGTAAAGTTCAGGTACCATCTATATAATGAAGGTAAAGTTCAGGTACCATTTGTGATAATTTCCCTTAAATCTACTACTAATGTTGTTTCTTTTTCCGTAATGAGTTTGTTACTTTCAAGAAGCGAAGTTCATTTTTCATCTCAAAACTTTGGGTTTCGGGTTTTGGTTTGAGCAGGTAGAGTCCTCTGGTTCGGGCCTGAAGTAAACCTAGTCTTGGGCCAAAAAGTACCTCGATTGCGAAACTGGCCCAGCGTAAGTGGCATTTTTGTGGTTTTTCATCCACTATCAGGGCTATTTATTAAGCACCCTGATATACATACCCGCGTTATCAACACCACTTTGCGACTAGGGTTTCCGCTCCAACAACAGCAGCAGTCAAACAGTAGCAGCAGCCATGGTTCTCAAGTAGGCCTCTTTCTCCCTTTTTCTCAGTCTCTCGTTGAGATCTGATATTGTAAATGGTTTAATTTGTCATTCCTTTCTTATTTGCTTTTGTTTTTATTCGATTCAGAGTCCTCTGTTTTTAGGTTTTGTTTTGGATTTAAATTCGTTCACTTTCTTAGATGCTTGCTTCTGCTTTTCAAGTATGGCTTCTGAGTGATCTTTGCTGCTTCCTTGTTGTGTTTTGTGTGTGTGATTTTCATTTTGATGGAAAATGCTGGGTGGTTTTTTCTGTCTAAAATTATGTGCAAATCGCCGAAAGAAATGCTTGGTAGGGCTTGAGAAACAAGTGCAATGAATTCATTTTGTTGATAATCGATGAATACCCAATAAACAAGTGCTGGGTTTTTGGCTAATTACCTTCTGTAATGGTATATAGAGCTTTTAGCTACTAGATTTCTGAGAAATATGGTAATGGTCTTGGGGTGGATGCTAATGGAAATGACCACACTAGATGAAAATGGTATGATGCTATGTTGACATGTTGGCGTATAAGAATTAAGTTCTTAAATCTAGGTGACTGAACAAATCTAGATCTTTTCAGCTTCAGGGTTGACATATGTAGTTGACCTCAAAAACGTTTACTCAAAAGCAATGAATTAAAAGCTTTCTAGATATCTGAAAGGAAATTGATGCATAGTGCTCAGACAGCTGAACTCTTATAGTTCATAATTTATGTGTAATTGTTTCTTTTCTATTAAGTTTTTCGTTAAAGTGTTTTTCTCTTGGTAGTTCTGTAGCAAAATTAGTGTGTGAATGTTCTAAATTTCTATGCCCGAGGGGGTCTCCTTCCATTATTTGCCGTGTTCTGTTTTTTAGGACAGCTTGCATTTTAATTTCCACTTATAGTCGTTAACTTTTTTATGTTGGATTGTTAGGACCGAACTCTGTAGGTTCAGTGGGGCGAAGATCTACCCTGGCAGAGGCATCAGATTTATCCGGTCCGACTCTCAGGTAATAGAAAAGATCTGAGGTTTAATATTTTTATTTATTTATTTGGTTTTTAGCCTACATTATATAACTTGGGGACATTTTGGTCATAATTGTGTCATCTTAACTTTGATAATCTCTGGCGGTTTGTTAGGTGTTCCTCTTTGCCAATTCAAAATGCAAGAGGTACTTCCACAATCGGTTGAAGCCATCTAAGATTACCTGGACAGCCATGTACCGGAAGCAACACAAGAAGGTAGATTTTTTATCAGATTCCCTCACTCCAACCTTTACAGCTGTCTGATCTCTCTTGCACTTGGCTTTTAAATTTAGCCCTAGTTTTTTTAATTGTTACAGTAGACATACTTGCTATGAAACTAAGTTACAATAGATTGGTTATGACTGTCTGCTTTGCATCATATTTTCAGTTAATCATTTCAAATAAATAATCGCTATCGTCTCGTCTACTGATCTCCGTTGCAAAAGACTTATATTAGCCATGCTATTTGTGAGAAGTAGACTGATTTATTTATTGATGTCCATTGTTGGATTGATGGAAAATGTTTTCTGGACATGTAGGATATCGCTCAAGAAGCTGTTAAGAAGAGGAGACGTGCCACTAAGAAGCCTTATTCAAGGTCAATAGTTGGTGCCACCCTGGAGGTTATCCAGAAGAGAAGGACTGAAAAGCCTGAAGTTCGTGATGCTGCCCGTGAAGCTGCACTCCGGTTTGTGTTCTTATTTATTCTTATGACCTAGAGTCGATTCACACATATTTCTCATTTTGAAGTGTTGTCCGTCTTTTTTGTCTCAATGCTCCATCAGCTCTATGCTTAATGATTTCTTTGAAGATTGTTTCATGGAATCTTTGTCTTAATATCTTCTGGATATCTTTGCAGTGAGATCAAGGAAAGGATCAAGAAGACCAAGGATGAAAAGAAGGCGAAGAAGGCAGAAGTTGTTGCCAAACAGAAGAGCAAGGGTCAAAATATTTCCAAGGGAGCTGCCCCCAAGGGTCCCAAGATTGGTGGCGGTGGCGGTAAGCGCTGAGCAACTATTCTGTTGTCTACTGGCAGAGTAGAGTAATTGATAGGACATGTTTGTTCTGTTTCTCTTTGAAGATTTTGTAAGGATTGATATGTGAAGTTTTATGGTTTATTTGTTTTTTTCCTTTCATCTATGCTATACCTGTCACTTTGGTATTATTAAGTATGACAAATTGGTTGTTGGACTTGAATTTGCAATGATCTCTTCCTTAATGCATATAAAATAGAGCCAAGGAATGCATTCCATGCTAAATGATCTGGCTGGCTTCCAATAGAGGGCTACTCAAGCCCCTTGCAATAATCGTAGTTATATGAGTAGCCTGAGAATTTTCTTTCAACAATAACGCAAAATGTTTTTCTTTTGTTGTCAAACATTCCTCTTTTGCTCGAGTTCAAACTTAAAGCACCTAGTTATTTCAGTCTTGTGTGCAAAAGGCTTGGGTAGCTCATGGGGGTAGGACGAAGGACGGACCAGAGAATATGAGGATGGTTTGATTAGCTTATGGGAATGAATTCTTTTGGGTGTATGCGTTCTTGTGCAGCCTCACTGCAAGAATTGTATGGTATAGCGTGGTCTATAGGTAATCCCAAGGGAATCGAACGATCTATGAACTAAAGACATCATCGAAACAATGCCAAGGGAATCGACGGTAGCACGAAGATTCGAACAAAGAATTCATGAATGTAGTTGAGCAACTGGAGAGGCATTCCGTCAAGTACCCACATTCTTAATAGTTGGTTCAGTTGCTACCATGAACGAGCTTGGATGAACTGTACATGTACATCTCAATTGCGTAATGTTGGTGACTTTTTCAGTTTTGATCCTAGTGTGTCTGACAGCATGTATAGTTAGCAACCAAATTCTTAGCTAATTCATGAAGAAAACTTTGAACTCGAGTGTACCAGACTCCCTTTGACCCTTGACGTAAACTGGGTGTTATGACTGTTATCCAAAAGGAAAAGGTAGAGGCATGAACCAAAAGACTTTGAGTGGTCATGAAAAAGATGAATGTGGCATAAAGATATGGAAGTGTACAAAGTGTACTAAAATCATCGTAATGAGCATCTTATCTCGTCAACTAATTTCCTTCACGGTCCAATAAATTTAGCATTTCAAAAGTCTTATAGTAGCAGCCATGTTTTTTTTTTTGATCAAATATGCATTTTATTGATATGGAAGAAACCGTTACAAGTAAGAAAATACAATACATAAAGGAGTCATAAAAGGTCTATTTATAATAGAATCACGACTAACAAACCCGATATAACTTTCCGGTTCAAAAGAACAAACGAGGATTAATTGGCCCGCTATGAAAAGAACAAACGGGGGCTAACAAGCCCGACATGTAGCAGCCATGCAACTTTATGAGTCTGAGGTGTTATGGTCTCTATGCCCATGACTTGTGATCTTGTATTAATTAATTGGCCTGTTAATGCTATCTGGACACACTTGGCCTTATTCAAGGTCTATTTTTGGTGCCACATCGAGCTTATCCAGAAAAGGCTCTAAAATGCATCTGAGCTTTTCAATGGAGGGCGCCCTCTACATTTTGCTCATACATGTAATAAACAAAGTTTTCTTATCATCAATAACTTCACTTTCAACCATTGCTTCATTACAGGAAAAAGAAAAAGGAATAGTGGTGAAGTTGAATATTTAGTTATTTAAACTATAACTGTCTAAGAATGTGAACGAAACTTTAGCATATATAACTTGAATTGTTTTGTGATTAAATATGTGTTATTCACAAGTTTTACAAGCAAAGCGTAATTAATGAAGCTCAAGCTTGATTTGTTTCTTTTACGAGCCAAACCAAGAGCAATAGAGCAAAATAAACTCTAACTATATCGAGTAATTTACGGCCCTAGACACATGGTGAGCATGCTAAATTCAAGTTATAGTTCTACTCGAATACCTCATGCATGCTATTGGTCCAGGGAGATTAATTGCACAAGAATGCAAACCCAAAGAGACCTATAAGTGTATTGATATTAATTCTCCACATTGTGGAGAGAAATACCACTAGAAGTCTTGACTAATAGCTAGTTAGTTTTTCTGTCTAGTTTAGTCGTGACACATGAATTTAGCCTTAATGTTACTGGATGACCGTGTGGAGATGAAATACCACTAGATGTTCCGTGGTTAGATTTAGCCGTGAGAATTAATTCTCCCACGTACTCTTCATATTTTTATGCTGCCAGCTAGGGTTTTGTGGGTTAAATCTTCCCTTCATTAGTTTGCTTAGGGAAAAGCTCTCCTCCAACTTTCAATATGAAGCTTCTTTACATTGGATACCAGATATAGAAAATTTCATAAAGAAACATTTGAAGCTGTTGCCATTTTTGAGCAGCATAAAAGTAGAAGATAAACTGGGGTGTTGCCCAAAAGGTAGAGCCATGGACCAAAAGACTTTGTGATCATGAAAAAAGATGGATATGGAAGTGTACAAAATTAATAAATGTCATGCTGATCATATGGTCCAGGTTGATCGAATGTAGTGTCAATTCTCTCTAATTTAGTACTCAGTTAGCTAGCTAGGAAATAAATAAAGCAGTGCCTCTTACGGACTAAGCCAATAAACTAATAAAGCATACAAAACCCTGAGAAATTAAAGTTAGACATAACTTAATTGAACAACAAAAGTTTAGCTCTTAGGGATAAGAAGGCAGGGCACCCCAGTAAGGTGGTGATACAGGATTATACTCCTCAACATTGAAAAGATAGTTGCCCTCTGCAATCTGATTTTGGCTCACCCCTACTCTCTTGTTCGAGCTTCGAATGGCAGCCACCGAAGTGCTTTCCACCGTCTCTTCTCCGGAGATCTCAGTGTAGACGGGGGACACTTGCTTCCTAGCCACTTCTTCTCTCAGAATAGTCTTCAGTTTCATGACCTACACCACCATATAATTTATTTGATCAAAAAGTATAAATACATTCCTTAGAATACATGGGTGTTAATTTGTTTAAACAACTTCTTGTCTGAGAATACTCTTCGGTTTCATGACCTACACCACCATGTATAGTTAACTAATTAATTTGTACGTAAATTCCATAAAATACATGGGTGCTATTCACACTTTATATTTGATATCATGCTATCTAAATTAAATAGAATTATAAACTGAGTCAGAATAGCGTTGCTCTTTGACCTAAACAATATCATCAGTAAATATATGATACAAATAGTTTTAATTACCTCATCTTGGAGCTTTTGCTTCTCCTTAGAGACAGAATCATACTCTTGTTTGAGCGCGTCGTACAAGCGTTCAAGCTGCTTGGCCTTCCACCGAGCTCGTCGGTTTTGGAACCAGACAGCAATTTGCCGAGGCTGCAGGCCGAGATCTCTCGACAGCTTCATCTTTCTATCAGGGTCCAGCTTTATCTCCTCTTGGAAACTCCTCTCCAGTGACTCTAACTGATCGCTTGACAATCGCTTCTTCTTCTCTTGACTGCTGCAGCCATAACTCATGATATGCTGATTGTTCCTCTCCATGGAAGATGGAACCGACCCTTGTGGCGTCTCGGACATCATGGCTTGATGATGCTTCATCTCCATGCCTGAAAAAGAAACAAGACCAAATATTTGTACTGTTTTATGTGAGAAGTACTAAAACAATTAAGTTAAGAATGACTTGTGTTGGATACATATATATAGAATACAAGACTTGCATATTTTAGTGTTTGACGGTGTGTGACCTCAAACGACTAGATCAGTAACTTCTCCTAAAAAAGTCGGGTGGAATTAATGTTTATTGCTTGAAGTTGAAGGCGCTACAGTTCTAGTTCAAACTAGCTTTTTTCGACATGTTTCTTCAGAGCGCATAAAAAGCTAAACAAGTTAAGGAAAAGCAAGATGGAAGAAAAGGGTATCAAAAATTACCGGGATGAGGAAAGTGGTCGAAATTGTAGTTGTAGAGGAAACCAAAGGAAGGTTCAGGTCGAGAAACAAGGTGGTGCTGCTGCGGCCTCAAGTTGGTGTTGTTCCAATCCATGCTTGGCCGGGTATCTCTCTTTCTCTCTCTGTTTCTAATTCTTCTTCTGCTAATTCTAATTGGGGTTTCGCTTTCCTTGTCTCCTCGATGCTTCAAATATGGACACGTTTATATGGACCTGCAGGGTCCAAGTAATCGAGATATATGGACCACAAGGACAGAGATCTAGAGAGAGAGGAGTAGGATATGATGATGAAACTAAACTTATAGGAGGACGAGGGGGCTTGGCGTGGCTCGAGAGAAAGAGAGAGTTGAGAGGTTCTACTCTCTCTCTCTCTAGATCTCTCTCTCTTTAAATTTGAGGTGCAAGAGAAACAGTACAGTGATCAATGAATTCAGTAGTTGAGAGAGAAGTGTGACTGTGAGCTGGTTATTCCTACTTCACCTTTGGGCGGCAACATATTAAGCTTTAATTGTTGTGTGTGTGTGTGTGTGTGTGTGTGAGAGAGAGAGAGAGAGAGAGAGAGAGAGAGAGAGAGAGAGAGAGAGAGAGAGAGAGAGAGAGAGAGAGAGAGAGAGAGAGAGAGAGAGAGAGTAGCAGTACATAGTTACAACTAGGGAGGGAGGGAGGGAGAAGGGATCAGAAGTGTTGCAGGACGAGGCGTGAGAAAGGGAGGCATAGTATGTCAGTAGTGAGTAGTTCCTTCAATAGGAGCAGGATTAATACGGGGACCATATTCAGATGGAGACCTTTGAGTCCACTCTTCCCCTCTCTCCCATTTACATCACCTTCCAACCGACAGCGCTCTCTCACACTCTCTCTCACTGTCAAGCATTTATACATACATACTGATACATATACATACGTATACATGTGCATGTATACAATTATCCCGTACATGAGCATGACATATATCAAGGATCTCTTTTTTTGTACATTTTAAGAATCGCCTGTGGGATTTACTTTGCAAAATTTCAGCCAAAACGGAAATCAATCATTTAGCTATTTATTATCATGAATTACCGTGATGATGCTAATATTGGACACATTGTGTACGTCTACACATTTGCTCCAAGTTAAGTACATTAAGTCTTGGTTTAAAATTGTCTACTATATATATATATATATATATATATATATATATAATTTTTACAAATATCCTCGAATACTAAATATAGACGGTTTATATTGCCCAGAGATCACATTTTTTTTGTAACGTAAGAATGTGAATATAATATACATCCCTCACATGCCACTCCCACGTAAAGTAAAATGTGAACATATGCATCCCGACCAATTGACAACATAACTCAATCATCGGAACCGTTCATCGTTTAGATTTATTTTCAAGAATTATCCTTGCAAAAAATCAGCCGAATTGGAGATTGTTTGGTCATCTATTCGTTGTATAGTTTACAGACAAATACAGTTCGTCAGATAAGGTTGAAACGATGAATGTTGTAATCAAATGGCTAAATAATTTCCAATTTGAAATTTTTTTTGTCAAAATGATCCTTGAATGATGACCTAAAATATAGACGGTTTATATATATAGCCCTTCTCTGCTAAGTAGTTCCTTACTTTTTTAAGTTAAAGAGTTTTGATCTCAGCCGTCAAAACAAATCATTTAAAACATATCTGACAGTTGGGTCTCATATATGTTTTGATCTGATGGCTGAGATCAAAACTCCTTAACTTAAAAAAGTAAGGATCTCCTTACCTGAAAATCATTATATATATATATATATATGTGTATAAAACAGATGTCCACATTTGTCGAAATGAGGAGGTCTACATTTTAATACAAAACGGGCGTCCACATTTTAATACAAAACGGACGTCCACACGTAAACGAGATTGTGTATATATATATATATAAATTCTCTAATAAGGAGATCCTTACTTTTTAAGATGCAGTTTTGATCTCAACTGTCATAACTGATTATTTAAACGGATCTGATGACTGAGATCAAAACTCTGCATTTTAAAAAGTAAGAACCCCCTTATTGGAGAATACTTTTATATATCAGGGCTTCTCCACTAAGGAGGTCCTTACTTTATAAAGTGCGGAGTTTTGATCTCAGCCGTTAAATCATATCATTTAAATGGATATGACGGCTGAGATAAAAAAATCCGTACCTTATAAAGTAAGGACATCCTTACCTGAGAATCATTATATGTATATCTTCTTTCTCTCTCTCTCTCTCTCAATATATATATATAAATAAGATTTTTTTTCCACTATGGAGCCCTACACTTTAAAAAGTTACGAGTTCTAATGTCAACCGTCAGATCAGATCATTTAAATAGATCTGACGACTGACATTGAAACTTCGTAAATTTTAAAAATACGGAGTTTCGTATAGTAGACTATATGTAATTGAAATAATACAATAGTATGAGGATCGTGCTATAATATATTATTTGATGAAGTAATCTGAGTGTCACAATCACAAGCCAATTGGCAATAGCTTAAGAGACTCAAATCTTTATAAACACATTTGCAAGGTCCATTTTCTCCAATGTGAGACAATACTTCACATTCTCACATGTCCCCGCACATGCATGTGGCGAATTTTCAAGTCATACACGTGGACAACTTATATAGGGTGATGTGGAGCACGTGTGACCACTTGGCTTTACACGTGGGCGAACATGCAGCTCTGATATCATGATGAAATAATCTGGGTGTCACAACCAAAACCAATTGGCAATGGTTGGAGAAGCTCAAATCCTTATAAACACTTTTGCAATATCCCTTTTCTCCAATGTGGGACAACACTCCACATTGTCACATTATTTTACTCCAATGGTAGGGCGACTTGGGTATATTGTTGCTTCGATCTTTTGAGTATAAGTGTTAAAGTTGGACCAGACCCTGAGTTCTCATTTTTATTAATTTTCCCAGTTTCAAGGACGTTTATACTTTATACCTTGTAATTAATTTTTACACGCTAACAGAAAATAAGTGAAATTGTTTAGGTAGTGAGTCTAGTGAGTCTAGTGACTATTTTGGTTGCGCTCTTGAGGAGTAGATTATTATGTGTAATTTGCTCTATTAATAATATTGGTGTTTCCTCTAAAAAATAAAAAATACAGATCACTTTTCACCTTAATTTCCTATCATAATGGAACCTCAATCTCTAACCTCTTCTCCCCTCTTTATTTAGGTGACAAGGTTATCGACATCGGGACTTTGGTGGATGTATGCAATTAACCACCACTTATCCGGTGGTGTGTTGTTGTTGGTACGAGCGGTGGATGTCGACGACCTCAATAGGGTAATGGGACGGATTTGAGCGAGAAGTCTACCATCACCACCACTTTGCAGGGTTCCATTTTGAAGTGTTCAACCCTTCAGGATCCTATTCCCAACTCTATGGTTCTAATAAAGTGTTAGAGGAGTATAGATTATGACAACATGCATGTCGCCGTTGTGTCCTCCGAAATATAGGAAAGTGTCAGACATGCGACGCATCACTAATTTGAAGTATCGGTGCTTTAAAAGTCATTTCATTTACTGTTATCCTCAATTTTCATTGTTTAATTGAAGCCTACTAAATAATTTCAGGTTTATCCTTTTTTGTAGTTGTAAAAATGATCCTTGAATGTTGAGCTACCAGATTTTGGTTTGAATCACATGCAATTCCTTTCTTGGAAGTACATCAATCATGTGTTCATCTCTTTGCGACAAACCGCAAAACAAATTATTGAGCTTCGATTTGTTATAATTGAAGAGAAGGAAAATATGAAACGTGAGATACGATGAGAGAAGGAGAAATAATTTACAGGGTCTTTTTTTCTCCCATATGAGCAGGTACGTATTTCAGGTTGGGTGTTTTGAATAAAGAAGGCTGACCAATGTTTTGTCATTCATCTGTTAATTGGTTCTTATTTATCACTAATTGTGTATGATTATGTGTTTATTTCTCATAACATGTTAGACCACATGATAAGGAGAAATTGATACATAGGTTATCTATTTGTAATTAAGGCCTTAAGGACGAGTAGGGGAACGTATCACTGTTTCAATTAACCATATTAAATTATGTATTTTAAAAAGGTATAATATTCATAAAAATATCTCAAAGAGATCGTACAAAGAGCAGAAACAAAAACAAACATGCTGAATTATATATCTGTGCAAAAATGTCCTGATATCCATAATTACATATTAAAAAGAACAAACATAGTTTATAATTAAGTAAAGGTGTAGGTAAGGTCGATTGCCAAAAAAAACACAAAAAATGCTTGGGATCCTAAAAATATGTACAAAATATGGATCCCAAATGAGGTGGCGCTGCCATATCACAAATGTGGAAAATGATCTAGCTTGCTAAATCATTATAGCTAAACTAATAAATTAAATTAAAAAATAAATAATTAACAATAATAATAAAAATACATTAATTACGAGCATCTCCAATAAATTTAAAATAAATTTAAAATTTAGCTAAATTTAAGGTAAAACATAGCTCCAACATATTACATAAACAAAAGTTAAATTTAAAATTGTTAAATTTTCTATCTATATTTAGCTAAACATGAGATATAAAATAGGTAAAAAGCGCCAAATATTTCAATGTCTATTTTTTTCAGTTTCAACGTTTTTTTTTCAATCTAATTTACATATATCTAGAACTGGAGCAGAAGTCAAAAAATTACTAGGTATATTTAATTTTTAAGAATTTTAGCAAATGAAAATAACTTTTATTGTTGGAGAAGCTCCGACACAAAACATTCAAGGGTTTAACGGCCAATTACCAGTAATCTAGCTAGACCTGGGATTCATAGAAGCTCTATAATAAAGCTTCTTCTTCCCCCATCGATTGCCTCAATACTTAGGTAGTGCATAGTAAATAATAATTGTTCCTTTGTACGTGTTCGTCGTTATTACAAACTTAAGTTGTCCGTTTTCATTCTTGTTGTCCCACTTGACGGTGACCTTGAGATTTAAGTACTACCCGACGGTGACCATGTCCGGTGAGACTGTGAGAGGTTGATGTTGGTAGCAGTACTGCCAAGGATAATGAGAGAGGAAGGAGATGAGAAACCAACTAAGATTTTTTTTTTTGGCTGATAAGCAATTAAGATGTTCAGTTTTGTATTCGTTGAATCAGAAGGTATAATTGATTTTGATTTGGTGAAAGGGGTGAAACTGCAATCTGGCAATGAAGTGTGGTGGATGGCTAGAAGGTGGTTGTGAACTGATCAGATTCGGGCATTTTTATCAGAATTCTTATATTATATTATTATTATTATTATTTTTCCAACAAAGATAATCCTCCATCAAGATAATTATAATGATAATCCATGCCATTTTATTGATTTAAATGGATGAGATGTGGGATTCCTTAGGATCGAGGGTACGTAAGGGTGGCATAGAGAGAGAGTACGTACCCTGCCACTGCCACCTCTTGTGTCTTCTGTCGTTCTGCCTTCTCTGTCTTCCGCATATCATCAATAAAAGGACAAATAAAGGTAGGAGGGAAAAAGAAGTTTTGGGCTCATCCTATTATTTCACCCCCACCTTAATTAAGTCGCAGTCTTGCTCAGAACCCAAGCTGCAATACCCTCTCTCTCTCTCTCTAATATGTGGGGTGGCAATGTATTGTTGGATTCTAAGTAGGGTAAATACTATAGGGTGTACGTACTGTTTTTGTTTGTTTTTTTTGTTTTTCAAAAGAAGAAAACGTGAATGAGTTTAACGGTAAGACAATGGCATTGAAGCCAAAATGGTGAAAGAGATGGATGCATGAGACAGAGGTCTTCCACCTCCTTTTCAACTTGAAAGAGATGGCTATTCTTCTTCTATTCTTCTTCTTCTTCTCGTGCATTAAAGTAAAGATGGTTTTCTCTCTGCATTCTAATTGACAACAACAACACCTCATATGCAATAGTTCCATGAAATCTGAGACTCATAATTATTTACTTATTCAGAGATACAGAAGAAAAGTTATCAACTCGTGGAAGGGTGCAAATAAATTGCTACTGATTGATCAGTCATCTTCTTGTGAATTGTGTGGGGTTTGACCCGCTTTTCTTGGCATCTAAATTCTAAGATGGAATAATGGTATTACTGTCGATCCTTTCCACCTTGAGAAAATAATTTTGTTTTAAGAAAATTCTTGTTGCACTTAACCCTAATTAAGCTGAAAAATAATGAAATCCAATCTCTTTTAGGTGGAATCAAGAAAATCTTCATGACATTCGGCTAATAGAAACGTTTTCATTGGGCAATTAATCCATCTAAACTTGTCACTTTGCTTAGTGAATCAACCCTTTAATGGAACAATGAGGGTATTAGTTAGGTGCAATCACGGGTAAATCATGTAATTAATAGTAAGTAAATTGCGCTCATGAGGATTTGAAGGTATATCCAGGTAGGGGATTGTTAAGTGCCTTCTAAGAAGAAATTAATAAAGTTTCAAATTAATTCTTACTTTTGGGGATTGTTATTTCCACTACCTTGCAACAAGAAGTTACCCTTTTCTGTGGGTACGTGCTCTGAGAGCCTGAGGAGAACCTGGTATGGAAATCCATTACCCGTTTGACATAAACAGAACCCAGCCGTGACAATTTTGCAGAAAAAACAAACAATGTCAGAACTCAGAAGTTTACTCTACTGCAGTTTTCTAGGCGCATATACTCCAATACCCCATTCGCATAAACAAGGAATATCTGACCACTTTCATTCAAATTATGCCTTCTAAGAAGGGATCGATGCAAACAAGAGGTTTTATTATGTTGAACTATAATGCATTGAATGATTATGGACTGTTCCATTCAGATTTTGGTACGTTGACTGCTAACCCAACGACTCTCATTGTATTCGATGTAGATGTTAAACATGCAACAAATAATGAATTTCATGCAAAAAGTACTATCACATATAATAGTTGCACTAACAGCAATTTTTTTAAAACTTTATTTTAGATGCCTAGCTAGCTAGCTTATCTTTGTCTTAGGGCAGTTCCTCAGCGTGAAAAAAAAAAAAAAAAAAAAAGAGGTACGTATTTTTCGTTGTTCCTCAGATAGGGTAGACCCTGTTCTTTTTTCTCTTTTCTTTCTGTAATTTTCTCAAAATTAATTGATTATATCATGGAAGCATTGAAGAACTTGCATGGTCCCATAGCAGCTCTAGGCCAACTTTATCAGCCTCCCTTTAGGCTTTTCCCAATCTGACCTGTACATAGTACTTTACTCATCAAAGAAAAACTTGTACGCATTCTTCATGGATCACACAATTTTTTGGACCAATATTCTAAATAGTTTTATTTATCTTTCACTCGTTTTCTTACTGTTTGACAACAATTCAACATTTAAACGGCAAAAGCATAAAAGCTGTCAAGAAATAGACCAACAATGTTATCAAATTAATCATATAGCATTTGAACTTTGAACTTTGGTAAGTATGTAACATGAAATCTGCCCTAAAGTTTGCAAAACTAGTAGAGTCAGAAACTGCCTATGCATTTTTTAGTTGTTAATTTGTGAGGTAACAAGGGGGTAAGAATTGAAAGCTTAATTTGTTTAATACGCTCACTTAATTTGTTCTTTGACTTGTATCCAACTACTATAAAACCATGACATAAAAAGATAGAGCTTCATAAATATTAAATCAGAGCAAGTGGATGAATCGGTGTGGCTTTAGTGGAACCAAGTTGTATATATATTTCAAATCTGTTTAATGAGATTTGTAAAATAACATAAAGAATAACAGAGAAGACTTTAGAATTTGCAGATATTAGCTAGAGATCGACCCTTGGCTAATACCTATACAAGTGACAATAAAGCTAGACGTACTGGATCAAGTATTAAATTTTTTTTTTCAGGTTAAAATCGTTTTTCGATTTCTATGTTCCAGTCGAATTTCAATTAATTTGTGTCCTTGTGTTATCATTTGACCTTTTTCGGTCATTATGTTTTCAATTGTTTTAATTTCGGTCACTGACATCAAACCCTTCTTGTTTTTTTTCTTTCTTTCTTTCTTAACACTTTAACAGAGAACAAATAATGTATATTTCTTTTGAGCACCAACTTCTGCAGCTGACAACCAATCTGGTGCCGAGGCAGAGAGATGAGAAGGCTATGGATCTGAAAATCAAATTGTAACATGAACTATTAAGATTGAATTTTTTTTAATCTTCCTAATAACCAAGTCAAAAAATTGATGATCTAAAGAAGTTTTTCTCAGAGCAACTGTTACATATGTCGCATGTAACCAGAGCCAAAGACTAAAACTACTTGAGTGCCAAAACACCAATACAGAAAGAACAGAGGTAGATGAAATGTTATAGCTACTTTACCTGGAAAGAAAACCTCCAAGTTAATGAGAATTTGAACTGGTAGTGCCCCTTCATTATTGGCATTTGCCCCCTATTGGTTTGGCAGACATGGATCCAACTTTATTAAAACAAACAGCAAGCTGACTCCTAGAGCAGCAAGCTGATTCCTAGAGCAGCAGCCGCCCATAAAGTTTGTGTTCTATAGGTTATAGATCAACAACTTAAATATTTTAGACTAATATACCAGTGGTCCAAATTGGGAGTGGCCGAAGAATTAATATCATAGACTGTACCTCTTGTATATATATGTGACAAGTATGTAAATCTCTATGCCTAATTTTATTTGAGGCTATGAGAGATACCCTATAGAGCTAGCTAGTCAAAGGTCTAAGAATTACTCCATCAGAATATGCCTGCATAAGGACACCTCTTATGACTACAAACAGCGCCGGATTTATGAACAGAGGACTAAATTAAGATAGGGTGGCACAGATCGTATCCATATATCATAGCTTTTTCATAACACTACTGCACAAATTTAATTTTCAAGGTGAAAAAAGCACAACTATTAAGTATGTGGACCGGTACGTACCATTATATGTACACATGTACGTGACTATGAGTTCAACCCAGAAGACTTGATTAGATAGAAAGAAAAGTCCAATCTACTTTTAATTACTGGTTTTAATCTTGTATGTATTTAGCAGATGACTGACCTTAGTCAATTCTATTGTCACTGTGCAAAGAAAGCAAGGCAAATGATTTGAAATAAAGGAAAATCAACTCCTAGATCCCCTCTTGATTTATTTATAAGGTACCCATTTTGATTAATTGGCAGTTATAGATTAGCAGGTGCTTAATTAGTTGACTGCTTTTTTCCTAATGACTATTTTATGTTGGTTAAGCAAGAAGAGATAATTTGCAAGAGATACCATGAAGCCCAACTTAGGCACACATATTTAAGAAAAGTTAATGTTTGCCTAGAAAGTTTGATGAACTAAAGGGATCTAGGGGCCGGAGAAAGAGATCAGCACAAATGGTTCTGCTATTATGTAAATTAATCAAAATGATAATTCACCAACAACCCAAAACTCATGCACCAATCAACTCAATCAAAGAATGAATACTAACAACTTCTTAGGGCTGCATATTGCTGTCTAGCTAACCCATCCCTAAAAAGCACAGCTCATGTACAAAACTGCAATTAAAGTTAAGTAAATCACATGAAAACAGAGAGACAGAGGAGAGAGACAGAGAGAGAGGACCTGGAAAAGAAATATGAACTGTTGAACTAGATGATCCATCCAGATACAACCTGGAAGGAGCAAACTTGATGCAGATTTGACCTTTCTGTGGATACAGTTCTACTTTGGTACTTTGTCTAAACTGTAATCATTGAGTAATATAAAGCAGCACAACCTATACAAATCAGTAATGTTACTGAGAAAGGAGCATTAATTATTCTTTTAAACCTAGGATCATGCAATGAACGGTTAGAATTGAATAAACCTTTAATAACATGCATGGAGTTGAATGGGAAGTAGAAGTTCATATTCAATAAACATAAGAAAAGTATCATTACTGATGATTTAGATTTTGGTTCGAGTTAGAGGCTGCTTGAGTTTTTATCCCTTCATTTTGTTGCCAATGATAGCTTTATTAATTGGGATCGGTTCAGCCTTGTTTATCTGTGTAATGGCTCAATGCCTCAATCCTCCTGGGATTAATACTTTAAAAAAATTGTCAATAAGTCCAAAATCTAGAATTTTTTTAAATAAGTTTGGACAATTCCGTATAAGGTTGTTTAAAAAAAAAATTCCGTATAAGGACAAAAAAGTGTTTATTAAGGTCAATAAAATATTTTACTAGATATCAGTAAAAGTAAATTTACGAGAGAAAAATCGAGTTTTACGGTATTTTCTCACTTTTTTTTTTTGCTTATATTCTCTTATTTTCTCTTTTTTTCTCTTCAACTCCCACCGAGATGAGAGACTGAATCTAATGTAACCGATGTATTTTCTCATATATGGATGTTGCACATAAAGTAAGTTTAAAATATAATGTATGGATAATCAACATTTTGAATTAGTTGGTACTTAAATTCATATTAATTAAAGTAATCAAAGCAATACTCTAAACAAAATAGCACATATCCTCCAAAAAAAATAATTAAAGTCTACTTAATAATTGATTATAGGAAGAGTATGATGATCAAATTTTAAAGAAAAAATCTGGAAGGAGAATAATAATTGCATTGTTAATTATTTTGGAGGGAAAATGTAAGGTGAGACATGTATTTCAACATATTTCATTTAACTGAGATATGATGAAAAATGGACGGAGGTATCCCAATGATATATTTTTAAAAGTTCAAGTGTCTTATTAATCACTTTTGAATGTTGGGTACATTTTTGTCCGGTGCATCAAAGTTTAGACTTTGTTGATGATAAAAACCCTTCTTCTTTTTTTGCCGAAACCATGATTTTTCACCAAAAATCGTATGTTCTTATTTTCGCATCAAAATATTCTTACACTCAAATCATGATTTTTAAAGACTTCTTGAGTTGATAGAACACAAAAATATAGACTCGTTTTTTTTTTACGATTTTCCAAAGTCGGAAAATTAGAAACTCAAAAAAATAAACGATTCAAGATTTTCGAGCAAAGTCAGTTGGAACACTTTTTAAAAATCATGTCTTACCAATGGTGAAATTTTGGCACGAGAAAAATTAAAGGAAAAAGAGGGTTGGCAAGATTTTGTATGTTAAGGCATGTCGTGACACCTCCAAACGTGCCAAACAATGTCAACCCTTTTTCTTCAATTTTGTCCATGACAAAACTTCATCAATATTAAGAAATAATTTTTAAAGCTTTTCAAACTAATTTTGCTCGAAAAACTAGAACCATTTATGAGTTATGGTTTTTCAAAGTCTGAAAACTTAAAATATCATAACTCAAAAACGAGTCAAGTTTTTCGAGTTTAAAAACTATGTTTTACCAATGGTGAAGTTTTGACATTGAAAAAGTTGAAGAAAAAAGTGCAATACACAAGGAGGTATCCCAAGGTACCCCTGACACTTCCAACAATGACCATGCTAGTGAGGGTAACTAAAGATGCATGCTCATGCTAGAGAAGCTAATGATACTTATGCCTATGTTAAGGATGCCCACGATTCCCATGTGATTTTTTAAAATCGAAAAACTAGAAAATTCATAAAAAATAAAATATCTAATATTTTCGAGTTCTGTCAATTGAAAAACCTTTTTAAAAACATGTTATACCAACGGTGAAGTTTGGAGACTTTTTTTTTTTTTTTTTGCCAAAACCATGGATTTTCACCCAAAAATGTGGGTTATAACACACGATTTTTGAGCCAAAATTGCATGTTCTTATTATTGCACCAAAATTATCTCACACTTAAATCATGATTTTTAGGTACTTCTTGAGTTGACAGAACGCAAAAATATCGACTCGTTTATTTTTTACAATTTTTCAAATTCATAAAAAAAAATGATTCGAGATTTCTAACAAAGTCAGTTGCAACCCCTTTTAAACATTATGTCTTACCAATGATGAAGTTTTGTTATAGGCAAAGTTAGAGAAAAAAGGGAGTTTGTCTCGCATGCCGTTGTACCTCCAAATATGCCAAAATATACAAACCTCTTTTTTTCCTTCAACTTTGTCTGTGATAAAACTTCACCATAGTTTAAAAAAAAATTTAAAGTTTTTTCAACTAACTTTGCTCGATAAACTCAAGTCGTTTGTGAGTTATGATTTTTCAAAGTCAGAAAACTTAAATAATCATAACTCACAAAGGAGACGGGATTTTCGAGCAAAGTCTGTTGGCACACCTTTTAACAATAATGTTTTACTAAAGCTGAAGTTTTGACATAGGTAAAGTTGAAAAGAAAAGCACAATTCACAAGGAGGCATCCCCAGGTATCTCAAGCACTTCAAACGATGCCCCACGATAGCGAGGCTAATTAACGATGTTCATGCTAGTGAGGCTAACTAACGATGTTCATGCTAGCGGGGCTAACTAACGATGCATGCCCATACTAGCGAGGCTGACGATGCCTATGTCCATGCTAAGGATGCCCACGATGCCCATGCATGTTTCAAAATCGGAAAACTAGAAAATTTATAAAAAAATAAACGATTCGATATTTTTAAGTTCTGTCAATTGGAAAATCTTTAAAAAAGAAACATGTTATACCAATAGTAAAGTTTTGAGAGTTTTTTTTTTTGCCAAAACCATGGTTTTTCACCCAAAAACGTGGGTTATAACACACGATTTTTGGGCCAAAATCGTATTTTCTTATTTTCGCACCAAAACCTTCTCACACTCAAATCATGATTTTTAGATATTTCTTGAGTTGACAGAACGCAAAAATATTGACTCATTTATTTTTTACAATTTTTCAAATTCAAAAAATTAGAAAATTCATAAAGAATAAACGATTCGAAATTTTCTAGCAAAGTCAGTTGCAGCCCCTTTTAAACATTATGTTTTACCAATGATGAAGTTTTGCTATAGGCAAAGTTAGAGGAAAAAGGGAGTTTGCCTCCCATGCCATTGTACCTCCAAACGGGCCAAAATATACAAACCTCCTTTTCTATGCAACTTTGTCCTTGACAAAACTTCACCATAGTTAAAAAATGATTTTAAAAACTTTTTCAACTAACTTTGCTCGATAAGGTCGAGTCGTTTGTGAGTTATGATTTTTCAAAGTCGGAATACTTAAAAAATCATAACTCAAAAACGAGTCTGGCATTTTGAGTAAACTCAGTTGGCACACTTTTTAAAAATAATGTTTTACCAATGGTGAAGGTTTGGCAAGATAAAGTTGAAGAGAAAACTATAGTTAACAATGAGGCATGCCGAAGTACCCCAGACACTTCAAACAATGCCCATGCTAGCGAGACTAACTAATGATACGTGTCCATACTAGCGAGACTAACAATTCCTATACACATGCTTAGGATGCCCACGCAATTTTTCAAAGTCGAAAAATTGGAAAATTTATAATAAAAAAATTAAACAAATCGAGATTTTCGAGATCTGTCAATTAGAACAAAACATGATCTACCAATGGTGAAGTTTTGCGATTTTTTTACCAAAATCATGGTTTTGGCAAAAATCGCATTTTTTTTTTCGCACAAAAATTCATACACTTAAATCATGATTTTCAATTACTTATTGAGTTGACAGAATGCAAAAATATCGACTAGTTTATTTTTTACGAATTTCCAAAGTTGAAAAACTAGAAAATTCATAAAAAAATAAATGATTCGAGATTTTCGAGCAAAGTCAATTTGAACACCTTTTATAAATCATGTCTTACCAATTGTGAAGTTTTGGAATAGGCCAAATTAAAGGGAAAAGAGGATTGGCAGTGTTTGGCATGTCAGGGCATGTCGTGACACCTCCAAACGTGCCAAGCCAAGTCAATCCACTTTTTCCTTCAACTTTGTGCATGACAAAACTTTATCAATGCTAAAGATGATTTTTAAAGCTTTTCCAACAGAATTTGCTCAAAAATCTCGAATCGTTTGTTAATTATGATTTTTGAAAGTCGAAAAACTTAAAATAATTAACAAACAAGCCTAGCTTTTCAAGCAAAGTCAGTTAGAACACCTTTGAAATATCATGTTTCACCAATGGTGAAGTTTTGACACAAGTAAAGTTGAATGAAAAAGTGCAATTCATAAGGAGTCATCTTGAGATTCCCCTCACACTTTCAACAATGTGTATGCTAGCGAGGCTAACTAGAGATGCATATGCTAAGGATACTCACGATGCTAACATAATGCATAAATATAGACTCGTTTATTTTTTATAATTTTTCAAATTCGGAAAACTATAAATTTCATAAAATAAAAAAACGATGCGAGATTTTCAAGCAAAGCCACTTCAAATACCTTTTAAAAATCATGTCTGACCAATGGTGAAATTTTGGCATCGGCAAAGTTAAAGCAAAAAGGGAGTGGACAAGGTTTGGCATGCCATGACACTTCCAAACGTGACAAACCATGCCAACCTCATTTTTCCTTCAACTTTGTCATTGACAAAACTTCACCAATGTTAAAAAATGTCTTTTAAAGCTTTTGCAACTGCTTTTCTCAAACAGCTCAAGTCGTTTGTGAATTATGATTTTTCAAAGTCGGAAAACTTAAAAAATCGTAACTCATAAACGAGTCGGACTTTTCGAGCAAATTCAGTTGGCACACCTTTTAAAAATCATGTTTTACCAATGGTGAAGTTTTGACACTGATAAAGTTGAAGAAAAAAGTACAGTTCAGAAGAAGACATCCCAAAGTGCCGTAGACACTTCCAACGATGCCCATGGTAGAAAGACTAACTACCGATACACATGCTAGCGAGGCTAACTAACGATACATACCCATGCTAGCGAGCCTAACAATGCATATGTCAATGCTAAGGATGCGCACGATGCTCACAATGCCCATGTTATTTTTCAAAGTCTAAAAACTAGAAAATTCATTAAAAAAAAATAAACGATTCGAGATTTTCGAGTTCTATTAATTGAAACACTTAAAAAAAATGTTTTACCAATTGTGAAGTTTTGAAAAAAAAATTAATTTGGCCCAAGTAGGATATTTTTCATGGATTTTATGATATTCTCACTTTACTTTTGTTTTTCTTATATCCTCTTCTTTTCCTTCTTTTTCTGTTCAACTCCCACCGAAGTGAGAGACTGAATCTAATGCCACCAAGATATTTTCTCATGTATGGATGATGCACATAAATTACTGTTTAGACCATGTTGGTAATTAAAACCCTAATAACAATTCTCTACTTTTTTTATGGTTTAAGTCCTCAGTCTTCACTCCACACTTTGAAGTTGCACACTTCAGAGAATTCATAAGACAAGTAAGCAATCATAACCAGACTGCTATTGAACAAAGGAATGGTCAACCAATGTCTCCAAAATCAAGCATGATTGATGTAACCAACGAAAAGACTGTAAATTGACATCACATCTAAGTTACAGAATGCTTTACAGTGAGCAAGACAAAAACAAGGTATTACAAAAGTATGTTCCCCTTAATCTAATTCTAATCTGCAAGGTATACAGAATTGAACAAAACTGGATGAAGTACATGAAAGTGAAGTTACATGATCATAGAGGACACACACCTACTGCAAAAAATCAAATAAGATGACATCCTCTTAAACATCTTATGCCTTAAGAAGTATAAGGTGTATCATAAATCCCAGACTGAATCCTGTGGGATCATTCATGTGAATT
The DNA here is from genome assembly GCA_030142095.1 of Rubus idaeus. Lineage (NCBI taxonomy): Eukaryota > Viridiplantae > Streptophyta > Magnoliopsida > Rosales > Rosaceae > Rubus > Rubus idaeus. The sequence continues at coordinate 8,807,359 of CM057970.1, forward strand.
AACAACTTCCCTTTTCAACATTTGGCTACTTCAAAACCCCTTTTCGTTTGCGCTCTTTCAAATTACTGGGGATAATAAAAACAGAATCCACGCATAGCCCACCTTTGGAATGTGTGCAATCAATCTGTTTCATGGAAAATCTAACTTCTGTCACTGGATCTGCATCGGTCACAATAAATTCACCAACCTTGTAATCAACCCAGCATCCACGCTTATGATAGGCATCGTCATGTGCAGTTTGATCCAAGCAGCACTCATATGATGCTTGCTGACCATCCGGAGTCGACAACTCAAATCGTACTGGCTTTATATCCCAACCATGGGTGTGCTCAAAATTGCAAACACGCCGTCCCAACCTTTTTGCAAATTTTCCAATGTGAAGCCTGAAAGACAGGGTGTAGATATCCGCAGGAAAAGGGAACTTCACAACCCCATCCACCTCATACCACCATATCTGTTGTAAATAAGCTACAACATGAAACCTGAAAGCAAAGATCAACAAGAGCAGTTCATCAAGATTTGTACGATATAATACATCACCCTATCGGCAAGATCCTTATGATATAACACATCATCAATTTATCATACTAATCTAGAAAAGAGACGTGATGAATTCAACGTGCAATGAGTGGATTATGATAACTAACCCAAAAGACAATATAATGAAGATAAATATATATATATAAAAATGATAGGATGAGATCAAAGGTGAGAAGCCCCCATCCCCAGAAAACCAAACGCAAGCCTCTATTGCTGTGCAGTTGTCTTGATCGCACAAACTACCTTCAGAAGTACAGGAAATTGAGTGACAACAGCATTAGCAATTCAGATTCCACCTCACAATTCACTCTCAAGTAGCCCCCACCAACAAGAAACTAACCTATGATAAACAAAATGTATAATCCCCTTTCAGTCTGACATAGCCAAACTAGATTCGTATCTTTGAGAAGTGTCTAGTTATTCAAAGAACAAATTGAGAACAGCCCCTTTTCCAAAACCATTGTTCAAATTCTCAACCATTTGGATGAAGCAAGTGGAGCCAACCATTGACATCCCCAGCATTATTGAAGAAACGTTTCTGATGACCCACATCAACTAGGTCAAGCAGAACTTGGATATCATTTGATGTTTTAACCTTCCAGACTTTTCTCTTCTTTTTTATAATCTTTTTCTTTAGGACCTCTCTAGCATACCTTCATTTTAACACAAGTTGCATAACTTTTCCGATGAATATACTTGTCGCAGAACATATTACAGGTTAAACTACAAAAACATTTCAAGAGAAATAGCTCCACTTTATCAGACATTAAGTAGGGTAATTATGGGGTCAGAGTCTTGCCGATAGAGCAGAACTGAATACAAGCAAATGTAGGAAATATTTGTACATCTAGCACATAACAAGCCTTAAATAAGTCCAATTGCAATTTTCAACTGAAACTATAGATATCAATTTTTATAGAGGACTGTTTTCATTATGATGATATATAATAATATACAGCTTATACCCCAAATGAACAGAAGCTAGTATTGGATTTTTTTTAATATTAATTAATATATCAAAATATGCTAAATGAGAAATTCAAGTAACAAAACCAAGAAAAGTTATCTATAGCCAGAAAATCCACAATTCTTTCTGAGATAGAAGTGATTGTAACAGAAAATAGGACAGAGTATGCATGAGATACTATCACTGACAAATTATTGGGAATCTACAACAGCTTAAAATGGTGGCACTTATTATCTTCTTGTAACATAATTTTTTTTTTAAGGGATACAAAGGTGGGGACAAGGGATAAAGGTGGGGACTTTAGACATACATTCATTTGATTTAGACAATTTTAAGTTACAAACAATCAATGTCTTCAACTCCCAGCCTAGTCATTAGAATTATGATTAGTCAACTGACCTCTTGAAGCTATGGAACTACAATAAGATGAATGGTTTGGCTTTAGTTTTCTACGTGATAAATGACATGAACCATGTAATAATGGAAGAGAAGCCATGACCTGGCCAATGACAATAAAAAATTCATAGAGAAGTGTGTTCCAATATAAAACCACAAAGCAAGGAAACATTTTGCAACAACAGAAAAGAGAAATTAACTAGCAATAAATTTCAGTGAAAAATGTGAAAATGTATTATGCAAATTATAAGTTTAACATCCATATCAACTTCAATATATGATCCAAGTTTTCATGTTCTTTCATAGATCCTGCAAACGCTTGCATTCAATCTAAGTCACATGGAATAACTAATTTTGTTTCCTACCTATGAAAGCGTAATAATAGCCTTTGGATGATCTGCTCCTACATAAGAAATACATCCCCAGTGCCATGAGATACTTCCTTCCAAATCTCCCCATATTCGCTATATGTGAAACACAAATGTCCATTCAATTGATGTAACAAATTAAATATGTTCATGGTTGGAAACCCTACAAGACAATAACTCATGCGAGACACGCTAGTGCTTAGCAATCATATGGTGTTCACATGCTGATTTAGTTGACAGAACCTATGATTGTTCAATGATCGAATCATGTTGATCCTTTATGACTAGGGCATACCCTGTCAGTAACCGCCCTTCTCGTGAAGTCTCAAGTTCAAATCATTCCACAGTTGTGGTAACCAATAAGAAAAAGAACCTAAATTAGAGAAAGTGTCCTAATAATGCAATAGATATATTATCATTTTCAAGCAACCAAGAACATCAGTTTCTTGGGGATTCTTATTTCTCCTCTCAAGTCTGATTACAGATAAATAAATTAGGCAAACAAGCCCCCTGAAACTATGTAGCTATCACAAATAATCACCACCCACCGAATGTGAAAGAAGAAAGCAAGAAAGAAACTTCACTTGATGTTCATGCAGAAAATTCCAAAGCATCATTTTTACACATGAACAGACCATTGCCGACATCAAAAGCATACACTACTAACCTTGATTCTTCAGTAGGTATCCAGTTCCAGTACCGCCGATCTTCAATCCCTGTTATCGCCATGGCCCTTGCAGAAATGGACATGCAAACCCTTCCTGTGACCCTGTCCAGCCATAAAACCTGCAAAACCCACCCAATTGAATAAATTTGAAAATACTCCTCGGAACCCAAAAACCCTAAAAATTGTAAAGTAAACCCTAATTCCGAATCTGAAAACCCACCTTATTGGCATCGTCGTAGGGCACAGGGCGAGAGAGCAAAGCAAATATGTCCTTTTTAGAGAGGTTTTGGTACCTCTCGGGAGGCAACAAATCAAGCAGATCATGATAATTAGGGGGCAGCTTAGATTCCCAAACCGCATCCGACGACGCCGCACCACGAAACGCCCTGTTGAGTCTTGCGAGGTTGCAAATCTCAGGCGGAGTCAGGTACATGAACACGCACGCCACGCAGCTCTCCGGTATGTCGCCCAGGCCCGGACCCATGCCCGACCCGTTCGCCCCCTCGGTCAAGTTGGAGAGCGACGCCCCCATTTCTTTTCTATCTCGGTTGGGAAAACACCCCTCCGAATTTCGCAATTTCTTTCTATTTTCAGGCCATGCTTTTCCGTACAGTTTCCCTGTACGGAGGGGTAGAGAATCGGAGCTGCTAAAGGAAATGGGTTAGGGTTTTGAGAGGGATTCGAGTGTAATTAGCTTAGTGTGAAAGTGAAGTAGTCTAGTGGAAATTTGTAGCATGGATTTTGGCGTGTATCGTCATAAATTTTTTCTGCAGAAAAATTCTAGGTTTGGGAAATTGGGGGTTTTTTGGACGCGCAGAGGAGCTGAGCTGCGGGGAGAGGGATGCAATTTCGCTCCCCACCGTTAGTTTAGTACTGTGCACTATGTACATCCCTTCAATATACGTCTTTTTCATATCTGAAATTAAAAATAAATAGTGGGTCCAACAAGGAATATGGGCTTCGGATTTTGGATTTTCACGACCACGTGTTACACGTGTATTAATTACAGTGGACCAACCGTTGGTAGAAAAGTCGGCTGACTTTTATGGGACCAATAACATCTGTTGGTTCTTCTACCGCTCATTGGCTGATCATTTGTTTTACCGTGGCCTGCACCTTATCCCATTTAATCCCGGCCAACAGCAAGTCAACAATTCTGACTTTTCATGGAAAGGTTTGGCGCCAAATCTCCAATAGTATATAGGTTCGACTCTAGGTTTGGTTTGGGTTAAAGGTTCTGACTTCTGAGTCAGATTCAGATTCGAATCCAAGTCCGAGTTTGTGTCCGGGTCAATTTCGATTCTTGGATTAGCTGAGCTCGTCACCACTTGTCGAGTTGTCGGGTCTTTGGCCCATTATGAGTGTTCGCCATGGGCATATATGGTTTGTTCGCTTGAAGGATAACCTCTGCCATGGAGGTGATCGTGGAGACGTGGAGTATGAGGTATTTTTTGGAGTGTTATCTATTATTCTATTTTGTATGTATGTGTGTTTTTTTATTATTTATTATTATTAATAGAATTTGTAGTACACTAATTCTCCACTCAAAAAAGCAACAAAAGGACATAAGTTCAACATATAGACCAACCCTTAAATCCTAATTGCTTCTATAATATTCTTCCAAAACATCATATCGAGAATCTTTGAAACTAATGAATTAATTGTCATCTATAGTGCGAACAAATCTAATCTATACCTCTAACTCTCGTTGGGTTTTAGAAATTGAGGCATTAAAAAAAAAAATCAATCATTTTCTGTATTTGGAATGCAAAATAAAAGGAATTACTTTTCTGAATGAAAGGGAAATATGATCCATACTTCAAGTGAATCATGTTCCTTACTTATTTTCATGCATTTATTGTATTAATTTAACATTAATTACATTATTTTTATAACTAAAATAATAAATAATGAAATTATAAATATTAATTTTCTTTCATATATTATTATTATTTTTATTCTTTTCATTAGTATTGTCAATCACTTGAAAAAAAAATTAATGAAAATTTTCTTTTCCGTGAACCAAACGAGATCCTAAAATTGTGATAAGAAAAATGGTAGTGCGTCTTAGGTCTTCCCTTCATCTTTCAACACATTTTACTAGTTATATTTCGTTTTTAAATAATTAAGAGAGAATAAAAATATGAAAATGAAGCAAAACATCATGAGTATAAGAAGATATTTATTTTTGTGTGGCACGGGTCCACGGGATCAAGATCTAAGACAAAAAAAAAACCGTTCAAAAAGATCCAAGACAAAAAAGAAAAATGAAAAAGAAGAAGAGGTGTATCAAGAGCCATCCTATGGGTATATGGCACATAAAATGTGAGGTAGGTGATTTGTAGTTTTAAAGACGGCCTTTGGTTGCTTTGCTAGTTTTAGTTTTGCAAAAGAAAACCTGTGGGTTTTTACATTCCAAAGCCAAAACCATGGGCAGTTCAAGTTTTCCTTCCTCTGCGCACACAAAACCTCCCAACTTAAAACCGGCAGCTACGCTCTGTGTATATAGTATTTACCGCTTCTGTAGTTGGTCTCTGTCTCACCATCTTCTGTAGTTGGTCTCTTTCTGTTTACACCTCTCATTGCTTGTCTACTGTTTCTGCAAAAAGCTGAAAAAGCAAGTCGTTTTGCCTCTCAAAGTGTTTCTGAAATAGACGAAGCTCCTTATTTTCTTTTCTTTTTGAGCTTTAATGGAATCCAATAATGGTGTAGGGGGTGGGTTGTTTTCAGGAATGTTAGGCCTAGAAATGCCTTTGCACCCAACACAGAACCCCCAAAATCCTCAAAACCCACACCACCACCATATGCACCAATCCCAAATGGTCAGCTATGCCCACCATGAAACTGATCATAATCATCACCAACAAGCTCAGCAATCTGTCAAACATGGGTATCCATATGCCACAAAGCCCAAACAGATCAACCTAAGTGATGAAGATGAACCTGGGTTTGGTGCTGATGACAGTAATGGTGATAACAAGAGGAAAATTTCACCATGGCAAAGAATGAAGTGGACAGATACCATGGTCAGGCTTCTAATTATGGCTGTGTTTTACATTGGGGATGAAGGTGTCTCTGAAGGCCCTGATCCCACAGGGAAGAAGAAGAATGGTGGAGGTTTGCTACAGAAGAAAGGCAAATGGAAATCGGTGTCGCGGGCTATGATGGAGAAGGGCTTCTTTGTCTCTCCTCAGCAATGTGAGGACAAGTTCAATGATTTGAACAAGAGGTACAAGAGGGTCAATGATATACTTGGCAAGGGAACTGCTTGCAAGGTTGTGGAGAATCAAGGGTTATTGGAGAAAATGGATTTGTCATCGAAGATGAAGGAGGAAGTTCGAAAACTGCTGAACTCCAAGCACCTTTTTTTCAGGGAAATGTGTGCTTATCATAATAGTTGTGGCCATGGCACTGTTGGTGTTGCTGGAGGTAGCGGTGTGCATAACTCATCTCCTGAAATGGCCACAGACCCATCCGAGGTTCCATTGCAGCAGCCCCAGCAGAAAAGGTGCTTTCACTCGTCAGAAAATGCTCATGTGGTTGGCAACTCCGGCCGGGCAGAGACTGAGGCATCGAAAATGTTGAAAGCAGAAAGTGGCGGTGAGGACGAAGATGAAGACGACTATGAGGATGATGATGATGATTCCGTGGATGATGAGGTTGATGAGGAAGAAGGGGTTGTGGAGGGTGGTATAAGGGGTCAAAATGGGCATGGACATGAAGATGAGGATGACAATGATCATGAAAAAACTAAAAGACCAAGAAAGGGAGGGTCCTCAAGCAAAATGTTGATGCAGCAATTGAGCAGTGAATTGATGGGTGTGATCCAAGACGTTTCAAAGAGTCCATGGGAGAAGAAGCAGTGGATGAAAACAAGGCTGATACAATTGGAGGAGCAACAAGTGAGCTACCAATACCAATCTTTTGAGCTTGAAAAGCAGAGGCTGAAGTGGGTCAGGTATAGTGGCAAGAAGGAAAGGGATATGGAAAGAGCTAAGCTCGAGAATGAGAGAAGAAGGCTGGAGAATGAGAGAATGGTATTGCTCGTTAGGCAGAAGGAGCTCGAGTTGCTTGATCTTCATCACCACCACCAGCAGCAAAATTCTTCAAACAAGAGAAGTGACCCTTCGTCCCTTTCTGGATAATTTGTGTATACACGGGCCTAGATCAGATAGATGAGAACGACGCATTTTTAGTTTTCTTGTTTAAAATTGTATCATCATGTATTTGCATCTTTTGAAGTAAAGAGATATATTTCTGAAATTGAAGCAAAGACGACCCTTTTAGTGCAGTGTTGGCTAAAATAAGAACAAACTAGCAAGTTTGGATTTAAGACCCAAGTTTTGCGTAGACAGACCCTCCAAGTATGGATTGGTACAACTACAATTCAAACAATATCTCAAATTAAACTTGTTTTTGTGTGTCGATATTATACATACAGAAAATTCTATGAAATACTTATTGTGAAGTACTGCATATTGGATACATGTGACAATGTGGAGTGTTGTTTTATATTGGAGAAAGAAAAATGGATCTTGCAAATGTAAACAATATGGATTTAGGCCTCTTCAACCATTGCTAATTGGTTTTGATTGTGACACCCAAATTACTTCATCATGGTATCAGAGCTTCAGGTTCGCTCACTTGTAAAGCCAAGTGGTTACACGTGCTCCACGTCACCCAATATAAATTATCTACGTGTTTGACTTAAAAATTAGCTACACGTGCGAGGGCATAAGAGAATGTAGAGTGTTATTGGAGAAAAAGAACCTTGCAAATGTATTTATAAGTATTTGAACCTCTTCAACAATTGCCAATTAGTTTTAATTGTGACCCCCTCCACATTCTCACTATACATAGACCCTCTCCTATGGTTTTTATCGCCAATAAGAGAGATAGACAAAACCGTTTCGCGTATGCTCATTGATCAATTACATCTTTCTAATGTAAACATGGTTATTAGTGTACACCCATAATTGCAACTGCATCATCAAATTAATCAACTCACATCAAAACGTGGACGAGCCTGAGAACATAGAATGGCTTGATGATGGAGTGGTCCAAGTTACATGAGCTAATCACTTTGATCAGTTTAGTTATTTCAGTTTTGTCATCATTAACAGTTGTAATCTTTCTACAATCGTGTTTACATGGGCAAGATAGTTAAATTTTAAGCTGGAATCTAACGAAAACAAATTAATGACAAACTAATATCACAAAACCATCATCTTTATTGGAGACTTGAATGACTTTTTGTAAGCACAAAATGGGGTCATGGACAACATGACTTATAATTGTAGAAAAACGACTATAATTGCCTCGGTGTATAACCCTTCATACAAGTCAAATCAACAAGCAAGTCTCCAAATCCTGGGGATATAAACCTCGCAGGTAACAAGGGATCAGTCCATTTCCCGATAGTTAAAAACAGGAAATTATACCTCAAAATTAAGGCAAGAAGAATTCTAATCTTCAAGCTCAATAATCTTGACAACAGAGGCATCACCAACTTTCTGGCAAACAACTACTCGATCGTGCGACTTTACAACTCCTGATGCCTTTCCATGATCAAGAGCGACCTTTAGAACCGACTCGTTTGTTGAACTGGTAGACTCAGCCTGAAGAATCGTATATTGGACAACAAATTAGATACCAAATTGGAACATACAACCAAGAGGTGAGAAAAGAAGCAACACAAAAACTAGCAAAAATACTGTATATAGACAAACATAAATTATTCTCAACATAACATTCCACCTATGGGTAACTGTAGGTTACACAGATAGTCAAACTCATCATAAGCACCAAAATCAAGATAGATGGTCTCCAGCCAACAGCCAAGGCAATGTATGAAAGGCTGTGATATTACTCAAGGCCGGGCAGTCACAGAACTGGTGACTACTGAGCTAAGAACCCTAGGGTGCCAAAAAAAAGAGAAACTGATACCGAACTGCAAAGAAGTTTGCTGCACAGGCAGGGCTCCAATTACTATAAAACAATACTCTATAATGAGCATAGTGATCAAGTGAATATAAGAAGAAACTAATAGAAGGAGTTGCCCTTCATATAGTCAGAATTGGCTGAAATAAATGCAGTGTGTGGTACACATGCAAGGTTCCAATCACTATCAAACAATACTCTAATCTATGCTGATGCACAGTGATTGAATGAGGTGAGTATGAATATAGGAAGAAACTAATAGCAGGAGTAAACAGAATTGGCTGAAATATATGTACAATTTAAAGACTAGTAAAAACTTAACTAGCAGAAGGCATTGATAACAAATTTACATTCAAAACCACCATATAGAGGAAAAGACGAGCATCATCAAATCAATGTGAAAAAAACTTACAGGGTGTCGAGGATCAGCAAGCATAGGGTAAAGACCCCTGACTAAGAGTGATTGCCTTGCCTGCATATTGGGTTTTACAAAAGGGAAAAACATTACGAAAAATGACACAAGTAAAAGCAATGCGAACTTCTGGAAAGAAGTTTCAACATTCTACAATAAAGTAACAGTTCAATGATATCAAGTTTTGCCCTTGTCTGAAAAAAACTGGACGTTGTGCATGCTTCGCATTAAGATCAAATTTAATTTATGCGATATATTCATTTAAGAATCCACGTCACAACTACACTTTTTTCTGAATTTCAAAAGATTTCTTTCCCATATAGGAGAAGAGTTTATGCATAATGAGATAACAAAAATAAACCTGAGCATTAACGTCAACGTTAAAATCTGCATGAGACCTAGAATTTTCATGACCTTCCTGCAGCAATGTCATCATTTGACTGGTATCATCTTTTTTTTTCTTCTTGTTTATATTGTAATTAGATGCGAAAAATGAAGACAAATCAATTCTTACAATAATGAAAAGCAGACAATATTTTATCTCGACAAACTTTGCATATCAACATGCACATGAGAAATAAATTTAGCAAAAATAAATTATTTAAATTGCATTGTGATGGACTTCACAGCTTTATTTAAGCTAGAGGTCATAGTCAAGGGCAAACCTCAAAGGCTCCAGTAAAGCTCCACTTAAGCTGATTTGTCTTCAGCCGGGGGATGACGACTGAAAGAACTGGCATTGTGGGTCGGTACTTAGCAATCAATCTGCATTATACAGAATCACTTTATATACTTGTGCTCTTATTGATGCCAAAGAAACGTAGCTTAACTCGATTATCTTATTGATGCCAAAGGAACCTAGCATAACTCGACTATCTCATTGATGCCAAAGAAACCTAGCTTGCATGAAAGAATATAAATGGAGAACAGTGATGAAGGACCTAAGTGGTAGCATAATAACGGCACCTAGGGTTTGTTTGTTTTAAACATTATCTGCTTATGGTTGTCACTGTTATGTGTCTAATTTATTTTTATAAAGGGTATTTGAGTACTTTTATTCGCTAGGGTTTTTTCAGACTAGATTACATCTTCGTAACTTTCAAAGGCAGACTGGACAATTAAATAAAATTGAAAAGCTTTTGTTTCTCACCAGGTGTGTGATGCAAGCTAAACCTAGGTGTGACGCCCAAGGCCTCTAGAAGTGATCCTAGAACCCTACTGGCAAAGCTAGTAGCTTCTATCCTTTTTCTTTTCAGTTTCTTTTGTTGTTTTCTAAAAATTCTTACTATTTTCATCAAACCTGAATTTACGGCATAATAGAACCCTAGATTTGAGAAACAGGAACTTTTGAACAGTTCTCCTACTTGTCCTGCAGCAAACAGATAACTCATATTTTCCAAAGGATAAAATATTCTACATACCTTGCAGCTCGTCCTGAAGAAGTGAAGCAAATAATAACAGATGCCTTCACCTTTATGGCCGCCCGAACCTAGACAATTTAGACATCGGCCATTCAAGATACCAAACTAACAAACGGGAGAGCAAAGAAAAGTCATCAGAAGAAAACTATTAATGGAGCAGCTTATAAAGTCAATACCGCAGAGGATGCAATAGATTCCAAGTGTGTCATTGGCTCTCCAACATATTTGACAGTCCTCTTGAAATACAAGTCCTGGTTGAAAACCTTCTCTGCCTGCACGGATAAGGATTGTTTTTATATGCAATCTAGAGCATTTAGAATCACACAACTTATGGTAGGTCTAGCACAGCTAGTTATCCTTACTTTTAACATTCAGTGATATAAATAGCTACTAAATCAAAGTAGAGACAAAAAATGAAGAAATTACTAACCTCAGCACAAATTTTGCCAACAGTAGAGATGGTATCAACAGGGTATAACCCACGAAGAGTCTCAGCACCCAGAAGAATTGCATCACTTCCTGCACCACAAGAAAATTAGGTTAGCAAACAAATGAACAAAACTTTCCTGTCAATGGAATACTTGCAAAAATTAGCAAAAGACATCTGATATTTGTAACAAGACTTGCGGAATCATAAAAACAAGGACCTAAAAACCAAAAACAAAAATAAAAAAACTCCAAAAAGATCTCCAACACTAATAACAACTATACATAAAACCAGATGGCATAAAACATTAAAAATCCATTTAACGGGCCTCAACCAAGAATCTCTAAAGAAAAGATTGAGTCAAATAGTAACTCACCATCTAATACAGCATTTGCAACATCAGTTGCTTCTGCACGAGTTGGCCTCAAGTTGTCAGTCATACTATCCACGACACGAGTAACCACAGCAGGCTTTCCAGCCATGTTACACTTGTAAAGGGCAGCCTTTTGAAATAAAAACACCTGCAAAGGACAGAAGAGTTTGATGACTTATTACAAACAAATAAATAACATAACATCTTCTACTTGCAAGTGAAGGAAACTAACCTTCTCAGGTGGCAGATCAATGCCCAAATTTCCACGAGAAAGGATAATACCGTCAGCTTCTTGTAGAATCTCGTCAAAATGAGTTAATCCCTAATGTAAAGAAGAAAGTTCATATACAAAAATATTTAGGTATTATACAGATGAGAATGTAAACTGAAAATAGATGAATCTTCACCTCCATATTTTCAATCTTCGCGAAAATTTGTGTCTGACTGAGGTCACCTAACTTAGAAAGGTACTCACGGGCCTGCATTAAAGAGTGAGTAAGCCAGGTTAATCAATGTATTCAAAGAACTAAAAGAATATAAGGTATTCAAGTTTGAGGCTTAATACAGGGCATGGAACTAGGAAAAAGACTTACATGGCGAACGTCTTCAGCATGTCGAGTATATGATAGTGAGAGGAAATCAATTTTGTTTTGAAGTCCCCAACCACTTATAACCTGGAGGAGCATTGATTTCAAGTAGTCAGCAAATAAGCCAAGGTAGCAAGCCAAAAACTACTAAGAGAGCCTTGAGTCATGCTACATCAACAACTTGAAATTTCCTAAGTTAAAGAGCTTACCTCCTTATCTTTATCAGAGAGGGTAGGCAGGTCAATATGAACTTGAGAGACATGCAAAGTGAACAAAGCACCAGCCAATGTTGCAGAATTCTTTACTACACAAACGACATCATCTCCTTTAACTTCAGAAACCTGATCATCAATGCAAAAGTTATCAGCCGTGCATGACCTATCATTTTCCGTGAATGATTGTGTATAAAAGTTGTCATTATCTATAGTGTTACATAAAGCCAGAGGCATGGAACACGAGCTTGGCTTCGCTAAGAAAACTTTAAAGGAAATAGTATTAGTTAATGAAGGTAGAATGATAGGACAAAACATTTCTAAGAAACTATTAAATTACTCTGCCTAAAATTAAACTCATGGACAAACATTCAGAGTGCACAAGCATCAGAGTGCTTAGAAGCGCTAGTATATTAGATAACTATGACAACAAACTGTTATATACCCCAACTTAGGTTTGTTTCAGGAGAATAGGAATTCTCAGTTTTTTTTTTTTTTTGGGGGGGGGGGGAGGGGGGATTTAACGGAACAAAACAAAATGGCTTTAACAAGTGTAGTCTCTAAATTTAATTTTGTTTTTACCTCCAACCATGCAGAAGTAGTTTCACTTCCAGTGAACAGGTACTGGCCAATGAAAACAGTATCTCCCTTTGTCACTGCCTGCAAAACCATTTAAAGATTGACTAGATTAGGAGATCTGCTTTCGGCAAGAACAAAAATAATATTGCAGTAAACAAACTAAGAGGTAAAAAGCACAATTCCAAATATCTTAAAAGAGAAATAACTATTAGAAAAGACATTGCAGTATTAAACTGAATGAGACGGTAAAAGCACAATTTCAAGTATCTTAAAACATAATTGCTAAATTGCACAAAACAGGTTATGGAGTCGCATTTGGAGAACATTGTATATCAACAGGTTATGAACATAATTGCACAAGTTGCAGCTTCATATCTTAACTATTTCTATGACTACCAGTAGGCCAGTGTTTCATCTTCCCTATACAAAAATGTCAATTAAACTGTGCCGTTCATATAATTGATTGTCGTCCGGACATTCATAATTCCAAGCAGCACCCAACGGGACTGAAGTTCTATTGGGAAGTACATCAAACATGACACGGAGAGTAAAGTTCTCAAAATTGTGGACCACAAACCGACCCAACAAACTAGCCTCGATGCATCAACAAAGTCATTGTTACTGCAGGGTGCTAATTATCGGTGAAAGGCAACTCCTAAAGCCACGAATGTCACATAATTCACCATAATAAATAGTATGGAACTTGACACTAACATTTACCAAGTATTTCACCCAGTCCCATCTAGTTATTATAAACAAAGATATAGACATCATGATAAATTGATAGATCTTGCCATACCTCTGACAATCCATCAAAATTGATGGGCAAAAGTTCTGAAGATGGTTCTTGTCCCTTATCTGGGGTCAGAATAACCAAGCCATCTCCCTTAAGTGAAATGATCTTCTCGCCTCTGTTAACAACCTGCAACTCGGGACCCACAGTATCCAACATAACCTGAAACAGAATAGCCAAAGTACATTATGCAATCAGTTCCCCCATCTTCCGTTTATTCTTCAGCTCACTAAGGAAAATGAACATAAATATTTTGATAGTGAAGTTAGTAAGCAATAAGGCAACATCCAAAATGATGATCAAACAACACTTGAAAGACACTCATATTATAAACACAAAAATTACACTTACAAGATGAAAAAGAGAAAGGAAGATTAACCCAGTATCTTGTTTTTCACTGGAAAACAAGACTATGTAGACAAAAATGAAGGTCCTCATTCTCAGATTTTCTTTTCTTTTTTCAAAATAAAAACAAAACCATGCATGAAAAACAAAGAGAGAGTTAAGTAAAGGAAATCCCCAAATCAAATCCCTTGAAACGCCATACCGCGCAAAGCTTCTTAGTACTCTTAACAGCCGCCTTGAGATTGTTCAAAGTCTCCTGGTGATATTCCGGGTCGCCCCACGAGAAGTCGAATCGAGCCACTGCAATCAACACATTCAATCCATCAAAACCCCCATCGCTCATTTAAAAGCATCTCCACAGCAAATAAACAAAGCATTTAAATTACTTCTCTAGTATAGCGAGAATTACACACCAGACATTCCAGCAGCGAGGCAAGCAGAGATAACTTCCGGAGATCGAGATTTGGGACCCAGCGTACCCACAATCTTCGTCATTGCGGGAAAAAAACTCTGCAAAAAAAAAAATTAAAACAGAAAAACCCACAAATCAAATCTAATTGATTCCCGTCATAGATCCACCCCCAAAAATCGAATTAGGGATTGAGATTCTCACCGCCTTGGACGGTTCGAGAATCGAAGCCATCCTAATCGGCTCCTCGAGAAGAAGGTGATTGGAATGCATTTTCGATTGGTGCTGAAACACAGAGAGAGTGGTCTGGAACAGCAAAGCTTGCGTGGAGAAAAAGAAGAAGAAGGTGTATAAATTTGACCTCTTGAGAATATCAGAATATGCCCTAATCACTTTCTGCTTCGTCCAAAATCACTTTCTATTGCTACGACAACGAATCCTCACAACCCCAGAAGACCCTTTCACTCTTCCACTTCGGGTCTTTAATTCGTATTTAACTCTCTTTGTTAACTAAAAAAAAATCACATACACGTGGCGATATCTGGGGCGATCGGGTTTGCTTTGCATAAGAAGGTGGTTGTTTTTCGTGGGGGAGGGGAAAGCGTAGGCTGCACGCGAATCAGCGGAAATGAACGCAGGGGGGGCGCGTGGAAAATTTTCGCGCGTGTGGATTCTCTTTTCCTTTTTTTAGACTTTAGACGAGAAAATTTGCACGTGGTTTGATGGGAAGGGGTTTTGGTTACAATGTGATGCTGCTACCTACTACTCCATGCTGCTTACTGCTTCTTCTGCACAACGGAAGCTAAACAACAGCTGAACCGCACTTGGTTTGTGCTTATGCTTTTTTTTCTTCTTTTTTTTGCAAACTTTGGTCAATTTCTATGGGCTGTCGTTTTATATGGTGAGTACGGTTGTCAAAAGCCGACTACAGTACTAGTACTGCGGAAAGTTGTTATATAAAATTCAACCCTTCGCATATATAAGGGCAACTCCAACAATGAGTCTCATATTTGGGGTCTCAAACTCAATATAGCACCTAGTCTTAACACTATTCATTTGACACTTCTATCATCTTCAACCATTAGGTCTCATATTAGGGGGTGTCATCCTATTTTTTATTATTTTGTATAATAACTTGAATATAATATAAATTAATATGTTATAATAATACTTTCAGATAATTAATAATTATTAAATAAATTCAAAACACAATTGGTTTTATTTAATTATTATTAATTACGGACATTATTAATAATTATTAAATAAAAACAAAAAACATAATATATTTTTTTAAAATTTATTGAATTTTTAAAACAAATTTGGAGTATATTTTGTTAAAAAGAATTGTGTTATTAATATAAGCCATCGGATTAATTTTTGTACATTTTGTAAGCCATTGGATGAGAGAATTATTGGTTTTTGTTAAATTATTTAAATATAAGTCAGTATTTATTTGGACCCTTAGATTTATATTGGAGAAATCAGGACCGTTCGATTTAAGCAATGCAATGGTCGGACTTATGTGTGCACATGCAGGGTCTATGTTGTCAACCAATTAGAAAGGCACATGGCTGGTGCGTGTACTTCTCTTCCCATTGTTTTGTCTTGTAGCGAGGTTGGGAAACTCATACTCCCTTGGTGGTGAGCCAAACCCAGCCAACAACCTTTAATTTATTTTGTGGTCCCCATTTTCTTAAGTCTCATTTTGAGACCAAAACTAAGAAAAGTATCACATTTGAGACCCATGATGAGACTAGTCTCATATTTTTTGAGACTTGAGACCCCCTTATGCAATTGTTGGAGAACCAGATTTTACAAAAAAGTCTCAAAATGAGACTTAGAGACTCTAGAACCCCCACCGTTGGAGTTGCCCTAAGTGCCAAAAAAGTACTTCTTGGGTGCGGGTCATTGAATCGGGTTGAATCCGGCTCACCATGCGTCGATGTCATACCCGACTCATTAGCGGTCACAATTATTGATTCTAATCGTAACAATTTTATTTTTGTTGAAGGAAAACATTATTGTGTGCCTTGTCAAACTAGGACTCTTAGTATAGGTTATCCTTCTAGAATATGGATTAGATATTTCCTACATCAATATGGATTGTATTTTGTATTCCTCTATATATAAAGGCCCTTTCATCATTAATAAAGTTGATCTTATTCTGAGTATTCTCTACTATTTCTCTATTATTTACGTTTCCCTTAAACACGTTATCAGCACGAGCCCTAACCCTAGCTACAAAACCAAATACACAAAAACCGTTTTTCGTGAATAGTGCCCACCGTGAACAGTAACTCGTGAATAGTGCCCGCCGTGAACAGTGCCGCCGAAAATCAAGAATTCAAGCACTCTTCTCCAATTAAGAAAACCAAGTAAGTATTTTCTAAAAGTTCATGTTTTTGATGCGGTTGTGTTTTTCTCGGGGATTTAAAAACTTCCCTTCTTCTACATCCCGACCCCTCTTATGGCGTGGGACTTTCTTGGTGAAATTTATGAGCAAAAATACAATAAGCTATACCTACTTCGAAAGATTATGAGAAGTATTAGGGGAGTGATCGAGCTTTATATCGCTTGCGGTATATGTAAGTCATGAGCACCTCTAATGTTATCATTCTCTAGTAAAAGTTAAAGAGCTTTAAATGAATCGTGGGGATTCATATTATATGTTATGATAAAGTAATTTCATGAGCATCCAAGAAAATCTTTGTGATAAAGTAAGTTCACAAAGGCATCGAATTCGACCAATTTTTTTGGTCATGGCTTATTCATTACTAGACTCACCTACGTATGTGTGATTTAGGTGAGGGATTGGAATCAGTGGTATTGAGAGAGCTTTGCTCCACCGACATTCCTCTTTCTTATCTAGTCATGCTTGCGTGGAGCTATCGAACGGTTTAAGCTATGGCCATATCCATCTTGGTCTTGTTCTAATCCGAAAAATACTTGGAAATTTTATTTAGTGTTCGTGGATGTCTTTTTATGACTGCGAAACTAAGGTATCTTCTTATTGTGATAAAGTAATTTTACAAGTGATAAAAGTGATAAAGTAATTTCACTATTGCTGAATATAATTCAGATATGCTTCAATTATGGTTATGCTTCAATTTTGTAAGGTGACTCTTACAGAAGCAAAATTAATAGAGAAAACTTTCTCTACCTTCCTAGCTTCGGCACTTATATTGTACAGACAATATCGATTAATGTATGTTGCCAAGCGATTTTCAGTCAGCTTATCAATTCTCTACAACGTAGCTGAAAACATGACACGATCATGATTAATAAATAGGTCTGTCGGAACAAAGAGAGTTCCAAAAGTAAATTATGGCAAAAATGGCCAAAAGAGGACGAAACCCTAATGTCAAGGGTACGTAATTCTAATGGATAATCTGGTTCATATAATCGTCCCAATAAGGAAGGAAATTGCAACAACGTTGCACAAAATCGTGGGAACTATTGCACCACGTAAAAAGGGGCAAGGAGGAAGAGGCATGGGCCATGGAGGCCATGCCAACGCCGGCAAAGTAAAGCGTGGCAATAAGGTGTCAAGAGCACCAATTTATCCTCCAAAAGCACATGGTGCCGAAATATATTTTCCCGACGAACGGTTCGTCGCAATAGCCCTTTACCAACGAACGGATCCTCGCTATTGGTAACCTTTCCTTTACCAATCAACGGATCGCCAACGAAGCATGTGTTGATAATGAGTTATATATACTCCATTTTATGAGAAGCATTCGAAGATACCAGAGATGACACAGACGTCAATCTCACAATTGCATATTTTAAAATCGACCAAAGTAACGAGAATACTACGGAAGTTCCAGACTTCAATTAAATTGCAATTGTTTTTCCAAGTTTATTATGTAATGGCGTTTATGCCTTAATTAATTTGACAATTGTCATAGTTATTTTGGATTAGATCTTGTGGACAAGACCTCGATGTAATCGTTGGCATATAAATAATAAATCTTTGATTTTTCTCCAAGTACTGAGAAAATTTCGACTAATGTGTCATAGTATCAATTCATAAGTGCCAAACGATTAACAAATGGAAACGTATTGTAAGAATGGACAAAATACTTAGGTATTATTTCTATGGTTGCGGAAGAAAGCGCATCTTAGAAAAACTTATGTGTCGATCTTGTGGGTTATATTTAACCACTATTCGTATAATTGAATCCAACAATATTTTTAGAGCTGATCTTTTGGATTCCGACACATATAGGCTTTGGCACGACCGTTTGGAACACCTAGGTCGTGATATGATGATCCGTATATTGAAAATCTCACACAGACATCCATTTTATTGAGCTAATCGAAGCAAGAATCAAAAGTTGATTCAAGGATGTCACGCCCCGGACCCGGTGTCGGTGGATTTCAAGCACCGAAATTCGAATCCGAAGTGTGAGCGCGTAGAAAAAGTAAAATAAAACCTTACAAAACCAGAATACTTTTATGAAATCGTAGAAAATACGAAGTTTAAAATAACAAAATCTTTACAAAGAGAAATCACGTCGTCTTCTAAGCTCTAATCCACTCTCGTCTTTAACCCTTTCGAAACTCGTAGGTAAACCCTGTAAAACAACAACCTATTGTAGGGGTGAGCTTTCGTCCTCGCTGCTCAGTAGGGACAAACCTTTAAGTTTATTCTTATAGTGTTCCAACCAAGTTATAAAACAATAAATTAAAGTACAATAAAATCAAACTACAATCATATTAATGCATGAATGTCAAATGAACTTCACTTATCTACCCGTTAGTCCATATAACTCCACAAGCAGAGCCTACACGTCCCATACCGTGTATTTTACCAACCGGGGGTGGCCCTGAAAGTTTCGTATATATGATCTAACACCCAGTAACAATTCCACATTTCTTTTGAGTAGTCCTCTTGTCTTTTCCTCCCTGTCGCCAGTCCCGAATTACCTTTATGCAATTTATGCATCTTCGGCTGACATGAGATCTGGTACCTACCGAGAGTAAGACTCAACTACACAAAAAGTACTTTTCTCTCATTCTCAATTTCAATCTCAATCTCAATCTATATTTCTTTCTGACCATTCAGGTCCTTCTCCATTCTCACAATTCCTCACCATGCATTATGCATGATAGCTCTTTAATTCATAATACATAAATTAAATAACATATGCTTTCATAATATAAAATCAAACATCATGGTAATTCATCAATTAATGAAAGCAATAACATCTAATAGGTAATTCAACCAATATCAAATAATTCCCAAATTATTAAATTACTTAACAATATAAAGATAAGGTTTCCCGAGATCCCCTACCTGGATTTCCAAGCTTTGACTCCAACGCTGCTAAAGGTTTACACCAGCACAACTCGCATTCCGACTAACTAAACTCCAATGACTAACCCATTCGTCTCGAATCCCCATTCGCTGATATCCATCGAATCTCAATTCCGTTTCCTTTATCAACTCACTTCGAATCGATTAATTACTCCGAAATAATAGTTGGCTAGTGCTTCGCTTCCCATTGCATCTCTCATTGGGTGTTTTGCCCTTATAATTACTAAGGACACCCAAATTCTTATTTCTCAATTCCTTTGTAGCTTTCCAAACTAAATTTCGAGTCCATCCTCTCTTCTACTCAAATATCCTCAAAACAATTAACTTCTGCTACAACGAATAAATACAACTCGACTCCAAATACTTTGTGCTTCCAAGAGTTAAATCAAATAGCTACTTTGCTTTCACTACCCCAATACTCATCATTTTGGCCACTTTGGAAATTCTATCGATTTCCATAACTCCTTATTGTGTAGCATGATTAATCCAAATTTTCACTTCCAACTCAGTTTTGCTTCATACTTCGTTCATTGAAACCGATTAAGAAGCATGAATCGAAAACCAACTAAAACAGTTACTGCAGTATTTTTTCCAGAAATTCCTGCAGCATACCAGTAAATTTGGAAAATCATAACTAAATGCAGAAAAATCCTTTTCAAGAGATTCCAATTCCAAAATAATCTTTGAGATGTCAACTACAACTTTCATGAAGACACAGCCTTCGAATTCCCAAATTAAAAGTACAGTTTTTAATGGAAAGTCTGCTGGGTCAGAAATCCAGAAATGCAAAATCAGCAGTGCAGTCCTGTGATTTTGTAAATTCATAACTAAATGCAGAAAAATCATCTTTAGGCGATTCCAATTCTGAAATAGTCGTTGGGATGTCTACTACAAATTCTCAGAAGGAAACGACTTCAAAATATGAACACAGAAGTTCAGTAATTAACAAAAACGCTGCTGGGTCAGAAACTGGGAACACAATTCCAGATTGCAAGTCCATGCTTTCGATCTTGAGTTTAACCAAGCAATACTTGACCAAAAACTACAAAATTAAACTGTAATTGAAGCCTTATGTTCTAACTTCACAAACACAGATTGAAGGAATTGATCCAATATCAGAAAAGAACCAAAGTTATCCCAAACTACAACTAATTCCAGCAAACCCGTACAGGCCATAAACACCAAAACTCCAATTCTTCAAAACTGAACCAAAACCGAATTCCAATTATACCAATGTATAGAACTCGACGAGAGGACTAAGTTTGATACCTCAATCGAAGGAATCCATCGCCGGAGTCGCCGGAAAACGTAAAAACCCGCCGGAGTAGTAGGAACTTCTCCTCTTCGATTCTCTCTCCACAATCAACGATTTGGAAATCTAAGAACATGGATGAACTCGCCTCACTGAGACAAAGCTAAAGATACCAGACTTAGTCGCCGTCGTGGCCGGAATCGGAAAGTGACATCGGCGCTGCCACTTCTTCTCTCCTCCGTTTCTCTCCTCCGTTTCTCTCTCCACCGGCGTCTTCATGACAAGCCGTGACCACCTTTGAGCTCGCCGTCTTAAGGGGAAGATAAAGGGACCGGTTTCACGCCGTGAAACGGTCGGAGGAGGAAGATGGGTTTGGTGGTGTCGCGACAGAGGAGAGGGAAGCGGTCGCGGGAGTGTTCTGGGCTTTTCCAAACTGATCCAGCCTTTAAATCAAAACCAACGGTTAAGATCAAACGGTGATCTGATCAACGGCTGAGATTAAACCGCCACTAATTCCTTAATTTTCAAACTTCCGAAAATCAAAACAAATAGCTCGGGTATCTAAAAAATTCCACGAAAATTACTACGAACTCGTAGTGATGTGTACTTTCTAATTATGACCTCAAAAATAAAATTTGTCCAACTTTAAAATTCGAGATCTCACAATCCAACCTCCTTAAAAGAATTTCGTCCTCGAAATTCACTAAATAGTACTTTGGTGCAGAATTCTTCAATAGCTATACCTCAAGGTTGTTTGTTACTATTCCGACATCCACAAGCGACAACCAAAAATATTGTGTCAGTCAAGATCTTCATTCCGACACTGAATTCACAAACAATAACAAGTACTTGACTGTAGACAACACACAAAGCACAAAACTTATCTGAAACGATCATTCAGAAAGACCATATGTTGTTCCACAATCATTGTATGTCGTTGCCACTTTAAATCATATTCTCGTATCAAAATATTTCTCCATATTTCCACATAATGTCTGAGGGTAACATGTTTCCATTTCTGTTACCAACGCGTCACTTGAAATATACTTAAACTGAAATACTATATAACTGATACATGTCGAAGTGATTCTTCCCAGCTCCCTTCTTTCTTTTTCTTACCTTTACTTCCTCTTCCATTTTCCTATTCTTTCTTTCTCTTGCCTTCTTTGTCTTTTCAGTCCATCCTTAACATTCAGTCCACTAGTGTATCAATTAATGGTCGCTTTACTTTCGTACTTCACAATCAAACTGCTAATATGCGTCAGTCCTCATATTTTTGCTTTCGACTCGACACACGTCTTAATCCCAAAGTTAACAACTCACTTTTCCTTTGAGCATTCCATACCACCTTACTATGAATGTGAAATCCTTAAACACATTCAAGAAAAAATATATATATTCTGTTCTTCTTTTCCAATCACTTAAAAATAGAAACAACCAAATTGTTTCTGATCTTAAATTGCCTTGGGTTTCACAAATTCTACGTACTCAATAGTTTTGTTCACCAAAGTAATCACTACTCATCCAATTAAGCTTCCAACTACTAATATCAAATCTCATTGATCAAATATCCAATCCAACACACACAATTAACTTCTCCAAAATGACACACTTCTCTGACTAACTTTCTTTATAGTGTCATTTGTCTTCATACTGCAATCAAGTTTCGTTGAATCTCCAATTCAGTTGATAGGAAATAGTCTTCCATCGAGTGGACAAATAACTTATCAATCTATGTAGTAGGTGTCTCTCCAAACCTTGGGAATGATTAATCATAACTCAAGGTTCAATATGAACTTCATAACCTCTGTACTTTCAATAATCTAACAAATTCACTCATTTTGCACTGAATCACGAATGTAATAGCGAAGTCACTCTATACATGAAACCCAAAATATTCACCAGGACTACGATCACATGATGGTTATTCTATACCCAACATTTCATCTTCAATTCAAGCTTTGTAATCCCTATACATCAGTAATCATATTAATCTAAACATATGAAAACCAATGCACAGCTATATCTTTATCATTCCCAACCAACTTATGCAGAAATGATCCAAACAGAAGTTTCCTTCCAATCTCACCAATTTTGTGTTTAAAGTATAGTCACACATAACTAAGGATCGTACTTAGAATTCCAACTATACTCAGAAATGACCATGAAATAATCAAAATCTCCCTTGTGTGCAATATGCATGTGGTGATCGAGCAAAATCCAAAATACCAACCTTTCCAACTTAAATCTCATCTCGATTTCCAATGAGCTACACCATTCCTTTTAAATCCATTGTTATGTCTCGAACATCAAAACAATTGCATTGAGCGTCAATGAATCCATTCCTTTGTTCACTTATGTCAATTAGAATCGGAACTCTATCATTCAGCCCATTGCAAAATATACTAAGTCCTTGATCCACGTGTTGTTTCGAACATCTAATCTAAGGACAAAGTACTATTGCTTATATCTGCATCCTCTGATCGTGAAATGAAACTAATACGAAACGTATCGCATCCTTTCTTTCGCCGAGTAAAAAGCACTTAACGAATGTAGTTAAACGATAGAATTCTAAAGATCCTCAACAAAAAACAAACTTCTCAAATTGAGTAAAACATTTAAAAACAAACAAGGAAATTCTTTTGAACTCTTTTGAAAATAGAATAACTTTATAAAATTGCCGAAGAATGACAAAAATAGTTTAAAAGTAGGAAAACTTATGCAATTTAAAATAAATAGATAGAAGCGCTATCTTCGGAAAAGATTTACACCTAATTGCAGAGGTGACGATCTTAACCTAAGATACAAGAACCGAGCTCTCATCTGCAACTAAGAACTTCAAGGATTCTCTGACGCTTTTGTATTAAAAGATAAATATCTCAAATATAGAATTAGGCTAGAGTGGTTGCATTAGAAAATGCCATCCAACCCTAGACTTCCTCTAGATAGATAAGTAAAATGATCAACAAACTTGTTGAACCCAAAACGATGGAAACATGTCAAAATCATAATTGTATAAAACCAAAACAAATTGAGAATTGGAAATCCCATTTGGTAACAAAATTGTCGTCTCTCGAGTACTTAACAAAAACTATCGGATCTCGATCCCTTAACACCTTAGAGCAATTCTAACTTATTGTCTAATAACACTAAACCTTCACAGATCCTGGGTTTCTAATCCCCGGTTTGCTCTGATACCATTCTGTCACGCCCCGGACCCGGTGTCGGTGGATTTCAAGCACCGAAATTCGAATCCGAAGTGTGAGCGTAGAAAAAGTAAAATAAAACCTTACAAAACCAGAATACTTTTATGAAATCGTAGAAAATACGAAGTTTAAAATAACAAAATCTTTACAAAGAGAAATCACGTCGTCTTCTAAGCTCTAATCCACTCTCGTCTTTAACCCTTTCGAAACTCGTAGGTAAACCCTGTAAAACAACAACCTATTGTAGGGGTGAGCTTTCGTCCTCGCTGCTCAGTAGGGACAAACCTTTAAGTTTATTCTTATAGTGTTCCAACCAAGTTATAAAACAATAAATTAAAGTACAATAAAATCAAACTACAATCATATTAATGCATGAATGTCAAATGAACTTCACTTATCTACCCGTTAGTCCATATAACTCCACAAGCAGAGCCTACACGTCCCATACCGTGTATTTTACCAACCGGGGGTGGCCCTGAAAGTTTCGTATATATGATCTAACACCCAGTAACAATTCCACATTTCTTTTGAGTAGTCCTCTTGTCTTTTCCTCCCTGTCGCCAGTCCCGAATTACCTTTATGCAATTTATGCATCTTCGGCTGACATGAGATCTGGTACCTACCGAGAGTAAGACTCAACTACACAAAAAGTACTTTTCTCTCATTCTCAATTTCAATCTCAATCTCAATCTATATTTCTTTCTGACCATTCAGGTCCTTCTCCATTCTCACAATTCCTCACCATGCATTATGCATGATAGCTCTTTAATTCATAATACATAAATTAAATAACATATGCTTTCATAATATAAAATCAAACATCATGGTAATTCATCAATTAATGAAAGCAATAACATCTAATAGGTAATTCAACCAATATCAAATAATTCCCAAATTATTAAATTACTTAACAATATAAAGATAAGGTTTCCCGAGATCCCCTACCTGGATTTCCAAGCTTTGACTCCAACGCTGCTAAAGGTTTACACCAGCACAACTCGCATTCCGACTAACTAAACTCCAATGACTAACCCATTCGTCTCGAATCCCCATTCGCTGATATCCATCGAATCTCAATTCCGTTTCCTTTATCAACTCACTTCGAATCGATTAATTACTCCGAAATAATAGTTGGCTAGTGCTTCGCTTCCCATTGCATCTCTCATTGGGTGTTTTGCCCTTATAATTACTAAGGACACCCAAATTCTTATTTCTCAATTCCTTTGTAGCTTTCCAAACTAAATTTCGAGTCCATCCTCTCTTCTACTCAAATATCCTCAAAACAATTAACTTCTGCTACAACGAATAAATACAACTCGACTCCAAATACTTTGTGCTTCCAAGAGTTAAATCAAATAGCTACTTTGCTTTCACTACCCCAATACTCATCATTTTGGCCACTTTGGAAATTCTATCGATTTCCATAACTCCTTATTGTGTAGCATGATTAATCCAAATTTTCACTTCCAACTCAGTTTTGCTTCATACTTCGTTCATTGAAACCGATTAAGAAGCATGAATCGAAAACCAACTAAAACAGTTACTGCAGTATTTTTTCCAGAAATTCCTGCAGCATACCAGTAAATTTGGAAAATCATAACTAAATGCAGAAAAATCCTTTTCAAGAGATTCCAATTCCAAAATAATCTTTGAGATGTCAACTACAACTTTCATGAAGACACAGCCTTCGAATTCCCAAATTAAAAGTACAGTTTTTAATGGAAAGTCTGCTGGGTCAGAAATCCAGAAATGCAAAATCGGCAGTGCAGTCCTGTGATTTTGTAAATTCATAACTAAATGCAGAAAAATCATCTTTAGGCGATTCCAATTCTGAAATAGTCGTTGGGATGTCTACTACAAATTCTCAGAAGGAAACGACTTCAAAATATGAACACAGAAGTTCAGCAATTAACAAAAACGCTGCTGGGTCAGAAACTGGGAACACAATTCCAGATTGCAAGTCCATGCTTTCGATCTTGAGTTTAACCAAGCAATACTTGACCAAAAACTACAAAATTAAACTGTAATTGAAGCCTTATGTTCTAACTTCACAAACACAGATTGAAGGAATTGATCCAATATCAGAAAAGAACCAAAGTTATCCCAAACTACAACTAATTCCAGCAAACCCGTACAGGCCATAAACACCAAAACTCCAATTCTTCAAAACTGAACCAAAACCGAATTCCAATTATACCAATGTATAGAACTCGACGAGAGGACTAAGTTTGATACCTCAATCGAAGGAATCCATCGCCGGAGTCGCCGGAAAACGTAAAAACCCGCCGGAGTAGTAGGAACTTCTCCTCTTCGATTCTCTCTCCACAATCAACGATTTGGAAATCTAAGAACATGGATGAACTCGCCTCACTGAGACGAAGCTAAAGATACCAGACTTAGTCGCCGTCGTGGCCGGAATCGGAAAGTGACATCGGCGCTGCCACTTCTTCTCTCCTCCGTTTCTCTCTCCACCGGCGTCTTCATGACAAGCCGTGACCACCTTTGAGCTCGCCGTCTTAAGGGGAAGATAAAGGGACCGGTTTCACGCCGTGAAACGGTCGGAGGAGGAAGATGGGTTTGGTGGTGTCGCGACAGAGGAGAGGGAAGCGGTCGCGGGAGTGTTCTGGGCTTTTCCAAACTGATCCAGCCTTTAAATCAAAACCAACGGTTAAGATCAAACGGTGATCTGATCAACGGCTGAGATTAAACCGCCACTAATTCCTTAATTTTCAAACTTCCGAAAATCAAAACAAATAGCTCGGGTATCTAAAAAATTCCACGAAAATTACTACGAACTCGTAGTGATGTGTACTTTCTACTTATGACCTCAAAAATAAAATTTGTCCAACTTTAAAATTCGAGATCTCACAAAGGAGGGGAGAAAGACATCACTGACATGCCAAAGAACCGAGCATTTGATGTCAAAATTTCGGCGACCGGTCGACCAAAAACGTTTTTCTACCTTTAGCGACGAACTGTTCGTCGCTACAAGTTCCCCCTATGACCAAATTTTCATGGTCTAATCCTGATTCCAGTATTGATCAGGATACCTCCTATGCTTCTGCAACCTTCATGGCTAAGGGCTCATTTTGCAAAGCCTGTTCCTTGAGCAAATTAGGATCGAGACCATCCTATGCTAAGGACACAAAAGAAACTATTCCATTCTTACATCGTATCCAAGGAAATTTTTGTAGACCCATCCACTCCTATTGCGGACTTTTGAGATACTTTATGATTTTGGTGGATGCATCGACATACTGGTCACATGTCACTTTATTGTCTACATGTAATGCTGCAAAACTTCTAGCACCAGTTATACGCTTAAGGGCTCACCACCCAGATCATCCTATTATGTCAAATATGACTTGACAATGCTAGAGAGTTTACATCACAGAAGTTTGATGATTATTGCATATTTATTGGGATTAAAGTAAATATCTCGTACCCCATGTGCATACACAAAATGGTCTCGCAGAAGCCACCATTAAGAGATTTTAAATGGTCGCTTGGGCATTGGTTATGTGCACCAATCTCCCATTATCTGCTTGGGGTTATGCAATATCGCATGCAGCTTTACTTCTTCGTTTCAGACCCACTACCAATCAACCGTTTTATGCGTACCAGATGGTAACTGGATATGAGCAGGATGTCTCACTTTTTACGCATATTTAATTGCACGGTTTATGTGCCAATTGCGCCCCCACAACGCACTACAATTGGGTCTTCCGAAACGTTTAAGTATTTATGTTGGTAAAGAATCTCCAACTATTGTCCGCTACTTGGATCCTTGACAGGCGATCTCTCACCCGCTATATTTGCGGATTGTCACTTTGGTGAGACAGTCTTCCCGTCGTTAGGGGGAGATAAGAACAAGAATGTTCAACAGGAACGACAAGAATTTGTCGTGGTCTGTCCCCACTCTGTCTCATCTTGATCCCCAACTCAATATTCAGGTCGTAGCAGATTCGATGCCTGATGGTTTTCTGATATTGATAAAGTGACGAGATCAAATATACCAGCTGCAAACATGCCTGCAAGGTTGGAAATTCCCTAAAGGAAGAGGGGATATGGCGCCAATAATGGTGTCACAATCACACATAGTGGATGTGTGGTTGAGGCCGTGGTTCCCTAAAGGAAGAGGGTGATACCACTTGGTTCGATGGATACTCACCAAAGGAAGGAAGTGAGTTTGGCACATTCTAATCCATTCATCATCAATATCGAAACCGTCTCATGAGATTATCTCTGATTATGTCCATGAATCAATATTGGGGGACGCCTCAATGATTGAACCAATTTCAGAGGATAATAAAATCTCGATAAATGCATGCATGCATGAGACGACATTATTTGATGATGTATTGCTCAAGAGATTATAGAGCACGATGATATCGAACCACGCTCTGTTGAAAAATATCAACGTAGAGCATATTGGCCTAAATGGAAAGATGCAATCCCAATTGAACTAGTTTCACTAACAAAGCAAAAAGGTATTTGGGTACGTAGTGCTAACGTCCCCAAGTGTAAAGCCTATTGGACATAAATAAGTCTTTGTTAGAAAGCGCAAAGAGAAGAAAGAAGTCTTGAGATATAAGACTCGCCTCGTGGCGCAAGGTTTCTCACAAACGCCCTGGGATTGACTACGAGAAGACGTATTCACTCGTAAGGAATGATATTACATTCCGCTACCTTGTCAGTTTGGTAGTTTCCACAAATAACTTGACATGCAGCTTATAAATGTGGTTACAACATATCTCTATGGGGATCTAAATTCAGAGATATATATGAAGGTGCTTAATGGACTTCAATTACCCATATCAAGTGACTCTAAACCACGGAGTGCGTTTTCGATAAGATTAAAATGCTCACTTTATGTGACTACTTGATTGGGAAGGGATAAATAAATAATGGTTTATGCCCATGCGTGTTTATTAAGAGAACAAGTTCCAGATTTGCAATTATTATTGTCTATGTTGATAACATGAATTTAATTGGCACTCTCGAAGAACTGAGAAATATTGCTACGTATTTGAAATCCGAATTTGAGATGAAAGATCTTGGGAAACTCGATTTCTAGGCCTTGTGCTAGAACATCGAGATAGTGGAATATTAATCCACCAATCGACTTGTGTCCACAAGATGTTAATGAAATTTAACATGGACAAAGTACATCCATTTAGCACTCCCATGATCAATCGGACCCTAGATCAAAGGAATGATCAATTTCGTCTAAAGGATGATGACGAATAAATTCTAAGGACCGCAGTGTTACATCTCTTTTGTTGTGAACTTGTTAGCTAGATTTAGCTATGCGCCCACGCAACGCCATTGGAGTGGCATAAAGACAATATTTCGTTATCTTAAAGGTACAATTGATTTGGGCTTATTTTATCCCTACCGAGAGACACAAAGGCATGACAAGAACACACTTGTTGATGCCGGGCGACCGGTCGCTAAGAATGTGCCGACCGGTCGCGCCACTGCTGATACTCCATATACCAACAATTCTTGTGATGTTTTGGTTGGTTTTGCTGATGTTGGGTATCTCTCTGACCCGCACAAAGGTTTTTATAATCAGCAACAACAAGCTCTCCTCAAGATTCAAGTGAACCAAGTTAGTTCTGAGGAGAATGTGGCAGATTTATTTACTAAGTCTTTGCCTAAGTCCACGTTTGAAAAACATGTTAAAAGCATTGGTATGCTTAAGTTATCTGAGATCCCATGATTGTAGGAATCAGGGGGAGGTGCAGACTTGAGGGGGAGTCTGGCGCATACATGTCATTTTTCAAATGTGAAGGGTGCGTTGTACTCTTTTTCCCTTCGACCAAGGTTATTTTTCCCACTGGGTTTTTATTGTTACTTGGCAAGGTTTTTAACGAGACAACATGGAAAACACCATCTAGTTGTGACCGGCACAAGGGGGAGTGTTGAAGGAAAACATTATTGTGTGCCTTGTCAAACTAGGACTCTTAGTATAGGTTATCCTTCTAGAATATGGATTAGATATTTCCTACATCAATATGGATTGTATCTTGTATTCCTCTATATATAGAGGCCCTTTCATCATTAATAAAGCTGATCATATTCTGAGTATTCTCTACTATTTCTCTATTATTTACGTTTCCCTTAAACAATTTTGAAAATATCATAAAATTATCGATTTATCATTTCGATCAACACAAGTTAAGGATGAAACGCAATCAACTCTAACATTTTTCTTAAGGGTTTTTCTTAATACAAGCATGAAAGTATGAAGTATCTTAATCCAATAGTGAGTAGCCACTCAACCATCTTTAGGGTTAAACAATGTAGTCTTGACATGACTTTATTTCATTGTTCTATACTTTTAGAGACAATGAACAACATATATAAGCATTAGCACATACTTTTTTTCTAAAAACTCGGAGCTATTAGGTTTTCTAAAAATTTTGGGTTTTCTCATGTTTCTTACGTGGATCTCGTCCGGCGGCGCCCCAGTATCGGTGCTGGCCTTTGGCCTCACTGGTGTGTGGCGGTTGTTGTCGGACGGGTGGGAGGTTTTTTCGTTGGGGTGGAGGAGATCCGCTTGTCTCCTATGGTTCTTTGTTTGATATGTTGTTGGCGGTGTACATTCTTGCTGTTCCGATTTACCATTTGTTAATTAGTGCTCTCTGCGTTGGGTGGAAAGGTTGTTCCAGAATTTGTCTTTACAGCGTTTGGTTTGTTTTGATTCCGGTGGGCGACATGACGTGGCGAAGATGGATTTTAGGTGGGGTATGGTGGGGGAGCTTTGGGGTGGACTTGAGGTTCCGGCGAGGGAGGTGGCAACCGTGGAGGTTTTGGTTTTGGTTGGGCTGCTTGTTTTGGGGTAGACCTGAGGTTTTGTTTCATCATGTGGAATCCTTTGCAAACTAGTATTGTTGTGGGGGAGAGTAATCGAGTAGTTTTCAATTCGGCGGTGGTGGCACTTGGTGAACCGACGGCTGCTTTTGGGCAAAGGGGTATGGGCAACAATGGTTTCTTCTTATTTTTTATTAGGTTTTTGTGTTTTGGTCTAGTTTTTTTTTTGTTGGGTTTAATAATTCCCTACTCACTTAAGCTAGAGTTAGGTTTTAAGGTGGTGTTATGGTTGTAGCATTTCTCCTGGGGACTAATCGTTTCAATATTGGTACACTGTTGTCGTCAATTTGCTGACAAGCGATCCTTGCACGTGGTCTGGTTTGATTGAAGCATGGTGTTGAATAGGACATTTGTCATTATGGTAGTTGGTTATGTGGTGGTATCGAGACTCTGGGGATTCTCCTTGGTAGCATGTGGGCGTAAAATTTGGTTAGAGGTTGGGCCTATTTGGCTCATGAATGTTATTGATTGTGACGGACCCGTAACTGTAGTTTTTGATAGAAATGTGTGTTGTGGTATTGTAGCCACAACCGGTCATTCCATTGCATTGTAATCTGATTGTTTATTAATAAAGTTTATCCTTCTACAACAAAAAAAAACAAGACAATGAACAACATTTTTACACTAGAGGATTGTAGTTGATGGTAAAAAGATTAAAAAAATCGTCACTTTTTACTATTTATACATCATGACGTTTTGATCAAAAATCAAATAACCTCTAGACCATCTCTAAGGGGTGTATTCAATTTGGAGTCTATAGAATTTTTTTGTATTTTAAAAGTCCATGTGTATTCAATTAAGATTTTAAAAACTCCTTTAAAATCTGGTGGTATTCAATTAGGATTTTAAAATATCCGTACAAATTTGGTTGTATTGAAAAGTCTATTGATTTTCAATGATTTTATTAAATGCTGGATTTTGAAGGATTCTAGGGTGCTTGGTATAAATACCAACACCCATGAGAAATCTAGTCTCCTCCCAAGAGATTTTAAGATTCTCTACGAATAGAGGAACAGACTGACGTTTCCTTCATTGTTTTTTTTTTCCGTCATCTCCTCTTTGTCCTTCTTCTCCAACAATAGCTCTTTTTCTGGTTCGATTATTCCAATCTTTACATGATTATTATAGATGAATCTTCAAGGCCTATATCTAGATGCAAAATTCGAGTACAAAGATTGGAACTGGAAGAAAATTCTCCATACCTTGCGGAATTTATTTTTTCTGTGAACCTATATCTCAAATTCCATGGCTTCTTGGATATGTATGCAAGGGTTAACGGGTTGTTTGGTTGCAATTTCAAAGTGGCAGATTGGTTAATATCAAGAAGAGTCCTCTTATGTTTATATTGCTTCATATGTTGATTTGTAATCTTGGCCATTAAAAATTGCAGCTTCAATTTCTCTTGCCTTGGTTTTGATGTAGAAGGGGAAATTTGGGATATGAGTTTGCAAGAAGAATACCCGAAGAGAACACTTTTGTTCAGATCAATCTTGAATTAATATTGGATTTGAGATTTCATATAGGTACAATCATAAAATTGTGGCAGAAGCTTTTTCTATTATTGTAGATCCATTGTCGTTTCTTTTTCTCTTATGGTTCTTTAAATTGCTAGCAAACAAGAATAATTGGATTTAATCATGGTTGCAATAGGATGACTGTAAGGAAGAGCACTGGTGTTGATCAATAGTGGAAGAGATTGAAGATCTCACTTGCCTCACTCTTCCCTGGTTCTTGGTCGAACAATGAAGAATACCCTTGTCAAGGAATATGAAAATGTATGAATATGATTCACCCTAATTTGAATGAATTTATTTTTTACAGAAAAAAAAGATATGGTTTCATATAGGTCCATGTAAATTTTGCCCAAAATTGGTTAAAAGAAAAAAAAAAAGATGTGTGCTGATTGAAACTTTGGAGAATGAAGAAAGGAGCTGAAGAAGAAAATAAACGATGGAAAAAAAAAAGTGTGCTGAATTGTTGATTGACTTGACAAAAAAAAACTAAATAGACTTATTAAAATCCACACAATTCAATCCATTAAAATCAACCAAACTCCATATGGAATTAGTATAATCCATAGATTTAGAAAATTCATGGATTATAAAAACTCAAACACAATCTTTTAAAATCTGAATTGAATACACCCCCCTAAGTAATATTTGTTTCTATTTCGAAAATGTCATGCTTTCACATTGAATTCTTATAATTTTATTTTTAACCTTTAATCACCAAATTAAATATGAAAAAATTCACCACTTTCCATTATTAACTTTATGAATAATTGATCCAAAGTAAAAACAAAAAACAAAAAGGACTACAGTGTTGCCAGCAGCCCAGCAACGAGCACACAGCACGTAGATCAGCCGGTCCTGACCACCCAAAATCGCGAGGAACCATTTCCAAATGGCCAAAATGGAAATCGGGTCCCACCCACGTTCCCATTCGATGAAACAACTATTTATCTCTAACTCATTACTTAACGGGACCGTCACAAAGACGTCACGGACGATCCCCACACCCATTCACGGTTGTCACCTGTTCCGTCAAAACACCTCGTCTCTCTGTCTCAGCCTCCTCAACGTCCCATCCCTCCTTCTCTAACGTCGTCGTTCCGCCAACACCCCTAACCGTAACGTCTGCTCCCGCTCTAATGGCTTCCTGTGACGACGACTTCTCTATCCTCGGCAGTAACGACTCAAACCCTAACCACCGCCTCCCTCACGCGCCTCCCAACACCCACCGCGTTCCCCAGCCCTACGCGCCCCCGCACCGCTTTGCTACTACGAGAACGGCCCCGGTCAACGCGCAGCCCATACTCACCGTGTCCGGCGCGGACAAAGTCAACGCCGGAGAAGATCAGGACGACGGCGAGGACTACGGAGACGCCGCGGCGTTCTGTTCGAATGCATTCGACAGCGGCACGGATCAGAACGACGTCGCGGGGAAGAGAAAGGACCAGTCCGATGAGCTCAGCGACGGAGCCGGCGGCGGAGGAGGAGGAGCTTCGTACAGTCAGAGGAGATCGAAGCCGTCGGTTGCGACCGCTGAGTACAGGAAGGATCGCGAGGAGTGGAGCGATGGCGCGATCGCGTGCCTTCTCGATGCGTACATGGACAAGTTCACGCAGCTGAATAGGGGAAATCTGAGGGGCAGAGATTGGGAGGAGGTGGCCGTGGTCGTGAGCGAGAGGTCGGAGAGGCAAACCAAGAGCGTGGAACAGTGCAAGAACAAGGTCGATAACTTGAAGAAGAGGTACAAGCTCGAGAGGCACAGGATGACCAACTGTGGAAATTCGCCTAGTCATTGGCCTTGGTTTAAGAGGATGGAGCAGATCGTCGGCAATTCCTTGCCGTCCAAGGCCAATTCTGATGATGACAGAGGCGTTGCTTCCTCCGGTGCCACGCCTCAAAAATCAAAGAGGTTCGAATAGTGTTTTTTGTGCATTTTATTTGGTTAATGCTATAGTACAATTGGTCACTCTCTGTTTGTTTTATCAGAAACGCAAATGCAATAACTAGTCCTGCAACTCAGATGAACAAGCAGCCCAAAATAAGTCTTAAATGGCGAAGAGTGGTGTTCAAAATCAGTGGTGCTGCTCTTGCTGGCACTGCTGCTAACAACATTGACCCAAAGGTTATATGCATTACCAGTAATTCTATGAGTGAAATTTTAATCCTGTTAGCTTGTCAATAGTCTGTTTTGTTGTGTTACTTCCATTGAACAAGTGCCAATATGTGTTTTCATGATTGCGCAGCTGACAATGTTGATTGCCAGAGAAGTTGCATTGGCCTGCCGCAGTGGCGTGGAGGTATTGATATCTATATGATTGTCATCTGCGAGTTTCTTTTCTCGACTTTGTTTTTTACTTGATTTAAATCTTTCTTGGTGAATTAGGTTGCAATTGTTGTTGGAGGTCGCAACTTCTTTTGCGGAAATACGTGGGTGAATGAAACCGGTTTAGACAGAAGTACTGCATACCAGACTGGGTTAGTGTTATTGCTCATCTTGCATTGTGTTTGCATTCTTGAATCATACCACCTTTTACTTAGGATTATGGCATCTGCAAAAGGTTTAAATAGCATGACTGCATCCCAACCTGGTATATAATATCCTCAGTAGCCTAGTATATTATCATGATGATGATAACATCTTCTTAAGTGAAGAATATCGAATGAAGTTTTGGGCCTTTCTTTGTTTTTTTATTTGTATGGAATTGATCCCTTCTTTTTTCCTTTTCATCTAGGCCTGTAAATTAGATTTTTTATGGCTCCTCTCTTTGCTTTTCCATAGGGAACTACAATAAGACTGACACCCTAAAACACTGCACCTGAAGATGTAATTGCAATTTGATCATTTATTTAGTCTGATCTAGAGCTGACATGTCATCGTAACTGGTATGGGTGACTTCTTAGAAGTCTCATAATATTAACTGTCTTAGAAGTGTTATACATGAACCCCTGGAGGATGTATGATTTTCAATATAATATCCTTATATTATGTGAGCAGTTGTCTAAATTGGGGAGGAAACTACGTGTAACGTTTGAGGGATATCATAGAAATATTGTGATTGATGAAGAAGAATATTGGCCCTATGTCCTATCTTCATCTTCTGATTCTTATGCTTATTAGAAATTGCCTGATAGTGTTTACGATGCTCCAATTTGTGGATATACATGACCTAAACAAGGTGATTCTGTGATGTCTACCAGCATGATGACCACCATAATGAATTCAATATTGCTCCAGTCTGCATTTGAGAAGATGGGAATTCTGACTCGTGTTCAAAGTGCATTTTCCATGCCTGAGCTTGCTGAACCATACAATAGGCAACGGGCCATCCGGCATCTTGAAAAAGGCAGGGTTGTAATATTTGCTGGAATTGGTGCTGGCACCGGAAATCCACTCTTTACAACTGACACAGCTGCAGCACTTAGAGCTTCGGAAAGTATGTCTCTGCGTCTTTCAACTTTCAAATATTTTACATCACATTTTGAACTATTTTTCTACTTCAGCTCTTATACACACTCACATGGTACATGCATGGGTCCCCACACCTCCAATCTCTTGGACTTTCTATAAAAGTTTGTGACATTCTTAATTCTCAGTCCATGCAGAGGCAGTACTCAAGGGTACCAATGTTGATGGTGTCTATGACCGCAATTCTCAGGACAATAATTTTACATTCCAGCACATCTCTTTTAGGGAGTTGGTCACCAGAGGAGAGCACAACATGGACACAATGGCACTAACCTTATGCGAAGACAACAGGATTCCTGGTACGTACATTACGATTGTATTTGTACTTTGGTCCAGAATGTGCCTTTATCTTGATGCAGGCATTTCCAGTTCATTTTTTAATACATAATGCATCAAAATAGCGATGTAGAGGGCTAATTCTGTTATCTTGAATAATAATGAGTCTATTGAGTCATCAAACTGTCCACATCTAGTGATAAAGCAAGTATGGATCTGAGAAACTGTGAAGAGTAATTAAATTATTCGGATAGTACGTTAAATCGTGTACATGGGGGATGAAATTCACTATTAAACAATTTATATTTATGTGCAGTTGTGATCTTTAATCTACTAGAGCCCGGAAATATCTCAAAAGCACTTCGCGGAGAGCAAGTTGGTACCCTGATTGATCAGGTAGGAAGTATGAGCTAATGTTTATAAAACTCGGAGCTGTTGTATCTTTAGGTCTAGGTAGTCGTCAAGTTAATTTCAACAGACCCCTGTTAGGAGAATTCGTGGTTGCTGGGCTACTTGCTGAAACTGCATATCCTTGGCAATAGGATTTGCCACCTGATTACATGCGAAGGTAGAGTATAGATTTTAACTATTGTAACATTAGCTAGTGATTGATGATTAGTGATAATGTTTAAGTTATGCAAATTAAGGTGTTCTTTATATTGTTCTGTAAATGGTATGAAGTTGGTGATGTTATTACTTGGAGGAAGATTGTTGATGCAGATGAGGATAGCTTCTTTACTGGTACTTTTGGTATGTGTTATATATGGTTCAAAGTCATGAAAGACTGAAATTATTGTTGTACTTCTCTGTGTAAACTTTAAATCCTTATTTGAATGCATCTTGCAACTCCAAAATTGCTTTTTTATCGCTGTGTATAATCAGTTCTGTACTTCTGTCAAGTTTGATGCATGAAAATTGTCAATCCAGGCTAGTGTCAAATGCTGCTGTTCTGTGAGTACCCTGTGTACTCCTGTAGAATGAACCTTGGGTAAATGTTCGTAGTCACTAGAACTATAAGTTCCCACTTCGATTGCGTGTCTCTAGACTCTCTACAGTTATACCGCATTTTTGGTGAACTTTATGAAATTTCCTGCATCCAAGGAAATTCTAGTGCAGGCAAAGCTGCTTGGACCAACACTCTTAAGTTTTAGATTGATCAAGGATAATCTCATAAGCATATTATTACAAGCTACATTACATAATAGACACTAATCAAAACTATCTTAAAGTCGGTAGCAAGATGATTACGTCCCTCACCTGCAACAATTTGAAAAATACAATGACTTACAGATATTACATTACAGAGACCACAACTGAACAAGAATAAGGTTTGGGAATGAGCCACCAGTAGCAGCAGTTCGCAGCGAGACAATGCAAATGAAACCGAGGATGATGATAAAGACTCAGGGTTACAGCGCAGGCAATAGGTAAGGCACAGGGCGATCAGGGCAGCCCATCTTCGGTGGTGGGAATGGAGGGCGAAAGTGAATTGCGGGAATCATCATAGTCTTCCCCAAGAGGAGATCTCTCCACTCTTATGTCCTCAATCATCTTAGCTACTTCAACCATAGTAGGCCTCTTTTCAGGCTGAGGCACCACACATGCCAAACCCACATGGAGCATAGACACAAGCTCCTCCTCAATGTTCTTGTACCTGAGAAGTTCCTGATCAAACACCTCCCCAGTCCACTCTTCCTTCACCACAGACCTCACCCATTTCGGGAGGTCCACCGCCTGTTCCTCCTCATCAACACGTGGGTGCATCGGAGAAGGGTACTGGGAGGGAGCTCTCCCAGTGAGAACCTCCAACAGCAAGACCCCAAAGCTGTACACGTCTGCCTGCTGAGAAAGCCTCTTGACCTCTGCCTGCTCAGGGGCTCTGTATCCTCCCAACCTTGCGATGGCGTGAACAGGGTTCAGAAGGAGAGACAGTCCGAAGTCAGAAATGCAAGCCACACCGTTCTTGTCAAGGAGCACATTGGAAGATTTCACATTGCCATGCGGTACTTTCGCAGCGCTATACTCTGCATGAATCCGAGCCAGTCCGCGCGCAGCTCCCAACACCAAGCTGATCCTCGTAGTCCAATCCAAAGGAATTCTGCCCGGACCGCGATTCTCTGATTGCATCAACAACAACAACAACAACATCAACAAAGTCTAGATTTGAAGAAATATAAAAAATGTTGATGATTTAAAATACCAATTACCATGAAGAAGAGAGTGCAAGCTTCCATTAGGTAGATAATCATAGACAAGAAGCTTCTCCTCCTTAGCATAGTAATAAGCACTTAGCCTCACAACATTTGGGTGCTTAATCTTGCCAATCAAATCCATATACTGCTCAAACTCTTTCCTCGCACACGGGTTCGCATCCTTGAGCCGCTTCACCGCCATTGTACAACCGTCGTCCAGCACCGCCCTGTACACCGTCCCCAAGCTCCCTTTCCCCAGCATCTCCGCCGACGCCCGGAGCAAATCCTCGAGCTCAAACTGCATCCTCCGGTCGAAAAACACCAGCTTGCTCCGGTCGGTCGCATTAGTCCCATCACTATCCCCGCCCCCATTGTTAGCATAAACCCTCTTTTCGCCGCCGTAGCTACTCCCACTCTTCCGCTTCGCGGTGTCGCTCCCCACAATCGAGTTCGAGCTTCGGTCTCTGGCGCAGTAGTGAGCCACCACGAACGAGATTATGACTAGAATCGCCACGCAATTCGCTATCACAATGGCCACTATGGCGCCGGGACTCAATCCCTTTCTTGAAGTTTTGTTGCTAGGCTCGTTGATATTCGTGGTTTGGGGCAACGAGCTTGGGTTAGACGGCACCGTTTCGGTCGAAGCCGCCGAGGGTGGGCCGTTAGCTCCGGTGAAGGAACAAGCCGGTAAAGGAGACGAGCCGCAGAGCCCTTCGTTACCGGAGAAGCTTCCCTCGCCGAATTTTCTCAGCAAACCCTCCGGCAACTTCCCGTAGAGCTCGTTGTTGGTCAAATTGAGCTCCTTGAGGTCGGCAAGGGAGCCGGAGAGGTCGGGGATCTTGCCGGAGAGGACGTTGTTCTGGAGCCGGAGCGTGAGGAGCCGGCTCAGGCGGGAAAGGCCGTCGGGGATGGAGCCGCGGATGTTGTTGTCGGAGAGGTCGAGGCGTAGGAGTCTCCGTAGGAAGGAGAATTCCTGGGGAATCTCGCCGGAGAGGTCGTTTCCGGCGAGGTAGAGGAGCTTGAGGTTGGTGCAGTTGGCCAGAGGCGAAACGGTGCCGTTTAGCCGGTTGTCGTGGAGGTCTAGGAGGCGGAGCTGGTCGAGCTGCGCTAGGGAGTCGAGCGGGCCCCGCAGGTTGAGGGAAGGGAGGGAAAGACCGACGACTCGGAGCTTGTCCAAGGAGCATCGCACTCCGATCCAGATGGCGGCGCACGGGTCGGGTCCGGTCCAGTTGGAGCGGAGGTAGCCGTGGGTGTCGGTCTGGAGGCGGAATTCGGTGAGAGCTGACGTGTCATTCGGCGGCGGAGAAGAGACTGAGAATTGGGCCAAGCTCAATATCAGCAGAAGAGGTAGAGCTAAGGGATAAGCTTTCTTCTTCATGGTTATGAGAGCTTAGGCGGGAAGACTAGCAAAAAAACAAGGAAGAGTGTTTTTTAAAAACATATATGAGAGTGAGTGAGTGACTCTTTTACACTCACTTGGTCACTTGAAGAGAGAGATGATATGTGGGGAAAAAGAAAAGGATATGGTTTTTTTTTTTTTCTTCTGCCCTTTTACTATTGCTAATTGATAATAGGGAATGTTATGATTAGAGAGCATGGTGTCTTTGGAGAGGGGGAGTGGGGTATGATTAAAGAGGTGAATAGGGGCATGGTATAGTTGTGGGAATGATTGATGTCCTCCACTCCTTTCATATGGAATGAGTAAAGGGTTTTTGAGAGAAGGATACATCTTTTTCACTTTTTCTTGGCCATAGGCAAAGGGGAACGAGGACTCAAGGATCATGGTCCATGGCGTGGTCCATTCAACAAAGGTAGAAGATGGGCAAATTGTAGAAGTTCTTTTGTGGGCCTCACTTTTACTAGATGTATACAAATTGCTTCTACAATTGACAAAAGTGTTTTCGGACTATTAAAATATTTTTTTGGTATAGTTTAACGAACATAATTTTAAAGTGCTTTCTGAATTGTAGAATTTATTTTTTTTGTAATTTTTTTAAGAAGCGTTTGACATATACTTCCTAAATGAAGTAATTGAAATGCTTTTACAAAAAAGAAAAAGAAAACCACTCTAAACTCCTTGAGTCTTGTAAGAATGTAAGTTCTTCTGAGTTTTTTATTTATTTTATGAATGAATTTTCAATTCCACATCATGGAAAAAAAAAACTATTTCTACTAAGCCTGTTGACCAAAAAAAAAAAAACCTGCCCAAATTCTCCACTGCATCATATATACACTCATTAACACTGTGACTTCAACATACTTCTACCAAGTTTAATGAAATGTAATGCAGCAATCAATATCAGTGATTATTGCTACTTAATTTTGTACAAAAGGAAGGGCCAGGGCCCAGGTGGAAGCAGCATTTGACTTGCTTCTTCTTGGAAGTCATTGTTGCCAATCTTATTGGGTTTAATTAAGCTAGAGACCAACATCAAGTACATCACATCAATTTTGTTTTTAAATTTTAACCATTAAAAACTGATCCCATGTTGAGCCTCATAGTCTTCCTGTCATATATACATATTCATGTACAGGAATCTCCTGCCTCTCAGATTCTAGTATGTTTCAAATGTCTAGTTCTCTGTGTAAGAATCAAAATTCTTATTATAACTTTTGGCCTTCATGATACATGTATGTAGATGACCCTTTACATTAAGCATTAGATATTGAAATGTTTGACTTTGACTCTAATAATCTCCATCTGCAATTTTAACCTAGCAATCAGCATCTAACCCAAAACATGATTCATTATCTGGGTTGGCCTTGGACTACTTTATTAGGCTTTTACATGCATAAAGGAAAAGGAGGTACATATATGATTTATTTTGCCTGTTGCTTATTCTCACTTTGAGTCTTAGGAAAGCAAAGTTGGTGATCTCTACCTAACACCTTAAATGATGAGCACAACAAAGAAGACCTAAAGAAACATCCAGCTTTTCCTTTCTCCATATATAACCTGAAAACTGAATCAATTAACCAGCTTCTGTGTAATAGCTGCATGTATACAAGTATCTGAATGCAGAAGATGCCGAGGGAGATACTGCTACTCAGCAAAACGATAAGCGAATTCGATATACACAACCGGAAACAGAATGTGGCATATCCTTTGCCTTAACGCTGAGAAATATTTGGACAATTTTGTTATGAGATCATCAAACTTAAAAAGCCTCAGTTGTCAAGCAGCTAGCATTCTAAATAGGTTTGCTTAGTTGCATGGATGTTGATCAAAGAGAAATATATATTATATACCCAACAAGTAGTTGACTACAAGGATTAGAATCAGGCCAGTCAATTTTCGAATGGTATTAATTAATAATTTAATATGAACCTCGAACAATCAACTATTGTTAACGTGAACGACGGATGCTAATATTTTCTTATATCGATGAATCATATGAACCTTACATATAAAATTATGACTCGTTTAACCCGCTGTACAAATGACTAAGCGACGCTACCACGCAAGATACAAGTAACAACATTATCAAGGTATAATTTTTTGTTTGTTTGTTTCAATTCACGTACTAGTGTCAAATATAATCGAATGTTCATTGCCACAAGGTTTTGCCCTTTTTAGGGTCAGTTGGCAGCG
Source organism: Rubus idaeus (assembly GCA_030142095.1). Taxonomy (NCBI): domain Eukaryota; kingdom Viridiplantae; phylum Streptophyta; class Magnoliopsida; order Rosales; family Rosaceae; genus Rubus; species Rubus idaeus. The sequence goes on from CM057970.1 coordinate 8,849,489, forward strand.
ATCATCATCTTGAGGACAAAAGCCATGCATGGAGCTCATGGTGTCTCAAAAAGTGTAGGAAATGCTTACAGGCTAGGGCTACCCAGATCACACACACTCTCTCTCTCTCTCTCTCTCTCTCTCTCTCTCTCTCATTCTTTTCTTGCTTCTTGGTTATGATTTGTAATTATGAGACATGCAAAAAGAAGAAAAGGGAGAAATTGATGGCGGGATTGGCGTTCTAATTTGCCTCAGCCAATTTGATGAATCAGCCAACTAAGAAAAAAAGCAGACAAGCTGTACCTAACTATCTACTCAACAAAAAAAAGTTGCAAAAGCATGGCAGTGTAATTTTTCAAATTATGGTGGAGTTTTTGAAAAAGACGAGACAAAGTGCTGTTATTTTATGTCCAAGAAGTTTCAGTATCCAAATAAAGCCAAAATAGAAGATTTAACCTGCACTGTTTTCTTGATTTTTATCATGAAAAACTCTAAAAAATTGTAAGAAGCGGAAGTGATCGAGCGTGACTTATTAGTTATTTGTAAAACCAATACTGTGAATACTATGAGTTCAAATCTCACTAGCATACAAGGGTTTGTGAAGTGAGGATAAAAAAAATAATGACTAAAGAGGTATAGGAAGCCAATTGCAACCTTCTTGTCCCCGACACCAAGTAACGTGAATTGGCAGGGAAGACTCTACTCTCGATCTGTACATCAGTACAGCTAGCTCCATGTTCCAATAAATAGAAAACCAGAGAGGAGAAAGCAGAAGCACTAGCTCTTGTAGAATGCCCATGTTCATTTCTACATTTATATATACTTTATGGTACACACATAAGGACGATGAGAGTGATCACTCAGGAACAAATTGAAGGACGATAAATAGATAAAATTGTACGACATCCAAAATACAGACATTGGTCTTCATTTTGCCACACATTTCAGCTTTGTTGGCCATTTATAGCCCTGAATTTTGAGGCATTAGAGTTTAGACCAACCTATGTAAGGTTCATCCACATTCCAAACCTGTAAAAAATTTGGACTAGGAACACAAAATTAGCTCATCCCAGTACAAAGACTCAACTTTATTGTACCCAGGCTTATTAGATTAACTATACCAAATGAAGAGGCCTAATCATTGATACATACATAATTAGAAAGGGAATTGATAAAGCAAATTCAATAACGGTGTTTACTCACTGATCGATATGATTTCACATGGAACACTCCGGCACATGTCTACTCTGTGTTTCCTTCTGGTGCTTGTTGATGAACAGCTACCTGAGGTAAAGGCCTAATTCAGGGCTATACTTATACAAACATTGTTTCTACCTTGTTGATGAAACACCTTAGCCATACAACTGGATCAACTTGATGTTCCTCTAACTGCTCTATTTCTCAATAACCATAACCAATCGGTGAAACTAGCAAACAGAATGAATCTATTTGCCTTCATTGAAGTTTAGATTCAAAGCAGTACCTGGAGAAAGGAGGAGTTGAAGCGACACTGGTCAAATTTCAGAAACTAATTGTGAGAGGAGAAACTACAAGCCAACACACCCGCCAGATTAGCGGAGTTATGGAACGGGTTCCTCTTAGCCCTAACCAGTTCTTTTATGTATCACAACCTCCACTATATATGTTGGGAAATTTTCTAAACGGGCATGTTACAAAGAAAAAGTATTAGGCATGCACGTACTTGCTTCACATGAACTTGGACTGGTCACTTTCATTCCAGAGAACCAAGTAGCCAGAGCTAGTTAGTGATGTAGACAACGTAACAACATCAGTTAACAAATCTCAGCCACATAATACATTTAGTAGTAGTTAATAGTTATAAGAAGCTTGCATTGTTGTGTTGCCCCAATTATAAATACCTGCGTCCCCTCTGAACTGCTTAGTCCTACAACAAAAATGTCTGAAACCTTACTTCCTAAAGATGAGGCCAGAGAGCAATATTCTAGACGTGACATCTGCAACATTGTGAAGCTGAACAGGTTGCAGAGGAGGTGGAGGCTTGCCCGAGGTGGTGAAAAGAAACCACCCCAGGATGTCCCCCGTGGTCACTTGGCCGTGGTAGTTGGGGAAGCTAGGAGGCGGTTTGTGGTAAGGACGGATTTCCTGAACCACCCAGTTTTACGGCAGCTGCTAGACCAAGCATATGAAGAGTATGGTTATGCTAGCACTGGTCCTTTAGCTATACCTTGTGATGAGTTTCTCTTTGAAGATATAGTTCACTCTCTTAGAGGTGGTACAAGCACCAATCAATTCTCTTGCCCCTTCATGGCTTTCTGAGAAACGATCATCATGCTAGGTTTGATTACGGTATCTGTGAGATTGTGATGGCTAGCTATCTCTCTATTTTGAGTAAGGCTATTAAGATCACATTTACTGACCACATTACCCACCACGATGGTTGGTCCGTTAGTAAATGTAGTCCAAATAGCATTATTCTTGTATTTAATAGCAATACCAAGCTTGTAGACAAAAAGGAGAATACAATATTCTTCCCCTGCTACATTAAAGCAGTACATAAAGCCTTGACCAAGTATAAGATTTGTTCATCGATTGTTATCAAATATTGAGTTTTTTTTCTTTCATTTATTTACGTGTAAATATGGTGAAAGAAAGAACATATCTGGGTTTTTTTTCATTCATTTACAGGTAAAGATGACCAAAACATATTCAAAACAGTCTCAAACAGGAAAATGAAATTATTGCATGATCTTCTTCCTCAAAACTGAGATTGTCAAGTAGCACAAGAATTGTTATACATGAGGTGTTTCAGAATTGTGTATCAATAATTTGAACCATTCCTGTATGTCAGGGAAAACTTACATGGATTCTAGAAAAGTAAATGGACAAGCAACATATGGAATAACAGTATGATGTTTTACATCTATCCTTCCATTATTTTTCTGTTCTACAAAAATTAGACATAAAGGCCACATACAGAATTAATTAAAGGGGACATACTGTTTACAAAGCCACTCTTTTTCATTGTCAAGTTCTTTTGCCTATTTTGAAAGGAACAAAAATTTTCAGAATACTAAACCTCATGAGAGGGCATACAAAAAACACGATGCCCACAACCAGAGCTTCAATTAAAAGAACAAAATTTTATAGCAACACTCTGGCTAACTAATTAAGGACATGCTAAATGACTAAAAACATAGACTACTTTGATGCCAAAGGAAGCAATAAACTTTACCCTATTTTTACTATTGCTGCATGCTGATCTTCATTTCCTTTTAAGCTCAAATACCGTTGGAAAATATGAAAATCTAGTAGATTCCAGACATTGCCAACAATTCCACTTGACAGAGCATGATACACTTGTTTTGCAGCTACACGATGTTCTTCTAGAACTTTGACATCACTAAATAACTTTCTGAGAGCTTCTTCAAGTTCCAATCCACCCGAAACCTGCATAACCATGGACATAGAATGCCATAGATATCAAAGAGATGCTTTTTTCTTTTTATTTTTTCCTGAGAAGCTGACATTTGAAAAGTCTTTTTAATGAGCAAATATCCAGAACTATAGTTGAGCCTGTCACAGGTTTAGGTGGCGATATATATATATGGAGAAACTTTAGACAATCCATGACAGCAAGTACTAACACCACTACAAAAATTATCTTCCACCCAAAAGCAGATTCAATAAGGGTGTAATAGCTTACTTATTGAACTAACAACTAAAACAGCAAATGGAGCTTACAAACCAGAAATATGCTTTAAGAAATCAACTCTAAATGAAACTGATCGATGCTCATCCTACCCATGCAGTACTAAATGACTTTTTTGACATGTCTGCATTATAGCTTCAACCAAATAGATTACCAAAGTAGAGGCTACATGACATCTTATGAATTTCCAATCTAGAGCCTATATAAATGATCATATAACTAAAACTCTAAAAGAGTTTTCAGGTAGAACTGACCACTTCCAAATTCCAGGGTCAGGGTCTCTACATTTGGCAAGACAAAACAAATCTGAATTCACGCCAACTGCATAAAATGTTAGAGTTTTCTCTCTTATGAAGGCCATTTTGACTAGCAAATCAGAGAGTGAATCATCAATGTGCCTCTGCCAATTACATAGGGAAATGATGGCTTAGAATTCAAAAAGTGATTAACTTCAAACTACTAGACAATGACAAATTTTCATTTTGTTTCACTAGACTTGCAATTTTTTTTTACGAGACTTGCTTAGTGATTACATTACATGTAAATTGATGAAGCATTTGTGATTTTTGGAGCCAAATCTTGAACAGTCAACAAACGGTACTTTGAAGGACAGAAGATAGAGGTTATTCACACCTGTACAACTGACAGAGGATTTAATTGTTGCATTTCCCGTACCATGCATGAAAAATGCCCGACATGCGGACCTGAAAAGGCAGAATAGTAAAGCATCTATCAGTGTGTGTATGTTAAGAATCAACATCTGATTTGGTAGTAAATATTCACCAGTCAAAATGGCACAGCCAGCTGCAGCAGCTTCTGATATGTTGTGACCAGAAAGACTGGGAAAGAAGGAACCTCCAATTACAGCTACTGGAGTTAACCTATACAAGTGTCTCAGTTCACCTATAAATCAAGTAAGGACAGACAACATATAATAAGGATTAAGGAGACTATATTTCCAAAAGCTATTGTAGGACAATTTAACTATGAAAGGTCTATGCCCCCATTTGTCTGAGAACCAAGTAGGTAGAAGATTTCAAAATTTGCTGACCTAAGGTGTCCACCACCAATATATTTGTTCCTCCGACAAGTTTGTCATGCTGAGACCTCAAAGCTACACCATGCCCTTCTCTCCACAATTTCTACACCACTTAAGAAAATAGTATAAAATACAATTAATACATGTAAAGTTAAATAATTGATTTCAGGTAGTAAATCTCAACGAAGACAAAAATTGATCATCTATGTCAATAATATTGCATGTGGTCGTACTTGAGCAATCTCTTTTCCATGCTGTGGACGTCGAGGCACAATAATGGTGAACAAATCAGGATACTCTTGCATGAGCACTTTGTGAATGCCTAGTATTACTGCAGAAAGTATTTGTGAGTTTTCTGACCAACATGCAGCAACTAGCAGTAAATTACTGTCAAATGATTGTAAAGAAAATTAAAACCAGAAAGAAGTCAATAAAGATCCACAAGAAGAACCCAACCCATTGGAAGATTTCTATAATAACATCACAAACTATTCATGATAATCCTAAGGTATCACCAATGTATCTACTCAAATGGCTGTGTCAGATTAATATTCCGTCACACTCATAGTAAGGGAAGATATAAAGGAAGTAACTATTGCTTTAGCTGAATGTCACTAAAAGAAAACTAATGGATAAAGAATTGGATCACAACATGAACTAACCAAATAAAAAAAAACCGATTTTAGTTAACAATGAAGTTGCAAGCCATAGTGGCACCAAACTAGGATCACGCGAATATACAAAATAGAAACCAACTTCTGATAATGAGGCAAGATAACATTCCATGATACAAGTGAGGTCTCTAATGAAACTCTAGAATGCGTATGACACCATATATACAGTACATGAAGGTAGCAGGAAGTGACCTTCTTCTTCCCCCTTATGTATGGAAGAAGCCATCCAAACCTGCCTGCGGGCAAGGTGTACCGTCAAATCTTCTATACTTCTGATCTCTCCCTCACAAATGTCAAATTCTTCAACAACTGAACGGGAAAAAAAAATCTGGATTATGATATAGTATAGATAAGTGCCTTCTTCAAGAGTTGCTAATATATATTATTGACAAGAACAAGACCTAAATCATATTATTTAAACTTTCCCATTGACTCTCAAAAGGTATTAGAACAATTCATAAGCTTCATTTGCATTCCACATGTTAAGCCAAAAAACATATGCAAGTTCTCATTATGAAGCGTACCATATTTCAGGTCACCAGAAAAATTGATGACAAAAGGTGGGGCATGCAGTAGCTGAAAGTGGATTGCTTGCATAGTGCTCTGTACCATGCAACGAAATCAATTAGAGCACATAACAACAGAAGACACAGAATACTACAATACAATGTATAGCAGCACATACCAATGGGGCAATCAATGAAAACTTAGAGAGCATCAATGAAATAAGTGGAAGAAGCACAGGTCCCGACCAATGTTTAAAGGATTTAGAAGATACCCGTGCATTTAACAACACCAGCTTGATCTGAAGAGAATGTGGATCACATAAGGGTTATACAAAATCAGAAGCATGAGGCAACTACACCAATGTTATAATTGTACCACAGTATACATATAACAAGCTGATGAGAATTCAAGCATTCACTTACCCCCTTTTCTGAAGCACCGATGATCAAATTCGGCCACAGTTCACTCTCCATTAACACAATTGCATTTGGCTTCCAGTGACCAAGGAATGTGCCCATAGCAGCAGGGGTATCAATCGGCGCAAACTAGCGCAATTGCAAAGTTTGAGTACATCACAACCAGAAATATGCTATCTTTACTTTGAGTTAGGCCATAGAGTAACCATAATACCTTGTAAACATTTTTATTTATACTAGTAAAAGTACCTGATGAATGACACTAGTTGGAAGACGTTTCTTTATTACTTCACTGCACAAAAAGAGAAGAAAGAAAACCATCATAAGTTCTGAGTTGCTTTTCAAAATTGGCATAATCTTCGGTTAAACTGCATCAACACACAAATCGGAATCGAGAAAGCGAAAGAGGAGATGCAGATTTGGTCTTACAATGCAGACGACGTCGTAGTGGTCATCAAAATGGTTAAATCAGGCCGCCGCTGAATACATTGTTTGATCACAGGAATCGCCGACATTCCTTCACCTGAGTTTCAATTTTCACCGCACCAAAACAGTGAATCAAATTTAAACTCATGGAGTGACATCTCTGTGTCTCTGATTTTGCCTCAATTGAATTAACTAAAGGAATCGGCTTGAATACGTACCTAACGAGACGGCGTGGAACCAGAGGAGTGGGCCCGGCGGACGAGGGAGCGAAGGGCGGCCGAGACGCTCAGGCCAGCGGAGTGGGTGCTCGAGGCCTCGGAGTTTACGCCAGCGAAGGTGGAGGTACAGAAATGAAGAGAGACCATGGCTCACCGCTCTGTAAATGTTGTAAACCACCTTGCCCTTGGTTGCCGCCATTTCTCTTTGTTTCCGTTTTCACTTTTCACCGAGTACAAGGAGGAAGAAGTGACTTGGTGGGAATACGGAATACCAATGTAATGGATTTTTAAGTCCACAGAAAAACTTCTAACTGTTAAAAAGGTTTCATTTTGATCATGTTAATATGATCTATGAAGGATAATTTATAATATTTATATTATAAAATTATGAAATGAAACTATGTTAAGTAGGAGGTGGGTGAACGGACATATTCACCCGGGGGTGGACCTAAGAATTATTCGTTAAGATATGTTTTTGAGCTTGGAAGTGGTTTAACATAGTCTTCTTAGATAATAATGAACTTCATCTGGGTAGATATTAATAGTGCTAAATAATGCTGAGGGGATACAGATACTCTCCAAAGGTTTAACGTAATACCATTTCTCCAAAGGTTTAAATATAACTTGATGTTTTCTCTAAACCCATCAAGAAAGGATCGGATATGATAACTATATGTGTGAGACATATAACTGGACTAAGAAACCATGCTTAAGTAGTAAATTGGGTGTAACTAAAATATTGTTATCTTCATGCTCAATATGCAATTTTCTAAATTCTACCGTATTAATGCTGGCTAATAAAATGTGGAATGAACTTTCTTCTTAGGATGATGAAAGCCTTGACAAACTTTCTTAGGGTTAGCTATATATTAATTGAAAAAAAAAGGTTTGCGGTGTTATATATATACCAAAAAAAATTGGTTCATGATGTTTAAGGTTATAAGCCGTAGTCTAAGCACATAATAAGAAATAACATTCTGATCACATGAATCATAAATTTAAGTTCTTGTATCTCAATACATCATCTATTACACTTCATTACCATCCACTCCATAGTCCTCAATTTCACTATGTTCATTAAGAAAAGATAACCTAGCCTCCTCATGAGCTTGACCTTCTGCTCATCCGAAAAGGCGAGCTTCATCACTTTGGATGGTGATTCTACACTAAAATGTTTTCCCCCAACTTGCATTTTAAATGAGGAAGACACATATTTGTCATTTAATGGAGTCTTCTTATTTTTTGGTGAAAATATGGGACGAAAAACATTAGGCTAAGCGGCAATGGGGGTTGGTTTGTTGAGTAGCAATGGAGGCCGAAAATATTTGTCATCCAATTTGTGGTCTTTTGTTTAGTTACTTCCAATATCACAATACATATACATACTGAAAATCTTATATTCGATAGGTTTGCAAATATTACCCTTATTCTAGTATGCTCATGAACATAAGTAGGAGAGAAGCTACATGCAATAATAATGAAAACTACTAAATGTAATAAAGATGATTTATGAAAAGGCAAAAAATCACTTTTGGATACTCAAATTTGACATAATTGACACTTAATTTGGTCACTAGAGTTTTAAAAATATCACTTTGATCACTCAAGTTTAAAATTTTCAAACTTGAGTGACTAAAGAGATATTTTTGAAAGCATAGTTATCAAAGTGTCGAATAAACTTAAGTAATCAAAAACGATTTTTTTCCTTATGAAAAGTAGTATGTACATGAGGAAGCAACGCATGTTTGATTGATTTATTTATTTCTATTGACAGTAGATATTTAAATATTTTTTTATAAATTAAAATAGAGGAGTAGGCGATATTAGCCCCTCGGTAGCAGTCGTTACGTGAGGTGCCTACCTTCTCGTATAGGAGAGAGGACCACTACACCTGGGAACCCACCGCCAATCCCTCCATTTTGTTTTATTAAAATGAGGAAAAAAAAATACAAGATATATAGGAGAGGGGGACATAGACCAAAATCTTACTCAAAATCAAAAATAGTACAACCAAATCAAAATAAAGAACATGAGAAAACTATTTTCGAAATCTATAACTAGGGAATACCAATGTAATGGATTTAGGGGAATTATTTTTTAGTCCACAAAAAAGCTTCAAATGCCAAAAAGGTTCATTTTGATCATGAAAAGACTATCGGGATTTTTTTTTTTAATTTGTTTTGCATGTTCCTTCCATGTCCTTAGGTTGATTGCGTTTTTTCCTGCTTCTTGCCTATTGTTGACAAATACTCCAATTGGTTGCTTCTGATATATGTAGGAGTTGTGGTTTGGTAGTTTTGGCTATTTATCTTCATCTTCATGCTCGGGAAATAAATTTTTTGAGAAGTGTAGTACTGGTTAATCTTCATATGTTGCATCGTATCCCTTGGATTTAATAACAAACTGATCGATTTATATATAAACCTTTTATATTGTGCTAGGGTTTGACTGATGATTTAACGTCAATAATCTGTTCGTGGAAAAAGTTCTTTTCTCGCTATTTTCATAACTGGTGCGAGAGCAATGCATCATGTGGCCTGCTTGCTTATTACTTAACCGCGCGACACTGTTTGTTTAGTCAGAAAGAATTCACTATTTAGGTTGGATTTATTCGATGAGGCTCTTGATACTTATAATCTAGATATTCAAAGATACTCTGGATCGATACCGTTCAAATATTAATAAGGTGAAATTATTAATATTTTGACGGGTATTTCAATTGTTTCGAAGACATTTGAAACGTTATACATACATATCTGAGTAGAATTATACCAAACCCACATTTTGTTCTTCAATCAAAAAACTGATGAAATCCATAAAGTACGTTTCAGTTCAAAAATTTAGAACATTAGGGACTTTATATCAATAAACCAGTATTCCCTTCTTAATTTGCCCCTTCTTCAACCTCTGTAAATAATACTAACTGCCCGGCAAACCATGGCTGACCGGAAAATTTTAAGGGAAGGGGGAGCAGGCTAGGGGGCAGTTGCTGAGCAACTTCCTCGAATCCACCCCTGTCCATAACAACATTTACAAGATGGAAAAGCAAGAGCAAATGATAAGAAATTGGAGAAGCCAAAGGATATATAATACTATTGTCCAAATCAATTTGGACGCTTGTCTTATCTCTCTAATTTGTATACATTTTTGTAATTGTAGTTAATTATAGTTCGTTTTCAAATCAAACTTGAAGGACAGTTGTTCAAAAATTTCAACCAAATTATAGATCGTATAGTCCTCTACTTGTATCAAACAAATGAACGAGTTTAGTAAAAGACAACATGCTCGTAATAAATTGTCTATTTAATTATTTGATACAATACGTTAATGGCTAAATAATCTTCAATTTGATTGATTTTTTAATTTTTTTAAATACACCGAAAGAGTGGTTTATTATTGATCATGACATTCTCATACGTAATGAAAATTATATTTGAATGAGAATATTTTCCAAAGACAAAAGCCATATGTGTCCAAATCAAAATGGCGCCGAATGATCAAATCAAAAGCCATATTCTTTTGATAAGGGGATGTTTGATGGAAGCACCCAACAAGCGAAAATGTAGAAGAACTCAAGAGTATGGATAATTTCTATTATTTATTTATTTTTAATTTTAAAGAAAAGTACAATAATTTCTATTATGAATAATATTATGTGATTGGACCACATGAAATGAGCTAAGCATTGCTGAAACTTAATCTTAATTAATTTTAATTCTGTGTCTGGTACGTACTGAAAAGAAAGGTTGATTGCATACGCCAAGATTAGGTGAATGATCTCCAAGTCAGTCAAGGTGGGGGAGTTAACGACTAACTGTGTACATTTTCCTTTGTCAAATTCCATGTCTTAGAGAAAATGAAATCATTCATTATAAAAGGGATGAGAAAATGAGGTGATGCCTATGTTCTAGCTTTATCATTTATATCCGTACATACAATGCATAATAATAATGTAAGGTATGCTCCCTTACCTACAAAAAATTCTATTTGTAAGCTGATGAAAATTGCGGCAAGAAAGTGACTTAATTAGAGGTGATATTATATTAAACAACAAAGGTACTGATATTATCCATATATTTTCTTAACATTAATTAAGGTAGTGATCGATATTATATTAACCATGGTACATATGGTCCCAAAACCCACCACGTTAATCGGATGGTGTCCCTTTTTTTTTTTTTTTTTTTTTTTTAGGGGAGGGGAATTTGGGGCTCCAAAGTTCGAAATTGTGGGGAGGGGGGCTTCGAACCCGGGTTATGAGAGGGGTAGGCACACCGCCTGTCCAACTGGACCATACCCAGTCCTCAATCGGATGGTGTCCCTACTGAGAATGTTTAAGGACATGTCCAGCAAAAGACTGATTATCTGCTTGATTAGGTAAAGGTTGATTTGGTTTGATTAAAATTAAAAAAATTTAAGGTACAACACGTCATGAAAATTGAAAACACAATATCTGGAATTAGATAGGAGAAAGATGTAAAATACTTTTTTAAGGGAAAAATTAGCAACAATTGATATATTAAATAAAACTGAAGAGTACAATGGGTAAATCTGGATCCAAAGATCCGAATCCCAAGGTCGGAATGAGAGGCAGCAACCATCCCTGCCTCTGACGAGTGCAGAACCCTCCAGTCTCCACCTCAAATCTCAAGGATTGTTCCCTGCCACCAGCAAGAGGTATATCCTTCTCCTTTATTGACAGACATCGACAACCAGCAAATCCAACCAAGGCCGCGAGGCCTGGTCGACGCATGTACATAGTGGCATGACAAACATGAACGCAAGGAGCCCTCAATGAAATTGGAGGTCCGGCTCCACTCGAGGTGCTCAACGTCACCAACTAAGGGAAACTCTAATGGGGGAGCTCTATACCTATATATAGGTCTTAGTATAAGATTTCTCATCTCCAATGGGGAGAATTTTCAGACCCAAACTGAGTTTTTATTGGACTTAAACTCATCTCAGGGCTCAAACTCGGTCCCAATCTGAGTCTTGAGACCCATATAAATTGCGGCTGGCCATGTGCAAGTGGAGGAAAGAAGGGAAAGAAAAGAGGGAGAGAAGGGAAGAAACGCGCCAGAAGAAAAGGAAGGAAGAGGAGAGAGGAAGGAGCCAACGCGCTGACGAGCGAGTGAGGAGAGAAGTAAAGGTGGCTGCACGTGGGGGACAAGCCTGGCCCAGCCAATTCAGATGCCACGAAATGGATGGCCAAGATTCGTCCATTTTAAAATGGATGATCCTGGTTCGCCCAAATTATTATTTTTTAAATCTAACTAATGTATAAAAAATATTAATTTATATAGGTTTGAGTTTGAGTTTAGGATTTAGCATTGGAGATGCTCTAATATATGTTTTGGGTTTAGGTATAGGATTTATCATTGGAGATGCCCAAAAATCTATATAAATAGTGCAATTTTGGAGACTCAAATATATGTTTTGAGTTTAGGTTTGGGTCCAACCATTGGAGTTGCCCTTGGGCTACGCTAGAGTTCTTTCTAGTGAGAAACATATTTTAAACTCATTCTTGACTTTCAAGTTATGAAACATGTAAAATTCAGAGTGGTGAAATAAATTTAATTAACTTGATTAAATATTAATTAATTAAAAATATATATATATATACTAATGTTGTATACATGTTAAAGATAAATATTTTTTAGATTAAATAATTTAGAGATTTCACACGAAAAGAGACAAATTTTCTCATTTGCTAAGCATGTACGTGATTGGATTTGTCACGTAATGTAATCACAAACTATATATTATAAACTCCAACTTCAAATAATATACAAGACATTGAACATTTGAACATATACCATAAATGGTGAGCTACGCGGTTGTGGGTTTGATCATAGGGGTGTTACTTTTGTGGGTCTCATGTGTAATAGTAACAAAACCTCGACGGCCTCGTTCGGAGAAGCTAGGGCAGTTCCCCCCAGGACCAAGATGGTGGCCAGTGGTTGGAAACATTTTTCAACTGGGTTGGGCACCACCCCACGAGTCATTTACCATATTATCCCGCAAGCACGGCCCTATCATGACCCTATGGCTGGGGTCAATGAGCACCGTGGTGATTTCATCAAATAACGTGGCTCGTGAAATGTTCAAGAACCATGATGTGGTGTTAGCTGGTCGAAAAATATACGAGGCCATGAAAGGTAAATCTTTTTAAACAGAGCGAGATTTTTGTGCCTCAACCAGTCAACCTAGCTCATTATCAATATGTTTGATCAAGAATTATCATATTTTTGTTTTACCCATATAGGTGACTATGGTAATGAGGGTTCGCTGATCACGGCCCAATATGGGCCACACTGGCGCATGTTGAGACGGTTATGCACCACTGAGTTCTTTGTGACAGGCCGCCTAGACGCCATGCGTGGTGTTCGTGGCACGTGCATTGATCGCATGGTGCAGTTCATAGAGGATGCTAGTACCAGTGACAAATCTGATATTGGTGCCAATGTTAAGAGCATTGATGTGGGTAGGTTCTTTTTCTTGATGGCTTTTAATCTAATTGGGAACCTCATGTTTTCCAAGGATCTGTTGGACCCAAAATCGGAGAGAGGGGCTGGGTTCTTTTACCATGCAGGTAAGGTTATGGAGATGGCTGGGAAGCCTAATATGGCCGATTTCTTTCCAGCTCTGCGTTGGCTTGACCCGCAAGGCATTAGGAAGAACACCCAATTCCATGTCGAAAAAGCGTTTGAAATTGCAGGTGAGTTCATCAAGGAAAGAATGGAAAGCATGAACATCATTGATGGATATGATGTTGACACAGAGAAGACTAAGGACTTCTTAGATGTGCTCTTGCAGTACGACTCTCAGGGTGATGGTGTTGATGAAGAGGCCTATAGGTTCTCATCTCCCAGAACCATCAATGTGATCGTCTTTGTAAGCACTCTAACTCTATTCCTTTGAATTTTCAAGTTCTTAATTTCTCACACCGTCAAACATGCTTGTATTCAGGTTTCTATTAATAACATGTTGATGATAATATAATTGTAGTTGCTAACTAATATATGTGATTATAAAATAAAGTTGCTTTATCACATCAATCAATATATGAAATAAAAGTTTTAGTTATCAATTTATCATATTGAGTAATCACATAATTGACATGACCTAGCAATTGATGTATAATTGTATACTCATTACATCAATTATTGAACTGTCGGTTGATTAATCATCATATTAACTATTATATCATTCCATCAATTACTAGTCGTAAAAGAAATATAATCCTTAAAATAAATTAATTACTTTTCAGGAAATGTTCACAGCAGGGACAGACACTACCACAAGCACCTTGGAGTGGGCGATGGCGGAGCTACTCAACAATCCGAAAACCCTAAAGAAAGTTCAGGACGAGCTAAGGAGGACCATTAGTTCCGGCAAGAAGCTCGAAGAGAAAGATATCGAAAACCTCCCCTACCTCAGAGCAGTCATCAAAGAGACTTTAAGACTTCACCCACCACTTCCTTTCTTAGTCCCACACATGGCCATGGACTCCTGCGAAATGCTAGGATACCACATTCCAAAAGACACCCAAATCCTAGTCAATGTTTGGGCAATTGGACGTGACCCCAAAACGTGGGAGGACCCATTAATATTCAAGCCAGAGAGGTTCTTGAGGCCTAACATGGTTGATTACAAAGGACACCACTTTGAGTTCATACCATTCGGTGCTGGGCGTCGGATGTGTCCTGCTGTGCCACTAGTCTCTAGGGTTCTTCCTCTAGCTCTCGGGTCTCTCTTGCATTCCTTTGATTGGGTTTTACCAGATGGCCTCAAGCCAGAGAATATGGACATGGCTGAAAGGATGGGGATAACACTCCGGAAATCTGTCCCTTTAGAGGTGATACCTATACCGTACAAAGAGCCTGTGAGAGGCTAAGTAATACTAAAATAAGGATCATATAAACTAACGCGCGCATCATATAATCTGTTAATATGATCAGAAAATGTGATCCGATCCATTTAATCTTGCTCCGGATACTAGTATAATTAATGCATTCATTTTTAGAATAAAACCATTGGAAGCAAACAAAATAAGCAATGGGTTACTTAATTAATTTGTAATAATTAGATTTGGTTAAATGCTTTGCCAATGAATTTGGTTGTGTATATGTACGTGATGACATCCTGTCATATATATTCTCTTTCACCTAGCTGGTAATATCAGTGTTTGTTTTTGGGGTTTATATTGTGAAACCTAGCTGGTAATATATAATATTGCAATTGATAACATAATTTGTTGATCCTTTAATTTTGTTATATATTATGCTTACAAAACTTTGGCAGCTATATGTTTTTCTTCAAGTTCTTGACATTAATACAATTATCGATGGATGCTTAATTGCTTATGGAGTTTAGGGTTGATTAGGATTCTCCAATAATTTCTTAATTTCATCAATGGTAAAGCCTAGGAATAAGTACAAGAGGCTTGGAGAACTGAGACCAATTGCTAAAGCTCTTAGGACACATCGAACTCATCATATGATACATGTAGTTGATCATGAGCGATGAGAGCTTATAGCTATATATTTTTAAAACAATTACCTTCAAACCGACAGCGAGATTGGATTGTCGACTCTCCCATCGTTAGCTAGTTTGCCAAAACAGACCATTAAGAGCCGACATTTATATTATGATGGATAATTTTCAGGTTCATCCCTCATATCGATTAATATATTTTTATCTTATAATTTTATAATTCAACCGTTCATCTATTAGATACGCTAATCACAATAGGGCTGAATTTTAAGGTTCACCCAAGGAATAGCATCCGAGAGTTGCTAGCAGGATATCAACACATTAAACTTCATTCACTCATTTAATTAGTACCTCAAGCTACCAGTGCAGGATTAGACTGAAATATTTGATGCGGTCTGTGGGAATACGAATAAACATTTGAAGCCATTCCTTAACGTTGGAATCCAATAGGTGGAAAACGCAACCCTAAAACTTTCACCCTAACCATATCATATATATATATATATATATATATATACAGTCTCCTTCACATGCACACATCCGCATGTAAGGTAAAATGCGAACATCCTCATTGCGAGTGCAAACTAATGATCAAAACCGTCTATATTTTAGGTCATCCTTCAAGGATCATTTTGATAAAAAAAATTCAAATTGGAAATTATTTAGCCATTTGATTACCACATTCATCGTTTCAACCTTATCTGACGGACTGTATTTGTCTGTAAACTATACAACGAACAGATAACCAAACAATCTCTAATTCGGCTGATTTTTTTGCAAGGATAATTTTTGAAAATAAATCTAAACGATGAACGGTTCCGATGATTGAGTTATGTTGTCAATTAGTCTGTATGAGGATATTCGCATTTTACTTTATGTGCGGACGTGCGCATGTGAAGGGGACTGTATATATATATATATATATATCCTAGAGGAGGAGGGAAGGAATTAACTATATGTGCTTACTCGCTCTAATAGTAAATAAGTGCAATGTTTGGTTTCCTCTGGTAGGATTACCAGCTAGCTAGTAAGATTTAGATTGGCCGGTCGACTTTCATTTTCATCTTCTATTCTAGATATCAAACCAAGCATTTATGAAACTGCTATGGTTTGATATTGCGTTATAATAGACCATTACAGGGGACCGTAAGGAGCTAGCTAGGGTTTGAAGTGTGAGCAAATGATGAGAAAATGTGAACTAAAACAGTAAAAAAAGAAGAAGCTGAATTTATACAAAACAGAAGAAATGAGAAGAGATAGACAAAGCTACTGGTCAACAAAGAATTCATGTACTTTCTCTCCCGTAAATAAAAAGGTATTGCAAATTAAGGCCATTAACTTAGAAACATTAACACATTCATACCCTAAAATTAAAGTGCATGGATTACTAAACCTCAAGAAAAGAAAATTGAGCGTGATAATAATTCATATTACAATAGCTAGCTTGTTGACAATTAAGATGGATAAAGAGGTTTTGTTGGCAAGTACTGCTCAATACATATAGTGATGTTATATGGAATCTTTTACGTCATGAAAGAGAACACAGAACTTAAATTAGCCTAATATTAATATTGCATCATGGTAGTTAGTCCTTTGATATTTTTGTTTCTCTAACGTAGGAGATGCATATATATATGTGTGTGTTCGTTCTAGACTTTAATTTTAGTACATTTATATCTCTGTGCGAGTATGCTGTTATATATCTTCTAAAAATGACCAATGGCGATCATGAGTACTACTGCAGCTTTTGATTCCTTATCACGAATAAGCAGGATACCTTTCACAACAGTACAAAAGATGGCGATCGATGTGTTCATAAAATAGAAGTTTGTTCGCAAAGAAAACGACATAATAATGGTTTTGTTGTTGGTTGTCTAGATCTAGACAACTGTTGTAGTTTTTGTTTCTTGGCCAGAAGACGAATATTAACGGTAGCTGGTATTTCGCAGATCGGAAATTTTTTTAATGAAATGTCCTACGTGCTACTGCCCCAGCTTTCCGATCAACGACCAATCCCCTATTTCCAGGACCAGCAACTGCAGCATTTTCAATGCCAACACTCCTGCTCCATAACTTCATGAGATCCACTTCTAACAAATTATAATTATATCTTGATGTAATTATTTGAAATAACCAATCAACTTTGAGATCAAGCATCCATGATTCATGGATCTTGTAATTGGTGTTAACGTACATTGTGGAATTCTAATTTTTATAAAAATAGCACATGTGCTTTAACGAAAATGGTCTCCTTTCATAACATTAAAAATGACATTTTTGTCAAGCAAAATGTCCAAATTATTCATTATTTACGAATTTATTAGAATTTTGGGAATTTTACCCATTAACAACGATATTACGATATACATAGAATTTTGTAATGTTTCATTAATTTTCAATGTCATCCTGAGATTTGATAGTGCTCTATGAATGTTGTAAGTACATAAGTAGTTTGAGAAAGAATAAGAAATTACTTTCTTATTGTTATAATTAACAAAGAAATAGTTGAAGAATCTAGCAATCTATATATAGTTCCAAGTAATAGTTAGTAATATTTGTAGTAGGTACGTTATCAGTAAAAATAAATTATTTGATTACGTTGTTCTTATCTACACATCATCTATGCTAATATCCAAGGTCAACTTTCCGGTCATCTGCATCATAAACTAGAGAGCATTTTTGCTCACCCTCCTTGATTAAGGGTCAGCCTCACCGGGACTCTATATGCTTGCCATATTTGCCATCTGTCCATCGGTTAACAATCCTAACCAGGTCTGGTTAAGTCATTAATTAAATGTTTAATTTATTAATTAAATAAACTCTTCTCTCTCTTGCTCTCGTTCTCTACTCTCTCTCTCTGCAGCAGTCCCATTGTCCCAATTCCAATTACTTACTTCTCTTTCTTCTTCCTATCTCCAACTCGGATTCTCCATCCAATTTCTCTTCTGCAATTTCCTCTCTCTCTCACTCACGGCAGCACACCCATGGACTCCTCTTCTCTCTTCTCTTCCTCTTTCTCCCTCAATCTCTCTCTTCGGCCAACGACAATCCAACCATTCCCAGCTCACATAGCAGCCGCCAGTCCTCTTCCAGCGCCACCATCAGCTCCTCCGTCCAGCCGCTCCACGGTTGTTGAGGCAGAGAGAGAGAGCTGTGGTGTTGCGGATTGAGCACGGGCTGCTGTTGGGCATTGCTGGGCGAAGAAGAGGACCGGCGGCGTGATGAATTGGCTGAGCGCTGGGTTGGTTTCCATAGCAGAGGAGCGGAGTAAGTAATTGGAATTGGGACAATGAGACTGCTGCAGAGAGTGAGAGAGTAGAGAACGAGAGTAAGAGAGGGAAAGAGTGGTGCAGAGAGAAGGGTTTATTTAATTAATAAATTAAATATTTAATTAATAAATTAAATATTTAATTAATAACTTAACCACACATGGTTAAGATTGTTTACTGATGGACAGATGACAAGCATGTAGAGGGGAGGTGAGGCTCACCCTTAACCAAAGGGGGTGAGCAAAAATGCTCTCCATAAACTAACCATGCTTATGCCGGCCGGAAGATGAATGTGTTTACAGAAAGATCCAAATAAAAAATGATAAGAAGTATCCTATATGTCTTAATTAATTATATCAAGGGTTAGTTGAATTGATACTGTCAAACTAATAATTACCTATCATTTTGTGACACACACAATGCCGGTCAAAATATAACTAATGCAAATAATCAGAGGCTCCTTATTTTAATTGTACAGCTCAAACATTTATGATATAAACAAGAACCGAGCTTAATTTGATGACATTTCTACTACATTATTTCTTCAGCTAGATGGAGTACTTGCCCTGGAATTCTCTAGTTTATTTTATCATACCATCTCTGCTCTTCTTGCTCATCCGCTGGAGATCAAACTCGGGTGACAAACATGGGTTTCCACCCGGACCACCGGGATGGCCACTTCTCGGCAACATGCTCGACCTCGGAGCAATGCCGCACAAAACACTCACCGAGCTACGACACAAATTCGGTTCAGTGGTATGGCTAAGAATCGGTGCCCGAAACACCTTGGTAATCCAATCCGCCGAAGCAGCCACCGAGTTTTTCAAACAATCACGATCTGACTTTTGTTGAACGGAACATCAATGAAGGTAGTCGTGTTCATGACTACCATAAGGGGTCACTCGCTCTGGCCCCTTATGGGTCACACTGGCGGGTGTTAAGGCGCCTACTGACCGTAGACATGTTGACCAACAAGCGTATCAATGACACCGCTTCGATACGCAGAAAGTGCGTTGAAAACATGCAAAAATGGATAGAAGAGGAAGCCTCTAAACTTAAGGAGAATGGATTATCATCATCACATGGAGTGCACGTCGCTCGTTTCGTGTTCCTCATGACATTCAATCTTCTTGGGAATCTCATGTTGTCGAGGGACTTGGTGGATCCCAATTCGAAGGAAGGGTTGGAGTTTTTTGAGGCTATGAGAGAACTGATGGAGGCAAATGGGCATGCAAACATAGCGGACTACTTTCCATGGCTGAGGTGGCTTGATCCACAGGGTGTGAAGAGAAGGATGAAGAAGAATGTTGGAAAAGCTCTGGAAATTGCCTCTAGTTTTGTGAAGGTGCGCATGAAAGAGAGGATGTTGGTGGGTGGAGAGACAACTAGGGACTTTCTGGATGTGTTGCTTGAATTTGAAGGCAATGGAAATGATGAAACAGCCAAGATTTCCGATCATCATCTCAATATTTTCATTCTGGTAAGTGAAATGATCTAACAATTCAATATTATTTCTAATCAAGATTTCCAATCATCATCTCAATATTTGCATGAACAATTATTTACTTTAGTATACCTTAATTAGGTAGGTTTATAATTATACTGAAATAATTAAAGTAAAATTAATCCAAAGAAAATGAGAATTTTTTTCTGAAAAAATGTTCAACCTGGAAATTTTTCTTTCTTTCATATCTCTCTTGTGTAGGTGCATGACAATCTATGCTTCCTGGATGCTTACCATGAGTTTAATTCTATAACTACTTACCTCTGTATTTATTGAGTCTGCTGGTATAAATAGGCTTACAGCTGATGGTATGGGTTAATTTCTCAAATCTCAGGTCACTTCTATGTAGTTTCTATAACTACGTAATTAAAATTCATATGCATGCATATATGATGCGCTTAACATATGATAGGGAATATCAGTTTGACCATTAGCTCCACACACACACACACACACACATTAATTCTTGTAGAATTAGTTTCTTAATTAGTTTATAATATATACAAAGAGCTTGAATCCAAAGAGATTTGCAAAAGTTGGCTTGCCATGATTCAGCAGGGTCAAATATAACAGTAAGAAATAAAAAATGGGGTGCAGGAAATATTCATGGCCGGTTCAGAAACAACAAGCAGCACAACCGAATGGGCACTGACCGAGCTCTTATGCAACCCAGAGACACTAATCAAGGCCAAATCTGAGCTCAATCAAGTGATAGGTCCAAACAGAAAGATTGAAGAGAGTGACATTGACAATCTTCCATACTTGCAGTGCATTATCAAAGAAACACTAAGATTGCATCCACCAATCCCATTCCTCGTACCAAGAAGAGCTACGCAAGACACCAAATTCATGGGGTACTTCGTCCCCAAAGATACACAGGTCTTTGTGAATGCTTATGCAATTGGAAGAGACCCAGATGTGTGGATTGACGAGCCTGATTCATTTAAGCCTGAGAGGTTTATAGGCTCAAAAGTTGATTATAAGGGTCAGCATTATGAGTTCATTCCTTTTGGAGCTGGGAGAAGAATGTGTGCTGGTGTGCCATTGGGTCATAGAATGCTGCACCTTACTTTGGGGTTATTGCTTCACCAATTTGACTGGGCACTTGATGGAAATGTTACTAAAGAGACTATGAATTGGAATGACAGGCTAGGAATAACAATGAGAAAGTCTGAGCCATTACTAGCAGTGCCTACAAAGTGCTTGGTTTAATTAGTTCACTCTATAGATATATTCAATATTTGTGACATGCATGTAGCGAAAACACAGTTGTTGCGCCCAGTTTTCTGCTTTCAGTATCTTGTTTCCAAATTAGCTATAATCTCTTGTGCTTAATAGGTACATAAAAAATTTTTATGTAAAATGTAAAAATGTGTCACCTACATGTATACTATTATTTAAGAGAAAAGAGATTGTACTTCACAACAATTTTTTTTACATAAATGTCCCTTATATATTAAAATACTTTAGAAAAAAAAAACAAGAAATGATAAAATAGTCAAATTATAGATAACAAAAAAAAAAAAAAAAAAAAACTCAACTGCTTAATCACCCACCATCTTTTAAGTATCCACCCCCACTCTCAAACAAACTGAACAAAGTAAACTACTTCCATTAATTCTACTCAAACATGGCGGACTACTTTCGATTCCATGGCTAGGATGGCTTCATCCACAAGGTGTGAAGAGAAGGATGAAGGACTTTGGAAAAGCTCTTGAAATTGTCTCTAATTATGTGAAGGTGCGCATGAAAGAGAGGAAGGTGGATTGGGAGAAAAGTAAGGGATTCTTTGGTGTTGCTTGAGTTTGAAGGCAATGGAAATGATGAACCATCCAACTGGATTTCTTAATATGATATCAATATCTTCATAGTGGTAAGTGGTGTTTGGACTCGCTCGAATTAATTTCTATTCATGAATCTTCATATTATTCTAGTGATCAATTTCCGGAAATCTTTAGTCACTTAATTGTCATGTGATGGTATTAAAGCAATGCTCCTAGGTTGAGCAACACTTGTATTCTTCACTTCGTTTTTGTATTTATTAAGCCTCCATTACAGCTATGGAATATTGGTTTGATATATACACGTACACTAAGTCACCAACTATTGTACAAATTAGTTTTATTTTTATTTTTATTTTTATAATTAGTATATATAACGTACTGTAGCAGATATATAGCTGATTTGGGTGTTTAGCTTAACCAGCTAGCCATGAGGAGGCCGGTAGATAAATTCTTTATGCTGATAAGAAACAAAGAGCTTGCATCCAAAGAGCTTTGTACTTGACTCCAGACTGCATGATACCTTTATAAATTGTATATATACTTGCAATTAAACCCAATTGCTTTGTCCCATATATACACATCATATATATATTTAGTTCAAAAAGGCCAGGGGACTATTACTCTATATATATATATCATGATTCAGCACATAGTCAAACTTGAATGTATAATATCCACTGAGCTAGCTCAACCTTAACAAATAATTACAAATTAACTTGGTGCATGCAGGAGATATTTTTGGCTGGTTCAGAAACAACAAGCAGCACTATATATATAGAATGGGAATTGATTGACAGATCGAGCTACTATGCTACCCACCTAGAGACACTAATTAAGGCCGCCAGATAGAACTCAATCAAGTGATCGGTCTAAAGAGGTATTAAGGTCTCAAGTCTTATTTTGAGACTACCTTCTAAAAATGGCAACTCCAACAGCTAAAATAGAAGTCTCAAGTCTCAAAATTTTTGAGACTAGTATCAAATCAAGTCTCAAATTAAGGACTTTTATTAGTCCGGATCTCAAAATGAGACTGAGAATGCACAGGGACCACACATTAATTTATTGGCAGCATGTGTTGCATGATTCACTCTCCAAAGAGTGACTGAATTACCAACTCCACTAAAAGACAAACAAAGGGGCAACAGATGTGCACACTCGCCACATACGCGCAGAAGGCAGCCAACATGTGGTCCCCCCACGTGCAGCGCGCATCAGACCGTCATAAATCCAACGACTCCTTTTAGCTAAAATTTAATCTAACGCCCCAAATCAATGCATACTTAAATTTAAATTTTTTAACATAAATTAATTATCCTCTCATATGAGAGAACGATCTCGAAAGAGAGAATGAGGAGGGGGTTACGCCTCCTCTTCAACCCTAGCCGCCATGGCTTTGGGTTCCCACAAGAATCACGGCGTCAGACGCCGATCTCAAGCGGAGGTCTTCCCTCCACAGTCCGCTGCATATTTGCAGCCATCCAGAGTCGATTTTCTTCGACGAATATACAATCTAGTTTGAAGGCCTGCGCTTTGGGCGACAGTTTTCTTTTCACAAAGTCAATTTCATGCCATGGCGTGATTGATGTTGATCGTGAGTTCTCTGATTTGGGTAGGCATGCTCGCCCAAGTAAGGGGCTCCTGAAGGACCTTGGCAATCAACTTCAGGGGTTGTCGATGGTTTTTCTTTTGGATAATCCGACACCGTGGCTCCAAGATCGATGTTTAGGTTCGGCGATGAGGGTTGGCGGTTTTGGTCGGGTTTCTCACAGGAAGAGGATCCAAGCAGGTTGTTTTGCCAAGGTAATTTGGGTGTCTAGTGCACCTTGGATGCTCAATTTTGGTGGGGTGCCCTGCGAAGGTTGTTTTCAGTTTCAGCATGGATTTCGAGTGTGGGATCCAGGTGGAGTCTATTATGCTGGCTTAGGGTTCTTTGTTCTTCGCCGGCCCTATATTCTGGTTACTTTGAGTTTTTCAATTTTAGTTAAGAATAAGCATGAATATTTGTGTCAGATTCGCTTGTGGTTTCACTTTCTTTTTTCATGGGTTATCCTTGAGTTAGATTGTTTTTATTGGGTTCAATGGCAATACTTTCCGGAAGCAATGATGCTCGGTGTATGTATTGTTCTAGGTTTTATATCATCGATTAGAGTCTTAGACTCATCGATCAAGCCATTTTTATGGTTATTGCTCATTGTTAGGATGCCCAAGTTAAAGATTGTATTCCAAAGTGATTAATAAAATTTATGTTTCTTCAAAAAAAAAAATTATCCTCTCATCTGACGGTTGAAAAAATGTGCAAAAATTAATTCGACAATTGATATTAATAGAACAAATCTTTTTAACAAAATATACTCCGAAAAAAATATTTAAAAAGGCCATAAATTATTTTAAAAATTATTTATCCGTTGAAACAGTAATTTTACTTAATTCTATAAATATGAACTCATTTCTTTCTATTATGTAAAGACATTATTAATAATCATTAAATAAAACCAAATTTTGTTTTCTATTTATTTAATACTTATTAATTATGTAAAGACATTATTAATAATATATTAATTTATATTATATTCAAGTTATTGTACAAAACAATAAAAAATAGGATGAGACCTCTAATATGAGACTTAATGGTTGAAGATGATATAGATGTCAAATAAATAGTGTTGAGACTATGTGTTATATTGAGTTTGAAACCCCCAATATGAGACCAATGGTCGGAGTTGCCCTAAAGTCTAAACAGAACGATCGAAGAGTCTGATATCGACAATCTTCCATACTTAATTGCATTGCAAGGTCTTTGACTTTTAAGGGCAAACATGAAAATTGGATTGATATAATAATATAAAGTAGTAGTGGGAGTGTGAATTTTACTCCCAAAAAACACAAAACTAGTTTCTACACCGTAAAAATAATCAAATTATATATCAAACCCACTTATAAATTAGCTGGCTTGGTTTCTCACTTGTTCCATCTTATTAAATGGATCCATATATTCCAACCAGTTATTATAAATACATTTGTCACTGTCACGATTGATGGCTGATCGATGTGTCAATTAAAAATCAAAATAATTAAGGCGATCGCTTTCGATCTACACTTACAATTACACTTGCACGAACTCCAACAATTTGTTGAGCTAGCTAGATGGAGTACTTGCCCTGGAGTTTTCTTGTTTATTTTGTCATACCAGCTCTGCTCTTCTTGCTCATCCGTCGGAGATCAAACTCAAGCAAAGATCATGAGCTGCCACCCGGCCCACCAGGATGGCCAATACTCGGCAACATGCTCGGCCTTGGAGTGATGCCACACAAAACCCTCACCAAGCTGCGTCACACGTTTGGTCCGGTGATATGGCTAAGAATTGGTGCCCGAAACACCATGGCAATACTCTCCACCAAAGCAGCCACCGAGTTTTTCAAAAACCACGACCTGTCCTTCGCTGATCGCTCCATCACCGAAGGGAGTCGTGTCCATGACTACCATAAGGGGTCACTCGCTTTGGCCCCCTATGGGTCACACTGGGGCGTGTTAAAGCGCCTGTTGACCGTTGACATGTTGACCAACAAGCGTATCAACGACACGGTTGCGATTCGCAGAAAGTGTGTTGACAACATGCAGAAGTGGATAGAAGAGGAAGCCTGTAAGCTCCAAGAGAACGGATCATCATCGCGAGGACTGCACGTGGCTTTCTTTGTGTTCCTCATGGCGTTTAATCTTCTAGGGAATCTCATGTTGTCGAGGGACTTGGTGGATCCGAAATCGAAAGAAGGGCTGGAGTTTTTCGATGCGGTGAAGGGATTGATGGAGACCAATGGGCTTGCCAACATGGCCGACTACTTTCCATGGCTGAGGTGGCTTGATCCACAAGGTGTGAAGAGAAGGATGAAGAAGGATATGGCAAAGGCTCTGGAAATTGCCTCTGGTTTTGTGAAGGCGCGCTTGAATGAGAAGCAGTTGGTGGGTGGAGAGAAAACTAGGGACTTTCTGGATGTGCTGCTTGAATTTGAAGGCAATGGAAATGATGAAGCGGCCAAAATTTCTGATCATGACATCAATAGTTTCATACTGGTAAGTTGTGTCTGGGCTTAGCTCTAAGCCTCTAATTAACTTCTATTGAAATGCATGTTTTGTTTCTAACAATTTTAATTAGCTGTAACAAAAATGTGGTGCAGGAATTGTTTTTGGCAGGTTCAGAAACAACAAGCAGCACTATAGAATGGGCATTGACAGAGCTACTATGCAACCCGGAGACACTAATTAAGGCCAAAACAGAACTCAATCAAGTGATCGGTCTAAACAGAAAGATTGAAGAGTCTGACATTGACAATCTTCCATACTTGCAGGGCATAATCAAAGAAACACTAAGATTACATCCACCTGTACCATTCCTCATACCAAGAAAAGCTATGCAGGACACCGAATTCATGGGGTACTTCATACCCAAAAATACACAGGTCTTTGTGAATGCCTACGCAATTGGAAGAGACCCAGATGTGTGGATTGACGAGCCTGATTCATTTAAGCCTGAGAGGTTCATAGGCTCAAAAGTTGATTATAAGGGTCAGCATTATGAGTTGATTCCTTTTGGAGCTGGGAGAAGAATGTGTGCTGGTGTGCCATTGGGTCATAGAATGCTGCACCTTACTTTGGGGTTATTGCTTCACCAATTTGACTGGGCACTTGATGGAAATGTTACAAAAGAGACTATGAATTGGAATGACAGGCTAGGAATAACAATGAGAAAGTCCGAGCCGTTACTAGCAGTGCCTACAAAGTGCTTGGTATAGTTTATTATAGGATCAATATTGTGATCGGTAGAAAAAACACACTTTTTATGCACTTAGCTGCTTTCGTTATAGGGAAATTCTAATATACATCACTGCATAACATACAACTTTTTTTTCAAAATGCAATTGCATTTTTGAAATGCCCGTTTAAAAATGTGAAACTATACATTTCAAAAATGCAATTGCCATTCCAAAAAATGCAATTGTCATTTCAAAATGATCAGTTTTACCTTTTTGAACAGCAATTGCATTTCAAAAATGCAATTGCATTTTAAAAAAAAAACTGCATAGTATGCAGCTCTGTATATCAGACTTACCCTTCGTTATATTGTTTCCAAATTTCAGTAGTTGTTGGTTTATTTTATTGTTCTCGATTTTTGTATTTTCAGTTGCATGCATTTGATGCTTCTATCATTTGCACTTTCTAATTAATTATTGAATTAAACTATTATTGCTTTTTTTTATTTTTCTTCTGTTATAGGTTTTTTTGTTTGCAGGATGGAAATTTAGGATTTCCATTTTCTTTTTCTTGTTTGTTTTATGGGGTAAGGTTTTGGCCCTCCCCTTCTCCTCTTTGTAATTTTTTTCTTTTATTAATAAATTTTAAATAAGGGGAAGGGCGGTGGGTTCCCAGAGTGTGGCAGACCCTTCTCCTTTAGGATTGAGGGTGAGACTTGTTCCCTACATCGCCTGCCTAATATCGCCTAATCCCTTATTTGATTTAAAAAAAAATTATTAAATAAAAATTGTCGCATTTGATTAAAAAAAAAAGAGTGCAAGAACAAATGATTTTGCGCAGTTATTTGTTCCGGAAAAGAAAATGATAGTGTTATATATATTTGATATGAAATTGATCCTAATTACTATTATCCAATAATCTAGTAATTAACAAAAATAAAATGGTATACTAAAATCCAAACTTGCAATAGGTTTTCATTAATAACGGGTACATCCACTACTAGCAGTAGTGGCAAAGGCCGCAAAGCTACATCATATCATATCACAAACGTAAAAAACAATCTGGAAAAGAAAATTATACTACGGTGATCGATATATATATCAAATTGAAAATCCAATTGCAATCCTTATTACTAGTGCATCATGGCCTTTGAAAAGTCCATGTCCGGATGCTGAGCCATGAACTTCTTCAACAGCTCCTGCTTCTGCGTCTCATTACTAGTTGGAAGTCCCCTCTCCTTCTGTCTCTGATCAAACATCATCTTTTCCACAGTCTGACGCGTTTCGGAATCGAGGTCTGATAATTTGCTGGGCTCAGGTTCAACCTTTTGAGTGTCTATTTCGGGATCACCTTTCACCAAAGACTTCCACCAGTCCTGTTGGTTCTTCTTGGTCAAAAGAATGGAGACAGTAGTCTGATCCTCTATGCTCCATAAACAATCGTCAGGCTTGATAGGCTGAAAAAGATCCCCATCAATTATGGGAGGCTGTCCCTTGAGTCCAAACTTGAGATGCTTCGTCTTCGCCTCGTATACAACATCCCATTGATCTGGTTCCAGCAGGCACTGGAATTAGTATGTTAACCTCCTGCAGGCTCTGTGTCCATGAGTATTTCTCCAAATCAAGCCCGTTCCCTTTGTTTGGAACTTTCAAGCCATTCTTCTTCCCTTTGTCCTCCTCCTTCACCCTCTTCTCATCAGCCTTAGTCTCTACCGATGATGGCTGGGAAGAAGGTGCCATTGTTTGGGTTTCGTTTTGGTCGTCTTGGATGTCGGAGATTATCGCCATGGATCAATAAAAGTTGAGAACGGATGAATAATTTTTTTTTTAAAAAAGCTAAATATCAGAGAAAGAAAAGTAAGAATCTCAATTGTACGTTAACGTTTCTTCTGCACCTTGCTGGTATTTATAGATAATATAATTAACTAATCTTGATAACAAAATTACAAAAGGAATCCTAATCAAAGTAGGACTGGAAAACAAAACAAAGTTAGACAAGAAAACCTAATCAATCTAGGAGAGTAGGAACCAATCTAATTCTTTTTTTTTACGCAATATTACGGTGCAAAAGCTAGAAATTGGTTCTCTGAAAAATTCCTCCGCCTACAAGTGCCACAAAAGTAGCAAAAATTATGCCATAAAACCGCCACCCTCTCCCTTAGACTCGAATTTTTTTTAAGTGAGCTATCACTCCATGTGGCATATGTGACAGATCATTTTAATTTATTAATGTATATAATATATCAATTAAATAGCTGGTTAAAGAATAAAATAATTAATACATAAAATATAAATATTCAATAGACCAATCACATAACACCGTCACAATGTCACGTAAAATGACAGTATCAAGGAAAAAACCTAAAGATATCACTGTCGCTTGGGAACGAAACCCAAAGATTCTTGCTACATGTCCTCTCAAACGAATAATGTGATTTATTTATTTTTTAACTTATACTTGCGATTTTCAAGATTGATGATTAACTTACTCTATTTTCAAGACAGTTGTTAATGAATCCAATCAAAGAGCACAATATCATAGTGGATCGAAGTCTCAATTAAAAACCAAATTGTGTTGCTTTCAATCTTATTCATAATTATAATACAAAATGAAATCTGATATCTTCGGCAGATATTGTACTCATAGTCAAATTTTCAGGATCTATTTTAATTTCGTTTATTTATGAGTGTCCTTTTATTAAACGGGTCATTTTTCTCCAACATTAAGGGATTTTTTTTGGGAGAAACATTAAGGGATTGTACATGAGAAATCCTAATAACTTGGACCAAACAATGTGATAAACGATACCAAGTGATTTTCATTTTGACTAACCTTTTGCAAATCTAAGAATGCGTCAAAGCCAAAAATTAAGTAATTAATTAACAATTGGATAATAGAAACGAATATATATATATATATATATGTAGACCCAACGTGTAGTCTCTCAAATTAAAAATATAAATTCCTTGCATGAAAATTAATTAAGTTTTTTTGATAAGATGAAAATTAATTAAGTTGTCTGTCCCCTAGCGTCCTGTAAACGGCGTTCCTCGTTATGAGGAAGAACAATTGCATTTGCATAGTTATCATTTTCTAGCACGACGTAAAACCCCGCTTAAGCACGTTTTATACTTTTATAATAAAAGGAACTACAATTTTCATGATACACCTGTTTTCAACGCTACCTAGCTAAAACAATTCTTACTGAATGTAATACCCAACGTATATACTAATAAAGAAGAAGCTAGAGTAGTTCATCGTCGATCAATTTCGATCTTGACCTTGATGGAGTACTGGCAATGGTACTCTTGGAATAACTCTCTTCTCTATTTTGTTGTCTTCTTTGCACCGGCTCTTTTCTTGTTGCTGATCATCCACCGGAGATCAAACTCGGGCCGACACGGCCATGGCCTTCCTCCGGGCCCGCCGGGATGGCCCATATTCGGCAACATGTTCGAAGTGGGAACAATGCCACACAGAACGCTCACTCAGCTAAGCCACAGGTATGGTCCTGTAATGTGGCTTAGACTCGGTGCCAAAAACACCATGGTAATACAGTCTACTAAAGCACCCACCGAGTTTTTCAAGCAACACGACCTGTCGTTCGCGGACCGCACTGTCTATGAAGTAAGCCGTGTTCATGGCTACCACAAGGGGTCGTTGGCTTTAGCCCCTTACGGGTCCCACTGGCGGGTGTTGAGGCGCCTACTCACGGTGGACATGTTGGTCAACAACCGCATCAAAGACACCGCGTTCATACGCCGGAAGTGCGCCGACGACTTGCAGTCGTGGATAGAAGAGGAAGCGTCGTCGTCATCACGTGGAGTGCACGTGGCGCGTTTGGTGTTCCTCATGACGTTCAACGTTTTCGGGAACCTGGTGCTGTCGAGGGACTTGGTGGGGCCCAGATCGGAGGAAGGGATGGAGTTTTTTACGGCAGTGAATGGATTGGTGGAGTGGAGTGGGCATGCAAACATGGCTGATTACTTTCCGTGGCTGAGGTGGCTTGACCCGCAAGGTTTGAAGAGGAAGATGAAGAGGGATCTTGGAAAGGCTCTGGAGATTGCCTCCAAGTTTGTGAAGGAGCGCATCAATGAGAGGCAGCTGGAGGGTGCAGACCATCAGAAAGTTGGTAGGGACTTCTTGGATGTTGTGCTGGAATTGATGGAAGGAAATGGAAATAATGAACCACCCGAGATTTCTGATCATGATCTCAACATTTTCATACTGGTAAGTATATTTGCACTTTATACATAACCATAATAATCTGGTGGCACTACCTATAACTAATTCATATACATTTCTATATCTAGGGTAAATTCTTAGACCCAATTGATAATATTTTTGCCGGGTCACCAGATTAATTACCTATGCATGCATGTATACATTTCAATATCTAGGCTGGTAAATTCTTAGACCCAATTGATAATATTTTTGCCGGATCACTATCTTTAACCCGGCTATTTTTGACAATTGAGTTTAAGTTGAATGGTCTACCTACGTGTATAAGGTACAGATCAAAGTGTCCATCATTCTTCATGTAAACATCATTCTTTTTTAGATATTTGTAATATATGGTTAAGATTAAAAATGAAGTGAATCATCACCCACTCCAATGAGTTATAGTTTATAATTTTTACACATTTGTAGTTATAAAATTCCTTTTATGTATAGGGTAAGTCTAATACTTCTTTTTTTAAAATGCAATTGCATTTTTGAAATGTAATTGCTGTTCAAAAAGGTAAAACTAATTATTTTGAAAGGCAATTGC
This sequence comes from Rubus idaeus, assembly GCA_030142095.1. NCBI lineage: Eukaryota > Viridiplantae > Streptophyta > Magnoliopsida > Rosales > Rosaceae > Rubus > Rubus idaeus. Next base: position 8,881,009 of record CM057970.1, read on the forward strand.
ATTTTGAAATGACAATTGCATTTTTAGAATGACAATTGCATTTTTTAAATGTATAGTTTCACATTTTTAAACGACAATTGCATTTTTTTTTTAAAAAGCTGCATGCTATGCAGTGATGTATATTAGAATTTTCCTTATGTACGTATAATCTAATGTGCAAACTATGTTATCATTGATATGGATTCGAGGAGATCGACTAGGCACCATTCTAGGAGTGGTTTGCTTACATGTACGTAGTCAAATTTCATATCTTAAGATCGACTTGATAATATCAATTGGTTCAGGAAATATTCATGGCCGGTTCAGAAACAACAAGCAGCACAATAGAATGGGCACTTACCGATCTCTTATGCAACCCAGAGGCGCTAATGAAGGCCAAATCCGAGCTCAATCAAGTCATAGGTCGAAACAGAAAAATTGAAGAGAGTGACATTGACAATCTTCCCTACTTACAATGCGTAATCAAAGAAACGCTACGATTGCATCCACCACTTCCATTCCTAATACCACGAAAGGCAATGCACGACACCGTTTTTATGGGATACTCCATACCGAAGAATACACAGGTATTTGTAAACGTTTATGCAATAGGAAGAGACCCAGAAGTGTGGAGTGACCCCTTACCATTTAAGCCTGAAAGGTTCATAGGATCAAAAATTGATTATAAGGGACAACATTATGAGTTGATTCCATTTGGAGCTGGGAGGAGAATGTGTGCGGGTGTACCATTGGGTCATAGAATGTTGCACCTTACTTTGGGGTTGTTACTTCACCAATTCGATTGGGAACTAGATGGAAATGTTACTAGAGAAACTATGGACTGGAATGAGAGGTTAGGAATGACGATGCGAAAGCATGAGCCATTACTAGCAGTGCCAACAAAGTGTTAATTTGGTGACTTTGGTTGATCTAGTCATTATTTGAAGTGGTACTAATTAAAACGTACGATCTTTGTATTTCATTGTTTTTACTGTTAGGTAAATTTATCTGGTATTAAAATTTGAGAATAGTTTTGTATTATATCATTTTTAGGGCTGAGAAACTTGCCTTGCAGTATTGGGTTTATACGTATTTTGGAATAGTTACTAAATAGTAATTAAATAGTTGACTTACGATGGTTAGATATTTTCAGAAAACTTTCTTCATGAAAGTTGTAGAGCTTGTTGATACGAGTTCGTAAGATTTTGAATTGTCGAAATCGGAGTTTGTACGAAAAAATTATGGACCTCGGAAGTTGGACTAATTCCTATAAATACAAAATTAATTTTCAAAAATAATATTTTTTCGGAAATTCCGGAAAATTCCGGAAAGAATCCCGATACCCGCCCGTATTGCAGCCGACCCGACCCGATCATAAAGTCCTCCTCCAGCCACTCTCCGGCACTGGACCCGGCTACAGACCGACTCAGCTCGACCTCGCCGACCTCGCCACGGCCTCGGTTTCCCCAGATTCTGGCCGGAAATCACCGGTCAAAGCCCCCATGATTCGCGGTTTTTCGACCCGGTTTCCGGCGACAATTCCAGCCACCTCCGACCACTCCACCGATCAGGTTCTCTTCCTCTCCTCCCCAGAAACCTCCCCATGTGGTTGGATGTTCAAACCACGGCCCGAGGGAGCCGGAACGAACTTGAGAAGTTTTGGATCCTCCAAAATGTCAACGCCAGTTCCGGCCAACCAAGATGGAATTGATCTTCGAGGTAGTTATGACTTTTGTTGGGCTTGTTCTGTAGATTATGCTGTTAAAATTTCATGATGATCGGAGAAAGTTGACGGCGGCGCCGCTCTTCTCCGGCGACGGCGAGTGGCGGCGTGTCGGATCACCGCCGGAGCATATCTTTACTTCGTTTTACTCAGTTCATCGATACGAACAACTTTCGTGTTGACAAGTTTTGGAAATTAGGTCGTTTGGATATTGTTAAATAAACCGAAAATCGGATCGTACGATTTACAATCTAGGACGATCTAACCATTGGATCGTCACCAACTCACCATTTTCGGATATATTGTTAGGTTCCTAGTTCTGGACGTTGTGGTGAATTCGGATCGTCGATCGGAATCAATAAGTGAATAGTTGAAGGGACCCAGTAAATAGTAAAAGTGGGATCCAGTGAATAGTTGAAGTGGAACCTGCTTTGACCAGCGGTTCACTTTTGGTCAAACTCTCCCGATTTATTATTTCCGATGTCGCGGAGACATTCGTGAAATAATTAAAGTGATTTGGATTTTAGAAATATTATTATGGGAACTATGATATGCTAAAAAAGGTAATTGCATGTTCATAGGCATTTTTTTTGGAGCCGCGTATTGTTTTGCGAGCAATTGTCGATTCTCGATCAATTACCGAAGACGCAGCGGGAATTAGAGGTGAGTGATTCTCACTATTTTTAGATACGAATTATTAAGTTCGCGTATATTAATATTTTGAGAAATTACGTTTTGAGAAATAATATGATTATTTTTTAATGGGTTATTTATGTGAATAAATCAATTTATTGTTTAAAATAATATTTTTGATTTATTATTTATGAATTATATTATTAACATTTTGTATATGTTAATATTGGGTTCTTTACGAATTTAAATCATTTTAATGATTTAAATAATATTTTTCGATTCATAATTTATGAATCGTATTATTATTAACATTACGAAAATGTTAATATTGAATTATTTAAGAAGTTAAATTATTTTGACTATTTAAATGATATTATGAGATTTTCTCACTAAGGTGTATAGTGAGTTTTGATGGTTTTGAGGAGAGTAATTCTCGCTCAATATTAGTGAAATAAATTATTAACATTACAGCAATGTTAATATTATTTTTATTGGGTAAATACCCAAAATAGTATCTGAAGTATCATAGTTTGGACCAATTGGTACCTGAAGTATCAAAATGGACAATTTGGTACCTATAGTTTTCTTCCGTCACCCAATTTGGTACTTCCGTTAAAATTTCTGTTAAGTTAGTTTGTAATTTCGTACTTTCCCTCCAAAAGACATAATATTGTCCTAAAACACACCCTAAATTATTATTAACACACATTTGTATTTTTAAAGATAATTTTTCTAAACAATATAAGAGATTTATGAATTATTTATATAACAAAAATAAATTTAAAAAATACAAAAAAGTGTGTTACTAATAACATAGAAAAAATTGTACCCTTAATAGATGAATTTTAGAAATATATAATAGTAAAAAGACGAAATTACCCCTATAATTGGACCAACTTAACGGAATTTTTGACAAAAGTACCAAATTGGGTAACAGAGGAGAACTCTAGGTACCAAATTGTCCATTTTGAAACTTCATGTACCAATTGGTCCAGACGGTGATACTTCAGGTACCATTTTGGGTATTAACCCTATTTTTATAAGTGATTTTGGGTGAGTTTTTGTATTGTTTAATATTCTTGATCACTCTGGTATTAACATACATGTTATGAGACATGTGGGGTTAAAATACACGGTATAAGACGTGTATGTTCAGTATATTTTATAATATGAATTCTCTAGTGTGATTTTGGTGTTGGTGAATTACTGGTAGAGTTTGTTTTGGTGATTAAGCTATGGGCTCATGTCCCTGTAGATAGTGCACTATTATACTTTTTTCGAACGATAAGTCGACCCTTGGGTGTACATGCTTTGGTATTATGGACCTTAGTATGCTACGGCTTATCCACTCCTGGTATTCGTACCTTGGCCTGGAAATTGTTGGATTTTATGAATTATTACTACCAGTGAATTTTTATGATACTCTCTCAAAAAAGTAAATACATATTTCTAAATTAAATATGTATTTGTGTTTTAGTTTTGAATTCTGAAAACACATCGTTCAGATATTTCTAATTATTTGATTTTGGCACGAGTTTTGTGTGCGTATATACTTCGAGGATTTTCAAGTACTTAAAATGTTGTTTTAAAATTCTTTATTTATTGAATTGTATTTTGAAGGATTTCGAGTTACATAAATAATTTCGGAAATAAACGATTTGCGTAAACCTTTATTAAATGAATTTTCGTGTGAGTAATATAGAAGTCATTCACACCAGCTTCAGAAGCTGACCGGGTTTGTTGATATAACCCGGTACACTATTCAATGGTGTATGGGTTAATCATGCAGGTTAGGTGAGCAGGGTAACTGTTGGAGAAACCGGTTGGTAAACTGATTATCAACCGCACGAGTAGTCGATAGTCTTCCGCTATTTGTATTAAACTCTGAAAGTGAATTTACGTAATATTTTGTAACGTGAATTTATTATGTAAATTATGAAATGTAATATTTGGCTCGGAAGACCGAGTCCATATTTACATTTATTAGGCATGGAGTGGATGTGGTTTATGCTTGAATTAAAATGAAAAAATCTGATGCATATTTGTATTTAATATTCCATGCGCTCGCGTCCCGAATTGGTTTGTTTAATTAAAAGGCGATTAAAATGCCTTATTATTTGGTTGAAAATTCGGGGCGTGGCATTATCTTTCAATATATTGGAGATCTAAAGAGAACAAATATTAGGAGAAGATTAGTTATTAAAATAAAAAGGGTATTTATGAAAGAAGTGTTGACATTTCAGACATTTACAAATGCTATATATGAATGATTTCCTGGTGTTGATTAATAAGTTGTTCCAAACGTTAGAAATGGAATTTAAATTCAATTCCATTCTTGGAGGGTATGGAAAAGGAGTGCATTTCCTATTAAATGTGTTTCTAGATTCCTATATATGAATGTAATGCATGCAGTTTATGGAAATTAAGAAGTATATCAGGATATAACACAAGTTATAGCTAGCCTAGCAGGAATTCTATGGAAAATCATAAAAGTGCAACCTAATATATACCATATATATGTTAATTTATTGTTGAGTAAAACCGTTGCATTTCCTCATATTCTCGACTCCAGAACTTAATTAATTGATAGTTCTCACAATATTACCTAAATCAGAAACGCAATAAATAAGTACATTCATAGAAGCAAATTAAACCTAATTATTTGAAGAAGAAGAAAGGAGGACTGGTGAGGAAACAGGGAAGCCAAGTCCTTAAATTCTGTTAAGTACATCTTGACTAGACTGGAAATAGGCTCTCCTCATATTTTACTACTCGACGAAACTTGATATTCCTTTTTGCATGTATGAGAATCTTTCTCTTGGTCTCGCTTCTAGGGTCATACAAAAACAGGTCATCATGAGCAGCTTCATTTGTGTTATAGGATGTGAGAAGCAATTGATCCTTCCAAACCCCTAACATTTTGGATTCTGCAAGAACTGATAATTTGAATCTTGATTGTTGAACCCAAGCTGGCGTTCGCATTTGTGTTCCACTCTTTGACTCTTCATCAGTACTCATCACCCAAACCACTATGTGGGGATCGCAATTGGCTGAAAAATCGCTTACTACAATTGCAGGTGATTCTTTCCATGAAAATAATGGCACTGCGGCCCAGTTACAATCATCACGATTAAGGTAACGTATATCTGTTGGTAGTTGTATCACATTGAAAAGCTCTTCACGAATATTGAATGACAGAACATAGCACTCGTCCGATGTTTGCTCTACCTTCCAATACAGCACTCCATTCAATGTAGTTGAAGTTGATTGGAAACAATTTTTATATGACGGAAATCGTAATTTGTCCTTGACTTGCCTCCAAGAATTTCTACTTTGGATGAACACTTCAGCTTCAAAAGTAGCAAGCACTTCGCCATCATCTTTGGGAACATCACCACCATGATAAATAACTCTCGCCAATTTGTATTCACTAATGTCATGATCATGTACGAAATCAAAACCTAAAATGTGACAAGTAGTCTCAACCTCCTCTGGCTCCAAACGCATATTACTTTTAGGTTCAGGAAGATACCTAAATTGTTCTGTTGCTGGGTTCCATACTATTATGAATTCTCTACACCTAGAAGCAACATCTTGTTTCTCTTCTGTAGTACTATTCAAATTCTCATTCTCAATCCAAATTAACATATCAAATAAAACTAGGCCATTACTAGATCCCACAAGTCGTAAACCCCATATTTGGTTTGTAATTATATGGTTCGAGAGGAAAGGTAATCCCAAAAACGTTGTTTCTTCATCATGAAGTCGAATTATATGATTCTCACATGATATTCCGAGTTGTTGTTCGCAATCATCTTGAGAGCTTGCAGCTAGAATCCAGATCAGAAAGAGAAGACAAGGACGACTCTGATCTGAGCAGCGAGAACGATGAACAAAGTGTCTGGCAATGAAAGAAGAACTTTTGGTGAGAGCATACCACTCTTGCGATACACAACGAAACTTAAGTAAAGACTTGACAGGAAGTTTTGAGAGAATTTCTACCAGGACATCTTCATGTAGACCTAGAGCCAAAGTATCACTCACCTTTACAACTTTACTGCTTCTAGCTTCCATTCTTCAATTCCCGGAATACTGAAAGGAAGTTGCGTTGTGCTACTATATATAGTCAAAGGGACTGTACGTATTAATACTCGAAAGTAAATAGAAGCCTAGTGGGAAATAGAAACCCTACGAGCAACAAATTCACTGCCGAAGATGTTTAGGAATAAGAGTAAGAACAGGAGTACGTAGGAAAGGTTTAAAACACCTCAGTGCAATCTCCTTTCACCAACATCTAGACGATCTAAATCCCCTCTCTTGCTTTTTTGTCCGTTAACCTTTTCACTTATTCACTCCCTTCCAGGATAAAAAAGGGGTTCTTTATCAAACTTAAACCTGGAAGTGAAGTGAAGTAATGTTACGTACGCATGTTTTTTTTTTTTTGAATGTAAATGACTGATTCATTTAATACGACGGAACGCATACAGTACGAGGGGACATAAAGCCAAACCCCAAATAGATTACAGAGGAACATGAGCTGATAGAGCTCAATCTGCAAACTCTTAATAGCCTCATTCCAAAGCCAATGAACACTCAATAACACCGCAATAACAAATGCTGGATAGACGAATTCCCTGAGTTGTTCAATGATCCACTCGAAACAGATCATGAGACAGGTATAGACGTCGGCCAATTGAAAAGCAGTGACAATTGAGGGGTGATACGGCCCAATCCCAGGAGAGATGGAGAAGCAAAAACTGAACCATATCAAGAACAGAAATAGAACCGCCAAGTAAATGTAATCCTTTGTCAACTTTGATTTCCCCAAAAAAAAAATCGTTTATGAAATATTTTATTTGAGTTTAATTTTTCCTTCGGGTTTGCAGCTTAATTAAATTAAAAGTAGTAGATTATATAATTGATTCTTTTGGGGAAGATAGACTTGATTTTTTTTTTATCATATAGGGGCCAGAAGGGAATCGGATCCTCTGCGGCTCTGCTATAAAAAAATTTGCTAGGATCTGCTTGGGTTTTGACAGGAGACTGCCACGTCATCATTATACCATCCAAGGGCTGAGAGAATTCAAAAGCATTCCCACAGATTTCCATCTCCCTGACTTCTTGGTTGTTACAAATAACGCTGAAACTTTTGGACCCTGTCATTACTTTTTTTTGATAGAAAGCGACAGAAGATATATTAAATAATACTGAAGAGTACATCAGCACGATGCGAAAAGCATCGAAAAGTAAAAAAAGATGCACAGACGCATCTGAACATAAAAGTAACCAATTGCCAAAAAGGCATGACCGATACACTACGATGGTCAGTTATGCAGTGAAATTTGTAAGCGTAACCGTAACCGTAACCGATGTGAACCACCCAACAATTCCAATGCAATGTACGAACACTGGAAAGAAGTAATCCAAACATCGAGAAATCGAAGCTAGCCAAGAATGTCAGTGACTTGGCAAATAACAAACGACCTCTCAAGAACAAGGACCAAAGATCCAGACCCCATATCCAATAAAAATATAGCTGATCTAGATCCCAAAACCACAAGCCACCCGGATCCCAGATCCAAATCCAAAACCGATTAGTAGATCGGCTCAAAAACCATCTCAGGTCCCAAACTGAATTCCAACCTTGAACCCAAGGTAGAGATGGGCCTGAATACGGAGGAAAAAACCCATGAAACATCCTGCCATGACCCGACCCCCAACGTCGCCGGATCTGATGTGCAGATCTCCGCCGCCGACGACCCGCCACCTGCACCTTTGCACTAGCCCAAGATCTAGCCATGCCGGTCTTGCGCAATCCAAAGGTCACAACATCCCCGATGCCAGTCACCTGTGCGGCCAGAAGGAGGCGGCGCCACGGTGGAAGAGAGACAGGGCCGGGATCCCAAAGGCGAACTGGGTCCCCCCCGCCATGGATCCACTGCCGACCAATCTCCCTGAGGGAGGCCTTTACTCGAGCAGCGCCATCCCAAGATGAGATGGACAGATTAGAAATCCACAAATTGGAGAACCAGGAACGCCAACCTAGGGGTTGATCGGTGAGGGTGCATGAGATCAGGGACCTCAACTGCCAGGCACCACGGGAGATGACGTCGTCGCCGCCGCAGGCCAAGGTGCTCGGTCGAGCAAACCCTAGGGTTTGCTGCCGCAATAGAAAAGGGAGAGCAAAACCTGTCATTACTTAACTCCGCCTCAAATTTTATTGCAAGCCCAAGATGATTATTATTATTTTTTTGATAAGAATGGTATATGCGGTATAACTCTGCAGTCTCCACCTGATCTCTATAAGGATGAAAAAAAAAAAAATACCAGTAAAGTAGATAAAAAAAAATATACTCCTAACAAAAGTTGAATTATACTCTTCAACTGGAAACGTTATGTAAAAAAGGAGTCATCTTTTCATTTTGCCTTGGCTAAGAATCAAAATTCAAAATTGATTGGACTTGTTCTTGTGAAATTTTAAAATAACCCAATAAGATCAAGAAACCATAATAACTCAAGAAGCATTAAGCATACCTCATCTTCTGTAATTTCTTCCTCCTCATTGGGCAAGATGCATTAAGCCTACGATTTTTTATTTTTGAACATTTTATCAAATTTCATTTCGAGCTGCTGGACTGTTTGGTGATGGGCCGGGTCGGTCAAGATCGGGCCCGCCTTTTATGAAAATTTGGCGGGAAAGTAACCTGTTCGAGTCGCCAGTGAGTTGAGTTGACTCACCACTGACGTCTTCCTCCTGTAACAACCTGGAGAAGCGGCATGTGCCAATTCCGAGACGAGTCTAACGGTTTTTCGCTGACGTGTCACCCAGCTAGCAAATCAACGATTCTCTTTTAGACAATATCAGTCTCTGGCTTTCTGCAACCTCCGCAGCACACATTCCACACCCCCTCTCTCTCTCTCTCTCTCTCTCCCCCCAAATTAAAGGTTCAATCTCAAGCCCTAGAGTTACAGTCAAGGTGATTTTCTTCTTAATAGCTCTAATTTCTTGATTGCGATTCGGTCAGTTTACAGTCTTGATCTCTGTTCTGTTTGGTTTCGGAGAAAATGGAGGAAAATAAAAGAAAATTCCAACGGTTTCGAATTTTCGATCTTTGCTTCTAATTACTTCATCCCCTTCTCCGGAACCAAAAGCAGAGCTTTTCGTTTGGCTTTAATTCCCTGTTTCGCTGACAATTTCGTTTCGTTCTCAGGAGAGATTTTCAAGAACATGGCCAACCAGTATCAATGCGTCTATTTCATAGCGATTTTCATCGGGGTGCTTCTGGCTTCTCAGGCTGGGGCTTATCCAGATCCAGTTGACGGTAAACTTCTTAATTCTTTCAGTGTCTTCTTGATTTTCTCCGAGTTTCTTTCTTAGATTGTTAATTTTATGTACTTCGGTGAAGATGTTCTTTACATTGTCCGTTATATAACCCCAATTTTCTCACTGAGAAATTAAGTACAAGAAGAGTATAAAGGGATTAAGAAATAGGGTAGATCGGAATCTTCAAACTTCCGGTACAGGAGAGAAAGAGAAACAGAGTTTTGCTTTTTCATGTTTTGGATGCGAAAAATTAGAGTTTTTCTTTGGGTAATTTTCTGACCCAGAAAAATTCTGTGTTTTTCTGGAAAGAAAATTTGGCGGGAAAATTGCCGAATCGGGGTTCGAGTCGACTTGAGTTGACTCGGTGATCGGCTCTGAAGTCTGACCCCATCTGTATTCGCACTCGTTATTGTTGGTTGTACGACACAAGTTGTTTGTGGAAAACGACCTGTCGTCTTTTCTAGTATAGAAACAGTGTTCTGGGTTTACCAGAACTCCAGAAGGGAAAAGTAGCTTCATTTCATCACTCTTCAAATTTAGGTACATTAATAACTCTAAAGAGTTAAGGTATAGCCATAATTAATCTGATTAATGAATGACACGAAGAAATGGTCATTTACTGTCCTGTATCAAAACCAAGGAAGTCGATTGCCTGACATTGTCTTTCAAATTAATCTTCCTTGTTAAAAGTCATTCTTTGAAATATTAGGCAATGTGAGGTAATTGACTACCTTGGTGTGGAATGAAGTTAAAATGTTTTAAGTGCATCATTTGTGGTTAGCCTCACATGCACATCACCTGCTCGATGAAAGTTCCAGGTGACAGAAGAAGAGTGCAAGTTTTTTTATCATTCCAATGCATATATCATTATGCATTGGCTACCATATCAGTTAAATCATACATTTATTGATTTTATGTATTTCTCCACCGAGTTTATTGTTTTACTCTGTGCACTGCAGTCGCAGCTCTTGAAGAGCTTTACAACACCCTCAACCAACCATCACAGCTGACGGGTTGGAGATTGGATGGTGGGGATCCTTGCGATGGATCATGGAATGGAGTGTCATGTTCTGGGTCTTCTGTAATATACCTGTAATGCACATATCACCATTATTGAGTATGTACCATACTTTAAGTATACTGCTGTATTACAAGAACTTAATTCCACCTTGATCTTATCTTATGCAGTAACCTTCATGGTTTAAACCTCTCTGGATATATTACTGCCGGGCTCTATAATCTCTACAATTTGAAGCAACTGTAAGTGGTTCTGCTGGTTTTTAAATTTAATATAGCTGTGGAAACACGCCTATTGCTGAACATTTTCATCTTTCTTTTTTCTAGGGATATTAGTTCCAATAGCATTGGTGGTGAGATTCCATATGTGTTACCCCCTAATGCGACTCATATGTAAGTAACATGCCTCATTCATGCAACTGTTTAATTTACTTATCTATAGGTTTGATAAATCTAGTATTTCATGTCTGCAGAAATATGGCATGCAACTTTTTCACCCAAAATATTCCGCTATCCTTACATGGCATGAAAAGTCTCCGACATTTGTGAGTTGCTTATTCCCTCACTGCTAATTTCTGTGGTTTTTGTTAATGAGTTTTCAGTCATAAACTAAATGTTCTTATTATCATTATTTGATTTTTAATGCAGGAATCTAAGCCACAACTTGTTATCTGGACCCATAGGCAATGTTTTTGCTGGCTTACAGAATTTAAGACAAATGTATGCTTCCTTTCACACAGTTCTTTAATGTTGTACCAAGTGACATGAAATAAGGGCTTTCAACATTAGTGGGTGTTGATTGAATTCGTCAATACACATTATACAAACAGCTTTTAAAATACAAGTTTGGAAGACAGTCAGAAACTGCAATATGACATGTCTTTCTTGTGATTTCTTCAGGGATTTGTCATATAATAACTTTACTGGAGATCTGCCAACTTCATTTGGATCCCTCACAAATCTCACTGGATTGTGAGTCTTTGTTTTTCTTCTAGTCAAACTTGCTATAGTTTAGTTCTTGGCATCTCAAATTTACATGTTCATTTGGTGTCTCTGCAGGTACTTGCAGAATAACCAATTCACTGGATCAGTTGCTTATCTAGCTAAGCTTCCACTATCTTATCTGTAGGTTTCTACTTGCATGCTTTTTGCAGCATTGTGCATTTTCATTTATCTGTTTCCTTGATTGCTTGCCATTTTCATAAATATGAACATCTAAGGTATCAAGTGGTCTGTTTTTTATTTTAGTATAGTTCTAGAAGCACACCTGTTCCAAAATCTTTTCATTTTGTCTTTTTCAAGGGATATTAGTTCCAATAGAATTGGTGCCTTGGTGGTGAAATTCCTTGTGTTACCCCCTAATGAAACTCGTATGTAAACATTATGCCTCATTCGTGCAACTTTTTACTTACTCATCTTTCTAGGTTTGATTACTCTGGTATCTCGTGTCTGCAGAAAAATCATATTTCAAATATGGCATGCTTCTGGCTTCTATTTTTACTGGATTTGGTTAATGAGTATTCAATCATAACCTAAATGTTCATTTTCTTTTCTTCTTTAATGCAGGAATCTGAGCCACAATCTGTTATCTGGATCCATTGGCAATGGTTTTGCTGACCTACAGAATCTCCAAGAATTGTAAGCTTCTTCTTCACATGTTGCTTAATTTATTGTTGAATTTCAGTAAAATGAAGTAAGAGCTTTCAACATTGACAGGTTAGAAACAAAAGATTCACAATTTTTAAAATGTTGCTACAGAATAGTTTTGCTGAGATTTTTGTCTACTGTCACTGGATGAAAGTGTGATCCAGTTGAGATACCAAAATACAAGTTTGGAAGACAGTCAGAAACTGCAATATGACATATCTTTCTTGTGATTTCTTCAGGGATTTGTCATATAATAACTTTACTGGAGATGTGCCTAGTTCATTTAGATCCCTCACCAATCTCACTGGATTGTGAGTTCTCTTTTTTGTAGTATTCAGGTTCCTCTATTCTAGTTATTTATTGGCATATGAAATTCAAATATTCATTGGGTGTATCTGCAGGTACTTAAAAAATAATAAATTCACTGGATCCATTGCCTCTTTAGCTGAACTTCCACCAATTGATATGTAGGTTTCTTTACCTGCTTTTTGCAGCGTTGTGCGTTTTCATTAATTGATCTGTTTTCTTGATTGCTTGCCATTTTCTATAAACAGGAAATTGGAGAATAACACTGCATGGGCTAGCGTACTATTTTTGGTGGCTTCTTTTCTAGCCGTAATTGGGTGTTGCATGGCTGCCCCCAATGGACAGCCACCTGAGCAACCAGTCCCAGCCCCGGTTGCTGCAGCCTCGATAGCCAATCCAAACCTCTTCCGCCCCAAATATAAGCCACAAAAGAGGAAGAATAGCGTATTGGATGTGAGGTTTGACTCGTCATCGTTTGAGTTAAAAGAAAGGGGGAAGGTTTATAGTGCAGAGTCAAAGTCCAGAGTGAAGAAATTGGCGTATCCAGACCAGCAGAAGGTCAAGACAGAAAGGAATTTGTCGTTTGTTAACGAGCAAGGGGAAGTTGAAGACCCCATGATGGATGATGATGACTGAATTCAATTGCCACCTTCCGAGGTTTGAAGCACAAAAATAAAAATAAGTAGTTCCGAGGTTTTCACGAGAATTGAGAAATAAAAATCAGTTCAAGAATAAGCAGTTCCAAGGTTTGTTTTCACGAGAATTTGTTTCTGTCCTCATTTTAATTCCATAAACTTTTGGCCCTGAAAAATGGTTGAAACCCACAAATTTGTGCTGCGGATGTAAGGTGATAATTTGTACCACAATTATTTTTTTTGTGGCAAATATTGAGTTATTGACTCATCTCAAAATATAAGGACACCAGTCAATCACCAAAGTAGGGCTTCATTGTATCTCTTGCAAATTATCTCTTCTTTTGTCTTCTTGCTTAACCAACAAAAATAGTCGATCATTAGGAAAAAAGCAGTCAACTAATGAATCACCTGCTAATCTATAACTGCCAATTAATTAATCAAAATGGGCACCTTATAAATAAATCAAGAGGGGATCTAGGAGTTGATTTTCCTTTATTTCAAATCATTTGCCTTGCTTTCTTTGCACAGTGACAATAGAATTGACTAAGGTCAGTCATCTGCTAAATACATACAAGATTAATTAAGACCAGTAATTAAAAGTAGATTGGACTTTTCTTTCTAATCAAGTCTTCTGGGTTTAACTCACATAGTCACGTACATATATGTATACATATAGTGGTCCACATACTTAATAGTTGTGCACTTTTTTTACCTTGCAAATTAAATTTGTGCAGTAATGTTATGAAAAAGCTATGAGATATGGATACGATCTGTGCCACCCTATCTTAATTTAGTCCTCTGTTCACAGATCCGGCGTTGTTTGTAGTCATAAGAGGTGTCCTTGTGCAGCCATATTCTGATGGAGTAATTCTTGTAGGAACTTGTGGGACTTTAGTTCCACATTGAAGAAATGTTAAGGGTTTATACCCTTTATATGGGTTTAACCATGTGTAATGTTAAATGGGTAAAAAATAAAGAGTGGTCCTTTTTATTGGGTTACATAAAGAAATGCACATATAGCTAAAAGTCAAAAGATGATCTTGGCCCTCGGGACTCTTGGCTCGATTGATTAAATTCGAATTAATTTTTTGAATTAATATTTTATTTTTTGAAATAAAAATTTTGGATAAAATCAAACAGTTGCAAACTGTTCGATGGTTGCAACTGCCTACGTAACTTCTCGTTCAGACTTTTTTATAAGGATGACCTTGTGTTGTTAAAAAACACGAAATCATTCTCTCCCTCTTCTTCTTCTTCTTCTGTTATTCTGAGAAACATAAAAGTAAATTCGTAAGGAACAAGTTCTTGCACAAGGTGCAAGAACTTGTTCTAGATAGTTGTATCTTCTAGATAGACGTCTGAACTACAGCACAAGAGGGGGCGGATTTCTGTCTTAGGTCACTGCTACGCAGGCCTCTATCTGTTCAAGTTAGTGAATTCTGATTTCAATTTTATTGTTATTATTGATTTGAATTCATATATATTATAAGTATTAATTACTATTGTGTTTATAATTAGTTATATACATACTGTTTATATACGAGATATTGATTGGTTCTAACAATTCTTAGACCTTTGACTATTGATAGGAGCGTTAGTTACTTATTTGTGATGTTTATTATTATTATTTTCTATATTTTCGTAATTATTTATTGTTATTTTGGGCTTTAATTTTAATGTTTTTTTGAGTTTTATAGTGAGTCCAATGCAAAGAGAAGAAAAAAGAGATAAAGAGGAAATTGTATTCAAGATTGAAGTTTCCGATGAAATTAGGAAATTCAATTCATTAGAGATTCGTTAGAGATTGTTCTTTAATGAGTTTCTTTGTTGGATTGGAAGTCGTGAAGGAGAGATTTTTCCATGTGACCGTCACGCCATGTCAAATATGTGACTTTCCAATAAAAATCTGCCACTTTGAATTTTTTTAACACCTCAGCATCGGGCATACCCTAAATTCCAAACCCTAAACCCTAAACCATATCCTAAACCCTACCCTAAAACCCTAAAGATTTGTGTCTAATGATGAGGTGTTAAAAAAGTTCCACTTGGCAGGTTTTTATTGGGAAGTCACATATATGACATGGCGTGACGGTCACATCTAAAAATTTCTCAGCGGTGAAGGGTAAGTAAAGGCATTGCTGGAGCATATAAAAGGCATGTTGGCTTCTCTGCGCGGGAATCATCTTCTCTTTTATGTTTTTCTTTTTGCTTTCAATTAAGACTATGTCCGGCTAAAAGCCCTTGACATGATTACAATCTTGTTATAACCTTCCTTTGGATTTTCTTATTTTTTTGAATGAAAGTTATTTCACCGACAAATCAATGATGATTCTTTATATGTTTGCTTTGGTGGCCAACTTAGTGAGCATGTTTTATGATTTATTGTTCTAGGGTATATGCATGACCGGTTGTCCCATCATATATGCTAATAAGGAACGAATATTAATTGTGGTTAATAAGTGAAACAGTTTATAGGTTACGTGGGATATGCAGTTCATAATCTTGTGTGCCTTATGATTTCTCAAACTCTCTTCGAACAAACTTAGATAGGTATTCTTTGCTTCAAAAGTGTCGGTTGCATACTTGCATGTGATATCAAATTGCTTCTCTATTTGTGATATCTATTATATGTCAACAGCAAACACTTACAATTAGATAATGCATATGGCATGATATAGGATGTAAAAAGAAATTGATGTTAATATCTAGGATGTAATGCATGTATATGGCATGATATAGGTTTTATTTGTTAATATCTTTCTAGATTCCTATGTATGTAATGCATGCAGTTTATGGAAAGAAGTATATCTGGATATAACACAAGTTATAGCTAGCCTAGCTAGAATTTATGGAAAATCATAAACTTCAACCTAATACCATTTATATGTTAATTTATTGTTGAGTAAAACCGTTGCATTTCCTCCATATTCTCGACTCCAGAACGTAATTAATTGAGAGTTCTCACAATATTACCTAAATCAGAAACGCAATAAATAAGTACATTCATAGAAGCAAAACCTAATTATTTGAAGAAAAAAGGAGGAGTGGTGAGGAAACAGGGAAGCCAAGTCCTTCAATTCTGGTAAGTACCTCTTGACTAGACTGGAAATAGGCTCTCCTCATATTTTACTACTCGACGAAACTTGATATTCCTTTCTGCATGTTTGAGAATCTTTCTCTTGGTCTCGCTTCTAGGGTCATACAAAAACAGATCATCAGCAGCTTCATTTGTGTTATAGGATGTGAGAAGCAATTGATCCTTCCAAACCCCTAACATTTTGGATTCTGCAAGAACTGATAATTTGAATCTTGATTGTTTAACCCAAGCTGGAGTTCGCATTTGTGTTCCACTCTTTGATTCTTCATCAGTACTCATCACCCAAACCACTATGTGGGGATCGCCATTGGCTGAATAATCGCTTACTACAATTGCAGGTGAATCTTTCCATGGATATAATGGCAATTTGGCCCAGTTACAATCATCACGATTAAGGTAACGTATATCTGTTGGTAGTTGTATCACATTGAAAAGCTCTTCACGAAGATTGAATGACAGAACATAGCACTCGTCCGATGTTTGCTCTACCTTCCAATACAGCACTCCATTCAATGTAGTTGCACTTGATTCTAAACAATTTTTACATGACGGAAATCGTAATTTGTCCTTGACTTGCCTCCAAGAATTTCTACTTTGGATGAAGACTTCAGCTTCAAAAGTAGCAAGCACTTCGCCATCATCTTTGGGATCACCACCACCATGATAAATAACTCTCGCCAATTTGTATTCACTAATGTCATGATCATGTACGAAATCAAAACCTAAAAGATCACAAGTAGTCTCAACGTCCTCTAGCTCCAAACGAATATTAGTTTTAGGTTCAGGAAGACACCTAAATTGTTCTGTTGCTGGGTTCCATACTATTATTAATTCTCTACACCTAGAAGCAAAATCTTGTTTCGTTTCTGTAGTACTATTCAAATTCTCATTCTCAATCCAAAAATACACATAAAATAAAACTAGGCCATTACTAGATCCCACAAGTTGTAAACCCCATGCTTGTCTTGTAATTATATAGTTTGAGAGGAAAGGTAATCCCAAAAACGTTGTTTCTTCATCATGAAGTAATGATATTCCGAGTTGTTGTTCGCAATCATCTTGAGAGCTTGCAGCTAGACTCCAGATCAGAAAGAGAAGACAAGGACGACTCTGATCTGAGCAGCGAGAACGATGAACAAAGTGTCTGGCAATGAAAGAAGAACTTTTGGTGAGAGCATACCACTCTTGAGATACACAACGAAACTTAAGTAAAGACTTGACAGGAAGTTTTGAGAGAATTTCTACCAGGACATCTTCATGTAGACCTAGAGCCAAAGTATCACTCACCTTTACAACTTTACTGCTTCTAGCTTCCATTCTTCAATTCCCGGAATACTGGAAGGAATTTGCGTTGTGCTACTATAGGTAAAGGGACTGTACGTATTAATACTCGAAAGTAAATAGAAGCCTAGTGGGAAACAGAAACCCTACGAGCAACAAATTCACTGCCGAAGATGTTTAGGAATAAGAGTAAGAACAAGAGTACGGCGACAACAGAAAATTCCTTTTTTGCCTCTGCCATTCTCTCTCTCTCTCTCTCTCTCATGCATATCTCTCAGATTGATGATATCAGAAACCCAGATAAGCTATACCCATGCGGCTAAAGAAAATTATTTATCAGATTGCTGATATCAATAAAGCTATACCCAGATATCAATATAAAGCCTATACCCAGGTTTCTTGATCATATCAGTTGATGATATCAATCACTTTTGCCATGAGACATCTATAAAACCATTATTACATGATTTCTGATCTGATACGAAGATATCATGGTTTAATCAATTTTACCAATTATTTGCCATGAACTCAGATAAGATAATGTCCATAACAACTCTAGACTCTCATTCTGGCAATCGGAGCTTGCCTTCATCACCGATCTGGGTTTCTAGCAAAGTTCAAGTACAATCACCATTCGGGGTTTGGGGGGTGGGGGAGGAAGAAATTAGACACGGGAGTTTTTTTGGGTTAGTGGGAGGGCAAAAAAGGAAGTTTGCTTAGCACCTTGGGTCAATCGTTAGTCACATTTGCAATTTAAATAATACCCACTATAAAATCAACTGCTGACAGTTTGCCACGTCTACATACCAGTTTGGGACTTCGGGTACATTCCAGAATTCGCCTTGATTCTTCTGGGGAAGATAGACTTGATTTTTTTTTTTATCATATAGGGGCCAGAAGGGAATCGGATCCTCTGCTATAAAAGAATTTGCTAGGATCTGCTTGGGTTTAGACAGGAGACTGCCACGTCATCATTATACCATCCAAGGGCTGAAGTTTAAGGCTTTTATAAAAACTAAATTGAATATGTTGCACCAGATCTCTCTCTCTCTCTCTCTCTCTCTCTCTCTCTCTCTCTCTCTCTCTCTCTCTCTCTCTCTCTCTCTCTCTCTCTCTCCCCCCCCCCCCCCACACACACACACACACACACACACACACACACACACACACACACACACACATCTTCTTCTTTCTTCTTTGATATGTTAATATGAACCAAAACTAACATGGGGCTATCATCCTACATACATGTATGACATGAGAGAGAATTCAAAAGCATTCCCACAGATTTCCATCTCCCTGACTTCTTGGTTGTTACAAATAAAGCTGAAACTTTTGGACCCTGTTATTACTCAACTCGGCCTCAAATTTTATTGCAAGCCCAAGATGATTATTATTATTATTTTGATCAGAATGCTATATGCTCCATAAGGATGAAAAAAAAATGAATACCAGTAAAGTAGATAAAAAAAATATACTCTTAACAAAAGTTGAATTATACTCTTCAACTGGAAACGTTATGTAAAGAAGGGATCATCTTTTCATTTTGCCTTGGCTAAGAATCAAAATTCAAAATTGATTGGACTTGTTCTTGTGAAATTCTAATTTATAAGATCAAGAAACCATAACAACTCAAGAAGCATATCTCCTCTTCTGTAATTTCCTCCTCCTCAGGAAATAATCGGAACCCTAAGATTGTGGAATAGGCAGTATTGGGCAAGTTTGATTTACCAGTATTGGGCAAGATGCATTAAGCCTACGATTTTTTATTTTTGAACATTTTATCAAATTTCATTTCAATCTGCTGGACTGTTTAGTGATGGGCCGGGTCGGTCAACATCGGGCCCCGCCTTTTATTTTCTTAACAACCCGGAAACAAAAAATAACAGCAAATTGGAGGGAAAGTAAGCTGTTCGAGTCGCCACCGAGTTGAGTTGACTCACGAATCGCTGAGCTCTTGTAACAACCTGAAGAAGCGGAGGCATGTGCCAATTCCGAGACGAGACTAACGGTTTTTTGCTGACGTGTCACCCAGCTAGCAAATCAGCGATTCTCATACTCGATCGTTTAGACAGTATCAGTCTCTGGCTTTCTTCAACCTCCGCAGCACACATTCCACACACCCCCTCTCTCTCTCTCTCTCTCTCTCTCTCTCTCTCTCTCTCTCTCTCTCTCTCTCTCTCTCTCTCTCTCTCCCCAAATTAAAGGCTCAATCTCAAGCCCTAGAGTTACAGTCAAGGTGATTTTCTTCTTAATAGCTCTAATTTCTTGATTGCGATTCGCTCAGTTTACAGTCTTCTTCAACGATCTCCGTTCTGTTTGGTTTTGGAGAAAATGGAGGAAAATGATAGAAAATTCCAACGGTTTCGAATTTTCGATCTTTGCTTCTAATTACTTCATCCCCTTCTCCGGAACCAAAAGCAGAGCTTTTCGTTTGGCTTTAATTCCCTGTTTCGCTGACAATTTCGTTTCGTTCTCAGGAGAGATTTTCAAGAACATGGCCAACCAGTATCAATGCGTCTATTTCATAGCGATTTTCATCGGGGTGCTTCTGGCTTCTCAGGCTGGGGCTTATACTGATCCACTTGACGGTAATTTGTTAAATCTTTCAGTATCTTCTTGATTTTCTCCGAGTTTCTTTCTTAGATTGTTAATTTTATGTACTTCGGTGAACATGTTCTTTACATTGTCCGTTATCCCCAATTTTTTCACTGAGAAATTAAGTACAAGAAGAGTATAAAGGGATTAAGAAATAGGGCGGATCGGAATCTTCAAACTTCCGGTACAGGAGAGAAAGAGAAACAGAGTTTTGCTTTTTCATGTTTTGGATGCGAAAAATTAGAGTTTTTCTTTGGGTAATTTCTCACCCAGCAAAATTCTGTGTTTTTCTGGAAAGAAAATTTGGCGGGAAAATTGCCGAATCTAGCTAATACATTATGAAGTCGACTTCAGTTGACTCGGTGATTCCCTCTGAAGTCGACCCCATCTGTATTCGCACTCGTTATTGTTAGTTGTACGACACAAGTTGTTTGTGGAAAACGACCTGTCGTCTTTTCTGGTATAGAAACAGTGTTCTGGACTTCTGGGTTTACCAGAAGGTAAAAGTAGCTTCATTTCATCACTCTTCAAATTTTGGTACATTAATATGTATTCTATCTAAAGAGTTAAGCTATAGCCATTATCAATCTGATTAATGGCACGAAGAAATGGTCATTTACTGTCCTGTATCAAACCAAGGAAGTCAATTGCCTGACATTGTCTTTCAAATAATTTTTCCTTGTTAAAAGTCATTCTTTGAAATATTAGGCAATGTGAGGTAATTGACTACCTTGGTGTGGAATGAAGTTAAAATGTTTAAGTGCATCATTTGTGGTTAGCCTCACATGCACATCACCTGCTCGATGAAAGTTCCAGGTGACACAAGAAAAGTGCAAGTTTTTTATCCTTCCTTATATATCATTCTGCATTGGCTACCGTATCAGTTAAATCATACATTTATTGATTTTATGTATTTCTCCACCGAGTTTATTGTTTTACTCTGTGCACTGCAGTCGCAGCTCTTGAAGAGCTTTACAACACCCTCAACCAACCACCACAGCTGACTGGTTGGAGATTGGATGGTGGGGATCCTTGCGATGAATCATGGAAGGGAGTGTCATGTTCTGGGTCTTCTGTAATATACCTGTAATGCACATATCACCATTATTGAGTATGTACCATACTTTAAGTATACTGCTGTATTACAAGAACTTAATTCTACCTTGATCTTATCTTATGCAGTAACCTTCATGGTTTAAACCTCTCTGGATATATTACTGCCGGGCTCTATAATCTCAACAATTTGAAGCAACTGTAAGTGGTTCTACTGGTTTTTAAATTTAATATAGCTGTGGAAGCACGCCTATTGCTGAACATTTTCATCTTTCTTTTTTCTAGGGATATTAGTTCCAATAGCATTGGTGGTGAGATTCCATATGTGTTACCCCCTAATGCGACTCATATGTAAGTAGCATGCCTCATTCATGCAACTGTTTAATTTACTTATCTATAGGTTTGATAAATCTAGTATTTCATGTCTGCAGAAATATGGCATGCAACTTTTTCACCCAAAATATTCCGCTATCCTTACATGGCATGAAAAGTCTCCAACATTTGTGAGTTGCTTATTCCCTCACTGTTAATTTCTGTGGTTTTTGTTAATGAGTTTTCAGTCATAAACTAAATGTTCTTATTATCATTATTTGATTTTTAATGCAGGAATCTAAGCCACAACTTGTTATCTGGACCCATAGGCAATGTTTTTGCTGGCTTACAGAATTTAAGACAAATGTATGCTTCCTTTCACACAGTTCTTTAATGTTGTACCAAGTGACATGAAATAAGGGCTTTCAACATTAGTGGGTGTTGATTGAATTCGTCATTACTCATTATACAAACAGCTTTTAAAATACAAGTTTGGAAGACAGTCAGAAACTGCAATATGACATGTCTTTCTTGTGATTTCTTCAGGGATTTGTCATATAATAACTTTACTGGAGATCTGCCAACTTCATTTGGATCCCTCACAAATCTCACTGGATTGTGAGTCTTTGTTTTTCTTCTAGTCAAACTTGCTATAGTTTAGTTCTTGGCATCTCAAATTTACATGTTCATTTGGTGTCTCTGCAGGTACTTGCAGAATAACCAATTCACTGGATCAGTTGCTTATCTAGCTAAGCTTCCACTATCTCATCTGTAGGTTTCTACTTGCATGATTTTTGCAGCATTGTGCATTTTCATTTATCTGTTTCCTTGATTGCTTGCCATTTTCATAAACATGAACATCTAAGGTATCAAGTGGTCTGTTTTTTATTTTAGTATAGTTCTAGAAGCACACCTGTTCCAAAATCTTTTCATTTTGTCTTTTTCAAGGGATATTAGTTCCAATAGAATTGATGCCTTGGTGGTGAAATTCCTTGTGTTACCCCATAATGAAACTCGTATGTAAACATTATGCCTCATTCATGCAACTTTTTACTTACTCATCTTTCTAGGTTTGATTACTCTGGTATCTCATGTCTGCAGAAAAATCATATTTCAAATATGGCATGCTTCTGGCTTCTATTTTTACTGGATTTGGTTAATGAGTATTCAATCATAACCTAAATGTTCATTTTCTTTTCTTCTTTAATGCAGGAATCTGAGCCACAATCTGTTATCTGGATCCATTGGCAATGGTTTTGCTGACCTACAGAATCTCCAAGAATTGTAAGCTTCTTCTTCACATGTTGCTTAATTTATTGTTGAATTTCAGTAAAATGAAGTAAGAGCTTTCAACATTGACAGGTTAGAAACAAAAGATTCACAATTTTTAAAATGTTGGTACAGAATAGTTTTGCTGAGATTTTTTTCTACTGTCACTGGATGAAAGTGTGATCCAGTTGAGATACCAAAATACAAGTTTGGAAGACAGTCAGAAACTGCAATATGACATATCTTTCTTGTGATTTCTTCAGGGATTTGTCATATAATAATTTTACTGGAGATGTGCCTAGTTCATTTAGATCCCTCACCAATCTCACTGGATTGTGAGTTCTCTTTTTTGTACTATTCAGGTTCCTCTATTCTAGTTATTTTTTGGCATATGAAATTCAAATATTCTTTGGGTGTATCTGCAGGTACTTAAAAAATAATAAATTCACTGGATCCATTGCCTCTTTAGCTGAACTTCCACCAATTGATATGTAGGTTTCTTTACCTGCTTTTTGCAGCGTTGTGCGTTTTCATTGATCTGTTTTCTTGATTGCTTGCCATTTTCTATAAACAGGAAATTGGAGAATATCACTGCATGGGCTAGCCTACTATTTTTGGTGGCTTCTTTTCTAGCCGTAATTGGGTGTTGCATGGCTGCCCCCAATGGACAACCACCTGAGCAACCAGTCCCAGCCCCCATTGCTGCAGCACAACAACCAGCCCCGGCTGCTGCACAACAACAACCAACCTCAATTGCCCAGCCTGACCTCTTACGTCCAACATTTTCTCCCGAAAAGACGAAGAGTCCATTGGAGGAGAGGTTTACGTTTTCAAGGCGTTCAAGGTATCAGTTGAAAGTTGGGGAAAAGTTTTACACCGGTGCATCACCGTCCAAAGTACAGGAATTGGCCTTTCCGGAACAGCAGAAGGTTAAGCCAGTAAGGAGATTGTCCTTTGTTAACGAAGATGGTGATGTTGAAGACCAGATAAAGGAAGATGATGACTGAATTTAGTTCTAGTCTAGTCTAGAGTACCTGTTACTCTGAAGTACATGCAGTAGTTGATAGATTTTTTTTATCCATGGCTTCCTCTAAGGAATTGACCAGTAACGTTTTGATGTTTGGAGCTTTAAAGCATTTCATGAAACTCGGTGGGTCATGAGACTTGATATATCCTAGCTCTCTCCATGTTTGAGTATTATTTTTCTCTTCGTCTCGCTTTTAGGGTCATACGAAAACAGGTCTTGCGGCACAATATCATCTTTAGATCATTATTAACTTCATCACTTTTGTCGCATGCAAAGAAAAATTTATCCTTCCAACTTCCTAGGAGGTGGGTATAGGATCCTTTTGCAAATATTGAGGATTTGAATCTGAACTGTCGAGTCCAAGCTGGCAGATTTTGCATTTGTGTACCACTGATCTTACAACTACTCTTTCATTCTTGATCAATACTCATCACCAAAGATCTATGTAAATTGAATGACAGAACATAGCACTCGTCTGATGCTTTATGTACCTTCCAATACAGTACTCCATTCAATGTAATTGCAGTTGATGCACAAGAATTTTCATAGGATGGAAACCCTAATTCGTTCTTGACTTGTCTCCAAGAATTTGTGCTTTAGATGAAGACTTGAGCTCGAAAAGTAGTAAGTACTTTGTCATGATCATTGGGATCATCATTATCATGATGGAAAACTCTCACCAATTTGTATTCACTAATGTCATGATCATGTACGAAATCAAAACCTATAAGAGGATAAGACAAACAGTCGTCCTTGAAACTTATTATATATACCTTCCTCCTCGTCCTGATCCAAACGAATATTATTATTAGCTAGCTAGGAAGACACCTAAATTGTTCTGTTTTTGGGTTCCATACTACTATTAATTGTCTAAACACAGGCATCATCTTCTTCCAATTCCGTAGTACTATTCCCCTTCCAATCATTCTCAATTTTAATTATCACAATACAACAAACTAGGCCATTACAAGATCCCACAACCTTTAAAGACCATTTTGGGCTTGTGTGGTTTGAGAGGAAAGGTAACCTCAAAAGCATTGTTTTTTCATCACAAAGCAATGAGATTCTGAGTAGTGGTTTGCAATTATTTTCGGAGCTTCCAGCTAGAGGCCGGAGAAAAAATAAGCCAAAGATGATGAAGATCAGAGCAGCTAGAGCACTGAACAAGGTGTCTGGAAATCAAATAATTAAGAACTTTTGGTGAGAGCATACCACTCTTGCGATACACAACGAAAGACTTGACAAGCAGTTTTGAGAGAATTTCTACTAGGACATCTTCCTGTACATAGACCTAGAGCAGAAGTATCGCTCACCTTTACAACTTTGCTTCTACTAGTTTCCATTCTTCAATACCCGGAATGAAAGAGGCTAATTAGGCGTCTTATAAAATTGCACCAGCAAGGAATTATTTGCATTGTGATACGAAAGGCAAAGGGACTGTACGTGCGTAGTAGTAATGAAGTATATTTAACTATATATATGTGTATGTAAGTCCCATTCCATACTAGATAGTAAATAGAAACCCTACAAGCAACAAATTCACCTCCCAAGAGCATTGGGAATAAGAATAAGAATAGGAGAAGGAACGGAAGAAAAAAAAAATTGGAAAAAGAAGATGGTAGTAGTCTTGGCTAGCTCTTCGATATGTTTCTGAGCAATAGGATCAGATGTTGGAGGAAGTACCTGAGTTCATCCCTTATGGTTTCAAGGCTTGTCTTTTTGGTTTCTATGAATTGTACGTGTTGTGACCAGTAGTCGAAGGTAGAATTACTTAGGTAATCATCATGTGTATTTTCGTTCCTTACGAATAAAATTAACGTCCATACATTGTTCAAAAAAAAAAGCCTTCTCACCCCAGTTGAGTTAGCAATTTCTTCCTTCATCCTAATCAGGGCACCGTTCTAATGCAAAGGAAGGCCTAAAGCGAAATTTCGAAAAAGCCTTCCTAATTTATAATCAAAATATATATAAAAGTCTATTACATGGTTGTTAGTGCATGTTGAACAAACTTAGCTAGCTATTCTTTGCTTCGAAAGTGTCGGTTGCATGTGATATCAAATTGCTTCTCTCTCTCTCTGGTGAGGCTTGATCGATGTCTTGCTAGTCTCTCTTGGTTGGATAGCTGGGATTCTTTTGATTGTTGCACTCTTCCTCGATTGTGCTCTGATCACAATCCTATTCTTATGTCATTCTCTAATACAATTGGTGCTCATCAAAGCTTGTTTCGGTTTAGGCGGATGTGGTTAGAGCATGGTGGTTTTCATGGGTTTGTTCAGCAGTGTTGGGATTTTGTTCAAATGCATGGCTGTCCATTGACTAATTTACAACATAAATTGAGAATTTTACGAAAAGCCCTTCGAACATGGAATTGGGAGGTTTTTGGTAACGTTCATAGACGGGTTGAAAATGACCTTGCTGATTTGGTTTCTCTTCAGCATGATATTTCAGTTTCAGGTGGTTCTGACGCTGATTATGCAAAAGAATGTGAATTACAAGCTAGATTGTCCGAGTCCCTGCGATTGCAAGAGCTATTCTGGAAGGAAAAGTCTAGGCTATGTTGGCTTGCTGAGGGGGACCATAACACGTGTTTCTTCCATGCAATGTGTCGTGCCCGGCGTTCTCGTTCATCTATCACCCTTTTGAGGGAAGGTGATCAGGTGTTTCAAGATCCCATGGCTATTCAAAACCATATTGTTGATTACTATACAGACCTATTTGCTAACAATGTAGACTATTCTGATACGGGGATTATTGGCCGTGTCATTCCTTCTATGGTTAATGATGCTGAGAATGGGTCCCTAACGACAACTCCTTCCTCTGAGGAGATCTTTTTGGCTGTAAAAGATATGGATCCAGATAGTGCCCCGGGGCCTGACGGTTTTAATGGTCATTTTTTTTGTGTCTTGTTGGAATATTGTTGGCGCGGATGTTACTGCAGCAATTCAGTACTTCTTCCATACTGGACTTTTACCGTCATCTTTTAACTCAAGTATGATTATTCTTATTCCCAAAGTGGATAATGCTGATTCCATCAAGCAATTCAGGCCGATTTCACTTGCTAATTTTGTTTTCAAAATTATTCCAAAGATCCTCTCTCTTCGCCTTGCATCTATTGCTTCAAGAATTATCTCTCCCCAGCAACATGCCTTTGTTCCAGGAAGAAACATCGCTGATTGTATTATTACCACATCGGAGTGTATTAATTTGTTGGACTCAAAATGCCATGGTGGAAACGTTGCCATTCAAATGGATATTACTAAGGCCTTTGATACGCTCTCTTGGGACTTTCTTCTTCATGTTTTGGAGGCTTTTGGTTTTCACCTGCACTTTGTGTCTTGGGTTCGTGCTCTTCTTTATTCTGCAAAGCTTTCTTTGTTGGTTAATGGCAGGTTTGTGGGTTATTTTTCCTGCAGTCGGGGGTGCGTCAAGGTGACCTGTTATCTCCATTGCTTTTCTGCTTAGCGGAGGATGTTCTGAGTCGTGGTCTTTCTGAGCTTTTGAATGGTGGTAGGCTTAAGCCTATTTCCTCCCTGCGTGGAACTGTGGCTCCTTCACATGTGTTATTTGTTGATGATGTGATTGTTTTCTGTCGTGGGAATCAACGAAACTTGGCTTTGGCTATGTCTTTCTTTGAGGAGTATGGGATAAATTCAGGCCAAATAATTAACAAGGCTAAGTCGCATGTTTTCATCAGTAAACATATCTATTATCGGCGGCGGTCAATCAAGAATTCTTTGGGCATTCCCGTTGGGGAATTTCCTTTTAATTACTTGGGTGTACTATTTTTCGTGGGAAGCCTCGTGCATCTTACTTTCAGACTCTTGTTGATAAAATTCGAGTTCGTCTCTCTAGTTGGATGGGCTCTATTCTTTCTATGGCTGGTAGACTTCAATTGCTTAAGTCAATTTTTAATAGTATGCTCGTGTTCAACTTTCAAGTTTATGAATGGCCTATTTCACTCCTACGGCGTTTGGAGGTTTGGTGTAGGAATTATTTGTGGTCGGGCTCTATTGATAGGCGAGGAGCTCCTCTGGTTGCTTGGAAATATTGTTGTTCTTCTTTGGAGGAGGGTGGTCTGGGTTTGAAGCAACTTGCTATTAAGAATCATTCTCTCCTTCTCAAGAGAAGCTGGTATATGTTTTCTTCTTCTTCAATTGGTGGTTCTTTTCTTCGAGCTCGCTTCTGGCGTAATGGAGCCATGCGTCGCTCTTATGCTTGCTCTTCTATTTGGCCAGGAGTGCGGCGTTTTTGGCTTCTAATTCAAGAAAATTCTAGATGGCTCATTGGTTGTGGGCGATCTATCTTGTTTTGGACTGACAATTTTTTGGGCAGGCCGCTTCTTGATTTCTTTGGGAATAGTGGAGGCTTGCAGGCTCTCATGGGAAGTTTGGCAGCTGATTATGTTCATAATGGAGCGTGGAATTTTCCTTCTTTGCTCCAATTTCATTTTCCAGGCCTCTGTGATTTAATTGATAAAGTTCCTATTGCTATATCGCCGAATACACCAGACAAGCTTATTTGGGCTTCTTCCTCGTCGGGTGATTTATCAGCTAAGGAGACTTTCACTTTTCTTCGTCCACGTCTTCCTAACACGGACTGGGGTAAGCTTATATGGTCTAAATATATTACTCCTCGTATCTCTCTTCTTTCATGGAAGGTGTTACGTGGTAGGGTCTTGTCTGAGGATGTGTTGCAACGACGTGGGATCACATTGGCTTCTCGTTGTGTCCTTTGTGGTTTGGCTGGTGAGTCATTGATTCATATTTTTTTGTCTTGTTCTTACACTTCATCGTTGTGGGGTGGCTGGATAACTTGGTTTGAGTTGGGTCATATGCCGCAGACTATTATGGATTTGTTATTCATTGGTTTGGCTGGTCGTAGTCATCAACTTAAAGAGCTTTGGTTGCTTTGCTTCACCACTAATTTATGGTTTATTTGGAAGGCAAGAAATAAAATAAAGCATGAGGATGGTTTCATTGGTGTAGGTTCTTTACGTATCTTGATTTTGGGCCATATTCAAGCTACTAGTAAATTGGCTACGGGCTGCATGTTCAATTCTCTGGAGGAGCTTCGGGTTTTGAAGAATTATGGGGTTTCATGACGCACTCGTCCTGCTCCTCGTTTTATTGAGGTCATTTGGCACCCTCCAATTTTTGGCTGGGTGAAAATTAACACCGATGGTGTGTGGGAACATGTCTCCGGTAAAGCTGGTTATGGTGGTGTTTTTCGGGATTTTCGTGGATCTTACCTTGGATCCTTTGCTTCTAATCTGGATATTCCTAGCTCTGTTGAGGCGGAAGTCATGGCAGTAATTCAAGCTATTGAGTTAGCTTGGGTTAGGGATTTGAAGCACATTTGGCTTGAGGTGGACTCAACTCTTGTTCTTCATTATATGCGTGATCCTCACCTTGTTCCTTGGCGTTTACGGGTTGCATGGAATAATTGTTTGCACCACATCTCCCAAATGCATTTTCGGTCTTCTCATATTTTTAGAGAGGGTAATCAAGTAGCTGACACTCTTGCTAAGACTGGATTATCCTTCACTGACATGACTTGGTGGGATGATCCTCCTCATTCCATTCTTCCTTTTTTATGGCGCGATAAATGTGGTCTCCCACATCTTCGAATTTGTTAATTTCCTTTATAGCTGTGTTTCTTTTGTATTGCATGGAGGTTGTGTCTCTTCGCTTTGTTCCTGAGGAGTGGTGTTGTTCCTCATATTTGGTTGTAACGTTTTTTCTTTTTCCCTGAATAAATTGGTTGGAGAGCTCCTGCACTTTCCAATCGCCACTTTAACCAAAAAAAAAATTGCTTCTCTATTTGTGATATCTATTATATGTCAACAGCAAACACTTACTACAATTAGATATATAATGCATATGGCATGATATAGGATGTGAAAAGAAATTGATGTTAATATTGTAATGCATGTGATGTATATGGCATGATCGATATAGGTTTTCTTTGTTAATATCTGATAAGTACGTAAATACGCACTTAGAACGTCTTTAATTACTTGGATTAGACTTTTCCGATAGCTATGTTGTATATATAATGTGTGTTTTGTGTAAATAGGGAAAATACGAAGAAAATGATAATCGGCACAAAAAGGTGCATTTTGAGAGTTTTCGCGCATTTTGAGAATTTTGGAAGTCAACCGTGACTTTCAATGGTTAAAATGACACCGGTCATTATCGCGAAGTGTGTTACAGATATTGTACGAAGATTTCGAAAAACGTTTTCGAATCCCGATAAATTTTGTCGGTGAACCACCACAGACAGAGGCGCAACCACCACTTGCGGTGGCTAAATAAATTTAAATTCTCCTTTTTCATTTTCCCTTATTTGCTATTTAATTATTTTGTTTATAATTATTTCTTTTTATTATTTTATAATAATTTATTTAATTAATTTATTATTATTTATGTTTGTTATTTATTTATTTTAATTATTATTATTTTTTATTTTGTTTAATTTCTCTTTTTGACTTTGCAGGTTTTTGGTTTGCAAACTTGCCGACACCGGCCTTGGATCCCCGACCACCCTCCTTGGATGCCATCTCCACCTCCACCGATTCTTTCCTTTCTAGCTGCACTTCACCACCTTTCCTCCCTTTTTCTGCTTCTTAAGCTGGAACCTGCAAACATATCAATCACTCATCAACTGCAGTGTCTTAAACAAGCTCTGCCACCACCAAAGCAGCTTCACCAATACCACCATAGTCCACTTTGCAGCTTCAATCCGAGCCCATGCTCGATTGTCCTTGCCGCTGTAGCTCCAATTCATGGCACCCAGTCCTCTGCGCCGGCCACCGCTCGATCTTCTCTCTGCACCGAGAGCCCTTCTCTCTACACCCATGCCGGCGTCGTCACAAGTTCTCACCGCCGGACCTTCACTTTGCCGCTGCAGACCCATCACCGTCCTCTGCCAGCGCCACCGTAAACTCCACAGCCTGCGTCATCATCTCGCCGTGCTTCACCGATCAGCTCAATCTCCGCCGCACTTGCTGCCAAGACTAGCCACTTCACATACAGCTCTCAGATCACCGCCTCCATCGGACCGGCCTCATTCCCAGACGCCGCCGGCAACCCAGGCCATCACTCATCCATGGCAGCTCCTCCTTTCTTTGCTCTGACAAAAAGAAAGAAACAGAAAGAATGAAACTGGAAAGAAAACCCGCACGGGTTTGAGAAAGAAGAGAAAGCAAGGTTGAAAGTCAACCTGAAGTGGGTTGGGCCAAAACAGAAAAGGAAAGAAAGGAATTGGGCTTCCAAGCCCAATGCACCAAGGCCCAAATTGCTAAGGACACCCAGCTGGCCCATGCCAGCCAAGCCCAATCCGAATTGGGCTCCCAAAAATCCAAAGCCCAACTGAAATGGGCCCCCGCCACATCCAAAGTCCGATACTGTTTCCGAATAGCTGAGTCTGCCACCTACGCCTGCCAGACGGTGTTCAGTTTCTGAGCACGATAGCTGAGCCCTCCACCTTCGCCAGAAGGGCAGTGCCGTCTTCACGCGCATATGGTTGAGTCGTCCACCCAGACCCGACGACAAGTGTCCATTTTCATGGACACAACAGTAACACTTACCCAACTCGTTTAATTATTATATTTGTTTAGTTTAATTTTAATTTTAATTTCCGCATTTGAATATTGTGTGAATAATTTTGGGTAAATGTTATTGTGTAAATATTTGTTTTAAACCTTATTTTCTTATTTTGTGTAATAATTTAGGGTTTAGCCCTATTACTCTTGGTTTTGATTTATAATGTTTCTGATATTGAATGTTTGTTTGATTCATTGCTTTGTCATCGATAAATTGCTAGTTTGTTTATTGTGGTTGCGAACATAGTAAGCATGCTAGGGTTTTATTGCTAGGATTATATGTGGACCGCCATATCATCATATATTCTAGAAGTAGCAAATAACGGTGTAAGCTATCGTTATATGAATCATATTCTAGGCAATTAGAACTACATCAGTGTCGAAGTTGCCTAGAGTTACTCGTTCTCTTTATTCTTAATGACTTCTTAATGCTGAATCTATGAACATGTCATTCTAGGTTGCATTTTAGAAGCTAAGTTAGGAGTACATGCCATGCACCTAACATACCAGGTAAGAGAGAACAATAGATTAAGTGCAACACGCCATTGGCTTAGTCTGAGTAACTACAATTAATTGAAAGGAATTTATAGGTTAACGTATCAAGAGTTCGTATTGTTTGTTGTACTATTTTTGTTTAGTTTAATTTCCAAAAACAAAAATCCAAAAATATTTTCTTTTATTTATTTCTTGATTTCAAATATTCCAAAAAACCGAAAAACACATTCTGTATATATTGTATATATTTGTAGATAAAATTCTTTGTTGTATATATTATTTAATTTTCGTGACATAGAAAAGCAAATAAACAATCTCCTGTGGGTAATGACCCTTGCTTCTACTATACTATTCATCGACATTTTTATTGGTTGCAAGGATTTGTATATAATTACATTCTTTAATTTATTTTGACGAGCGTTTTTGCGCGTATCAATTCCGGCGTGCGAAAATGTATACATCAATATCTTTCTAGATTCCTATGTATGTAATGCATGCAGTTTATATATGGAAAGATGTATGTATATATATATATATATATCAGGATACAACACAAGTTATAGCTAGCCTAGCTAGAATTTTATGGAAAATCATAAAAGTTCAACCTAATACCATACCGTATATATGTTAAGTTATTGTTGAGTAAAACCGTTGCATTTCCTCCATATTCTTGACTCCAGCACTTAATTAATTGATAGTTCTCCCAAATATTAATTACCTAAATCAGAAACGCAATAAATAAGTACATTCATAGAAGCAAAACCTAATTATTTGAAGAGAAAAGGAGGACTGGTGAGGAAACAGGGAAGCCAAGTCCTTAAATTCTGGTAAGTACATCTTGACTAGACTGGAAATAGGCTCTCCTCATATTTTACTACTCCACGAAACTTGATATTCCTTTCTGCATGTTTGAGAATCTTTCTCTTGGTCTCGCTTCTAGGGTCATACAAAAACAGGTCATCATCTGCGACATCAGCAGCTTCATTTGTGTTATAGGATGTGAGAAGCAATTGATCCTTCCAAACCCCTAACACTTTGGATTCTGCAAGAACTGATAATTTGAATCTTGATTGTTGAACCCAAGCTGGCGTTCGCATTTGTGTTCCACTCTTGGATTCTTCATTAATACTCATCACCCAAACCACTATGTGGGGATCGCCATTGACTGAATAATCGCTTACTACAATTGCAGGTGATTCTTTCCATGAAAATAATGGCACTGCGGCCCAGTTACAATCATCACGATTAAGGTAACGTATTTCTGTTGGTAGTTGTATCACATTGAAAAGCTCTTCACGAAGATTGAATGACAGAACATAGCACTCGTCCGATGTTTGCTCAACCTTCCAATACAGCACTCCATTCAATGTAGTTGCAGTTGATGGTAAACAATTTTTACATGACGGAAATCGTAATTTGTCCTTGACTTGCCTCCAAGAATTTCTACTTTGGATGAAGACTTCAGCTTCAAAAGTAGCAAGCACTTCGCCATCATCTTTGCGATCATCACCACCATGATAAATAACTTTCGCCAATTTGTATTCACTAATGTCATGATCAGGTACAACATCAAAACCTAAAATATGACAAGTAGTCTCAACCTCCTCTAGCTCCAAACCAATATTATTTTCTAGCTCCAAACGAATATTACTTTTAGGTTCAGGAAGACACCTAAATTGTTCTGTTGCTGGGTTCCATACTATTATTAATTCTCTACCCCTAGAAGCAAAATCTTGTTTCTCTTCTGTAGTACTATTCAAATTCTCATTCTCAAACCAAAACGCATCAAATAAAACTAAGCCATTCCAAGATCCCACAAGTTGTATACCCCATATGTGGCTTGTAATATGGTTTGAGAGGAAAGGTAATCCCAAAAACGTTGTTTCTTCATCATGAAGTAATGATATTCCGAGTCGTGGATTGCAATCATCTTGAGAGCTTGCAGCTAGACTCAAGATCAGAAAGAGAAGACAAGGACGACTCTGATCTGAGCAGCGAGAACGATGAACAAAGTGTCTGGCAATGAAAGAAGAACTTTTGGTGAGAGCATACCACTCTTGCGATACACAACGAAACTTAAGTAAAGAATTGACAGGAAGTTTTGAGAGAATTTCTACCAGGACATCTTCATGTAGACCTAGAGCCAAAGTATCGCTCACCTTTACAACTTTACTTCTAGCTTCCATTCTTCAATTCCCGGAATACTGGAAGGAATTTTCGTTGTGCTACTATATATAGTCAAAGGGACTGTACGTATAATACTCGGAAACTAGAAGCCTAGTGGGAAATAGAAACCGTACGAGCAACAAATTCACTGCCGAAGATGTTAGGAATAAGAGTAAGAACAGGAGTACGTAGGAAAGGTTTAAAACACCTCAGTGCAATCTCCTTTCACCAACATCTAGACGGTCTAAATCCCCTCTCTTGCTTTTTTGTCCGTTAATCTATTCACTTATTCACTCCCTTCCAAGATAAAAAAAGGGGTTCTTTATCAAACTTAAACCTGGAAGTGAAGTGAAGTAATGTTACGTACGCATGTAAATGTAATCCTTTATCAACTTTGATTTCCCAAAAAAAAAAAAGTAATCGTTTATGAAATATTTTATTTGAGTTTAATTTTTCCTTCGGGTTTGCAGCTTAATTAAATTAAAAGTAGTAGATTATGTAATTGATTCTTTTGGGGAAGATAGACTTGATTTTTTTTTTTATCATATAGGGGCCAGAAGGGAATCGGATCCTCTGCGGCTCTGCTATAAAAAAATTTGCTAGGATCTGCTTGGGTTTTGACAGGAGACTGCCACGTCATCATTATACCATCCAAGGGCTGAGAGAATTCAAAAGCATTCCCACAGATTTCCATCTCCCTGACTTCTTGGTTGTTACAAGTAAAGCTGAAACTTTTGGACCCTGTCATTACTTAACTCCGCCTCAAATTTTATTGCAAGCCCAAGATGATTATTATTATTTTTTGGGTTTTTTTCATGAATGGGGTCAAAACTTATGGGAACCGGACAAAATGATACCCAAACTTCAAAAGTGATCAAAATGGTACCTGAACTTTAAAAATGCAATCAAAATGATACCTAAGTCCAATTTTCGTTAG
Organism: Rubus idaeus; assembly: GCA_030142095.1. Taxonomy (NCBI): domain Eukaryota; kingdom Viridiplantae; phylum Streptophyta; class Magnoliopsida; order Rosales; family Rosaceae; genus Rubus; species Rubus idaeus. Next base: position 8,916,111 of record CM057970.1, read on the forward strand.
TGCACCGTTAATTTCATGCATGTGCTGCGCATGTGACCCAATATTTAGGGCTATTTTGGTCTTTTTACTTGAGAGATTTATTCAAAATAAATTCCATTGTTAGTAAGGAGATTCGAACCTTGCTCACAAGGTTAAAAATATACTTTCCTTCCACTACACCACTACATGATTTGATTATAATATAAAACAAGTATATATTTATTGCCTACTCTCTCAGATTCTTAAAAATACGTTTGTTTTCTTTTCTCTTCCCTTTCGGCCTTTCCTTTTTCTCTCTCTCTTCTTCATTTTTTTTTCTGGGTTTCTTCCTTTCATTTCTTCTCTGGTATTTTCTGTTTTTTGTTTCTCCTCTTCCCCGTCCTCTCTCTCTCTCTCAATCTTTATTTCTCTCCAACTCTCCCTCTCTTCTCAGCAAGCACCTCTCTACTAGCTCTCTCCGAGCTTCTCTTTTTTGTTAGTTAGTCATCCGTGACCACTCTACTCTGCTCCGCCGTCACACAAGTACCAACGGCAGCAACCATGGTGCCCACGACAATCTCTCTCTCTCTCCAATTTCCTTTGGACACCTATCCTGCACTGTCGCTGGTCCACCGCATGAACAGCCACCACTCAGTCACGCACCACCCAGAAGAAAGAGTTGCAGAAGAAAGAAAGACGAAATGAAGAAGAAGAAGAAATTCGATAGTATATAAATATAATAATTTGTAGAATACATTACAAGATCAGTTTGTGCATTTGTGGTTGACGTGTAAGTTTGCAATCATGGTGTTAAAGGATCGAATCCCACCTCGTGCATAAGTTATTTCAGTTTTTCTATTTTCAGATTGCTTTGATATGAGGGTAAAATGGTAATTTTGAATTAAAAAGTGAATGAAATGACCAAAATACCCATGAAATTAACGGTGCAGTAACGGAAGTTGGGCTTGGGTATCATTTTGATCGCATTTTCAAAGTACAGGTACCATTTTGATCACTTTTAAAGTTTGGGTATCATTTTGTCCGGTTCCCATAAGTTTTGACCCCGCTCATGAAAAAAACCCTTATTTTTTTGATAAGAATGCTATATGCAGTATAACTCTGCAGTCTCCACCTGACCTCTATAAGGATGAAAAAAAAAAAGAATACTAGTAAAGTAGATAAAAATATATATACTCTTAACAAAAGTTGAATTATACTCTTCAACTGGAAACGTTATGTAAAAAAGGAGTCATCTTTTCATTTTGCCTTGGCTAAGAATCAAAATTCAAAATTGATTGGACTTGTTCTTGTGAAATTTTAAAATAACCCAATAAGATCAAGAAACCATAATAACTCAAGAAGCATTAAGCATACCTCATCTTCTGTAATTTCTTCTTCCCCATTGGGCAAGATGCATTAAGCCTACGATTTTTTATTTTTGAACATTTTATCAAATTTCATTTCGAGCTGCTGGACTGTTTGGTGATGGGCCGGGTCGGTCAAGATCGGGCCCCGCCTTTTATGAAAATTTGGCGGGAAAGTAACCTGTTCGAGTCGCCAGTGAGTTGAGTTGACTCACCACTGACGTCTTCCTCCTGTAACAACCTGGAGAAGCGGCATGTGCCAATTCCGAGACGAGTCTAACGGTTTTTCGCTGACGTGTCACCCAGCTAGCAAATCAACGATTCTCGTTTAGACAATATCAGTCTCTGGCTTTCTGCAACCTCCGCAGCACACATTCCACACCCCTCTCTCTCTCTCTCTCTCTCTCTCTCTCTCTCTCTCCCCCCCAAATTAAAGGTTCAATCTCAAGCCCTAGAGTTACAGTCAAGGTGATTTTCTTCTTAATAGCTCTAATTTCTTGATTGCGATTCGGTCAGTTTACAGTCTTGATCTCTGTTCTGTTTGGTTTCGGAGAAAATGGAGGAAAATAAAAGAAAATTCCAACGGTTTCGAATTTTCGATCTTTGCTTCTAATTACTTCATCCCCTTCTCCGGAACCAAAAGCAGAGCTTTTCGTTTGGCTTTAATTCCCTGTTTCGCTGACAATTTCGTTTCGTTCTCAGGAGAGATTTTCAAGAACATGGCCAACCAGTATCAATGCGTCTATTTCATAGCGATTTTCATCGGGGTGCTTCTGGCTTCTCAGGCTGGGGCTTATACAGATCCGCTTGACGGTAAACTTCTTAATTCTTTCAGTGTCTTCTTGATTTTCTCAGAGTTTCTTTCTTAGATTGTTAATTTTATGTACTTCGGTGAAGATGTTCTTTACATTGTCCGTTATATAACCCCAATTTTCTCACTGAGAAATTAAGTACAAGAAGAGTATAAAGGGATTAAGAAATAGGGTAGATCGGAATCTTCAAACTTCCGGTACAGGAGAGAAAGAGAAACAGATTTTTGCTTTTTCATGTTTTGGATGCGAAAAATTAGAGTTTTTCTTTGGGTAATTTTCTGACCCAGAAAAATTCTGTGTTTTTCTGGAAAGAAAATTTGGCGGGAAAATTGCCGAATCGGGGTTCGAGTCGACTTGAGTTGACTCGGTGATCGGCTCTGAAGTCTGACCCCATCTGTATTCGCACTCGTTATTGTTGGTTGTACGACACAAGTTGTTTGTGGAAAACGACCTGTCGTCTTTTCTAGTATAGAAACAGTGTTCTGGGTTTACCAGAACTCCAGAAGGGAAAAGTAGCTTCATTTCATCACTCTTCAAATTTAGGTACATTAATAACTCTAAAGAGTTAAGGTATAGCCATAATTAATCTGATTAATGAATGACACGAAGAAATGGTCATTTACTGTCCTGTATCAAAACCAAGGAAGTCGATTGCCTGACATTGTCTTTCAAATTAATCTTCCTTGTTAAAAGTCATTCTTTGAAATATTAGGCAATGTGAGGTAATTGACTACCTTGGTGTGGAATGAAGTTAAAATGTTTTGAGTGCATCATTTGTGGTTAGCCTCACATGCACATCACCTGCTCGATGAAAGTTCCAGGTGACAGAAGAAGAGTGCAAGTTTTTTTATCATTCCAATGCATATATCATTATGCATTGGCTACCATATCAGTTAAATCATACATTTATTGATTTTATGTATTTCTCCACCTAGTTTATTGTTTTACTCTGTGCACTGCAGTCGCAGCTCTTGAAGAGCTTTACAACACCCTCAACCAACCACCACAGCTGACTGGTTGGAGATTGGATGGTGGGGATCCTTGCGATGAATCATGGAATGGAGTGTCATGTTCTGGGTCTTCTGTAATATACCTGTAATGCACATTATCACCATTATTGAGTATGTACCATACTTTAAGTATACTGCTGGATTACAAGAACTTAATTCCCCCTTGATCTTATCTTATGCAGTAACCTTCATGGTTTAAACCTCTCTGGATATATTACTGCCGGGCTCTACAATCTCTACAATTTGAAGCAACTGTAAGTGGTTCTACTGGCCGGTTTTTAAATTTAATATAGCTGTGGAAGCACGCCTATTGCTGAACATTTTCATCTTTCTTTTTTCTAGGGATATTAGTTCTAATAGCATTGGTGGTGAAATTCCATATGTGTTACCCCCTAATGCGACTCATATGTAAGTAGCATGCCTCATTCATGCAACTGTTTAATTTACTTATCTATAGGTTTGATAAATCTAGTATTTCATGTCTGCAGAAATATGGCATGCAACCTTTTCACCCAAAATATTCCACTATCCTTACATGGCATGAAAAGTCTCCAACATTTGTGAGTTGCTTATTCCCTCACTGCTAATTTCAGTGGTTTTTGTTAATGAGTTTTCAGTCATAAACTAAATGTTCTTATTATCATTATTTGATTTTTAATGCAGGAATCTAAGCCACAACTTGTTATCTGGACCCATAGGCAATGTTTTTGCTGGCTTACAGAATCTCCAAGAATTGTAAGCTTCTTTTTCACATGTTACTTTATTGTTGAATTTCAGTAAAATGAAGTAAGAACTTTCAACATTGACAGGGTAGAAACAAAAGATTCACAAATTTTAAAATGTTGCTACAGAATAGTTTTGCAGAGATTTTTTTCTACTGTCACCGGATGAAAGTGTGATCTAGTTGAGATACCAAAATACAAGTTTGGAAGACAGTAGGAAACTGCAATATGACATATCTTTCTTGTGATTTCTTCAGGGATTTGTCATATAATAACTTTACTGGAGATCTGCCAACTTCATCCGGATCCCTCACAAATCTCACTGGATTGTGAGTCTTTGTTTTAGTTCTAGTCAAATTAATTTGCTATACATTAGTGCTTGGCATCTCAAAGTTACATGTTCATTTGGTGTCTTGCAGGTACTTGCAGAATAACCAATTCACTGGATCAGTTGCTTATCTAGCTGAATTTCCACCAACTCATCTGTAGGTTTCTACTTGCATTCTTTTTGCAGCATTGTGCATTTTCTTTGATCTAGTTTCTTAATTGCTCTGTTTCCATTTTCTTTAAATAGGAACATCCGCGAAAACTATTTCATCCCAAATCATGTTCCGTACATACCAAATTTATGGTAAGTGATCAACTCTGGTTACCTTTACTGTCCCCACAATTCAAAAGTAGTAGCCATCTAATGTTGATTTCCTTTCAGGATGGGTCGAAATAGTTGTCAGGTATCCGGGAACAACTGTCCACCCAGGGATGTCCCTCTGGAAACCAAGGAAACTGAGTCTGAACTGAAGCCTGGACAGAAGAAAAGGCTTGGTATTTTCGGCACTCTGATGAGTTTCATTGTGGCTGCAGCTTCAATCACAGCATGCATGGCTGCCCCGAGGGATCTAAACAACGGGCAGCCACCTGAGCAACCAGTCCCAGCCCCGGTTGCTGCAGCCTCGAAAGCGCATCCAAACCTCTTCCGTCCCAAATTTAGGCCAGAAAAGGCGAAGAGCCCACTGCATGAGACATTTAAGTCGTCATGGTATGAGTTAAAAACCGGGGGGAAGGTTTATACTGGAAAGTCGGGGTCCCAAGTGGAAAAACTGGCGTATCCAGACCAGCAGAAGGTGAAGACAGTAAGGAATTTGTCGTTTGTTAACGAGCAAGGGGAAGTTGAAGACCCCATGATGGATGATGATGACTGAATTCAATTGCCACCTTCCAAGGTTTGAAGCACAAAAATAAAAATAAGTAGTTCCAAGGTTTTCACGAGAATTTGTTTTCGTCCTCATTTTAATTCCATAAACTTTTGGCCCTAACTGATAAAAGTATTGGAATGAAGAATGGGATTATGGGAAGTACATCTATGATAATATTAAAGATCAACGATTTGCTACCATTAACATTAGTCATTTGTATGGGTTAAACAGCAATATGCAGCCCTAAAAAGTTGTTAGTATTCATTCTTTGATTGAGTTGATTATTGGTGCATGAGTTTTGGGTTGTTGGTGAATTATCATTTTGATTAATTTACCTAATAGCAGAACCATTTGTACTGATCTATTTCTCATGCCCCTGGATCCCTTTAATTCACCAAACTTTCTAGGCAAACATTAACTTTTCTTAAATATGTACGTGTGCCAAAGTAGGGCTTCATTGTATCTCTTGCAAATTATCTCTTCTTTTGTCTTCTTGCTTAACCAACATAAATAGTCGATCATTAGGAAAAAAGCAGTCAACTAATTAATCACCTGCATGCTGATCTATAACTGCCAATTAATCAAAATGGGCACCTTATAAATAAATCAAGAGGGGATCTAGGAGTTGATTTTCGTTTATTTCAAATCATTTGCCTTGCTTTGTTTGCACAGTGACAATAGAATTGACTAAGGTCAGTCATCTGCTAAATACATACAATATTAATTAAGACCAGTAATTAAAAGTAGATTGGACTTTTCTTTCTAATCAAGTCTTCTGGGTTGAACTCACATAGTCACGTACATGTATACATATACTGGTCCACATACTTAATAAGTTAATAGTTGTGCACTTTTTTTACCTTGCAAATTAAATTTGTGCAGTAATTAATGATTTAATGTTATGAAAAAGCTATGATATATGGATACGATATTACGATCTGTGCCACTCTATCTTAATTTAGTCCTCTGTTCACAGATCCGGCGCTGTTTGTAGTCATAAGAGGTGTCCTTGTGCAGCCATATTCTGATGGAGTAATTCTTAGACCTTTGACTATTGTCTATTGATAGGAGCGTTATTTACTTATTTGTGATGTTTATTATTTTTTTTTTTTTATATTTTCGTAATTATTTATTGTTATTTTGGGCTTTAATTTTAATGTGTTATTTAGTGAGTCCAATGCAAAGAGGAGAAAAAAAAGATAAAGAGGGAATTTTATTCAAGATTGAAGTTTCCGATGGAATTAGGAAATCCAATTCATTAGAGATTATTCTTTAATGAGTTTCTTTGTTAGATTGGAAGTCGTGAAGGGTAAGTAAAGGCATTGCTGGAGCATATAAAATGCATGTTGGCTTCTCCGGGAATCATCTTCTCTTTTATATTTTTCTTTATGCTTTCAATTAAGACTATGTCCGGCTAATTTTCTCTAAGTTAAAGGGGCTACTTGAAGCCATTGACATGATTACAATCTTGTTATAACCTTCCTTTGGATTTTCTTATTTTTATGAATGAAAGTTATTTCGCCGACAAATCAATGATGATTCTTTATATGTTTGCTTTGGTGGCCAACTTAGTGAGCATGTTTTAGGATCTATTGTTCTAGGGTATATGCATGATTGGTTGTCTCATCATAAATGCTAATAAGAAATGCCTTTAATTGCCGTTAATAACTGAAATAGCTTCTAGGTTACATGGAATATGCAGTTCATAATCTTGTGTGTCTTGTGATTTCTCAAACTCTCTTCGAACTTAATGACTACTATATGTTAAATCTAGTTGTATGCAGTTCATCCTAGGTTGCATGTTAGGGATAAGTTGTGTGGTATACAATTCATTCATATAACGTATCAAGTAAGAGAGAGTAATACAATTAGATACGCTGCAGTTTAGGGCTAATTGTAAGGGTCTTCATTCATGAGTAAAGTTTGAAAAATGAATAGAACCTGATTGTAGGATTGCCTAGTGGTAGATGATTGTTCCTTGACTTGTTCTCATTAATTGTTTACAACCCCAAATCACAACTTCTTTTGATTTTCGTCATTAGTTATTGTTCTGTTTTTACCATTTATTTTCGTTACTCAAATCTTATCTGAATCTATTGAAACTTTGTGAGAGTCGTCATTAGTTGTCTAGAGTCTAGGTATTTAATTTCATAATTTTCTGGGTTATCCAAGCATAGGTTTTTTTTAATGATCCATATAAACTAAATTATCCAAGCATTTTCCTTGATTTTTTGGGTTATCTTTCAATATATTGGAGATCTAAAGAGAACAAATATTAGGAGAAGATTAGTTATTAAAATAAAAAGGGTATTTATGGAAAAAGTGTTGACATTTCAGACATTTACAAATGCTATGAATAATTTTCTGGTCTTGATTAATAAGTTGTTCCAAACGTTAGAAATGGAATTTAAATTCAATTCCATTAATTCTTGGAGGGTATGGAAAAGGAGTGCATTTCCTATTCCTATTCTATCATTACGGTCAAACAAACGGGCCTAATTAAATGTCTTTCAAGATTCCTATATGAATGTAATGCATGCAGTTTATGGAAATTAAGAAGTATATCAGGATATAACACAAGTTATAGCTAGCCTAGCTAGAATTTTATGGAAAATCATAAAAGTTCAACCTAATACCATATATATGTTAATTTATATTGTTGAGTAAAACCGTTGCATTTCCTCCATATTCTCGACTCCAGAACTTAATTAATTGATAGTTCTCACAATATTACCTAAATCAGAAACGCAATAAATAAGTACATTCATAGAAGCAAATTAAACCTAATTATTTGAAGAAGAAGAAAGGAGGACTGGTGAGGAAACAGGGAAGCCAAGTCCTTAAATTCTGATAAGTACATCTTGACTAGACTGGAAATAGGCTCTCCTCATATTTTACTACGCGACGAAACTTGATATTCCTTTCTGCATGTTTGAGAATCTTTCTCTTGGTCTCGCTTCTAGGGTCATACAAAAACAGGTCATCAGCAGCTTCATTTGTGTTATAGGATGTGAGAAGCAATTGATCCTTCCAAACCCCTAGCATTTTGGATTCTGCAAGAACTGATAATTTGAATCTTGATTGTTGAACCCAAGCTGGTGTTCGCATTTGTGTTCCACTCTTTGATTCTTCATTAGTACTCATCACCCAAACCACTATGTGGGGATCGCCATTGGCTGAATAATCGCTTACTACAATTGCAGGTGATTCTTTCCATGAAAATAATGGCACTGCGGCCCAGTTACAATCATCACGATTAAGGTAACGTATATCTGTTGGTAGTTGTATCACATTGAAAAGCTCTTCACGAAGATTGAATGACAGAACATAGCACTCGTCCGATGTTTGCTCTACCTTCCAATACACCACTCCATTCAATGTAGTTGAAGTTGATTGGAAACAATTTTTATATGCCGGAAATCGTAATTTGTCCTTGACTTGCCTCCAAGAATTTCTACTTTGGATGAAGACTTCAGCTTCAAAAGTAGCAAGCACTTCGCCATCATCTTTGGGAACATCACCACCATGATAAATAACTCTCGCCAATTTGTATTCACTAATGCCATGATCATGTACGAAATCAAAACATAAAAGATGACAAGTAGTCTCAACCTCCTCTGGCTCCAAACGGATATTACTTTTAGGTTCAGGAAGACACCTAAATTGTTCTGTTGCTGGGTTCCATACTATTATTAATTCTCTACACCTAGAAGCAACATCTTGTTTCTCTTCTGTAGTACTATTCAAATTCTCATTCTCAATCCAAATTAACACATCAAGTAAAACCAGGCCATTACTAGATCCCGCAAGTCGTAAACCCCATGTTTGGCTTGTAATTATATAGTTTGAGAGGAAAGGTAATCCCAAAAACGTTGTTTCTTCATCATGAAGTAATGATATTCCGAGTTGTTGTTCGCAATCATCTTGAGAGCTTGCAGCTAGACTCCAGATCAGAAAGAGAAGACAAGGACGACTCTGATCTGAGCAGCGAGAACGATGAACAAAGTGTCTGGCAATGAAAGAAGAACTTTTGGTGAGAGCATACCACTCTTGAGATACACAACGAAACTTAAGTAAAGACTTGACAGGAAGTTTTGAGAGAATTTCTACCAGGACATCTTCATGTAGACCTAGAGCCAAAGTATCACTCACCTTTACAACTTTACTGCTTCTAACTTCCATTCTTCAATTCCCGGAATACTGGAAGGAATTTGCGTTGTGCTACTATATATAGTCAAAGGGACTGTACGTATTAATTAATACTCGAAAGTAAATAGAAGCCTAGTGGGAAATAGAAACCCTACGAGCAACAAATTCACTGCCGAAGATGTTTAGGAATAAGAGTAAGAACAGGAGTACGTAGAAAAGGTTTAAAACACCTCAGTGCAATCTCCTTTCACCAACATCTAGACGATCTAAATCCCCTCTCTTGCTTTTTTGTCCGTTAATCTATTCACTTATTGTCTTATTCACTCCCTTCCAGGATCAAAAAGGGGTTCTTTATCAAACTTAAACCTGGAACTGAAGTGAAGTAATGTTACGTACGCATGTAAATGTAATCCTTTATCAACTTTCATTTCCCAAAAAAAAAAAAAGTAATCGTTTATGAAATATTTTTATTTGAGTTTAATTTTTCCTTCGGATTTGCAGCTTAAATTAAAAGTTGGTAGATTATATCCTTCTACGGAAGATAGACTTGATTATATTTTTTTATCATATAGGGGCCAAAAGAAAATAAAATTCAAAGGAAAATATAAAAAGTTAAAATTGGTATTACAAGATTATGATGTGGCAAGATATATTATATGTATTTAAATTTTAAATTGATATCTATTTAATTATGTGGCATGCCTAGGATTGAAGCCACAATTGTTAGGCCTCAATTGAGGCCAACAATCTTTTTTTTTTTTTTTAATTGATGAGGTCAATTCTAATTTATACAACTATACTAATAATCAAAATTTATTACTCTATTTTGCTAATATAAATTTTTTTTCGGGGTCTATCAAATTTGATATGCTTTCTAATCATTGGAAAAGTAAAATTTTGATTCTCTTAGATATTTAGGGTAAGAAATTAAAAAAAAAAGTGTAACTATGTAAGCATTCCAAACCCACATAAACCACCCAACCCAACCAAAACATTATTGCGTTTGATGACTTAGTTTGTGAGTAAATTTGACCAAAAATGGGTTCTTCAAAATTCAAATGTATATCCGAAGTTTTTGGGTTAGCCAGCGGGTTGTTCATGGGGAGTAACTAGAAATGTTTGAATTGTCTACGTAGGCTTTACATCATCATTGTGAATTCCTTACATCCCCTTTTCCACATAAACCAAGTTGAATTTCAACTATACTTTGAGATCAACTTCGCACAAGAGGATCAACAATGATCCTTTTTCTATTCAAAATTTGGTGAATATTGAACTTTTTATCTTGTGGAAAGAAGAAAGAGGATTGACCAGAGGTCTACAAAGCGCTTTCTATAGTCCCTTTTGTCAAGCTGTATCCACAAACCATAAAGAATTACAGTGGTTACAAAGTAGCAGAAAATTCGTTATGCTACATCTGAAAAGCAGAGTGAACAAGAACAGAAAGTGATCAACGAGGAAAAAACAATCCACACAGATTGAATAATACACATTTTAACATATAATATGTTGGAAGATACAGATATGTCAAAAGAGTAGTCCTCAACTATGCCTTCGATTATGCCACACGAGAGTTTCGTGTAATTTACATGACAAGATCTGCTTTACAAGAAAGTCATCATCCACTACATGAACAAATAAAAGAATTTCTGAGTTCCAACCAAACCCAAGAAAACTACTTGCCCAAAAGAAGTAAATAGGTCAAATTTGATGCTTGAAACAACTTGTTAAAGATTGAACGAATGCCATTTCTGATCATTTCAAGCAGTGTCATGGAAGTGTTTAGCAGTCTCCACATGTCGAAACTCGTAATGCAGGTCATAAAATTCGCTAAGCAATTTCAACCCTGTGGAGCATACACTCATCGTACACTCTGCTGCCACCAGCATTTCGCAAAGCCTTCCTATTAATTTCATCAACCATGCATATATAGTTCAGACCTATGAGAAGCTCTACAATTGCAGCTTCAGTTTTAGCCTGATTTGCAAAGTAGAGGGTCTGTACCAGAAGCACATTTGAACTGGAAATTTCTTGGTGCTTCACGATATTGCGCTCAGAATGCCACCGTATCATGTTATGAGCGAGCGGACCAAGCCATTCCAGTATCTGGTCCAGTGCGAGACCCCACTCTCCTGCAAGGGCAGGATTATAGACTGATGATCCCTTAGTTTTGGCATATGACTTTAGTCTAGCTCTCAGAGTAGTTTGTATACTTGTGGTTAACATATTGTATAGATTGCATCTTGTGTCAATGCTGATCAAGTGAGGTGAAGAAGCTATCTCTTCAATCAAAATAATCACATTTGCATAATGGAGAGCCAGGGCAGCACCACCAAGTGTAGATGGCGGAGCAGTCAACAAGGAACATTTTGAACTGAACAGGGATAATTTAGAATAGATCCTGCTGCTGAATGATTGAGATGCCATATGTGTGTACTTCATATGTTTCATACGAGTACTACTCAACCTCATAGAACCACCAATGTCTGGCTTGCAGCTCTCTAGAACCGGAGAACCACCTGAACCTGTCATACATCCTTTAAAAGGTCCAATTTGAGCAAACCGTTTGGCTTTTAATTGCGAATAATTTCCACGTTGGACTGGTGGCTGATGCTGCTTATTTGTTCTATTCTTGCCAGAATTTAGCCTTGGCTTGGAAATCGACCTCCCAAGAGGTCCCGAGTAGAACCCACAGAGATTAGCATCAGATGGGTGAACAGAAGAGTGCATAAGAGCAGAAAAGGAATGACTGCGTGAGAGACAATGAGAATTGCTAAGTGATTCAGAAATGCTAACTTCACAATCATCATTTCCCTCTCCAAAAGCCTTTTGATCACATCCAAAGACCTGCTTGATCCTCTCCAGCATTGTAAAAAGGGATCTTGCAAGAAGTCGGACAATGTAATCGTAAGTTCTACCCCACGGAGACATGTCTTGTAGATTCTTCACTTCTTGACGCTGCCACATTACCTTCTGCTGACACTCAAGCAATCTGACTCGATTTAACTCGGGATTAGCCCGCATTCTCCTCAGGGTCTGCTCAAGGTCCGCCAGCACTTCCAGCTCCTGTGACAATTGCATCGTATTCGCAACAAATCTGTCCATTTTCTTCATTTTCCTCTCCATTTTCTTCCACCGGTACTCCCACCCAAATGATTGAAAACCATTCTCAACAGGATCTTCGAAAAATTGTTCAAAATTGTGATACATAGGGTCCGAGCACCTCTTCCCAAGCCTGACCACACACGTTGCAACATATCCCAAGTTCTCAATTATCTCATTCAGTGCAAGTTCCATCAAGTAATCATCATCTTCGGACACAAGCCTTGTCACCCCAGTTGAGTTAACAATTTCTTCCCTCATCATAGCCATATCCCTTTCACTCAAACTTTTCCATAAATTAACCATCTTTAACATCAATCCCGCAACTTCAAACGCCAGAATTCCAACCACAGGCTTCTCAGCCTCCACCACACGACTCCATGAGAACCTTAAACTACCAAACCACGACTCAGACGCAATCTCAGCCCCCATTAATCAAGCATACACAGCAAACCAAAGAACCTCACCACAAATCTCAGTAGATCCTTTATTCCTGAGCCAAAATTAGAGGTACAACTTGTAAAACAAAACACAAACTTCTCAAAAACAAAGCAAAGTCAAAGAACTAACCTAAATCCCTAAATCTACCTTAGGCTCAATAGCAAAACCAAATAGAATCATAACCCAATTCTAACTCTAACCCTTTATTTGGTTGCTCAAGAATCATACAAATCATAACTGAAACGAATTTTGTGTTCTCTCATCTCAGCCAAGTTAGAGACTTTAAAGTCAAACAGAGACATTGGTGGTTTCCCAGGTCCCAAACACAAGAATTCCCACATTTTCTCACCAACAAAGCATACATTTCTAATTGCCCTCACATATTCAAAAAACAATACTCGAAAATAAGCAAAAATTGAAAGCACTAAACTTTGTGTAGATTGAAAACTCACCGTTTAGCTCGAAAAAGCAGGAAGCTTTGACATCTGTCTGAACTCCTGAAGCACATAAGCAAAGCAAATATGATTCAGCTACAGGGAAAGAAGAAGAAGAAGAAGAAGAAGAAAAGGGCTCCGGGCCTTTTTGGGTTTCTGGAGTTCAGAGGAATGTGCGTAGGTTTTGACCGTACGCAGCAGCTGCATACAAATAGCCACGGCGCAACGCAAGGAGATAGGAAGGAGACAAAAGAAGGATGCCACCTAAAAGAAAAGAGTCCTAGAGCAGTCGTAAAATCGGTCTAATCGAGGTGAAAAACCATGGGATATTACATTGCCCCTCTGAGGATACCAACGGTCGCAATGTAGCCATTTTCATAAATCGAATTTAACGTTTCTACATTGGGTAAGATTTTTTCTCGCAATAAATTGGGTTACGTTTCTTTTTTCGTTTTTAATCAAATGATAACAAAAAAAAATCGAATTTTTGAGATCAAAGTGATCATAATGGGTGGATGTTGGTTTACAGTTCGAGATATATGTTTATGCTTTTCGTATTTGATGTTTTACATGTTCCGATTACAAGTAAGACTTCACACACATATACTATTGCAGTAGCTCTAGTGATTAGAAAGTGCACTCTTGTTGTTGAGGTTTCAATTTCAAGTTCAATAATTGACAATCAAGCAAAACAAATAAAATAGCGTAAGGAGTTTTTCATTGTCCATTGAAGGAAAAACTTCTTGAATCCACCATAAAGTAGAAGTCTTAGAGAATACTCGAACCAACTTTTGAACTTCTGAGGTTGACCCCAACTATTTACATAAACTCTAAACTATACTCAAATTTAGCAACTAATTACGATGCAATGATCATTTCAAGTAAGTTAAGTTTGGGATTGAATTTGGAGAAGAAGTTGGTTGCTTTTGATATTAAACTTTAAACAATATGACAAACGTGACACTGTCAAGGAAAAAAGGGTGGTTTTAAAGCATCTGGTGGTGGAATATCTTTGAAGATTTGGTTCGAGGATCTTTTGAACATGTAGTTGTAACTGGTTCTTGGGAGTTTCACTACGGTTTGGGTTGGGCCAAAAGAAGAAGTGATAGAGGCCAATAAGGAAGACTTTTTTTTTGATCAAAATAAGGAAGACTTTGCCTTGTTGAGACGTCGTGTGGTTTTGTTGCTTGTGCTGTTTGAGATTGGAGCTAATCCTGAAGCATATGCTGCTCTGCTTAATTGTCACGTGAGATAAATTTGATGCACAACTGTCCTCGTCTAAAACTACTCATTTGCACAAACAATGAAGATATTTTAAGTGATAATATGTGCATTGGATTGAGAGAGATGAATAATCTGTGGATGTGACATTGCATCTGGTGATGTAATGCACTTGGTTTCTTGTTGCATGCTCTGTTTCTGTTCATATTTATAAATGAAATTTTGTTGAATATTCGCAGAGCTTTAATAATATAGACCTATCGGTTTATGTAATGTAACTTATAAAATTCTCTCTAAACTTATCGTTAATAGATTAAGGCCTTTGTTGCATAACTGCATTTCTCATGAGCTGTTATTAATCTTTCCTAGGAAATTTTTTATAAAAAAATGGGCTATCAAATTAGTTATGACCAAATAAATTGGAATTGTTTAAGAGTTTGTTTATTACAATTCGGAGCCATTGGGTAAATCTTGTTTTATATTGTGTCCAATTTCTTACTTATTCTGTTCTTATTAATGGTCATGGTCATGCTCATGGTTTCATTTCTCCATCCGGCCTTAGATAAGGAGATCCTTTATCTCCCTGTCTATTTTTTATTTGTATTGAACATTTCATTAGGAACGTTAATAGGCTTTCTTGTGAGATTTTGAAGCTCAAGGCAAAAATGTAAAGTACGCTTATTTTATTATTTTTGTAAAAAAAAATGTTGCTTGAGTTTTGAAATCACCACCTCCAAATTAAGAATAATAGTTCTTACCACTTAATAGTATTTATATGGATAAAAACTTCAAATGATACTTAAATTATTGTTAAATGTATTATTTAGTACCTATAAATTCTTTTTTACCAAAAATAGTACCTGAATTATTATGCCGTTACAAAACATTGTACTTCCATTAACCTATCGTTAAGTTAAGGTACTATTTTTTTGTAACGGTATAATAGTTCATATACCATTTTTTGTAATAGCGCAATAGTTGAAGTATCATTTTTTGTAATAGTATAATAATTAAGGTACCATTTTTTATTAAAAAAATGATCTAGTATCGGCTCAGTAGACCAACGTAACGAGAAAGTTAACATAAACACCATGTTTAGTAACTGCACAATAATTCAGGTACCTTTTTTGGTAAAAATATAAATAAAGTACTAAAAAATACATTTCTCAATTCCCAATAGTTTAAATATCATCTGATATTTTTACCCGATTATATATTATATTATTATTGTTGAACGAAAAAATCTAGTCGGGCCAAATTTTCGACTTAAAATCATGTGATAAAGCACAAATGCACTCGATCAGTTCTGAAGCCAAACCAACTCGGAGATATTGTTGAGGGTAGAGGTGGCAAATGGGCCGCTAGGCCAGAGCCCGGCACGTTAAGAAGCGGCCCGGCCCGGCTCGAGTCCATAAATTTAACGGGCGGGCCGAGAAAAATTGGCCCAAAAGCCCGGCCCGAGCCCGTTATATTATGGGCCGAAGCCCGGCCCGTTTATAATATAATAATTATTAAATAAGATTATATCCTATTTTTATTTATTTTATCTATTTTTTTAAGTTATGCACATAACGTTTTAATTAATCTACTACTTTGAACAATTATTTTTTATTACTACTAAATTAGTTTCATGTTTATAAGGAATAATATCTCAATTTTTTTGAAATATAATGCTTTGTAATGATATTATTTTAGGTTGAAATCAAAAGAAATGAATTTGAAGAAAAATATAAATAGTATTGTTTGTATGAATTTTGTGTAGTGTTTATGTTAATTATATTAATTTTATCTAAAAATAAAACTAGTTTTCGTTTCTTTATGAGCCGGGCCCGGCCCGAGCCCGTTTTTGGCCCGGCACGAGCACGGCACGGCACGCTATGTACTTGGGCCTTGGGCCGTGCCGGGCTTAATATTTTAGTATATGGGCCGGCCCGAGCCCGATAAAAAATGGGCCGACACGGGTCGGCCCGAGCCCGGCCCATAGCCCGATTAAATGGGCCGGGCCGGGCCGTTTGCCACCTCTAGTTGAGGGTCAGAGGTGAATGGCAAACATTTTTTACTCAAATTGGCCAAGTGCATTTGTGCATGGAAACACCACCTGTGGCAGATCCTCTGCATCACACACATGAAACTCGAATTCACAAATTATACATGAAGCTATTAAATCAAGAGTTGACCCAAATTAAGCACCACCCATCAGACCAAGGTTTAAGGTAGGGTGTCAACAACGACGCAGGTCACTATTGCATGGGGGCGATCGTAATTTGGTCGACCAAAATCAGCGTCACAACAATCACGATGAGGGGACCTAGCAACACGGCTAGGAAAGACGACAGCGTAATTTATCACATGAGCGTTGTTCAAACCTTTGCTTCTACCAAGATTACAGATTAATATGGCTGATTTTTGGCATACATGACGATGCGCGTGCTAAAGATGGGCGGTTAGAGTGAGTTTTTCTTAATGTATATCATCCTTGTAGGCTCATTTTGAGTAAACAAGCTACCATGACATAACGAACATCGTTTTTAGTTTTCTAGTTTGCTTGAGCTTCAGAGAGTTTTGGGTGCAAGTTTAGGAAGTTGATGTACGATGCCGTTTATGGCCTTTGATATTAATGTTATTATCTAATTTCTAAAAAAAATGTAGTTAAATTAAGAAAAATAGCGTGCAATATAAATTAGTAGTGGCCATGTAGGCGACACTTATATGTTGTTATCATGGTATTAGAACATGTTATTTGTTTTGATTATATTCTCGGCTCAATCGATCCAAATGCAAGATATAATATGAGAGAGCATATTGAAGAATGAAAAGTCCCACAATTGAAAAGTGACAATATATGTGTAAACTATCATACATAAGTGGTTGTTTTATTACTAAAGTACTAATTATACTGAAATTTTTAAAATAAATCTCACTTGTTATTGAGGATGACAAGCTAGTTAGAAATAATTAGGATGACTCGTTTTATGAAGTGTGAATATTAGCAAGACTGATCACATGGAGGATGCCAAAAAGGAGTTCGACTGTATCACTTTAATAATAACCTTGCAGCTTTATTTTCATGCTCAATTTATTTAACTTACTTCTAGTCTTCTATAAAATATAGATATGAATATATGATATATAAATGAAAAATGTTATAAACTTATAACTGGTCCCTCCTTTATCCATTTCTCAAGGCATCTCCCAAACTCAAGTAACCAATTTAAAAGAATGCTTCATTCCGAAGAGATATTTTCTTCTTTTTTCTCTTAATTTATTTGTTGAAAACTTGAAACTTTTCACGAGTTAGAAGTTAGATATTTGATCTGGCCCATTTGATGTTGAGCAATTAAGTCCCTACATCAAGATTCAAGGCACTTATTGGAAATCCCAATCCTTTGAATAATTAATAGTTAGCCTACTTTGAACCGAAAGTAACAAACAAATAAATAAAATGGTGGCTTTGAAAAATCCCTTAGCCTCACATGCTCATCACTAGGGAGTCACCCTTTTTGAATGCTTTTTCTTTTTGTTCTATACTTCTATTTAAGCTATTTGATAAATATAATTTTATATGAGAAGAGAATTGTGTGTTGGATGTGTGTTGGATAATTATTTTTCTAATGTATATATATATATATATTAATATATATATATATATGTTTGTAAAAGAGATAGACAGGCAATTAAGTCATGAATCAACAAATTGAAGATTTTTTTATCATAGTATTGCTTACATAGGGTTTAGCCCTCTTCTTATGCGGTGGCAAATTCTAGGGTTTCACCAACAATTTCCTTTGGCCCGCAATGGTGGCTTTCGTGGTGTCTGGTAGTCGAGTTCTTTGATCTCGTGTACTCATTTCATTCAACCATTTGGTTGTTGCATCCGTTTCTCATCGTTGTTGTGCTCAGATTCCTTCACCTCGTGTTACAGCCATTCAGTTCGAGTGTGTGCCGTCCTCATGGAGGATGTTCGATACCTCTTGGCAATTGGTTACAACTTTGTTATTTTCATTTTCAGATGCGCCTATTCATCTGATTGTTTTTAAGTTCAGATGCTTATGTGCATCTAATTATATTTTTATGTTTTACTTTTGATACTTTTTTGGCATCTCCCTCTGTACTCCTCAGTATTACTTTTAGGATTAAATTTTTGTTACTACCTTGTATTTTAGGGTTCTAATCAGTTCAGTCCCTGAACTTTCAATTTCATCAAAATGATCAATGCACTCTCAATTCTCATTCAATATGTCCATTTATGTCCACGTGTCGCCTATTATGGGTTGACATGTACATGTCATTTTTTATTTACATTTACACCTATCATGTGTCGACACATGTCATAATTTGAGAGTCCAGATATCATTTTGATGGAATTAGAACCTCATGGACTGAACTGATCGATTAAACCCATAAAGTATAGGGTAATAATCATAATTTAGTTCTTATCTTTAATAGATTGTCGCTTTCCCATTTTAAAATAAAATAAAATAAAAGTCAAGTATACATGAGAGATAAACGTAGAAAATATGAAAAAAATAATTGCATCTATAATAAATTAATGATCCCAAGAATTAGATCATTTTCTCGGCTTTTTTTTATTAGCCACAAAATTTAGTTGAATTTGTAATAATACGTACAATGACTTATAAATCACTCGAAGCATTATATATGCAGAAGTAGTTGGCGAGTTTAGCCATGCACATCAACCCTACATGCCAATGTATTTTAACTCGATCAGTCGATCCTTATAGTTTTGTAACAGTTATAACGTCATTGCCACAACTTTCCAAAGCTACTCGATATTCAACTATATTGGATACCTAAGCTCTATATTCTTCTTAATTATGAATGTGGTAGGTTTTTCCAACTTCTGAGCTAATGTTTGCGAGTTAGGTGAACTTTATTTCCAAACGTTGATTTGCAAATCTGTTCAAACGGATTTGAACAACCACTAATTTTATAGACAAACAACTCCAATGAATAGGAGCCCATTAAATGCAGACAATACAGTTAGTTATAATATAATGTATTTAAACTTGACTAAAGTGTGCAAGAGTAAAGACCTCTGTGACTGACCTACATATTCTATGTCAATAAAAAATGAGTCAAACAGGAACAAGATTATGAACGTTTTATGTAGGAAACTGTTATGTTCTTGTTTAGTATTTGTTTTGTCACATCACAAAGTCTTCAAATTAATTAACAACATATTAATCACCTAAAGAATACAAATCAAGCTTGAGCAACGTAGTACAAGTAGCTCAAATTTTGTCTGAACACCACTCAAGTTAGCTCGATCATTAGCTCAAGTAGCTTTAATGAAATTCACAATTCGATAAAAAACAAAATTAGTTACCTCACGGTACGTTTAAAGTGTAGCTTGCCAAGAAGATCGAGAGAAAGAAATTTTTTTGTTATTCTTTATCGGATTATAACTCGTACGGACCATATGGTTATTGAATTTTGATACAAAGGAATTATATACGCGGACAATTTGGGCACAGTCCTAAAGAAAATCATACAACAATTGCGCTTCTATTTCCAAATTTCTGTTTATATTTCCGAAGTCAAACTTTTGTATGAATTTTAGCAGTCTCTTACTGAAAGTTGTAAATTTGGGGCAAAATGGCTAATATGATGCATAAAATTGGGATACATAATATTTGACACCTCTCATATTTAGTACTCAAAATGACCCTTATATTTGACACCTCTCAAATGTTGCAGTCTCTTCTTGAGTGGTGTCAAAATATAAGGGACTTTCTCTTTGCAGCTCCACTTATTAAACACAAACAGTTTAAATTCATAATGATACCTCTAGAAATCATGAAGCTAACATTTTTTTTAAGTGAGTTTTTATTCATACCTCCAAAATTGACATTTGGACCTTCCCATTTATTAGACCTTCAACTTAATTTTACAAATAACTAATATGCTAATTACACCTCCTTTATTTTCCTATAATGCCCTTCGCCCTTAAAATCTAAACCAAAGTTACAATTCTTCCAATTCATAGTTTTACTTTCTACTCAAATTAGGATTCTCAGTCTTGTTGAGTATAATAGACTTATGGTGTAAATATAATTAGATCTTTGTTTAATCTTTCGTGTTTTATGTTAAAGTAGTAATGAATTGGAACAATAAATTATGAATTGGAGAACAACAAGTGTTTTGCTTTCGAGTTTTAGGTCTACAAGTGGTCTGCAAGTGTTTTGCTTTCATCACTCTAAGTTAACAATCAAATAAGAATACAAAATTGAATTGAAACAACGAGTAATGAATAGGAGAAAAGGAAATTTTTGCAGCAAGACTTGAAGGCTTACTCCTTCTCTCAATATCCGTACGCTGGGTTGGTCAACTGGAGATGAGAAGAGATTTTTTTTTTATCTCTTTATTTTTATTGGTCATTTCATATAATATAACAAAGTCAATTTTCACTTGAAAGAAATAGGAGGTCCCAATACTAATTTCAGAAGTATGAATAGACGCATTTTTTTTTAAAATGGAGGACGACAATTAAAGTAGGATCAAAGTACGCCAACCAACAAAGCCTCAGAGATTTTTTGGCCGGAGTAAATAAGAAAAATACAAAAGTAAAATAAAATAGGTTGTCAAAGACAATAAACTAACATGCAAATGGTAAACTTTCATTACACAAGCATTAACTCTAAGCAAAAGGAGATACCTAATAAGAGTTAATAAAGTGGTGACACAAATGACCCAATAGTTCTAGCATGAAGGTTGACGATAGAGAACGAACACTCCAGAATCGAGGTTGTCCCTATACCAAATAAACCAGAAAAATCGATGTTGCCAACTACAAAAATTAGCTACAAACATCTGTTGGACATGAAGCACCATGAAGATACGACCTAGACCCATATCCGACCAGGGTCAAAAATCCGAACCATACCTGGATCACAAATCCAAATCCTACAACCACCCAGATCCGAGATTTGGATCCGGAAACAACTCAGATCCAAAGTTAGGTCTTAAGACAGATCAACAAATAAGAAGCATTGTAATCACTACACGAATACTGCAAACTCTACCGGTCATAAAACCATCGCGACCATTTGGAAGATGAAACCCGCACCAAAGACAAAGACAAAGACAAAGACAAGGACGATTGATAAAAAGAAACCTTAGGGTTTGCATGAGGAGAACGCCGAAGAAGACACTTAAGAGATCGTTGAAGAAGACACTGAGATTAAGGGCAAGAAACCACCACACAAAGAGGATGTGGGAGAAGACGCTGAGGTCAAAAGCAAGGAATTACCATGCAAAGACGGCTAGGGGTTGGCAAAGCCATATAGAAGGTGATAAATTAGCTAGAAAACCCTAGCAAAGCAAACCTTAGGAATAATTGATCTATGTAATCTAGCCTTTTGTGAAGCTAGCATTAACTAGATATATAAACTTTATCAATTAGCCTCTATGTGATGACAAATAAAGAAAAATAATGATCATCGAACGCGTTGTTGAGTAGCAAGCAATTAACTTTTGAAAATTTGATTGAATTAAATAGAGAAATTGCCAATAAGTCCAAAATTCTAAAAATAATTTTCAATAATTTTTGGAAATTTATGAATTTCCCAATAAGGACAAAAAAAAGGTGTTTAGAGCATCTCCAAGAGTTTCCCTATAATTTGTTTTTTCTCTAGTTTAGGGGAAAATGAGCATTTTTTTGCTCCAACAGCTTCTCTATATCTATCCCTATTTTAGAGATAGTGAGTAGAGAGAGAACAAAAATCCCTATATTTACAGCAAACTCTAAAATTATAGGGAAACATCTTCTTTGAATATTTAATGCTCTTCTCTCTTCTCTCTCTTCAATTTATATTCATTTGCACCATAAATTATTTAAATAAAATTTCAAATAAAATATATTACCATATTCAATTGTAGATAATAAATTATTGAGAATATGATAAAGAAACTGTTGGAAATACGACAAAAAGATTTTAGAGATTTTAACTTTTAAGTCTCTATAATAGAGATTTTTTAGAGAATCTGTTGGAGATGCTCTTATTATGGGTCAGTAGAGTGTTTACTAGAGATTTATGAATTTCATTGGGTTCGGTAAATGTTTCATACGATTTACTGAGGGTCAATAAAAATTTTGCCGAGGGTAAGTGAATTTTATCGAGAGTCAGTAAACATGTCCCTTTAAATGGACCATGAGGAACAAAAAAAAAAACTGATTGAGAAAAAAAGTTAGATTCTTGTCTTTTGGGTTAAGATCCCAATTAAAATCTTCATATAAATTAAAAATTATTTTCTCTAAGTTGTCAAATTTGAAGAAATTTAAGAAATTATTCAAATATCGATAAGCAAAAATTATAAATTTTTGAACCTAACATTCAATCTAGTGATATTTTTTAATACCCAAATAGTTATTTATCAAACCCACTGCTTATTTCAGACTCCATTAAAGAAATAAAAGCGAAGCGACTAATGCCCGAAAATTATCTTTTCACGCTCTTGAGTAGGGGTGGGTTCGGTTCAAACGGTTCGGTTTTCACCCAAAACCGAATGCGGAACCGAACTAAGCGGTTCGGTTCGGTTTCATTTCTAGGTTTTAAAAATCAGAACCGCGGTTTGTTCGGTGCGGTTTTCGGTTTTTTTTTTCTTCGGTTTTTTCGGCGCGGTTTTTTCGGTTCGGTTCGGTTTTTTTTCGGTTCGGTTATTTTCGGTCGCGGTTCGGTTATTTTCGATTCGGTTGGCGGTTTTCGGTTTTACGAACCCACCCCTACTCTTGAGACTTGCAAGAATGAGTGTGGTACGAAATGAAACATAAATTCATGAGGCCTATCATTAGTTTTAGGTGTGCTGGTGATTCTGGACTTGGGGACCAAAATTAAATCCTTAGCATCCCAATTCTTAATATGGTCAAGTTAGGAAAAGAGAAACTCCCAATCAAATGTCAAGCTTGTTAAAGTATCTCCAATGAGTTCTTTTTTTGAGTTTCTTAGATAAAATTTATCGAAAGTTTAGTAATCAAAATGTCGAACGAAATAAAATTTGTCGACTAAAGTTGTCATTTTCTCTTTAATTTTTGTGATAGCGGTGGATTTATCGAAACTTTAAGCGCCAAGTAGCATAACCTTTTGGAAATGAATATTTATAAAATTCATGAGACAAAAAAAAAAATTAGAGTTAGGTAACGTAAGCTTGGGGATTTGAACTTTTTTTGCAGATTAAAATAAAATAAAAGAAGCTGTATTATTTTATTGCAGGCTGTAGCTTTAACAGCCCAGCACAGTTTGACTGGACTTTTAATCCCAACAACTTATAAGGATTTTTTTTCCCGGTTTTTCAAATTACAGTGAAAGGAAGAAATTATCTACAATCACGAAACTGCCCTTCAATTCATGTTTTCTCAACTTCTTTTATTTTTTATTATACATGCCATCTTTTTTAAGGAGGAGAATGAGGTTTCAAAGTTTAAAAAATGTAGGGAGAGTGAGACTCAAGTCAGATATGTGCTAGGCAGACCACTACCTTAGTCCAATTGGACTCTTCGAAGACTTGCATTGTGCCCATCGATTCCAGCTAGCACTTGTGACTCGGTGATGCAAGGAACTTGGCCTTAGACTTTAGTTATAGTTTGGTACCTCTACTTTTCAAATAAGGAGATGGTAAAAACTAACATCTAGGCTTCAAGTATTTTGAGTTGCATTTCGAGGTCTTTAATGTATTTAGTTAATTTAGATGAGATTAATGTTTTAAACAATCTGAGTTTACATAAATAACGGCTTTTCTTATTGGCTCCCAACAAGTTGGTTGTTATGTCTTATGTGTACTTTGGTTGAGCGTCTCTAGATAATATTTCATATCCATCCCCAATAAAGAAAAATTATTTTAATAATTTATTGAGTTATTGTCCTAAATAAGAGGGGTAAAAGGGGAATTTCAAGAAACAGTTTAATGGTAATTTCGTCACGGGAGGGTGGAGTCCAGACAAGAAAATCAGAAATTAGCAGTTTCACAGTCCCTTTCTCCTTCTTTAATGGAGGGAAGTTTTGTGTAAACTCCCACATCGAACTTAAAAAGCCTTCTACTTCTGGCGCCATTTGCAGATTAACCCTTCCGTTCAAACTTCCTCACTTCTTCCAACCCCATTTCCCAACACACCCTCTCTGCTTCTTCCATGGAAGAAAAGGAAAGCACTTTTTCTGGGTCACTCGGCAACTCGGACACCGACTCACCCCCACCCAACTCGTTCAACAACACGCCGGTGTCGTCTCAGGCGGTCAACACGGAGGTCAACGTGAGCTCAGAGACCACACTAGTTGGTCCCACAGCACCAACAACAACAACAACCGCACAAGCACTGATTGCAGCAGCTCCAGCAAATACAGGTGGAGGAGTTCAAGCAAATGTTGATTTGTCTGGGAAGAAGAAGAGAGGGAGACCCAGAAAGTACGACGCCGACGGGAACTTGAGGTTGGGCCAGGCCCATAATTCGGGTCACGTGAGTCACGTGCCGCCACCGCCGGGGTTTTATCTCTCGCCTTCCTCTCCCAATTCCTCCGAGTTTTCTACAAAGAAGGGAAGAGGAAGGCCTCCTGGATCCGGCAACTGGCAGGTTCTTGCTTCTTTAGGTAAGTTCAGGGGAAGCTTATTTATTTGCCAACAAAAGCAAAACTTAATTTGGGATTGGATAATGTGGTTGGTACTTGGTTGATTTTTCTTTGTATTTTCCCTCATTTTTGATGTATAAAGCTCAACTTACCTACCCATAACAATGAAAAGAAAGAAATTTTTTTCTTTTTTTAGCTCCCTTTGCTTTTGTTTTGTTTTTTGTTATTTTCTTCCATTTTCTCACCAACCAAACAGACTCTTGCTGGTTAAACAGATTGTGTAGGTAGTGGGAAAATTAGTCTCACTTATGGTAGCATATAGATCTGAAAGTTTTCTGGGGCTAATGGGATACAGGGTTCCTAACATTGTAATTTGATTGTTTGAATAACATTGGGTATAGATTTGGTCTAAGATGATGGTTTAAAGAGAGTGAAGATAGTAATTTGTTGAGGTTTCCCAATTTAAAGAACTATAATCAAGCTTTAGCTGATCTTGGTTGTGATATCTAACATTGCCAATCTGATGTGGAAGGTGAGTTGTTTGCAGAAACAGCTGGTGCGGAGTTCACACCTCATGTGGTTACTGTTGGCACCGGAGAGGTAATGTATATATTAGTGAGGATCTTTGCACCAATACTGACCGAGGTTTTGGGTTTTTGAATTATGACAGAAGGTCCGAAATTGTCAAATTGCAGGATGTTGCAGGGAAAATTCTTTCATTTTCCGAGAAGGGTCCTCGAGGGATTTGCATTCTCTCTGCTAATGGAACTGTTTCAAATGTCACTATTCGCCAACCCGGTTCTTCTGGCGGTATTCTAACTTATGAGGCATGGTCTCAGATTCTTAATGCTCTTTCTGTCGATATTATTTGGCCTTTTTGCTGTTGTTTTGTTTGGAATTGCATATCAGTATCTTTCTTATATTTCAAAGACCCCCCTGGATGGTTGATCTAGTTGTTCATTCTGTAACAAACACCAATGTTACTGCTTTCTTCTGCTATGTGATAGTGCTATTCGAGTTTCATGCTTATTTTTTTATATCGCTTTACAGATTCATTTGCTTAGCATCCTCTGAAAAATACACTTAATTGCAGGGCCGCTTTGAGTTGTTGTCTTTATCTGGGTCATTTACAGTCACTGAGATAGGTGGTGTAAGAAGCAGGACTGGTGGCTTGAGTGTCTCATTGGCTGGCCCCGACGGTCGCGTAATTGGTGGTGGCATTGCTGGTATGCTAACAGCTGCGAGCCCTATCCAAGTAAGGCCTTTCTTGTACATTTCCAATTGAAAGTGCTTTTAAAAGTCGTGTCTTTATCCCCTAATAATGCTTGAATCACTATGACACATGACTAATGACTAATCATAGTAAGCTAGAAAATCAGAATGCTGAATGCATATACAGAATTTAGCATGAGACCTGATTGGAGCATGTAAATAGTATCTTTTGGCTCATTGGAATTGAAGCTATATCGAATTACATGGTTGCAAACACAATCGACGATGTTTCTGTTATAGTTTACCACTAGGAAATTTGTGCAGTTTAACTAAATTCATTCGTTCATCTCCAAAAAGTAAAATCCATTTCACAAATTTATTGAGAGAGTCGTGTTTTGATTCATCTGTTAGATTGTGGTTGGAAGCTTCATGCCGAATGGGTATAAGGCGCATAAGAAGAAGCATTATCGTGAGAACACGGTAGCTTCCCCAATATCAGGTGCACCAGATACAGTCACCACAGCAACACCTATCTCACAAGCACAACCTGCAATTGAGACCCGATTTACCCCAATAGTCCCTTTACCAGCACAAAGCCATGGAGAAGCAGATAAAGCCATGAGTCAAAACCAGAGCTTCAATTTCATGTCTGCTAGTGCTGCAATTGTCATGCCTACTAGTGCTGGTTGGAATGGAACAGAGCTGAAGTCAGACCATAGGCCATCTCCGGACATTAATGTATCCGTTCCTGGTAATTAGAGTGATTAGAGTACGCAGTATGGATCTTTCTTTCCAATCTTATCTAATATTTCAGCTTGATGAATGCTTCACTATCATCAACCTAATCATTTTTTTATATCTAATGTTGTAACATGGAGATTTGTTGACAATGTTGGAACATTCTAGCACTAGATTGTAAGAAAGTTGTGACAATTGCTACATTAAGTTTTTAGCCTGACATGCTTTTTTAATATATATTTTTTATTATGTTTGTAGAGGGATCTACTTGAAACATACCAAGTACAAATGAGAGAGTTAACCCTAAATCAAACTTGCATTCATGAACACGTAGAATACAACATTAACCAAATTTTCCAAAGATATATTGCAGATGATAATCCAAAGATTTTCAATCCTAAAACGCTAATCAGCCGAGGACGGAAAATGCAAAACACAAATCGATCTAGAACAGACCAGCTGGATAACAAGTACAACTGCAAATGCAAAGAAAAGCAGAATTTGAATTCCAAGCAGATATAACAAGAAATTAAGCAAGACTATTGTTGCTGAGATGTAGTCGCTTTCTCATTTTCTCCCTTACATCCTCGAAAAATATTGGAGTAAAAGTTCCAATCGGGATGGTCATTCGACATTGAAGGCAATCCAAATGGGTTCTCCTTCACATAAACCTGAACATCATCAGCAGCTGCAAGGCCATCCAAGTACACACCCAGTTCTCCCTTCGGATCTATAAATGCAGGGTTCAAAAACAACAATCAACAAAAAGCAAAAAGAAGTTGAAAAAACAGCTACAAAGTTTTAACAAATACCCAGTGCATTGTCCCTTGCATTGTCAGGATTGAACGATTCCAGGAAAATCGCTGTGTGAGGCTGCAGTGACAACATGATTACATGATTCAAATTAAAAACTTCCAGAATATCATTAACAATTAATAAAGAAAGCTAGCTAGGGAAGAAAAAATTAAAGGCTAGTTAGTATAGCCATAGGTTTGAACCCTCGATCTTTTAGATATTACTTACAGACCCTTGTATGATATTGACCAGTAAAAAGGGTTTTCAAGCACTAATTATTAGTAACTTGAGAATCATAAAAGAGGGTTCCCTCCCAATATGATGATTACATTCTCAAGTCTATGAAAGAGCTAAAAGTATCTAATAGGTACACAAAATGGCTAATTAACAAGGTTTTCTAAATAAATTGAAGAAAGAAGAGTTCAGATGATATTACAGGATTAAGTAGAGCCTGGTAAGGTTGATCATCAATCGACAATGTATCAGATTCTGAATAATTTCCACACTTTCTCCAGTTGTTTGAAAACCAAAGGCTTCTTTCTATCTTCCCGGGAATTGAGACCTGAATCGGTGCATTCATCTTGGTCCTATGTATATTGAGAAGAAAAAATTGCACTTCAGTTGTCTACAACTCTACATCTTTCAAAAGAAAGAGTAAACAAATATTGAGGATATAGGTTTTCTAACTTACAAACACAGCTGACAGTTTCGACCTATTGAGAAACCCGATGGCACATTCCAAAACACCCTTAACTTTTCTTCTGTTAATCAAGAGGAAAAAACAGAATAAAAACAAGATATATAAGTAAAAAAATAAAAAATAAAAACAACAAGAAGGTAAGACCAATATAATGAGGGTTTAGTAATCAGTGTAGTAGTTTAAAGTTCAAACACCGACTCTCGCGCACAAGACCATATTGCCACTTCAAATCTTTCAAAGCAGAACTCCATAAATTCACGAGCAAAGGGTCTTCTAAAAGCTGCAAAAAGTAGTAATTAAGCATGCAAATTACATTTAAGAGTTGTAATTGAAATAGATGCACTAACTACGAACGTACCTAGTTGACATGCATATCTCCCATCAGGATTACGAGTAGCTGGAAATCCAGCTTTGTTGAATCGGTATACCCGGTAGAGCAAAATCCCATTGAGACCAAGAACAAGAAGCTTCTTTCTTGGTTTTAGATGGAGCTTCTCTAGCGAAAGACCAGAGTCAATTCCTGTTTCTTTATTGTCATTGTCACCGTCGGCAGTAGTACTTTTTCCACCGGAAGAGTAACAGTAGAAATCATTATCACTGTCATAGAAATCACTACTGTCTAACTGTCATAATACTCATCACTTGAATAGTCGAAGACAGGATGATGCTTGCTTGTTTGGGATTTACGGTTCTTTCCAGGCATAATTCTGGATACAAATGGTCTAGCAATTGTGCATTGTGCAGTCGTCAATTTATAGAGAAAGAATTAAACTGCAGGATAGCTTTTCAACTTCGGTAATCAAACCAAATAGAATTTTTACGATCCAACTTCCAAGAATCTATCTAGAAATTAAGTCGAAGAACCCTTACAAATTTTACGATTAATATTAGTGGTCAATGGTCTTCAATTAGAAATTCAAGAGTATTTAAGGCGTTGCTTGGGACTCGACGTCGCACTTTTCTGTTACCGTGACAATTACCTACCATGATTTAAACGCCACCAACGTATAACTACCATATCTACTAAGTTTGATTCTCTTTTTTATTTTATTTTTATTTATTCATTTTTTTTTACTAAATTTGATTCTCTAAATTGTGACAGTATTTATGTATTCATATGTACTTGCATAATAATGTTATATTGTCGTACAAGTACATGTGTATTTATTTGTTCAACGTATTTTAGTTACAAAATATATACATAAGGGACATAAATAGGCGGTGTTTCATCTTCATGAGCATTGATCAATATACTTCTTCTTAGTTTCTAATAAAGATTTTGTCTATTCCTAAAAAAAAAATATACTTGATATAATGAACTTAAACAAGAAATGAGTACTGACTATTGAGGATAAAATGAAGCACACTCAAAACTTTGTTAATCCATTAATTTATAGGCACCGTACAAGAGGTGAGATAGAGTTGACAGTAGACTTAAGAGTCTACCACTTTGTAACATAAAGACGCGGGAAACTCAATATACATATACATAATTCAAATATAAAATAAATGTATCTAACCTTAATTAAGTACATCCTACTCGAAATAAGATCAACATATATAGACGAGACCTAGATACGATAGAGTACATCAACTATTGAGAACATAATTGAGAAGAAGTGGGGTGTATTATGATCTTCCATAATGCAAAGTCGAGCAAGGCTAAGAGAGATGTATTATATTTGGATTGCTTTGATGTTTTAAAGATTGTTGTGAAATTCAGAAGTTTATAGATATTAAATTAGGATTGTTAAAAAATCTCTAAAAGTCTGAGTGTATTCAATTTAGATTTTTAATAACTTAATAAGTCTGTAAAAATTTAGTTATATTCGAAAAATCAATGAATTATAAAGATCATTAACTAATGGAATTGTGTAGACGGTTTAATGTTAATTATTTAACAATTCAACCTCCAGTTTAGAAATTTTCATAGATTTAAATTTTTTTTTTTATTTCATTTTTCTATCCCATCTTGTTTTTTTATGATCATCTCTCTCTCTCTCTCTCTCACACACACACACACACACACACACACACACACACACACACATTTTGTTCTTTCATTCATCTGTAACATTAGCTATATATCCAAACATTAGGCTGTAGCAAACTGATAGCCGGCCAGTGTACACAAACATCAGAAAATGATACAGAAGCAGAAGTTGAAATCTAAGCAAATACAACAAGTTCAAATCCGGCAACTCAAGACTCTGGTTGTTGAGATGTACTCGGTTTCTCACTTTGTCCGTTAAGTCCTCGAAGGACATCGGAGTAAAAATTCCAATCAGGATGGTCAGATGAAATTGCAGGCAGTCCAAATGGGTTCTCCTTCACATAAACCTGAACATCTTTGGCAGCCGCAAGGCCATCCAAATACACCCCCAGCTCTCCCTTTGGATCTATTGATGAACAAGTATTGAATGCATTAGTGAGAGCAAATAGTAGATATACAAGTATTGAATGCATTAGTGAGAGCAAATAGTATATTTACAAGTATTGAATGCATAATTAATGTTTACTCTTACCCAATAAATTATCACTAGCATTGTCAGGATTGTAGGATTCCAGGAAAATCCCAGTGTGAGGCTGAAGTGACAATCATATGAAATTCTTCAGAAATATTAATTTATTGACATAAAGAAGGGGCATAAAATAAAGAGAAATTTTAAAAAAATAAATTTCAAGAATAAAAAAGTGTTGATATTACAGGATTAAGTAGGGCCTTGTAAGGTCGATCATCAATCAACAGTGTATCAGATTCAGAATGCTTCTCCTCAAAATGATGCCACACTTTTTTCAGTTCTTTGAAATATAGAGGCTTCATTCTCTTCTCGAGGGACTTCAACCCGGAATCAGTACATTGAGACTGACCCTATTGAACAAAAAAAAAAAAAACTTTGGTTTCTAATGAAAATATTTTATGCATCTCTCTACTAAAGGGTTAAGCTCTTTTTTTTTTTTTTTTTTGAGAATGCCTAAAGGGTTAAGCTAGCTGTTCCAACTTACCCACACAAATAATAGTCTATTTCTCTGATTTGCCATCATACAATCTAAGACAGCGTCAACAGTTTTCCTGTTAATCCATCAGTCAGAATATAATACACAAGATATTAAAATAAAATGAAGGTAAAATATATTTGAAGAATATAATAGGTCATTAGTAGCTTGAACACACTCTTGGGCAGAAGACCATATTCCAACTTCAAATCTTTCAAGGCAGAATTGCATAAACTCCTCAGCAAAAGGTCTTTTAAAAACTGCCCCATTAAATAAAGAAAATTGATTACATATAACATATATATATATAAATGCTATAAATGTGTATACATATATCTAACATATATAAATGTGATTCAAAATATATATTTCTAAAGCCAAAATAGACTGATAAAATTATAGTTTGTACTACCTAGATGGTTTCCATATCTCCCATCAGCGGTACGATCACTCAGAACTTCAGGCTTGTTGGAACGATAAACCTTGTAGAGTAGTAACCCATTGAGATCAAAAACAAGAAGATTCCTTTTTCTTGGTCCTAAAGTCAGATTATCTAGTGACAGGCCACATTCGCTGCCCGGGTCTTTGTTATAATTGTCATCATCACCATCACACAAAATAAGCTTCTTCGTAGGACTTTCTGCAGCCATACTTGATAGCAGATCCGCTGAGTAATTTATGATTCGACTATTTATAGCTGGAGAACTGCTGGCTTTTCAACTTCTTAAATTGAAAAAAGCAGATTTTGTTCCAACTTCAAATGTACTGAAAAGAACCAAACACTGTTAAAACTCTTATCAGAAAAATCATAAAATTTAAATGGAAAAATTTGCAATTTCTTTTCATCGTCTCTAACTTCGTCGAGTTCACTAACCCAGAACTCACCTTCATCCAAAAGAAGACTGTGAGATGATTTCAGTAGGGCACATGAGATGACCAACCCAAAAATTCAAATGGGTACTGAATCGATCAAAATTCAAAACCAAAATTGATTATAATTGAATCACGAAATAATCAGAAAAATAAAATCTACATAAGAATTTCAAGCCATCAGATGAAGAGATCAAGCCAGCACCTAATACCCAAAAATCCAAAAAAAAAATTGTTGAGATTTTGCAAGGGGAAGAGCTAGATTCTCCTTTTAATATAGCTGTTCATGGAGATTCTCCAACTTTGACATCAATTCATCCCCAAACCTCATAGACCCAGATTTCATCCAGTATCATCTCTATTAATTGCTGCCAACGCCACTTTGAAGTTCATAACTCAAAATGTTCGTCATATCTGAAATCGCTGGAGTTTGCATTCCTCCTCTTAAAAAATTGTGATATAGTTATAATAGAATGAAAAATACATATATGCCTTACCAAGTCAACAAAGTAAAGTAAAAAAGTAAAGATTCTTATGGATTGATTGATTAATTGAGAACTTTGGGATTATATGGCAACCAATCCCTAGCGCGCGCGCGACTACAACAATAATTAAATTTTTAACTTGGCAAGAAAGAAATCACAAGCCTAACAGGAAAAGAAAATATGAAAGTATCAAACTTTGTAAAACTTATAACACATATATATCGCCTCTGTAAACCAGTCATCCAGTATTTGGCCAAAATCTGTCGGGGATCACCAAAGTGAATCACAAAGAACTCATTTCCTTTAAATCGACATTTATAGACCAAAGCAAACAATTCTTTCCTTCCAAACCAAATTCAGTCTAAACCGGTTGACAATAGTTCACTCAACTCTTCTCACTGTAAGGATACGGTGACAATATATTGCTTAATTAATTATCAGCTTGACAGCCTTAGGTGCTTGA